>CM060946.1:88382335-89730425 GCA_030765085.1 Allium cepa | reverse complement strand
TTATATTCATATATTGGTGCTTTCACGACATTTGGGGTTTGTGACCAATTTTGGCGCGATCACTTTGGTGCTTTCACTGAAAGTAACTAGCATCCGCTACACCTGATTTGGAATCCAGATTTGAAGGCTTGAAGGAATTAGATTTGAAAGACAATGACTCGACAGACAAGCAGGAGACAAAGGCTAAGAGAAGCCAACATGAAGGAAGTCAAGAAGCATCCTCCGGAGCTGGAGAAGGACAAGCTTCGATCTACATCACCAGGGATGAGATGGAAGCTATGGCAAATTCGATGCATGAAAGAATAATGAAGAGTCAATAGGAGATGCTGCAGAACTTCTTCGAACAGATGAGAGCGGCAAATGCATAAAACCTTGAGCCAACTACTGCAATTGCGAATGTGGAACAGGGAGCAAGGGTCGGGGAACCCAATGGAGGACAGAATACAAAACCAGAGGGCAATCAACAAAGGCTTGGGGGCAGACCCTCGGGATCTGATACTGGAAGACCAATGGATGGAGCTCGACAGGCTAGAGCCAATGCTACTGCTAACGAGCCATACGAAGAGTATGCAACAGAATTCACTTTGAGACTTGGGTGGCAGGATAGAAACATGACAAGGGGCAACCCCCGGATGGAGATGGAAGAATGATTGGTCTAGTGCGACGAATCATGAGAGGAGGTTGTCGGGCGGAGGATTGGAAGAAGTCAGTCGGAGTCCGTTCACTCCGAATATCAGAAATGCAAGGAACCCTCCAAAGTTCAAACTACCAATCCTGAAACCTTATGATGGAAAGTCAGACCCGACCATGCACATTACCAGATATATCAGACATATGGAAGTGCTGGGAGCATCCGAGGAAGTGATGACACGATGTTTCCCTTTATTTTTATCAGATTTGGCTGCGCTTTGGTTCAGACAAATAGAAACTGGATCGATCAGAACATGGGGCGAGCTTGTAGATTGCTTCATGAGACAGTTTAGGGTCCACGTGACGCGACCCAAGAGTGTGATGACTTTGGCTTCGATAAAGCAAAGAACCGGAGAGTCAATAAAAGATTTTCTACTGCGATTCAATGCAACGGTGGCTTCTGTAGATCGTCCGGATCCATCGATGATTTTGATGGCGGCGGCGGCGGGAGTTGGGGAAGGCACCGAATTCAAAGATTCTTTGGCAAGAGATCCACCACAAGATCTTGAAGAATTTTATCATGAAGCTGAAAGATTCATTCGACTAGAAGAATCACGAGCCGAGAGGCGAGAAGCAAACGTTGTGCAGGGCGAAGGAATCGTCAGGGAGCAGTCTGGAGCAGACAAAGGAAAGAGAAAGCCGGATGACAGACATGATGGTCCTGATAAACGGGGGAAATTCCGAGAGCCCATATTCAGACAATACACAGATCTGACGGTAAGCCTGGAACGGATTTACATGGAAACTCGAAGGCAACTCCCATATTGAAAACCACCCAGGAGAGATCCCACAGAGCGGGAGCGCAGAATTAGAAAATATTGCCTATTCCATGAGCTGGATGAGCACACTACCGATGAATGCTGCCACCTGAAAGATGAGGTGGAAGAACATGTCAGGAGTGGTAGATTGCCATAATATACCAGAGAACGGACGGCGGCCGTGAGACCTGAACAACTACCGCCTCCACTTAACAGAACTGATCCTGGATCGGGATCGAGACTCGTCATTAACTGATTATGATGGCAAGGGCCAAGTTCAGGATTTGGACTTTGGTCGATTGGATTGCTTAGATTTAATTTTAAAATAAAACGGCTATTCCACTTACACATGTACGGAAACCGGAGAGATCCCTAGGCATGCTCTGAGATGGAGATAGATCGATCTGCCTGGAGAGGCAATGTCGAGTTTTTCCTAATGTTTGAGATTGAACGTCTAGGATTTGAATTCAATAAATGAACTTGAATTTCTTGAAATAAACATTTGACCGGAGAGTTAAAGGATGAATATTATAAACCAGCTTGAACACAATCGCTTTATGACCCTACCCAAAGAGGCAAGGTTCGGAGTGCAAGAAGTGAGTTGCTTCGTCAGAGAGCGACATGATCGACTCACTTAACGTCGTTTCTCATTCACCGGAGAGTGGTTGGATCGGGATTCGATAAGAGCCTGGAGAGGCTGTGATCGGCCCACGATTTAGTCCATGACATCGTTTAATGTTCAGATACACTGAACCGGAGTGCAAGAAGTGAGTTGCTTCGTCGGAGAGCGACAGGATCGACTCACTTAACGCTGTCTCCCCTTCACCGGAGAGTGACAGGATGAGATCCAACAAGAGTCTGGAAAGGCTACGATCGGACTAGAACGACCAAGACATCGCTATACGCCCTAGCTAGGGCCAGAGTGTAAGGGATAGAAGGCAACGCCGGAGTGCAACAAAATCTTTCTATTCGACCGCTAAGTCTGGAATGGACTTGGCGAAGCTACAAAAGCCAACGTTTTAAATTTCAGGTTAATCGGAGTTCGTATGAATGAGATATGATCGATGCAAGTTAGAAAAAGAACACACTGTTCGTATCCATAGAGGGAGGTTGAATTTCGAATCGATCAAGTTCGACTCGATCAACAGCATGATAACGATCTGTTCGAATCGATCGGGTTCGAGTCGAACCTTGGCCGTACTATTCGAATCCATCAGGTTCGTGTCGATCAGTGTGGAGCTATTCGTATCCATCATGCTTCGAATCGATCTTGTTCGGTGAGTAGTTCGAACCCATCGACTCTACAGACCTCTGTCGTATCCACCAAGTATGCCCCACTTCGTATCCATCGGCTTACACCATCCTCGTATCGATCCTTCACGCATCATCCAAGGCCGCTTCGGATCAATCGGCATGCATAAGATCGGTGCGAAACGCGCTACAGGCATCAATACAAAACGTTGGACATGGGCCGAAATTGCGAATAGGGGTCGAGGTAGATGAATGTGTATGAAAAGGCGTGGATGGATCTGGGTGGAGTTCAAATACTAACGACTCGGTTGACTCGGCAAAAAAGGTGGAGCGATTCAAGAATCTCGCACCACGTCACATCACACACACGTGCCTCAATCGAGTCGAACGGGATGGATACGAAACATGGATTCGAACGCGACACTACTCACGAAAACACAATCTTGCATCGATCATATCTTCTAAACCACATGTCCAAATGCTACAAAATTTTCACAGGAGCTTACGTACAAGCTAAAGAACATTCTTGCCAAGTTTCAGCTCGATTGGATCATTTTTTGATCGATACGAAATTGGTTCGTATCGATCACGAATCGAGTCGAAACTTTCCGGGATCGGTCGCGTGGGCGCACTCACGTGCCAGAAGAAGTCTCCTGAAATTTGAGCGCGATATCAGCCTCGTACACCTATAAATAGCCTCTTGGAGCCTACGGAAAGGGGATTTTTTGGCTATTCAACGTCCAGACTCTGCCGGATTCAATTTTACATCTCACTATTGCTGTTATATTCGAATTCGTTCATTGTAACTGCGGTAATCATCTGTAATCAGCGAAGAACATCAATAAAAGATAAACTTTGAAGTGGACGTAGGCCGGAGATAGCCGAACCACTATAAATCTTGCGTTTCTGTTCGTTATTTATGGATTATTGTTTGCTGCTTGCTTAGATCTGTGACCTGCGCTTGAAAATTGTTAGTTTATATTCGTATATTGGTGCTTTCACGACATTTGGGGTTTGTGACCAATTTTGGCGCGAACAAACATGACGGCGACGTAAATTGTTCATAACTCCAATGAAAGTGTAGTTCATATATGGTTATCATTGTTGGGGTCAACAAGAGGACTAATTGCTTGAGATCCATGACGAAGAAGAAAACAACAAGCATGAAGGACTTCTATTATGAAGACGACAAATACTTACGTTTGGAAAATGTTGAATGTGAGTTATGCATGATTAGTCAATCCGAGAGAAGGAACCGTCAAATGCTAAGGTCAATCAAAATTTATGTAAGATGAAGGATGATGGATATGACGATATGAATAATGGCGGCCAAAAACACTCTTAAACTGTAACGATCCGTAAATTTCAACAATTTAATTTGTTAATTTAATAGGATTTTGAAATTAAATTTTAGTAGAAATAATAAAAGGGGGTAAATTAATATCGAATGAAGGCTAAAATAAAATATATGAATGGTAATTAAAGCTTTTAATTGTAATATGAATAAAATTTCAATAAATAAAATGGTGTAAGTATTGTACCTGTATATAAGGTGAATTGAATAAATCCTAATTATTGGAACCTTGTTTATTGATATGCGAATGCATAATAAATGAGTTATTACAAGAGATTGAAATTTAAATAGAATTCTAAATAATGAATAGTGGAAAGGATTATACAGGTGTATAATTTAATGCGAGAAAGGAAAGTATTTAATTGATTTTGTAATATAAACGTTGAAACGGAAATTGGAATAAATGTATTTAATGAGAGTTGTTGAAATAATTGTTGTAGAGGATAAATTACAAATGTTATAAATTGTATAATGGTGACAACTATTGTTCGTTACCAATGCATTTAATTAATGACGATTAAATGTAATTAATCATTGCCTTTTGTAAGTTAAGAAAATAACATAAAATTTTGAAGGTAAAATCAATAGAAATGTTAACTATATGCATAAGATGGAAAGTTGAATAGAATTCTAATAAATGATAATAATGGAAAACGTATACGATCAATGTAGGTAATTAGTATTACAATGTTGTTGAAAGCAATAAACGTTTCTTTGTTGATAATTTATAACATAACGGAAAGAGTAAATGTACTCATTAGAATATTAATTGCAATTGGATAGGGATTTTAAGTAACAATGTTAATGCAAGGTAATTAATGCTAAATTAAAGTCAATAATAATGAAAAATGATTAATTCAAAATTTGTAACATATATTATAAATTACCTGCTTATTTGTTAATGGAATTAGAATCTGTAATAAGTGATAATAAAATAAATAAATGTTACACTAATGGAAAATGAAATAATTAAATGTTGAGTAATTATTGGATCGTATTTATTATAAGCGTCATTTTTATAATTATGATTAATTGTGAAATTAATACGGGAAGATGTAAAGTAATAACTAGGGAAGTAATACGTTATAAATTAAATATAACCTAAACTTAAGTGTAAGTAAAAAGTTGAAATTGAATCTAATCCATTGGAAACTTATTAAAAATAAACTGGATTCAATTTATAATAAAGATGTTAGTTTAAGAAACCGAAATACATACTATAAATGGGTAAATTAAGTTACTTTAAATTGGAACGGGAATTGATTTAAATAATTATAAATAAATAAGTAAACCAAGAAGATGAAATTTATGAATTATAGAATTTGAATTTTTATAGTGAGTTAATTTATTTAATTTATAATAGTTGGATTTATTGCAAATGAATAAAATCAAATATGTAATTATTACGTTAATTTAAAAATTAAGTGAAAACGAGAAATATTTATGTGATAATTTTTAATCCAATGGTAAACCCTTATATTTAAAATTTATGAATGGAATAAATCTAGGTTAATTCAATTAAAAGGAAATTTTGGAAATTTATCTATAATTTTGAATTTTATGAAATCGAAGATTTATATTGATTTAATCTTTAATAAATTGACATTTTAAAAATTGTAAATCATTTTATGTGTTGAGGATTATTAAGTGATAAAAAAATTTTCAATTCTAAAACTGGAATATAAAAATTGGATTTATTTACTAATTCTTAATTTACTTAATTAATATAAAAATAGCCATTTTGGTCACAGACTTGGATTTCGACGAAACCAGTTTCATAGGATCCGTATCAGTGAATTATTGTAGGGTTTCAAATTTCGTAGCGATCGGACTTGTCGTTTGATCGTACGAACGCGAAACGCCTTGAAATCGATTTAATTGAAATCAATTTGAAATCAGTTGAAAATATTGATTTCAGCATAACTTCTTCATACGATGGAATTTGGACGTGAAACTTTTTCCATCGCGTTCAGAATATTTTTAAACACCTATTATGATATATGGCTTGATCCAATTTCGTTCCGGAGTCGAAACGAGTTTTTGGGGCCAATTATCGTTCAACACGTTTGTTTATCGGATCCATCTACTCTAGTTCTAACCTACCTATATAAACTCAGTTATAAACCCTAGCCTCCATCTATTCTCATTTGTTTGTGCGTTCATTTCCTCAGCTCCTCCTCTTCCCAATGGCTGCAAACGCTAGATCTAAATTCAAAGTTCAAAAATCAAATCAAAAGTCAAAATTCAAAGTATGCAGAAAAATCTCAAAAAAATATATGTTGTAGCACTCGACGAACGAAATTCAACGGTGTAATTCGTTTTTCGATTCGGGATGTGGTTTGACCAGAAATTGGGCGTTTAGTTTCGGCCGTTCATAGTAGGGTTCGTCGTTCAACGGTGGATTCGCGTCTTTGGGTCGATCGGAGGGGATATTCGCGTCTTTGGGTCGATCGGAGGGGATATTCGCGTAGAGGGAGGCAAATCGTGTTCATCCATGCGGTTAATTCTTGCGCTTGTCAACTAAAATCGCCACGATCGGCCGTAGAAGTGCTCGTCGCCGAGCTCGGCCTGATGGCTAGGGGACGTGCGCGCGAGGCGCGGCGGTGCCAGGAGGGACGGCCGAGGGAGAGCATGGCGATGGTGATCTCTGATCATCACGTTCGTGCACGAATTTGCGACGAAAATTGGGTATTCATTGGCGGCTAGGGTTCGGTGCTCTCCTGAAGCCGTGTACGCGATGAAGATGGGAGGGGGGAGATGACGTGTTCATAAGTGACGTGGCAAATTGAATTTAGGTAAGTTTTGTTTTGATTAAATTTTGTTTTCAAACGATTAAATCGCTATAACTCTCTCATACGAACTTCGTTTCACGCATTTTTTTTTGTTAGGATCGTAATTAAATTCCGGACGCTTTGACGCTGGTTTGGACAGATTTGGAGACCGTCGAATTTTGGATTTAAGTTGGATTTAAATTCAATTTAAATTCAAAAGGTGAGTGTTTTAACTCACTCACAATTTTTAAAATTTCTTATGTTTGTTAAATTGATTTATGATGTGTTTAAAATTTTATTTATAGCTGTTTGGCATATATTTCATCATTTTCTCAGTTAAATCGCATTCATTTAATTTACGCGTTATTTAATTCATTATTGCATTTAAAACTGCCAGTTAATTGTTAATTAATTTATTCATTGCATTTAAAACCGCCAGTCAAAATTTTAATTAAATTTATTATTGCATATAAACTGCTAGTTAAATTTATTTATTATTGCATATAAACTACAGTTAAACCGTTATTTAATTCATTGTTGAAAATTTAACTGGCAATAATTAATTATTATTTGTTGATGTGATTGTTTGAATTGGATGATAAATTGATAAATGTTTGATGATTGATATGATGGATGAATGGATGCTGTATTTACCTTGTATAAACTGCAAGTTATTATGCATTTTCATTTCATTCGGGATTACGGTTTGAAATGATATACAACCGCATTTTTATTTTTTAAATTGCGGATTAAAATGATAAATATCCGTATCACTTGACCATAGGATAAAATTTTATACAGGCACCGTGGTATATATATAAAATTATTTTTGAAATGATTTTCTATGGTTTTGGAAAGAATACGGTTTAATAAATTTAAAATTTTGATATATATATATATAAAATAAAATTCTTGAATTTAGCTATGTATAAATTTGTTTTGAATTTTAAGATAAGCTAAATAATGAAGTTGATTTCGTTTATATAACATGGTTAAGTATATATTTGAAATTCGATTGTATATAGAGTTTATAATAACTCAAATAAAAGGTAAGGTTGAAGATAAATGTGAATATGATGTGAATTAGAGTATTTAAGAATTTTCCTCGAAAAATTTATTTTGAAATGTAAATAAATTAAGATTTAAAAGGTATGATCTTATAACTTGATTAGAGGATTTAAACGAATATCAAATTAATTTAAAGAATATTATCAAGTTAATTTAGTTAAAAGAATATCCTGTTATTGAAGTTTAAGGGTTTTACCTAAATAATTTTTGTTTAGTAAGTAAATAATTCAAATTTAAATAATAGGAATTGGATTTGATATATATATTAAATTATCAAAGAATCCATTTTGAAATAGTGGAATATTTAAAGATTGAATTATATGAACTATAAAGTTTGAAATATAGAATATTTAAGCTTTGAAATATATGGGAATTAAAATGGTTTATTTGGAGGTTCAAATTGATATTGGGAATTTATTGTGAAATATAAAGAAGCTGTTTATTTTATAAAGTAATATAGTATATGAACCATTAAGTATTAAAAGTTATGTTTTAAAGCTATGGTTTCAAGCTATATATATATGGAAATATTTTGATTTTGGGAAAGAGATATTTATAAAATAAAAATGATATCATATTGATTTGGGGTTTTATAAATATAAATGATATCGTATTTATATGGTTTGAAAGAGATATTATATTCTGGTTTTAAAGTATAAATTATTTTGAAATAACCGCGGTGTTATAATAACGTTTGGTTGTTGAAGAGACCGGGATCAGAAGTTGTCATACTCTCTGCCAACCCCGAAAACCACTTTAACAACCGTGTACGCGGTGGAGATTCCAGAATGAAGTAGGATGGTGGTGGCGTTTCCTTTAAGGTAAATACGTGGACCCGACTCCCATGAGTTGGCATAAGGTGGCTAAAACAGAAGCGATCGACGGGTTAATAAGGTAGCACCTTTGATCGGACACATCCCTTCGATATTATACTTTGACTTTGGATTGATTCGGTGACCACTTTTGATTTTATTTGGGGGTGTGACTCGAGGTGGGCGGTAGCTGCGCGTTACGCGTTACCACCGACCCGGAAGCGTAATTGGTATATCTACCCTGGCATTGCCTAGTTGTGCCGTGTCACCTACCATATCGCGCCTTGTACGAGTTTGGTTTTCTCCCGTAGCCCGTGTGGTATCCTCTGGTGGTTTCCCGATCAGGAGGGACTATGATATTGGATGGACTACTGTGACTATTACGTGTTAAGGGCTATATGGGTAATCCCTTAATGCTAAAAAAAAAGTAAGTTTATTTTATAATTAGACACTATTATAATAGCGCAATAAACTACATAGTAAATAGTTTAACGGATCCTTAGGAGATGTAAATACCGAGCATCTCTTGAGTTACTGTACTCATATTTATTTCTGTTAATTTAACTCACATAAGATTTTTTAGTTCTGACTCGAGTGTTTTATCTTTTCAAATTCGCTCGGGTCAGTCCGAGCGTTTCAGGACGTGAAGACTTTATTCTGGAGGATGAGGACGAAGATTTGTAGTATTACTATCTACTATATTATTCCACTACACTATTTAATTCCGCTGCATTGGTATTTATTGGTATGTGAACTCTGATATTCGTTGTATAAAGAAGAATCAAATGTTTTGTAAACAGTTTTATGAACTGTATATTTATTATTATATTTTATTCTTCCGCTGTGAGATTCTGTTTAGCTTTCTTCTCTTCTCTGTTTTTTTATTTACCCCATAACAATCCGTCCTTCTGTATTCTTTGAATCGGCACGTGTGTCGACTTTAAGCGTGCGATAAGACGGGACGTTACATAAACGGTCCATGATACACCATGTATGCTAATTTGACTAGTACCATCGAAAATATATATTTGACTACCAAGAAGTTATTCGTTATAAGAAGCCTTCTCCGAGGCAGCCTTTTAAACAGGAAAAGAGGTCTGGGAAGCTTTGCAAATTTCACAAAATGCATGATCATGAAACCAACGATTGTTGCCACTTGAGGGATGTAATAAAGGATTATATCCAAAAAAAGAAATTGCAATAGTATGTAAATGCTTTGACGATGGTTGATCCAACTTCTTCATTGTAACTATGACAACAATCTCTACTACGATAGTTGATCCCGATGACAGTGGAGTGAAACACATGTAGAAGATCTTATGTGGATCCCACAAACGTGCTTTGAGTGGAAGCTTTGAGACTATCTCATGCATGAAGTTTCTAGCTTAGAATTATTTTCCACATTCCTTATTGATGTGATAAAAAATTGTAAGAACTATTTGATGAATTAAAGTTCTATGACTCACTTGTTTGTGTTCGCTTTTCCATATGTTATGCATTGAATGATTTGATGTGCATATAATAAATTTTGAAAATGAATTTAACCCCTCTAAATTTACATCAATCCTAACATGTATTTGAAGTTAAATATGCTAAGGTCATGGACGATGATCGATTAATTGAACCACGATGTGGTTTACTTCCTTGTAGCCGAACTCTTTTAGACGGAATCCCGATAGGATGACTCCAATCTAAGGCGAACATGAACCAACATAGGGGCACACTGACTGACCCCACCTCGTGCACGTCATTCGAAGGGTCATTGAGAGACGATTGCAACTGACCTCGTTCTTCTTTCAAGCGTTCTTTCAAGTAGGGGCATGCGATGAAGTAGGCAATATGATAGTTATTGGGCATCCGAAGTTGGATATCCACATTTAGTAGGATGATGCACTTGTGGTTGAACATGATAGTTCGGTAAGATGATGGATTCATCTGCTAATGTTCATAGATGGATGCAGGGCTGGCTCGGGGGAAAGCTCACCAAGTCCGCGGGCTTGGGCAACCCTTGGGCCGCGGACAACAAATCAATGATAATACACTCATTGTATAATACTATAGTTAAGTTGATTGACCATATGAGTGTACATGCCTAAATAGAAAGCTTTGCACTAATAATATTCGCGGGCAAGGTCGTGGATGGATTAAGATAACATTTTTGCCATTTTTATCCATATTAAATAAAATGATCAATTTGGCCTGGGCAACCCAATCTTTGGGCCAGCATCAGGTATATGTTCCTCATATGTAAGTTAAATCACTTAATCGTCTGTGATGATGGGCTCATAGAAAACAGAAGTTCGACTACTTAACTATTTCGCGGGACGATGGACTAAAGATGTGTGTCCACTCACTTGATTCTTCAGTGAGATGTTGAACTCTGGATTAAGCCTAATCACTTGATTGTTCAACAGGATGACGTGTTTACAGTATAAGTGCAACCTGCTTGACTGTTAAACGAGATGAAGGATTTGAGATGTATGTTTGGTTCGATCGTCGAAACAATGGACGTACAATGCATGTTTGCTTCCAATCGATCACGATGACTCGACAGACGATCGTCAACCTATGATGATCCGCTTTTGATTGAGCCCGACGACTTGGCATGACATCTTCTTGTTCGCTTGTGATCGAGCGCGATGGTTTGGCATGATGACGGGCAAACCTTAGTGATCCGCTTGAGATCAAATCCGATCGTTTAATGTTTAGTTTAATGTGAGATCTTTCTGGATCGTTTAATGTTTGTTTAATGTATGATCTCTCCGGATCATTTAATGTTTTAAGTTAATGAGACGATCTCGTCGGATCGTTTGCTTATTAAGTTAAGGGGGATTAAGCAAGCACATCCGCTCACTCTTCGGTGATGAGACTTACTTCTTGCACTCCGGTCTCGTCTCTCCGGTCGGGACTCTATGACGTTTGATATTGTACAAGTCCATCCACTCGCTCTTCGAAATAGAACTTGCACCTTACACTCCGGTCCCGTCTCTCCAATCGGGACTATGACATTCAAAATCAGTTATCACATTAAATATGGATCTTACAAAATTCAAATTTCAAATCAAAGCAAACAAGCAGAAATTAAATAAGCAGAAATCCTGAATATCTACCCAAACAACCGAATCAGAGCGTGGCAAGGCACCAATCTAGGTTTTGTTCGTGACTCCAGACACTGCCGCCATCAAAATCGCCGATGGTTCGACCTATCGACCGCAGCCGCTACTGCATTGAATCTTGTTAAATAACTTCTCAAGGTCTTCCCGAGCATTTGTTACACATTCGCTAATGTCATCACATTTTTCGGTTGTGAGACTTTGAGCTCGGAATTGTCTTAAAAATCTGCCTACTAACTCGGTCCACGTGCTAATGGACTCATTCTCCAATTGTTTAAACCACATCGCCGTCAAATCCGTCAAGTATAATAGAAAGCACTGCCCATTACTTCTTCAGAAGCATCCAATACCTTTATATGTCGGATGTATCTCATTAAGTGAATCATTGGATCTGTCTTTTCGTCGAACATTTCCAGCGTGGGAAGCTTGAAATTCGGAGGATATTTTGCTTTTCGGATATTAGCAGTAAACAAGTTTCTGTTCACATCTTCCAAACCCAATTTGTGGGTCCTCCTCTAACCAACCTCCTTACCAATTCAACCATTCGATTTTCACCATCCAACGAAGGTCTTCATCCGAAAGCGATGTACTGCCCCCGCCTTGGCAAGGAAAATTCGGTGCATACTTCGCTAGTTGCACGCTAGTGTTTTGCCCCACTATTTTAGTGTTATTTTGTCCTCCGCTCCTTCGGGGTAGCCCTGTCACATATTCCTCCCCCGGTTGCACCCTAATATTCAGATTAACACCTATACCACCAGTTCCTGGAGTTTCAGCAGTCACTCAATTGTTGGCCCTCTCGGTGCCAGCTCCAATATTGATCCCATCATCAGCGTTGATCCTCAGATTGACTCCCGCGCTACCCCTAAGTGTCGGTTGCTCTGGATGTGGAGGCAATGTTTCATCTCGTTTTAATCCAACTCTAGCAGCTCCTGTATTGTTCCCTTGAGTCTGAATTCATGCAGCTCCTGCAATTCCTTATTGTCCCATCCTTTGAAAAAAAATCTCTCCATCATCTCTTGCTGCCTAGCCAAGATTCCATCCTGCATCTCCTTCATCAGCCTTTTCATTTCTTCTCTAGCTACATAGTTAGATTGGTGAGAATTTGAGGATACTTCCTGACTGCTCTCGGACTTTGGTTGAGTTATTTCAGTTTTAGATCCGGTGTTAGGCCTCTTCATTTTTTCCAATCACAGATTCAAGCTTCAAGTTTCCAGATCTACCTTTGTTCTCGGTGAAAACACCAAAATGTTAACTCAAAAAATAGATCAACAATTTGAATCAAATGTGAAAGTACCAATGCAGATAATTAGCAACACAAATCTCAGATAAACAACAAATAAAAAGCAGAAGTAAGAAATAAAACATAGAATTTTTATAATGGTTTGGCTGACTCTGGCCTACATCCACTTTAATCAACATTTATTATGATTATACTAGCTGGATCTCTTTGGATATCAACTAGTTAGTCCTTAGATCTAAGTTACAATGAGTTAGAATAAGTCAGAAGTACAAGAGTTGATCGGAGAATCACATTAACCCTCTTGATGATTGTTTATGAGGGAGAAGAAAGTTGAAGAAGTGAAGGAATTCCAATAGAGTAATGACGGCTCTCTTCCCAAAAAAGATGCATCTCTAGTTACAGGTATGTGAGTATTTATAGGGAAATTCAATGAGTATCGGGTCAGAAGAGTCCAGTTGTTATACCGAGTCATCATCGAAATTTCAAATCAATCTGAATCATTTCTATGGATCGCTAACTATCCATAGAGAACGGATCGCTAGCTATCCATCAACTTAGCATATTTTTCTACCAGAAGCTTTTACTTAGTGCTCCGAAGGAGCTTGGAAAGTTTAAGGACGATTCGACCTATCTTGATAGATCGCTAACTGTTCATAGCGGATGGATTGCAAGCTATCCATCCACTTAACATATTTTCGAGTGATTTTTGTTTGATTGTCTTTCTATCTTTTATTTAAATGCCTTGTCCAAATGTCAAGTCATTTGAAGTTGGTTTGATCATCCGTCTTCATGGGTGATCTGGTCCAGAAGAACCGTCCATAACTCGCTCAAAACTTAATGAAATCGGACAAAACTTTGCAGGTACTCTCGCTAAGATGTGTAGGACATACCATAAAAATTTAAGGTGTTGGGGCCTACTCTATATGGGTCTCTAGCGACCCATCTAGTTAGGTCGTTAGCGATCCATCAAATCAACCCCACATGATTTTATTTTTTCTACGAGTCTTCTATTTTGCCTTCTAAGTGTTCTCTTAAAATTTCATGTCAATTCGACTTCGTATGAGTTCTGTAGGTTCATTTTAAGTTAGCTGCTTTTGGTCAAACAGCTTGAATCAGATGAATCTTCACTTCTCGAGCTAGATTGTTTAACATGCTATGAAACTTCACAAATGTCTCTAGGGAACATACTAGATCATGATGTAAAATGATTGAAGCATCCACGAGCGAACCCTATGGATCGCTAGCGATCCATAGGTGATGGTCATTTTTGCCAAATTTTGGTTTCCTCCTCTTGAGTCTTTCTTCATTCCTTCTTCTGGTCCGCTTGGTTGATTCTTAAGTTGTTTTGACTTGTCGTTGATGTTTTGACTTCTTTTAAATTTCGTTAGGTTAAAAAACCCAGTTAACACCTGCTAACATTAGAACAGATATCCATTCGCTTGATGGTTCAATGAGGTGGTAGATGAGCGTTATGGGGATGCTTGCAATCAAGCACAATAACTTTGCATGATGATGGGTTTCTCACTATGTTTCTTTAATTTACTAGAGGGTAAGCTCATGATTGAGGTACCATATAGCAAATGAGGATTATAGGATAAGTTAGAAGCTTTCAACACTTTGTGATAGATTTAACTTACATGTGCATGGAAATGACGTAACTCAATAGACATGCTTTAAGTGAAAATGGTGTAGAGGAACAAATCAATCATAGTGTGTAATCGAGTTTGTGCTATGGAATTCAATGGATAGCATGACGAATGATAGATCATAATGGTAAGATAACCTTACATTGTAATATGACATGGTGTAGATGATGTCTTATTGTGTTACGAGTAGGTTGAGCACATGAGAATAAGTTCTTGCTGTGTATCAAGCAGTTAGTCAACCTTGCCCTGACCAGGGGCGATATGATAAACACATTGCGCATATGAATAAAACACCTATAACATGTGAATGTATTAGGGATGAAACATCATAAAATGCAGATGTGGAAACGACATAACTTAAAAAAATCAATGATATACAAAGCCAAACCACTTGTTACTGACATTATATATAACGACTTTTTGTATATAATTTGATCGCTGAATATAGACTGTAAGATTTCCGAACTAAATTGATACAAGTGAACTTGTTAAAAATTGTTTAAAACCCGCGACATTAAGGTGTTTGAATCACCTTCGTTTCAAATGCCCAAAAATGATTTCTTGTGAAAAAAATCAAAGATTTAAGTACGTGTTTGCAGTTAATTGCTGCAATAATAAATGTCAAAATTTATAGAATCATCTAGGTTATAATTTTTATGCTAATAACTAGGTCAAAACGCGTGTTTTGACCTCTCTTGGTCGACTGTGACATCTGATTTGCAGGTGGAATTGATATTTACTCCTGTGGTAAGTCAATAGATGGTGCAACATCTATTTTTAATCAAATGACCAAGTCAACATCCCTGAGCAATCAAAACTCAAAGTATATAAGTGTTGATTCCCATTTGCTTGCCTAACAGCTTAGATGGAGCTGTGTCTAATGAGTGATGTGCTCATCAATCCTTGACTTATTACCAACCACTAAAGGTTAGAGTTTGATAATGATATGTTCTTTCAAAATGATAAAGTTTTCGGTTACAATCACCGTTGAACTTATACTAGGTGATGAAACGCCACGTGGTAACTACTATGAATCAATTACTGTGTTTTATCCAAACAAAGCAACTTTCTACAAGAGACTGTTCTTCGATAATCGTATTAGATTGACGCTTAATGTGAATGTTTGTTCTTTTTAAAGTATGTTTACCTACACGACAACATACTTTGAAAGGTAAGTGTTATGGGTGAGTTTTTGAACGATTATTTATTGACGTGAGAAGAAACGAAGTACTATAGGGGCTATGATTTAGAGTAAGCTTAGGAAAGCCATGTTGAATAAATTGAAGTAATGCATGAAGAAATGTAGCAAAACAGCTTGAAAATGTGCTAAAAAAGAAGTGGTACGGCCTTGACCAGGAAGGCCGAACCTCAAAAGACGTTTGACCACAGAGGCCGCCTCACTTGATTTCTACTCCATCGACCAACTATTTTGTCATATTGAACCTTGTTGAACCTCCCTTTTGCACTCCGGAACGCAATCAACAGTGACTTGTTCTTCCTTCAGGGATCATGAATTTGGATATTTTAGACCTTGGATATTTTAGACCTTGGATAAGATTATAGGGTTAATTTATAGACATTTCAACTGGAATTCAAATACCAAGAACTTGAATTCAAAGGGAGGCTACGGTATAAACACTCTAGACATCTAACAATTAGGATATCCTTTATGACCATTAGATGGGGCTTTGCTGAAATCCAAACTCCATATTCTAATTGTAATTTTAGATACGAGTATTGTACTCATCAAATGGTTGTGAGAATCATAATAAAAACGCTAAAATGGACATAGGTCTCATTAACCGTCAAACCACTATAAAAATCTTGCTCACAATATTGTAAATTCGCTAGAGGACTAATGTGGACTAGGGATTAATCTTAAACGGAGATTAATAGGGGAGTAATCGAAGCTAAATGTTTTTGATAATTCGTGTATTTTGGATAATATTTTAGTATGTCGTTTAGTTTTAATTAATCAAAAATGAAAATTTAAGGGTTCAAATATTTGAGAGCATCCAAGGAGGCAAAACCGCAAAAAACTAGCACATATATACTTATACGATGCATCTAGTTTCAACTAACTTCTATCTAGTGTCTAATTACCCATTTGGATTCTTAGATGAGACTGTAAGACTTCCCTAAGCAGGCCTAGGTGGACAGTTATGCGGATGACTGAGCGGCAAGTCTTGGTTAGGCTTAGGCAGGGCTCAGGTGGTGGTCTAGAAGGATTGATACAACAGAGGTTGTTTATGCTCTTTATTTTTTTAGTCCTCTATCCTGTTATTTTTATTGTTTATTCTTGTTGTTATACTTATGTGATTACTAATAGATGACTACCAATGCATTTACAGATCGTAATTCCAGAGAAATCAAGTCTAAGATCATTTTTTGAATCTTAATCTCTTCGTAAGATTTTTTTTTTGGGTGTTTTTTCCTTTTTTGAGCAGACCGATACTTTCTACGGCCATTGAGTTCATAAAGACATAGGTGGAAGAGTTTGCAATTGAGCCTTCGAAAGTAGCGAATATCCATAAACATATATCAAAGAGGTTTTTGAAGGTCAATGATATATCACTCTCTTTTCAGCAAAATAGGAACAAACATGATGATCTTTGAAACGAGTTTTTCTAGTGGTTGAGATTGGAAACTAAATTAGTATTAGACTGAAGCTGGTTGGAATAACAGTTTGTACACTATTTCAGACAGCAACTACAGATAGAGAGTGCATAACTGTCACTTTATCTTTAATCCTTCTTTATCATGATTTTTCTTTCTTTTAAGTTTTAGTACACATCCTAAGAATTTTATCCGCACAATATAAAGTTCAAATCTGAACCACTTGCAAATTTAAACTTCTGTACTAATCATTCAGAAGTGTGGCGATATGTGGTTTAAACGGTGTGACATCTGCGGAATGTATCGTAGAAAATCCCCCCTAGGATGTAAGTGTGCTTAGTATATTTTCAAATAGGTTCGTGGAAGATTGGTTAGGTGTGACACCTCTCAATTGGACATGGGCAATTGAGCAATCATCCAAAACATTCAAACTATCTCTAAAATATTCAAGGTCAAGCACTTTTTTTCTATTGTCGTTTACTTCTAATAGACCTTCTCAGCATACTATGGAATATGTTCTTGTACCATGTCGTCTAGTTCGCAACCTTTCTGCAACTCAGTAAAAAAAAAAGATATTATCCATTGATGTAAGCAATTCTAATAACAATCTTGTTGAAATGATGGCTGGGGGATATTGTTTAGAGTAAGGTTGTAGAAATTGCTACATGGGTAGCTTGGACTAAAAATTGATCATCTTGACAAGACAAATCGAACATTAACTGGTACTATGTATTTTTGATGAGATCAAGTATCTTTATCTACGAAAATGTGCTTATTATGAAATGTCTCTGCATTTAACATTAAGCATGAGTTAAGAACAAATGAACACAAAAAATCACCAAAATGAAAAGAAAAAAAATCACACGTAATGAACACGGTGGAGTGTTGCAACTTCAAGCAAACAAAGAAGCAGGTAACAAATGCAAGAAATAAAAATAAAAATGTATATTTCAATTTGTTAGCTTTCTATTTGGAAATAAATGAGGGTGACAAGACACTAGAAGCATTTTTGAAATAAGTCACTAAAAGCATTTACGAAACAAAAAAATAATGGAGCAGGAAAATTTGAAAATTAGTGGAACAGTCTATGAGAAGTAAAACAAAAAAAATATAGAATTAACCGAAGGGAGTTGATCATATTGTATTGTTCTTTCTTGGCTACCTGTATAAAACAATTCAAGAAATGTGAAGTCCAAATAAAAGGATTACTGTGTATATCCACATGATGTATATTTTATTTCAGTGACAAAAATGCCATATTTTGCATGTTGCAGAGTGTGGCATCTGACAGGTCAAGTGCTCCAAAAGATGGGGTTGTTATTGGATGGTTAGGCGATTCAAAGATTGACGAATCACATCCTCCTGCAGTATATAAAATTGCAAATATATCCTACAGTCTTGAGAAGAGTAACGTTCAGATGTTTCATGTCTTGCCTGGCACTGTAACACCGATAAACAACATTCGCTATAAAATAGACTCCAACCATGGCAACTCTGCCTTTACGTGTATTTACAGACTTAGAGTGCATGGACATGAGCCAAACCTGCCAATATAGATGACTACGATGATATCAATATCCCGAGTACCTTGTGATGCTATTGGTACTTTGAATATGATGTTCGGGCTGGCAAGGCATTTTTCGGTTTGTTCAGTGGTCTTGTTTGGTCTAGTCCAGGTATTTCACTGCTTTACAAGTTAAAAGCAAAAAGGAAATCAATTTAAATTCTTGTTTCTCGATAAACTGCAGTGTCTGTTTCACAAAAAACTGATGTTTGACTCACTTAAATTTTGTAGGTCTGTTCACTTGACTTAATTGAAAACTTGTTTCTTAATGTTCTTTGCCATTGCGGGTTGCAGATGCCTTTAATTATTAGCCTTACATTGGTACTTACTGAAAGTAGCTCATTTCCTATCATTCAAGAACAGTTTGTAAATTTTTTTACCTTCCAATATTTTTTGGTGTATTCCTTTTGTGTGTAAATGTGTGTCTCTATACGCAAGGGATCGTCCCTTTCTTATTTGCATAACGTACGGAGTCAACATAAAATAGTCCAAATTTCAAAAGACAAGCTTCATTGCGTCAGTGTGATTTCCTCAGATACAGCATCTCCCGCTCAAATTCTAATTTTTGATTAACTCCTCTTACTCGCTGCCTGCATCATCCAACCCATCCATATGGGCAAGGTAATTACCTTTCTTATTTTGCCAAGGTTTTTTAGACTTTACTGATGGATCTTAAGTTAGATTTGACTGAAAAGGGAAGAAGCATATGCTTATTAGGACATTGTCTTAATGAGTTGAAAACATTTTTTATGCAACTCATACAACTTTATGTCTATTAAGTAGAGCGATTAAATATTTTATTTGATTGATTATGTTAGCGAATGTTCAATATTTGCAGTAACATTCCACGTCTAGGCGACTTGAATTTTTCGGTGCTTTCAATAATATTACATATTGAGATCTTAATTAAATTTTCAATGATGGTTAAATCTTTGAGTTACTTTCTACAGAATCGTTGTTTATTATTTTCAATCACATGTATTGGGATATTAAATAATCTTTATAATTTTTTTTAAGGTTCTTTCCATTGTAATATTTTACTAAAGTTATGGCAGTATGCAATGCTATTTATGTTCGAAATGTTTCATTACTTTGATTACCTACTTTTTAATCATTGAGATGGCATATTAATGCATCAACTGTTCGTATTTAAAAACAATATTGTGATAATATACTAATGCTTTACAAATTACTTGCACAAATAGTAGGGAAATTATGGTATTTGGAAGCACATAAAACATAATGTTTCTATCTTTTAGATGAATAAAAGAAGCAATATTTTTAATCCCATCCATAATACACTTTATCTACTAATGCTATTCATATTTTGAATTAGTTAAAATAACTTTATTTCGTTGAATATTTAAAAATATTAGTATAATAGTCTACTGCTGCCTTACAAATTCTTTCTACGAATAATAATAGTTAAATTTAGCCTTTTAAGTCCTAAAATCTTCATCCTCTCTTACTGTGGCCTCATCAAAAATTATACCATTGTATGTTTTTAGTTTTATCTCAACACTATTATGAACTCAATGGAGGACATGAGTTCTATGTTGTACTTTTTTTATGGAAATTACTAACCTACTTATTAGCTAAAGGCTTTTAGGCCCGTTTGTTTGGTTTACAAAGCATCGCATCTCTTTTCTGGTGTATGTATATATTAGTTTTTCTCGATTGTTTTATGGGTTGGTGTATATGAATTAGATTAAGTATTATATTAGTTTTCTTTTACAAGGATCACATTCAAATTAAAAAAACCTTCATATTTATTAATATAAATATAATAATGCCCAACTTTAGGTGTTTGCTATTATAATTACAACAGCCTTGAAGAATTTTTCAATTCAGCCTTTCGGATTCGTACTATCATATTTGTAATGCTCTACAAACTGGAACAATGTTGTTCATCATTTTATATTTATGCTGTTATGTTTAATCTCCAAACTGAAATGATTCTTTCAGGAAAATTTTAATGTAATTATCTTTCTTGATTTGTTTCGATTGTCCATTTCTTAACTTATTTAACATAATTCATAGTTTTATGACATATTACTGTTTTAGAATTTTTTTTATCAATGAATTACAAATAGTTTATTATGTTGATATGTTAATTAGATAAATGAAGTAGTCATGGCACATGTATGTTTTGATTTTTAATGCATTTACTTTAATCTATATTTTCATTACTTCATCATGCCCATCACGGACTTATCTAACGTTGCTTTTGGGTCAGTGGTAGGTACAAAATACGTTTTCTTTTATACTTCCTGGGACTATATAGCAATTGTTATTCGTTTTCTCTGTTCGGCAATATTTTACGACTTGCATATTTATTGCTCCCTAAAATATTGGCCGCAAAATTAGCACTTCCTCTGATTTTTTATTATTAGTTTATATTCAGAATATGTGTGTGTGAGAGGTCACGGAGTTTTTCACACAAAAAATAGAGTGAGTTGCAGTATGTTGCTACTAGAAGTGGTGATACAATACTTTCGGATCGCATAAGAAAGCACTGTGATCATATGGTGAAGACAGCGTGTTGCTTGGAGAAGCAAAGAAGCCGCAACGTACGAAAGACGAAGGCGTAGAAGAGTGCCCAAAAGCTTGTAGCAAGCTAAAGGCTCCCAGTCCAGTGGTGACAGCCACCAACCGATTGGAACTCATTTCCAGTCGACTGGTGGAGCCACCAGTCGACTTAGTTTTGTGCTCTTTTGTGCCTGAGAGGAGCTTTGACCTCTCAGTTGGTTGGGAATACCCACCGGTAGATATTTTCAATTGACTAGTGTGGTGAATTCTAAAGCAAATGAAGTTCGAGAATTCAAGGAACTTTTCGGTGTTTTAGAGTTTCCACCATAAATTTTTGTGACGATTTGATACAACGATAAAGAATAGATCATAGCACTATAAATCTTTAATAATAGTTGTAATACCTTTGGCGTCACACTTTTTTGGTGTAAGCGTGAACTACCAAAAATGTTCTTCTACATATGTTATCAAATCTTAATATCACCTGAAAATAGGATCTAATAAATAAACTTCATTTACCAATTCAAAATATTCTTTTATAAATATGACTAAATCTCGCTATCACTTAAAAATAGAATAAAATAAATAAACTTTCTTTACTAATTCAAAACCCACATCTACAAGTATTACCAAATCTTAATATCACTTAAAAAATAAATCTCACAAATAAACTTTTTTTACAAATTCGATCTTTATTAATTAATGATATAAATAAGCAATCAAATTAACAAAAAATTAGATGTTGAAGCACTGAATAAAAATTCAAACTGACTACATATGATTTAATCGTAAAAATACGACTAAATATTTGAATAAATCATTCATCTTAAATATGTTAAATAAATATAATTTATGGAAAATTAATTCACGCGTGAAGCGCGTGCCGTAATGCTCGTAAACATAGCTAGAGTTTATTGTGTGTATACAACCATAACAAAAGAAGATTTTTTGTATCTTCTTCTTGAGGGTTAGCATCCATTATCAATTTTATAACTTTTTTTTTTGAGAAAAATGAGTATTTCTTCAAAGGAGAAGAGCATTCATATAAATTTATTCCACATTAAAAAGGAGGCTGCCAACAAACCTAACAAGGGACAAAAACTCCTACGTACAATTAAGAATAAAAAAAACTCTCCCAAGACCTGATAGGAGACTAAAATAAACAAAGAGAAAGACCTATACCTGAGAAAACACTAAGACAGCCATATACTCCAAGCATCAAGAAGTCAGCCAAACAAACTATAACATCCATTGGAAGACAAAAATTACCACTAAAGAACCATATATGCACTAAAGGAATCGTTAATGACAGAGGAAGCAAATCAAGGGTAGTAAAGCATCCCGCACTCCCAAGGTCATAATCAGGTCCAAAAAGAAAAAACACGAAGACCCAAGTAATGGAAACGGATCCGAGTAATCAGGCCTCCATGATTCATTAACATAATTAGTCCATGCCATGACTAGAACTGAAAAACTCAACAAAAAAATGTGAGTCCGGAATAGTATATAGTTTACACACACATATACATACACATGTATATGTATATGTGTAGGTGTGTGTGTGCGTGCTCACATGTATGTGTATTATATACATACATACGTTTGTGTGCATGTCTGTATGTTTGTGTGCGCGCGTGAGAGTAACAAAATGAAAATGCAAAACTGAAATAGTTAGAGTAAAATGTTCGTAAAATTATCTTTATTAAAGATAGATCGTTGCTCAAGGCCATATTGTGTCTCCTACTGTTATAAATAACTTTCACCTTTAAGATATCAATGCAGTTTTTTCCCTTTTTGAGAAAATCCACAAACTAAACGTTTTCAGCAAGTTTATAACTAGGATTTGTAGCCCAATTATAAATGAGCGGTATGATGGCATAACTCAGGTTACCAAAAGGAGTGTCAACACAGTTAAACATTCTTTGATTTCTTTCAAACCATATATACTAACAGATAATAATGAAGATGAAATCAAGTAAAATTCTATAGTCTTAGCCCATTGGAATTTAAAATTGTGCCAGTAGTAGTCACAATTAAGGTCAGTGTTAGTCGTATTAAAGTAAAAAATGTTGAGAGTGTCTAAAGGGACAGTTGTAACATAACAGTGTTATATTTCTAGGCTAAAATTGCAAAAACACATTTGTTTATTTATGAATACATTCTTTTTCTTTAAGTTTCAATTGTATTTGAATTTTTTTGTATAGGATTAGTCACATGTATAGCTTTGATATGGGAGGAGCATTAACTTTCCTAATGGATTTGAATTTTTTTATTTAGTCTCCAAGAAATTTAAGAACTTGTACATCGAGTTTGAAGAGTAAATTTTGCTTTTGCTCCAACACCAAGTTTTAGCGTCTCTATCATTAAGTTATAATAGTTTAGCTTGGTACAATGTAAAACAAATTAGGTTAAGGTACTGCCTCCAAGAGCTTGGCTGAAGGAAAAGTTCCATGGAAACTAGTTGTGAGGACTATACGCTTTTGAAATTAAAGCACCTTTGGAATTACAATATATCTTTGTATTTGACTCTAAGTGGAGTAACAAAAGTCCAGCTACCGTGCCAAAATTATGCGTTGCTGCCTAAGTGTGCTATATTATCAATTTGAAGGTTATAAATATTAAAAAAAAATTAAGATAGATTTCGAAAAGTAGGACATCGTGTTGGAGTTAGAAGTGGTGTGATGAAGGTTGTAGGTGCTATCATAAAATTGAATTGAAATTATTTCTTTCTAGATGAGTTTTTTTGTTATTATTATTAAATTTTCAAGGTCATTTTCCCAATAAAGACACATTAAAGTTATGCCTATCTATGATTTTGAACCCCTATCCTTTTTGGATCTGCAATTCGTTTCCCCAATGACCAGACATTTAATACTAGTACAGGAGTTATCCCACTCCAAAGGAAATTTATTTTAATTTTGTTTATTTTGTTAATGACCCATTTTGGAAAAAGATAAAAATACATCCAATAAATCGGTAGAGTGGGTAAGACAGAGTTAATAAGAATGATTATGCCCACTCTAGAAAAAAAATATAGTTCCATTTAGATAGTTTTCTATTAGTTTTGTCTATTTTTATTTGCCAATCTTCCTTTTTTGGCATGGTAGATCTAATCGAAAACCCTAGTAATATATAAGGAATTTCATGGTTTTGCAATTGAATATTAGTGAAGTGATTTTCAACATTATCTACGTCATACAAAAAAAAAACAAACTATTGCCTAAATTAATCTTAAGCCTTGAGAGCATTTCAAGACTATATAATACAAACTTAAGACTAGTAATTTGACCAGGTAAATGAAAGGTAAAAAGCATGGTGTCATCCACGAACTATAGTATCGAAAGACCATCGCTAGGGACCTCATCAGCCACACTATCTAGAGCCTTGTTTGAAATAGAAACTTTTATGATCCTGATGAATACATCCACTGCCAAATTGAACAATAAGTGTGACAATGAGTCTCCTTGTAACTCTTTTCTTTTTGAAAGTAATAAAATCTTCTCTCCTCAAAGTGGTTGTACGTTATCTCGTAATAGCGGAATCATTATATATTGGGTATGTTTAATTTTTTGATTATTGCATCTGTGATATGTGATTTGGGATATTAGTTTTCTATTTATTCTACTTAACCGTCAACACGCTCCAGTTTATTGTTTCCGTAGTGATTGAGGTTGATTTGATTATTGTGAATGTTCTCCAACAGGCTGGTATGAGAGCTATTTGGTCGTTGAGAAAAAGTGTTAGACAGTATGGTAAGAGATCAAGGTACCCCAGTTGTAGCAAGATCCTATGTTAGATGAGCTTATATAACATTAGGATCTCAATTGGCTATAGAAAAGTTAAATGAGATAATGATTTTGAAAGGCGGCAATGGAAGATGAAGGTTGTTTGTAACGTCCCTCATTTCAAAATCCAAAGATGGAACTTCAATGTGTTGTAGTCTCCTTGGAATTATCTTGCGACAACAAAAGTGAGATCAGTTATTAAACAGTCTGTAGCGACCCAGAATTTTTGATCATTTGATTTGGAATATTTAATTAATTTTAAATATTGAGATATTGGTTTTAAAAGTTAACAAATTGATTTTAAATATTCAATTATAATAATTGTCATTTAAACAGATTGATTTTTACAATTTCTTCATTTTGTTTTAATTGGATCTCTAACCCCAAAATTAATTTAGCTAAAAATATCCTTTTCAAAAGGTATCTTAACAAGGTAAATCATAATATTAATTTTTTAAAACAAAACAATAATTTTTTTAACATTAATAATAGTATTATTAATATTTACTCTAATTTAGATGATGATATCACTTCTAATCATAACTTACTTATGATTAGAGGTTCATAAGATAGAATTGTATCAATATTTGTATTAGTCTCTGTTTGGTTTTGGTTTTTAGGTTCTTTAATTTTACTATTATTGTTCAACTAGTCTTATTTAGGTTTTTAGTTTCTTCTTTATAAATACATATATATGTATATTTATTAAATAAATATACATATATATGTATCATTCTAATTTTTTTCTTTAGTCATTTTCCAGTTACAGATATGAGGGATAAGATATCAGATTCATTTTGCAGGTTTCATATCTTCAGATTGCTGGACATCAGAAGGTAGAGAGGTCACGAGAGCAGAGTATCTTCATCCAGGACTACTAGTAGTTTCTCCTCAGATTTAGAGGCTTCAAAGCGGTTTCTTTTTTCAGCAGATTCACTTTAGTGCAGATGCTTATTCATCTCTCCTGTTTCAGTTGGTTGGAGCTTTCCTCAGTAGTTTGGGACGTCATCTAGTAGTTTTTGTCTTTCCTCTAGGTTTTTTAGATACTTCTAACATCTTAATATTGGACTGTGGTCATGCCGGAGCTCAATATTGGGGTGTGATGGGTGGTGGCCTTGCCGGAACTCATCTTAGGAGTACTTGAGTTTTGATATATATATATGTATTTGGTTTTTGTTACTTGCTAGGCATGTTGGCAGCACCATATATTCGTGATATATATATATATATATATATATATGTATGTATTTGCATGTGCGCTCTCCTCTATTCGTAGAGGACCATGCATTTTTCTCAAAAAAAAAATAAAGTTAACAACTTGAATTCAAATATAAAAATTATTTAAAATATTCGAAGCTATGAATTTAATATTTTGAATAGTGATTTAAATAACGGGATTTATAATTGAACGTTAATTTAATTGATTAAATGTTCTTATTTAACTCCTTTAAATGAATAGATAATAACAGTAAAATTCATTTTGTATATTTAATTGCATTAATAAATAGTTCAAATAAATAATCAGAAAAATTAATTTTATTTTAACGACTTGATTTTTATTGAAGTATTTTTAATTTAATTTGTTTAATTTTTCGTAATTTTTAATTTGAGAATTATTTAAATTACCCTTTGACGATTTTTCGGCAAACAACAGTGTTTTTGTGATTTTACAGAATCAGTAAACCAGTGTACATTATTAGTGTCTTTGGATCGCGTTGTTGTTCCGAGCACGACCGTATTTTGTTTTGTCGTTCGAGGTCTGTACGCGAACAGAAAGTTGTGCAGAAAATGCCGGAAAATTTAAATAAATATAAACTTCAACATCCAACTTTATCCGAACGTTCTCTTCTTTGTCTCTCCCGTACCCTTCCATTAATTCACGTTTTGAAACAAGAAAGCTTAGTTCCATTTTCGTTTAAAAATCGCGAACAAATCGTATATAATCAAAGAAAATAAAAAGGCTTTGGTCTTTGAGTTTGAATGAAGGAGATGTACAAGATGGCATGGGTTTTGATATATACGATCATGTTTTTAGGGATGTTAGTTTGGTACAGTGAAGGTTTAAGGACTAGGGTTGGGTTTTTGGTGAATTGCAGTGGTCGTTTGGCCGAAGTAGGGTTATATTTGGATTCTCGGTGGCATGGAGCTTTGGCGTTGGATTCTGGGGAAGGTCCGGTCGATGGTGGGTGGCTGCATCGTCGCATTACAGTGGATGGTGGGGGTGGAAGTCGAGTTTTGATCGGGACATGCTGTAGTGGATTTTTGGGCACAGATGAGTCCGTCTCACTAGACGTGAGCTTTGGCAGTGACGGTGGGAGGTAAAGAAGTCCGAGGCGGTGTAGGAGAAGGAGTGGTCGAAGCCTGGAAGTGGGTTAAGCGGGAACTGTTTCTAATTTTGGGGAAGAAGAGGATTTGCAACTTTAAGGGTAATCAAGGAATTTAAAATGTAATTAGTGTTTATAATTATTATTTAAATTCCGAATCTTATAAAATGTATAACTTGTCCATACAAGGTCCAAATCGAATACAGTCAGTCACGTTGGATTCGTAATGACGATTTTTACATTTTAGAATTGGATTGGTGGAGATTAGAGCTTGTAGAATTCAAGCTTGTTTGATTTAGACGGAATCAGATCATTTTGGCGATGACTGCAATTTCGGTGAGTTAAACTCAACTTTTTGGTTAACCAATGGGATATATATTAGATAATTTTTTTGTTGCTCGCTTGGATGTTTTATCTGTTGATTGCTTGGTTTGGGTAAATTATCATTTTTGAAAATGAATAATGTATAAAGTAATAAAATAATACCGATTTAAAATTAAGTACATTGTATAAATAATAACGTAGTTAATTTAAGCATACTTCTTTGGTGTTATTTGTTTGGCCAAATAAACATCGTCTAGTAATAAACAAAAGTGTTTATTTTGAATGATAACTTTTTTAGCAGAATATATCCTCTTTCTGCTATTACGTAAACTTGAAAATTTATTGAAGTGTCAGTTGATTAATGCTGGATATGTGATGTGTCAACATTGATTGTTTAAGTACCACTGGGATCGATGAGCCTCTTTCTGGATTTGGAAAGTTAGGGATTTAAATCAACTTCAGATTTTCTAATTTTAAATAAAATATTTTATTAAATTATTACTTTAACAAGCGTTTGTTTAATTTCTATTTTGCAAAGCTTTTGTAAAAACAAACTTCTTCAGTAAAGTTAATCAATATATTCAATGTTTTAAAATTAATTATTTTATTAATTTTGTTTAAAGATAATTAATTACTTATTAAGGCTGTCTAAAGATAATAAATTGTTTTATTATTGATTATTCAAAGCTAGTTAATTATTGTATTAATAATGTTGTTTGAAAATTTATTAATTGTATGTTGAAAGCTGTTTAAAGTTATTTTATTATATTTATTAAATTGATTTAAAAATTAATTATTATATTATTTAAAATATTTTTAAATTTATTATTATATTATTTAAAAATGTTTAAAATTTATCTTATGACGTTGAATTATTTATTTATTTATTATAATTAAATAAATTTTTTTTATAAAAGGACTTCTTTTATAAAAAGGATTTATTCAAAGGAGTTCATGAATTTGAAAGAGGTTTGGACTTTGAAAAGAATTTGGATTTTTAAATGATTTTAGAAAAGAGGTTTATAAATGGTTTAGCGATTTGAAGGGGAAGTGTTATAAATGGATTTTTATATTTATATAGACTATTTTTATAAATAAATTTTGGAGATTTATAAATAAGTTTATAAATAGATTTTGGGAATTTATAAATGAGGCATTTATGAAATAAAAGAGATCTATGGAAGAATTATTGTTTTGGATTATTAATATCTCTATTTTATTGGCATATGGGTTTTGATCATTTTAGTATGGTTTGAAATATAACTTTTTAAATTTTTGTGATTAGACTTATACCATTTTATATTAACATATGAAAAAGGTTTTCCAAGTTTTGAAAGGATTGGTTTGTGAACCGTTGAGATAGGTATATGACTATATTTTCTAAGTATTGAAAATATAGAGCTTTGTGAATATACTTATCGTGATAAGTATATGGAAGTGATTTTCAAGTATTTACAAAGTGATTTTTATTAATGGAAGATTCATTTATGAGGCTTAGTAATTTGCATGGGAAATATAATCTTCGTTCGAATGTTTGATTACTTGATTGCCAAACAACCGACTATCAAATATTGGCCTAAATAGGCAATCCTTCTTAATTTTGGTGGTACAAAAATATTCCCTACTTAATGCTGAAGGATTTTAACTTCGGAAATATCTAGGAGAAACACAAGGATTATATGGTACAGTTACCATCAGTGGTACTATACTGTACGTATAAACCTATGTTGTTCTTCTAAGACAAATGATGAGGAGATCTATCGACATAAACGGTTCGGGGATGATCCTCGCTCTTATATATTGTCTGATTATTTCCAAAAGAACCAGTACTGAGCATTCTGGAAATCGATCGATTGACTTTGGAACATCCGGTAAGCGGGTATATATACTTGTAAGAGATGGTTCAAAACTGTAACCACTCTGAAACCATATACGAGTTCTATGTTTAGAGAAGATCCAAGATTTGTTTTGGATATTGGAATCCATGTGTGATTTCGATACCCGTTGGGGTGTGGGAATCCATGTGTGATTTTGAGATCTGTTTTGGATGTTGGAATCCATGTGTGATTCCAAGACCCGTTAGGGTATAGGAATCCATGTGTGATTCTGAGATCTTTGTTGTGATGTGGGAATCCATGTTTGATTTTGAGACCTGTTGAGGTATGAGATCCAGTGTGGTTCCGAGATCTGTTCAGTTGGCGGTGCGCGAGCTGGAATGCCAGATATAGCCTCATCAGCGGTAATGACTAAAACCAGAGATATGATGCATAGCCAAGAGTTTAGCTAACCCATGAGGGTGCAGCCATTTCCTTCGTAGAGTTACCTGCAGTAGTTATGCATGCATGGATCGGTGCATTCAGCCTTGCGTGGCGAACTATGTACTTCCTATTGTACATCACTGTAGATGTGTTGTTACTTCGAAAGGATAACTCCGATCCTTGTGCAGGAAGACCGTTCTCGAAGTACTGAGGGCACCTCAGTGGAATCTTACACAATTAGAGAACGAGCCTTAGCCTTTTTTTGATTATATACCTATTATTATTGTGATGTACACTCACGAGCATCACAACTACTTGATTATTGATATATCCGCCCTACGACATTATCATAATATCATTGGATTTTCTAATATAAATGATTTGGTTATCGTAAGGTAAAAAATCGTTCGTGTTTATGTGCGGCGTGGTCTTATGAGATACTTTTATCTTGAAGGGTTTTTATACATTAAAACAAATTGAGGTGTATTTTTCACGCTGATTTACCAAACCGATCCAGATGTTATTTCTTATAATGCTTGGGTCAGACCGAGCATATTTATAGACCTAGTTTGGGTGCCTGGGAGCTCAGAAGACGAACTGGAGCCTCTAAGTCGTATTCATGTATATTTTACTTCCGCTGAATAAGTTGTTCTATTTAACAGCATTTGTGAGGATATATTATTATAACTGTCCAGGATGATGATTTATTTAGTGTACTCAGATTGATGTATGTATATTATCATTTTCTTTATGTAAAGATCCCTTATATATTATATATTACTCGTCACAATATGAGATTTCATTCCGTCTTTCTTTCTTTTTTCCTAACAATCTGTCTTTCTGGCTCTTGGTTGCTCGGCATGTGAATCCCATGGTTGTATTAGTGTCGACTTTTGAGGGTTGAAAAGCTAGGTCACTACACATGGTATCAGAGCGTTGGTGGGGTTACGTCATTTGAGATAGGGAAAGTGAGATCCAATGATGAGTTTGAGTGTATTATATATATGAGCGCGTATTTGTTAGTGCTATAAAAATATTTTATATTGTGATTATTTATCTTTTGAGTGGCTTATGAATTCTGGTTGAGACGTGGGATGTCAAGTATCGATTGGGGTTTCTAAACACTTGAACAAGGCAAACCGACAAGTATTGTTTTAAATTTGGTAAATGAAACAATTTTACCAAGATTTATATTTTATATATAAAGGAATAATGCTAATAAAATAAATATAGATATTTTTTTTTGTTTGTTTGTTAGGAAATGATAATATTTAATTATTATCGTTTATTATTTGATTAGTCATGCTCACCGAGTTAGGAGCATTGGCTATTGTTTGTTGATTGAGTAGTTGTGGTCGACCAATTTATGGGCGTTGACTATTGTGGTTGATTTGGAGTAGTTTTATCATTTTCACTACGTGGATTGAGTAAATAGAAATTGTGGGAATATTGAAACGAACACCTCATGAATTTAGTTTCATAATTTGACTATAAGGCGTTCGGTGATAATGTTGTGTTAAAATTTAACTTTAACAAAAGTTGTTTATTATAATCTGAATAAAAATACGTCCGTGAAACGATTTTTTGAAAAAAGAGAAATTTTATAAATATGATAATTAAAATTTACAAATAAAAAGGATTAAGCTGAGAATTTAAGAATTAAATCCCAGTGTTTTTGAAAATGTTTTTTTTTCAAAAGTTTTAAAAATAATAATAATAGTATTATTTGAAAGTATTTTTGAATAGGAATATTTAAAAAAGGGTTTTAAAAGAAATAGAAAGCACTGAACTCATTTCAGTTGCTGGAAAATAATTTTGGTGATGACTGTAGCATCACCGGTGTTCATTTTCGAGTTTCTGAGGGATTGTTACCATTGTATTTTGCCATAGAGTTGTTTGGATAAAAAAGACTTTATTTCGAATTCCAATAGTGTGATCTGATATACAAAAGAAAATATATGTATATTATTTATTTCAAAATAGAGTTGAAATAAAATTGGTGTTTATGTCTGAAGGTTTCAGTCAAGTTATTATATGGATGCATATACCCTATGCATTAGAGTAGGTTGGCTTTGCATCTCATTTTGATATGTTTGGTAGTTTTCATTTATCGCAATGAAATGGAATTTCCGATGATTTGGAATCATCGAGACTTCCAAATTTGATTTAGAAATTAAAGCTAAGTGTTCTGTGAAAATTTAATCAGTAAGTTTTGTAACTTACGTATTTTTGGTGATAGTAAATTAAAAAGAAGTTTTGAATTTGTTGGACATACGGGTTTAGTAAAACAACCCTGATATTGTATATACTCTTAGAAAGTAGAAGAATATTTTGCAAATGTAAACTTGAGTTATAGAATGTTAATAGACTTAAGTAATGTTTTTTTATATAAAATAATTATTCTTAAAAATGGGAATTATAATCTTGGGAAATGTTTTATTTATGCAGATTTTTCGTTTAAAGTGTTTATAAACTTAAGTAGCGATTTCATGAAATGGTTCATTAATGATTTTAGTATTAAATGAAGTATTATTGGTGTAAATTAATTGTTAATAAAAAAGAAATTGGTAAAACTAAGAAAACCAATTAAAATATATATGTAGGATGTACGCAGATCATTTTATTCGCATAACCGTTCTTGATTTAGATTCGGACATATGATTTCGAGGTAAATTACACCAATCCAAGTTAAGATTTTTTATTCGATTCTGGACGGCGAGCATTTGATATGGATTTTTGATTTGATTCTGAAGTTTCCTATCATAGTATATTGATACACAAGGAGAGCGGAGGTTTCTGATTAAAGGACCGGATCAAAGTCCACACTAAAGTAGTCGAGTGAGAGATACTAGTTCGGATGTGATATTCGTGTGATTGAGCAAGCGATCGAATTTGATATTGCGTATGGATGGTATATGTACATCGCACGGACTAATTTGAATTCTATGCTTTTGCTATTAGATATGCAACTTATATAGATGAATATCATTTGTAAATAAGATGTAGGTATATAGAGACAAATGCCAGTTTGATGCTTTTGGTTCCATATAACACCCCATATTTTTGTAACATTATTTAGAATATTTAATTAGATAAATAAAAATAATAATGTAAGATGATTAATAGATTGAGATTTGATTTGACTAAGGGTAGTCGTGCTATGTTAAATGTAAATCAAAACGGGATAGCATGAATAAAAGTGTTAGGAAATAAGGGAGGGAAAAATTGAAAATTTGATGAACTCATATGTAACAAACCGCATATTTATCAATTTTTATATTTAAATATTTTATTTAAATATTTCATCGTTCGTCGGATTTTAGTCCGGAAAGCTACTTTTTGCAAACAGTCGAATCGGGACTCGAGACCCCTTCCATTGAGTTCAAAATGACGTTTGCGATCTTTTTAAGTATAAACTTTGATATGTTTGGAGATAGTAGAATTTTGCTACTTTTCACTTAGGGATTTGGGTTGGGTTTCATCCCATTAACCCCACTTATACTCTAGCTCAGCCCTCTCCTCTCCATTCACTCATTCCCACTCCTCCAACTCAAGCTCCAACTGAAAATGGTGGAAAGGAAAGGGAATTAGAAACTCCAAGCCCTAGTTCCTCTTGCTAGCTCAAATTCTTGCTCCAAAATCAAAAAAAAGCCATTAGTAAGCATCTCCTTCTTCTTCTCCAACTCATTCTCCTTTTAATTTCAGAAATTCCTAAACCTAATTTGGGAAATGTTTCTCTTTTAAGCTTAGATTCAAGCTTCTTGTGTTGAGATTGAAGTGTGGTTGATCTTCCCTTGTCTTCAAGCTTCTCATTCATTGTTTTTGGGTTCAAAGGTGAGATTTTTATTTACATCTAAGCCTATATTTATCTTCGATTGTTAGGTATGAATTCATAACACTTATTCTTGTGCAATTGCTTTTGATTTGGATTGATTTGGTGAATATTCCAATTTTTAGTGTTTTGGGTTCAATTCTTTAAGAATCATAGCTTTGATGTCTTGATCATGTTTTTGGTGATGAACCGAAGAGCTTCTATGGCCGGGTAGTCGAAGGCGTAAATCCTTAGTGTCATTCCTCGATCGATTGCAATTTGGAAGGGATTGGCATTCATTAGATAGGCATGGGAGTGCTGGCAACAGGGTCCGGCCGACCGAGCTCTGTAGCCGGCCGACTGACCTGCTACCCGAGCACTTCCTGCCTCTGTTTTGGAAGTGCAGGTTACAGGCTCCGGCCGACCGAGCTCAGGGTCCGGTCGACCGACCTGCTACCCGAGCACTTTCACCTTTGGTTCAGTCAACCGACTCAGGGAGTCCGGTTGACCGACCTGCTCCTATTTGCCAATTATGCCTATATTTTCTATTTGTTTGAATTTCCAACTTTAATCGATTCGTGTTGTTTCCCTTTTGTTGTTATCATTTATTATCGACTTTGATGACATTTTCTTCGGGAATTTTCAGAAATATCCATTTTGATGGATTTGATATCGATTTCTTTGGATTTTATTCACGTCTTCGTATGTGAATTTTTATGATTGATTGTTTCTCAATCACTTCTATGATTTGTCACTTTAAAATATAAAGGTTTTCTATACTAGTAGTAAATATCAAAACCCTTTCATTAAAACGATTTCAACACCATTTTATTACAAATCTCCTTTCTTAAACCGTTTTCCAATCTATTAGTATATACAAACCTTTACCTCACTCGTATGAGAAATCTAATTAACCGACTTAGTAAAACAAGTGGTATGAAACGCTTGCGTTTACTTCATTGGTTAATTCTTGGACTTGTTCGATTGAACCTCTCGTGACAATTTTCAAGTGGAGATGTACAATTTATTCGTAAATATTTAAGTTAAGCTAGTGGTTATGGGACATGAAGCTAAGCTCATATATTTACTAGCTTACTGTAATTGACACTTCTTGATGATCGATGATGATCATTTTACGGTTTAGACTAGCAATGTGCAATGTCTCTTTGTCCACATGGAGGACTGTACTTCATTTTTATTGAGCTTCGTCTCATTTCTTTGTGAGCTAGTGAACCATGTACTTTTATTGTGTTTCGATTCATGTGATGTACCGTTTGTACTACATCGATGTCTCGGCTTTTCGATTCATCTGACGTACCGTTTGTACTGCGTCGATGTTCCGAATTTTTTTGTGTTTCGATTCATTGGATGTACCGTTTGTACTACATCGATGTCTCGGCTTTTTGATTCATCTGACGTACCGTTTGTACTGCGTCGATGTTCCGAATTGTTTTTTGTTTCGATCATTGGATGTATAGTTTGTACTACATCGATGTCTCGGCTTTTCGATTCATTGTACGTTGCGTCGATGTTCCGAATTGTTTTGTGTTTCGATTCATTGGATGTACCGTTTGTACTACATCGATGTCTCGTCTTTTCGATTCATTGGACGTACCGTGTGTACTGCGTCGATGTTCCGAATTGTTCTGTGTTTTGATTCATTGGATGTACCGTTTGTACTACATCGATGTCTCGGCTTTTCGATTCATTGGACGTACCGTGTGTACTGCGTCGATGTTCCGAATCATTTGTGATACACGTGTTGGTGAGTTTTCATGCTCTCGTTTTGTGATAAGCCTCCCTCTTCTTGTGATTTCTGGATTTCTAATTATTGATTTCTAGAATTTATATTTCACCAACTTTTACAATTTGACATTGATATGTATGTCATTTTTCTTGTGCCTTGGTGAATTAAATAAAGAATATGACATTCTTTTTATGCTATGAGATTCGTGAGATTTTTGTATGATTTTCCTTTGTTGATTTTCTAATGTATACTTGTCGAGGTACGACATTTTTGGTTATCATACGTTTTTATTATATCTCTTCTTATATCTCATTTTATCTGATAATTATAGCTAGACTGATCCGTTTATTATTTTCTTCTTAAATAATACTTGGGTCAGACTGAGATTTTACAGGTGCTTCTGCTTGACTTCTTATCGGACCATCATCTGATCTTTTGGCTAACTACTTTAGTTTAGTAGTTTTTGTTGTATACAATTGAGATATAGACTCCTTGATGTATACATATTTTTGTCTAGCACTTGTATCTATTCCTTTGTGATGTTGTGGATCTTATTTGACCACTACTCTAATATACACTTTTATGTGTAATATTCATATCTATTTCCGCCTTTGTGATATGAATTATCTGTGACTGATTTGTGTTATGTTTATTTCTATATTTGTTTCCGAACACATTATAGCCACAGTGTAGTAGCTTTGAGTTTGTGTCGGTATGTCGGATTTCTGAAAAGTTGTATTTTTATCTGGCATATCGGTACTCGCACAAAGCAATTATACAGATGGTCTCTCCTCAACAGTCTTATTCCCCGTGCTAGTTGACAGCATTACACCGTAGTGTCCTTGGCTAGCATGGGTATAGAGGTGTGGCGTCACAGCTTGGTATCAGAGCCAAACTTCGAAACAATGTAGAATAATTTAACAAGGATCATCGTCCTAAGTTCATCTTAGGAATCGTGCTTTAGGATTTAATTCGAGTCTTCGTACCGATTCATCCTATTTTCTTTATGATTCCTTGTTTTATCTATCAAGATTGCTTGATATTCATTTGATGAATAACCTTTTTCTTCTTCTTTCTTTCTTTCTAAAGGAAGAGAAATGGTTAGACCTGGCCGTCCCAGCGTCGGTCAATCTAGTGCTACTCCCCAAGATGGAGTTTTTATGTCCGCTCAACAGCTTTTAGATCTCGTGAAGAATGCTCAAGCTGCCGGACCCAACCCAGAGCCTACTCATCCTAGATCCGGTTTTGCACGCTTGTGCAGAGATTATACCGATTTGGGTGGAAGGCCATTCAGGGGATCCAAGAGTGTTATTGAAATTCAAGCTTGGCTCAAATCATGCAATCGCATCTTTTCTCACATGAATCTTATTGACCTTCATCGAGTCCAAGTGGCTTCTAGCATGCTCCAAGAAAGAGCGTTAGATTGGTATGAGCTCTTGACTGTGGAGGTTATCGAGGCGGATCTTACTTGGGAGAAATTCCGGGAACGATTCGAATTGAAATTTGTGCCAGAGGCTGAAAAAGTAATTTTGGCCCGACATTTTATTGACCTTGTTTAAGGTGAATCTTCTGTGACGGATTACGTCACATCTTTCGAATCTCTCTCTAAATATGGGGTCGAGTATATTAATACCCCATTGAAGAAAAATCAGAGATTTGTCTATGGCTTGAATAAGAATCTTAAGAAGCCATTACTCCTGAAACTTGAGGTTTCATTTGATCAGCTTATTGATATCGCTCTTCGTCTTGAAGAGGCCAATATAGAGAGCAACGTTGAAGTTGAGGTTACCAAACAGAACTTCAATGACAACATGAAAAGGCCTATCAAATTCAAAGGCCCCACTCCCAACAAGAAAGGGAAGCAACAAATTCCGGTAGCAAAGACTCCTACCTCTAGTCGTGGTAAATGCTACAATTGTGGTTCCACAGACCATTATGCTAATAGGTGTCCGAAACCTCTCTTTTGTCGTTATTGCAAAAGTTCGGGTCATCTTTTATCGACATGTCCCAAACTTCCATGCAAGAGGGAGGGAAGGCTTAATGTTGTGCCAACGTCTAGTGACACTTCTCTTGGTCAAGGTACTTTTTATTCAATCCTTGATGACATTGTTTTATTTCGTGATCTTCTTATTTGCGTTCTTTTTGATATGGTTTCATCTCATTATTTTTATATCAAAAGAACTCGTTGATTCTTTTTCTTTAAACATTTTGGGCTTGTTGACTCCTTTGACAATGGCGAATCCTATTGATGGATCCGCAACGCTCAGTTGGTTTCTTGTATTGATGTCGAAATTATTTTATGTGATTTTTTATTTCTGAGCCGATTTTTACTTATGCTTCGGAATTGACTTTTGAACGGATTGGCTTAATTATTATGAAGCCATATCCGAAGTCCCGAGTGGACTATTCATCCTCGACATTTTTAATCTGTTAAGCAGATTTCTATTTTTCTTTGTGATTTTGATTCCAATTTGATGGCATCATTTTTATTCCTTAAGCCCACTTATAAGGAAAATGTTATTCTCTCATTCATGTGGTTTGAGAATTTTCTGATATTTCTGAGTTTGTCTTAGGATTATCACCTAAGAAATCTTTTGTGTGGTGTTAAGGTCCTTTTAGCTCGACCTTGCCACCGGTTTTCATTTGCTACGAGTTGCGGCAGTTAGCATTCCACTTACCGCATTCCGCACTCGTTATGATTCTTATGAATGACTTATTATATCATTCAGATTGCCCATCTTGTTTCATCCATTTTATAAATTGAGTATTCTATGAATATCTCGATAATTCCATTCTTGTATTTATTGATTTTGGATGAAAATAGAAATTTAAAATTTTGAAAATCTTTTCCATAAGATTTATTTATAACTACAATTGGATTTTGATCTTAAACGAGCAAAGAATATTCTCAAAACTCTTAAGAAACATGTTTATCATATAGAAGATAGTTTTGTGATTGTACTGCCCATTGAGTGCTTTAAGAATTCTGGTCGATGCACTTGATAAACGTTATCGATAGGAATTTCCTAAATGCTTAGATGAGACAGTCAGACACGATATATTGACTTGTAAAAATGTAAATTTTTCTAGAAATATTTTCACATTGAGATAATTGTAATTTTGAAAGTTTTAGCTTTTTGGGAAAGAAGATTATTTAAAAGAAATTCTTTCTTTTGATACTCTTATTCTTGTGATTCCCGAAGGGAACCAAAACTTTATCTTTTCTACCGATGCTAGTCGTATTGGTTTGGATGTCGTTCTCTTGCGAAAGAGAACATGCTATCATTTATGTTTCTAAATCATTAAAGCCTATCGAGACTAGATATGCCATTCATGATCTAGTGCTCGCGGCTATTGATTTCACTTTTAGAGTTTGGCATCATCATTTTTGGATGAGAAATCTGTTCTCTAGCCGATCATAAATCTTTGGAATATTTATTTTCTCATAAGAAACTTCATGTTGACTCGAGTTCCTGGCATCTTATGATCTTGATATTCTTTTATTCCCGGAGGGGAAATCGTGATGCCAATGCGTTTAGTCGTAAGCAACAAGTGGTTGATTCTTTGATGATGTCCGAATGGAATTATCTTTTTACCAAGTTCATCGGACGTTTTGATATACTTCGTTTTATTGAGCTTTATCTCATTCCTTTTATGGACTAGTGTCCGATGTTCTTTTATGGTGTTCGGTTCACTGGATGTACCGTTATTGTACTACATCGATGTCCCGGCATTTCAGTTCATTTGACATACTGTTATTATACTACGTCGTTGCACCGGCTCAATTTTCTGTTATTCATGACGTTTTCCACGTCTTTCGACTATGGAAATGCTTTTAGGTTTTCGATTTTTATTCTTGAGCCTGGTGTTATAGTAGGGATTGAAGTTTCACCAGATTTGACTTTTGATCAACATTATTTTCGCATCATTTCTTCGGAGGTTGAGCGCCTTCGAAATAAAGATGTACTTTTTGGGAAAGTTCAATGGTTCTCAAATCTCAAGGATAGCTCTTGGGAATCCATAGAATTCAACGAGCGAACACTTTCGGACTTACTCTTTCGCGCTCCTTGTAGTGAACTTCTTATTTCAAAATTTTCTTTTGTGTTGATATGCTTTTATGGTTGCTACTCTTTATTTCCTTCTTAAGTACTGCGAGGACGCAATTTATTTAAGGAGGGGAGTCTGTAACAACACGCATATTTATCAATTTTTATATTTAAATATTTTATTTAAATATTTCATCGTTCGTCGGATTTTAGTCCGAAAAGCTACTTTTTGCAAATAGTCGAATCGGGACTCGAGACCCCTTCCATTGAGTTCAAAATGATGTTTGCGATCTTTTTAAGTATAAACTTTGATATGTTTAGAGATAGTAGAATTTTGCTACTTTTCATTTAGGGCTTTGGGTTGGGTTTCAGCCCATTAACCCCACTTATACTCTAGCTCAGCCCTCTCCTCTCCATTCACTCATTCCCACTCCTCAAACTCAAGCTCCAACTGAAAATGGTGGAAAGGAAAGGGAATTAGAAACTCCAAGCCCTAGTTCCTCTTGCTAGCTCAAATTCTTGCTCCAAAATCAAAGAGAAGCCATTAGTAAGCATCTCCTTCTTCTTCTCTAACTCATTCTCCTTTTAATTTCATAAATTCCTAAACTTAATTTGGGAAATGTTTCTCTTTTAAGCTTAGATTCAAGCTTCTTGTGTTGAGATTGAAGTGTGGTTGATCTTCCCTTGTCTTCAAGCTTCTTATTCATTGTTTTTCGGTTCAAAGGTGAGATTTTTATCTCACATCTAAGCCTATATCTATCTTCGATTGTTAGGTATGAATTCCTAACACTTATTCTTGTGCAATTGCTTTTGGTTTGGATCGATTTAGTGAATATTTCAATTTTTAGTGTTTTGGGTTCAATTCTTTAAGAATCATAGCTTTGATGTCTTGATCATGTTTTTGGTGATGAACCGAAGAGCTTCTATGGCCCGGTAGTCGATGGCATAAATCCTTAGTGCTGTTGCTTGACCGATTGCAATTCGGAAGGGATTGACATTCATTAGATAGGCATGAGAGTGCTGGCAACAGGGTCCGGCCGACCGAGCTCTGTAGCCGGCCGACTGACCTGCTACCCGAGCACTTCCTGCCTCTGTTTTGGAAGTGCAGGTTACAGGCTCCGGCCGATCGAGCTCAGGGTCCAGTCGACCGACCTGCTACCCGAGCACTTCCACCTTTGGTTCAGTCAACCGACTCAAAGAGTCCGGTTGACCGACCTGCTCTTATTTGCCAATTATGCGTATATTGCCTATTTGTTTGAATTTCCAACTTTAATCGATTCGTGTTGTTTCCCTTTTGTTGTTATCATTTATTATCGACTTTGATGACATTTTCTTTGGGAATTTTCGAAAATATCCATTTTGATGGATTTGATATCGATTTCTTTGGATTTTATTCACGTCTTCGTATGTGAATTTTTATGATTGATTGTTTCTACAATCACTTCTATGATTTTTCACTTTAAAATATAAAGGTTTTCTATACTAGTAGTAAATATCAAAACCCTTTCATTAAAACGATTTCAACATCATTTTATTACAAAGCTCCTTTCTTAAACCGTTTTTCAATCTATTAGTATATACAAACCTTTACCTCACTCGTATGAGAAATCTAATTAAACGACTTAGTAAAACAAGTGGTATGAAACGCTTGCATTTACTTCGTTGGTTAATTCTTGGACTTGTTCGATTGTACCTCTCGTGACAATTTTCAAGTGGAGATCTACAATTTGTTCGTAAATATTTAAGTTAAGCTAGTTGTTATGGGACATGAAGCTAAGCTCATATATTTACTAGCTTACTGTAATTGACACTTCTTGATGATCGATGATGATCATTTTATGGTTTAGACTAGCAATGTGCAATGTCTCTTTGTCCACATGGAGGACTGTACTTCATTTTGATTGAGTTTCGTCTCATTTCTTTGTGGGCTAGCGACCCATGTACTTTTATTGTGTTTCGATTCATGTGATGTACTGTTTGTACTACATCGATGTCTCGGCTTTTCGATTCATCTGACGTACCGTTTGTACTGCGTCGATGTTCCGAATTGTTTTGTGTTTCGATTCATTGGATGTACCGTTTGTACTACATCGATGTCTCGGCTTTTCGATTCATCTGACGTACCGTTTGTACTGCGTCGATGTTCCGAATTGTTTTGTGTTTCGATTCATTGGATGTACCGTTTTCACTACATCGATGTCTCGACTTTTCGATTCATTGGACGTACCGTGTGTACTGCGTCGATGTTCCGAATTGTTTTGTGTTTCGATTCATTGGATGTACCGTTTGTACTACATCAATGTCTCGGCTTTTCGATTCATTGGACGTACCGTGTGTACCGCGTCGATGTTCCGAATTGTTTTGTGTTTCGATTCATTGGATGTACCGTTTGTACTACATCGATGTCTCGGCTTTTCGATTCATTGGACGTACCGTGTGTACTGCGTCGATGTTCCGAATCATTTGTGATACACGTGTTGGTGAGTTTTCATGCTCCCGTTTTGTGATAGGCCTCCCCCTTCTTGTGATTTCTGGATTTCTAATTATTGATTTTTGGAATTTATGTTTCACCGACTTTTACAATTTGACATTGATATGTATGTCATTTTTCTTGTGGCTTGGTGAATTAAATAAAGAATATGACATTCTTTTTATGCTATGAGATTCGTGAGATTTTTGTATGATTTTCCTTTATTGATTTTCTAATGTATACTTGTCGAGGTATGACATTTTTGGTTATCATATGTTTTTATTATATCTCTTCTTATATCTCATTTTATCTGATAATTATAGCTAGACTGATCCGTTTATTATTTTCTTCTTAAATAATATTCGGGTCAGACTGAGATTTACAGGTGCTTCTGCTTGACTCCTTATTGGACCATCATCTGATCTTTTGGCTAACTACTTTAGTTTAGTAGTTTTTGTTGTATACAATTGAGATATAGACTCCTTGATGTATACATATTTTGTCTAGCACTTGTATCTATTCCTTTGTGATGTTGTGGATCTTATTTGACCACTACTCTGATATACACTTTTATGTGTAATATTCATATCTATTTCCACCTTTGTGATATGAATTACCTATGACTGATTTGTGTTATGTTTATTTCTATATTTGTTTCCGAAGACATTATAGCCACTATGTAGTAGCTTTGAGTTTGTGTCGGTATGTCGGATTTCTGAAAAGTTATATTTTTATCCGGCATATCGGTACTCGCATAAAGCAATTATACAGATGGTCGCTCCTCAACAGCCTTATTCTCCGTGCTAGTTGACAGCATTACACCGTAGTGTCCTTGGCTAGCGTGGGTATAGAGGTGGGGCGTCACATTATACCCTAAACCTTAAGAAATCAAACATATGTTCATTTCATTTTTTTCAAGCAAAAATACTCTAAGGCCGGCCGCCATTTTTAATCTCAAGAGAAGATAAAGCTAGGATTTTCAAGAGGAAGAAGTAAAATCAACATAATCAAGATCAAATCTTACATCTTTAATCACAAAGCTAAGGTGAATGATTACTACATCCCATCTTTCTTATAGCTATCAGATTTAGGGATAACCCGAAATGATTTTGCATGATAATGCCATGTTTTGGATGATTGAAAGTTTATATATGCTTGTTGATAATTTATACATGTTCATATTAGTTTTTATGATATGTTTAATATGAAAACCCTATTAAATGACATCAAAATGCCTTGAAGATTTAAATGTAGATCAAAAATGATATTTTAGAGATGGGTTTCAATTTTCATAATTTTCCGAATTAATGTGGATTTTATATTAATTTTCTATTAAAGAAAATGATTTATTGGATTATAAATAATTTACGGGTAAATTATAATTAATTTGGGTCTGAAATTTTTATATGATAGAAAACCTATTAAAAAGGATTTTTTTTTGAATTTTTGTATTATTTTCCAAAGTGTTTTGATGAATATATAAAATAATTTAAGGTATGGGACTTAAATGTTTTATATACTTAAATTAAGGAGGAGTATTTTACACATTATTTAAATTAATTAATCCTAAAATTATGGTAGTACTTTTAGAAAAGAAAAAGAAGTAACCAATAAGAGTTTGACAATCAAGGCAGGTTAGTTAAAAAGTTTACTTAAAAAAGGTTTAAAATCAGAAATTCATGTTAAAAGTATGTTTCGCCACTTTTGGTTTCGCCCAAGTATCCTTGGACTAAGACCCTCCTCCTCCTTAAACCAATGCACGTAATATCAATTTCGGTACATAGTGAAATGGACAAAGGTGGAAGGTAAGAGTTGAAACGAAGGGGTTCTGAAAGGGTCGAAGCGCCTTTTTGTTTTAAATGAGAAAAGTGCCTCCTTGCCTTCGACCAAGTAGCTTTCGACTTAATTGGCTTCCACTAGGTCTATTGGTTTAAAGAAAGGTTTTGAGATTGCGCCTTTGTTCAAAGAAATAGCTTTTGACTAAGTCAGTGGTTTAAAGGTTGGTTTCGAAATTGTTGCGTCTTTGTTTTTAAATAATAGTTTTCGATTATGTCGAAGCCTTTACTAACGCCTTCTACCTTTTGAAACAGAGCTTTCGAAGGGGGTTGTTTTGTTTTATAAAAACTCCGCCGCTTCTCCAATGCTTTTGGAAGGGGTGGTTTCGACACCATCACCTCTCTATTTAGTTATAGCTTTCGACCCTGTTGCTTGTGACCCTTAGTGATTTTTAAAGAATAACCCAAAAGGTTTCGACTAGTTAGTATTGATTGATTTCTAAAGGTGTTTTCCATGTGTTTTAAATTGGACCCAAATGCTTTTGAAGGGTTTGAGGATTTTAATACCTTTGAAAGGTTTTAAGGAAGGTTTCGAAGGGGTAGTTCACCAATGGTTTCAAAAGGTCTAAAGGAATTTTTTTTCCAATGGTTTTGAATAAGTTTAAAGGCATGGTTTTTCTTATGGTTTCAAAGGGCAATGTTTATTGGTTTTAAAGAGCGATGTCTAAGGTTTTTAGCTTTCGAAGGAAAAGGAATTTCAATGATTTCGAAAGTTTTATATGAATGGTTTCGAAAGAAGGATTTGGCCTTTTGGCCTTAATAAAAGAAAGGTTTTTGCATGGTTTCGAAAGGGTTACTTTCAATAGGATCGAAAGAGGTACTTTTAAATGTTTAAAGGTTTTCATCAACAAAGAATTGAGTAAGGTGTATATAACAGGGCAAGGTGTTTTTTTAGTAAAGCATAGAGTATAAACGTTTCCTTGCTTAAGTTTGGTTTAAAAAGGGTTTTGAATCAATTTCAGATGAAAAGGTTTTCAAGAAAAATTATGGGAAGATATCCCTAAGTAAAAATGACTCAGATATTAGAATACCAAATGGGACTGGTGTAGGGTTTCTCCCTATACATTAGCTATTGGCCCCAGCTAGTTCAGTCAAAAATTCCAGTGTGTAGGGATATGTCACAAGTAAGGCTAAAATTATGATTACAAACAGAAGGAAATACATGTTTGTTTACAGATAGGTAATTGTTGAGCCCGCTAAAGCATTAGAATTAAGTGACCCTATAAGATGTTAAGTTAGGGACATAACATCTAGAAAAGAAGTATTTTAACAGATAGTTAAGGACAGACCATCCAGAAGAGGTGTATCTAATAAATGTTAGATTATTTTGTTATTTTTTCTGGTAGGCACGAGTTAGCTAAAGGTTAATAATCAGCCAAACAAAACTAAAGTGGTCGAACAGATAATTCTTTTATTACCTAATATGTATGATTATATAATGATGCGTTACAGTATTTAACCACTTTTGGTTGCAAAAATAGATATGCAAAAGCTATGTTTTAAAAGAATGTAAGTGAGGGGAAACCCTTCGCTACGTGGCGTGGTCTCACTTAACATTAATAACCGGGATGTATAGTATTCTTTACATCAGGCTTTATGTCTGACTCGAAGTTTATGTTTTTCCCTTAAACTCTCGGGTGCTCAAAATTGATTTGAGTAGGATGAGGGTTGAGATTCTTTCAGGTTTTAGTAGGATGACGAATAAAGCTACCGGAGGCGAGCAGGAGGCTAACAGATAGCTATTTAGGAGTTGCAGTTCTTTGTTTTTTTATTTGTTTCCGCTGTGTATGTATTAAGTCAATTTTGACTATATGACTCTGATCATCCAAGGGGACATCTTCATATGTCGCTCTTGGCGTATTTTGTAATAAGTATATTTTATCATTGCCTGGGAAATATTTTGGGATTATGTAATATTAATATGGAACATGTGTTTTGAAATGTAATGGAAAATTATATTTTGAACTCTATGATTTGTTTCATATTCAAGTGCTTCTGATATTATAGATACCGTTAACATAGCCGTATTCGGTCGTCGAAAGTTAATACTATAGATGACTACATCATCTGTAGCACTTAGCTTTGGGTCTCTAGATAGGGGATGTTACATTCCATGATTATAGTTTGGTTGTCCGACTAATAGGTACATGTTTATACTTTTGATTGGTTGATGATTTTATGCCTCAGAAATGGGAGACACTTGGTTTTATTTTCTTTTGTTGGTTTGGGCCCGCAGTGACGTTTTGTAATTTTTCCAATAAAGCCGTTGTAACAACCCACCTTGGAACATGCCTAAATTTCGATCTAGAAAAATCCCATCAAATCTTAGATCCCTTCTAAGACAAGCTGCTGGTAGTAAAAAATATAACATTGCAGAACCATGACTAAACTTTCAGAACCGACAGTGGATGGAATAAAATATAATGGTAAATGTATCAATTCATTTCAAAACCATAAAAAGGCATAACATAGAATCCTATATAACTTTAATATAATATTCATTGCAACAACTGTTTAAATCCATGGGTACACATGAAAGAAAATAATAATAAATACCGCCACTAGTCAAGCTTCTCCATATTTAAGCATCATCGCCGCCATCACCCCATCCTTAATCTGTGTTGTTATGAGGAGGAAGTCAGAACAAGAAGTATCTGGTGACTAAAATCTCGGGTCTTACCTTTTTAGTAATTGGATAGCGAATTTCAAAATAAGAATATGACTACGAACATTAAACCATTAAAATCATTTAATGCCTCTTTATAAGGAAAGAAGGCGGGTCCAACAACTTAGTACCTTCCATTTTAGAAGTAGGTTTCTAGAATCTTATATCACAATCATTCGTCATAAATAGATAATAATGTGAGAGATAAACCCAAGCCACTTAATACTTTCCAGTGGAAAGTAGGCAGAGCCCGTCATTTAAGACCTATTTCTAAAAGCGCGCTCCTCAATGGTACTATCTAGTTGGCATCATATGGAATCTCATAGGCCACTTAATACTTCCAAGTGGAAACCAGGCAAACCCCGTCATTTAAGAACTATTTTTAGAAGCAGACCCCTATAGAGATACCACCTAACGTAACCCCTTAGCCATTTAATACTTCATGTGGAAAACCCAGAAGGCGAGTCCAACCACTCAATACCTCAAACCCCAAGCAGGCCCTTCATCTTAACTCATATTATGACGTCTCATATTTGTTCGCTATTTGTAGGAACTGGTAGTCATATTATCTAGGCAGATTTCCCAGACGAATTTGGAACTATCATCACATCATTACATATATTTATAATAAGGAATCTCAAATCAATAAAAATGTACGCAACTGCTGGTAGCCTTAAAGTGAAGGGCAGACTTTCATCATGTAACTTTATTGACCTCACATCCCTATGACATAGCCATAAATTAATTACTCTCCATACACACACTCATCTCACCATTTCATAAATAAGGCCTTATAAGGAATCTTCCTTATTGCGCCTTAAAATAATAATTAGGCTATATAAAATTTTCCTTATATTTTCATCTCAAAATCAATTACCTTCCTAATGGGGGAAATAAATGTAAATAAAGTCCCAATTAGACGCCATATACGCAATAATTATACGTTAGTTACGTAAATAGAGATATATAAATATTCACGCCTAATAAGTTCTAAATGCATGGATTTTTACACTCTAAACTAGCCCTAAATGTCAAAGCCCTGACCAATTATTATTACAAATCTTTTTTCTTCAATTTCCCAAGTTTTCATGGAATTCTAATGTCCAAAATGGAGAATAAATATTCATAATCAAAACTGCAATAACAGACTTATAAATAAAATAGAAAATCAATTTATTATACCAATTGAATGGAACATCTTAAACAATAAGAATTGCAATCTAAACCCCATAGTCTATTCAACTCTTCTTTTACAAAGAAATAGATAAGAATAAGTGGTGTAAATTACAAATAGTCGTAATCTAAACCCTTTATTTTATTGACGATCACACTTTAACCCAAAGAAGAAGAAGTGAATAGACTATGAAATTATCAAAGATTGCATAAACGAAACAAATCCTATCAAATTACTGTAAATAATTAGGAATCTCGGCATAGAATTGACATATCAAATAAAAAGGCATTTTGGAGGATTTTATCTATCATATTTTAGAAATCGCAGAATCCCTAAGGTATATTCAAATCCAAAAGAAATACACTAAATAATTGCTGGAAAAAATACTAAGGTTTCCACTCATAGGTTAGCCTTAGCTTTACTCAAATGGATTTGTAGCCTTCCGATCTCTTCCAGAATTTCTCTCTTTTGATACACACACACACAATAGGGAAGAGTTATATATATTCAGTAGATTTAGAATAATTGGAGAAGAATATGATAAGAATATATAGAAGGAAGAAGAAACAAATAGGAAATCAGTTGAATCGTTACCTAAATTTTCTACGAAGCTTTTGTATCTTATTATAGAGATAGCAATGGTAGAGTTTCCTCATATCCTCCAAATTAATATGAATAAAAGTGGAGAGGATATGGTTCTATTTATGGGAGTTGAAATGCCCCATAATCATAGGATGAAAGCAGGTACGAAATGGGTAAATCTGGAGCACACAACCAAATAAAACATAACTTAAAACCTTAGCCGGCACTGGAAACTGCCGTTGCCAAGAAGTCGACTGCTACGGTCGACCGGTTGACCTACTCAGGTTAACCGCTCCTTTAATTTAGGGATGTTTATTTATTTCTATTGCCGTATTATTTTATTTATTAATTAATTTTTTAACATTAAACGTTAATTAAACATTTACTTAACTCCTAAGCTAATTTTTGAAATTTAAACCCTAAATTTTATTTCTCATTTGTATTTGAATCCAAACTAAATTAATTTAAATCTGAAAATTTCAAATGCTTGTAACTTCTTTGTTTGAGATCTATTTTGAACATATTGTGTATGAAAACAGATCAGAATTTCACCAGAATGCAATGAATAACTTTTGTTGTCAAATTCCAAGTTTTATAAAATTTCCATATCCAATGCTTATAATATTTAATTCAGTTTACTTTACTTTTTATCGTTCATTTTACGAGGTGTTAAATTCTTCCTCCTTTAAAAAGAATTTCGTCTCGAAATCTACCAAAGGGAGAACAATGCAACCTGTAATACGTCCATGTTATACAACCATGTTCTCTAGTCGACCAATGGTGCAATATGATTATGTACTGCAGACATGCTAAAATGAGCTCATTCCTAGCGTGGGTGTGTAACCGTGTCATGTAAGTATGTATGTAAATATCCTAATCATGCATAAAAAATTTCTATATGATTGCAAAGTGGTTGTGAAAAAGTGTGAAAACTATCTCCTACCATCCAATCTAACAGCCGCAATGCAACCAAACCCCTAATTTTGGAGAGAAAAATTACTAGTGAAGAGATCTGGGTGAGTGTTTTCATCTTCTCCTCAGTCCCCCTTTTGCTTTCCACCAGATTGTTCTCCCATTATACTCGGACCAACTTAATTATTTTATTGCGAAGTCTCTTCATACCGTGTTCCATAATGCGTGTGGTGGCATAAGGCACTGTCAGCTCCATATCAAAATCCTCCAATTGATCAGGCTCTATTCTTCTAGCGGTGTCATGATGGTATTTCCTAAGGTGAGAAACATGGAAAACATTGTGGACTCCTGCCAATTTGTTAGGAAGCTCCACATGATATGACAATTTTCCTATTCTTTGCAGAGTTCTAAATGGCTTAATAAATCTAGGCGCCAAATTTCTAGACTTGCCAAACTTAACGATTTTTCTAAGAGGGGAGATTTTAACAAATACCATATCTTCGACCTATCCATATAAGATTTCTGATGGTCTTGCGCTACTTTCATCCTCTACCTGATCAACTCTACTTTTTCCATGGTATCACAGATCAAATCGGGTGCGAGCAATACATTTTCGGTGGTTTCACACCAACAGCTAGGTGATTTGCATGGCCACCCATAAAGTGCTTCAAAAGGAGCCATACCAATCGTGGTTTGATAGCTATTATTATACGCAAACTCAACCGAAAGTAGATGCTGTTCCCAATGTCCTCTAGAATCCAAGATGCAAGCTTTCAATAAGTCTTTCAAAACTCTACTCACCCTCTCTGTTTGTCCATCAGTTTGTGGGTGATACGCCGTGTTAAGGTTCAAAGAAGTTCCCATATCTATTTGTAGGCTCCTCCAAAACCCACTAGTGAACATGGGGTCCTTATCACTGACTATGCTTACTGGAATTCTATGTAGACGAACTACCTCCATAATATAAATCTGGACGGGAGAGATGCTAGTCCTATTTCTCCTAATAAAAAAATTTGAGCAATCTTGGTGAGTCTATCTACAAAAAACCAAGTAGCCTCATTGCGCTTCTAACTTTTAGGAAATCCTTCCATAAAATCCATCGAAATATGCTTCCACTTCCAAGTTGGAATTTCCAAAGGCAATAATAATTCACCAAGCTTTCCGTGCTCAGTTTTTATCTTTTGACATGTCAAACACCTAGTGACAAACTCCGTTATGCTCCTCTACATTACATTCCAAAAGAAAATTCTCTTCATGTCCTTGTACATCTTATCTCCTCCAGGATGAATGGTCATCCTTGAGTGGTGATACTCCATAAGCATATCTCTCATAAAGTTATTAATCAATGGGACACAAAGACATTCATCTCTTCTTAAATATCCCTTCTTATCAACTGAGTAACTCCCAACATGGGGAAAATGCTCTCCTTTTCTTAATTTTTTCCAAAATCTCTACTAACTCCTCCTCTTTTACTTGCTCATACCTATACGATCCATCAAGGCTGGTCTAATCTCCATAACTGTTAGAAAACCTCGATGGATTCTTATGATGGTTGTAGGTTAAAATTAAAAAGAAACTCTAACTATCTCCATTAATATATAGCAAATAGGGTAATGTTTCTCCTACTAAGGGCATTGGAGACTACGTTCCCTTTTCCAGAGGTATATTGAATACCAAAGTCAAAGGATGCTACATACTCCATCCATTTTTGCTGCATAAGATTCAAATATTTTTAGAAAATAGGCGTATGAGTGATTTACGATCAGTTAATAACTCAAACCTTTCCCCCAAGTGATAATGCCTTCACTCTTTAAGGCAAAAACAATGGCTGCTAATTTTAAATTATGCACTGGATACCTCTTCTCACGGTCCTTTAGTTGTCTACTAGCATAGTAAACTACCTTCCCTTCTTGCATAAGAACTGCTCCTAATCTTGTGTCACATGCATCCGTGAAAATCGTAAATGGCTTGGTTCCATCTGGAATAGTGAGGATGGGTGCACTAGTCAATGACTCCTTAAGCTTCTCAAATGCCTTGGTGCAATTATCATCCCAAACAAAAATTAAATTCTTCTTACTCAATCGGGTTAAAAGGGGTTGCTATTTGTGCAAAGCTCTTCATGAACTTCCTATAATAACCTTCCAAACCTAGAAAACTCCTAACCTCTAATGCATTACTAGGAATATTCCTTCTTTGGACAACTTCTACTGTAGTAGGGTCCACCACCAATCCTTGTTCTAAAAAAACATGCCTAAGGAACTAGCTTCATTTTTCAAAAGTGGCATTTAGAAAACTTGGCTTTGCGTTAGTTTCTCCTCAAGGTCACCAATACCTCCCCAAGGGGGTCCCCATGCTCCTTCTTGCCTTTGGAGAAAACCAAGATATCATCAACAAACACCATGAAAATTTTATTAAGTTATCCTCTAAATGTTCTACTCATCAAGTCCACAAAGTATGTCGGGGAATTCGTCAGTCCTAAGGTATTACTTCTCACTCATAGAGTCCATTTGGCGTATGAAATGCAGTCTTCGGATTGCTTTCCTCTGCAACCCTCAATTGATGGAATCCCTTTACTAAGTCTAATTAAGAAAAGTTTTTAGCTCCTATAAGTTGGTTGAACAATTCATCTATTCTAGGTAGAGGGTACCTATTTTTCTTTGTCAAGTTGTTCAACTCCCTATAATCGACACAAAGTCTCAAAGAAGCATCTGCCTTATTAGCAAAAACAACAGGGGATCCCCACTCGGAAGTATTCCTATTGATGAATCCTTTTATCAATAGTTCTGAGATTTTCTTATCGAACTCCCTTCTTTCTTTAGGGGCCATATGTCGAAAGGCAGAGCTATGGGTCTTGCATCCTTCTCCAAATCGATTTGGAACTCAATCTCCCTATAGGGTAGTAGACCCGAGACCTCCTTGAAGACATCAAGAAATTCACAAACTATGGTTATAGATAATAGCTCTCGAACAACAGATAGATTTAGTGAGTATAAATGGATTAACTCAACTAAGGCTTTTGGTGTACAAAGAACTTCTAGGTCATGGCCTCCATGACTTCATAATCATAATACCCCTTTGTCACAGTCAAGAATGGCTCCATAATATAACAACAAATCCATACCCAAGATAAGCCCATACCCCTCAAAATTTAGAATGCACGCATCGCATATGAAATCAACATCGTGTTGAGACTTGGTTTTGATTCATGACACGAAGCCATCACTACGACATACATATTTGACGACTGCTACGACAAAAAGAGACAAGGAGACGAGACTTTAAAAACCGGTGCATCAACTATGGTATTTTGTTTTTAAGTCCTAGGTCAATATTTGTTAAAATCTCTCCTCGATTATGTCTACACTAGCTTATATATTTAATCATTATATTTACTAAATATTTTTTACACATTTAAATTAATAAGTGTTTTAAGTTATAGAAATTAATATATATATATGTGTGTGTGTGTGTGTGTGTTAATTGAGCAAACTACACAAAAATAACCAGGTCAGTTGACTGACCACCTAAGATAGTCGACTGACATTAGGATTTTTGTGCAGCATGCACAGTTACATAAATGTACGAATTTTGAATTTAAAATTATTTTGAATACTCAGTCGACTGACCCAGAGGCTCAGTCGACTGAATTTCTATAACAACCACTTTTTTGAAAGGACACGACTTTTGTGAAGATTTGCAAACCTTTAACGAAAAGATTCGGACGCAACACTTCGATTGAAACTCTTCACCAACAATCGTTGCTTTCTAACCTTTATAAACACGAACTCCAACTCCATTTCAAATCACTTACTGAATCACAATCGAATTCTCTTATTCTCTGACCTAACTTTCTGAAATCTATTTGCTATCACACTTTCAATTATTCTGCATTAAAGCAATACTATACCTTTCTATTCTTCATATACTTCAAATATATATACATATACATATATATATACACATACATATATATATATATACACATACATATACATATATATATATATATATATATATATATATATATGCTCGAGGAGAAGATTATAGGAAGGGTGTACTACAAGTGACAAATCAGTGTTATCAGAACACACAAAAGTCAAAACTATTTTCTATATTTGTTGAAGTCTTGTTCTGCTGCTCAGGCGAGTGAAGTCGTCTTTGGCTGTTGAGGCGAAATCCTGTTCTGCAGCTCATGTCCCCGTTCGACTGCTTAGGGGTATATAGACCTGCTCCTCTAGGTTAAGTGAGGGTTGTTGTATTAGTGAAATTCCAGAATGAGTCTGGGACTGGACATAGGACGGTGCTTTAAACCAGTATAAAAATCGCTGGTGTCATTTTACCATACTGCTTTTTATTCCGCACTATTTATAGTATTACTATCATCATTATACTCCGTATTATCATATATCCATATTACACGATCCATAGCACACTTTCGTTTGGTATCAGAGCAAGGTCGTTATGTAACCGTAACACAGTTATCTGATAATCTAATAATATGAACACTAACATCAGCACTGACACTAGCATTAACACTAGCTTTGTTGAAGGACAATCCACTGCACGTCCATCACTATTTAATGGCATGAATTATAACTATTGGGCCACATGAATGAGAATATGTATGCAAGCAAATTGTTTTGAGTCATGGAATATAACTCAGACAGAATATACTACTCCTACTGAAGGATATTCCACTTGGTCAAATACAGAAAATTAGATGCCATAGCAAATGCAAAAGCCATGAATATGTTGTTTTGTGCCTTAGAAAAAAAATGAGTTTAACCGTGTTAGCATGTGCAATACTTCATATGAAATATGACATACACTCAAAGTTACACACGAAGGAACCAGCAAGGTTAAACAAAGCAAAATATCCATGCTCAAGAGTCAGTTTCAAAACTTTAGAATGAAAGAAAATGAATCCATAAATGACATGTGCTCAAGATTTCAGGAAATCTATCATTTATTAGTAGGACCAGGAGAAAAATATTCAGACTTTGATATCGTATCCAAAATCCTTAATTCTTTAACGGAAGAATGGGAAAGAAAAGTTCTCGCTATTGAAGAAGCGAATGATATTTCCAAAATAACCCCAGAAGAATTAATAGGAAAGCTAATGTCCTATGAAGTGAATTTGCAGGCAAAAAGAGTTGAGGCTCAAGATAAAAAGAACATATCATTTCATGCAGAATAAGAAGAATCAGACTCAGACAAAGACGATTTAGCTTTTATTGCAAAGAACTTCAAGCAATTCTTGAAATATAGAAAAGGAAACAGAAATAATGGCAAGAGAAGCTCAAATAGCAATAAACCACCGCCTTTATCAATTATGGAATGTTTTAACTGTCACAAAAAGGGGCATATGCAGAAGGACTGTCCAGATCAGAAGAAAGAATATCGAAATAAAAGGAAGGACAAATTCAAAATAAAGCCTTTCTAGTCACATGGGTTGATTCAGATTCCTCATCTTCTTCTTCGGGAAGTGAAAGTGACAATGATAATGAACAAGCTAACATATGTTTTATGGCTAAAGCTAATGAGGTTAGTGATTTTACTTTTGATGATATGATAAAAATAAACTATGAATTTTAGATACATTAAAAGTCTTAAAAGAAAATATAAAGAAGCTGTAGAAAATCAAAACAAGGTAGAATTCAAAAGTGATATGCTTAAAGATGAGAAGAAAATATTGGAAGAAGAAATTGAGAAAACTCAAGAATCTCTCTCTAATGTTAATTCTCAACTTATATTATTGAGTCAAGAAATTGAAACTCAAAAATAGAAGAATAGTACTCTTATTTCTGAAAATCATGTTTTAAAAACTAATATTAAAATGGTAGAACTAGAAAATTCAAGTCTAAAGACCAAACCAGATGGAATCACTAAGAATGTTTCAAATTTTAAAAAAGGAAGAGAAAATTTATCTAGGATTATTGAGAATTCACAATCTGTTAGTAATAAACATGGTTTAGGATATAAGAAGAAAGTTAAATTGTCACAATCTAGTAATTTAAACAAAGTTAAAAAGGATAAAACATCCACGTCTTCAAACAGACTAGTTTCTAAAACTATAAATATATAGGGTACCTAAAACTAATAACAAGTTAATAAGGAAAAAGTACATTAGTTCATTCATAGAAAATGTTCATAATAATAAAAATTATATTTATAAAAGGGATACTAAACCCTCTAGGGTTTGGTTTCCTAAGATCTAACACTTATGACCCTATTAAAAGGTGGGTACCAATGTTATCTCATATTTTTTGCAAGTCCCACTCAAGAAAAGAGGAAAATGGATACTCGATAGTGGATGCTCAAAACACATGACAGGAGACAAGGATATGCTAATAAATATTACATACTTAGATGGAGGTTCTGTCACATTTGGAGATAATTCCAAGGGATATATCATCGGCAAAGGCGATGTGAGCAATTACGGTACATCTAATTTACCTCTTATTACAAACGTTTTATTAGTTAAGAATTTAAAATATAATCTGTTAAGTATAAGCCAATTATGTGATAAAGGTTTTCAAATATCATTTTTTGAAAATAAATGTAATATTCTTGATCAGAATCAAAATCTTATTTTCGAAGGAAATAGAATAAAAACATTTACGTTTCGAATATGAAAATTAATCATAAATCATATATGTGTTTAATAGCTAAAGAAAATGATCCCTGGATATGGCATAAATGATTCTGTCATATCAATTTTAAAAATATAAATAAAATTTCTAAAAATAATCTTGTAAAAGGATTACCAAATATGAACTTTAAAGTTAATAATACATGTGACTCATGTCAATTAGGTAAATTGACTAAATCTTTGTTTAAATCTAAGAAAGTTATTTCGACATTACAACCACTTGAGTTACTTCATATGGATTTATTTGGCCCTACCCAAATTCAATCCATAAATCATAATAAATACGTATTTGTAATCGTTGATGATTTCTTTAGATATACATGGACCTTTTTATGAAAAATAAAAGTTATACCTTTGGAAATTTCAAAACATTTGTTAAACAAATTCAAAATTTAAAAGTTATTAAAATTAAAAATATTAGAAGTGATCACGGAGGTAAATTTGAAAATATACAATTTGATAACTATTGTAAAAAGAAAAGAATATTTCATAACTTTTTGTTTCCTAAAACTCTACAACAAAATGGAGTTGTAGAACGAAAGAATCGAACTCTTCAAGAATGCGCAAGAACTTTACTAAATGAAAGCACGTTACCAAAATAATTTTGGGCAGAAGCTATTGCAACTGCTTGTTATGTTTAAATCGTGTTTCTATTAGACCTCTCACCAAAAATACTCCTTATGAACTTTTTAACGATAGAAAACTAAATATATCTTATTTTGAAATATTTGGATCAAAATGTTTTATATTAAATACCAAAGATCAGCTTGGCAAATTTGATTAATGTGATGAAGGAATATTTCTTGGATATTCGAATCAAAGCGAAGCTTATCAAATTTTTAATAAATGAAATAATACTATAGAAGAATCACTCCATGTATCTTTTGATGAGAACTCTAAACCTGTTTCTAATACAATTAGTAACAATGTCTTACTTAATAATAATCAAACAAATATAATAATAAACAATTCAAAAGATGATGATGATATCATTTATAACTCTAGTGAAAATGAAAACATTAGTAATAAGATGATGACGATATCATTTATAACTCTAGCAAAAATCAAAACATTAGTAATAATTTAGAAAACAGAAATGATGCTAATATAAAACGATCTCCTCGAAGAGTTTTACGAAATCATCCTACAGAAAATATAATTAGAGAAATAAATTCAAATGTTCGAATTAGAAATCAATTAAATTTAATGGGTAATGTAGCATTTCTCTCTTCTAAGAACCTAAAAATGCTAAGGAAGCATCATCCGATGAAAATTGGATTATTGCTATGCAAGAAGAATTAAATCAGTTTGAACGAAATGAAGTTTGGGAGCTTGTACCTAGACCAACCGATCAAACTGTTATAGGAACTAAATGGGTTTATAAAAATAAAGAAGACGAATTAGGAAATAGAATTAGAAATAAAGCAAGACTAGTAGCACAAGGACATAATCAGGAAGAAGGAATAGATTACGAAGAAACGTTTACTCCAGTTGCTAGACTAGAAGCAATATGAATTTTATTGGCATATGCATGTTTTAATAACTTTAAACTTTATCAAATGGATGTTAAAAGTGCTCTTTTAAATGGCTATATTAGTGAAAACGTTTATGTTGAAAAACCTCCTCAATTTATTCATGAAAAATATCCAGATCATGTATATAAACTTAAGAAATCTTTATATGGTTTAAAACAAGCACCACGTGCTTGGTATGAACGACAAAAAAGTTATCTAATTAATTCTGGATTTGAAATAGGAAAAGTAAATCAAACTTTATTTATAAAACACTCGAAAAATGATATATTAATAGTTCAAATATATGTCAACGATATTATATTTGGTTTAACTAACAATGAATTATGTAATGAATTTTCTGAAATAATGATTAGAGAATTTGAAATGTCCCATATGAAAGAATTATCATATTTTCTAGGACTTCAAATAAAACAAGTTTCAAATGGAATTTTTATTAATCAAGAAAAATACTGTAACAATCTTATCAAATATTTTGGAATGGAAAACACTTCTGCCAAACCAACACCTATGAGCACAACAACACATCTTGATAAAGATGAAAACGACAAAAGTGTACCAAAAACTATATCGTAGTATGATAGGATCACTACTTTATTTAGCAGCAAGTAGGCCAGATATTATGATGAGTGTGTGCTTATGCACACGATTTCAAATTTGATCCGAAAGAATCACATTTATGTGTTGTAAAATGCATACTATGCTATCTTAGTAAAACTATAAATTTCGGACTTTTCTATCCGAAAGAGTGTTCGTTCGAATTAGTTTCATACAACGATGCTGATTTCGTAGGATCACGAACAGATAGAAAAAGCACAAGAGGTACACGTCACTTCATTAGCCAATCTTTAGTATCATGGTTTAGTAAGAAACAAAACTGTGTCTTTTTATCAACTTGTGAAGCAGAATATATTTCTGCGGCACTAGCTTGCACATAGGTAATTTATATGCAACAGACACTCAAAGATTTTGGAATAAAATCTATGAAAATCAACAATTTACTGTGATAATTCTAGTGCAATAAATCTGTCTAAAATTCTAATAAATCACTCAAGAACTATATATATAGATATTAGACATCATTTTTTACGTGATAATATAGAAAAAGAAATAATAAATCTGGAATACGTACCATCAGAAAATCAATTAGCTGATATTTTTACTAAACCGCTATTAAAAAATACGTTTATAAAATTACGACGTGAGCTCGGTATAATTTGTAGTAAAGATATATAAATAATATATAAAAATTATTAACTAAAAACTCAAAATATTTTTTTTTACAAAAATTCAAAAGCTGACCATGCTGAGACTCGAACTCATGACTCGAACTCATGACCTGCTGTGAATAACCTAGGTGTCTTAACAACCTAAGCTATTAATGTTTTCTATTCTAGTCTAGTATGTCCATCTTATTATATGGTAACATTAATTTATACCACATTACATGTCGCATTTAACTTTATTAATATATATAACTATTTTTTATAACATTAAAATGATAAAAAATAGCTCAGCCAACAGAAAAGCTAATGTTTCACTATACTTCTTGGCTAGAATTAATATGACCCACTAAATTCATTCCTATTTTTTCTTAGAATTAGGCTATAAATAGTACATATTCTACTTTCTTAAAATCAAACTGAAATTAACTCTAAAGCTATCATTCGTTCTTCATTCCACCAAACTACATTACAGCAATGTCAAACTCCTCCACAGACTCTATTGAAATCATTGCCTCGAACAACTCTCCAAAAACTCCCGATCATAAAAATTCACCATCATTGATCTATCATACCAGATATATTCCGGACAAGAAAAAGGGGAAGAAGACTAATGATATTTCTCCAAACACAAAACAAAAGATTGATGATCTCCACCATTATCAGCAGGAATCTCTAGTGCTACAACGGGAGATGTATTAAAAAAAAAAAACTCCAAACGGATAGGAATAATTAAGCACATCACTGCAAAGTTCCATGGGGCATCGTTACATCCGATAGACAAACATGCTGTTTCGCCTATCAGACGACCATCGACTTCGTCTCCACCATGACCACCATACTCACCGAATTCGTGGGATCACAACGAGGAATCGAATGTTCGTCGTAAGCAACTGAAAGATGCCTAGCCCTTTGAAATAATCATAGTTTTAATTATCTTTCGTTGTATTTTCAAATAAATTCTCTACATATGTACGTTTCTGTTTTTAAATAAATTTATTTCTGGTGCGTTAATCGACTTCTCACATATAGAAAATATTAACATTTAACAAAAAAATAAAGTTATTTCTATATAATTCATGAAATAAAAACTACTTATATTAAAAGAATTAACAAACATAAATAATACATATGTATACACACACACACATTTCACACCAAAATAAATTCATTGCAGAAAATACTCCAGGTCAGTCGACTGGACCAAGAGGTCAGTCGACAGACATAACAAACAATTTTTTATATATACATGGTCAGTCGACTGTCCCCGGGCCTCAGTCGACTGGACCAGAAGGTTGAATATTTTCGACCTTCAGCATCGGTCGACTGAAGCCCTGAGCCAGTCGACTAACGTAGCAATATAAAATTTTATATCACATGGCCAGTCGACTATCTCAGAGCCTCAATCGACTGGACTAGTAGATCGAAAATTTTCAATCTTCAGCTTCAGTCGACTGTAGCCCTGAGCTAGTCGACTGTGCCGTAGATCTGAGTTACTTTTTACCTTTTAACCTATCCCTTTACTCCTTTTATCTTTCACTTTACCTTCTCTCCTCATTATCATTTCAGATTTCCAAATTTTCAAAAACCCTAGGCTCTCCAAAACTCAATTTTTATTCTTTAAAATTAAAATTAAATGGCTCCAAAACGCAAGGCACAAGCTTCCTCATCATCTCAACCTCCGTCGAGAACAAATTCAAAGGTGGCTATTTGATGACACCGCGATGAAGTGGTGGAGACAGATGCAAGACTCAAGGATCTTCGAAGGTTCGTTTATCAAATTCCTTGATTTTTCTCCATATCACATCCAAGAGTTAGCTTGAAGGAGTAATTTAGAGTCGTTGATTAACACTGAAGATAACAAACACAAAATCAACTAAATTATGGTGAAATTATTCTACGCTAACCTAAATTTGGGTCACCAAGATGTTCCAAATCAGCAAGACTGTGTATGGAGTCTCGTATGTAGGAAACCCATCTTTTTCTCTCTAGACCGCATGGCTCATATTTTACAAATAGAAAATGATGGTGTAGAATTAGCTACTATTGATGTTGATTTGGTTGTTCAAGACCGTGTAAGCCATTTGTTTCTAGAAGATGACATGCATCAACTAAAATCGATGTCTTTACGACCAAAGGCACGAATTATTCATCGTGCTCTAATGAAAACCGTAACTCCTAGAACCGGAAGTTATGAACTTGTCTACGAAAATAATTTTAAAGCTTTATATGCTATCTTTGGGAACATCAAAGTAAACTGGTTCCGTATAATTCTTGACGAATTTTTAAGCTTCAATAACGGTAGGATGAATATAATTTACTATGGTGAATATATTATGCGTCTTCTCAAAGCTTGTGAAGTTCCAAAACCGGATTCACCAGTTTCTACCGTTGGATGTTTGAACGCTCGGACTTTAGCCTTGATGAAATTTCCAGTTTCCCGGCCCCCTCATATAATATGTTTTGAAGAATGGACCTAAAGGCAAACAGCTCAAGACCAACCATAACAACATGGCAAGCCATCTCAACGACCATCTCATCAAAGATCGACTCGTTATCAAAAAGAAGAAATTATGATTCCAAATGAAGGACTTCAACCATGTGAATCCATCAATATAATTTGCCGTATCAACAAATTGTACAATCAAACATCATCAAAGTTGATAAAAAGCTCGATAAGGTCAAAGATTTTTTCACCAAATTATGGCAAGCTATATCATGCTCTTCCGGTACATCTACTACTACTATAGACGATTCGGGTAAGCAACCCTTCTTTACATGATCTTCTACTTCTGACGACGATCAAGCTTGTAGTAGTGATTATGACGGTGATGAAGGTTACAGTGGTTGGGTAAGCAATTGATGGCGTAATATGTTCATTTCTTTTTATTCTAGACATTTGTTTTTCAATTCATATGGCTTGTAATAAATGACCATTCTAGTTTATTTATTTTGAACACTCTTGACTATGGATATTAAATGTGTGGATGATTGTTCTTTTTTTTATTTCGTATTATCTTTTACATTGTAATATCATATTACTTATTCCATTTTATCGATGATAAAGGGGGAGAAATATTATTGCTACTAATAATAATGCAGGATATAGAGTGTCAAAGATTCAGGGGGAGTAAGTATTTATGTTATATATATACAGTCGAAATCTATATCTATTTACAGGTTGTCATCAATCAAAAAAGGGGAAAATGTTAAGACTTGGTTTTGATTCATGACACGAAGCCATCACTATGACATACAGATTTGACGACTGCTATGACAAAAAGAGACAAGGGGATGAGACTTTAAAAACCAGTGCATCAACTATGGTATTTTGTTTTTAAGTCCTAGGTCAATATTTGTTAAAATCTCTCCTTGATTATGTCTACACTAGCTTATATATAATCATTATATTGACTGAATATTTTTTACATATATAAGCACACATTTAAATTAAAAAGTGTTTTAAGTTATAGAAATTAATATATATATATATATATATATATATATATATATATATATATATATATATGTTAATTGTGCGAATTGCACAAAAATAACCAAGTCATTCGACTGACCACCTGAGACAGTCGACTGACAATGGGATTTTTGTGCAGCATGCACAGTTACATAAATATCATGCACAGTTACATAAATATGAGAATTTTGAATTTAAAATTATTTTGAATATTCAGTCGACTGACATAGAGGCTCAGTCGATTGAATTGCTATAACAGCCACTTTTTTGAAAGGACACGACTTTTGTGAAGAGTTGCGAACCTTTAACGAAAAGATTCGGACGCAACACTTCGATCGAAACTCTTCACTAACAACCGCTGTTGGGCGAATTCTCACCCAGAAGATCTCAAAACCAAGAAGCCACAGTTTCACTCGGGTTCGCAATCTCCACTTCATTCAGCACGACCAATCACCTTCCCATTCGGCCTTGACTCATCCGGCCTTAACACATTCGGCCTCCACCTCATTCGGCCTTGACACATTCGGCCTCCACCTCATTCGGCCTCCACCTCATTCGGCTTCCTTTCCACCACCGGTCCAAGCAGACAACACCGAACCAACTTCCAAAGCCACCACCGAATCAACATTCCCCTCTACTGCCGAACCAGAGGGATGCTGCCCCATGCCGAACCAACCCATCAACAAGGCCACCACCGGACCAAACGAGCACCGAACCACCTAACTACCACCGGTCCATACCTACCACCGATCCAAAGCCCAATGCCGAACGAAGCTCTGCCGAACCAGGTGATTGCCAGTCCAGATTGTCTCAGCCCGGGCCCACCAGCAGCTATATACCTCCAAGACCCCTGCCCCCTGCCTCATTCTATAAATAGAGGGGTAGGGGTACAACAATGGCGGACAAGTTTGAGAGCTCAAGCAAGGAAGGAACTTTCAAACTACTTTCATATACTTATATACGAAGCATTGTACTTGTAATCTGAAAGAAAGAAGATAATAACATATAAAGTGGACGTAGGCACATTCTGGCCAAACCACTATAAATCCGCGTGTCTTTTACATTTCAGCCCCTACTTCTTTTATATTTACATACTCATCTAAAATCATTGAAAATCACATATAATCAACTAAATAATACGACTTGGAGGTGTTTGTCCATTTTTTGTGCAAACATTTTTGGTGCTTTCATTGAGAGTTGAACTCAAGCTTCAGCTTCTCCCACTCAACCTTCTTCTTAACAACATCGCTCGTTACTTAGAAATCATGCCTTCCAAACAGAGAAAGGATGTTAACAAAGGAAAGAACATCGCAACTAGCAGCCTTCCAGATCCAGCAATCGCAGATCAGCCCACTTCAACAGCAGTACCAGATGAAAATCAGGAAAATCCAACTGGTCCCGCAACGGAACAACCAATCACTAGGGCAGATCTGGACAGGGTTGTGGCTAAAGTAACTAACCGCTTCACATCCCAACAAGAAACTTTGGTGGACCAACTCATGTCACGCTTAAGGGATGCTGAAGAGTCCAACCGCAACACTGAATCATGGGGTGAATCCCAATCTAGAGGATCTCGGAGGCAACAAAGGTCTTCCCTCTTCGAAGAAGCTATCAACAGGAACAACAATGATAGGGGCCGCGCCCGGACTCAGCCCGAATTCCGACTCGAGGAAGCGCTTGGAACCGAATCCAGTGGGGGAGGCACCAGGCGAGGATCGGATGTAGCTGAGCCAGTCATGCCATTTAATCATAGAAACCCCGCTGAACGGAGCCGAGCTAGGACCCAGCCCGAAGTTGACCCCATGGATATGCTCGAAACAGAACCCCACAGGGGAAGATCAAGGCAGGGAGCAACTGTAGCTGGTCCTAGCGTGCATCCAAGCAGCCAGAGACAACCACTGGATAATGCTAGAAGTGATAGACTATACCATCCCTACAGGTCATCTGGACGAGATAGATCCCGCAGGGAAGAACCAAGCTCGTTTTTGTCCGCTCCAAATTCTGACGAACGAATGGCACGATTATTCAGAGAATGTGTCCAACGGGAGCAAAGGGACCGGGGAATAGGCGCTAGGGTCACCAGCCCCTTTACCCGAAACATCGAAACTGCCATCACTCCCCGGGAATGGAAAATGCCAACCATGGAACCTTACAAAGGAACTTCCGACCCCATCGTACACTTACAGAGATACACCCAGCATATGCTCATGAGTGGAGCAACAGAAGGAGTATTATGTAAATGCTTTCCGCTATTCCTAGCAGATCTAGCTACCTTTTGGTTCTGCCATCTACCCCAAGGATCCATCAGCTCATGGGAGATGTTGAAAGAAAGGTTTATTAGCCAGTTCCGCATCCATGTGGAACAACCCAAGGATGCTTATTCTCTATCCAATGTCAAACAGAAATCCGGAGAGACGCTGCAACAATATCTAACACGGTTCAACGCCGCAGCGGCAGCAGTTCAAGATGCCGATGAAAAACTCACTCTAATGGCCCTCTGTAGTGGTGTACATCCAGACACCAAGTTTGCCAGAAGATTAACTAAGGAAAAACCAGCTACCTTGCCTGATTTCTTCCATGAAGCTGGAAAGTATATGAGACTTGAAGACGCTGCTACGGAGAGGCAGTCAGGGCAACAAGGCAAGATAGTTCAGGACAAGGTTCCCACTGCGGCTAAGGACGCTCGAAGAAATGAATCTAGAGACAATGCTGGGGGCAGGAAGGTCGAAAAGCGCCAATATCGACCAGGACCGAGATTTGACTCCTACACTCCTTTGAATGAAACAATCGAAAACATCTTCCTAGCCACTCAGGGCGAACTCGGATACAAGCGCCCCCCGCACAAGAAAGAATCAGATAACGCACTCAAGTCTGGAAAGTTCTGTCGCTTCCACGAATCCCACGGGCATGACACCAATGAATGCCACCATCTTCGGGATTTGATCGAAGAACACATTAGAAGAAGAAGGCTGGAACGCTATGTGAAAGGTCAGAACAGGACTCCAACTCCTGTCAATGAGAACTCAAAGCAACCCCTCCCAGAAGTAGGCGGAGGGAGTCGCAACAATCACAACACCAGTGGCTCTAGTCAAGAGAAGATAGTGGTCCTTACCATCTCGGGAGGACCACACATCGCCGACAGAAGTTGGGCAGAGATGGAAAGGTATGGCAAGTCGCTTAGAAATGCAGAATGCTATGTTAACTCCATCACGGAAGAACGCCACCCGAAACGAAAAGAGAGCGACGACATCGTATTCAGTAGGCGTGATTTGGAAGGAAGACAGTACCCACATATGGATCCTATGGTCATCTCTGCCTGGTTCGGTCCAGCTAAAGTTTTTCGGATTCTAATAGACACAGGAAGCTCCGTAAATATCCTATTCAAACATGCTTTCGACAAAATGAAGTTATCAATGAAGGATGTATCCCCCTGTGACAAACCACTGCACGGTTTCACTGGAGATGCAAAAATGCCCCTCGGGCAACTTGACCTCTTCGTCGAAATAGGAAGTCATCCCCGCTCCGTTGTGCGAAACAAACGTTCGTACTAATAGAAAACCACTCGGCTTACAACGCCTTCTTGGGAAGACCAGCCTTGTCTGACTTCCAGATTGTATTAGCCCCCTGGTGCCTGAAAATGAAATTTCCAACAGACAACGGAGTAGGAGAAGTAGAAGGAGATCAAGATGCTGCCCGAGACTGCTACGTAACTGAACTTCGCAATAACCGCAGAAAGAATAAAGGAAAAGATGCAGAGACTACTCTCTGCATGAAAAGCTTGGAGGCATAGCAACTAAAGAAAGCCCCTCCTCTTCGATACACAAGCGATCCCTTCAATGAACTAGACCCCAGGGATAAAGAGGAGGAGGCTACCGCCGAGCCTGCAGAGGCTATGGAATTCGTATCTGTAGACAAGCACGATTCAAGTAAACTATTAAAAGTCGGATCTCAGCTAAAAACGGAGTTGAAAGATCAACTCATTGACTTTCTCCGCCACAACTTAGATGTATTTGCGTGGACCCATGCCGATATGACAGGAATCTCCCCCGACATAGCATGCCACATGCTGAACATCGATCCCACCAAGGTACCAGTAAAGCAGAAAAAGAGGAGCATGGGGGCAGAGCGATCGGCAGCCCTTGATGAGGAAGTAAAGAATCTACTTGCTAATGGCTTCATACGGGAAGCCATCTACCCAGAATGGATCGCTAACCCAGTGCTAGTAAAAAGGCCAATGGAAAGTGGCGAACATGTATTGACTTCTCCAATCTGAATGACGCTTGCCCAAAAGATTGCTTCCCACTTCCCCGAATTGACCAACTTGTGGACAGCACAGCCGGACACGAACTCCTATCTTTTATGGATGCATACTTCGGATATAACCAGATTCCCATGCACGCTCCTGATCAAGACCACACTAGCTTCATCACCGACCGCGGACTATATTGTTACAAAGTCATGCCTTTTGGACTCAAAAATGCTGGAGCTACCTATCAGCGCCTCGTCAACAAGATGTTCGCGGAACTAATAGGACGAACTATGGAAGTGTATGTGGATGACATGTTGGTAAAGTCCAGGAAAGCCGACGACCATGTAAGCCACCTGGGCGAGATGTTTCAAGTACTTCGCCGATATGGAATGAAGCTGAATCCTCTAAAGTGCTCCTTCGGAGTATCTTCGGGAAAATTCTTAGGATTTATCGTCCACGCCAGAGGAATCGAAGCAAACCCTGAACAAATCCGGGCTCTAAAAGAAATAAGGATACCCTCCACTCGAAAAGAAATGCAGAGCCTAAACGGAAAGGTGGCCGCCCTAAGCAGATTCATTTCCAAGGCAACTGACAAGTGTGTCCCTTTCTTCGAAGCTCTCAAGAAAGACAAAGGGAGATTCGAGTGGACCGATGAATGCTTAAAAGCCTTCCTCAACCTAATCGAACACCTTCAGAGACCACCAGTACTCTCAACTCCAAATGAAGGTGAAGTGTTATACCTATACCTCGCTGTATCATCTCATGCTCTAAGCGCCGCCTTGGTAAGAGAAGAAGACCGCACACAACGCCCGGTTTACTTTGTAAGTAAGAGATTTACAGGGGCAGAGGCCAGATATCCTAAACTAGAGAAATTAGCATATTGTTTATTGATCGCGTCACGAAAACTGCGACACTACTTCCAGTCTCACTCCATCAGGGTTCTAACCGATCAACCGCTAAGACAAGTGCTCCATCGTCCTGACACTTCTGGGCGACTCCTCAAATGGTGCATCGAACTAAGTCAGTATGATATCACCTACCATCCTCGCACCGCTATCAAAGGACAAGCCATGGCCGATTTCATTGCCGAATTCACTACCAACGAAGGCAAGGAACAATCCGAAGTAGCAAAAAACATCAAGTGGAACCTCTTTGTAGATGGAGCATCGAACGAACAAGGCTCGGGGGCAGGAATTGTGATCATCACCCCCAGGGGAAGAAAGTTGTACTATGCATTAAGGTTGGAGTTCACGGCCACTAACAACGATGCTGAATATGAAGCAGTAATAGCGGGATTGGAGCTTGCCCTGGAAATTGGAATCAATTCCTTATGTCTTCATAGTGATTCTCAGCTTATCGTAAACCAGGTACTAGGAGAATTCCAGACTCGAGGAGAACGACTCACAGCATACCTAAAGAAAACCAAACTGCTGCTCGATCAATTGGACCACTATCTAATCAAACATATTCCTCGAGAAGAGAACCAAGAGGCAGATGAACTTGCAAAGCAAGCTAGTATGAAGAATAGCACCATTTTCGGAACACTAGCCATCTCAAGGCAGCTAGCCCCAAGTTTCAAACCAGTAAATCTGGTAACTGCAATCGAAGAAGGAACCTGGATGACTCCCATCCGGAAATATTTGCAAGATGGCACACTGCCCGACAGGCGTGACGAAGCCAAGAGGATCTTGAGGAAAGTTCCCCACTACACGATACAAGAAGGCATCCTCTATCGGCGTGGCTTCTCTGGCCCCTTATTGAGATGCGTCGCTGGAAGGGAAGCCAAGGAGATCTTATCAAACATCCATCAGGGAGGATGCGGAGATCACACTGGGGGGCAGACTTTGGCAAGGAAGGTACTCCGATATGGATATTACTGGCCCACACTAAACAAAGGCGCTCTAGACTTCGTCAAGAAATGCGACAGATGTCAGAAATTTGCCAAGATTCCTCGACTGCCCACAAATGAAATTACTCAAATGACCAGCCCTTGGCCCTCTGCTGTATGGGGAATTGACTTAATTGGCGAACTGCCAACGGGCCGAGGCGGAGCCAAATATGCTGTAGTGGCAGTCGATTATTTCACCAAATGGGTGGAAGCAGAACCTCTAAATAAAATATCTTCAACAAAAGTTATAAACTTCTTGATCAAAAATATTCTGTGCAGGTACGGAGTCCCACTCAAGATCATATCAGACAACGGACTCCAGTTTGACAGCGAAGAATTTGCCGACTGGTGCCAAGAGCATGGAATTCATAAAAGCTTCTCATCAGTAGCTTATCCTCAGGCAAACGGACAAGTTGAAGCTGTCAACAAAATTCTCAAAACCCTAATCAAGAAGAAACTTGAAAAGTCAAAAGGCGCTTGGGTGGACGAACTTCCTACGGCACTATGGGCATACCGCACGTCTTTCAGAACATCAACGGGACATACTCCTTTCTCCTTGGCATATGGATCGGAGGCAATGCTCCCAGTTGAGACTATTGTGCCTTCCCACCGTAGGATCCACTACAACCCAGAAGAAAACGAAGAACTCCTCCTCATGTCTTTGGATCTGATTGAGGAAAGGAGAAACGATGCAGCACTTAAAGCAGCAGCTCACAAACAAAAGGTGGCAGCGCTATACAATTCCAAAGTCAAGCATCGCAGCTTACAAGAAGGAGATCTTGTCCTCAGGCGAATCTTTCCGCGCCCCGGGGCACTAGACCCCATCTGGGACGGACCGTATGTAATTCATAAAGATCTCCACAACGGAGCTTATATTTTGTCAACAGTGGACGGAGAGGTGTTCCAGAGGGCATGGAACATCCGACACCTCCGTCGATACTTTTCTTAACTTGTACTGCCCATATGAAGTGAATTAACAAAGAGAATCAGTGGACGTAGGCACTTTCGTGCCGAACCACTTTAAAAAATCTTGTCTCTTTTTAGCTTGTTCCTTTATGTCTTGGCTACTTGTTAAGTTTTATCCCTTTCTGTTGAACAAAATCCTATGGCATCTCCACTCAAGACGCACCGCGGCCTCATCTGGACTAGGCCTAACAGGTACGCTACGATTCTATGCACTCGCCAATGAGACACTTTTGCTCCAGCATCCCTCTGCTGCGGGTTAACTCATTGCGCGCCTGTCCTCAAAGCCAGCTGTAATGAGCCGATTATAAGTCATCATAAAGGCCGACCATAGCCGATGGCAGCTCATTACGGCGTTCGGCTCGCCGGCAACTGTGAACCTACTTTAAGCCCCAACATAAGGTGTGGCCAGCCAGGGGTAGTTCACGGCCAACGGCACCCACGCTAGCCGGCCGCGGTAAATCGAATAATACCCACGATTACGGACCATAATGGTTCGGGTAGTTACCGTGCGCGATCTCGGCTCCGATGTGTCTTAAGTGCGGCTGTGGTAAAAAAGAAAACTCCCCGTGGAGGCGTAAGATGGGTGACAAATGTCTCTAAGACTCACAGCTAGGGAAAGTGACTACAAAACCCGTTTGCCACGAACTTAAGCACATCGACGGCCTTCCGTGACTGGAAGTTTTACTTTTACTATATTTCCATTTCATTTAAATACTTTTCTCCTATCCTGTATAACAAACTCTAAAGTACAGGAAACCAAATAGGAAGCATTCGCTCATGAGAAACTAAGTCTGCATACTGGGTGGCAGGGTACTCAGCTATATCCGTGAACAGTTACATAAGACACTCTAAGCTACCGCCTGCGAATGAAACATAAAGGGCGGTACTCTCTTTTCTTGTACATAAATACGTAACTATAGCTTGTTCGTACAATAACATTGCAACACATGAAATTATATTTCTAGCAAAAAACTTAGCATCAAACACAACTAGAATCACAGGCATATACATAGTTATATTTCTCACGCAGCACATCAAGATGACAACAACATTTAAACATAACAACATCAGCTTATATTATAAAATCACACGAAGTTATTCTTTGCAAATAATATTATTATAGTTACATGTCAACGACTAACGTAAACAGTGATAAAAAGAAATAAAAATGTGGCAGCCGCGTCCACACTCCATCACCAACTTCCCCAGTCTACTTAGCCGCAGGATCAGAGCCCCCAGCATGTGGATCATGAGTCCCACCTGTCCAGTTCAGAAGAGGAATTCATTAAACGAACGATCAAGTTATGAAAACACGGAAAGGAAAGAAAGGGAAAAGAATAACTCACCAGCATCCGCCGCTTGATCCTCATCATCCAACTGCACGCCCGCTTCCTCTGCAGCAAGCAGCCGCATCCCCTCCTTCACCGCCGCTTGCTCCTCCTTCGAGAACTGGGCAGTAACCGCATCCAAATTGAAAGCCTCTCCGCCTTCCTTACCCGCGTTCACCCTGGCCTCCTCTAAAGCCTGGAGATACACCTTGGCCATCACCCGAGGGTAATCGTCCATCCAAGACAAGCCGCCCTCCTTCCAAGTGTGGAAGTACATGTCCTGCAGCATCTCATCCATCATCCCCTCATTCTCCTCAAACTCCCTCATCCGGGCCTCGGAAGCTTGCAACTTGGCGACGACAATGTCCCTCTCTGATTGGTATCTCAAGCAGTCAGCCTGGAGAGACCTCCTCATTTCCTCCTCCTTTAACTTGAGGGACCTCCTCATCTCCTCCATCTCCTCCTTCAACTCGGCCTGAGCCATCTCCGCAGCCTCGAGCCTCCCAGACAACTCCTCTACCCGCTCAAGATCCGCATTTCGAACCTCGTCCACCGTCGTAATGGCCATGTTAATCCGTTCCCTGCAGGCGACCTCCATCTTCCGTAATTCCGCCCTACTGGCCTTCTCCATCGTCTCTTTCAGCCGCTTGGAGGCTTCCTCATGCTGGGAAATCTGGATGGCTTGATCGGCGAGCTGCTTGGCCTGATCGGCAACTTTTAACCTCAACCGAATATTAGCACTCCCGATCTCTTCCCCGGCCTTGGCCAATTTAACATGATGCTCCATTAACTTCTTGGTCTCTGCGGCCACCCGATCGATGTTAGCCTTGGCTTCGTCCCCCATGGTGACTACCCGTGTAGTAAGTAAATCAAGATCTAAAGACTTGGCCTCGTCCAGCACTCTTACCATGGGGTTGCGGGGAAGGAGGTGCTCGCCCGTGGCCTCATCAAATGAGATATCCTGAAAGCTCGGATCTAAATCAGGATGACCGGCAAAAGGGTCACGAGGCACGGGGCGAGGCACATCAGGACGCCTTATACGAATAACAGTTGGGCTCTTGAAAGGAGGATGAGGGGGGCCGGATTCCGTGCTCTCCTCCGTAGTATCACGAGGAGGCTGAGTAGGAAGCTGCGAACCAGGGGAAGACTCAAATAGGGAACGACTCCGCTTCTTTTTCTGAATGCCCTCTTCAATGACCCCAAGAAGAGGGCGATAACTGACTACATCCCCAGTGCGACCAGTAGAGGGTTTCGCAGAAGCTCTCCTCGACTTAAACTGCTCAAGGCGGTGTCGAACGTCCGACGTTTTAACCACCTGGCCTGCCCTTGGAATAAAGAACAAGTGTTACGAACATACAATAATCCATAGTTCGAAAAATGTGTTAAGTTAAAAGGAAAGAAAAGTGAGAAGACACATCTATTATACAAACCCGGCGGAGGAGTGGGATACTGCAATAAGTCCTGGATCTCATTCCAGGACGGAAGTGAACCGTAAAAAATTTCTAAGTCCCTATCGAAAATGGAATCGGCAGAGGACAAAAGTTCACCTTGCATCGCCGGAATCGCCCTAGCTGAGGAACCCTTAGAGGATGGGTCAGTGCCAGCCACAGCTTTGCCGGTTTCCTTTGCCTTCTCCGTTTCCGACTCTCCCTCCGACTCCCCGAAGGCCCGACGGAGAGCCTCATCCAGTTCAAGGTCTTGCTCAGAGGTTAGGGCACCGACGCCACTACCACCTTGACCGTCGCCGTCTCCTCCACCCTCCGACCCTTCTCCAACCTCGCCTCCTTCCTCCTCTTCTACACCTTCCTCCTCCGGGACAGTCGGAAAAGTACTTGGAGAAGGGCCATCAGACTTCTTCAGTTTCTTCCCCCCGACAACGGGACGCTCTGCAAAAGGCTCCCTCTTACCGCTCTTCACCATAGCCCCCTCCTTAGCTTTAGCAGCCTTCTCCTCAGCCGTGTCTCTTTGCTTAACCACGGACTGGTGCGGTAAGATCAAATTATACTCCAAGAGGGTTGCGTTCCTGATCAAGAAGGAGGCCGACCGGTCCCGTGCCGGAATAGCCTTTAGTTCAGCAGCCATTCGCACCAAGGAATCATCCTCCACGACTGCAATACCACCTGTCGCTAGCCAGAAATAGAAGCATGTCAGAAAAAACACTACAGTCAAAACATGGAAAGTATAAATGAAATCCATCTTACAGCCGGAAGTGAAAAGGCGGAAAGAAACAGCATCGTCCTTGATGAAGAACCACTCTTTCTTGAACATGGTAAACTTGGAATATAAGTCCAGGACTGGTTTGAAGGGCACGGCCGCTCCCAGACTAATATACGGAGACCCCTTCTTATAGCCTCTCAGGTTGTACAAATATCGAATTCCCCGGTTAGAAGGAGGACGCCCGTACCTCCTCTGGAAGATAACAAAAAGGCTCACCAGAATGGCATAAGAGTTAGGCTGAAGTTGGAAGGGAGCCACCTTCAAATACGTGGTGAAGCTTACTATCCAAGCGTTGATAGGAGGGATAGCACCGCACATGCAATGGTATCTGCTATAAGCAAAGTAGCCTTCGGGAGGATTATACGGCATCACTCCATCTCCCGGCAGCAGCATAAGAGCCCTGTCTATCCCGAAGGAACGGGATATGACGTCAAGTTGCTCCTCCTTTAGGGAGCTAGGAAAGCAATCGGGGGGGGGGGGGGGGAGATCAGAAGTTCCTGTGGACCATATCCATCCACTAATGACCTCGGAACAGGTCGATGTTGCCCGGATCCTGGTTGGGCTGGGGGCACAGAAGAAGGCTCTCCCCCATCCTTGGATTTCCGTCTGTCTGATCGTGTTTCTGCCTTACGAGTCATTTATCTGCATGCACAAAAGTGAAAAACATGACGTTAGAACGAAAGTATAAGCAAGCAAGCATACATAAGTCCAGAATACGAGGTTCATTCGGCACTGGGGTCCTAAGTCCATTCGGTAGTACAAGTCTTAAGTTCATTCGGTGGTACATGTCCAAGTTCATTCGGCACTAAGGCCTTAAGCTCATTCGGCATTTGAGATCTTACGTGTGCATTCGGCATTCTGAACCATTCGGTAATAAGAGGCATTCGGCAATAGGGTACATACCTGATTCGGTAGAAGATTGATTCGGTAGAAGATTGGTTCGGCAGAAGATTGGTTCGGCAGAAGACTTGGTTCGGTAAGGAAAAACCAAAGGGGGGTGTAGCCTCTATATATAGGCGAGCTCAGGACCGCCGAACCAGCTGGTTCGGCCCACCGAACCAGCTGGTTCGGCCCACCGAATAGAAACACCGGACCAATACCAAACATACCGAACCAAACGAATACCGAATGAACCCATCCATGCCGGACCAACCAAAGGACCGAATGAAGCTATCTCCACCAGCGAAAACCAGGAACAGGGGGCATGCAGGCTCCTCACTCAGATAAGTACCGAACTCTAGAACTAGCTAATAAAATAAGGATTATGATAACAATGAATAAGTTGTAAAACTCTCACTAACATGGATTAATCGTTTACACGTGTACACGACCACGAATGGTCCATAGGCACGCTCCGAATGGTTATTAACCCTATCGTCGTGGGAATTTACACTTTGACACGCCTTTTTAAACTCATAGATGAAACGAATATTTGATTCTGGTAATTATGAAATGGCTAAGCTACTTACACATGTACGGGTCGCGAACGATCCCTAGGCATGCTCTGAGCTAGCGATAAACCATCTTGACAAATGATCCAAGGATCCACTCTGACATGAACCTGGCATCGATGATGCTAGGCCCCCTCGGGGCTCACTCTCCCGTCCCAAATGGCTCAGTTCAATTAAAATATTCCGATCACGAACGGTTGTTATTTAAAATCACACTAAAACTGTAAATTCCTTTGCAGGACATCAGCAGGATACGAACATCCAGCCCATGGCGTTACCAAACAAGCCTTTCTACCACAAGGAAACAAAGCGCGACACATGCGAGCACGTGCCCCACTTTGGGGGGCAATTGTTGGGCGAATTCTCACCTAGAAGATCTCAAAACCAAGAAGCCACAGTTTCACTCGGGTTCGCAATCTCCACTTCATTCAGCACGACCAATCACCTTCCCATTCGGCCTTGACTCATCCGGCCTTAACACATTCGGCCTCCACCTCATTCGGCCTTGACACATTCGGCCTCCACCTCATTCGGCCTCCACCTCATTCGGCTTCCTTTCCACCACCGGTCCAAGCAGACAACACCGAACCAACTTCCAAAGCCACCACCGAATCAACATTCCCCTCTACTGCCGAACCAGAGGGATGCTGCCCCATGCCGAACCAACCCATCAACAAGGCCACCACCGGACCAAACGAGCACCGAACCACCTAACTACCACCGGTCCATACCTATCACCGATCCAAAGCCCAATGCCGAACGAAGCTCTGCCGAACCAGGTGATTGCCAGTCCAGATTATCTCAGCCCGGGCCCACCAGCAGCTATATACCTCCAAGACCCCTGCCCCCTGCCTCATTCTATAAATAGAGGGGTAGGGGTACAACAATGGCGGACAAGTTTGAGAGCTCAAGCAAGGAAGGAACTTTCAAACTACTTTCATATACTTATATACGAAGCATTGTACTTGTAATCTGAAAGAAAGAAGATAATAACATATAAAGTGGACGTAGGCACATTCTGGCCGAACCACTATAAATCCGCGTGTCTTTTACATTTCAGCCCCTACTTCTTTTATATTTACATACTCATCTAAAATCATTGAAAATCACATATAATCAACTAAATAATACGACTTGGAGGTGTTTGTCCATTTTTTGTGCAAACAACCGCTGCTTTCTAACCTTTATAAATACGAACTCCAACTTCATTTCAAATCACTTACTGAATCACAATCGAATTCTCTTATTTGTCTGATCTAACTTTCTGAAATCTATTTGCTATCATACTTTCAATTATTCTGCATTAAAGCAATACTATACCTTTATATTCTTCATATGCTTCAAATATATATATATATATATATATATATATATATATACACACACACACACACACACTCGAGGAGAAGATTATAGGAAGGGTGTACTACAAGTGACAAATCCGTGTTATCAGAACACACAAAAGTCAAAACTATTTTCTGTATTTGTTGAAGTCCTCTTCTGCTACTCAAGTGGGTGAAGTCCTCTTCGGCTGTTGAGGCAAAATCCTATTCGGCTTCTCAGGTCCCCGTTCGGCTGCTCAGGGGTGTATCGACCTGTTCCTCCAGGTTAATTGAGGGTTTTTGTTATAGTGAAATTCCAAAAGGAGTCTGGGACTGGACGTAGGACGGTGCTCCGAACCAGTATAAAAATATCTGGTGTCATTTTCCTATATTGCTTTTTATTCCGCACTATTTACAATATTATTATCATTATTATACTCTGTATTATCATATATCCATATTACACGATCGATAGCACACTTTCACGTCGCGTATGTATGTCACTAGGCCTTTGTGAATAAAAGAAAGATAGGTCAAACCCTTGATGGTATTGGAAACTTCTATTGGGCTGTTGACTATCTGAGCTTTAAGGTTTAAGGAATTTACTACATACCTAGCTATAAAGGAGTGTGATGCCCCTAAAAAATTGGGGTACGAATAGTAACCCAAAAATAAGAGTTATACCTTCTAGAACTGATTTCCCTTGGTCTCTTGGTGGCCTACTGGAAATAGGGACAGCTTCAATATTGTAGGCCTATCCACAGGTTGTTCCTTAGTCATCTTAGGACATTGATTCTTGTAATGCCCTTCCTTGTGGTAGTTAAAGCACCATCCTTTAAAGGCTTCCTTCATCAGACTTACCCTACAATCATCAGCTTCATGACCCTTCCTTAGGAATCTCTTACACATCTTTATTTCCTTCATAAATTTTCTCTTCGACTTCTTGTTGGCCTAAAATCTCCCCTTCTTAGAATCTTCTTGCTTTTGGGTCTGTGTAGACTTCTCTTTCTCTCGCTTATCTTCTTCATTGGCTACGTGCAACATTGCCATTTCTACTAACATCTCATACCTGGCCCCTATAAGTACTTGGGTCAATAAGATTTCTCTTAGTTGGGAATTTAAGCCCTTCACGAACATCATGGCCTTTTTCATTGGTGTTTCTATCAGGCTCATCCCATATTTAGCCAATTTAGTAAACTTAGCTATGTTCTCTTTAAGGGTAGAATCTCCTTGTCTCAGTTGAATGAATCTTTCCAACTGCAAGCTAACCTCTGCTCTAGAAATGAATTTCATCTCAAATCGGTCCTTGAATTCATCCCAAGAAAATATTCTGCTCGGGTGCTCATTAGTCACAAAGTTCCACCAATTTAAAGATTCTTCCCTGAGGTGCCAAGCTGCCATTCTTCTTCTTAGTTGATCATCCCAACCAAGCTCTCTAAATATCTTCTCGCAGTTACCAATCCAAGCTTTAGCTTTTAAATATCCTTCAGTTCTAGAATATGTCTTCCCCCATATTGAGAAAGTCCTTACATAGCTTAGGAAAGGTGGCAGGACGGGGTGTTGCATCAACGACAAAGGCAGTGGGTGCTACCGATGCATCTGGAGGAATAGGAATATGGCCCACAGTCCTAAGATATTGTTTAAACCATTCAAGTATTCCATGAATGGGTCGTCTTCTATGGGTAGGGTTCCCTTGTTCGGAAGAATATTGATTGTTAGCCATATCAACTATATGTGGGTTAAACCTTTAGTGAAGATTCCTAAGATAGTATTTACATGTTGAAAGAAAATAAAAGTTTTCCTGATGTATGTGCGTATGTTCAAGAAGAGGGGGTATATATATGGTAAGAATTCTTTTAACAATCTTTTTGAAAAACCTTTTTTAAAATAGCAAATAAGTCTCTCATACATGTAGTTTTCCCCGTTGATCGGGTGACCTAGGGCTTTGATACTAAATGTAACAACCCACCCTAGAACATGCCCAAATTTTGACCTAGAAAAGGCCCATTGAAAATTAGATCCATTTTAAGGAAAACTATTGGTAGTAAAAAGAAATAACATTGCAGAGCCATAACTAAACTTTCAGAACTTACAGCGGATGGAACAAAATATAATTGTAAAGTGTACCTATTTATTTCAAAATCATAAAAATGTCATAACACAAAATCTCATAAAAACCATAATATAATCTGTGTTACAATAATTGTTTTAATCCATGGGTACACATGAAAGAAAATAATAATATATACTACCACAAGCCAAACCTCTCCATCTTTAAGCATTGTTACCATTGTCATTCCATCCATAACCTACGCTATAATGAGGAGGGAGTTAAAACAACAAATGTCTGGTGAATAAATTTTTTTAGTGTTTCCTTTTCAGTACTTGGGCAGTATATTTCAAAATAAGACTATGTCTATGAACATAAAACCATTAAAATTATTTAATACGTCCTTATAAGGAAAGTAGGTGGGTTCAACCACTTAATACCTTCCACTTTAGAAGTAGGTTTCTAGAATTCCATATCCCAATCATACGTCTAAAATAGCTAATAATGTGAGAGACGGTGTCCAAACCACTTAATACTTCCCAGTGGAAATTAAGCAGACCCCGTCATTTAAGACTTATTTCCAAAAGTGTGCTCCTTAATGGTACTATCTAGCTTACATCATATGGAATCTCATAGGCCACTTAACACTACCAAGTGGAAAATAGGTAGGCCCTATCATTTAAAACCTATTTCCAAAAGCGGACACTTGTAGTGATACCACCTAATATAACCCCTTGGCATTTTGATGCTTCATCTTGGGAAAAAGGTGGGTCCAACCACTTACACCTCAAACCAGAAAGCAGGCGCTTCATCTTATGGCCCATACTCATAATGACATCTCACATTAGTTCGCTATTCGTAGGAACTGGTAGTTAGATTAGCTGGGTAGATTTCTCCTACAGAATTTGAAACTAACCTCGTGTCATTACAAATATTTATCACAAGGATATCTCGCAACAATGAAAGTGTACACAACTACTGGTAACCTCAAAGTGAAGGGCAGACTTCCACCATGTACCTTTATTGACCTCACATCCCTATGACTTAGCTATAAATTAATTACTCAGTATGTGTGTGTATGTATACGCACATACTCATCTCACCGTTTCATAAATAAGGCCTTATAAGGAATCTTCCTTAGTATACCTTAAAATAATAATTAGGCCATATAAGAGTTTCCTCTTATTTTCACCTCAAAATCAATTACCTTCATACGAAGGGAATAAATTTATATAAAATCTCAATTAACTACGCCATATATGCAATAATTATACTTAGTTACGTAAATGGAGATAAATAAATATTCACGTCTAATAAGTTCTAAACGCATAGATTTTACATTCTAAACTAGATGTCAATTCCTTAACCAATTATTATTACAAGTCTTATTTCTTCAATTTCCCAAGATTTCATGGAATTCTAATGTCAATTCCTTGATCAATTCAATGGAACATCTTAAATAATAAGAATTACAGTCTAAACCCCATATTATATTCAACTCCACTTTCTATCAAGAATAGATAAGAATAAGAGATATAAGCCACAAATAGAGTTCGTAATCTAAACCCCTTATTTTATTGCAGGATCATAATTTAACCCAAAGAAGAAGGAGAAGCGAAATAGACTATGAAATTATCAAAGATTACATAAATGAAACAGATCCTATCAAATTAATGTAAATAATTAGAAATCTCAACATAGAGTTGACATATCGCAATAAAAAGGAATTTTGGGGGACTTTATCTATCATATTTTCGAAATCCCAAAATCACTAAGGCATATTCAAATCCAAAAGAAATATACTAAACTATTATTAAAAAGAAATACTAAGGTTCCCACTCATAGATTAGCATTAACATCACTCAAATAGATTTCTAGCCTTTCAATCTCTTCCAGAATCTCTCTCTTTTGATGTACACACACAATATGGATGATGTATATATATTCATTAGATTCAGAATAATTGGAGAAGAATGAGGTATGAATAGATTTAAGGAAGAAGAAACAAATAGGAAATAAGTTGAATCCTTACCTAAATTCTCTACGGAGTTTTTGAATCTAATTAGAGGGATAGCAATAGCTGAGTTTGGTCGTATTTCCAAAAATAATATGAATAAAAGTGGAGACGATAGGGTTCTATTAATAGAAGTTGAAATGAACCAGAACCGTAGGATGAAAGTAGGTAGAAAATGCGTAAATCTGAAGCCCAAAACCGAATAAAACATAACTGAGAACCCTAACCCCCACTGGCAACCACCGTTGCCAAGCGATCGACCACACTTGGGTGACCGATCGACCTCTACGGTCGACTGGTTGACCTATCTTGGTCGGCCGGTTGACTTATACAAGTCGACTGCTCCTTTTATTTAGGGACGTTTATTTATTTCCGTTGTCTTATTATTTTATTCCCTAATTAACTTTTTAACATTAAACATTAATTAAATGTATACTTTGACTCCAAGCTACTTTTTAAATTTAAACCCTAAATTTGATTTTTCATTTGAATTTAAATTCAAACTAAATTATTTTAAACCCGAAAATTTGAAATGCCCATAACTTCTTTGTTTGAGCACCATTTTGAGCATATTATATATGGAAACGGATCAGAATTTTTCCACGAACGCAACAGAGTAACTTTCATGGTCAAATTTCAACTTTTATAAAATTTTCATATCCCACCCTTATTATATGTAACTCAATTTACTTTAGTTATTTATGTTTTATTTTACGAGGTGTTACGACCGCGCAATGGACACGCTGCCAAAATTTTCCGAAATTTTAAAAGAACTTAGAAAATTTGATAACCAGTTTCAACTAATTGATTTTGAAAAGTTTAAGGGTTTGGAGGCATTTTTTCTTCCTTTGGAATTTCGAGGAAGAAATTCTTTTAAGGGAGTAAACGTAACGACCTAGAATTTTGGTTATTTGATTTTGAATATTTTATTAATTTTAAATATTGATTTATTAGTTTTAAAACTTAACAATTTGATTTCAAATATAGAGATTACTTAAAATATTTGAATTTGTGAATTTAATATTTGACTAGTGATTTAAATAACGTGATTTAAAATTTACTGTTAATTTAATTAATTAAATGGTGTTATTTAACTCCTTCAAATGAAGAGATAATAACAGTAAAATTCATTTTGTAAAATTAATTGCAGTAATAAATAATTCAAATAAATAATCAAAAATTTATTTTTAATTTATCGACTCGACTATTATTAACATATTTTTAAGTTAATTTATTTGATATTTCCATAATTGAAACGACCCGCAATTCCGTACCCCTTGAGTTAACAGTACTCAACAACAATCAACTCAAGTTTTACAGAAATACGAACCATTTGGGTTAAAGGAGAAGAGGTAGAAGAAAAAAATAGAAAACAACATCATAATCTAACCATCGCAGCGAAATAAAATATAATAGATAATAAATGATCTTTACACAAAAATCAAATATCTCTGTTTATATATTACATCATCAGAGTACATCAATCACAGCTCAACAATATCATACAACTGGATACACAACTACTCAACACATCGGAATATATATATATATATATAAACAAGTACGGAAGTACGTTTCGTCATCCTGCTCGTCTTCTGAGCGCCACAGCTTCATATCCTGTATCCTATAATACTCGGTCTGACCCGAGCATTACAGTTAAATAACACCCGAGTCAGTCTGGAATACCAGCGTGAGAAAATCACACCCAATTGATTATTAAAGTTTCAAAAATCCTTTGAAAACAAAAGCATCTCGTAAGACCACGCCACAAATAAACATGTCAAGTTTTTACCTTACGATAGCTAAAACACTTATAGAAATCCTCTGATATTGTAATAGGATCTATATACAAATACTTATAAAATAGTCGAAATTGTTACATTATTAAATTCCAGCTACTAGCTACAGAGTGGGTAATACAAACAAAACTCGCACAAGGCTCGTAGGGAGAATGGATTTCCAACTAATGACTAGGCACTGGGGTACCACCTGTCACAGTACTTTTCTTTCTAAAAATTCTATCTGTAAATATATTTTCTTGTTTAAATGATAACAGTTGGTAACATAACTGCATTAATTTTAACTCTGTTGTTTCATCAATACAATTTTAACAGAAAGTTTTAAAACTTCGTAAAACTGAATAAAATGAACTAAATTACCTTAACAAGCAGGAATAAAAATCAACGAGCCTGCATCTGGACTTATACAAAATCCTCAGACCACGTCGACCCTACTGCTCACTATCGAAGCCGCCACCATCGAAAACCTGCCCAAGCTCCTCGCGTACGCGAACGACGCGACCTCCTGCCCCATGCACGAACATCCAGGTCGAACCTTCCCTTCATCGCGACAGCCCTTACATCGCGTGCGCGAGCATGCCTTCGTGATATGACGAAGCCAAGGATCCTCGAATTGAAGTTACCTGAGAACGTAGCCGTTCTTAGTCGCCGCGACGAACTCGAGCTCGCTATTCTCCCTCTTTTTTTTATCGATTTGCTCTGAGTCGATGCAGCCATTAATCTTTGTCCATAATTGATCCGGAAAACACAGTCGAAATCTGAAATAAATGAAGAATACGCAAGTGATTCTTGTTTTTGAAAGAATCCGAGTCATTTCGGCTGAACTCGAGCGGATCTCGAGAGGATGGAGTGGAGCGTTTTTGAGATTTAAGAATTTTTTATCCTTAGAGATGATTACGTAGTGGTCTTGAAATCAAAGAAATGTTTGGCTTTAAACAAAACAAAGAAGGGGAAACAAGATATGATAGTTGCGTGCTGGGTAGGGCAGATATGGAACAGGATATGACGCTGTAGTGATTTCGAAAAGTTGTGATGGGAAAGAAATTTCAGCTGGAGTTGATTAAGTAATATGAATTTTTATATATATTAATTTTCAATTAAATTTTCGGCGCGTTTATATATCATACGCTCACACAACAACTCCGATCAATGCGAAATTTGAAATTCAATAATTATTCAATATTACGGACCCAATGGAACTGGTTTCGTCGAAATCCGAGACTGTCTCGGAAGACTACTTTTAAATTCAACTTAAACTTTAGAATTTTAAAACTGAACAAACCCTGTTAATTTCAATTTTACAACTTCTATTATCTTCAGTGTTATCAATATAAATTTTACAAGCCTTCAAATTATTTTCAACAGGCTTAAAACTTCAGATTCAACATTTAGCTCAATTTCAAATTATTTAATTCAATAATTTACTTATCAGTAATTAGGGATATTTGAATTCAAGTTAAAAATTAAACTTTTAAATATTTAAAATCAATTAAATATACCGTTCAAATACTTCAAAAATTCCGGGTCGTCACATTTTTTCTTTTTGCCAAGGTTATCGCTAACCTGGCTCTGATACCAAGTGAAACGACCCGCAATTCCGTACCCCTTGAGTTAACACTATTCAACAACAATCAACTCAAGTTGTACAGAAATACGAACCATTTGGGTTAAAGAAGAAGAGGTAGAAGAAGAAAATAGAAAATAACATCAGAATCTAACCATCGCAGCGAATTAAAATATAATAGATAATAAATGATCTTTACACAAAAATCAAATATCTCTGTTTATATATTACATCATCAGAGTACATCAATCACAACTCAACAATATCATACAACTGGATGCACAACTACTCAACACAGCGGAATATATATATAAACAAGTACGGAAGTACGTTTCGTCATCTTGCTCGTCTCCTGAGCACCACAACATCATATCCTGTATCCTATAATACTCGCTCTGACCCGAGCAGCTAAATAACACCCGAGTCAGTCTGGAATACCAGCGTGAGAAAATCACACCCAATTGATTATTAAATTTTCAAAAATCCTTTGAAAACAAAAGCATCTCGTAAGACCACGCCACAAATAAACATGTCGGGTTTTTACCTTACGATAGCTAAAACACTTTTTATAGAAATCCTCTGATATTATAATAGGGTCTATATACAGATACTTATAAAATAGCCGAAATTGTTACATTATTAAATTCTAGCTACTAGCCACAGAGTGGGTAATACAAACAAAACTCATACAAGGCTCGTAGGGAGAATGGATTTCCAACTATGATTAGGCACTGGGGTACCACCTGTCACAATACGTGGCCTAGATCACAGTGCCGAGGAGTACGCTCGCTCCCCTGCAACACAAGACCGGGACTACCCCTTACTAGATAATCCCGAGTGAGATCACCCCGCGGTTGGGATCAGCAACCGCCCACTAAGCCGAAATAAAAAGGGATATCTAGACAGAAATGACCCCACCCTGCTTGGGTGCTACCCACCTAGCCTTGCTGCATAACCCTGATTTTAAGTCATTCCCATTTGATGAGGCTTGAGGCTAAACGTTACCTTTAAAGAACATATCCCTTAGAATGCCCATCGTCCACCTGACGATGTTTCGCAAGCATTCATCCATACAAGTCCGTTCCGGGTTCGAACGGAACCGAAGGCACTATTCCTACTACATCCATTTTGGAAATATCCTCGGGATTAGTAGCGACTAGCCCTTGCACTTCACTGCTCCATCTTCGAATCCAAACTCGTTTTCACGAAACGTGTAAACTGGATCGAAGTGGTTTTCGAGAAATAAATCTCGATCCCGGCATCTTCAAAACGATCAATGCATTTGGCCAATATTGATAGTCGGTGATTTAACTATCAATTAATGTTCACAACATCCATCACAAAATAAATAATTTCCCAAATTATTTATTTATCTCAAAAATATCTTCACAAGATATAATTTCACTTTTCAAACTCCTTGAAAACAGTTTTCAAAACTATCTGTCTTTCCCAGAATAAATTCCAAGTATTTCTATTTCCACTGGAATCACCAAGCACAAAACTTTAGATTTTTAAAATAATTTAAAAACACTTTATTGAAATATACTTTAAAACCTTTAAGTTAAAAACTATTTCAAAAATTTGTTAAAAATACATACTATATGAATATTTGAAAATAATGTTTACTTTATAAATATAAAACTAATTTTCACTTTTTAAAACAAAATACTAAGTCACCTTCAAATAATTATTATAATAATAGATTTGAAAAAATATATTTATTTAAGAATTTTAAACATTCAGAATTAATTTTTTTTCTTAAACATGCTTTTTAAAACAACCTTAAACTTTTATCTTATATTTAAATATTTACTTAAAACGTACTTGGCTATCTAGAGAAATATACTTCTCTTCACAACCTTTAAAAATAAATCACTATTTATTTTTAAACAAATTTTCTCATTCCTTTAATAAATTCCCACCTGAATTTATTCTTCCAAATATCCAATTTCAACACTTAAATCAATTCCAAATTGATTTCCAATTTACTTCATTTATTCGAAAATCCTTTAATTTCAGATTTTATTCCTTAATTATGATTTAAAATACTTTTAATTGAAATACCAATTTATATTTCTCAATTTACTTCTTATTCCTTTAAATAAATTTAAAACTTTAAGTTTTAAAATAATTCTTTATTCCTTTAAATTAATATCACATAATTTTACAATTCATTAATTACTGTTTATTCAAATCCTTTTCTTTTCATATTCGAAGTTATTTATTAGTATTTAACATACTTCCATTTCTTTCTCAATTCATTCCCAATTTATTAAATTCTCTAAGATTATTTCGTTTACAAGTTTACTTCCTTTATTTTCTTTCCAAAATCCAATTTATATATTTTTTGTAATACATTATACCCAATATATGTCCAATCAAATCATATCATTCAATATTCCAACATATTCAACATTGAATATCAAGTAATCACAACAGAGAATATTAAATAATAAATGTTAAGGGGTCCAGTTGGATCCCTTCAACCTATTTTCCCTGCATCCACAGATGTTAGCACAATATAATATGCCAATTCCAAAATTACCATACTATAGCACATCAATCAATCTCAACCATTCAAACAATTATTTAAATTTAACCATTTAAATTTAAATTTAAATTAACTGGGTGAGATTAACTCACCTTTACTTTTTAATTTGCAATCTGACCCAATCCAGCTTGTTTTCTTCATGTTTTCAAACCTTGTATCCACATTATACAATTTATTATTATTTGAACCAATCAAATGTTATTCACCATTTATTTATTTAATTTAAACTAATAATATAAATTTTAAACTTTCTACCATAAATAATTTTTTTTAGAACTAAATAAATTGAATAAATTGATTAAACTCATAAATAACCAATCCATTAGTTTAAAATAGTAAGTTTAAACATACATCTTTATTTATTTATATTTTCTTTTGAAACCACATATATTTTTATAAAATAATCAATATAGATTTAAAAAACAAATTTTATATAAACTCAAACATGTTAAAAATCTCCATTTTCACAAATCTTATCTCAATACATATATCAACTGTTTTAAATATGTATGTGAATATGTATATATATATATTTATTCAATTAAAAACAGAATTATTTTTTTATTCTTAACTGTGGTTAATATATATTTTTTTTTTCCGCCTTTAGAAAATGTACATCTGCATATAATAAAATACCCTATATAACTCACTCTTTACATAATTTCCTACTTTTCTTTCTAAAAATTCTATTTGTAAATATATTTTCTTGTTTAAATGATAACGGTTGGTAACATAACTGCATTAATTTTAACTCTGTTGTTTCATCAATACAATTTTAACAGAAAGTTTTAAAACTTCGTAAAACTGAATAAAATGAACTAAATTACCTTAACAAGCAGGAACAAAAATCAACGAGCCTACATCTGGACTTATACAAAATCCTCAGACCACGTCGACCCTACTGCTCACTATCGAAGCCGCCACCATCGAAAACCTGCCCAAGCTCCTCGCGTACGCGAACGATGCGACCTCCTGCCCCACGCACGAACATCCAGGTCGATCCTACTGCTCACTATCGAAGTCGTCACAATAATTTTTAATTTGAGAATTATTTAAATTATCGTTTGACGATTTTTCGGCAAACAACAGTGTTTTTGGAATTTTACAGAACCAGTATATATTATTAGTGTTTTGGGGTCGCGCTATTGTTCTGGATGCGACCATATTTTATTTTGTCATTCGAGGTCCGTATGCGAATGGAAAGCTGTGCAGCGAAATTCCATAAAATTCAAATAAATATTAGTCAACCTTCAACACCCAACATTTCTCTAATCGTTCTCTTTTTTGTCTCCCCCGTAGTCCTTCCATTAATTCACGTTCTAAAATAAGAAAACTTAATTCCATTTTCGTTTAAAAATCTCAAACAAATCATATAAAATTAGAGAAAATAAAAAGGCTTTGGCCTTTGAGTTTGAATAAAGAAGATCTACAAGATGGCATGGTTTTGATGTATGCGATCATGGTTTTAGGGAAGTCCAGTTTGGTAAAGTGAAGGTTTAAGGACCAGGGTTGAGTTTTTGGTGAGCTGTAGTGGTCGTTTAGCCAAAGGAGGGGTAGATTTGGATTCACGTAGCATGGAGCTTCGGCATTGGATTCTAGGGAAGGTCCGATCGATGGTGGGTGGCTGGATCGTCGCACTACAGTAGGAGGTGGGGTGGAAGTTGAGTTTTGATCGGGACATGCTGTAGTGGATTTTTAGGCATAAATGGGTCCATCTCACTAGAGGTGAGCTTTGGTGATGATGGCGGGAGGTAAGGAAGTCCGAGGCGACGAGGGAGAAGGAATGGCCGAAGCCTAGAAGTGGGTTAAGCTGGAACTATTCTAATTTTAGGAAAGAAGAGTATTTGTAATTTTAAGGGTAATTAAGGAATTTAAAATGTAGTTAGTGTTTATAAATATTTTTAAAATCAGAATTTTATAAAATGTATATAAATCGAATGCGGTCAGTCACGTTGGATTCATTATGACGATGTTTACATTTTAGAATTGGATTGGCGGAGACTGAAGCTTGTAGAATTTCAAGGTAAAACCGAACATATCAGAACACTTCGACGATAACTGGAATTTTGGTGAGTTAAACTCACCTTTTTGTTTAGTCAGTAAGATATATAGTAAGTAAAAAAATTATTGCCCGCTTGGATGTTTTCCTTGCTGATTGCTTGGTTTGGATAAATTATCATTTTTGAAAATGGATAATATATAAAGTGTTAAAATAATACCGGTTTAAAATTAATTATATTGTTTAAATAATAATGTAGTTAATTTAAGCATACTTGTTTGGTGTTATCTATTTGGTCAAATAAACACCATTTAGTAATAGATGGAAGAGTTAATTTGAATGACAATTTATTTAGCAGAATAAATCCTCATTCTGCTATTATATAAACTTTGACATTTATTTAAATATTAGTTGATTAATGCTGCATTGTGATGGGTTAACAATTGATTATTAATTATGGATTTGGTTTGTATATATGCCTAATTATGTAAATACCTATAATTCAACTTTGGAAGTTAAATTGAATTTATGGTAGCTTGTTTAACTACCATTGTGGTCGGTGAGCTTCTATATAGATTTGGAAAGTTAGTGATTTAAATCATCTTTTATAATTCGAAGTAAAATGTTTTATTAAAATATATTTTAATAAGCGTTTGTTTAATTTCTATTTTACAAAGCTTTTATAAAGAAATTCTTTAGTAAAGTTAATCAGTATATTCATAATATTTTAAAATTAATTATTTTATTAATGTTGTTTAAGATAATTAATTACTTATTAAGGTTGTCTAAAGATAAAAATTATTTTATTATTGATTATTCAAATCTAGTTAATTATTGTATTAATAATGTTGTTTGAAAATTTATTAATTATATGCTGAAAGCTATTTAAAGTTATTTTATTGTATTTATTAAACTGATTTAAAAATTAATTATTATATTATCTAATATGTTTTTTAAATTTATTTTTATATTATCTATAAATGTTTGAAATTTATCTTTATGGCGTTATAGTTTTTATTTATTATAATTAAATAATAAATTGTTTATAAAAGGATTTCTTTTATAAAAAGGATTTATTTAAAAGAGCTTATGCATTTGTTGGAGGTTTGGAATTTGAAAGGTAGTTGGGTTTGAAATGATTTCAGAAAAGAGGTTTATAAACATTTTAGCAATTTAAAGGAGAAGTGTTATAAATGGGTTTTAATATTTATAAAGAGTAATTTTGTAAACAAATTTCGGATATTTATAAATAAGTTTATAAATAAATTTTAGGAATTTATAAAGGAGGCATTTATGAAATAAAAGAGATGTATGGAAGAATTAGTGTTTTAGGTTATTAATATCTTTATTTTAATGACGTATAAGGTTTTGATCATTTTAATATGATTTGAAATAGAAAATATTTTTGAATGTTTTATGATTGGATTATACCATTTTATATAAGTATATGAAAAAGGTATTCTATGTTTTGAAAGAAATGGTTTATGAATATGCTTTTGCCATTGAGATAAGTAAATGGTTATATTTTCTGAGTATTGAAAATATAGTGTTTTATGATTGTACTTATCCTGTTGAGAAAAGTGTACGGAAGTGATTTCCAAGTATTTACAAAGTGATTTTTATTTATGGAAGATTAATTTATGTGGCTTAATGGTTTCCATGGCATATGTAATCTCTATTTGAATATTTGGACAGTTAAATACCCGACTATGAAATCTTGTTTTAAATATATAACCACTCTTAATTTCGGTGGTATAGAGATATTCCCTGCTTAATACCAAAGGAGTTTAACTCTGGAAATATTAAGGAGGAACATGGAGATTATATGGTATAGTTACCGTCTGTGGTACTATACTATACGTATAAACTTATTTTGTTCTTCTAAGAAAAATAATGAGGAGATTTGTCCATATAGATGGTTAGGGAATTATCCTCGCTCTTATGTATTATATGATTATTTCCAAAAGAACCTGTATTAAGCATTCCGAAAATTGATCGATTTTTGGAACATCTGGTAAGTAGGGGAGAGTGCTCGTTAAAGATGACTAAAAACCGTAACCACTTCGAACCATAACGTGTTCTATGCTTGGAGGAGATCCAAGATTTATTTTGGATGTTGGAATCTTTGTGTGATTCCACGACCCGTTAGTGTATGGGAATCCATGTGATTTCAAGATCTGTTTTAGATGTTGGAATCCATATGTGATTTTGAGATCTGTTGGGTATATGAATCCATGGGTGGTTCCATGATCTTTGTTGAGATGTGGAAAATCATGTATGGTTCCGAGACTTGTTGAGGTATGGGAATCCAGTGCAGTTCCAAGATTTGGCCAGGTGGCGGTGCACGAGCTGGAATGCCGAATATAACCCTACCAATGGTAATGACTAAAATCAGAGATAGGACGCATAGCCAAGGGTTTGGCTTACCTATGAGGGTGCATTCATCTCTTTCGTAGAGTTACCTGAAGTTGTTATACATGCATGGATCAATGCATTCATCCTTGTTTAGCCAGCTATGTATTTCCTATTGTACATCACTAGGGATGTATTGTTGCTTAGGAAGGATAACTCTGATCCTTGTATAGAAGGACTATTCTCGAAGTACTGAGAGCACCTTCGTGGAATCCTACACAATAAGAACGATCCATAGCGGTTTTTGATATATACCTATTATTGTTGTAATGTGCACTCACGAGCATCACAACTACTTGATTATTGATATTTTCTCCCTTAGACATTATTATAATATCACTGGATTTTTTAATATAAATGGTTTAGTTATCATAAGGTGAAAACCGGTCCATGTTTTTGTCCGATGGGGTCTTATGAGATAACTTTATTTTGAAGTGTTTTATAATATTAAAATCCAATTGAGGTGTGTTTCTCATGATGGTTTATCAGACATTTTGGATGTCATTTCTCATAATCCTCGGGTCAGACTGAGCATATTTACATATCACTTTGGATGCCTAGGAGCTTCAAGAGACGAGCTAGATGCTTCCAAGTCTTATTCACGTATATTTTATTTTCGCTGCCTTAGTTGTTTTATTTAACAACATTTGTGAGGACGGGTTATTATAACTGCTCAAGCTGAAAATTTATTTAGTGTAATCTGATTGATGTATGTATATTATAGTTTTCTTTCATATAAATATCTGCTGTATATTACATATTACTCGTCATGATGTGGGATTATGTTCCGTCTTTGCTTTCTTTGTTCCAAAAAATTATTTTTTAACACTTGGATGCTCGACTATGAATACCATGGTTGTATTAGTGTTAACTTTTGAAGGTCGAAAAGGTGGGTCGTTAAACATTCTTAAGTAAATAGAGTAGATACTAACTAAAACAAAGACATATCATTGCATATTTAGTTTAATAATTTTTGTTTTCAATGTCGTGCCCACGCAGGGGTTAAAAATATAATACAACATTGTCAATAGCATTGTGTCCAACATATGAAGATACTGATATGAGCACTTTATACAGTGGAATCAAAATAACATAAATATAACACCAAGCCTCCTGCTTCATCTTCGGCTTGCATTATTTGTCCATTACAAGAGAAACCTATATAAACCCATTAACATAGCCTACTCGAATGTGTACCCATGAGTTTATAAGAGAAAATACTAATAAAAGCATGAGTCGGACATAAAGTCCAGTATGGGTAACATATTACACTAAAGTAAGTAAATATTAAGACCATGCCCCTAATATGCGGAATGGGTTTTTCACATTCAGTTTACCAAAGTAACAAATTATTCAATTTATAAGTAAACCTAAGTTGTAGGTTAGTTATTAGGTGTCAAAACAATACGTGAAGTCATGGCTAAATGAAATCTCTCAGTTTGTTTCATAGAAATATTACTTTAGTACTCATAACCAAAATACCCTAGCCTTTTTCGCCGTTAAGGCCTCACACCCTATGCTAAAGATACACGACTACCACCGAAGCTTTATGCCTTATGTATGAACAAAGTGTTATAATGTAACATTTGGCTACCACTTATATCATATGCCTTTATACTACACTAAAATTAAGATTTAGCTTTCAACTGTCACTGAGGCCTTATGCCTTCTTCGTTACGTATTCAAGTTGGCACTTCAAGCCTTACACCTATGTTGTCGTATTTCCCTTACCACCTTAGGCCTTATACTTGCTTTTCTCTCCATTTCTAGACTACCACTCTTAGCATTATGTCCTATACCATTCTATTGGTTGTCGCTCTAGCTTTACACCGATTCATTTCGTAGTCCCGATGGTAACTTCTTCAAACCCTACACCAATTCTTTCGATTTCGGTTACCATACTAGGCGTTACACCATGCTTTCAATTTCTCAACTGTCACTTAAAGTGTTATGTCACCCACCAAATTTACTTCCCAACCATTCCCTATTAGGCTTTTCTCTTAGCTATTCATTAAGCTAACATTTCATGTAACTACCTTTAGGTTAACTATATAACTTAACACATAATCATCAACGTCTCAAATTTTAGTTTCAGTCGTCTTAAGCCTTATTGTAAATTCTCTTTTGAAAACAATTTAATTCTGGTTTTCATATCTTGCCGAAAGCTACTCTACCTTCGGCCTCGTCCGAGGAAGCTGTCCTAGTTTATCTTACGCGATTTGTGGTACTAAATCTTTAAATTTCCAAAATCACCTCCTCTAACCATCATTCCTTCTTAACCATCGACTATCTTCAGCCCTCGGTTAATACGTTTGGTTTACCAAACCTTAGTTTACATTTAGCTTTTCTTAGCATTCACACTTAAATCTTTATACTTAAGATTTCAGTTTATTTTTAGCTCCACTTGGCTTTGCCTTCGGGTACTCGTCGGGAAATGTTCCTGCACATCAGCCACTAATTTTACACGTGCTAATTTCCTGCTGCTTAACTTGGTCCTTTTGGACCATTATGAAGCACTTTGCTGACACATTTAGCACAAAATATGAGTCTAGCTTTTGACCCAAAATTTATTATTTTTTGATCAAAATACCTTCCAACAATAATTATTTACCTTCCGGTTCTCTACTATAGCGCTTCGGTTGCGTTCTTTTCTTTTGAGAATAACTTAACTTCTTTCTAAAAATAATGGTAAAATTAATCATGATTTCTTTTTGTATGATTCTTCAAACTCCTAATTCCTGTCCATTTTTCCATATTATACGACCCTCAAATAATTCATGACAACCTATTTTCTTATGAGAAAATTTTATAAATCAAAAATCACTTCTAAAAATATGTTTCTATTATCATATTAAATTATCGTATCGAATGAAAAGCAATCAATATTCACTTGTTTGTGAGATATTTGGGGAAGAAAAGAGGATCGGGGAATATATTACTCACTTATATTCCTTAGTTAATGAAGTCTCTCTTTTCTTTAGCATCAATCCTTCTCTTCTTCTCTTTCCTTGATTATGCTGCATCCACCATTAAAGTGTATAGGTTTTTATTATTTTTAGTTTGAGTGAGTAGTGAATTTATAGGATGATGAAAAGATTTGTATAGTTTCCACCTTTATGGGCGTCGGCCCACTATTCATTTTCATACTTAATTTATTCAGGTTAAGCTTTATTTTAAAAGGCGTGATAAGTTGTCATTTAATACATTATAATAATTAGATGTACACCCAATAATTATCACATTATATTGGTAATTTCACAATTTAACTATCCTAATAAATATTCTCTCAATTATTTAATTATTTAATTATCTATTAATTTAGAGGGTGTTACATTATAATAAGAAAAAATATGGTTCATCACGTAGTTTTTGATACCGAGAAATTGTTCGTTTATATTTCAGTTGTGGTGAAGGAGGAGATGGAAGAGTTAGCTTTTACTATGCTACATCTTGTAATGGAAGAAAATGTCATCCTAGAGATTAGTAGTGAAACCACAAATAAATGAATTTGTGTCAAGTCCATGATTCTCTACTTGAAGAGGTCGCTCATAAAATGTCTAATTTTGTCGGGGACATTTTTTGCTATGAAGATGAGAGAGGGTGCTTCAGTTATAGCAGATATGGGTCTCTTTAATGATCTTTTGATGAAGATGAAGATTGTGGATTTGAAGGTAGATGAAGAGTAGAAAGCACTACTTTTTTGTGTTCCCATCCGAAGCGATACACATGTTTCATAAATAGTCTGATATAGGGTTGCTTTGACGGGAGAAGATGTGATGTTAGATCTTCTATCTGAAGACATGAGAGATCAAATGAAGGAGATAAGTGAAGAAAGATGTGCAAGGACTAGTCAAGGTCTATTTTTTGAGAGAGGGAGAGATGAGAAGACGAGTTGGAATCTTAGGCAGTGTTCTAAATTGAGGAAGTCTGGAAATGGTTGGAGTGGAAAGTCTAGAGTTGGGAAGTGCCACCATTGTAAGAAACCTGGTTTCTGAAAAAGAGATTGTCCAGACTTGACCAGGAAGACTAAGGGAGATGGATCTTTATTGATTACGGTGGAGAAGACTATATTTGATAATGTGTTGTCTGCAGCAGTATCAGACGTATCTTGTCACTGAGCGTTTGATTTAGGGGAGTTATTTCACATGATGTCATATATGGGTTATTTATGCTAATATGTTAGGAAGGAGTGAAGTGCAATTTTTATGGGGAATGATGCTAGTTGTAAAACCTCGAGAGAGAGTATGGTGCAGATTTAGATGTTTGATGGAACGATTCATAGTTTGATAAATGACTACTTTGTTTCAGGTCTTCGTAAGTCATTGAGTTCTTTAGGCCAATTGGCATCCATGTGATGTAAGGTGATTATTAAGAAGGGTAGTTTGAAGGTTTTGTTGGGTTTTCCTATTCTGATGAAGGGTGAAATATTTTGGAATCTATATTTGTTAAAAGTTACCATTGTACTTGGGGAATCTTATGTTAGAGTTGATAGTTCTTATGCTTTGAATGACACCATACTTTGGTGTAACGACCCTTAACTTTGTCATTTTAAATATGGATATTTGATGAATTTTTGAATAATTAAATAATGGATTTTATAACTCAAATAGACCTCTTTTAAGTAATAACTAATAACGGTAAAGTTTTTTAAATTTTAGTTTACAACAACAGTTAGTTCGGAGGAATATAAAAAATGTGACCAAAAATCGCTTTTTGGATTTTCAGCTTTTCATTGTCTAAAAGTTGTCAAAACATGTTGTACATTAGAGTAAATATGTATACATACATAAGAATAACGTATACTTTGGCTAAGGAAGTGATTAAATTAAAATAAGTTAAATATATACTTAGGTTAATAAAGTAGAATTTGACTTTCCTTTTATAATTTAAAAAGAAAAAAAGAAAAAACTTAAGACAAAGTACTTAACAAAAGAAGTGAAGTGATGCATGTTGTAACTAGGGGGTTGCATGTGCAACATGATGAGGAGGATATGGGCTAAGAGTAGTTTGGTAATTTTCTATTTTCATTGTCTATAAAAACAATCCCACTTTCTCATTTTTCACTTTACATTATTTATCTTCATTTTTCAATTCTCACCTTCTTTCTTTTCCCACTCTTCTCCACTTCTTCCATGGCTTCCTAAAATATTTTAAAAAATCACTCTTTTCCACTTTAACACATAACAAATTGCCAAAATCACTTCCACTTCTCTCTACTTCACTTATTTACTGAAACAAAGTTCAAAACTACATTTTTCACCAAGGCCGAGCCCATCACCACCTAGGTTAAACCACTAAACCCTCCTCTTGATCCTAAAAAGCAAGTTAGTAGAAAGAAAGCTAGGTCCATATTGTGTTTTCTAGGTTGCGATAGTTTAGTTGCAAGTTTATAGTGGTTTAGGTGAGTAAAGCTGACTTTAAGAATCAAGTTTAAAACTTTATTATTTGTTATAATAATATTTATTAATTACTTGTGTTTTTGGGTTTATCTTCCGACTAACCAATAACGCATATTTTATTTTAGTGAAACAGACTAGGACTGCAGCACGTTTGGTAGATATTTATATGAAGGAGATTGCATGGAATTCCAAGTAGTATTGTAAGTGATCGGGATCCAATTTTTACCAGTCAATTTTGGAAAGCGTTACAAGTAGATTTGAAAACAAAGCTAAGTTTGAGCACGATATATCATCCTCAAATTGATGGTCTAACAGAGATGTTGAATAGAGTTTTGGAAGATCTATTAAGAGCCCATGTCTTGGATTTTGAAGCATCATGGGAGGATTATCTTCACTCAGTTGAGTTCTCTTATAACAACAGTTATCAGGTAATTATTGGTATTGGACCCTGTGAAGCCCTTTATGAACGACCTGTAAATCAGCATTGTGTCGGGTAGAAAGAAGAAATAAAGTAGTGGTTGGTGCTGATATGATTCTTGAAGCCACAGAGAAGGTAGCTGTGATTAAAAGGAAGATGAAAGAAGCTTAGGATAGATAGAAAAGATATGCTAATCGAAGGCGTAGGAACTTATAATTATTAGTCGAAATGTTGGAAATGTGATAAGTATAAGAGAGTTAATTTCGATAGATGGGTCACGATTAATTAAGTATAAGGAAGGTACTTCGTCGTATACTTCACACCAAATTCTGAGGTATGGAAACTTGTTTTTATCCCAAGAAGTAAGAATGTATGTTGAGGTAATGATAGTTTTCTAACTTTTCCGACTTCATTGTTAATTAAGGGATAATAACATTTGAAATTGAAAAGTGGTAATAAGTATAGGATGTCCTATTTTTTATGCAAACTATACTTACACCTATATAGTATTTTGTTCACTATGGATAACTTGACCAGTTTTGAAATTTATGATTGTTGGTTCGAAGAGAACGGGATCAGATAAGCAAGAGTTATCTGAAGCCACTATGAACTGACATATGTGTTCAAATTAGAAACGTCTTGAAGATGATGGTTCGAAGATGGAGTCTTTGAAATCAAAGAGTTACATGCTATTTATCCCGAGAATGATTCGAAAAAGGATGTAGTAGAAGTAGTGCCTTCGGTTTGCTGGTATCCTGAAATACTTGTATAGGTGAATGCTGGAATTGCATTGTTGTCTGGAGGGAAGTGTTAGCATTCCAATAGATATTTGCCATATAAAAGGTAATTGCTACCTTGATCATCATAGCACGGGATGACTAAAACATGGAAGATGCTGTAGGGCTATGTGGGTCACACCCATTAGGGTATAATCATCCCTGGTCTAAATCGATATTTCATTAGATGTATGCTTCGAGGCCCAGTATGATTATTGATTATAACCGAGGGATAATTATTTTCGGTACAATCCAGTAAGGGCTAGGTCGATTCTTTATTGGCAGAGGTGCAATGGGTTTGCACCGTTGGTACATTTTCTCTAGTGGTGTACTGTACAGAAGGTGGTCCCTTACCGTGTCATTATATGGAATCCATTTTCCACTACATGCTTTATGGAATTAGCTTTTCCTAAATATGTTGGAAAGTGATATGCAAGTATTTCAGCTATGCTATATATTTATTTTAAACATTAGACATTATTATAATATCAATAAATTTCTATTTGAAATGGTTTGGTTACCAAACGGTAAAAATCCATCCCTGTTTATGCGTGGCATGGTTTTACGAGATACCTTTATTTTGAAAAGTTTTATAAATATAACAATTCATATGTTTTAAGTTTACCCACACCAGACGCTTGTCTAACTCAGTGTTTTTCTTTCTTTCCCCTAAACTCTTGGGTACTCTAATTTTGAGTAGCCAAGTAGTCTATGTTCTTATAGATGTATTTTAGAGGAGCTTGGAGCATGGAGCATGAGGCTTCACAGTTATCTAGTTATTATTTTATTTCTGCTGTGTGTATTTAGTTTGTATCAACATTGTGGAGGAAGGCAGTTATAACTTTCACTGGCTAAAGTTTTTACTTGTTGTAACTCTGATGTTTTATTTTGGAAGTGACCGTATGTACTAACTTATATTCTATTATATATAATTTCCTTGCGCTGTGAGATACTGTGCTTCTTTCTTATTATCATTTCTTTTCTTTTACCCTAATGTCTGGTCTTTTGGACACCGGGGTGATCGACGCACGAATACCGTTGACGTATTAAGTGTCGTCTTTAGGAGTAAGAAAGGCATATTGTTACATTTGGCATCTCATATTATGCCATATTTCATAAAAGAGCTTAGAGTTTTTTTGCATATGGAAGATGATCAAATAATAAAGATTTGACAAGTTAGATTTCTTTGAGGAGTGTGTGATAGGAAAACATTTGAAGTTACCTTTTAGTGTTGGACTTCATTGTTATAAAAGTTTATGTGCATACAAATGTTTTAGGACCAATGGCTATCTGTACCATCAGAGTGAGGGGGGAGGGAAAAGTATTTTATTTTCTTTATTGATTACTTTTCTCGAAAAGTTTAGGCATATGTGATGAAGGCCAAATTAGAAAACTTTAAGATGCTTAAGGATTGGAAGGTGCTAGTTAAAAATCAATCAGGTTGTAAATTGGAGGTGTTGGTTAAAAACCAATCTGATCATAAGATGAAGGTGTGTAGATCTGATAATGGCAGCGAATTTTTTCTAGAGAGTTTCTCGATTTTTGTACAGAGACAATTCACTACACCCGAAGATTTGCAATCCAATGGAATTATCAAAAGGATGAATCAAACTCTACTTGAGAAAACTTGTCAGTTGAGATTGACTACAAGCTTATATAATGGCTTTTGGGCTGAGGCTTTATTGGTTGCGGTGGACATTAAAAATCGACTTCCTTTCTCAACCATTTAAGGGAAGATTCCAAAGGAAAAGCGAAGAGGTGAATTAGTGTATCTTGGGTCTTAGTTTTTTCTGGATTTTTGGCTGGCCTGTGTATATTCATCGTACATGTGATGAATAATTTGAAGGCTAGAGCATATAAGGGTGTATTTATGGGATACACAGATGAAGGCAAAGGTTATCGCATTTGGAATCCTATAGGTTAGAAGTTTTACATTACAGATCTTACATTTGATGAGTTTGCAAAGTTCATTCCTGAAGAATATTTATCCACCACAACTTCACACATTTCAGCCTGGGTGTAGTGTTATAGCTTCTGATTAGATAGGTCAAAATGTAGTTGATGAAACATCATAAGGTAGTCCACAGATGTCTTCTAACAGTGTTGGTGATGCATATGAAATTGGAGAAAATTTTGTTCAAGGTGGAGATGGAAGAAGTTTTGGTGATCTTGTAACCACTCGATCTAGTCATAGGACTATTAGGTCGTCCAATTGATATGAGGGTTGGAAGTATGTAGACCTAAGTATTGATATCAGTTTGATTATGCCCTATATGTTGTTCATGATAAACCATTTAAATTCGAAGAAGCCATGCAGTCGAGCGATAGCTTGAAGTGGATTTGCGCTATGTAAGAGGAGTTAGTGTCGTCAAAAAAGAATAAGACTTGAGATTTATTACCACCACCGTACCAACCCATAGTTTTAGTTATTGAATATTTAAATGATTTATTTAAATATTTAATCATTAATTAACCGAATGCCCATTATACTCAACTTTTCAAAGACGATGAATTGGGACTTGAGGCATCCACCGTTGAGACCGTAGTTCCATCACAAGAAAAATGAGTATAAGTCGGCTTTATCAACAGTCGATAATTTTTTGGAGTGAATAGTGATTTCTAGAGAAAAGAAGTGAATTGGGTTAAAACTCATTGCTTGCCTATAAGTGGCCAACCCTCTTCAAGTTCGTTTCACTTCTCATTCCATGTTTTTTTTTGAATTACTCGCTTAATCCTCTTTCTTTAAGCCACTAATCTAAGATTAAATAAAATTTCTAAATTCAAAATAAAATCACCACAATTTACCTCTGCTCATTCCTCACATTACCCACAAAGGAACTAGCATGAAGTGGAGTTTGGAGCTATATCCCAACTTTAAAGAGAATATGAATTTGGATTTTTGGTGATTTTGAACTTGGTTTGAAGAAGAAGAGGTGACTGGGATGATTCTCCTAGTATATTTACTTATTAAACTTCATATATTTGTTTATTTAGGGATATGGAGTTATATGAATGATTTGGGGAATGTTTGATTTGATTTAGGCTTATGTTCATGTTATAAACATGACTGTGTTAACTAATTATTTATTAAAGATCCGAATTACTAATTTTGGGGAAGTTAGTAGGCTATGAAATGGGTTTGGGGTTAATTGGATGATTATATATGATGTTATTGTTGGTTTATGATTAATTAATTAATATAATGATGTACATGTCATTAGAAAGTATAAATTGAACCATTTGAATTAATTTTAGAAAAGATAGTAAGCTAATTAACTGAGTTAGGAGCTTTACAGTTACCATTAAAGTGATTAGAGACTTAAAGAATCTTAATAAGTACCTACAAATATTATTTAAGTAAAGAAATAATTTTATAAGCGAAACATATATTATAAAATATAATGAGATTTTATAAAGTAGTAATGACGATATATTTTATAAAATAGAATGAGATTTTATAAAATCGTAATAATGATATATTTTATACAATAGAATGAGATTTTTTAAAATAGCAATAAAGCTCTATTTTATAAAATAGAATGAGATTTGTTAAAATACTAATAATGATATATTTTATAAAATAAAAGGAGACTTTATAAAAATATGAGATTTTATAAAATAGTAAGAAGGAATAATGTTATAAAATGGTTGTGAGGTTTTACAAAATAGTTATAAGATGAATACTTAATTTTAATGAAAAAATTGAAATTATAAATGTCTGAATTGATTTATAAGTTATTTTTGTATTTTATAAAATATGGAATGATTTTATAAAATAGCAGAAAAGACTTTTAATTTAGTAAATAAAAGTTAGTTTTGATTTAAATAATAATCAAAATACTTGTTCAAATATACGTATATGTATACTTATATGGGTAAGTATACGTATACATGTATTCGAAGTTATATAATAATTAATTCAATTCTTGTATTGTAATTATAATTTTTGAATGGTTTGGATTGTTTATTATCTTAAATAATTGTACATGTATATGGAAATATCCATATGTGTATGCTATCAAGATGCGAGCAATCTCATGTAGCCATAGCGACTATAGGGTGCGCTAAGTTGTGTGAGAAAATACATATTTAAAAATTACTCCGGTGAAGCTCGATATGCGATTTACATAATTTTACACATGCTTGCGTATACGTGTATGCATATGTGTGCACAAGTGAGTGCACCACACACGTGTGAGCGTCACGTAAATTAAGAAGGTCGGTTGAGTTCATTTGGCATGTTACTTTAATACCTTGGCTATTGATTTTGATGATAACAACCTTGATAACAAAAGTATACATTTATATAAAAATAGATATTAATGGTTTTCCAAGTTATATAGTATATAGTGCACGATTGTAACAACCCTCATTTTGTGATTATTTTAATTTTGTATTTTAATTATTTTTACTGAAATTTATGATTTAAAAACTTTATTTTATTTATTAAAATGGATAAATTTTGTTATTTTAAATATAAATTTTGATTTTTTGTGTGAATTATAATTCCAAACCTGAATAAATGGAATATTTCCAAAAAAGCGGAATTTGGTCAAAACAGTCAAACTTTGACTTTTAAATTTAAAATTTAAATTTTTGAATTGAATTTTATCTTTTATTATGAAAATAGATTTAATTTCAAGAATATTTCTTTTCGTTTCGTTGAAATCAGATTAATATTGTGAAAGTTATGCTTATTACAATATTACGTGTAATTGTTTTATTTAACAAATTTGTTTATTTTAATTTATATAAATAATATCTAAATTAAATAATATTTTTGTTTGTAAAATCATATTCTAATTTGTGTAACATGATATGTTATGCATACATTTTATTTTAAAACATTTTTAAAGTATAGTTATAATTTTCAAATGTTGATTGTATATTGTTTTCAAATTTTAAATTCCAGTTTCAATTAAATAGCTATTTCTTTATTTATTTTCTATTTTTCCTTAAAAGAATTATTTATTTTCATTTACACTTTATTTTTTTAAGAATTTATTTTATTTACTTGACTTTTATTTATTTAGAAGTGTTGTTGAAATTTTCCGAAGTCAGTTGAATTTTATTTACAATTATTTATTCTAGTTTCAATTAAATAGAGTATTTTCTTTATTTATTTCCTACTTTTCCTAAAATTATTTATTTATTTTTCATAATATCCTTCTCTACCTTATTTTTCTATTTATACATTCATTTATTAATTAAATGGTAAGTGTTTAGATCCTTATTTATTTCTTGGAAAGAAATTTCAAATATATATACGTTATTGCTTTAAAAGGCATATCTTTAAAATGTATTTATTTAACGTTATTGTATTTATTTGTTTGTGAAATCTTCTTGTATACACTTTTCTTTAATTTATAGGAAATGCATCAATTAAGATACATTACCTGGTTTTAATTTTAGGCAAACGTGGCTTTGATTTCTTACCTTTTTATCTTTCCATCCCTTGATTTTCTACCATAACTTCACAATTTGTGCCGTTTATTCCTTAATCCCTAGCCGCCTATATCACTATTTTCATGTGAGAAAATTTCTTCCCATCTTCATTTCCCACGGCACTTCAGATCTGAAAAAAAAGTAAGTAATGGCCTCTTTTTTTCTCCTTTCTTCTTCTTTTTTTTCATTTGCTTTTGCTTGTTCATCTCTAGCTTTGCTCGGCTAAACCCCTCATCACCTTCACCGACCACCACATCGCCTCCTTCCCATCACAATACACGGCCTAAACCCCTTCTCCTATGACCAAGACTGGCCATGACCATCAAATGATGCAAACACCTCCAAAAATTGCAAAAAACCCCTTGAAACCATACATAGCCAAGCTAGTTTCCACTTTCCCCTTCATATGTTGCCTTGGCCACCCCTTAGCCACCACCACCATCAATTTCACCACCCTTGGCCTTCACTCCAGCCACCACCAGGTCTGTACATTCCAAGGCCGACCCAATTCATGCATGGCCAAGCCTAAAGTTGAACCAAAACTCCTCTTTTTGCCTTAACCTTTGATCTTCCTTCACTAGTAACTCCTATCCCTTCACTTTTACTTGTAGCCATGCCCATATGAGTCCAAACCAGATCCATACCCTAGCCAAAACATCACCAAGGCCGAACCTATATAGCTTTGTGGCCGAGCAAATGTGATTTGTGGTCAAGCAAAATCAATTGAAAACTTGGTATTGTCTTTTGTAAACTCTATTTCCATTTTGTCCCAATAATTTTAGTATTGTATTTATATTTATATTTTGCTTTGTTTTGTTGTTGAATACAAGAATAACATCTTGGCCCTCCACTTCACTCAAATTAAAATTCGTGCTATCGTGCTTTTTGAATTTTATTCGTGTGTTTTGATTTGCTATCTATAGCGTAAAAAGGTGAGTATTCACTAATGACGTTTATACTTATATAGTTTGTGAAGTGACAATAAGTGAAAGTGTAGAAATATTATATTATGTTGTACCTGCCTGTGTAATAAATTATATGATGTTAACCCTGTTTATAAACCTGTCATATCATCTGACACTGCTTTATGTTGTTATACTGTTTATTTTATTCTGTTCTCACACTGCAAGTTCCCTGTAGAATAGAATCACTATGGGTTGAAATGATACATACTCGAATAGAATTTAGAATAGGAAAAAATCGTTATGGGCTAAAATGATAGGCCTGAACGATTTTTATTTATTTTAATTTACTTGGGATTGCGGGTTTGAAATGATAGAACCCGGATTTTTCTTTATTACAAATTTAAATGGTATATTATCCGTATCATTTGACTTAGGTTAGAAAATATTATACAGACCCATGGTTATTTTACATTTTCTGGAATTGTAAAAGCATTTTAAAATTGTATATTATGATATTTTGATTTAAATTGAAATGAAAATGTTTTTTTTTAAGTATTAATGATTTTTTTACAGGTTAAGATGTGAAATAAATGAATGGGTAAGTTGAAATCGAAATATAAATTAAATTTGAAATTTGTGATTTTGGTTAAAAATGCATTTTAAGTTAAGTAAATAAAAGGGGGAATTAATTTAAAGGACAAAGATTTGTATATTTTTTGCCTCAAGGACACGACCTCATTATTTTTACCTCAAGAGCAAACATTCTTCTAAAAATTATTCATAAGGACAAACATTTTCCAAAATTATTCATAAGGATGACAAAACTGCTACCGAGCTAAAACTGATACCTAAAAACTGCTACCGATAACTACAAACTGATACCTAAAAATTGCTATTAATAACTAAAAACTGATACGTACAGAAAGTTGTCCTTCAGGATAAAATATTGAAGGTCTGTCCTTGAGGCTAAAAAGCTGTGAAATTTTGTCATTGACAATAATTTCCTGTAAATAAAATATGATAATTGGTTTAGATTTGAATTTAACATGATTTTATAAAGTGTTATTGATTTTTCTATGAATTAAATGGTTAAATAAATGAATGTTTAAAAGTGTAATTTGAAATATAACTTAACTTGGAAATGTGAAATTTGGTTTGAAATTAAAGGTTAGGTTAAGAAACTAAAATGGAATTTAAGTTATATAAATAAAATGGAAATCAAGTTATACTTGAAAAATGGTAATAAAAATTTAAGTGTTAAGTAATTTGTTAAAATGTGAAGAATAGAAAATTGTACACTTGAATTTATTAAGTGAAGTATTGAAATTTGATTTTATTTATAGGAAATTTACTTTATAAAAATCATAAGTTAAAAGGTACTTTAAATGAACATTTTTTAGTGTTAAAATATGATTTTTATAATATTTAAAGGGTTAAAATCAAAGTTTATTTATTGCTGGAAATACATTGAAAATCTGGAAATTTAATAACGACACTTCAGAAATGCTATCATTGCTGTAGTTAACCTAAAATCTAAAGTAAATGATATTACCGCACTTTATAAGTGTTGTGGTTGATACAAATGGACGATATCTAAATTTTAACTAAGGCATATTACAGCGCTTGGTAAGTGCTGTGGTTGCTGAATGAAACCAAAAACTTTAAACTAATAAAAGGGCTACAACAACAGTTGATTAGTGCTGCAGTAGGCTGAAATGAACTGTTTTCAAATGTAATTGAATACTACAGCAGTTCTATTTAAAAGCTGTCTTTTCTTACCGAACCGTTCAAATGAACTTAAATATTACAGCAATTTTATTTAATGCTGTTTTTGGCTGAAATAAATTGTTTTCAAGTATAACTTACTACAGCATTTTCTAAATGCTGTGAAAGACTGAAATTTTCAATGTTTATGGTTTTTAAGTGAATAAATGAGCTCAAAAAAGGCTAAATTGTTGAGAATTGAATATTTGATTTGTAAGTATAATGACTTCACTTTTAATGGTTTAAATGAATGATTTTAATTCGAAATTATAAACCATTTGAAATTTATAGCCATGGGTATACTTCTCTGTATGTCATTTGATTTCCTAGTGATTGTTTTGATGCACACCTTCAATTTGATAGTGTGACTAGAGGTGAGCGATTTCTACAGCTCTGCGCTACCCTAGTCACATTTACACTGTTAGTTGCATGGTTTACTTTAATATGGACATTTCTATGATAGCGTTTTTTGGTTTAAATTGATGGTTTAATGGATCCTTAAAGGATGGGCGATCCCAAGCATCCTTTAAGTTATTGTGCATTGCTATTACAGTTTTCTTGAGTTGGTTTACATTGTATAAGTATGTATGTCCTGACTCGAGTGTTTGTGTTTTACTTTACACTCGGGTCAGCCTGAGAGTCACAGCTTTGGATTCACCTTCTGGAGCTAGAGAATTGTTGGAGCTTATCTGACTATCTATTCGTCTATTTTTGATCCAGTTATTTCATATTCGGTATTGCTTCTGTATTAGTGATTTATGTATCCAGACTTCTATTATATCCATTTTTAAACTATGATATTTTCTATATGTTTTGAGAGTATGTATATTGTAGCTTCATGAACTACTATGGTATTTTATTTCCGCTGCGAGTTATTCTGATATTCCGTGTCTGTGATTCTGTGTTGATTTTATTTGCTCCAAATTTTATTACAATCTATTATTTTGAATTATTCAAGTCCGACATGTGTGGATTATTGTCGATTTGAATGGTCCAAAATAGTGGGTGGTTACAACGATATTATAAAAGTGTTGAATTATAAACTGTATAGTTTAAAGACTCAAGAAATGGACATGAAGACTCATGAGTACAAAGTCCAAGATATGAATATCTCAATACTATAATCTAGTGTACAGAGTCATAGTATATTTTTGTAGTCCCTCGTAGAAATCTTTGATCTTTGTCTCTTATTAATCTATCTTTTAAACTTTTAAACAAAATAATTTTCAAAATATATTTATGAATATTTTATAAAAAAATTCAAGTTCTTATAAAAAAATTCAAGTTCAAAATGCTTATAAACTATGTTCAAACCGTTTTACAAACTATAGGAATTTCAAAACATTTTAAAGAAAAACAATTTTTCAAATTCAACATGCATATATCGACATATTCCCAGATGATATGTTGATATATATGTCATCAAATGGTTTTTCAAATTTTTGAAAAGAAGTGTCTATTTATCACAACTCGACGCGAACAAACACGTTTGTTCATTCACTATATAAAAGGAAATTCAAATGAATTTTTTGATAGTTAATAACTTATTTTCTTCCCACTTCTTACTCTCTTCAAAACTCCAGTAAAAATATAATCCATTCTCTTCAAAATCATATAGAACCAATTCAAACATCATTGTATTGGTTCACTTCTACTTTCATACTATTTTGGGATCATCTCTCTCAAATCAAAGATCAAAGTGCTATCCGAGAGATTATAGGATCCATTGTATCCAAAGTTCAAGAAATTATTTGGAAAAACCATCAAACTCTATTTTTATTTTCTTGGGTGTACTTGTAGCCCGTTCAAATCATGTGGGTATGCTGGGAAGCCTGGAAATCTAAACGGGTATGCTTGTAGCCCATCCAAATCAGATAAAGAAATTTTTATTGGTTATTTTAATAGAAGTAAAGCTTACAACGTTTTCAATACCAGAACCAATACCATTACACAGACATTACATTTTTCATTTGATGTGAATTTTAAAATCATTAGTTCCAATTTTGATAAAGAAGAAAATATTAAAATAACTAATGACATTATAAATAATAAAATCACTAACGATGTAAATAATAATAACTTTGAAAATTTACATCCAAATAAATGAATAAAAATATTTAAAAGACCACCCTATAGAAAATATTCTAGAAAATATAGAATCTAGAGTAAAAACAAGAAATCGATTAAATAAAATGAGTAATGTTGCTTTTGTCTCAACTATTGTACCTAAAAAACCAAAATAAGCATCATTGGATGATTCATGGATTCTTGCTATGCAAGAATAAATGAACCAGTTTACTAGAAATGATGTTTGAGAATTTGTCCAAGACTTGAAAATAAGCCTATAATAGGAACTAAATGAGTCTATAGAAATAAAGTGAATGCAAAAGGAAAAGTCCTTAGAAATAAAGGACAATTAGTTGCTTAAGGTTATTGTCAGGAAGAATGTATAGATTTTGATGAAACCTTTGCTCTTGTAGCTAGATTAGAAATATTAGAATTCTACTCACTTTTTTAAATCATAGTAATTTTAAATTATTTCAAATGGATGTCATAGCCCTTTTAAATGGAGTTATTAAAGAAGATGTTTATGTATAACAACCTCTACTTTTTGAAGATGAAAAAATTTCTAATCATGTTTATAAATTAAAGAAAGCTTTATATGGTGAAAAGACAAGCTTTTAGAGCATGGTATGATATACTTAAATCCTATTTATTACAATCTAATTTTGAAACAGGAAATTAGACAGCACTCGATTAATCAAAAGAAATAATAAAGATATTCAACTTACACAAACATACGTAGATGGTATTATTTTTGGATCAACAAATGAACAGTTAAATAAAGAATTTTTAGATATAGTGACTAAGGAATTTGAAATGAGTCATATGAGGGAAATTATATTCTTTTTAGGATAACAAATACGATAGTTAATTAATGATATTTTTATAAATCAAAAAAATGTGCTAAGGATGTAGTTAAGAAATTTGGTATGTCAAATATTAGCTGTAAGCCAACTCTCATGGCAACTAATGAAAAATTTAATAAGGAAGAAAATTTAAAAGATGTAGATCAAAAATTATATAGAGGTATGATAGGATCATTTCTACATATAACTTCTAATAGACCATAAATAATGCATAGTCTCTGTCTATGTGCAAGATATAATCTTAGCCTAAGGAATCTCATCTAAAATCAGTAAAAAGAATACTAAGATATGTTAACAACATGCTAGATTATGGACTCTTTTTAACCAGAAGAAGATTCGTTCGATTTAATTTCATATAGTGATGCTGACTATGCCGGATGCAAATTAGACCGAAACAGTACAAGTGGAACTTGACACTTTTTACGACACTTTGTTCTTTCTTATTTTAGCAAAAGGCAAAATTTTGTGTCTTTATCTACAACCGAAGCAGAATATATCTCTGCTGCATTATCTTGTTCATGGGTTATCTATTAAAAGATTTTGATTTAATTTTTTCTAAATTGCCAATATACTGTTGTAACACTAGTGAAATAAATTTATCTTAAAATCCAACATATCATGCTAAAACCAAACATATAGATATAAGACATCATTTTCTAAGAGAAAACATAAATAAAGAAGCAATTTCACTCGAATTTATAAATATTAAAAATTAAATAGCCGATATTTTAACAAAAGCATTAACACAAACATCTTTTATAAACTTAGAAGGCAGTTAGGAATATGTTCTTTCTCTGAAATATAAATATAATAACATATAAAATAAATAAGTTATAGAAAATAAAATGTCAAAATTAAGACATGTATTTCAACATGCAAACTGTATATGCCGACATATTCTACTGAAAATTGAAAACTATTTTTCCCTCTAAAATTCAAAATCCAAAATGAGGCTATAAACACCAAATTTTGATTTCTTTTTCATTTCCCAGTCTTCTTCTTTTTGTAAAGCCAAAATAAAATAAAATAAATGGCTTCCTTAAGCCCCAAACATTCAAAAGAAGGACCGTACCCTTTTCCTTTGAAACCCCACTCTAGGTCCCTTCCAAACCTCCACCATGGCCAAAGTAATCAAGATTGAAGAAGATCTAAAGCATGTTTTCAATATTCTTTTAGAAATAGAAGCCATTCAACTATGTCTCTTGAAAGAACAAGTGCAGTAAGGGCGCATCCATTGTAATTTCCATAAGAACCTATTAGATAACGAAGACAAATCCAATTGTAATCAAAGAGGATACTCCTAACCTAGTCATTCACAATCATATGGACAATGAGGAAGAGGAAGAGGAGGAAGAAGATGAAGAATAAGATGATGTTGAAGATGACGACGAAATCAAATGTGTTGGTGAAGCATGCTTCGATCCGGATAGAAATCTCAATGAACAAAAATGATTGTTTTCTCTCCACTATCCCTTTTGCCTTATCCATAATTCTTCCATAGTAAAAAAGAAAACTTAGATTTAAGTTTAGTACTTATTAGTTTGGTTTGTTAGGATTTGATTAAGGTTGGGTGTTCGTAATGGATTGGATTCGTTTGTTTTGGTTTAGTAGTTTATTTATGTTTGGAGTGATAATTTGATATATATGGTTTGGATTGAATAAATAGAATATTTTTAAATATAATTCTCAATATACCATTATCATGTTGTATCATATCATGTTTAGTACGATTTAACATTTTTTATTTAATTTTGACCCTATAGTTTCTAAGTATTTTATTTAGAGGGAGTTTTTATTTTTCGCACATTTTTGTCGATGAACAAAGGGAAGATAAATATGAAATATACGTATGTATATATTCAGGGGTAGTTATCTAACTCAGGGGGAGTTATATTGTATTTTATATGCAGGAATATTTAATGGTTGTCGTCATCAAAAAGGGGGAGATTGTTAATACCTTAGTTATTGATTTTGATGATAAAAAGCTTGACAACAACAATATACATTCATAAAAAATATACTAATGTTTGGCCAAGTTATATAGTATATAGTGCATCGTATTATATAGGTGTTGAACTGAAGACTTTACAGTATAGAGACCCAAGAAATTGACATGAAGACTCATGAGTATAAAAACCAAGACATGAAGATCTTAAGGCTATAATGTAGTGTATAGAGTCAACGTATATTGTTAAAGACCTTGGTTGCAATCTTTGATATCTATCTCTTATTCTTCTACCTTTTATATTCATTAAAAAATTCAAAATATAGTTATAAATGTTTTATATAAGTTTTTAAAAGTTTAAAATATTTATCAACTATGTTCAAACCATGTTACAAAGTATCAAATTTGCTTACAAAGTATAGGTTTTTCAAAACATTATAAAAAGAAACGTTTTCAAATTCAACATGTATATGTCGACATATGCCCAGATGATATGTTGACATACATGCCACCAAATTGTTTTTCATATTTTGAAAAGAAGTGTTTATTCGTTGCAACTCTTCGCGAACGGGCATATCTCTTCATTCACTATACAAATGGGAGTTCAAACGATTTTTTGATAATTATTAACTTATTTTTTCCCCTCCTTTCAGTCCCTTGAAAACACTATTAAAAATATACACCATTCTCTTTAAAATCGTATAGAACCAATTCAAACTTCATCGTATTGGTTGCTACTTTCATACGTTTTGGAATTATCTCTCTCAAATCGAAGTGATGTCCAAGAGGATATAGGATCTATTTTATCCAAAGTTCCAGAAACTGACTTTGGAAAAACCATCAAACTCTGTTTATATTTGCTTGGGTGTGCTTTTTTCCCCTTCAAATCAAGTGGGAATACTTAGTAGCTTGAAAATCTAAGTGGGTATGCTTATTCCCCTTCCAAATCTAGTGGCGTACCCTAAGCCCGTAAATTTAGGAGGGTGGGTCTCGTAGCCTCAGAATCAACATTGTGATTGGGTTTGTTTTTTTACCTGTTTTAAGATTGGCATTTGAAAAAAATCTGCATAAGAAATTTTATGGGATTGGATGTTGGAGAAATTCAAACCGGTATAAAATCCCTAGTGTCATTTCTCTAACTCTTTACTTTGCTTTACTGCTTTTATTTTTATCTATGATTTCATTTGTGACTGTTTAATAGTATAATTCTATGTTGTTAACTTGAGATTTAACACTTGAAAGAAATTTAAAAAGATTTACAAAAGTTAGAAAACACTATTCACCTTCTATAGTATTTAATTATCCTTAAGATCCATAACTCCGTAAACCCACATGTGAAAGGAGGCCGGGTCATTAGAAATTGTTCTGTGAAACTCTAGCATAAAAGTATGGTTTTCATATCAAATTTGGTTTTCGGACATTTAAGAAACCACTTTCAGAATATCAACCAATATACTTTGGAGGGGGTTCGATGTGGTGAAGGCTGGCCAAAGAAGTTAGGTGACCATCGGGTGAAGCAACGGGGAGAAGAAGAGCTTGAATTAGCAATCATGTGACATGGTTTGTACCTTCCCTGGGCTTACTACCAGGGACAGGCTACCATCGTTCCACCGCTGGATCACGATCTTGGGCAATAAACCCAGGTAGTGTGTAAATCGACGGGGTTTCTTCCCTAGTTTCGGATGTGGGTTTGTGTGAAGTTTTAGTGCGACTTCGAGGAGACTATTGGACTACTTGGGAAAGAGAAATGCAAGGCAAAGCTGGAGATTCAAATGCTACTTATAGTGATATGTGTGAGATCAATAATGATCGAACACAATATCGGTGTAGTGATTGGTTGCATGGTCACATTTGGTGAGCGTGTACAATTGAGTTGAGTTAGTTCGCACCTCTAGGTTTCGACCTTGAGAGTATACGTATGAAGAATGGTATTAATCTTATGTTTGTGACTATACTCTGTGTTGGTCTTACATTAGCGGTCATGCATACTTTTTGTCTTATAGTAGAGGCCATCAATATAGATAGACGATAAAGAGATTTCGTTCTTCATCTCATTACATTATATCTGATACACACACATGAAATCGATGTTCCTTTGTGGTCCCAATGGCATATTATACGGGATATGCCTATCGTTCTCTTTCTAGACACGTTATGCGATTTTAGTTAAGAAATCCATGATGACTAGGAGAGGGAGATGATGACGACCATCTACGAGTGGATCATATATCACCAAAGCTTGCTGTTAAGGGTACAATGAGGTCCCTATAAGTCTCAAATAAATAAAGTTGGTCATATATCACCAAAGTTCGATATGTGGTGTATATGAGATCTACATGAGAGCCATTAGTGAGGATACAGATCGAGGTCTAAAGTAGATTTAGTTACAACTCTATATGTTTGGACCCTCAATGGGAATCGTTAGATCACGATAATTTAAATTATAGATAAATTCCTACTGTGGACTCAGGTTCCAGATATTTAGAGTAGGTTTTGTAACACCTCTAAAATCAACCATAAGATAAAAGGGATAAATTAAATAAGATATAAAATCAAACATAAAATAAATTGGATAAATTGAACAAAAAAGGGAATAAATGGAAATTCTGCAATAGCTAGAATTTAACCACAAAAGTTATGCAGTTGCATTCGTGGCGATCAATTTACATATATAATATGTTGAAAAAGGAGCTCAAATGAAAAGTCAATTGACATTTGAAGTTTTAAATTTAAAATAATTTAAATAGAATTCATATTCAAATGGGTAATTAATTTTATAATCTGAAATTCAAAAATTTATAGTAGAAAACATATGGTTAAGGAAACTTTAAAGTTAACATTAACGTTAAAAATCAATTAAGGAATATAATAAATCAAATAATGGAAAAAATCAAACTATTAACCCAAAAATGGATCAGCACCCTGGATTGAGTGTGAATACACCAGTCCTATTTACCAAGACAAATAAAATTGAAAAAGCAATAGTAAATTGTAGAAAAGTTAAAGAGACAAGAGATTTTTATAATGGTTCGGCTGTTAACGAAGCATACGCCCACTTTATAGCTTTTATTGATCAACTATTGTTATAAAGGAATTTGGGTTATAATCTGATTCTTCTTTCTAAGTTAGATCAAGTCACCATTATTAGAGACAACCAAAAGGATCTCAGTTGTCCTATGACGGCTGTTGCAAGGGAGAAGAAGAGTGAAGAAACATTGGTAGGGTTTCTGTAGAGATAAGAGAAGATCCCTTTTCTACTGTAGATGAGATGATATTTATAGGGGTGGCAAAGCTCTTGGGTCGAGAATCTCTTTTTCAGAAACCTATAGTCATCAGGCAGAGAGAGCTCAGGAAGTCTAGAGCCAAAATTGGCCATCTTTTTTAATCGGTACCGATCCGACCCAATGGGTCGGTACTGATCCAAATCCTTAGCCAACTTTTGGTTCCGAATAGTTTGGTGTAGCTTCTTACTTCATAGTGATGCCCTTTGTGTAATTTTTTAACTTATTGGCTTGTTTTGATGATGATCCACCTATGGGTTAGATTGAACTATATTCTGAATCAGATGAACCTCCACTTCTTGAACTCAGATGCTTGGAATGTAATTAAACTTGGCAGATAAGCTTAGTGGGGACATACATGTAAAACAAGTGAATCGGAGATCTAATAAAGCAACAAATTGGATCGATACCGATCCAATTGGATCAGATCGGTACCGATCTGAAATGTTTGCATAAAAATGGCTCCAACTTCTTAGGATATCTTGTCTTGTATTTTTAGCCCTTTCGATCAAGTTTTGAGTCGTTCTGGTTTAATCTGAATGTTCTTACTCCTATTAAATTCTGCTGGGTTAAAAACCCAGTTAACATTTGCCGCTTGGAGTACGCTTTCATTAAAAAAAGGGTGTACTATGGAATTGCTTATATTTGGGATACTATTTTAAGGAGTTTCATTGGTTGTATCTGGCCATCTTGGAAGGCTATCTATGACGTACCGGCTAACTTTCCAGTCCTTTGTGTGAATTCTATTGTTTTTTTATTACAGAATGATCTTGACTTGATAATTCCAGAATGAATATGAACATCAAAGAGGTCGAATAGGGAAAATTTGAGACCATTCAAAGGAGTAAATTTGGATCGGTATCGATCCAATTGGACCATATCAGTACCAATCGAAGTGCTTGATAATTTTTCCATCTTTCTCTTCCTTTTTATATGAGCCTACCCTCTAGTTCTCTTCATTTCCATTCGATCCGAGCCCCCTTCCTTTAATCGATCCAGTCTCTCCGAGCCCTAACTAGCCGATCCAATTATTCCATCCACTTGGGAGTTGTTGCCCGATCTCTCACATCGATGCCACCTGCTACCGCTTCCTATTGCCATCGCTGCCATTTTTAGTGAGTCCCACCGTCATGATCTCTTTAGTTTTGAGGCATTTTCGATCTGATCCATCCAATACCTTAGTTTGGGTTATCTTGAATCATAGATCAGATCACCTTTTCCAATTTTGATGGTTGGTGATGTTGATTTTAGCGTATTACTATATTAGCGATCGGTGATGAAGTTGTGTTGGTGGTGGATAAGCGAAAGATTCGAGCTTATTGTGACTTTATGGAAGAAGAAAGCAAATAGAGTCTTGATTTTTTCATGGAATGAAGTTAGGGTTTTGCCTTAGTGTTCGAATTGTTTTGCGATCTTCGACCATAGAGTCATAATTAACTTGCACCGAGTTACACAATCGATCCTGGCATAGCATCTTGCAGATTGATTTTGGTTTTTCTAGGAGATGATAATAGCTTAGGATAGCATCTTGTATGCAGCTTATGTCGTTATCACTTTCTAGAGAACTAAAATCGACTTATGCTAAGAATTCTCTTCTTAATTCGGACCCATCGATCAATAGTTGCTCGCTTTGGATTAGTCTTGTCATTGCATAGTCTGTGTACTTAGAATAGGAAGGGCTTTCCATGTCACTTCGAACAGCGGATCCGCTATCGATCGTCGACCGATAATGGGTAAGTATGGAAGAAAATAAATCAACAGGTGATACGGATCGCTCTTTCCAGTGTGAGTGAGCCATCTACATGGAATTGTTTGTTCATAGCATTCATGATATCGAACCCATTCTCGCTTAGATTACACATCACAAATACCCTTGGTTAATACTTGGAATCCAATCAATGGTTGGTACACATCAATTATCTTCCAGATTTCATATATCAACTATGCTTGAGTTTTTAATTTAGAGACTAGGTGTATTTGAACATTTTGAACACAAGCTTTTTTACATAGAATGGTACTCAAATCTTCTTGGCACAAATCAGTTGAGGGGAACTCACCTCTTTCTGAAGTAGAGTTATCGTCGATCCCAGTCGTCCCCATCGTCGATTGTACTCCTCCTTACTTTAGAGTCTTGCTTGATCCTTTGAAGAAATCTCCTTCAATCCTTACAAACATGATATTGCGAAGCATTTGCTCGCAATATGGTATCCCAGAGGATGATGTTCTTCTTCCATCAAGAGGAGAATTTGTTTGTAGGCCACGTTCTACATACGTGGCTTGCCACGGTAAACGTGTATGTATGGTGTAGTGCCCCCATTCAATCACTTCCTAATGACAACACTTTTGAACATAGGGTTGGCCCCATTTCAGATTCTTCCAAATGGATATGCCATGCTGATGTGCTTATATGTTCAGTTCATGCAGACGCTCAATAGTGCCCCGAGTTTCCCTGAGCTACAATATATTTTATTATTCAAAAAGAGCGAGGCTAACCCACCATTTGTTTATATTGAGGCGCAATGTAGCCGGAAACTTATATAGGATCTTACCAGCAAAGTTCCTTCATTCAAGAATTAGTTCTTTTTTAATAAATGTCTAGAGGGACTCACCCATTTATGGACCATGGGGGTAATTCCATTTCATCACGCTTGGAATTTACTTTAATTGCTATAAGTCTTCTAAATGATCATATATTTCTTGCAATCCTCCTAAAGATTAACAAGGCACTCGACACTGTTATTAGCTCCCCAAAAGTGGTCATTGCTTAGGAGAGCACAATTAGGTTCTTGCTCACTGATATAAATCCTCGCCGATGTGGGCTTTTACACTCTGGAAGGTCAGTTGGATTCGTTAGTACTTCTTCCCACTTCAGAGCTCGGACCTATTCTATTTCCTCTTAACATGACTCTAGTGAAGATGATGATGATTACAAGGAAGAACAAATTGACCCATCCGATTGGTCAGAGAAGACCGCCGAGGAAATCTATATTCAATTAGGGGTCGACAGTCCATTCAAATGCCACTGATCCCAAAAGAGAAAGAAGAAGTGTTTATTCAATGAAAGGGATTGGCTCCATTGATTGAAGGGAAGGAGGAAGACGAGTTTCTTAAGGAGCATCCTCTAAATGAGGAAGAAATAGATTGGGACATTGACGAGATTGATGTCAACTTATGCCACAAGGCCTAGGGGTTGTGCCTTGTACATGCTCCCCCACCTCCTTTGAAAGACCCTATTGAAGGAGCCTCTCCTAAGAATGAAAATGTGTTCATCCCTTTGCCAGAAGGTAACGATATTGACTTGGGAGATACGAATGACATTTTTGATAACATGGGTGACTTGATGAATGACTTCGCTTTGAAAGAGTTGCCTTCCCAGCTTACTTAGATCATCCCTGTAGGAATAAATGTCATGACATTAGTCGGCGATCGACCTGGTTTGTGTATTCTACCAAGGTAATTAAACTGCAGCACACACTTCACTAGGATCAAACATTTTATATTATTATTATTTTCTAGGATGTTTTGGTTCATCAAATACCTCTTTCCCAAAGCCATTTTATTGCTTGTTGTAGGAATCATGTCTTGTGGTTTTTACAGCGATCTTGACCGAGTTTTGGAGTCCCAGCGTTCACAAAGACACTTTTCTAGGTACCATGCTCCCTAGGAGACTAACAAGGAGATGAATAGAATGAAGGATAGGGAGGCGGAAGAGCGTCGCTGTTTCGAGAAAGATCAAGGCCGTGATAAAGGAAGTGTTTATGAGAAGAGAAAGAGCCCGATTGATTAGGAAGATCCATCAATGAGGCTGAAAAGAGGCTAAGAGCGAGAACCTACTTCACAGCTTCCTGCTTCCATTGGGATAAACATCCCTGCTTCCCGTGTCGTGGCCTCCTCCACTTTGCTGCTATGACCGCCTCTCCTAAATTCTAGGCGAGCACCTTACATTCTCACCACCAGTCCTCTACATCTGCAAGATGCATTCCCTAACTTGTTCTTAAGGGAGGTTTTTTGATAAGCCCAATTTGAAGTCGGTTTATGTTGAATCTTATTCACCCCATCTTCATGCGATTTGGAGCGATTTGAGCAAGCCGATGGGTGGGAAGAATTATGCATGCAGCTGTACACTATTAATTGAAATAGCTACCGAGAAATTCTCTCATTCGAGTTTGAAAAAAATGAGTATGATAAGCAACTTGTGGATCGTGACATAAAGACTGAGAGGATGAAGAATGAGAGGGATGATGCCCTCAACAGAGAGAGCAAAAGTGCTTCTTTCTTTAAGGAGCTGAAAGAATTCACCGACCGGACCACATTCGTATTTAGAGATGAAATAAAGAAGTGTCACACTGATGAGACGGCTTTAAAAGAAAAGTTGAGGATAAGCGAGATGATGGTTGAGACGTAGAATAAAACCGTCACCGAACAGGCTCAAGAAATTGTTCTCTTTGCGAATAAATTTCAACTTTGGATGCTGAGTAAAAGCAGCCGGTAATAGAAAAGGCTAGCATAGAAGCTAACTTTATAGAGCTTCAAGATACCTTTGCAAAGAAGAGGAAGGCTTGGATGCTACCGTTTTGGGATTCTATGTCAACTCCATGTTGAATTAGGGGAGCCTTAGCTACTTGGGCCCGTTGTTTCCTCGCATGCTTGTTGTAGTATGGGAAGAGATTTTTGAACGATTTCAAGATATGGGTAGCGATTATACTAACGAGGTGTTGGTTCAGGCATACCTGAATGAAGAATCTCGCCAAGCTTTAGTGGAAGGCCAGGATATCTCGAGATTGGAGAGGAAACGAGAAGCTATTGATGCCGCGGTCGCCGCTAAGGCTGTAACCGGGAATTTTCCCTAAGGCCCTAGTGAGTTGTCTTCGCATCTTCATGCTGATGAAGGGATCGTTTCTACTTATCCCATAATTGTGCAGCCATCAAAGGAGGGCAACGACGAAAGTTTTGAAGTTGTGGTGCATGAGCAGACCCCCATGGCAGGTAATTTTCTGATCTCTATCGTGCTTGAAGACTTCCAATTTACGCTTGATGAAATTGCTGAGATAACTGCCCTTTATTCTGATATTATAGATCAACCCTCTCTTCCTGTCGAGTTACCTCTTCTTCATGGTGATGGATACACCGCCATTTTGACCGCATAAACTATCATCTTTGCATTTGGCTTGCGGCCTGGTTCATACTCCAAAAAATTGCCGCGTTGCCTGGTTTGAATGACCCTTTTATATCTCAAGAGGATGGTTTGCCAGCTGCTAAAGCACTGGAGTAGGCAGATCAAGCTAGCCAACTAGACAAAGCAGAGCCCGAGCAGCCGATGACTAAGCAGTAGATGATAGCGGTGAAGAAGAAGAAGGATGAAGAGCAAAAAAGGCCGTCAAAGAGTTCTCATAGATCCTACAAGCACAAAGGCAAAAGAGCATCCACCAGTGGCTATGTTTTAAAGAGCGAGATTGGCCTGGAAGGGAAGAAGCCTGAGAAGTTGTTATTCAGAGGCGGGAAAGATGACAGGGGAAGTGGTGATAAGAAGTCATGATTTTTTTTGCTTTTTTGATTGCTTTTTTTACAAGTGTCGAGTTTGCACTTAGCACTTCTTCTTATTGTTGTAATAGTGGTGTTTGTATTTTCCTATTCATGGCCAATATTGTATGGGCAAGACCCCTGCCATTTGTTGTTGTACATAAAAAACATTATAAGTAATAAATTGTTGAAATTTTGAATGTAACTTCACTTGTCCACTTATCTATGTTCCATGGAGTGTTTCCTTTTTAAGCCACTCTTTTTTATTCATCACTGTTTTATTTATTCCCATAATCCCTGCCAAAATTCTTTGTTTGGAGTTATAGAGCTGTGAAGTATATGCTACTTTAGTTGAGTGTTGCCGCAACTCCTATGTTTAGGAGCTTCTAGCTTGAGATACGTACGAAGCTCTTTAGCAGCCTCATGGTGAGTAATTTATGCACTCAAGTGATTTACATACTTAAGTAATTGGCGATGCTGGATCAACACATCTTACTTGAAATTTTGTTAAGTGATTTCATTATGATGCTGATATTTAGGCAATCACACACACGTATCGCTCCTTAGTGTGCTATTTTCTTAGCTCTAGGGGCGGTATGCGATTTTTTGCAATATGAGAGTTCCTCGTCTTTGGATGCAAGGTTGCTGACCAAGTATTAGCGTGCGACATACGAAATGCGCACGGTGGGATCGTTTGATGAGAAGGCATGGCATGCAATCTTCGGCGACACCCTGCACATATCAGAATGAGAAGGGCCTTCTATCTTCGATTGAAATTTTGCCTTTGATGAGAAGGGCCTTCTAGCTCGACCGGGATCATTGCTTCTGAACCGTATGCCATGGAGAATGGAGAATGAACGGTTTCAGATTTGTGCATTGTTCTATGAGCCCATAGCGTGAGTGGAAGTTCATCAACCTAATTTCCTTTAGCTTTGGTTAGCCATTTTTTGATGGTGGACATGATGATCTTGTTCACTGCCTTCACTTGCCCGTTTGCCTATGATTTGTGATTGGGAAAAGATTTTCTCGATTCGGAAGCGTTTGCAAAAGTCTTTGAACTCAGTGCTTTCGAATTGAGTCCCATTGTCTATGATAATTTTTTGCAGCACTCCAAACTTACAAATAATGTATTTAGTGACAAAGTTAATAACTTTCTTAGTGGTAACAGAAGCCAGCAGTTCCGCTTCAACCCATTTGGTGAAGTAGTCAATAGCAATGATAGCGTATTTGGCTCCTCCTTTGGCTCTTAGTAATTCACCAGTCAAATCGTTTCCTCGAATTGCGAATAGCCATAGGCTGACCACCTACGTTATCTCTATTGAAGGAGTTCTTTTGATCTTGTTGGATCTTTGGCATTTGTCGCACTGTCTGGCATAATCTTCTACATCGCGGTTTATTGTTGGCCGAAAATACTCATATTGGAGAACTTTCTTTGCAAGGGTTTTCTCCCCGATGCGGTGTCCGTGGTCACCTTCATGAACTTCCATGAGGATTCTTCGAGCTTCTTCAATGGCCATATACCTAAGGAAGGGGGTAGAAAATCCCCTTTGGTAGAGTATCACATCCTGCACTATGAATCGTGGTGCCTTTCGAAGAAGCATTTTCCATCGAATCCTATCCATGGGGAGTGTTTCTCTGAGCAGGTAGTCCTTAATTAGTGTCATCCATGTTTTTGGTTCTTCAGTTGTTTCAAAAATCCAATCGATATCCATCTTGCTTATGCTTGGAGTAGTTAGCATTTCAATTGGGGCCAGTCCTAATGATTAAGCTTCTCTGGAACTAGCCAGTTTAGCTTGATAGTCTGCTTTCGTGTTTTATTCCCTCGGGTTATGAGTTATGATGTAATGTTCGATGTCATTTAGAAATTCCTGCCCTTTAGATAGATATGGGGCGAGGTTCTCTCCCCGAGCTTGATATTCACCTCTCACCTGATAGACGACTAGCTAAGAGTCATTATAGATGTGTACGGACTTTATCTCGAGTTCCTTCACAACTTCAGCCCGACTATCAATGCTTCATGTTCCACTTCATTGGTTGTTGCAAGGAATTCCAAGCGTAAGGCATAGGAAACAGATCATCCTTTGGGAGTTTCAAGCACGGCTCCTACCCCTGAGCAGAAATTAGTAGATGCATCATCAATGAACAACTTCCACAATATCTCCACTTCTAGACTAATTTCTCCCTTGTTATCTCATATTGTAAACTCGGTAATGAAGTTTGTGCCCATTATTTTCCCTTCAAGGATGGTAAGTGATATCATGTTGACTTAATTCAGTGTTCCATTTGATAAGCTGCCTTGATGTCTCGGGGCGATACAATACTTGCTTCGAAGGTTAATTTGTCATTACTTTGATTTGGTGTTCCTAGAGGTATGGTCGTAACGTTATGGATGCGATCGAGAGGCAATATGCCAATTTTTCCAATTTCGGAAAGTTCTTCTCCACTCCAATGAATCGTTTAGTATGTAATACATAGGTCGCTGGACCTTAGCTTCTTCTCATACGAGTGCAACACTTAATGCATAGGGTGAGATTGCTAAGTTGATAAACAAATCTTCTCCGTCTACCGGCTTGGATAGGATTAGCGGAGTTTTCAAATGTCGCAGTAGTTCTTCGAAGGCAGTTTGACAAGCCTAATTCCATTCGAAGTTCTTCTTTCCCTTCTTTAGCCCATCAAAGAATGGTATACATTCATCTGTTGCCTTTGAGATAAACCAGCTTAGTGCTGCAACTTTTCCATTCAAGTTTTGTAACTCTTTCCTGTTCCTTGGGGCTTCGACTTCCCGTAAAGCAGTAATTTGTTCGACATTTGCTTCGATACCTCTACGCTTATAATGATCCTAAGAACTTCCAAGAGGCTACCCTAAAGTGGCATTTAAGTGGATCGAGTTTCATTCAATATTTGCAAAGTATTTCAAACATTTCGGCGAGGTTGTCTAAGTGATTTGCAGTTATGCATGATTTAACAAACATGTCGTCTACATAGACATCCATAGTTTTCTCGATCTGACGTTTGAACATGATATTCACTAGTCATTGGTAGGTTGCCCTAGCAATATTTAAACTGAATGTCATCACTCTGTAGCAATATAATCCCAGATCAGTGATTAAACTGGTGTTTTCCTAGTCAGATTCGTGCATCATGATCCAGTTTTATCCCGAGTAGGCATTCATAAATGATAGCAATTCATGTTCAGCTATCCTGTCCATAAGCTGGTCGATTCTGGGCAGAGGAAAGTTTTCTTTTAGGCAAGCTTTACTTAGTCCAAGTAGTCAATACAAGTTCGTCATTTTCCATTGGACTTCCTGACCAAACCAGGTTAGGTACCTATTTAGGGCAGGTTGCATAGCTTATAAAGCCATTCGTCGTCGACTTATCCATTTTTTCTCTCAACGCTTTGGACCATTCGGTTCCTAGGCCACGCCTCTTCTGCTTCACTGGTGTATACTTGGAATCAATATTAAGTGCATGGCATGCATTCTTCGGCGACACCCTGCACATATCAGAATGTGTCCAAGCGAATACGTATAGGTTGGCATGAAGAAATTTGATTAATTCTTATTGCATCTTATTTCCAAGATGTGATCCAATTTTCAGGACACTAGTTGGGTTATCCATATCGATTGAAACAAGCACCGTCAATTCTGCCGGCGCTGCCCAATCCTCCCTTAAACTATTCTTTTTGGGGTCTAAAGCCTTGTCAAATAAGCTATGGTCCCCATGCCAAAGGCCGCTCTATAGTTGCTATTCAATATATTCACTAATGTGGAGAGTTCTCCCCACATCCTTCCCTTTTTTCTTTTCTTCTAGACTTGTGCATTTCTGCAATGTACTATTCTCTAGTGGCACGTTGATCTCCTTTTATCACCCCAACTCCATTCTCTGTCGAAAATTTCATGGTTAGCCACCACTGAGCTAAAGCAATCCTGAAATCTACCAAAGCGGGACGACCTAAGAAAGCATTGTAAGCGGATATTTCGTCTACAATCAAAAAGGTTTGGATGAGAATGACTCTTCGGTCACCTTCCCCATGTTCTATGTGTAAATTGTTCTGACATATTGCTTAGGTTCATCGGTGAATCTTGGAATCTTTGTTCGACAAGCGGATACATCTTACATACTGATCTTTATCTGATCAAATGTGTGTTTGAACAAGATATTCATAGAGCTTCCACTGTCCATCAATACTCGTCGGACCGTGGTTGGTCCAATTCCTACTATCACGACCATGGGGTTGAGGGCCGAAGCTTCTATTCCTTTAGTGTCTCGATTCCGGAATACTATGTCATCTTTCAGGGTCCTCTGCTGCTTGGTAGGAATTCCGTCTTCGATCCGTAGCACGAATCTTTTGGAGTGTGTCTTAGTGAGCTTACATATCACTCCGTTTCTGCCCACCTCTTCTGCATGGGATGATGTCCTTCAGATATTATTTCGATGATGAGTGTCTGGTCGGTCCATCAAGATCCCTCTTTGCTGGTTCTAGCTTGGTTTACCCGGTCTTTAGGAGCTTGGGGTGCTGCAGGCTGGTCAGGATTTTGTGATTTCCTCACATGTTATTGAAGCTTTTTTTCCCGAATCAGCTCTTCAATAAGGTTCTTTGGGTGATGACACTCATTAGTGTTGTGACCAGATATTTCATGGAAGCGGAGACCATGTATTTCATAGAAGCAACATTACTTTTCGGAACACTTTTGTTATTCAGTTGCTTCCTTTTTAGGTGGCTTCTTGTACTCCTCCGTCCCTTATGTCGCAAGTTAGGTGTATTCTAGAGTATCAATGAGCGGGGTGTAGTGTGACGACCCGGAATTTTAGAGCATTTGAAATGAGGATATTTAACTGATTTTAAATATTTAACAGCAAAATTTTAACTTGAATCTGGAATTTTAAGCCTGTTAAAAATAATTTGAAGATTTGTACAATTTATATTAATAATACTGAAGGTGATAGAACTTTTAAAATCAAATATGGAAGCGTTTTGTTAAGCTTTGAAATTTTATATCGTTTAAATTGAATTTAAAAATAGCCTTCCAAGGCACAGTCACGGAATTCGATGAAACCAGTTCCATTGGATCCGTAATATTGTATTATTACCGGATTTCAAATTTCATAGTGTTTGAAGTCGTCGTGTGATCATTCAATAGATAAATGCGTGTAGTTTATATCGAAGATTTAAACTTAACTAAGTATATATATAATGACCCTAGTCAAAATCATTTCAACATCAGCCTCCTTTTTGTCCCATCGCAGTTTTGGCTTCCTTCTTTCCAATTATCACTGTAATGTGTTAATTCACGTGAACGTCTCCTCTTGCTCCTTTTTTTTCTCCTTTTTAAATCGCGCAATAGCTTTGAAAAAATATATGAAAATCTTCTGAAAAAAATAAAAATGGCCGAGCTTTGCAACATCAGAGAAGAATCGAATCCCCTCTCCTCCTATTAATCGAATCCCATCCCTCTTCAAACCTATGGAACGAAATCAATGGAGTTCATTCCCTTCAGTTTTACGAGATTCGTTCGAACGTTAGCACGAGAATCGAAGGAGCGGCAAGGATCGAGTTGATTGGAATTTCTCGCGGGTAGACTTCGATTTGTCACGCGCGCGTGGGATAGTCGGCGCGGCAACTCGATCTGTTAGGGGTCGGTCGCGAGTGGGTCGGGATGCAAAGGCGGCCTGGGCTATGTCACGAGGAAGCTAGGGAAGCGGGGTTCAAGGTGGTTTCGTGGTCGATCGGAGCTGTGGTTCATCGCGAATGGCAGTGGATCGATCCTCGACATTCATTCAACTCGAGCAGTCGATCATAGGAGGGCAGCGACGATCTGATGCCGCTATTGGCAGTTAGGGTTTCGGTCAGCAACAAATTTGGGGATTGTCTGTACATCAGTAAAGGTATATTTACTTTGTTATATTTAACTAGTTTCAAAATACGTACAAAAAAGTTACAGTAGGATAGGATTTTATCTTGTTATTTACTGAAATAAAAGGGAGATGTAATATTTATACATACATGTGAATGATAATACATATATATATATATATATACATATAGGGTAGGAAAGAAAAGTATATATATGTAGTTTCGAAATAAAATAAATATTTACATTTTTTTTAAATCTATTAGTTTATTGTTAAATAACACATTATGATGATTAACTTGGTTAATAACTTAATTACTTATTTTTGATGACTAAAAGATTTTAAAAGGGGAAACAAAATTTATTAGTTAAAATTTAATTAACAGCTTAAAAAAAATTAATTATTAAATCAATAGCGTAAGATTAATTTTTTTTTTGTTAAATTAAAGTGTAAAAGGGAAAATAAATTGTTCGATTAATTAAAATATTAATAAATCGTAAATTGTTTATACAAGGTCAAAATTGTGGAGGAAACAAGCTAGATTGGAAATGGGATGCTAACAAAATTAAAGGTGAGTTAACCTCACTCAGCTGAATTTTAATTTAAATTTAAATGATTAAATTTAAATAATTGGTTGAATGGTTGGCTTGATTGATGTGCTATAGTATAGTATATACTACATCTTGGAATGTTTGATTTTCCGCATTTATATAGCGGATGAGACCCTATGCGCCGCATAATAGCGGATGATATTATATTTAATCCCATATACCGCGATATTCCACCTCGAAGTGGAATTGGTATTTTATGTTGTGCTAACATCCGTGGATGCAGGGAAACAGGTTAGAGGGATCCAACTGGATTCCTCTAAATATTTAATTTTGTTTAAATATTCTGTGTTATGATTTTGATATCCTGTGATAAATTATATGGATAATTGGATGTTATGGCTTGATTGGGTCTATTTGGATATGCTGAGTTATCAAAGCTCTAGAATTGGATTTTTGAAAAGAAATAAAGAGTAATTTTTAAGTAAAATAACTACGGAGAGTTTGAGTAAATTGAAAAATGAAATTGGGAGAATAAAAGATATTTAAATTTCAAATAAATCAATCCTGAGTATGGGAAAAGGGAATTTGGGATTAACAAAGGAATAATAAATCTTAAACTAAAGTAATATGTGTTTTAAAGAGTAAAGAGTTTATAATTAAATATAAGGATTAAATTGAATTAAAGGATAAGAAGGAATTTTGGAAATCTGAAATTGGTATTTTTAAAAGGGTTTTAACTCATAATAAAGAAGATAAAAAAATGAAAGTAAATGAATTTTGAAATAAAGGAAGTAAGTAAGGAAATTTATTTTCAGAGTAAAGTAAATTGGAAATCAATTGTAAAATTTACTTAAGTGTTTGGAATTGGAATTTAAAGAAAAATGGGATTTTGGAATCTATGAACTGGGTTTATAAAAGGGAAAAAAATATCAGTGGATATTTGAAAATATAAATTCAAGCTGTGAATTTATAAGGGATGTGAATTTGTTTAAAATAAGTGGTTTTATTTAAAGTATTCTTAAGTATACATTTTTAACAAAGCATTAAAGTAGTTTTAATTTTAATATTATAAAGTATATTTTATAATAAAGTGATTTAAAATTATTTAAAATCTAAAGTATTTTATACTTGGCGTTTCAGTGGAAATAAATAATTGCAAAAAGTATTCTGTGAGAGGAAAACTGGTTTGAAACAGTTTTCAAAAGGTGCTGAAATTGGAAATTATATCTTGTGAAGATATTTTGAGATTAATAAATAATTCGGAAATTTATTTATTGGATGATGGTTGTTTGTGAATATTAATTGATAGTTAAATCACCGACTATCAATATTGGCCAGATGCGCTGATCGTTTCGAAGAGACCGGGATCGAGATTAATTTCTCGAAAACCACTTCGATCCAGTTTGTACGTTTCGTGGGAAACGAGTTTGGAGTCGAAGATGGAGCAGTGAAGTGCAAGGGCTAGTCGCTACTAATCTTGAGGATATTTCCAAAATGGATGTAGTAGGAATAGTGCCTTCGGTTCCATTCGAACCCGGGACGGACTTGTATGGATGAATGCTTTCGGGACATCATCAGGTGGACGATGGGCATTCTAAGAGATATGTTCTAAAAGGTAACGTTTAGCCTCAAGCCTCATCAACCGAGAATGACTGAAAATCAAGGGATATGCAGCAAGGCTTCGTGGGTAGCCCCCATTTGAGAGTAAGGTCATCCCTGTCTAGATGTCCCTTTTTATTTCGGCTTAGTGGTGCGGTTGCTGATCCCAACCGTGGGGTGATCTTATTCGGAACTGTCCAATAAGGGATGGTTCCGGCCTTGTGTTGCAGGGGGTCGGGAGTGACCCTCGGTACTGTGATCTAGGCCACGTACTGCGACAGGTGGTACCCCAGTGCCTAGTCATTAGTTGGAAATCCATTCTCCCTACGAGCCTTTTACGAGTTTTGTTTGTATTACCCACTCTGTGGCTAGTAGCTGGAATTTAATAGATGTAACAATTTCGGCTATTTTATAAGTATTTGTATATAGACCCTATTATAATATCAGAAGAATTTCTATAAAAACTGTTTTAGCTATCGTAAGGTAAAAACCCGACATGTTTATTTGTGGCGTGGTCTTACGAGATGCTTTTGATTTCAAAAGGATTTTGAAACTTTAAGAATCAATTGAGTGTAATTTTTCACTCTGGTATTCCAGACTGACTCGGGTGTTATTTAACTGTAATGCTCGGGTCAGACCGAGTATTATAGGATACAAGATATGACGCTGTGGAGCTCAGGAGACGAGTAGGATGACGATACACACTCCCATACTTGTTTATATATATATATATATTCCGTTGTGTTGAGTTGTTGTGTATCCATTTGTATGATATTGATGTTGGGCTGTGATTGATGTACTCCGATGATGTAATGTATAAACAGATATATTTGATTTTTGAGTAAAGATCATTATTACCTATTATATTTTATTCCGCTGCGATGGTTAGGTTCTGATGTTGTTTCCTGTTTTCTCTTCTTCTACCTCTTCTTCTTTAACCCAAATGGTTCGTATTTCTGTGCAACTTGAGTTGATTGTTGTAGAATAGTGTTGACTCAAGGGGTACGGATTTTGCGGGATGTTACACTTGGTATCAGAGCTTAGGTTAGCGATAACCTTGGCTCTGGTGGGAATTACTCATTGAAATAGAGTCAATAGTACTCTAGGATGAGTTTGAGCATATTAATAGATGTGAGCGCGTATTTGTTAGTGAATATAAAATGATTTTATATTGTGTTGATTGGTTTATTGAGTAGTTTATGGATTCTGGTCAATACGAGTAATTAACGTTATTGATAGGAATCTCTAAACTCTTGAATAGAACAATTCGACACAGTATTGTTTTAAAGTAGGGTAAATGAAATAATTTTACCCAAACTATTTTTGTATATAGAAGATATAATTTTTGTAAAGTATTATAGTATTTGGATGCTTGATTGTTAAGGAATGATAATATTAAATTATAACACTATTGTGTAGAAATTGAATAAGAAATTAAAACTTATAACCAAAGTTGAAGAATAAATTTATATATAACAAAATGGAATTTGAAATATGGATTATATGTAATTTATAAACTGAAATAAACCTCATATACAAATGAGAATTTAATTTTGAAATAGAATTCCAGAGAATATTTGAAAATAAATTATGATGAAAATTCCAGAGTAAGGTTGGAATATAAATTGGATGGATTTCGAATTTGGAATTTTGTGGGAAAAAGTTTAAATTCCTTTGGATTTGGAAATGGTTTTCAAAAGTTTTGGAGAAATAATAGTGGTATTATTTTGGGAATATTTTTGAATTGGAATTGAATATGGAGAGATTTGGAATTTAAAAATATTTGTAAGGGGTTTTAAAGAGATAAAAGCATCTAGTTCTCTTTCGGTCCCTGGAAAATAACGTCGGTGATGACTGCAGCATCATCGATGTTCATTTTCGAGTTTCTAGAAGAGAAATTGCTACCTAATTGTTTTAGATTGGAATTGTTTGCGAACTGGGTTTGGTTTTGAAATTCTAAGGAATAATTAAATTTGCCAAAGGATCTTGGATGTAGTTGATTTCAAAAGTGATTTTGAAATTTTGGAAAATTGTTTAAACTCTGGAATCTTGTTTATAATGTTTATGGAATAATAAAAATATATTGGCTAAATAAAAGGTATAATTTCGAGTTAAAAAGTAAAATATGAATGAGATTGATTGTAAATAGATGAAATATGAATATAAATAAGTTGTGACTTATAAAATTTGGAAGTAAAATAAACAGGCCAAATAAAATTGTTTTGTATTTTGGGAAATAAATAAAATCCAAAACTTAAATTACAAATAGATTGAACTCCAGTAAAATAGATAAAGAGATTTTGAAATAAAAATCAAATATTGATTTAATGTATGTTGAATATCAAATTTGTGGTGACAAATGTTTAGTTTGTAAATGAATTATGGGATGAATATTCGATGTAAATAATATGGAATGTTCCAAGAATAATTAATGGAATATGGAAATGGAACTCAAATTGGTTAATAAAAATTTGAGTTGTGAATAAATGATAGAATTTGAAACTGAAGCTTGAGTTATTAATAGAAATTCAACTTGAAATTGTAAGTGAATTAAATTTGAGTTGAAGATTGAATGGAATTGAATTAACATAAAAATGATTTGTATTGCAAATAAAAATCTAAGTAGAGATAAATTGGAAATGGCCTCGTTATAAAATGAAAGGAATTCAGAAATAAATTATTGAATGTGAATTTGAATTCATATCGATTCAGTGAAATATACAAATTTAATTTAAACGAATGGAGCTGGCAATGAACTCAAGTTAAACAAAATAGAGTTGAAATAGTGATGGTTTGAGTGGTAAATAAAATTCAAATGAATAAAAATAAAATTGAAATGATTGCAAATGAATTAGAATGGAAGGAATTGACTATAAATTGAGTTGAAATCAATTTAAAGTGGTTACAAGCGTATGTAGTTATTTATTCTCTTGCATATGGTCAAATTTCGTAGAAGTAAATTGCCATTTGACGAAAACGAGATTAAATAAATTCTATGAATTGATAGAAGTGAAATAAAACTGATTTTGAAATCAATTGAATTGAATATAAGCTTGTTTGGATTAAAAATGAATTGAATTTAAGAAATTGAATTGTGGGCCATTAACATTGAATGAAATGGCATCAAAATTGGTTGGAAGCGAGTGAGAGAAATCGAATTGGTGGTTGAAACTTTATTAATTACTTATAAGTGTTGATTGGAAGATATTGCTTATGATATGCATGTATTTAGTTATTGAAATTATGTAAGATGTTAATAAACTTTGTATATTTGTCACTTACATGTTTAAATTGAGTAAGTACAGGTTTTTGGAAGCTGTTTGACTGGTTTTGACTGCGCTAATTGCTTAAATAAATAGCCGCTTGCTTTAAAATGCTAAATAAGGTACGCCTACGCAATACAAATAGGAAATATGAACTGTTTTTCTGTTTTTCGTTCTGTGGGTCGATGTATATATATTTATATCTTTTGTCAAATTGCAAAAGCTCCTCTGTATAAAGGAGACTCTGCCAAAAATTTTCAAAAATTTTGGGAGTTTGAATTTTTTTTTTGAATCTTTTGAAAATTTTCACTAACGACAAATGAATTAAAATTTATAAGCTAATAGATGTGAAACTGAATATTGAAATTCAATATTCGGAGTTTACAGATGAATAAAATTCAAGTAAAATTGAAAATGAAATTTGGATAAAAGATGAGAATAAAAGTATTGAAGTTTGAAAATAATTAATAAAGTGAAGCAAATTGAAATTTTTATGGAATTGGAATTCAATTTGAATATAAACTTCAATAGTAAGGTGAAAGCAAACATAAGAAGTGTATAAAATATTTATATTAAACTTAAGGAATGAAAAATGAAATTCTTAAGTAAATTTGGTATTGAGAAAATTATTCCAAGTGAATAATTGAATGGAAATTAAACTGAAGGTTGTGAATTTGGATGGTTGTGAATAAGTGAATAAAAATCAAAATGAATGTGAATAAAAGAGAATTGGCATAGCTAAAAAAAAATCAATTGGGCTAACAACGTAGGATGTACGTATATTATTTATTCGCATAGCTATTTGATCCAGATTCGAGCACAGAATTTCGAGATAGTTATATCGATCCGAGTTAGGATTTTTCACTCGATTTTCGACGGCGAACCCTGGATATGGAATTTTGATTGATTCTGGAAATTCTCTATCATAGTTATGACTATGCAAAGAGAATGATGGTTTCTGATCAGAAAACCAGATCTGAGTCCGCACTAGGAAGTCGGGTGGACGATACTAGTTCGGAAGTGAAATTATGTGATCGAGCGAGCGATCGAATTTGATATTGCGTACGAATGGTATATGTACATCGTACGGGCTTGAATGAATAGATATTGGGAATTCTGTAAAGAAGTCAAATAAAATAATTTTGAATGTTGTGATTGGATGCTATTGCTAAATAGGATTCACAGCTGTTATGAAGGGAAAGAAAAATTGGTTTTGATTTCAGAAGATGAATTTGAATTGCTTGACAAAAAGGTATGTGTTTAAATTTCTATATGAAATTTGATTGGGTTTTTTTGATCTAGCCACTTGGCCTTCTTTTGGAATTTGGGAGGCTATAGAGCCATTTTGTAGTAGTACCGAGCTAGCCGCGCAAAGAAGACGCTGGCGAAATTTTTCGAAAATTTAGTGAGTTAGAAAAATTTTGAGAAAATTTTGATAATTTTAAATTTAATTTTAAATTTAAATTTGAATGATTGAGTTAGTAATATTGTTTGGACTATGGGAAAGCTGGGGAAGTTAGTAAGAATGGTAATGGATCTTTATAAAAGATAATTGGTTAGATGTTGAACTGATTGGTATAGGGAAAAGTAAACGGGTATTGGACCATTCTTCCTAACTAGTAATTTCGGGGACGAAATTCTTTTAAGGGGGGAGGAATGTGACGACCCGGAATTTTAGAGCATTTGAAATGAGGATATTTAACTGATTTTAAATATTTAACAGCAAATTTTTAACTTGAATCTGGAATTTTAAGCCTGTTAAAAATAATTTGAAGATTTGTACAATTTTTATTAATAATACTGAAGGTGATAGAAATTTTAAAATCAAATATGGAAGCGTTTTGTTAAGCTTTGAAATTTTATATCGTTTAAATTGAATTTAAAAATAGCCTTCCAAGGCACAGTCTCGGAATTCGACGAAACCAATTCCATTGGATCCGTAATATTGTATTATTACCAGATTTTAAATTTCATAGTGTTTGGAGTCGTCGTGTGATCGTTCAATAGATAAACGCGTGTAGTTTATATCGAAGATTTAAACTTAACTAAGTATATATATATATAATGACCCTAGTCAAAATCATTTCAACATCAGCCTCCTTTTTGTCCCATCGCAGTTTTGGCTTCCTTCTTTCCAATTATCACTGTAACGTGTTAATTCACGTGAACGTCTCCTCTTGCTCCTTTTTTTCTCCTTTTTAAATCGCGCAATAGCTTTGAAAAAATATATGAAAATCTTCTGAACAAAATAAAAATGGCCGAGCTTTGCAACATCAGAGAAGAATCGAATCCCCTCTCCTCCTATTAATCGAATCCCATCCCTCTTCAAACCTATGGAACGAAATCAATGGAGTTCATTCCCTTCAGTTTTACGAGATTCGTTCGAACGTTAGCACGAGAATCGATGGAGCGGCAAGGATCGAGTTGATCGGAATTTCTCACGGGTAGACTTCGATTTGTCACGCGCGCGTGGGATAGTCGGCACGGCAACTCGATCTGTTAGGGGTCGGTCGCGAGTGGGTCGGGATGCAAAGGCGGCCTGGGCTATGTCACGAGTAAGCTAGGGAAGCGGGGTTGAAGGTGGTTTCGTGGTCGATCGGAGCTGTGGTTCATCGCGAATGGCAGTGGATCGATCCTCGACATTCATTCAACTCGAGCAGTCGATCATAGGAGGGCAGCGACGATCTGATGCCGCTATTGGCAATTAGGGTTTCGGTCAGCAACAAATTTGGGGATTGTCTGTACATCAGTAAAGGTATATTTACTTTGTTATATTTAACTAGTTTCAAAATACGTACAAAAAAGTTACAGTAGGATAGGATTTTATCTTGTTATTTACTGAAATAAAAGGGAGATGTAATATTTATACATACATGTGAATGATAATACATATATATATATATACATATAGGGTAGGAAAGAAAAGTATATATATGTAGTTTCGAAATAAAATAAATATTTACATTTTTTTTAAATCTATTAGTTTATTGTTAAATAACACATTATGATGATTAACTTGGTTAATAACTTAATTACTTATTTTTGATGACTAAAAGATTTTAAAAGGGGAAACAAAATTTATTAGTTAAAATTTAATTAACAGCTTAAAAAAAATTAATTATTAAATCAATAGCGTAAGATTAATTTTTTTTTTGTTAAATTAAAGTGTAAAAGGGAAAATAAATTGTTCGATTAATTAAAATATTAATAAATCGTAAATTGTTTATACAAGGTCAAAATTGTGGAGGAAACAAGCTAGATTGGAAATGGGATGCTAACAAAATTAAAGGTGAGTTAACCTCACTCAGCTGAATTTTAATTTAAATTTAAATGATTAAATTTAAATAATTGGTTGAATGGTTGGCTTGATTGATGTGCTATAGTATAGTATATACTACATCTTGGAATGTTTGATTTTCCGCATTTATATAGCGGATGAGACCCTATGCGCCGCATAATAGCGGATGATATTATATTTAATCCCATATACCGCGATATTCCACCTCGAAGTGGAATTGGTATTTTATGTTGTGCTAACATCCGTGGATGCAGGGAAACAGGTTAGAGGGATCCAACTGGATTCCTCTAAATATTTAATTTTGTTTAAATATTCTGTGTTATGATTTTGATATCCTGTGATAAATTATATGGATAATTGGATGTTATGGCTTGATTGGGTCTATTTGGATATGCTGAGTTATCAAAGCTCTAGAATTGGATTTTTGAAAAGAAATAAAGAGTAATTTTTAAGTAAAATAACTACGGAGAGTTTGAGTAAATTGAAAAATGAAATTGGGAGAATAAAAGATATTTAAATTTCAAATAAATCAATCCTGAGTATGGGAAAAGGGAATTTGGGATTAACAAAGGAATAATAAATCTTAAACTAAAGTAATATGTGTTTTAAAGAGTAAAGAGTTTATAATTAAATATAAGGATTAAATTGAATTAAAGGATAAGAAGGAATTTTGGAAATCTGAAATTGGTATTTTTAAAAGGGTTTTAACTCATAATAAAGAAGATAAAAAAATGAAAGTAAATGAATTTTGAAATAAAGGAAGTAAGTAAGGAAATTTATTTTCAGAGTAAAGTAAATTGGAAATCAATTGTAAAATTTACTTAAGTGTTTGGAATTGGAATTTAAAGAAAAATGGGATTTTGGAATCTATGAACTGGGTTTATAAAAGGGAAAAAAATATCAGTGGATATTTGAAAATATAAATTCAAGCTGTGAATTTATAAGGGATGTGAATTTGTTTAAAATAAGTGGTGATTTTTTTTAAAAGATGTGAAGCAAGGGTATTTCCCTGGATAGCCAAGTACGGTTTCCAAGCAATTTTAATATAAGGTAAAAGTTTTAATAACTGTTTTAAAAAGCATGTTTAGAAATTTGTTATCTCTAAATGTTTAACTTCTAAAGCAAATGTTTTCAAAAAGTATTATTGTAATTTATATTTTATAAAGTGGTTTTATTTAAAGTATTCTTAAGTATACATTTTTAACAAAGTATTAAAGTAGTTTTAATTTTAATATTATAAAGTATATTTTTTAATAAAGTGATTTAAAATTATTTAAAATCTAAAGTATTTTATACTTGGCGTTTCAGTGGAAATAAATAATTGCAAAAAGTATTCTGTGAGAGGAAAACTAGTTTGAAACTGTTTTCAAAAGGTGTTGAAATTGGAAATTATATCTTGTGAAGATATTTTGAGATTAATAAATAATTCGGGAATTTATTTATTGGATGATGGTTGTTTGTGCATATTAATTGATAGTTAAATCACCGACTATCAATATTGGCCAGATGCGCTGATCGTTTCGAAGAGACCGGGATCGAGATTAATTTCTCGAAAACCACTTCGATCAGGTTTGTACGTTTCGTGGGAAATGAGTTTGGAGTCGAAGATGGAGCAGTGAAGTGCAAGGGCTAGTCGCTACTAATCCTGAGGATATTTCCAAAATGGATGTAGTAGGAATAGTGCCTTCGGTTCCGTTCGAACCTGGGACGGACTTGTATGGTTGAATGCTTTCGGGACATCGTCAGGTGGACGATGGGAATTCTAAGAGATATGTTCTAAAAGGTAACGTTTAGCCTCAAGCCTCATCAACCGGGAATGACTGAAAATCAGGGGATATGCAGCAAGGCTTCGTGGGTAGCCCCTACTTGAGAGTAAGGTCATCCCTATCTAGATGTCCATTTTTATTTCGGCTTAGTGGTGCGGTTGCTGATCCCAACCCTGGGGTGATCTTATTCGGAACTGTCCAGTAAGGGATGGTTCCGGCCTTGTGTTGCAGGGGGTCGGGAGTGACCCTCGGTACTGTGATCTAGGCTATGTACTGTGACAAGTGGTACCCCAGTGCCTAGTCATTAGTTGGAAATCCATTCTCCCTACGAGCCTTTTACGAGTTTTGTTTGTATTACCCACTCTGTGGCTAGTAGATGAAATTTAATAGATGTAACAATTTTGGCTATTTTATAAGTATTTGTATATAGACCCTATTATAATATCAGAGGATTTCTATAAAAATTGTTTTAGCTATCGTAAGGTAAAAACCCGACATGTTTATTTGTGGCGTGGTCTTACGAGATGCTTTTGATTTCAAAAGGATTTTGAAACTTTAATAATCAATTGAGTGTGATTTTCTCACTCTGGTATTCCAGACTGACTCGGGTGTTATTTAACTGTAATGCTCGGATGTATAAACAGATATATTTGATTTTTGAGTAAAGATCATTATTACCTATTATATTTTATTCCGCTGCGATGGTTAGATTCTGATGTTGTTTCCTGTTTTCTCTTCTTCTACCTCTTCTTCTTTAACCCAAATGGTTCGTATTTCTGTGCAACTTGAGTTGATTGTTGTAGAATAGTGTTGACTCAAGGGGTACAGATTTTGCGGGATGTTACATGTAGTCTTCGGGCCATAGGCCTTTAAGTCATTTGTTACCTCCATTTCACTTGTTGGAATTATTGTTCTTTATTTTCTGTTTCTCATCCTTCCCCGCATTTCCTATATCGGTCTCGGAGGTATTTGCTTCTTAGTTAGCTGCCATACTAGTCTGGCCAACATTGATTGATTGTAGGTTAGCAGATTTTCCTTCTAGCTCCTCTGCCTCTTCCAATATCAAGTACCGGCTTGCCTTTCGGTTAAAGTCCTTCCTTGTGGTAGGTTATTTCATTTTGATCCATTTTTCGAATTGCATATCGGGATGGATAGCGCGGACCAGGACCATGAAGACCATATCTTCATTTGGGTTACTTACTTCAGTCCCGGCGGTGTTGAATCGACTCATAAAGGAATTCAAAAATTCATTTCGTCCCTGGAATAGGCCAAATAAGGACATTACATCTTTTGGTTGTGCACCGTGAAGCCTAAATTGATCAAGGAATTTTTTTGCTAATTCATTGTAAGTGGAGATGGATTCTGGTGGGAGCCTGGTGAACTTTTTTGGTCTCTAGTTCCATAATGTACTAACTGTATTTGTATAAGTGAGGTTTCGGGTCTCTAGTTCTATCATAGGACAGAATTGTCGGCATAGTGAACTTTTTAGGGTACCGTTCATTCAGAATGCCATCAGTGAAGGGTGTTCGACTTGAAGCTGATCCATATTCGTCGTCTCTTCGATCCTTACTTTCATCCATTTGGCGCTTAATCGGGTCCGCAATATATGCCTAGATGCCCGGTAATTCGTAGGTTGACCGTTAGTGACTATCCAAGTGTTTGATTTTGCAAACAATCTTGGTAAGTGGGCTGAAGCCTAAGCTTAACTGTCTTCCAGAGAGCCACTTCATCGGAGTTCCATTGGCTTGCATTTGATTGGGTAGGGGTAGTTCGGACCTACCTGTCAGTATTAAGTGCATTAGTGTTTTTTCTAACTCGTCATCGTCAAGTCGCTCTCCCTCTTCAGAGTCGGAGAGATCCACTACTATATCTTCCTATGGGATTTTCGCCCCGAGATTCTAGTTCATGGCGGGCTGCTTTGCAGTTGGTGGAGTGTCTCCATTTCCTTCTATAGTGATTCCTGCGACTCCATCTATTGCTCCTTTTTTCTTCCGCCTTCCATTTCTTCCGTTTAGGCCAGAAACGGAAGAGTTTTCCAGTTCCGTGGGAGCTATAGATTTTGGCATGGTTCTTGGAGCAGCTAGTGATTGCAAGGTCAGGAGGGCATTCAATTTTTCTGTAAGAGGTTTCTTGCCATTCTCCATCTTTTGATTGGTTCCATCAACCATCTTATTTAATTCACCTTTAGTGACGACATCATGCTGGATAGAAGGCCCTGGCCCTGTTCTCCTGTGTTTAGTCCAGAATTTTCTTTGATTAATGGATTATTGGTGACGTTGACCTCAACATGCTGAGGATTGGTCTCTTCTCCAGCTATTACAGCTCCTATGGATCTTCAGGAAGCATTTCTCTTTCTCCCTGGAGCCATTGACTCTTAACGGCAAATCATCTAAGTAAAGATTAAGGATCTAACTTCTGAACATATCTGCTCTGAATCAGATGGCTAGATCTAAGCCTGAGTTGGGTTCTTAGTGAAAGCACTAAAATGTTAACCCAAAAAATGGATCAATACCCTAGATTTAGTGTGAAAGCACCAGCCCTATTTATCAAGACAAATAAAATAGAAAAGGCAATAGTAAATCACAGAAAAAGAAATGAGACAAGAGATTTTTATTGTGGTTCGGTCGTTTACAAAACCTACATCCACTTATAGTTTTTGTTGATCAACTGCCGTTACAAAGGAGTTTGGATTACAATATGATTCTTCTTTTCTAAGTTAGAGTAGACCACCATTGCTATAGTCAAACGGAAGAATCTCAGCTGTAATATAATGGCAGTTGTGAGGGAGAAGAAGAGTAAAGAAACAGCGGTAGAGTTTCAGTAAAGATCAGAGCATATCCCATTTTTGTTGTAGACGAGATGGTATTTATAGGGGTTGGAAATCTCTTGGGCTGAGAATCACTTGTCAGAAGCCTATAGTCGTTAGACAGAGAGAGCTTAGTAAGTTTGGAGCCAAAATTGGCCATCCTTTTGGATCGGTACCGATACAGACGAAATGGGTCGGTACCGATCCAAATCCTTAGCCAACTCTTGGCTCCGATTTGTTTGGTCAAGCTTCTTACTCCATAATGATGCCTTTCATGTAATTATGTAGCTTGTCGAATTATTTTGATGATGATTCACTTGTAGGTTAGATTGAACAGTATTTCAAAACAGATAAACCTCCACTTCTTGAACTCGGATGCTTGGAATGTAATCAAACTTGGTAGATAAGCTTAGTAGAGACAAAGAAGTGTAAGACAAGTGAACCCGAGTTGGAATAAAGAAACATTTTGGATCGGGTCAGTATCGATCCGAAATGCTTTCATAAAAATGGCCCAAACTTCTGGGGATATCTTGTCTTCTATTTTTAGGCATTCCGATCAAGTTTCAAGTCGTTTTGGTTTTATTTGAATATTCAACATAAACGTTGCTAAAATAAGGGAAGTGATCGACCCCTGACCTTGATCGGTCGAATGGGGCCGTCGACCGCTTCTCGTACAACGGTGGTTAGGGTTTTGCAATTTTGAACATTTCATTTTTAATTATTTAAATCCGACGGTTCTGGTGCTTTCTCACCACTATAAATAAGACCCTAGACCCCTCACTTTTTGACATAATATTTTGAGAATATTAGCGAAGCTCTATCAGTTCATCCCTTCCAAGATTCCGAAAACTTCAATAGGGTTGTAGATAAGATGTCCTATAAATCTATCTTTATTTGTTATTTATTTATCCACTTCTTCTCCTCCGAACCTTTAATTTACTTAATCTAACGTATATGTAAATCCATTGCTATATATCTGTATCAAAAAGAAGAGACCGATAAGAGATGCCTAAGGTGTGTCAAACCTAAAGGAGGCGAAGCTAAGGCTATATTGTGAGTGGAAATCTTATATTTTCTATTTTAGCAATTGATTAATGTAATTTGGGTTTGAATATTCTTTAGAGTTTTGGTTTACGAAAACATCATATTATAAACCTCCAAAATGCCTTCAATGCGAAATGTCTATTATAGGTTAAAATCTCAATTATTTATATTAAAATAATGGAAACTGTGTTGGTTTGCAATATTTATAATTTTACCTTCTATTCCACTCCTTATTCTTTTTCTTTGAATTTGATTAAAGGATTTAGTTAAGGAATAGTGTGTAAGGTAAAAAAATTATTCGTAGTTTGCATCGCTTATTCCTATGAATTAAATAGAAATTCTTTTGTTTATTTTATGTGAAAAAAGGAGTTGAATTAAGCATAAGAATTGAAATTGTATGTCTATTATAAAAATGCTCCATTATTTTGGTGCATATATTATGTTTAGATTTTTATTTTATTTTATACAAGACCGTTTATTGGAAATTTTGGATATGAATATTGGAATTTTGGTATAGTTGATAATATGGAATAAGACTTATATGATTGTTTAAAGAGCTGACATTTACACGCTTGTTAAGGGTGTATATTCCGCATGCTTAGAAATTACTAGACGCATATATATATATACACATACATATACGTAATTAACATATAATTATAACATATGATTGCGTAGTTAAATAGGTTATTAGTCCTATATTAAATCACCTTTGGGATGGTAACTAATGTTAAAAGGCATAACAAGAAAGATTTCATATAAGGCCTTGATTATGGAAATAGTGAGATGTGTGATACTATATTTAGAGTGTACAAAATTATGATTAAGTTATAGGGATGTGAGGTTAGTCAAAAGCACATGAAAGTCTGGCCAGCTAATCTGCCTACTAGTAGTGTGACTTTATGGCTGACGTGAGACATCATCTATAATAAATAACTACAAGGACACGAGGTTAGTCCCAATTTTTATATGGTAGATCTATCGAACTAATATGGCTACCCATACCTATGAATAGTCGGACTGATATGAGACGTCACTATGGTTACGGGCCATTATACGAAGGATCCGCTTTAAAAACTGAAGGTACTAAGTGGTTGTGTGAGGGCCTGCCTTTTCTTTATATAAGAAGTACTAAATGATTGGGGTTATGGGTTAGGCATGGTAAAGGACATCTTAGTAGAATGTCTGCTTCAATAGGAAGTATTAAGTTGCCGAAAAGATTCCGTGCAATGTCAGCTAGATAGTTACTAGTGAGGTATCCACCTTGGGATTATAGGTCGTAAATGAAGTGGACCTACCTTATATAAGGTAGTAAATGGTCGGATTCTAACTAATTCACATAAAATGGTATTAAGTGAATTGGGTACTGTTGACCCAAAAAATGAATCAACACCCTAGATAAAGTGTGAAAGCACTAGTGCAGATAATCAGCAGCACAAATCTTAAATAAACAACAAATAAACATCAGAAGTAAGAAAAGAGCCACAAAATATTTATAGTGGTTCGGCTAATTCTAGCATGCATCCACTTTAATCAATCTTTATTATAATTATTCTAGTTGAATCTCTTTGGATATCAACTAGTTAGTCCTCATATCTAAGTTACAATGAGTTAGAATAAGTCATAAGTACATGGGTTGATTGGAGAATCACAATAACCCCTTGATGAATACTGTGAAGGAGAAGAAAATTGATGAAGTGAAGGAATTCTAGTAGAGCAATGGCGGCTATCTCCTTGGAAAAGATCCATCCCTAGTTATAGATTGGTGAGTATTTATAGAGGAATTCAATGAGTGTTGGGCCAGAAATCCAAGTACAATAGAGTCCAGCGGTTATGCCAAGTCATCATTGAAAATCTTAAATCAATCTGAGTCATTTCTATGGATTGCTTGCTATCCATAGGGGATGGTTCGTTAGCTATCCATCAACTTAGCATATTTTCCTACCAGAAGCCTTTACTTAGTGCTACGAAGGAGCTCGGAAAGTTTGAGGCGATCTGACCTATTTTGATGGATCGCTAGCTATCCATCTACTTAGCATATTTTTAAATGATCTTTTTTTGATTGTCTTCCTATCTTCTATTTTAGTGCTTTATCCAAATATTAAGTCGTTTGAAGTTAGTTTGATCATCCATCTTCATCCATAACTCGCACAAGTCTTAACAAAATCGAACGAAACTTTGCAAGAACACTCTAGAGAGTGTCAGGGACCTACCAAAAAATTTGAGGTGGTGGGGCCTGCTCTAGATGGGTCGCTAGCGATCCATCTAGTTAGGTCGCTATCGATCCATCAAATTAACTCCAAACGATCTCATATTTTGTGCACCTTCTACTAAGTTTTCTAAACGTTCTCCTAAAATTTCAAGCCAATCCAACTTCGAATGAGTTTTGTAGGTCAAATTTAAGTTAGCTACTTTTAGTCAAACAACTTGAGTCAGGTGAGTCTTCACTTCTCGAGCAAAATTGTTTGACATGCTATGAAACTTGGCAACATCTCTAGGGAACATATTAGACCATGATGCAAGAGGACTGGAGGATCCATGGGCAAGCTTTATGGATCGTTAACGATCCATAAGGGATGGATCGCTAGCGATACATTGCCTTAGCTTGTTTTGGCATTTTTCTTCTTTGGTCTTTCTCTTCTTTTCCTTCTGGTCTTATTGGTCAATCCTTGAGATATATTGACTAGTTATAGATGTTCTAGTTCCCTTTGAATTCTATTGTGTTAAAAACCCAGTTTAAACTCGCCCTCCAATATACGTCTTTTGAATGAAAGGTATGCTTTGCTCCAGAACAAGTTCCACTAACGAGTCTTTGATTGTTAAGCCTTCCTGTGGCTATACCCTTGGCAAACTGTCTAGTTCCTTTGAATTCTTTCGTCAATTACAAGTCATTCCAAACCTATTATATCCTAGGACTCTAACACTACTTAGGTGTAATATATACATCATAATCATTCGATTTCGTTCGGATTTATTACATCACAGATCTCTAATTAAATCACGTGTTTTCAATTACATTACATATCTCCATTTACATCATTTATTTCGAATTGTCCCATGTTCATTCAGGATTTACATCACTATCAATTTTTTCTTCACACCAAAATCACATTATATATCAAAATCACATCATATATTGAAATCATCATGTGTTCATCTAGGATTTATCAGTTATATTCTATTTATAAGGCATTCAAATCCTTTTATTAAATCAATTTTTTTTAAGGCTTGATCTCTCCTGATCGTTTGAGTTTAATGTGTGATCTCTCTGGATCATTTAATCTTTAGTTTAATGCGCGATCTCTCCGGATCATTTAATGTTTTGTTTAATGTACGATCTCTCCAGATCATTTAACATTTTAAGTTAAGGGGGTGATCTCTTTGGATCGTTTGTTTATTAAGTTAAGGGGGATGATCTCTCTGAATTATTTGCTTATTAAGTTAAGTGGAATTTAGCAAGTCCATCTGCTCACTCTTCGATAAGGGGACTTACTTCTTGCACTCCGGTCCTGTCTCTCCGGTTGAGACTCTATGGCGTTGGATATCTTACAATTCCATCCACTCGCACTCCGGTAAGGGACTTACACCTTGCACTCCTGTCCCGTCTCTTCGGTCAGGGATCTATGGCGTTTAAAATCAGTTATCATATTAAATATGGATTTTACAAAATTTAAATTTCAAATCAAAGAAAATAAGTAGAAATCCTAAATGTTAATCCCAAACATCCGTATCGAAGCGTAGCAAGGGACCAATCTTGGTTTTATGCATGTCCAAGTGGTCTGAGATTATTATCCTAAGCAATCATCCTAGATATCCGAATCAGAGCGCAACTTGGAACAAATCAAGGTTTAGCACATGTCTAAGCGGTATGGGGTCATTATTATACTAAATAGTCATCTCGGGCATCCAACTTAGAGCATGACTAGGGACTGTTCGGGATCCCGTACATATGTAAGAGGCTTGAGGTCATTGAAGGTAGAAAAAGCAAAAGGCATAGGGTAAGGGATGAACATGCCCCCGTTTCAACTATAGGCTCTCATGCGGTCATGTATTCATACTCTGATTTGCTACTCTAGCTCCAACACCACCCATTCCAGGCGTTAGAGCTCATCCTAGATCCAAATCCATCATGCATCCTAGTAGTGTGGGAATTGTTGCAGTTTGTTTTGCTTTAACTCCAGATGCTCCTGAATTGGGTCCTATGTTGATTCCTACATTGCTCCCAAGTATCGGTTGCTTTGGGCATCGTGGCTAGGCTCCATCTTGTTCCAATCTAACTCTGGCATTTTCTATGTTGTTCCTTGGAGTTTAATTCCGATTCTCTACAGATCTATCCATCTCTTGCTGCTCCATCCACCAGAAGAAGCTGTCCATCATCTCCTGTTATCTAGCTAAAATCCCGTCCTACATCTCTTTCATCATCCTTTCCATCTCCTTTCTAATCACATAGTTGGGTTGATGAGAATTTAAGGACACCTCCTAGCTGCCCCCAAGCTTCGGTTGACTTGCTATAGCTCTTGATCTAGTATTTGACCTACTCGTCTTCTCTAAATCTTAGATTCAAACTTCAATTCTTTAGATCTCATTCAAGGCTCTCAATGAAAGCACCAAAATATTAATCCAAAAAAATAGATCAAGACCTTGGATCAAGTGTGAAAGCACCAGTGCAGGTAATCAGCAACACAAATCTCAGATAAACAATAAATAAATAGAAAAAATAAGAAAAGAGACACAAAATTTTATAGTGGTTCGGCTGATTCGAGCCTACGTCCACTTTAATCAATCTTTCTTATAATTATACTGTTGAATCTCTCTGGATATCAACTAGTTTATCCTCAGATCTAAGTTACAATGAGTTAGAATAAGTATAAGTACATGAGTTGACTAGAGAATCATAGAAACCCCCTTGATACTGTTGTGAGGGAGAAGAAAGTTGAAGAAGTGAAGGAATTGCAATAGAGTAATGGCAGCTCTCACCTCGGAAAAGATCCATCTTTTGTTGCAGGTAGGTGATTATTTATAGGGGAATTCAGTGAGTGTCGGGCTAGAAGTCCAAGTGCAAAAGAGTCCAATGGTTATGCCGAGTCATCATCTAAAATCTCAATTCAATTTGAGTCATTTCTATGGATCGCTAGCTATCCATATGAGATGGAACGCTAGCTATCTATAGGGGATGTATCATTAGCTATCCATTAACCTAGCATATTTTTCTACTGGAATCTTTACTTAGTGCTATGAAGGAGCTTGGAAAGTTTAAAGGCGATCTGACCTATTTTGATGGATCACTAACTATCCATAGGGGATTGATTGCAATCTATTCATAAGGGATGGATCTCTAGCTATCCATCTGCTTATCATATTTTTAAGTGATGTTTGTTTGGTTGTCTTTCTATCTTCTATTTAAGTGTCTTATCCAAATATCAAGTTGTTTGAAGTTGGTTTGATCATTCGTCTTCATGGGCCATATGGTCCAAAAGATTCATCCATAACCTACACAAATCTTAACGAAATCGATCGAATCTTTGCAGGAACACTTTGGAGGACGTCAGGACCCACCATAAAAATTTTAGATAATGGGCCTACTCTAGGTGGGTCTCTAGCGATCCATCAAATTAGGTCTCTAGCGATTTATCAATTCAATTCCAAATGATTTCATTTTTTTAGTGAGCCTTTTTGTACATTTTCTAAATGTTCTGCCAAAATCTCAATCCAATTCGACATCGTACGAGTCCTATAGGTCAATTTTAAGCTAGCTGCTTTTGGTCAAATAGCTTGAGTCGGGTGAGTCTTCACTTCTCGAGCTAAATTTTTTGGAATGCTGTGAAACTTGGCAAGCATCTCTAGGGAACATATTAGATGATGATGCAAGGGGACCGGAGGATCCATGGGCAAGCTTTATGGATCACTAGCGATCCATCGCCTTTGATTTTTTTGGCATTTTTCTTTTTTGATTGTTCTCTTCTTTTCCTTTCGGTCTTCTTGGTCGATCCTTGAGATATTTTGACTTGATATAGATGTTCTAGTTGTCTTTGAATTCTATTGGGTTTAAAACCCAGTTAATAGGTACTATCTCTTGCATCGATAGGACAATGTAACAGCTGATATGAGTTATTGCGATGATAGCAAGTTTGCTATGGGCTTATATTTGATAAGCCTTTTATTTAAGTTTGAGAAAAGCTTTTGGTCTTACATTTGAAAGGACATATGATGCATGTAGAAATATTAAGACATATTCCTATTTAAATTTTACTGCCCAAGTACTAATATAGTAAGGCTCAAGAGTTTTATTTACCAGACATATGCAGTTCTGACTCCCTCCTTATTACAACATAGCTTAGAAAGATAATAAAATTAAAGGCGAAGGCATAGTGTAAGCTTGTGGCAGTCTATCTATTTATCTATACACGTTATTTTCAAATGTACCCACTGGAAAATATTGTTGAATTTTGAATACTGTTGATATGTATCGTCATTATAGGATTTTGATATTGTGGATATTTTAATATCGCTTTGAAACTTGAGTGAAATGGGCATTGTTGTTATTATATTTTATCCTTCCGTTGTGAGATTCTGAATGTGTAGATAAATAACTCTATATTTTTTTTACTAACCAACAACCAACTTTAAGTTAGTTCTAAGTTTCGACGGGCCTTTTCTAGGTCAGAATTTAGGCCTATTTTTCAAGGTGGGTTATTACATTTAGTGTTAGAGCCTAGGTTACCCAATCCATGGGGAAAAGTATATGCATGAGAGACGTGCTTGTTATCGTTGGAAAGATTTTTCCAAAAAAACCCTATTATATATATACACACTTTATTATGAACATACGCTTGTACGCAAAGAAAATCTTTCTTTTAGCGTCTATTACTATCTTAGGACATTAAAACTAAAAGTTTAACCTACAGATAGTAGACTATGACTGAAAATTCTTCTTCTTTCGAGAGTGGGAACCCCGCCAAAGGAATGTCCACCATTCTAGGGATACCTAAATGGTTTAAATAGTACCTCAGGCATGGAGGACAAGTCTCTGTTCCCTAAAAAATTGCAACAGCATCACCCATCGTTTCGCTTGCCGATGCATCACCGCATCCCATCGATTTTCTTAAAATGTGTATGGATTTTATGAGAGTTGACGAAGAATATATTCTAAAAAGGAAAGCTTATTGGAGACTAAGGCATGGATAAATGACTGCAAGAGGATATTTGGGAGATTGGTTGGGAGGATCAAGTGAAGCAAAGAATGGAGCTTGGCACCTTAAAGGAGAAGCCTTGTATAATGATCCTAATTTCTAGTAACATTATCTAGGATATTTAATTAGCTAAATTAAATAAAATAATAGGATGATTAGGGGATTGAGATTTAGTGATTAAACCAAGGGTTTGCCGTGCCATGTAAAAAATGAACTAAAGATGAGTTAAAATGAAATAGAGAAGGGGTAAAATAGGAAAAAGAGTATTCTTATACCCTAAACCCTTAGGAATTCATTTACACGTTCATTTCAAAATCAAAGACAAAGTAGAGATTGGCCACCATTAGACAAGCTAGAGAAAGAAAAAGTAACCAAAGGAAGAAGAGTGATCAAAATCAAATTCATTCAAACCTCAAACTCCTTAATCTCAAAGCTAAGGTGAATAATGAAAACATCTCTTGTTTTCTTAATTTTTTTTGGTTTTAAGGATAATCAAAATTTATTTCAATGTTATGCCAAAATTTAGAAGGGTAAAATATTTATATGTGCTTGTTGATGATTTATGCTCATTCATATAGGTTTTATGATATGTTTTAATGTGAAAACCCTATTTAATAATATCCAAATTCCTTACAATTTTAGATTTAGATCAAAAATGATATTTTAGAGATGGATTTTAGTTTCAATAATAACAGTAATTTGATATAGTGAGAAGAGTTTTCCACATTGCTTTGGATAATGGATTCGATGGTTAAGTGACTAGGAAGTGAAAACAAATGGGAGCGATATGGGAATTTTTTTCCATTCCCACTGTGAAAGGACTATCTACACGGGATAGAGCATTTATAGTGTTTCGAATATCGAGCTCACCCCCTATAGACAGCACGTTGCACTTGCTCCTGTTCACACTTGAAGTCTGTTGCGTGGGACAGACAATATCTCTTCGAAATTGAAGCGTTGCAGGGGAAAATTATTAACTTAGAATAAAATCACCTGACCGTTTTGAGTACGAGTTCCATTGTTTTAGAATGAAGCACCCATCTTCGCACCGTAAATCGAGTGGAGGAAGCCTAACACTTTCCGTAGCTGAATCGCCATCCGTCACTCTTTCTCCTACCACATCACAAGCGGAATACAGTCATTTGGTCCCGATCGGGCCAGTCATGGACCGAACGCCTCCTAACTTTACAGTTCTACTCATTCCACCCGAGAGGGCTTCTTTGGTGGTTTCTGCTAAAGTTATTCATAACATTTATGCGTAATATGGCATTCCAGAGGAGGATGTACGTCTGGCAGAGCAAGATGAGTTCACTTAGATGCCTCCTCCGGGGTACACCGCTTGCCATCGGTATATGTGTTTGAATGGAGTTGTGCCTCCCTTTAACGAATTTCTACACAAGACTCTTTCGAACTTAGTTTCCCCATTTCAGATTCATTCCAATGGCTATGCCATTTTGACTTGCTTACTATTCTTTTCATTCGGACATTCAACCATGCTCCAAGCTTTGAAGAGTTGTGATACTTTCTATCGTTTAAAAGGAGAGATGACCACCCTTCCTTAATCGTAATTGAAGCCCAAAGAAATGAAAAATCGTTCTACGTCTGTAGAGCAACTTGTCGGGATTAAAGATGCAATATTTCTTCGTTATAATCCCCGAGGGGTTCAATTGTCGGTGGACGACAGGGGGTGAGTTCCTTTTCATACTTATCGAGCATCGACGTGTTGCTATGGAGTTTCTAACGAGCTATATACTTCTTGTACTTATTCCAAGGCCGAACAGAGATGTGGCTCTTGATGAATTTTTTTAGACACTAAAGGCTATTGATACCGAGGAGAGATGCGTTAAAGTTTTAGTTATCGATGAAAACTTGCATCGATATGGATTATTATATCCAGGTAGATCCCCTGTTCAAGTTGAAGTCCCCTCCCCTGCCCGATCTAGAGTTCGCACAAGATATACTTCTTCTTTCCATGGTTTCAAAGAAAGCACCTCTCAAGAGAGAGTGCCTATCTGGAGGATCAACTGAGGAGGCCCGCGAAGGAGGAGATGCTACTGCGACTAGATTTAGCGGCCCGATTAGAGTGCCCCCGATCCCGGAGGAAGGAGAAGAAGAGCCAAGCAAAGGGAAAGCAAGGCCGTATTGGACTTAGAAAAGAAAGAGGGGGAATTTGAGAGTAGCAACAATGAGTCTACTACAAGTGACGACTTTTATGTAGAATCCAATGACGAGGACTCGAAATCGTGTGATGAAATTACAGGACTGAACTCTGTTCTTCCAAGCTCACCCCTTCCAAATACGAACGTTAAAGACAAAGCACCAAAGATGAAAAGGCATCAAGATTCTCCAGTAAAGATGCTAGAGTGGAGTTTGGTAATTTGAGCGACGTCTATGTTGATTTTGATGCATTTGTGGGAGAAGATTTTAAATTCAGAAAGTGCCCCCTCATTCAAGCAGTTCTGCATCTGAAGTTAGACCGGCTTTTCCTACAACTGCTGCTCGAATTGGTTCGTGATGGCGCTCTAGGCCTTCCCCAAACTACACATGTCACTAGGATTACACTTGCTTTCTTATACTCTTTCCGTGTCTATTTTACGCTTCTGAATTTTTTTTCCAGGTATGACGAAACAACATGGCCTCTATGATGAATTCGAAGAGTTCACTGACTCCCAGCGCTGGTCTAAGTGCCCTTCTGGCCGTTATCAGCCATGAGAAATGGAGGAGGAGTATAGGAGGCGGATGGAACTAGAGGCCGAAGCCCACCGCCAAGATGAAAGAGATCGGCACCAGTCATACGAAGGTGGGTATGAGAAAAGGAGGTCTTTTGATGAAAGGGAGGAACCATCAAAGAGATCGAAATTCAACCGACGTTCGCATTCTTCAGAGCAACAGGTTTCCGCTTCAATGCTCCCTTCAATAGGTCAAGAAATCCTCGTCACTTCTACTTCTGCTCCACCATCGATCTGTATTCCACTATCTTCAATCGTGCTTGCCCTCGATGCTTCGCGTCCTCACCGTTGACGTGCCTATATTCTTCCTTTGAGCCCCCTAAGCTTAAGGCAGCGCTTCCCAGTTAGTTCTTGAAGGGAGTTAAGTTTGATCATGATCAGCACCTAGTTCGTAAGGGTTCGTACATGCCTCACCTTCAAGCGATTCAAAGCGACTTGGATCAGGCCAAAGGATGGGAGAGATTGTGTAAGCAGCTGTCGGACACCAATCGCAATAACTAGAAAGAAATCCTCTCATTCGAGTCTGAGAAAGATGATTTTGAAAGAGTGCTGTCAGAAGGCAATGCCCAAATTAAATTGATAGAAGAGGAGAGGGAAACGAGGCCGCAAGAGAGCAAGAGGACTGTCGACTTTCTAAAAGAGGCAAAAGAGGTTCATGCCAGAATTGAGATTGTCGATAAAGACGAGATAAAGAACGCTCATGCCGAAGAGGCAAACATAAAAGAAGTGGCTGCTTGCAAAGCAACTATTGAGGCTCAAAGGAAAACATTACTAATCACGACCTCATGATTAAGGGGCACAACAAGACTATTTCCGATCAAGCCGAGACAATTGCCAGGCTACAGGATCATGTCTCGCGGCTCAGTTTCAATAATTCTGGAGTTGAAGTTGAGAAAGCCGCTGTTAGATCAGATTACTTAGAGATCCAAAATACTTTTGAAAGAAAGATGGAAAAGCTGGACGCAACCATTCTGAATTTTTATGATAATCCCCTCCCTATTCACCAAGGGAGTCTCGGTATTTGGATCCAATGTTCCGGCGCACTCTCGCTTTATTTCGGGAAGAAACCTTATCCCGCTTTTTCGATAGCGGTGATGTCTATACTGAGCGAGAGTTGCAGGATGCCTATCTTGATGAAGAATCAAAGAAGGAATTGCTCAAGGGCTGTTAGATTCTTCGAGTTGAAAGAGAGAAAGAGGCCACCAACGCTGCCTTAATGACTGCCGCCGATGCACTCACAAGCCTTCTATTTCGAGCGCGAGTAAATCATCGAAGCATTCCTATGACCTGCTAGCAAGTTCTGAGCTCGAGACTCTTCCTCGGGTAGTGGAACCATTGAAAGAGGGAGAATGTGGTGAATATGAAGTCGACAGTCTCGACCATTCCTCCGATGCAGGTAATGTTCTCGCTTCCTCCGAGTTCGGGAGTTTCCAACTAACGCCGTAAAAGCAGGAAGAATTTAATGCTTTCGTTTTTGATCTTATAAGTCCATCCACCTTTTCTATTGATGTGCATGCTTCCTTAGCTCCCAGACCCGCTGCTATTTCTACAGCTTCAGTGGTCGTCCTATTCCTATTCCTACCTCCATGTCTGGCTCGCAACCTGGGCCAGAGTTCGAAAAGATAGCCACGCTTCGTGGCCTAAATGACCCTTTTGTGTCTTCAGAAGGCAATGTAACAACGGCAGAAATTAAGGAGCTGGAAGTTCAGAAAAAGCAGCCTTGCAAGACTCGACACGTGTTGGTCACTATCAAGAAGGAAAAGGTTGAAGCGATCAAGGCATCAAAGAGCTCCCGTAAATCATGGAAATGCAAAGGGAAGGGAGACTTTTCTGAGAAGGTTGTAGAGGAAGAGGAGGACATTGCCACTGAGATGTTCTTTGACATTACCGGCAGCGATGCTACTTGTGAGACGAAGTAGAAGCTACCAAAAAAGGGAGGAAAGTGGAGCGATGGAAGGAAGCCTCGACAAGCTTGTGCGAAGACTGATTTGGTTTTTGGTTCCTTTTGAGTCATTTTATTCAAGTGCAAAGTCTGCCTTAGTGTTTTTACTGTGGAGTCTGTATTTTCATTCTGTTGGCCGGTGTTGTGTGGGTACGACCCCCACATTTTGACCCTGTGTAAAGAAAATTACAAGCAATATATTGATATTTTGACTGTATTCTCGTCTGTCTGCTCATATATGTTCTATGCACTTATGCTTATTTTATTTTATACTTATTAGTTCTGTGATTACTGCCAAAATCCTTTGTTTGAAGTAACATAACTTAAAAAATCATTACTTAAAAGTTAACAGAACTTAAAAATTATTTGTTTGGAATGATAGTATTTTTGAACTTATTATTTTCACATGTTTTTATTCAAGTGGATGTGTGTGCCCCCAGTTCACAGGGCTTTTTAATTCGGATAATTTTCAAATGACTGGTAACTTATGATTTAGATCATTTTCATATTAAACTTGAAATTTGGCTAAGTCACAGATTGATTTTCCCTTTTTTTGAAAATTTTGCAACTTTAGCATGTAATCCAAGATTCTTGTAATATTCCAGTAAGTATGCAATATATGCATGTTTGAGAAGTGCATATTGCATAGGTTAACTGTGGGCAGTTTAAATCATTAAGTGTCCTTGGCTAAAACTTTTCTGTTGTTTATAGCATTCCAATTTTGTTAGAGTTGTGCTCATTATTCCTGATTATAGAAGTAGTTGGCGTTGGTTATGGGATGCGTGATTATTTGGTGCTCCTTGGCATTGCCTATCTTCGGGCAATGCGAGGTGTGTATGTTTTAGTGCTCCACGAAGCTGTCTATCTTCGGGAAGGGTGAGGAGTTTTAAGAATCAATGAACGAATTTTCATGCTCCTTGGAGTTGCCTATCTTTAGGCAATGTGAGGAGCTAGTGTTTTGAAATTTAGTGCACAACTTATGGAGTGTGCGGCATTTAATACTTCTCGGTATTGCCCATCTTTGGGAAACTTGAGGGGTATGCATTTTGGTGCGGCTTATGAGATGTGCGGTTTTTAGTTCTCCTCTGTGTTGCCTATCTTCAGGCAACGTAAGGATTTGGCATTTTGGAGATTAGTGCACAGCTTATGAAATGCATGGCTTTTCATGCTCCTAAGTGTTGCCTATCTTCGAGCAACGTAAGGAGCGTATGTTTTGGAAGTCAGTGTGTGGCTTATGAAATGCACGGATTTTGATGCTCCTCGGCGTTAGCTATCTTGGAGAAACGTGAGGTGCCTATGTTTTGGTTGGGCTTATGGAATGTGCGGCTTTTGGTGCTCCTTGGCATTGCCTATCTTTGGGCAATGCAAGGAAAGTATGTTTTGATCCTTCTCGATGCTACTGGAGCAACACCGGTTTTTAAAGGGCAATGATCGTGTTTCGTCAACCCAGCAGTTTGAGTCGATTTGCTTCCGTCGACCCGGTGGGTATTTATTATGAACACAGTTTTGTCGGGTCAAAAGAGCAAATCGAGTTTTATTAAGGAAAACATGGCATATTCTTTGCCTATTTATAATGCCTTTGGCACCCCTGGATGGCTTATTTACTAGAAAGTAAAAAGTACATAAGGTAGCTTTCAGACAAAGTAACGGCGGTTCGATTCGCTATTCCATGCCCTGGGAACTTGAGTTCCGTCGATAGTTGTTAGCTTGAATGTTTCATCTCTTAGCTTTTGATTGATGACATACGGTCCTTCCCAGTTTGGTCCGAATATCCCCAAAACGGGGTAAACTCGCTTAAGCATCAGATCTCCCTCTTCGAAGGTTTGATTGTGAACTATGGAGTTGAAGTATCGTGCGACCCTTTTTTGGTGGGTGACGGTTCTTAACTCTGCTTCTTCTCTTCTTTTGTCAATCATATCTAGCGATTTGAGTAGGATTTGTTTTTTCCTTTCGATTGAAGTTTTGCCTTCGGTGCGAGGAGACTTCTAGTTCAACAAGAATCATTGCTTCTAGACCGTAAGCCAAGGCGAACAGAGTGAGGCTAGTTGCCGCTTTTTGGGTAGCTCTGTAAGCTCATAGTGCGAGTGGAAGTTCATCAATCCAATTACCTTTTTCCTTTTGTTAGTCACTTTTTGGTAGTGGACTTGATAATCTTGTTTATCGCTTCCACTTGCCCGTTTGCTTGCGAATGAACCTTCATGAAAAAACTCTTTTCACTTTGGAAGTGCTTGTAGAAGACTATAAACTCAACACTTTTGAATTTAGTTCTATTACCCATGAAGACTTTTTATGGCACACCAATCCTGCAAATAATGTTTTTAGTAACAAAATTAATGACTTTCTTTATGGTTATGGTGGCCAGCGGTTCCGCTTCGGTTAATTTTGTGAAATATTCTACGGAAACTATAGCTTATTTGGCCCCTTCTTTTACTATTGGCAGGGCGCCAGTCAAGTCGATTCCTCATATTGCAAATGTCCACGAGATGACCATCTGCATTAGCTTTATTGAAGGAATTCTCTTAATTTTGCTAAATCTTTTACGGTGATCGCATCTTCTAGCATAGTCTGCAGTGTCGTGGGTAATTGTTGGCCAGAAAGATCCATACCGAAGAGCTTTCTTTGCCAAGGTCTACCCCATAGTCTGGTCTCCACGTTCGCCGTCGTGTACCTCCTTTAGGATTCGCCGTGCTTCATTATTAGTCACACACCTAAGAAGGGGGTCGAGAACCCACTTCGATAGAGTATTCTATCCTATATCATGAACCGTGGTACCTTTCAGAGAAGCCTTTTCTGTTGGTTCCGGCCAGTGGGAAGGGTTCCGTAAGCAGGTAGTCCTTTATCGGTGACATCAATGTTTCTGGTTCGACGGTTATCTCGAGGATCCAGTTGATGTTCAACTCATCTATTGTCGGGGAGGTTAAGTTTCGACTGTGATGAGCCCCAGTGATTGAGCTTCCCCATAGCTTGCTAGTTTAGCCAAATAGTCCACCTTGGTGTTTTGTTCTTGTGGAATGTGGGCTATGTTATAATGTTTGATGTTGCTTAGCAGTTCTTGCACTTTAGATAGGTATGGGGCAAGATTCTCTCCTCAAGCCTGGTATCCCCCCTTTACTTGACAGACGACTAACTGATTTGATGCAGATGTGAATGGATTTTATCATAAGTTCTTTGACCATCTTTAGTCCTGAAATAAGCGCATCATATTCCACCTCATTATTCGTCGCAGGAAATTCCAAGCGCAAGGCATAACATATGGCTCTACCTTCAGGGGGCTTCGAGCATGACCCCTACCCTTGAACAAAGATTGTTAGATGCACCATCAACAAGGTGTTTCCATTGAGTCTCCACCTCCAATGGTGCTTCTTCTTCATCGTCCGTATGGTAAACTCGACGGTGAAGTCTGCTAAAGCTTGCCCATTGGTAGCTCTCCTAGGATGGTATGCAATTTCATATTGACTTAGCTCTATGTTCCATTTAAGGAGTCTCCCATAAGTTTTAGGTCGGTACAATACTTGTTTTATGGGATGATTGGTTAATACTTTGATCAGATATGCCTGAAAGTATGGTCGTAACTTCCAAAATGTGATCAAGAGGTAATATGCTTCTTCTCAGCTCTAGTGAATCGTTTGCTAATGTAATACACGAGTCGTAAGATTCTCGCTTCTTCCCGCATGAGAGTGGCGCTCAGTGGATGTGATGAGACTGCTAAGTAAATGAATATACCTTCTCCATCCACTAGCTTTGATAAGATTGGCAGGGGTTCCATGTGTCGTAGCAGTTCTTCGAAAGCCGTTTGACAAGCTTCACTCCATTCAAAGTTTTTCTTACCCTTCTTCAGCGCATCAAAGAAAGGTATGCACTTGTTTATAGCTTCTGAGATAAATCGCCTCAGTGCTGCGACTTTTCCATTCAAGCTTAATTTGAAGTTTCTTCTTATTTCTCGGGGCTTGAACTTCCCATAGCGCCGTTATTTGTTCTAGATTTGCTTCGATGCCTTGGGCACTTACTATGAACACCAAGAATTTACCAGAGGCTACTCTAAAGTGACATTTGAGTAGGATGAGCCTCATTCCATACTTCTAGAGTATTTCGAACATTTCAGCAATATTTTCTAAATGGTTAGCGACCATTCGAGATTTGACCAACATGTCATCCACATAAACTTCCATAGCATGACCGATTTGGTGTTTGAACATAGTATTCACCAGCCTTTGGTATGTTGCCCTAATTTTTTTAAACCGGATGACATTACTCTGTAGTAGTACGGTCCCAAATCGATGATGAAGCTGGTGTTCTCTTAATCTGGCTCATGCATTAGGGTCTGGTTGCAGCTCGAGTATGCATCCTAAATGACAGCAATTCATTCCTCACCGTTCCATCCACAAGCCGATTGATTCTAGGAAGTGGGAAGCTATCTTTCGGGTAAACTTTATTTAGATCCGAGAAGTTAACACAAGTTCGCCATTTTACATTAAACTTCTTGACTAAGACTAGGTTTGATCCCATTCAGGGTAAGCTGCGTCTCAAATGAAGCCATTAGCCATCAGTTTATCTACCTCCTCTCTCAATGCCTTGGACCATTCAGGCACAAGCTGTGCCTGTTTTTCTTTACTGGTGTGAATTTGGGGTCAATATTGAGCATGTGCAGGCAATTTCGGGTGATATCCCACACATATCGGAGTGTGTCCAAGAAAATATGTCCAAATTGGCATGGAGGAAATTAGTTAGTTCTGACTGCATCCTGTTTCCAAGGCGCGATCCAATTTTCAAGACCCATGTTGGGTCATCCATACAGACTGGGACAAACACCATCAATTCTGCTAGTGCTGCTCGAGCTCCTCTGAACTCTTCTTTCTAGGATCCAATGCCTTGTCGGGTCGGCTATGGTCCCCGAGCCATTCTTCTTGACTCATGCAATTCTACAATGTAGCATTCCGGGGCGACGCTTTGGTCTCCTTTCATAATTCCGACTCCATGCTCTATAGGGAACTTCATTGTAAGGCAGCATTGGGCCAATGTTGTTCTAAAGTCGGCTAGTGCGGGCCATCCAAAGAAGGCATTGTATGCTGGCATTTTATCCATGATCACAAAAGTCTGAATAAGGGCGACCCTTTGCTCACCCTCTCCAAGCTCTACAGGTAGGTTAATTGTTCCCACTGGTTGTTTAGGCTAGTTAGTAAACCCCTGAATCTTTGTTTGGAAAACGGATAAGATTTTCATGTCAATCTTCATCAGATCGAAAGTATGTTTAAGGAGTATTTTAACGAAGCTACCACTATCAACCAATACCCATCGAACTGCAGTAGATTCGATTCCTACCGTCACCACCATCGGATCGAGAATTGGAGCTTCGATACCTCGGTGTCACAATTTTGGAACACTATATCATCATTCAAGACCCTTTACAGCTTGTCTAGAGTTTCATCTTTTACAGCTAAACATGATTCCTTCGGAGCGTGCTTCAACGAGCTTGCATATCGCTCCATTTCCCCCAACTTCTTTGTGTAGGGTATGGTCCCCCAGATATTGTTCCAATAATAAGCATTTGGTCAGTTCATTTTGACCCTTCTTCACTAATTTCCACTTGATTCCTTCATTCTCTAGGAGGCTGAGGAGCCGTAGATTGATAGAGTTTTTTAGGCTTTCTTACATACTACTGGAGCTTATTGTCCTGGATTAACTCCTCAATGAGATTCTTTAGATGGCGGCATCGTTTATATTGTGGCCATGTGTCTCGTGAAAGCGGTAGAAATTTCCTGAATGCTTCTGCTGTTAGGTTGCTTCATTTCTGGAGGACTTTTTGTATTCCTCAGTCCCTTGAGTCATAAGAATAATGTTTTACGATGTGTCGCTTTGGGGTATGTAGCCTTTGGGCCTAAAACCTTTGATATTTTTATTGTTGCCATTACCATTCTTCTTATTAGAGTTTTTACTTTTTCTCATTGAATTTCCATCTTTCCTGGTGATTCCTTCAGTAATCTGAGAAGTGTGCACATTTTGATTCATTGCTACATCACTTTGCCCGACGTTCGTCGGTTACACACTATTAGATTTCCTTTTCAATTCTTGCACTTCCTCCAACCTTAGGTACTTACTTGCTTTACGATTGAAATCTTTCCTGGTGGTAGGTTGCTTCATCTTAATCCACTTTCCAAATTCAGTTTTCGGGTGAATGGCATAAAATAATGCCATAAAAACCATGTTTTCCTTGGGTTTGCTCACTTCTGTCACTGCGGTGTTAAACCTGTTCATGAAAGATTTTAGTGATTAGTTGCGCCCTTGGAATAATACGGATAGGGACATGACTTCTTTTGGCTGCGTAGTATGGAGCCTGAATGGATCAAGGAACCTTGTCGCCAGTTGGTTAAAAGTAGAGATAGATCTTGGTGGAAGCTTGGTGAACCACATCGACGCATCTCCTTCGAGAAAGATAGGAAAGCATCTGCATCGAATAGCTTCGGAGGCATTAGCTTCGTTCATATACCAACTGTATTTCTGTAACTGAGGTTTTGGATCTTTTGTCCCATCATAGGATGGAATAGTTGGCACTGTGAATTTTTCTGGATATCTCTCATTCTAGATTTCATCGTTAAAGAGAGTCCGACTTGGTGTAGATCCCCATTCATCATCTCTTCTTACTCTCCTCCATTAATCATTTAACCATATCCCCTATGTATGCCTCTGATGTCTAGTAGTCCTGAGGATGACACTCGGTCACTATGCCAAGTATTTGGCTTTGCAAACAGTCTTGTTGAGTGGGCTGAAACCTAGGCTTATCTGCCTTCGGGTGAGACACTCCTACAGGGTCCCATTAGCTAGTAGTTGGCCTAACTAGAGCAGTTTTAGTATTCCTAATGTTATCGATGCATTGGTATTTTCTTTTAATTTTTCGTCTACTCTCCGTCCTATGATCGGAGAAATCCATAGCTGTGTCTTCCAAAAGGGTCTTTGCCCCTGATGTAAGTTCAAAATAGGTTTCCTCATGGCGAACAATGTACTGGCATTTCAGTCCACGTTAAGTCCCATGTCACCCTTTTTTGTGGATTTTTTCCGTTTCTTCTATGTAAACCAGACACAGAGAAATTCCCTTGTTTTATAGCAGCCGTAGGTTCATGCATAGTCCTTGAGTAGGATTTGACTGTAGGGTTAGGAGAGCGTTAAGCTTATCCATTTGAGCCTTTCATCTACTTTCCTTTTTTGGTTGATCTCATCAACCATTTTATTCAACTAATCCCTGGTGACAACTTCGTGCTGATTGGAGAATTTTGACGCTTGATTTCCTAAGTTAGCACCATTTACTTCAATGTTTTGGGGATTAACATCTTCACTAGCTATTACTGCACCTATGGATCTTCCAAAGGTAGTTCTTCTTCTTTTAGGGGCCATTGATTCCAAATAGTGGATTTTTTAAGCAAAGATTAAGGATCTAACTTCTGGACCTATAGGATCCAAAGTAGCTAGCTAGATCTGAATCCTGAGTTGGGGTTCTTAGTGAAAATACCAAAATGTTAACCCAAAATATGGATCAACACCCTGGTTTGAGTTTGAAAGCACCAGCCCTGTTCTGACAGAGCAATATCATATATAACAGATATAGAAAAAGAAGAGTGAGAGAAAGAAGACAGGAAATTTTATATGACGATCTGTCTCCTTGACCGTCAGAAATCGACGCTAATACATCCACGATATTCATGTGCCGTAAATCCAAGTGCCGGGGAGGCAAATTATCAAGGGTGTAAAAGAAAATAAAGATAGAAGATAACACAGTAATAGAATCTCACATCGCATTCAATATTTTAATTATACATAAATGATCAGAGTCAAATACAAATCCAGTGGGATAGTTATAATTGTCTATCCGTACATATGTTGGAAAATATATACTACATGACATAGCGGAAAATGGGTAGATATCTACATAAGGTACTTCAGCTTCATAGCTCCAAAAGGCTTCTCCATAATGCTCCCCAAATGCTCCAAAATGCTTCTAAGGTATCCTGACTACATGGCTGCCCAAAAAACAGGGCACCTAGAGTTTGAAGGGAAAAACAAACTCTATGTCAGTCATGGGACTAGTGTGAGAACTCAAAGTAGATTTTTTGAAAACAAAAAGGTATCTTATAAGACCACGCCGCACATAAACATGGAGCAAGTTTTTACCTTATGTTAGCCAAAACTTTTTATTACGTAAAATTTAGGGATACTATTTTTAAATATATTCTTGAAACATTTGCAAATAAACTTATTAATCTTAGTCGAAATTGTTAACATTATTAAATTCCAACATACTAGGTTCAATAAACAAAACCGCAAGTTCTTATTGAAGAATGTATTTCCATATAAATGACCAGGTGAAGGGACTACCTTTCGATGGGTACACCTTAGATGGATGTCCCAAGGAACCATCACAAAGCTCCTCTATCAACACAAGACCGGCCTATCTATATAACCAGATAATACCAAATATGTCATCCCCCGGTTATTACCGACCTTTATCTGAGAGCTCTCTTCGCATACATCCACATTAATTTACATCCCGAATGTCATAGCGGAAAGAAATATATATAGAAGGGAATGATCATACTCTAATTGGGAATGACCCATTTAGCCTTACTACATCTAACCCTGTTTCGGTAATTTCAGGTTGATGAGGCTTGAGGGTATGATTACCTTTTCACAAAGCACATCTTCTTTCACTTTGAATGCCATATTGCCATTCCACATCCACACGACTGACTTCTACAAACGTATAACTTTCTGAGCTCGTATGTCTTGGGAAAGGGTGTTAAGTTAAGAGAAGGTATTTTTTTCCGCCACCGACTATATACATCTATAGAGACCACTCATTGTGATTTAGAATGCAAGGTTAGACATTCATCCATATAAGTTCGTTCTAGGACCGAACGTACTTTCCTTGGCCATTACTAGGCGAGAAGTCCTTGTGGTTCTGCAATTTTTCATAACAAATAGACACCGCTATAATATAGTGAATCGGGAGTTTATCCCTAATTAATCAACAAGTAGTCCCTCGTTATTATCCATCTCAATATCTCCTTCTTCAAACATCTTCAATCTTTGAACATGTAAATTGTTTCTTAATGGTCTTCAAATAGAAATCACCTAAATCCGACCCCGGTTCCTTCGCATCCAATCATCGATAAAAATGATGAAATTAGGTGATTGTTTTTTTATTCATTCATTTTTCTCTACCAAAATATATTCGAGAGATATTTTCTCAAAATATTCTATTAGTGAATACGGAATCATTTAAACCTCTCTTTTGAATATTTCTTAAATCATGTTTAATGAGTATCTTTTGAGAAAATAGGATTATAGAAATCATTCTACTTTATCCAAAATCAACTTCTGTATTCAACGAGTGCTATGGGCGGAATAACGGTGAGATCACCTTGGAAATTCCACGAATAGGACAAGTTCACTCTTTGGATTTTAATAATGAGTATAAGAAGAATATTTCTATAAAATTCAAGTTGAGCATCCGGGATTTCTTTTCGATATATTCCACCCCTTGCCTAAAAGAGAAAACTAAGGCCAGGTAAGTTCAGCGCACTGGTTGCTCCATCCCTAACCTTAGTTACATGCCTTTTTTCACTTTTAGATCTCACAGGTGGGACAAATGTACTAGTCGTTTCTATATACTCATTTTCCTTTTTTAAATCACTTAATTATTTGTTTAACCATCTTTTAAATAATGTTAAATTGTTCAAATTTATTTTTAGATGCATTATTATTTACTTAAAATTATTTACATAAGACTTTGGAAGGAATTGTTTAGTTCCATCCTTTACTTCAAAAGTTATTGAAAAGTGTTGCGAAAAGTGTTGCAAATAGTGTTACAAAAAGTGCTTTAAAAGCTATATTCTCCGAAACAACTTTTATATCATTTATAAAACCATATTTTCAACTTAAATCACTTTTAAAAGATTTAAAAAGGTTTTTAGAATTTATTTCATACTTTTAAACCTATTATTTTATCAATTTCCTACTTTGGTCATTTAGTGCAAAAAATGGATTTTTCTTGAAAACTATTTTGCCATATTTCAAAATATACAAGATGAAATTTTGATTTTCATTTTTTATATAAAAGATATAGATATAAGGATTTGGATAATTCTTATTTTGAAGAATTCTGAACTATATTCCAATTCGTATGTTCATTTGAGTTTTTGATGCGAAAACACGAACTATCGTTTACGCGACGCGTCAAATTTTAGACATATTTTGAGATTCTTATCCAAGCTTTGTTGAAAATAGGTTTAAACACTTAGGAATCATTTTTAAAGCATATGCAAACATTTTTCGAAGATATAAATGATTCCATTTTATATTCCATTTCTTTTGGAAAGTGAGTTCCATGCGATTATACGTCGTATAAATCCATGACTTGTTTCAACATAAATTTTCAATATATAATTCATAAACATCCAACACAATGTTTATAATCATTTTAACATATTGTAAAAGCCATATGAACTTATAAATCAATTTAACAACGTTTTATTACAGTGTCACATGATTGTCATTTATGTACATATTTGCTTACTAACTTTGCAAATGACTTAAAGGTGGTTGCTTCCTTTTTCAAACACTTATCAAACATCATTATTAACATCCAAACAATATTTATAAATTGCATAACATCATATAAATATTTACTACTTATCAATTTAGAGTTCTTACCCTTTGTCGCTTTCAAACTAATTTTAAATTTTTCTAACTTTGCTAAACTTTGCCTTAAGCTCTTAGAACTTGCTAAACTTTCTCATACTTGCCTTAGGAGGCCATGACCATGCATGGAAGGGAAAATGTGCTTGGCCAAATGGAGGAAGAGGAGTGCATGAGCAATAGAAGAGAATAGGAGAAGTTTTGAAGTGGCTCGGATGGAGTTTTGTTGATATTTTTCTTTGTTTTATTTTTTAAATGTTTTGACGTTATTTAATTATAGAAATAAGCCATTAAATGATGTAAGAGAGCTTAAGAAATTAAAGAAGAAAAAAGTGAATAAGAAGAGGATGGTATTTATAGAAAATATTTAATATTAAAGTATAGATTTGTGTTTTTACTTAAAAAACCTTCCTTAAGAATTAAGTAAACTTATTAAATTCAACATTTACCATCTACATCACATCATACTTTTAAAATTCAAATACTTAAGAGCTATGTGAAGAATAAAAATGATTCCTTTACTTTAAGTCACATTTGATATGACATGTGTTTTGTCTTTTTTAGTTTACTTTTGTTAATTACTTTCTAGAATTTCCTAAGTGTGATTATTAAAAGTAACATTGTTTAGCTAGTTATTAACTATCTTTGTATGCTAACATATTTATTAAATTATGTACATAAAGGTGCAACAACATTGCGATAACTTTAAATCGATAAAGCATTGATTTTTGAAAAGATATTTTACGGTCATATTTTGACGTTTTAGTTAAACTATTTATTTATGTAAACCAAATTTAAAAATTAATTTGTATAATGTTATTTAAAAAATAAACATTCATAAATAAATTAAAATAATTTATTAAACCATTCAAACTTACTTTTCTGAAATCAGGATTTTGTCACTTTTGTCGATATAAGAAAATGTTACTATTTTTATGTTTTTTCTATTTTCAAATCCTATCTAATATTGTTTGAATCATAAAATGTTTTATATTTTATATTTAAAATAATTTTAAATCTTATATTTTGAAGTGGCTAAATTTTGGGTCATTACATTCCCTCTACTAAAAAGAATTTCGTCCTTGAAATTAGATAAGAGTAAAATAACTCAAAAGGAAATATGTGTTCAATAAGATGGAATATATACAATAAGCGATTACATGACCTGCGGTGAGTACACTCAAATGATAGATAAAGTTTATAAATCGATCCTAAACTCGGGATATGCTTTTATTATTCTATCTTCTGTTTCCCATGTGCAATCATCAGCATCCTCACTCCATTGAACTTTTACCAACCTTCTTTCTTCATCGTTTCTCATCTTAATCCATGATTAGAACGGACCTTCTAATTGCCGCTGAGTTTGGTTCTATCTCCAAGTCATCCTAGGAAGCCATTTCTATGATTTGTTCTGAGTCATATACATGCTTCTGTTAATGTGATAGGTGAAAAATATTGTGTACACCAGACAATCTTTCAGGCAATTGTACTCGATTAGCTAGTTAGCCTATTCGTTCGAGAATGGAAAAAGGTCTAATATATCGAGGTGCTAACTTCTCAGCTCTTCCAAATCTTACTACCCCTCTCATTGGAGAGACTTTCAAAAAGAATGAATCTCCAATTGAGAATTCCATATTTCTACTCCTTTGGTCTGCATAACCCTTCTTTCTACTTTGGGCTTCTTTTAATTTTTTTTCTAATCATATCAACATTCTTTAAAGTTTCTCGTATCATATCTGGGCCAAGCACTAATCGATCTTCGGTTTCTATCCAACATGTTAGCGATTTACATGGATGACCATACAAAGCTTCATACGGTGCCATGCCGATACTAGTTTGATAGCTATTATTGAAGGAGAACTCTATTAAATGTAAATGATTCTCCCACGAGCCTCCAAAGTCTAGAATACATGCTCTTAAAAGATCTTCCAAAATACGGTTGATTCTTTCCGTCTGTATGTAGTGCTTATACTCAGGTTGGTTTCCAAAGCTGCCTGTAATGCTTCCAAAAAATGACTAATGAAGATTGGATCACGATCGCTTACTATGCTACTCGGAACTCCATGCAATCGGACAAACTCCTTCATATATATATATATCCGCAAGGCTTGTTGCAGTTCTTGTTGGCTTAACTGTAATAAAGTGTGTACTTTTGGTTAATATGTCTATGAAAACCCAAATGCCTTCATTTCCTTTCCTTGTTCGAGGTAAGCCATCAATGAAATCCATGGATATTTGATCCCAAATCCAAGTTGGAATCTCCAAGGGTAGAAGTAATCCTGCCTTTTTTTGTTGGTCACTTTTAATTCTTTGGCAATTTTCATAACGACTGACATAGATAGATATGTCCCTCTTCATGCTTCTCTACCAAAATGTACGCTTCATGTCCTTGTACATCTTATGAATTCTCGGATGAATGCTAAGTTTGGCTATGTGGCATTCAGCTAGTACTTCTTGCTTAAGATTTTCAACATACAGAATACAAATTCTTCCATTTAATAGCAGTGCTCCATGGTTATCTATTTTAGAGCTTGAATTTCTTCCTTCTACAGCTACTTTAATGTATTTCTCAAACCATTTATCTTCTCCCCATTTACTATTGATTCTTTCTAGAAGTGTTGGAGTTACTACCAAATATGAAATTGTAGCTAACTTCCTACTCAATTCATCCGCTACTACGTTGGCTTTCCCAGGTGTATATATAGAATATCAAGATCATAGGATGCGAGAAATTCTAGCCAACATTGCCATCTCATGTTCAAGTCCTTCTGGGTGAAAAGATACTTCAAAGATTTATGGTCCGTGAAGAGTTTGAATTTTTCACCCAGCACATAATGTCTCCAAATCTTTAGAGTGAATACAATGACTAATAATTCTAAGTCATGTGTTTCATAATTCTTCTCAGGTTAAAACGATCAGATGGACAAGTCTTGAATTAGCCGATAAGATAAAAGAATGTGTCCCATACCACATGTTTTACCTAACCATTTAATTCTCCTTCTCATTTGCTCGAATAGTGAAAAACCGTGTATTTTATATATAAAATAATTCACTTGAGAAAACAAGCTTTTAATACCAATTTTGAAAGCCATATTTGAAAATTCCCTCATTACCGAGAATAAATAGATTCTATCTTTAAAAATACTTTAAAAATATTATATAATAATTATTTAAAATGCCCATTTATTTTAGAAATTATCTCAGAAAAGTTTGCAAAAATCCATGCTCGAAAACGAATAAAAACCTAAGAAATAATTCAAATCGGTAATCGAATTAAATTCAAATTAAATTCAAATTAAATCTGAAATTTGAATTTAAAAAATTTGGCTAGTTTACCGTTAGGAATCATGGCATTAAAACATTTCAGAAATATCACAAAAACATGAAGTAAAAGTCCGACGAAAAAAGAACATAAAAAAACATCGGCAACACAATGCTCAGGTCTGAAATCTTCACTCGTACAACTTTCGGACATGAAACAAGTGGTCGAACGACCTTTGATTGAACTAAAAATTGGTTGTGCAAAGAAGAAAACTTTGACTTTCAAACAAAAACAGAATCGATGAATTTCGACTGGAAATAAAAAAGTTAGACAGTCTCAAACATGGACTTAGGCCATGTTTACAACAGTTCAAAATCCAAAAATGTACAGGCCTAAAACCATCTTGGCTTCAACTTCCAGGCATGCAACAAAGGAACAAATTACCTCGGGTTGAGCTAAAAATTGGTATGAACATAGAATAAAACTTCACCTTTCGAATGAAAATAGAATGGATGAATTCCGACTTGAAATGAAAAAGATACATTGTCTCTAACGTGGACTCAGGCCATGTTTGCAATAGTTCAAAAACCAAAAATGCACAAGCCTGAAACCATCTTGGGTTCAACTTCCAGGCATGAAATAGAGGACCTAATTATATTGGATTGAGATGAAAATAGGTATGAACAAAGTAGAAAACTTCATCTGTCAAAAAAAAGAATCAATTAATTTCGACTGGAAATAAAAAAAAGTTATACTATCTCAAACACGGACTCAGACCATGTTTGCAACAGTTCAAAAACAAAAAATGTACAGGCCTGAAACCATCTTGGGTTCAACTTCCAGGCATGAAACAGAGGACCAAATTACCTTAGATTGAGCTGAAAATTGGTTTGCACATACTAGAAAACTTCATCTTTCAAACAAAAAAGAATCATTGAATTCCACTAATATACGAATGAGTTACGATGTCTCAAACATAGACTCAGGCCATGTTTGTAGCAAGATAGAAAACAACTACAGGCAAAATCTGTGTTTGAGTTGATTTTGCAGCAAAGTTTTGAACACTCAAATGACAATATTTTCAAACCAAGTTATGCAGCAACAAAGTTCTACATGTAAAGTTTAAGAATAGAAGGAGAAGTAACTCTACGATGAGAAGAACCTCCAGAAGCATCCACTACATTCAGCTTGCCAGATTTAGAATTATTCGAAGCAATAGGACAAGTGAAAATACGATGGCCTTCCTTCTTGCAATAACGGGAGAAGAGAGACTTAGGATAATCTCGAATCATATGGTCGGTCGAACCACAATTGAAATACCCCTTGCGAGAGGGAGGTACTCCAATAGACTAAGGCTGAGACTGAGGCCAAGGCTGAGGCTGAGAAGTAGAACCAACTAGCTTCTTCTTCTTAGATGTAAAGAACTTGGATTTTTGAAAAGGAAACTGCTTCTTGTTATGGTTCTTGCGAATCTCAACATCATCACCACTGTCAATCTCGTTCTCGACGGCTTCAAGATGAAGAGCCATGTCAACTAGCTCCTCAAAAGAAAGCTTGAGTTGAAGCAAGGGAAGTCCTCCGTCTCTGAGTGTGTTTCATCATTCGAGGCCTTATCTAAGTATGGTCTTGAATACATTAGCACCTCTTATAAAAATAATCTGAAGTTTGTCTCTAGTCATACCAAGTTGTAATGGCCCACCCCAAGACCCACATTAATAAAGAGTATTACTGGGTAATACTATCTGCTAATGTAGAGAATAGGCCTGGATAAGAGCGACCATCTATAGCCCTGTCTTAAATATCTATTGAATACGTCGATAAATGTTCTATATTTTTTTCAAGTGGATCGACATATCCATTAAATACTTAATACAAAGCCAGGTGGCTATAGGATCTATCAGAAAAAAATACAACAACTTAAATTCAAAACACATCACAGAACAGTAGATCATCACATATATATACATATATAGATACATCGTAGATTATACAAAATGATACATGTCAAGTGATATAGCAACCACAATATGCAAGTGAGTCAAAAGTATATACATATCAGAGTAGCAACTAAAAAGGACTACACAAAAAAATTATAACAAAAAGAGCTAGCAGAATAGTCCATGCGGAAGCAGAATAGGCTAAATCCAAATGTACCTAACCTGAAACACCTAGGCCTAACCCAAGTATAAAATATACGGGTCAGTCTAGCTAAACAAATTATTTTACAAGGATAAGCGATAAATGAGCATAAGGATAATGTGATAATATTCTCAAGTGAGAAGGGACAATTAAAATGTATGATTACATCAAGTAATAATATGGTATCACTACACAAACATATAATCTCAAAAGAGATAAAATATCCCATAAAACGCTAGAAGCAGCGAGCCTCATATCATCAACATTCATAAAACATCAGATATGGCTTAGGGGAAAACTTAAACCCGCCATCTTGGAAAACCCAAAACATGCATAAAGAGATTCCATCTCAAACATGCCATAAGGAAAATATATCTCCAAAGAGGAGAATAAAATCTTAAGTAAACGCCATAAGACAAATCTTATATAACGCTAGTGTAGGTAATTCAAATCTCAAAAATAGAATTTCCAAGAGTTCAAATTCCCGAAAGATAATCGCCACAAATATATACCAAATGGTTCAAAGGACAAATTTTAAAAAAGAGTGATATACTAGGGGAAATCACAAAAAACAATGAAATCATCTCAAAGATATAGCACATGCTTATGGACGAAGGCCGCCATGTACTGCTCTCTCAAAATAAGCGCCAAGTCTCTTAGACAAACGTCCCGAAGGATAATAATTACGTCTCTTAGACAAACATCCCAGAAGACAACATCCAAAGGACAAATACATCGCAATGGACAAATACGTCTCTTATACAAACGTCCTGAAGGTCAAATGACCCGAAGGTCCAGTACTGGAAAATATGTCTCTTAGACAATTGTGTCACAAACTTTCGGATAGAAACCCGAACAGTGTTAACGTGTGTCCCATACCACACGTTTGCACTAAACAGTTTACTAACCGCTAGTAAATTTCACACTCAAAGCAATAAAAAGTTTACCTCATCTCATCAGTAAACTCGTCCCACAAGTCAAAACGATCAAACGGATAAGTCGGGAATTAACGAGAAGATAACCGCACGTGTCCCATACCACATGTTTTACCAAACCGTTTAATTCTGCTTCTACATGTACTATTCTGCTCGCTCTTTCTGTTATAACTTTTTGTGTAGTCCTTTTTGGTTTGCTACTTTGATATATATATTCTTTTGACTCATGTTTGTATTGTGGTCGTCATACCACATATGTGATGTATCATTTTGTATACTCTATGATGTATCTGTATATGTGTGTATATATAGGATTATCTGTTGTTCTGTGATGTGTTTTTCATTTGAGTTATTGTATTTTGTTCTGATAGATCCTATAGCCACCTATGGCTTTGTATTAAGTATTTATTGGATATGTCGATCCACAAAAAAGAAGTATAGCATTGTTGACATATTCAATAGATATTTAAGACAAGGGTATAGATGGTCGCTCCTATCTAGCCCTATTCTCTACATTAGCAGATAGTATTACCTACTAATACTCTTTTTAATGTGGGTCTCGGGGTGCTAAATCCAAATATACCTTACTTGAAACACTTCGGCCTATTAATTAAATAATCAACACTTAATTAAAAATGTATGCATATTTACACTATGTAAAAACAAATGTTTTCATTCAAATTTTGAAGCATAGTTTTGAACATTCAAATGATAATATTTGCCAACCAAATTTTGCAGTAACAAAGTTCAACATGCAAGCTGCCAAATGCAAGAAATGAGGAAATATTTTATTGCAGGAATCAAAAGATATTAGCATGAAAATTACCAACTAGAGAAGATTTTGACACAGAAATAAAATTTAAAGTAAAAACAAATTACACAGCAAATTTTTTGGCCATTTTGAGCTTGGCTCAGCTAATTTTTGTGAGTTTTTGTAACTCACCTTGCTGATTTGAATTCAAATACTGGGATTTAGATGCAAGATAGAAGTTTTGCTTGAGATTACAAGCCTTTAGAACCTGTAGAGAGAAAACATAGGACAAGCAAACAATACACGATAAAAAATTTAGAAAGCGATTTACTGTAAAAGAGATTTGTGATGAAATTGTATGGTTTGGAGTTGTTTACCTTTGATTTATCTTTATCTTGTAAAAGAGATTTGTGATGAAGCACTTTGCTGACACATTTAGCACAAAATATGAGTCTAGCTTTCGACCCAAAATTTATTACTTTTTAATCAAAATACCTTCCAACAATAATTATTTACCTTCCGGTTCTCTATTACAGCGCTTCGGTTGTGTTCTTTTCTTTTGAGAATAACTTAACTTCTTTCTAAAAATAATGGTAAAATTAATCATGATTTCTTTTTGTATGATTCTTCAAACTCCTAATTCCTGTCCATTTTTCCATATTATACGACCCTTAAATAATTCATAACAACCTATTTTCTTATGAGAAAATTCTATAATTCAAAAATCACTTCTAATAATATGTTTCTATTATTATATTAAATTATCGTATCGAATGAAAAGCAATCAATATTCACTTGTTTGTGAGATATTTGGGGAAGAAAAAGAGGATCGGGGAATTTATTACTCACTTATTTTCCTTAGTTAATGAAGTCTCTCTTTTCTTTAGCATCAATCCTTCTCTTCTTCACTTTCCTTGATTATGCTGCATCCACCATTAAAGTGTATAGGTTTTTATTATTTTTAGTTTGAGTGAGTAGTGAATTTATAGGATGATGAAAAGATTTTTATAATTTCCACCTTTATGGGCGTCGGCCCGCTATTCATTTTCGTACTTAATTTACTCAGGTTAAGCTTTATTTTAAAAGGCGTGATAAGTTGTCATTTAATACATTATAATAATTAGATGTACACCTAATAATTATCGCATTATATTGGTAATTTCACAATTTAACTATCCTAATAACTATTCTCTTAATTAATTATTTAATTATCTATTAATTTAGAGGGTGTTACATTATACTAAGAAAAAATATGGTTCATCACGTAGTTTTTGATACCGAGAAATTGTTCGTTTATATTTCAGTTGTGGTGAAGGAGGAGATGGAAGAGTTAGCTTTTACTATGCTACATCTTGTAATGGAAGAGAATGTCATCCTAGAGATTAGTAGTGAAAACATAAATAAATGAATTTGTGTCAAGTCCATGATTCTCTACTTGAAGAGGTCGCTCATAAAACGTCTAATTTTGTCGGGGACATTTTTTGCTATGAAGATGAGAGAGGGTGCTTCAGTTATAGCAGATATGGGTCTCTTTAACGATCTTTTGATGAAGATGAAGATTGTGGATTTTAATGAAGAGTAGAAAGCACTACTTTTTGTGTTCCCATCCGAAGCGATACACATGTTTCGTAAATAGTCTGATATAGGGTTGCTTTGATGGGAGAAGATGTGATGTTAGATTTTCTATCTGAAGACATGAGAGATCAGATGAAGGAGATGAGTGAAGATAGATGTGCAAGGAGTAGTCAAGGTCTATTTTTTGAGAGAGGGAGAGATGAGAAGACGAGTTGGAATCTTAGGCAGTGTTCTAAATTGAGGAAGTCTGGAAATGGTTGGAGTGGAAAGCCTAGAGTTGGGAAGTGCCACCATTGTAAGAAACCTGGTTACTGAAAAAGAGATTGTCCAGACTTGACCAGGAAGACTAAGGGAGATGGACCTTTATTGATTACGGTGGAGAAGACTATATTTGATAATGTGTTGTCTGCAGCAGTATCAGACGTATCTTGTCACTGGGTGTTTGATTTAGGGGAGTTATTTCACATGATGTCATATATGGGTCATTTATGCTATTATGTTAGGAAGGAGTGAAGTGAAATCTTTATGGGGAATGATGCTAGTTGTAAAACCACGAGAGAGAGTATGGTGCAGATTTACATGTTTGATGGAATGATTCATAGTTTGATAAGTGACTACTATGTTTCAGGTCTTCGTAAGTCATTGAGTTCTTTAGGCCAATTGGCATCCATGTGATGGAAGGTGATTATTAAGAAGGGTAGTTTGAAGGTTTTGTTGGGTTTTCCTATTCTGATGAAGGGTGAAATATTTTGGAATCTATATTTGTTAAAAGTTACCATTGTACTTGGGGAATCTTATGTTAGAGTTATAGTTCTTATGCTTTGACTGACACCATACTTTGGTGTAACGACCCTTAACTTTGTCATTTTAAATATGGATATTTGATGTATTTTTGAATAATTAAATAATGGATTTTATAACTCAAATAGACCTCTTTTAAGTAATAACTAATAACAGTAAAGTTTTTAAATTTTGGTTTACAACAATAGTTAGTTCGGAGGAATATAAAAAATGTGACCAAAAACCGCTTTTCGGATTTTCAGCTTTTCATTGTCTAAAAGTTGTCAAAACATGTTGTACATTAGAGTAAATATGTATACATACATAAGAATAACATATACTTTGGCTAAGGAAGTGATTAAATTAAAATAAGTTCAAATATATACTCTAAAGTAGAATTCGACTTTCCTTTTATAATTTAAAAAGAAAAAAAGAAAAAAATTAAGACAAAGTACTTAACAAAAGAAGTGAAGTGATGCATGCTGTAACTAGGGGGTTGCGTGTGCGACATGATGAGGAGGATATGGGCTAAGAGTAGTTTGGTAATTTTCTATTTTCATTGTCTATAAAAACAATCCCACTTTCTCATTTTTCACTTTACATTATTTATCTTCATTTTTCAAGTCTTACCTTCTTTCTTTTCCCACTCTTCTCCACTTCTTCCATGGCTTCCTAAAATATTTTAAAAAATCACTCTTTTCCACTTTTAACACATAACAAATTGCTAAAATCACTTCCACCCTTCTCTACTTCACTTATTTACTGAAACAAAGTTCAAAACTCCATTTTTCACCAAGGCCGAGCCCATCACCACCTAGGTTAAACCACTAAACCCTCCTCTTGATCCTAAAAAGCAAGTTAGTAGAAAGAAAGCTAGGTCCATATTGTGTTTTCTAGGTTGCGATAGTTTAGTTGCAAGTTTATGGTGGTTTAGGTGAGTAAAGCTCACTTTAAGAATCAAGTTTAAAACTTTATTATTTGTTATAATAATATTTATTAATTACTTATGTTTTTGGGTTTATCTTCCGACTAACCAATAACGCATATTTTATTTTAGTGAAACAGACTAGGACTGCAACAAGTTTGGTAGATATTTATATGAAGGAGATTGTCTGATTGCATGGAGTTCCAAGTAGTATTGTAAGTGATCGGGATCCAATTTTTACCAGTCAATTTTGGAAAGCGCTACAAGTAGATTTGAAAAAAAAGCTAAGTTTGAGCACAATATATCATCCTCAAATTGATGGTTGAACAGAGAGGTTGAATAGAGTTTTGGAAGATCTATTAAGAGCCCGTATCTTGGATTTTGAAGCATCATGGGAGGATTATCTTCACTCAGTTGAGTTCTCTTATAACAACAGTTTTTAGGAAATTATTGGTATTGCACCCTGTGAAGCCCTTTATGAATAAATCAGCATTGTGTCAGGTAGAAAGAAGAGATCAAGTAGTGCTTGGTGCTGATATGATTCTTGAAGCCACGGATAAGGTAGCTGTGATTAAAAGGAAGATGAAAGAAGCTTAGGATAGATAGAAAAGATATGATAATCGAAGGCGTAGGAACTTATAATTACTAGTCAGAGACTTTATGTTTATGAAGGTTTCTTTGATAAGAGGAGTTGTATTATTTTGGAAGGTAGGAAAGTTGGCACTTAGATATGTTGGACCTTTTTAGATTCATAAGAGGATTGGACCGCTTTCCCATCGAGTTGAATTTCCATAAAGATTTTTAAGGGTGTTTTTCATGTATCACATTTAAGGAAATACGTGCATGATCCATGACTTATTGTTGAGCCAACTGTTCAGGAAGTTTTGAAAGTGGAACCGAACTTAACCATAATAAGGCATCTTGTTTGCCTTATCGATAGAGATGTAAAACAGTTATGGAATAAAGTCATGAGATTGGTTAAAGTTTAATGGAGTGAAGATTCCAGAGACTGCACTTGAAAAACCAAATATAGCAGGAGAGAGGCTTATTCCAAATTGTTGATAATTAGTAATATAAATATTGTATGGATAATGTACTTTCCACTTGTGGTATACTTGCTTAATATGTATATCTTTAGCATATGATTCACCATATATGTCCTTTTCTAGTATCTTTTTATGTTTTAATTTCGGGGCGAAATTCTTTTAAGGGGGAAGAATGTAATGATCCGTAATCTTATCACTTTAAATATGGATGTTTGACATAATTTTATAAATTAAATAATGGATTTTATAACTCATATAGACCTCTTTTAGAAATGACTAATGATGATAAAGTTGTTTTTAATTTTGATTTACAACAATAGTTAGTTCGAAGAAAAATCGAAAATGTAACCAAAAATTGGTTTTCGGATTTCGACTTTTCATTGTCTAAATATTATCAAACATTTTGTACACTAGAGTATATATGTACACATATATATAAGCATAACATATGCTTTTGGCAAATGAAGTGTTAGGTTAAATTAAGTTTAGATATATACTTAAGTTAATAAAGTAGAATTCGAATTTTCTTTTATAATTTAAAAAGAAAAAAATGCACAAAAACTAAGACAAAGTTGTTAATGAAAAAGGTGAAGGGATGCATGTTGTGACTAGGGTGGGGAAGGGGGGTTGCATGTGCAACATGATGAAGGAAGGGTGATGTGTTACCATTTTGTTAGGGTATGGGCTAAGGGTAGTTTGGTAATTTTCTATTTTTCATTTTCTATAAAACACTTTCTCATTTCTCACTTTACTTTATTTCTCTTCATTTTAAAATTTTTACCATCTTTCTTTCCATGCACTTCTCTACTTCTTCCATTGCTTCCTAATATATTTTAACTTAAAAATCACTCTTTTGCACTTTTAACACTTCAAATTGCTAAAATCACTTCCACCCCTCTCTACTTCACTTATTTACAAATAAAAAGTCCAACACTCTATCTTTCACCGAGGCCGATCCCATTACCATATAGGCCGAGCCACTTAACCATCCTCTTGGTCCTAGAAAATGCAAGCTAGTAGAAAGAAAACTAGGTCTGTGTGGTGCTTTCTAGGTTATGGTAGTTTAGTTGCGAGTTCGTGTTGGTCTAGGTGAGTAAAGCCCACTTGAAAAATCAAGTTTAAAATTTTATTATTTGTTATAATAATATTGATTGATTACTTATGGTTATAAGTGTTTAGAATGATTATTGTTTGGTTTGGTTCCCCCTTGAAAGTGAATGCCATAAGTGATAATTTGTAGGGGATTTGAAATGAAGTCGAAGAGTTCGTAGCGAATAGGTCGCTATGGCACATTTCGAAGTGCATATGCAATGAATTATAAGTGATACTCGCATTATGGATGTTACTTACACTTATATATATATATATATGTGTGTGTGTGTGTGTGTGTGTGTGCGCGCGCTTATGTATATAAATGTTGAATGTTGCTTGGTGTTGAAAACATACTTAAATTGGTTTGTATTCGACGTCGAGATCCCTTATTTCCTTTAAACTAGTTTACTCCCTTGTTTTCTGAGAATGTCTTTTTTATAGATTTTCCAAGCTTAACTTTTATTTTCAAACCTTTTTACAAAGTTATTGAAGAGTTTTAAATATAGAAAGATAGGTTTTAAAAGTTGTTTTGATTTACAAACAAGTTTTAAAAGTTATGGTCCATATAGCGATAGTCCCCATGGATGTGTTTGTAAATCGATAATTTCCGTATAAGAAAAAAGAGTGTCTATATAGATATTTGAAAAGTCTTTTAAATTTGTTTATAAGTATTATAAAGGAATTTTAATCACAAAAGTATTTTCCAAATTTTATCTAATTATAAATAAGAGGTTCAAATTTTAATCGCTTTGTTTCAAAGATCAAGTTTTGATTAAAAGAAATTATCTTTAAAAGAATGTTTTAAATACAAGGGATTTATTTGTCTATGCCATTGAGTAACATCAAACAACTGAGGGAACTTGTGCTAGAATGTTGACATATTTGCAGAAAGTAAGTCATCTTGAATTTGGCACCAAAAGTTGATGATTAAACTTTCCTCTATTTGTGAGATCTAGAACCAGATTTTCCAAGCGAGGGATAGACAAGTCGAAATATTGGAAATGTGATAAGTATAAGAGAGTTAATTTCGATAGATGGGTCATGATTAATTAAGTATAAGGAAGGTACTTCGTCGTATACTTGACACCAAATTCTGAGTTATGGAAACTTGTCTCTATCCCAAGAAGTAAGAATGTATGTTGAGGTAATGATAGTTTTCTAACTTTTCCGACTTCATTGTTAATTAAGGGATAGTAACATTTGAAATTGAAAAGTGGTAATAAGTATAGGATGTCCTATTTTTTATGCAAACTATACATACACCTATATAGTATTTTGTTCACTATGGATAACTTGACCAGTTTTGAAATTTTTGATTGTTGGTTCGAAGAGAACGGGATCAGATAAGCAAGAGTTATCTGAAACCACTATGAACTGACATATGTGTTCGAATTAGAAACGTCTTGGAGATGATGGTTCGAAGATGGAGTCTTTGAAATCAAAGAGTTACATCCTATTTATCCCGAGAATGATTCGAAAAAGGATGTAGTAGAAGTAGTGCCTTCAGTTTGCTGGTATCCTGAAAAACTTGTATGTGTGAATGCTGGAATTGCATTGTTGTCTGGAGGGAAGTGTTAGCATTCCAATAGAGATTTGCCATACAAAAGGCAATTGCTGCCTTGATCATCACAGCACGGGAATGACTAAAACATGGAAGATGCTGTAGGGCTATGTGGGTCACACCCATTAGGGTATAATCATCCCTGGTCTAAATCGATATTTCATTTGATGTATGCTTCGAGGCCCAGTATGATTATTGATTGTAACCGAGGGATAATTATATTCGGTACTATCCAGTAAGGGCTAGGTCGGTTCTTTGTTGGTAGAGGTGCAATGGGTTAGCTTTTCCTAAATATGTTGGAATATGATATGCAAGTATTTCAGCTATGTTATATATTTATTTTAAACGTTAGACATTATTATAATATCAATAATTTTCTATTTGAAATGGTTTGGTTACCAAAAGGTAAAAATCCATCCCTGTTTATGCGTGGCATGGTTTTACGAGATACCTTTATTTTGAAAAGTTTTATAAATATAACAATTCATATGTTTTAAGTTTACCCACACCAGACGCTCGTCTAACTCAGTGTTTTTCTTTCTTTCCCCTAAACTCTTGGGTGCTCTAATTTTGAGTAGCCAAGTAGTCTATGTTCTTATAGATGTATTTTAGAGGAGCTTGGAGCATGGAGCATGAGGCTTCACAGTTATCTAGTTATCTATTTTATTTATGTTGTGTGTATTTAGTTTGCATCAACATTGTGGGGGAAGGCAGTTATAACTTTCACTGGCTAAAGTTTTTACTTGTTGTAACTCTGATGTTTTATTTTGGAAGTAGCCATATGTACTAACTTATATTCTATTATATATAATTTCCTTGCGCTGTGAGATACTGTGTTTCTTTCTTATTATCTTTTCTTTTACCCTAATGTCTGGTCTTTTGGACACCGGGGTGATCGACGCACGAATACCGTTGATGTATTAAGTGTTGTCTTTAGGAGTAAGAAAGGCATATTGTTACATTTGGCATCTCATATTATGCCATATTTCATAAAAGAGCCTAGAGTTTTTTTGCAGATAGAAGATGATCAAATAATAAAGATTTGACAAGTTAGATTTCTTTGAGGAGTGTGTGATAGGAAAACATTTGAAGTTATCTTTTAGTGTTGGACTTCATTGTTCAAAAAGTTTATGTGCATACAAATGTTTTAGGACCAATGGCTATCTGTACCATCGGAGTGAGGGGGGAGGGCAAAGTATTTTATTTTCTTTATTGATTACTTTTCTCGAAAATTTTAGGCATAGGTGATGAAGGCCAAATTGGAAAACTTTAAGATGCTTAAGGATTGGAAGGTGCTAGTTAAAAATCAATCAGGTTGTAAATTGGAGGTGTAGGTTAAAAACAAATCTGATCATAAGATGAAGGTGCGTAGATCTGATAATGGCAGCGAATTTTTTCTAGAGTGTTTCTCGATTTTTGTACAGAGACAACCACCCGAAGATTTGCAATCCAATGGAATTATCAAAAGGATGAATCAAACTCTACTTGAGAAAACTTATCGGTTGAGATTCATTACAAGCTTATATAATGGCTTTTGGGCTGAGGATTTATTGGTTGCGGTGGACATTAAAAATCGACTTCCTTTCACAACCATTTAAGGGAAGATTCAAAAGGAAAAGCGAAGAGGTAAATTAGTGTATCTTGGGTCTTAGTTTTTTCTGGATTTTTGGTTGGCCTGTGTATATTCATCGTACATGTGATGAATAATTTGGAGGCTAGAGCATATAAGGGTGTATTTATGGGATACAGATGAAGGAAAAGGGTATCGCATTTGGAATCCTATAGGTTAGAAGTTGTACATTACAGACATCTTACATTTGATGAGTTTGCAAAGTTCATGCCTGAAGAATATTTATCCACCACAACTTCACGCATTTCAGCCTGGATGTAGTGTTATAGCTTCTGATTAGATAGGTCAAAATGTAGTTGATGAAACATCATAAGGTAGTCCACAGATGTCTTCTAACAGTGTTGGTGATGCATTTGAAACTGGAGAAAATTTTGTTCAAGGTGGAGATGGAAGAAGTTTTGGTGATCTTGTAACTACTCGATCTAGTCATAGGACTATTAGGTCGTCAAATTGATATGAGGGTTGGAAGTATGTAGACCTAAGTATTGATATCAGTATGATTATGCCCTACATGTTGTTCATGATAAACCATTTAAATTCGAAGAAGCCATGCAGTCGAGCGATAACTTGAAGTGGATTTGCGCTATGTAAGAGGAGATAGTGTTGTCAAAAAAGAATAAGACTTGAGATTTATTACCACCACCCGTAACAACCCGTAGTTTTAATGATTGAATATCTAAATGATTTATTTAAATATTTAATCATTAATTAACCGAACGCCCATTATACTCAACTTTTCAAAGACGATGAATTGGGACTTGAGGCATCCACCATTAAGACCATTGTTCCATCACAAGAAAAATGAGTATAAGTCGGCTTTATCAACAGTCGATAAATTTTTAGAGTGAATAGTGATTTCTTGAGAAAAGAAGCGAATTGGTTTAAAACTCATTACTTGCCTATAAGTGGCCAACCCTCTTCAAGTTCATTTCACTTCTCATTCCATGTTATTTTTTGAATTACTCTCTTAATCCTCTTTCTTTAATCCACTAATCTAAGATTAAATAAAATTTCTAAATTCAAAATAAAATCACCACAATTTCCCTCTACTCATTCCTCACATTACCCACAAAGGAACTAGCATGAAGTGGAGTTTGGAGCTATATCCCAACTTTAAAGAGAGTATGAATTTGGATTTTTGGTGATTTTGAACTTGGTTTGAAGAAGAAGAGGTGACTGGGATGATTATCCTTGTATATTTACTTATTAAACTTCATATATTTGTTTATTTAGGGATATGGAGTTATATGAATGATTTAGGGAATGTTTGGTTTGATTTAGGCTTATGTTCATGTTATAAACATGACTATGTTAACTCATTATTTATTAAAGATCTGAATTACTAATTTTGGGGAAGTTATAGGCTATGAAATGGGTTTGGGGTTAATTGGATGATTATATATGATGTTATTGTTTGATTTATGATTAGTTAATTAATATAATGATGAACATGTCATTAGAAAGTACAAATTGAACCATTTGAATAAATTTTAGAAAAGCTAGTAAGCTAATTAACTGAGTTAGGAGCTTTGCAGTTACTATTAAAGTGAATAGAGACTTAGCGAAGCTTAATAAGTACCTATAAATATTATTTAAGTAAAGAAATAATTTTATAAGCGAAACATATATTATAAAATATAATGAGATTTTATAAAGTAGTAATGACGATATATTTTATAAAATAGAATGAGATTTTATAAAATTGTAATAATGATATATTTTATACAATAGAATGAGATTTTTTAAAATAGCAATAAAGCTCTATTTTATAAAATAGAATGAGATTTGTTAAAATACTAATAATGATATATTTTATAAAATAAAAGGAGACTTTATAAAAATATGAGATTTTATAAAATAGTAAGAAGGAATAGTGTTATAAAATGTTTGTGAGGTTTTACAAAATAGTTATAAGATGAATACTTAATTTTAATGAAAAAATTGAAATTATAAATGTCTGAATTGATTTATAAGTTATTTTTGTATTTTATGAAATAGGGAATGATTTTATAAAATAGCAGAAAAAGAGATTTGACTTTTAATTTAGTAAATAAAAGTTAGTTTTGATTTACATAATAATCAAAATACTTGTTCAAATATACATATATGTATACTTATATGGGTAAGTATACGTATACATGTATTCGAAGTTATATAATAATTAATTTAATTCTTGTATTGTAATTATAATTTTTGAATGGTTTGGATTGTTTATTATCTTAAATAATTGTACATGTATATGGAAATATCCATATGTGTATACTATCAAGATGCGAGCAATCTCATGTAGCCATAGCGACTATAGGGTGCGCTAAGTCATGTGAGAAAATACATATTGAAAAATTACTCCGGTGAAGCTCGATATGCGATTTACATAATTTTACACATGCTTGCGTATACGTGTGTGCGTATGTGTGCACAAGTGAGTGCACCACACACGTGTGAGCATCACGTAAATTAAGAAGGTCGGTTGAGTTCATTTGGCATGTTACTTTAATACCTTGGCTATTGATTTTGATGATAACAACCTTGATAACAATAGTATACATTTATATAAAAATAGATATTAATGGTTTTCCAAATTATATAGTATATAGTGCACGATTGTAACAACCCTCATTTTGTGATTATTTTAATTTTGTATTTTAATTATTTTAACTGAAATTCCTGATTTAAAAACTTTATTTTATTTATTAAAATGGATAAATTTGGTTATTTTAAATATAAATTTTGATTTTTTGTGTGAATTATAATTCCAAACCTGAATAAATGGAATATTTCCAAAAAAGCGAAATTTGGTCAAAACGGTCAAACTTTGACTTTTAAATTTAAAATTTAAAATTTTGAATTTTTAAAATTTATCTTTTATTATGAAAATAGATTTAATTTCAAGTATACTGCTTTTTGTTTCGTTGAAATCGGATTAATATTATGAAAGTTATGCTTTTTACAATATTATGTGTAATTGTTTTATTTAACAAATTTGTTTATTCTAATTTATATGAATAATATTTTTGTTTGTAAAATCATGTTCTAATTTGTGTAACATGATATGTTATGCATACCTTTTATTTTAAAACATTTTTAAAGTATAGTTATAATTTTCAAATGTTGATTGTATATTGTTTTCAACTTTCAAATTCTAGTTTCAGTTAAATAGCTATTTCTTTATTTATTTTCTATTTTTCCTTAAAAGAATTATTTATTTTCATTTACACTTTATTTTTTGCAGAATTTATTTTATTTACTTGACTTTTATTTTTTTTAGAAGTGTTGTTGAAATTTTCCGAAGTCAGTGAATTTTATTTACAATTTTTTATTCTAGTTTCCATTAAATAGAGTATTTTCTTTATTTATTTCCTACTTTTCCAAAAACTATTTATTTATTTTTCATAATATCCTTCTCTACCATATTTTTCTATTTAGACATTCATTTATTAATTAAATGGTAAGTGTTTAGATCCTTATTTATTTCTTGGAAAGAAATTTCAAATATATATATACGTTATTGCTTTAAAAGACATATCTTTATTTAACGTTATTGTATTTATTTGTTTGTGAAATCTTCTTGCATACACCTTTCTTTAATTTATAGGAAATGCATCAATTAAGATACATTACCTGGTTTTAATTTTAGGCAAATGTGACTTTGATTTCTTACCTTTTTATCTTTCCATCCCTTGATTTTCTACCATAACTTCACAATTTGTGCCGTTCATTCCTTAATCCCTAGCCGCCTATATCACTATTTTCATGTGAGAAAATTTCTTTCTATCTTCATTTCTCACGGCACTTCAGATCTGAAAAAAAGTAAGTAATGGCCTCTCTTTTTTTCTCCTTTTTTTTTTCATTTGCTTTTGCTTGTTCATCTCTAGCTTTGCTCGGCTAAACCCCTCACCACCTTCACCGACCACCACATCACCTCCTTCCCATCACAATACACGGCCTAAACCCCTTCTCCTCTGACCAAGACTGGCCATGACCATCAAATGATGCAAACACCTCCAAAAATTGCAAAAAAACCCCTTGAAACCATGCATAGCCAAGCTAGCTTCCACTTTCCCCTTCATATGTTGCCTTGGCCACCCCTTAGCCACCACCACCATCAATTTCACCATCCTTGGGCTTCACTCCAGCCACCACCAGGTCTGTACATTCCAAGGCCGAGCCCAATTCATGCATGGCCAAGCCTAAATTTGAACCAAAACTCCTCTTTTTGCCTTAACCTTTGATCATCCTTTGCTAGTAACTCCTATCCCTTCACTTATACTTGTAGCCATGCTTATATGAGTCCAAACCAGATCCATACCCTAGCCAAAACATCACCAAGGCCGAACCTATATAGCTTTATGGCCGAGCAAATGTGATTTGTGGTCAAGCAAAATCAATTGAAAACTTGGTATTGTCTTTTGTAAACTCTATTTCCATTTTGTTCCAATAATTTTAGTGTTGTATTTATATTTATATTTTGCTTTGTTTTGTTGTTGAATACAAGAATAACATCTTGGCCCTCCACTCCACTCAAATTAAAAGTCGTGCTATCGTGCTTTCTGAATTTTATTCGTGTGTTTTGATTTGCTATCTCTAGCGTAAAAAGGTGAGTATTCACTCATGACGCTTATACTTATATAGTTTGTGAAGTGACAATAAGTGAAAGTGTAGAAATATTATATTATGTTATACCTGCCTGTGTAATAAATTATATGATGTTAACCCTGTTTATAAACCTATCATATCACCTGACATTGATTTATGTTGTTATACTGTTTATTTTATTCTGTTCTCACACTGCAAGTTCCCTGTAGAATAGAATCACTATGGGTTGGAATGATACATACCCGAACGGACTTTAGAATAGGGAAAAATCGTTATGGGCTAAAATGATAGGCCTGAACGATTTTTATTTATTTTAATTTACTTGGGATTGCGGGTTTGAAATGATAGAACCCTGATTTTTCTTTATTACAGATTTAAATGGTACATTATCCATATCATTTGACTTAGGTTAGAAAATATTATACAGACCCGTGGTTATTATACATTTTGTGGAATTGTAAAAGCATTTTAAAATTGTATATTATGATATTTTGATTTAAATTGAAATGAAAATGATTTTTTTTTAAGTATTAATTATTTTTCTACAAGTTAAGATGTGAAATAAACGAATGGGTAAGTTGAAATTGAAATATAAATTAAATTTGAAATTTGTGATTTGGTTAAAAATGGAGTTTAAGTTAAGTAAATAAAAGGGGGAATTAATTTAAAGGACAAAGATTTGTATATTTTTTGCCTCAAGGACACGACCTCAATATTTTTACCACAAGGGCAAATATTCTTCTAAAAATTATTCATAAGGACAAACATTTTCCAAAATTATTCATAAGGACGACAAAACTGCTACCGAGCTAAAACTGATACCTAAAAACTGCTACCGATAACTACAAACTGATACCTAAAAATTGCTATTAATAACTAAAAACTGATACGTACAGAAAGTTGTCCTTCAGGATAAAATATTGAAGGTCTGTCCTTGAGGCTAAAAAGCTGTGAAATTTTGTCCTTGACAATAATTTCCTGTAAATAAAATATGATAATTGGTTTAGATTTGAATTTAACATGATTTTATAAAGTGTTATTGATTTTTCTATGAATTAAATGGTTAAATAAATGAATGTTTAAAAGTGCAATTTGAAATATTACTTAACTTGGAAATGTGAAATTTGGTTTGAAATTAAAGGTTAAGTTAAGAAACTAAAATGGAATTTAAGTTATATAAATAAAATGGAAATCAAGTTATACTTGAAAAATGGTAATAAAAATTTAAGTGTTAAGTAATTTGTTAAAATGTGAAGAATAGAAAATTGTACACTTGATTTATTAAGTGAAGTATTGAAATTTGATTTTATTTGTAGGAAATTTACTTTATAAAAATCATAAGTTAAAAGGTATTTTAAATGAACATTTTTTAGTGTTAAAATATGATTTTTATAATATTTAAAGGGTTAAAATCAAAGTTTATTTATTGCTAGAAATACATTGAAAATTTAGAAATTTAATAACAGCACTTCAGAAATGCTATCATTGCTGTAGTTAACCTAAAATCTGAAGTAAATGATATTACAGCACTTTATAAGTGCCGTGGTTGATACAAATGAACTATAGCTAAATTTTAACTAAGCCATATTACAACACTTGGTAAGTGCTATGGTTGCTGAATGAAACCAAAAACTTTAAACTAATAAAAGGGCTACAACAGCACTTGATTAGTGCTGCAGTAGGCTGAAATGAACTATTTTCAAATGTAATTGAATACTACAGCAGTTCTATTTAAAAGCTATCTTTTCTAACTGAACCGTTCAAATGAACTTAAATATTACAGCAGTTTTGTTTAATGCTGTTTTAGGCTGAAATAAATTGTTTTCAAGTATAACTTACTACAGCATTTTCTAAATGCTGTGAAAGGCTGAAATTTTCAATGTTTATGGTTTTTAAGTGAATAAATGAGCTCAGAAAAGGCTAAATTGTTGAGAACTGAATATTTGATTTGTAAGTATAATGACTTCACTTTTAATGGTTTAAATGAATGATTTTAATTCGAAATTATAAACAATTTGAAATTTATAACCACGGGTATACTTCTCTGTATGTCGTTTGATTTCCTAGTGATTGTTTTGATGCACACCTTCAATTTGATAGTGTGACTAGAGGTGAGCGATTTCTGCAGCTCTGCGCTACCCTAGTCACATTTACACTGTTAGTTGCATGGTTTACTTTAATATGAACATTTCTATGATAGTGTTTATTTCTGTTTAAATTGATGGTTTAATGGATCCTTAAAGGATTGGCGATCGCAAGCATCCTTTAAGTTATTGTGCGTTGCTATTACAGTTTTCTTGAGTTGGTTTACATTGTATAAGTATGTATGTCCTGACTCGAGTGTTTGTATTTTACTTTACACTCGGGTCAGCCTGAGAGTCACAGCTTTGGATTCACCTTCTAGAGCTAGAGAATTGTTGGAGCTTACCTGACTATCTATTCGTCTATTTTTGATCCAGTTATTTCCTATTCGGTATTGCTTCTGTATTAGTGATTTATGTATCTAGACTTCTATTATATCCATTTTTAAACTATGATATTTTCTATATGTTTTGAGAGTATGTATATTGTAGCTTCATGAACTACTATGGTATTTTATTTCCGCTGCGAGTTATTCTGATATTCTGTGTCTGTGATTCTGTGTTGATTTTATTTCCTCCAAATTTTATTACAATCTATTATTTTGAATTATTCAAGTCCGACATGTGTGGATTATTGTCGATTTGAATGGTCCAAAATAGTGGGTGGTTACAACGATATTATAAAAGTGTTGAATTGTAGACTGTATACTTTAAAGACTCAAGAAATGGACATGAAGACTCATGAGTACAAAGTCCAAGATATGAATATCTCAATACTATAATCTAGTGTACAGAGTCATAGTATATTTTTATAGTCCCTCGTAGAAATCTTTGATCTTTGTCTCTTATTAATCTATCTTCTAAATTTTTAAACAAAATAATTTTCAAAATTTATTTATGAATATTTTATAAAAAAATTCAAGTTCTTATAAAAAAAATTCAAGTTCAAAATGCTTATAAACTATGTTCAAACCGTTTTACAAACTATAGGAATTTCAAAACATTTTAAAGAAAAACAATTTTTCAAATTCAACATGCATATATCGACATATGCCCAGATGATATGTTGATATACATGTCATCAAATGGTTTTTCAAAATTTTGAAAAGAAGTGTCTATTTATCACAACTCGTCGCGAACAAACACGTTTGTTCATTCACTATATAAAAGGAAATTCAAATGAATTTTTTGATAGTTAATAACTTATTTTATTCCCACCTCTTACTCTCTTCAAAACTCCAGTAAAAATATAATCCATTCTCTTCAAAATCATATAGAACCAATTCAAACTTCATTGTATTGGTTCACTTCTACTTTCATACTATTTTAGGATCTCTCTCAAATCAAAGATTAAAGTATTATCCAAGAGAATATAGGATCCATTGTATCCAAAGTTCAAGAAATTATTTGGAAAAACCATCAAACTCTATTTTTATTTTCTTGGGTGTACTTGTAGCCCGTTCAGATCATGTGGGTATGCTGGGAAGCCTGGAAATCTAAACGGGTATGCTTGTAGCCCATTCAAATCAAGCGGGTGTACCTTAAGCTTAAAAATTCATTAGAGTGTGTCTTATGCCTCGGATTCCCTTCTGCCCAATTAAATATTGTCATTTGAAAAGAAATCTTTATAAGCAATTATATGAGAATGGATGTAGGAGAAATCTGAACTAGTATAAAATCCCTAATGTTTTTGCTTTAACTCTTTACTTTGCTTTACTACTTTCATTTTTATCTATGATTGCATTTATGACCATCTAAAAGTATAATTCCTTATTTTTAATTTGAAATTTAATATCAAAACTGAAAGGAATTTAAAAAGATTTATAGAAGTTAGAAAACACTCTTCTTCCTCCTTTAGTGTTTAATTAACCTTAAAATCCATAATTCCGTAATCGACATTTGGTATTAGAGCACTAGATTTTCAAGAACTCATAATTTGATTTTTGAAAAGTTTAAACGACTAGTAATATTTTTAGCACTTTTGTAGGAAATTTTTTTTTTGAAACCAACGTTTTATTATAAATTAATAGTTTTGAAAAGTTGCTTGATATATTAGAAAGGTATAATTTTTAATTGCAAGAACAAGTTTGTTACATGGCTAACGGTGAACTGACTTGATTTTCAAACACTACAAATCAAGAAGGACAAATGGATTTCGGATAGTGGATACTCAAGACATATAATTGGAAATTCAGAATCTTGAAGGATTTTGTCTACAAAGATGGTGGATTATTTCACTGCAAAGAACTCAAAAGGATATGTGATTGGCATCGGCAATGTCGATAACTCTAAACCCCTACTATTTCTGATGTTTTGCCATGAGGAATCTATAGCATAACCCGCATAGTTTTTATTAATTATGTGATAAGGGATTTAAAATTGAACTTGAAAAAGATAATTGCCACATCGAAGATAACATTATCTTTGAAGGTATTAGGAAATGTAATATTTACATTTTAAGTGTGAAAGTGTCTAATGACAATCTATGTTTTTATGCTAAATCTAGTGACCCACGAATTTGGCATAAATGATTTAGTCATTTGAATTCTAAACACCTTTCTAAAATTTCTAGATATGAACTTGTTATGGGCCTTCTTAAAATGAGTTTTAACGTCAACAATTTATTTGATGCCTGTCAATTAGGAAAACTTCATAGAGTTTCTTATAAATAAAAAGATATGATTTCTACTTCTTAACCTTTTGAACTTCTTCAACTAGAACTTTTCGAACTATCACAAATACAATCAATAAATAATAATAGATATGTCCTTGTAATTTTAGATGATTTTTGTTGATTAGACTATTTTCTTAAAACTTAAAGGTGAAGCCTTTGAAATGTTTGAAATTTTTACTAAAAGAATTCAAAATCAAATGTCAATCAAAATTAAAACGATTAGGAGTGATCATGGAGTAGAGTTCGAAAATGGGAACTTTGAAAATTTTTGTAACAAGAAAGGCGTAACTTTTCTTTTCCAAGAACGCCACAACAAAATGGAGTCATAGAGCGCAAAAATAGAACTACACAAGAGTGTGCTAGAACATTTTTAAATGATAGTGAATTACCTAAAAGTTTTTAGGCTGATGTAGTTGTTATAGCATGTTATATTTTAAATAGAACTTTAATAAGTAATTTCATTAAGAAAATTCTATATGAATTATTATATAATAAAAAGCCTAAAGTATCTTATTCAGAGTTTTTGGTAGTAAATGTTTTATAGATAATTTAGATAAATTCATGCCAAATCAGATAAAGAAATTTTTATTGGTTATTTTAATAGAAGTAAAGCTTACAACGTTTTCAATACCATAACCAATACCATTACACAGACATTACATTTTTTATTTGATGTGAATTTTAAAATCAATAGTTCCAATTTTGATAAAGAAGAAAATATTAAAATAACTAATGACATTATAAATAATGAAATCACTAACGATGTAAATAATAATAACTTTGAAAATTTACATCCACATAAATGAATAAAAATATTTGAAAGATCACCCTATAGAAAATATTCTAGAAAATATAGAATCTATTGTAAAAATAAGAAATCGATTAAATAAAATGAGTAATGTTGCTTTTGTCTCAACTATTGTACCTAAAAAATCAAAATAAGCATCATTAGATGATTCATGGATTCTTGTTATGCAAGAATAAATGAACCAGTTTACCAGAAATGATGTTTGAGAATTTGTCCAAGACTTGAAAATAATCCTATAATAGGAACTAAATGAGTCTATAGAAATAAAGTGAATGCAAAAGGAAAAGTCCTTAGAAATAATATACAATTAGTCGCTCAAGGTTATTGTTAGGAAGAATGTATAGATTTTGATGAAACCTTTGCTCTTGTAGCTAGATTAGAATATTAGAATTCTACTCACTTTTTTAAATCATAGTAATTTTAAATTATTTCAAGTGGATGTCATAACCCTTTTAATTGGAGTTATTAAAGAAGATGTTTATGTATAACAAACCTCTACTTTTTGAAGCTGAAAAAATTTCTAATCATGTTTATAAATTAAAGAAAGCTTTATATGGTCAAAAGGCAAGCTTTTAGAGCATGGTATGATATACTTAAATCCTATCTATTACAATCTAATTTTGAAACAGGAAAATTAGGCAGCACTCGATTAATCAAAAGAAATAATAAAGATATTCAAATTACACAAACATATGTAGATGGTATTATTTTTGGATCAACAAATGAACAGTTAAATAAAGAATTTTCAGATATAGTGATTAAGGAATTTGAATTGAGTCATATGAGAGAAATTATATTCTTTTTAGGATAACAAATACGATAGATAATTAATGATATATTAATAAATCAAAAAAATATCCTAAGGATGTAGTTAAGAAATTTGGTATGTCAAATATTAGCTGTAAGCCAACTCTCATGGAAACTAATGAAAAATTTAATAAAGAAGAAAATTTAAAAGATGTAGATCAAAAATTATATAGAGGTATGATCGGATCATTTCTATATATAACTTCTAATAGACCATAAATATTGCATGATCTCTATCTATGTGCAAGATATAATCTTAGCCTAAGGAATCTCATCTAAAATGAGTAAAAAGAATACTAAGATATGTTAACAACATGCTAGATTATGGACTTTTTTTAACCAGAAGAAGATTCGTTTGATTTAATTTCATATAGTGATGCTGACTATGCTGGATGCAAATTAGACCGAAACAGTACAAGTGGAATTTGACACTTTTTATGACACTTTGTTCTTTCTTATTTTAGCAAAAGGAAAAATTTTGTGTCTCTATCTACAACCGAAGTAGAATATATCTCTGCAGGATTATCTTGTTCATGGGTTATCTATTAAAAGATTTTGATTTAATTTTTTCTAAATTGCCAATATACTGTTGTAACACTAGTGAAATAAATTTATCTTAAAATCCAACATATCATGCTAAAACCAAACATATAGATATAAGACATCATTTTCTAAGAGAAAACATAAATAAAGAAGCAATTTCACTCGAATATATAAATATTGAAAATTAAATAGCCGATATTTTAACAAAAGCATTAACTCAAACATCTTTTATAAACTTAGAAGGCAGTTAGGAATATGTTCTTTCTCTGAAATATAAATATAATAACATATAAAATAAATAAGTTATAGAAAATAAAATGTCAAAATTAAGACATGTATTTCAACATACAAATTGTATATGCCGACATATTCTACTGAAAATTGAAAACTATTTTTCCCTCTAAAACTCAAAATCCAAAATGAGGCTATAAACACCAAATTTTGATTTCTTTCTCATTTTCCAGTCTTCTTCTTTTTGTAAAGCCAAAATAAAATAAAATAAATGGCTTCCTTAAGCCCCAAACATTCAAAAGAAGGACCGTACCCATTTCCTTTGAAACCCCCACTCTAGGTCCCTTCCAAACCTCCACCATGGCCAAAGTAATCAAGATTAAAGAAGATCTAAAGTATGTTCGCAGTATTCTTTCAGAAATAGAAGCCGTTCAACTATGTCTCTTGAAAGAACAAGTGCAGCAAGGGCGCATCCATTGTAATTTTCATAAGAACCTATTAGATAACGAAAACAAATCTAATTGTAATCAAAGAGGATACTCCTAACCTTGTCATTCACAACCGTACGGACAATGAGGAAGAGGAAGAGGAGGAAGAAGATGAAGAATAAGATGATCTGAAGATGATGACGAAGTCAAATGTGTTGGTGAAGCATGCTTCGATCCGGATAGAAATCTCATGGAACAAAAATGATTGTTTTGTCTCCACTATCCCTTTTGCCTTATCCATAATTCTTCCATAGTAAAAAAGAAAACTTAGATTTAAGTTTAGTACTTATTAGTTTGGTTTGTTAGGATTTGATTAAGATTGGGTCTTTATATTGGATTGGATTCGTTTGTTTTGGTTTAGTTGTTTATTTATGTTTGGAGTGATAATTTGATATGTATGGTATGGATTGAATAAATAGAATATTTTTAAATATAATTCTCAATATACCATTATCATTTTGTATCATATCATGTTTAGTACGATTTAACATTTTTTATTTGATTTTGACTCTATAGTTTCTAAGTATTTTATTTAGAGGGAGTTTTTATTTTTCACACATTTTTGTTGATGAACAAAGGGAAGAAAAATATGAAATATACATATGTATATATTCAGGGGTAGTTATCTAACTTAGGGGGAGTTATATTGTATTTTATATGCAGGAATATTTTATGGTTGTCATCATCAAAAAGGGGGAGATTGTTAATACCTTAGTTATTGATTTTGATGATAAAAAGCTTGATAACAACAATATACATTCATAAAATATATAGTAATGCTTGGCCAAGTTATATATTATATAGTGCATCATATTATATAGGTGTTGAACCGAAGACTTTACAGTATAGAGACCCAAGAAATGGACATGAAGACTCATGAGTATAAAAACCAAGACATGAAGATCTTAAGGCTATAATATAGTGTACAGAGTCAACGTATATTGTTAAAGTCCTTGGTTGCAATCTTTGATATCTATCTCTTATTCTTCTACCTTTTATATTCATTAAAAAAATTCAAAATATAGTTATAAATGTTTTATATAAGTTTTTAAAAGTTTAAAATATTTATCAACTATGTTCAAACCATGTTACAAAGTATCAAATTCGCTTACAAAGTATAGGATTTTCAAAACATTTTAAAAAGAAACGTTTTCAAATTCAACATGTATATGTCGACATATGCCTAGATGATATGTTGACATACATGCCACCAAATTGTTTTTCATATTTTGAAAAGAAGTTTTTATTCGTTGCAACTCTTCGCGAACGGGCATATCTCTTCATTCACTATATAAATGGGAGTTCAAACGATTTGTTTGATAATTATTAACTTATTTTTTTCCCTCCTTTTAGTCTCTTGAAAACACCATTAAAAATATACACCATTCTCTTTAAAATCGTATAGAACCAATTCAAACTTCATCGTATTGGTTGCTACTTTCATACCTTTTGGAATTATCTCTCTCAAATCGAAGGGATGCCCAAGAGGATATAGGATCCATTTTATCCAAAGTTCCAGAAACTGACTTTGGAAAAACCATCAAACTCTGTTTATATTTGCTTGGGTGTGCTTTTTTCCCCTTCAAATCAAGTGGGAATACTTAGTAGCTCGAAAATCTAAGTGGGTATGCCTATTCCCCTTCCAAATCTAGTGGGCGTACCCTAAGCCCGTAAATTTAGGAGGGTGGATCTCGTAGCCTCGGAATTAACATTGTGATTGGGCTTGTTTTTTTACCTGTTTTAAGATTGGCATTTGAAAAAAATCTGCATAAGAAATTTTATGGGATTGGATGTTCGAGAAATTCAAACCGGTATAAAATCCCTAGTGTCATTTCTTTAACTCTTTACTTTGCTTTACTGCTTTTATTTTTATCTATAATTGCATTTGTGACTGTTTAATAGTATAATTCTATGTTGTTAACTTGATATTTAACACTTGAAAGAAATTTAAAAAGATTTACAAAAGTTAGAAAACACTATTCACCTTCTATAGTATTTAATTATCCTTAAGATCCATAACTCCGTAAACCACATGTGAAAGGATACCGGGTCATTAGAAATTGTTCTGTGAAACTCTAGCATAAAAGTATGGTTTTCATATCAAATTTGGTTTTCGGACACTTAAGAAACCACTTTCAGAATATCAACCAATAGACTTTGGAGGGGGTTCGATGTGGTGAAGGCTGGCCAAAGAAGTTAGGTGACCATCGGGTGAAGCAACGGGGAGAAGAAGAGCTCGAATTAGCAATCATGCGACATGGTTTGTACCTTCCCTAGGCTTACTACCAGGGAGAGGCTACCATCATTCCACCGTTGGATCACGATCGTGGGCAATAAACCCAGGCAGTGTGTAAATCGACGAGGTTTCTTCCCAAGTTTCGGATGTGGGTTTGTGTGAAGTTTTGGTGCGACTTCGAGGAGACTATTGGACTACTTGGGAAAGAGAAATGCAAGGCAAAGCTGGAGATTCAAATGCTACTTATAGTGATATGTGTGAGATCAATAATGATCGAACACAATATCGGTGTAGTGATTGGTTGCATGGTCACATTTGGTGAGCGTGTACGATTGAGTTGAGTTAGTTCTCACCTCTTGGTTTCGACCTTGAGTGTATACGTATGACGAATGGTATTAATCTTTATGTTTGTGACTATGCTCTGTGTTGGTCTTACATTAGCGGTCATGCATATTTTTGTCTTATAGTAGTGGCCATCAATATAGATAGACGATAATGAGATTTTGGTCTTCATCTCATTACATTATATCTGATACACACATGAAATCGATGTTCCTTTGTGGTCCCAATGGCATATTATACGGGACATGCCTATCGTTCTCTCTCTAGACACGTTGTGCGATTTTAGTTAAGAAATCCATGATGACTAGGAGAGGGAGATGATGACGACCATCTACGAGTGGATCGTATATCACCAAAGCTTGCTGTTAAGGGTACAATGAGGTCCCTATAAGTCTCAAATAAATAAAGTTGGTCATATATCACCAAAGTTCGATATGTGGTGTATATGAGATCTACATGAGAGCCATTAGTGAGGATGCAGATCGAGGTCTAAGGTAGATTTAGTTACAGCTCTATATGTTTGGACCCTCAATGGGAATCGTTAGATCACGATAATTTAAATTATAGATAAATTCCTAATGTGGACTCAGGTTTCAGATATTTAGAGTAGGTCTTGTAACACCTCTAAAATCAACCATAAGATAAACGGGATAAATTAAATAAGATATAAAATCAAACATAAAATAAATTGGATAAATTGAACAAAAAAGGGAATAAATGGAAATTCTGCAATAGCTAGAATTTAACCACAAAAGTTATGCAGTTGCATTCGTGGCAATATTCTGATCAATTTACATATATAATATGTTGAAAAAGGAGCTCAAATGAAAAGTCAATTGACATTTGAAGTTTCAAATTTAAAATAATTTAAATAGAATTCGTATTCAAATGGGTAATTAATTTTATAATCTGAAATTCAAAAATTTATAGTAGAAAACATGTGGATTAAGGAAACATTAAAGTTAACATTAACGTTAAAAATCAATTAAGGAATATAATAAATCAAATAATGGAAAAAATCAAACTATTAACCCAAAAAATGGATCTTCACCCTGGATTGAGTGTGAATGCACCAGTCCTATTTATCAAGACAAATAAAATTGAAAAAGCAATAGTAAATTGTAGAAAAGTTAAAGAGACAAGAGATTTTTATAATGGTTCGGCTGTTAACGAAGCATACGTCCACTTTATAGCTTTTTTTGATCAACTATTGTTATAAAGGAATTTGGGTTATAATCTGATTCTTCTTTCTAAGTTAGATCAAGTCACCATTATTAGAGACAACCGAAAGGATCTCAGTTGTCCTATAATGGTTGTTGCAAGGGAGAAGAAGAGTGAAGAAACGTTGGTAGGGTTTCTGTAGAGATAAGAGAAGATCCCTTTTCTACTGTAGATGAGATGGTATTTATAGGGGTGGTAAAGCTCTTGGATCGAGAATCTCTTTTTCAGAAACCTATAGTCATTCGGCAGAGAGAGCTCAGGAAGTCTAGAGCCAAAATTGACCATCTTTTTTGATCGGTACCGATCCGACCCAATGGGTCGGTACTGATCCAAATCCTTAGCCAACTTTTGGTTTCGAATTGTTTGGTAAAGCTTCTTATAGTGATGCCCTTTGTGTAATTTTTTAGCTTATTGGCTTGTTTTGATGATGATCCACCTATGGGTTAGATTGAACTATATTCTGAATCAGATGAACCTCCACTTCTTGAACTCAGATGCTTGGAATGTAATTAAACTTGGCAGATATGCTTAGTGGGGACATACGTGTAAAACAAGTGAATCAGAGATCCAATAAAGCAACATTTTGGATCGGTACCGATCCAATTGGATCAGATCTGTACCGATCCGAAATGTTTGCATAAAAATGGCTCCAACTTCTTGGGATATCTTGTCTTGTATTTTTAGCCCTTTCGATCAAGTTTTGAGTCGTTCTGGTTTAATCTGAATGTTCTTACTCCTATTAAATTCTGCTGGGTTAAAAACCCAGTTAACATTTGCCCCTTGGAGTATGCTTTCATTAAAAACAAGGTGTACTCTGGAATTGCTTATCTTTGAGTTTCTGTTTTAAGGAGTTTCATTGGTTGTATCTGGCCATCTTGGAAGGCTATCTATGACGTACCGGCTAACTTTCCACTCTTTTGTGTGAATTCTATTGTTTTTTATTACAGAATGATCTTGACTTGATAATTCCAGAATGAATATGAACATCAAAGAGGTCAAATAGGGAAAATTTGAGACCATTCAAAGGAGTAAATTTGGATCGGTATCGATCCAATTAGATCATATCAGTACCAATCGAAGTGCTTGATAATTTTTCGATCTTTCTCTTCCTTTTTATATGAGCCTACCCTCTACTTCTCTTCATTTCCATTCGATCCGAACCCCCTTCCTTTAATCGATCCAGTCTCTCCAAGCCCTAACTAGCCGATCCAATTATTCCATCCACTTGGGAGTTGTTGCCGAGTCCCACCGTCGTGATCTCTTTAGTTTTTGAGGCATTTCCGATCTGATCCATCCAATACCCTAGTTTGGGTTATCTTGAATCAGAGATCAAATCACCTTTTTCAATTTTGATGGTTGGTGATGTTAATTTTAGCGTATTACTATATTAGCGCTCGGTGATGAAGTTGTGTTGGTGATGGATAAGCGGAAGATTCGAGCTGATTGTGACTTTATGGAAGAAGATAGCAAATCGAGTCTTGATTTTTACATGGAATGAAGTTAGGGTTTTGCCTCAGTGTTCGAATTGTTTTGCGATCTTCGACCACAGAGTCATAATTAACTTGCACCGATTTACACAATCGATCCTGGCATAGCATCTTGCGGATTGATTTTGGTTTTTCTAGGAGATGATAATAGCTTAGGATAGCATCTTGTATGCAGCTCATGTCGTTATCACTTTCTAGAGAACTAAATCAACTTATGCTAAGAATTCTCTTCTTGATTCGGACCCATCGATCAATAGTTGCTCGCTTTGGATTAGTCTTGTCATTGCATAGTCTGTGTACTTAGAATAGGAAGGGCTTTCCATGTCACTTCGAACAGCGGATCCGCTATCGATCGTCGATCGATAATGGGTAAGTATGGAAGAAAAGAAATTAACAGATGATACGGATCGCTCTTTCCAGTGTGAGTGAGCCATCTACATGGAATTGTTTGTTCATAGCATTCACGATATCGAATCCATTCTCGCTTAGATTACACATCACAAATACCCTTGGTTAATTCTTGGAATCCAATCGATGGTTGGTACACATCAATTATCTTCCAGATTTCATATATCAACTATGCTTGAGTTTTTAATTTAGAGACTAGGTGTATTTGACCATTTTGAACACAAGCTTTTTTATATAGAATGGTACTCAAATCTTCTTGGCAAAAATCAGTTGAGGGGAACTCACCTCTTTCTGAAGCAGAGTTATCGTCGATCCCAGTCATCCCCATCGTCGATTGTACTCCTCCTTACTTCAGAGTCTTACTTGATCCTTTGAAGAAATCTCCTTCAATCCTTACAAACATGATATTGTGAAGCATTTGCTCGCAATATGGTATCCTAGAGGATGATGTGCTTCTTCCATCAAGAGGAGAATTTTCTCGTAGGCTACGTTCTAGATACATGGCTTGCCACCGGTAAATGTGTATGTATGGTGCAGTGCCCCCATTCAATCACTTCCTAATGACAACACTTTTGAACATAGGGTTAGCTCCATTTCAGATTCTTCCAAATGGATATGCCATGCTGATGTGCTTATATGTTCAATTCATGCAGATGCTCAATAGTGCCCCGAGTTTCCCTGAGCTACAATATATTTTATTATTCAGAAAGAGCGAGGCTAACCCACCATTTGTTTATATTGAGGCGCAATGTAGCCGAAAACTTATATAGGATCTTACCAGCAAAGTTCCTTCATTCAAGAATTAGTTCTTTTTTGATAAATGTCTAGAGGGACTCACCCATTTATGGACCGTGGGGGTAAGTCCATTTCATCACGCTTGGAATTTACTTTAATTGCTATAAGTCTTCTAAATGATCATATATTTCTTGCAATCGTCCTAAAGATTAACAAGGCACTCGGCACTGTTATTAGCTCCCCAAAAGCGGTCGTTGCTTATGAGAGCACAATTAGGTTCTTGCTCACAGATGAAAATCCTCGCTGATGTGGGCTTTTACACTCTGGAAGGTCAGTTGGATTCGTTAGTACTTCTTCCCGCTTCAGACCTCGGATCCATTCTATTTCCTCTTAACATGACTCTAGTGAAGATGATGATGATTACAAGGAAGAACAAATTGACCCATCCGATAGGTCAGAGAAGACCCCTGAGGAAATCTACATTCAATTAGGGGTCGACAGTCCATTCAAATGCCACTGATCCCAGAAGAGAAAGAAGAAGTGTTTATTCAATGAAAGGGAAAGGCTCCATTGATTGAAGGGAAGGAGGAAGGCGAGTTTCTTAAGGAGCATCCTCTAAATGAGGAAGAAGTAGATTGGGACACTGACGAGATTGATGTCAACTTATGCCACAAGGCCTAGGGGTTGAGCCTTGACATGCTCCCCCACCTCCTTTGAAAGACCCTATTGAAGGAGCCTCTCCCAAGAATGAAAATGTCTCCATCCCTTTGCCAGAAGGTAACGATATTGACTTGGGAGATACGAATGACATTTTTGATAACATGGGTGACTTGATGGGTGACTTCACTTTGAAAGAGTTGCCTTCCCAGCTTACTTAGATCATCCCTGTAGGAATCAATGTCATGACATTAGTCGGTGATCGACCTGGTTTGTGTATTCTACCACGGTAATTAAACTGCAGCACACACTTCACTAGGATCACACACTTTATATTATTATTATTTTCTAGGATGTTTTAGTTCATCAAATACCTCTTTCCTAAAGCCATTTTATTGCCTGTTGTAGGAATCATGTCTTGTGGTTTTTACAGCGATCCTGACCGAGTTTTGGAGTCCCAGCGTTTACAGAGACACTTTTCCAGGTACCATGCTCCCTACGAGACTAACGAGGAGATGAATAGAATGAAGGACAGGGAGGCTCAAGAGCGTCGCTGTTTCGAGAAAGATCAAGGTCGTGATAAAGGAAGTGTTTATGAGAAGAGAAAGAACCCGATTGTGTAGGAAGATCCATCAATGAGGCTGAAAAGAGACTAAGAGCGAGAACCTACTTCATAGCTTCCTGCTTCCATTGGGATAAACATCCATGCTTCCTGTGTCATGGCCTCCTCCACTTTGCTGCTATGAATACCTCTCCTAAATTCTAGGCGAGCGCCTTACATTCTCACCACCAGTCCTCTACATCTACAAGATGCATTCCCTAACTTGTTCTTATGGGAGGTTTTTTGATAAGCCCAATTTGAAGTCGGTTTGTGTTGAATCTTATTCACCCCATCTTCATGCGATTTGGAGCGATTTGGAGCAAGCCGATGGGTGGGAAGAATTATGCATGCAGCTGTACACTATTAATTGAAACAGCTACCGAGAAATTTTCTCATTCGAGTTTGAAAAAAATGAGTATGAGAAGCAACTTGTGGATCGTGACACAAAGATTGAGAGGATGAAGAATGAGAGGGATGATGCCCTCAACGGAGAGAGCAAAAGTGCTTCTTTCTTCAAGGAGCTGAAAGAATTCACCGACCGAACCACACTCGTATTTAGAGATGAAATAAAGAAGTGTCACACTGATGAGACGACTTTAAAAGAAAAGTTGAGGATAAGCAAGATGATTGTTGAGACGTAGAATAAAACCGTCACCGAACAGGCTCAAGAAATTGTTCTCTTTGCGAATAAATTTCGACTTTGGATGCTGAGTAAAAGCAGCCGGTAATAGAAAAGGCTAGCATAGAAGCAAACTTTCTAGAGCTTCAAGATACCTTTGCAGAGAAGAGGAAGGCTTGGATGCTACCGTTTTGGGCTTCTATGTCAACTCCATGTTGAATTAGGGGAGCCTTAGCTACTTGGGCCCGTTGTTTCCTCGCATGCTTTCTGTAGCATGGGAAGAGATTTTTGACCGATTTCAAGATATGGGTAGCGGTTACACTAACGAGGTGTTGGTTGAGGCATACCTGAATGAAGAATCTCGCCAAGCTTTAGTGGAAGGCCAGGATATCTTGAGATTGGAGAGGAAACGAGAAGCTATTGGTGCCGCGGTCGCCGCTAAGGTTGTAACTAGGAATTTTCCCTCAAGCCCTAGTGAGTTGTCTTCGCATCTTTATGCTGATGAAGGGATCGTTTCTACTTATCCCATAATTGTGCAGCCATCAAAGGAGGGCAACAACGAAAGTTTCGAAGTTGTGGCGCATGAGCAGACCCCCATGGCAGGTAATTTTCTGATCTCTATCTTGCTTGAAGACTTCCAATTTACGCTTGATGAAATTGCTGAGATAACTGCCCTTTATTCTGATATTATAGATCAACCCTCTCTTCCTGTCGAGTTACCTCTTCTTCATGGTGATGGATACACCGCCATTTTGACCGCATCAACTATTGTCTTCGCATTTGGCTCGCAGCCGGGTTCACACTCCAAGAAAATTGCCGCGTTGCCTGGTTTGAACGACCCTTTTGTATCTCAAGAGGAAGGTTTGCCAGCTGCTAAAGCACTGGAGCAGGCAGATCAAGCTAGCCAACTAGACAAAGCAGAGCCCAAGCAGCCGATGACTAAGTAGCAGATGATAGCGGAAGAAGGATGGAGAGCAAAAAAGGCCGTCAAAGAGTTCTCATAGATCCTACAAGCACAAAGGCAAAAGAGCGTCCACCAGTGGCTATGTTTTAAAGAGCGAGATTGGCCTGGAAGGGAAGAAGCCTGAGAAGTTGTTATTCAGAGGTGGGAAAGATGATAGGGGAAGTGGTGATAAGAAGTCATGATTTTTTTTTGCTTTTTTGATTGCTTTTTTACAAGTGTTGAGTTTGCACTTAGCACTTCTTCTTATTGTTGTAATAGTGGTGTTTGTATTTTCCTATTCATGGCCAATATTTTATGGGCAAGACCCATGCCATTTGTTGTTGTACATAAAAAACATTATAAGTAATAAAATTGTTGAAATTTTGACTGTAACTTCACTTGTCCACTTATCTATTTTCCATGGAGTGTTGCCTTTTTAAGCCACTCTTTTTTATTCATCACTGTTTTATTTACTCCCATAATCCCTGCCAAAATTCTTTGTTTGGAGTTATAGAGCTGTGAAGTATATGCTACTTTAGTTGAGTGTTGGTGTGCGTGCCCCTTAGTCTGCAGGGTTGTTTACTCCGAACACTTGATACGAGAGTTCGTGCCCCCAGTCAGGTATATACCGCAACTCCTATCTTGAGGAGCTTCTAGCTTGAGATACGTATGAAGCTCTTTAGCAGCCTCATGGTGAGTAATTTATGCACTCAAGTGATTTACATACTTAAGTAATTGGCGATGCCGGATCAACACATCTTACTTGAAATTTTGTTAAGTGATTTCATCACGATGCTGATATTTAGGCAATCGCATACACGTATCGCTCCTTAGTGTGCTATTTTCTTAGCTCTAAGGGCGGTATGCGATTTTTTGCAATATGAGAGTTCCTCATCTTTGGATGTAGGTTGCTGACCCAAGTATTAGCGTGCGGCATACGAAATGCGCACGGTGGGATCGTGGCTTGCATGGTCGCAGTTTTGCAAACCAAGAAGTGATGCGTGGCTTACGAGATGCGTGACTTAGGTAATTGTACTTGCTTGGACATGATTCCACAATCAAGAGCAATGGATGGATTACGAAATGTGTGGCATTGGTTTGAGCCTGCCCGATGTCATCAGAGCAACACTGATTCTTAGAAGGCAGGGACGAGTTTTGTCGATCCAATTGTTTGAGTCGATTTGCTTCCATTAACTTGGCAGGTAGAGGGGGCATACTTCAGTATGATTCCACCATCGCAAGCAGCGATTGGATGGTTTTGAGTCGATTTGACCCCGTTGACTCAGTAGGTTACTTTTGTGAACGTGCTTTTATTGGTTCATAAAGCGATTTGCTATCTTAAGCTTGGGGAAATTTGGGTTGCATCAGCGTTGTTTGTATGAATGTGCCATCCCTAGCTTTCGGCCGATCATATAGGGCCCTTCCCAGTTTGGTCCAAATGTTCTCGGAATAGACAGACCCCATTTGAGGACAAGGTCACCTGCTTCAAAAGTATGGTTACGGATCTTGGAGTTGAAAAATCATGCGACCCTTTTTTTGTGAGCAGTAGTCCTTAATTCTTCCCTCTTCCCATCGACCATATCGAGCGACTCGATCAGGAGCTTTTCGTTCTACCTTCGATTGAAATTTTGTCTTTGATGAAAAGGGCCTTCTAGCTCGACTGGGATCATTGCTTCTGAACCGTATGCCATGGAGAATGGAGAATGAACGGTTTCAGATTTGTGCATTGTTCTGTGAGCCCATAGCGTGAGCGGAAGTTCATCAACCCAATTTCCTTTAGCTTTGGTTAGCCATTTTTTGATGGTGGACTTGATGATCTTGTTCACTGCCTCCACTTGCTCGTTTGCCTATGATTTGTGATTGGGAAAAGATTTTCTCGATTCGGAAGCGTTTGCAAAAGTCTTTGAACTCGGTGCTTTCGAATTGAGTCCCATTGTCATGATAATTTTTTGCAGCACTCCAAACTTACAAATAATGTATTTAGTGACAAAGTTAATAACTTTCTTAGTGGTAACAGAAGCCAGCAGTTCCGCTTCAACCCATTTGGTGAAGTAGTCAATAGCAACGATAGCGTATTTGGCTCCTCCTTTGGCTCTTAGCAATTCACCAGTCAAATCGTTTCCTCGAATTGCGAATAGCCATAGGCTGACCACCTATGTTATCTCTATTGAAGGAGTTATTTTGATCTTGTTGGATCTTTGGCATTGTCGCACTGTCTGGCATAATCTTCTACATCACGTTTTATTGTTGGCCAAAAATACCCATATTGGAGAACTTTCTTTGCAAGGGTTTTCTCCCCGATGCGGTCTCCGTGGTCACCTTCATGAACTTCCATGAGGATTCTTCGAGCTTCTTCAATGGTCATATACCTAAGGAAGGTGGTAGAAAATCCCCTTTGGTAGAGTATCACATCCTGCACTATGAATCGTGGTGCCTTTCGAAGAAGCATTTTCCATTGAATCATATCCACGGGGAGTGTTTCTCTGAGCAGGTAGTCCTTAATTAGTGTCATCCATGTTTTTGGTTCTTTAGTTGTTTCCAAAATCCAATCGATATCCATCTTGCTTATGCTTGGAGTAGTTAGCATTTCAATTGGGGCCAGTCCCAATGATTAAGCTTCTCTGGAACTAGCCAGTTTAGCTTGATAGTCTGCTTTCGTGTTTTATTCCCTCGGGTTATGAGTTATGATGTAATGTTCGATGTCATTCAGCAATTCTTGCCCTTTAGATAGATATAGGGCAAGGTTCTCTCCCCGAGCTTGATATTCACCTCTCACCTGATAGACGACCAGCTAAGAGTCACTATAAATGTGTACGGACTTTATCTCGAGTTCCTTCACAACTTCAGCCCGGCCATCAATGCTTCATGTTCCACTTCATTGTTTGTTGCAAGGAATTCCAAGCGTAAGGCATAGGAAACGGATCATCCTTTGGGAGTTTCAAGCACGACTCCTACCCCCGAGAAGAAATTATTAGATGCATCATCGATGAACAACTTCCACCATATCTCCACTTCTAGACTAATTTCTTCCTTGTTATCTCATATTGTAAACTCGGTAATGAAGTTTATGCCCATTATTTTTCCTTCAAGGATGGTAAGTGATATCATGTTGACTTAATTCGGTGTTCCATTTGATAAGCTGCCTAGATGTCTCGGGGCGATACAATACTTGCTTCGAAGGTTAATTTGTCATTACTTTGATTTGATGTTCCTAGAGGTATGGTCGTTGTAACAACCCGATATTTTCAACCATTCGCATCCGCACATGTCGGACTTGAATTGCTCAAAATACCGCATTGTAAATAAAATTTGGCAAATCTCAGAATATACAGTAAATAAAATCACAGATCACAGACACAGAGTATTTAATAATGCAGCGGAAGTAAAAGAAATAGTAGTTCATGAAGCCACTATATAAATATATCAGAGTTAAATAAAATACAACAGACTAAATAAAGTACAACAGAACTCTTAAGATGATAACCAAGTACAAGCTGAATAGAACAACAGAACTGGGATAGATAAAACTAGATAAGCAGATAATCTTCAGCGATTCCAATCTCCAGAAAGTGGAATCCAAATGTGTGAATAACTCAGGCTGACCCGAGCGTAAATAAAAATACAAACACTCGAGTCAGGACAATATATACTTATATAATGTAAACCAACTCAAATGAACTGTAATAAGGTACAAGTAACTTAAAGGATGCCTGAGACCGCCCATCCTTTAAGGATCCGTTAAACTATTTACTATGTAGTAATATTTCGCTATTATAATAATGTCTACAGTAAAATAAACTTACTTTTAAATAGCGTTCCGGGCTACCCATATCACCCTTCACACATAATAGTCCCAGTAGTCCATCCAATATCATGCCATCTCCACTCCGGGTGACTGTCAGAGGATACCGCACGGGCTACGGGAGAAAAACAAACTCGTAGTAAAGGCTCGGTATGGTAGGTGACACAGCACACAAGGCAATGCCAGGGTAGATATACCAATTACGCACACGGGCTGGTGGTAACGCAGCAGCCACATACACCCACCTTGGAACACACTCCCAATCAAAATCGGAGGATGGCCATCTAATCAATCACAAGTAAGAGTATAGTATCGAAGGAATGTGTCCGATCGGAGGAATGACCTCACTTGGCCCGAGATCGCTCCTGTTTTAGCCACCTTATGCCAACTCACGTGAGTTGGGTCCACGTAATATACCTCAAGAACGTCGCCACCATCCTACTTCATTCTGGAATCTCCACCGCGTACACGGTTGTCAAAGTGGTTTTCGGTATCGACAGAGAGTATGCCAGATATCCGATCCCGGTCTCTTTGCCAACCAATCGTTATTATAACCCGTAGTTATAACTTTTAAAATAATGTTTATACTTCAAAATAGGATATCATTTCAAATCCAAATCTTTATCAAAATAATGATTAAATTAATTCCAAACCATTTTAAAACATCATATCTTTCCAGAAATTCTTGTCAAATCATTTTAATATATCAAAATATCATATCTTTTCGAAACCACATTTCAAATCATTTTAATATATCAAAATATCATATCATTTCAAAACCACATTTCAAATCATTTTAATATATCAAAATATCATATCATTTCAAAACCACATCTCAAATCATTTTAATATATCAAAATATCATATCATTTCAAAACCTCATTTCAATCATTTTAATATATCAAAAATATCATATCCATTTCAAGTCATTTCAATCATTTTAATATATCAAAAATATCATATCTTTCCAAAACTTCATTTCAAATCATTTTAATAAACCAAAATATCATATCTTTTCAAAACCACATTCATTTCAAATCATTATTCATTTTATTCAATTTAAAATACCATTTCAATTTACATTTCCAAACAGTTTATATTTCAAAAATCATTTTAAATCATTAAAATGAAGTTATTATATTTAATAATTAAATTATTAAATTTTCAAAAATTTCAACTTTCAAAGTTCATTTATTCACTTAAGTTTATCAAAACAGTGAAAATTCACTTTTCGCAGCATTTAGAAAACGCTACGGAAAGTTACATTCAAAACAGTTCAATTTAACAAAAGACGGCATTTTTAAAAATGTTGTAATAGGGTTTACTTAATATTTCAAATAAACTTAGTTAAATTCAACAATTATAGCACTTAAAAAGATTGCTATAATAGCCTTTAATTCAATTTAGCTTTTTAGTTCATTATCATCAACTACATCATTTACAAATGCTGTAATATCATTTAAATTGCAATTAATAGCATTTCAAAAATGCAGTTAATTAACTTCAAATATTCAATATAATTTCACAACCAATTATATTTTTATTTAAAACATTTTTAACTTATAAAATCATACATTTTCACATTTATAAACAACATTTAATTTTCCTTGGATACATTCAACAAAACAAGTATAACACGACATAAAGATGAGTGGGAGAGACAAAGTATCAATTCCCTTGGATACATTCAATAAAACAAGTATAACAACACATAAGTTTCAACACAAAATACCATTAAACAATGATAGAATTGGATGCATAAACAAATCCAAAGTGTTTGCACTTGCTTTCTACCACCTATGCTTCAGCTCCAGATCTGAAATGGCATGGCTAAAGGCATGGTTTGGATCTGGTCTGGGTTCCTAAAGGTCGGCCTAGCATGGGAAAATGATGGAGCAAAGTATGGTAGAGAGATAGGTGCATGGAACTAACACTACAATGCAACTACCATGGATCCTATGCAACATATGGGTTCGGCCACAAGCTAGCATGGTGCGGCCATCGCTGTAGTGGGCTGTAGGATGGTGTGGCAGCGGGTTCCAGGTCATCCATGGATGGTGGAGGTGGAGTAGGTGGCGGCCAACGGGTGGTTGAAAGTGATGAAGGCATAGATGATTGGCTATGGTGCATATAGGTGAAGTTTGTGTAGATATTGTTGGATTTGGTCACATGGGTGCATGGCCAGTGGCTTGGGGCTGTACAGGAGGTGGTGGAGGCTGGCTCAGGTGGTGGTGGTGGCAGCCATGGTGAAGGAGGAGAAAGGGGCTGAGCTACAAGGGTGAGAAAGCAAGTGAAAACAACATAAACAAGTAGAAAAGCAATGGAAAAGAAAACGAATTTTACCAAACTCTTGGAGATGATGGAGGCTAAAATTTTCAGAGACGAGGAGGAAGAAATTTCGTGAAAAATGAAGAAGAAAAAAAAATACAACTGAAGATGGTATAAGGAACAGCCCCAATTGAATGCATATGATGAAATTGAAAAGGCAGGGAGGTGAAAAGTCAAAGGTAAATGAAAGGTTTTAAACTCTTCATATTTCTCTAATTCTTTTTGTAATTTTAAATACATTTAAAATACTGATAAATAAAGATAAAATAAACTCAGAAATAAATTAAACAAGTAAACAAAATAAATAAATATTAATTACATATAATTTAATTAATAAAACAGCAAAAATTGCAAACTAGTCTTGAAAATATGAAAAATAAATGCAATGAACTTTGGAAAATCTTTATGTACTTGTAAAAATATTTATAACAAAGATAATAACATAAACTAAAATTCATTCACAAATAAATATATAAATTTTAATTTAAATATAATTTAAATGAAGAAAATAGCAAAGAAAATAGAAACTAGGCTTTAAAAATAGAAAATAAATTCAATAAGCTTTGGAAAATTTCAAACATCTCTTTAAAAATATTTAAATGGTAAAAATATATGTAACATAACATATAATACAATTTATAATAAGATATGACAAATAAAAATTATCTATATAATTTAAAATAAACAATATTGTTAAATAAAACAATTTACACCCAATTTTGTAAAAGCATAACTTTCACAGTATTATTCGGATTTCAACGAAACGAAAAGCATTATTCTTGAAATTTTATTTACTTTCATAACAAAAGGTAAAATTAAAATTTTAAAATTTAAATTTAAAAGTCAAAGTTTGACCAGATTGACCAAAATTCACTTTTCTGGAAATATTCAATTTATGCATGATTGAAATTCAAATCCACAACAAAATCAACATTTGTATTTCAATTAACAAAATATATTCATTTTAATAAATAAAATAAAGTTTTTTTTTTAATTAGGAATTTAAATTAACATAATTAAAATATACAATTACAATAATCAGAAAATACAGGGTTGTTACAGTCGTAATGTTATGGATGCGATCGAGAGGTAATATGCCAATTTTTCCAATTTCGGATAGTTCTTCTCCACTCCAATGAATCGTTTAGTGATGTAATATATAGGTCGCTGGACCTTAGCTTCTTCTCATACGAGTGCAACACTTAATGCATAGGGTGAGATTGCTAAGTTGATAAACAAATCTTCTCCGTCTACCGGCTTGGATAGGATTGGCGGAGTTTTCAAATGCCGCAGTAGTTCTTCGAAGGCAGTTTGACAAACCTAATTCCATTCGAAGTTCTTCTTTCCCTTCTTTAGCCCATCAAAGAATGGTATACATTCATCTGTTGCCTTTGAGATAAACCAGCTTAGTGCTGCAGCTTTTCCATTCAAGTTTTGTAACTCTTTCCTGTTCCTTGGGGCCTAGACTTCCCGTAAAGCAGTAATTTGTTCGACATTTGCTTCGACACCTCTACACTTATAATGATCCCAAGAACTTCCAAGAGGCTACCCTAAAGTGACATTTAAGTGGATCGAGTTTCATTCAATATTTGCAAAGTATTTCAAACATTTCGGTGAGGTTGTCCAAGTGATTTGCAGTTATGCATGATTTAACAAACATGTCGTCTACATAAACATCCATAGTTTTCTCGATCTGACGTTTGAACATGGTATTCACTAGTCATTGGTAGGTTGCCCTAGCAATATTTAAACTGAATGGCATCACTTTGTAGCAATACAATCCCAGATCAGTGATTAAACTGGTGTTTTCCAAGTCAGATTCGTGCATCATGATCTAGTTTTATCTCGAGTAGGCATTCATTAATGATAGCAATTCATGTTCAGCTATCCCGTCCATAAGCTGGTCGATTCTGGGCAGAGGAAAGTTTTCTTTTGGGCAAGCTTTACTTAGGTCCAAGTAGTCAATACAAGTTCGTCATTTTCCATTGGACTTCCTGACCAAAACCAGGTTAGGTACCTATTCAGGGCAGGTTGCATAGCTTATAAAGTCATTCGTCGTTGGCTTATCTACTTTTTCTCTCAACGCTTTGGACCATTCGGTTCCTAGGTCGCGCCTCTTCTGCTTCACTGGTGTATACTTGGAATCAATATTAAGTGCATGGCATGCAATCTTCGGCGACACCCTGCATATATCAGAATGTGCCCAAGCGAATACGTCTAGGTTGGCATGAAGAAATTTGATTAATTCTTATTGCATCTTATTTCCAAGCTGTGATCCAATTTTTAGGACACTATTTGGGTAATCCATATCGATTGAAACAAGCACCGTCAATTCTGCCGGCGCTTCCCAATCCTCCCTTAAACTATTCTTTTTGGGGTCTAAAGCCTTGTCAAATCGGCTATGGTCCCCATGCCAAAGGCCGCTCTATAGTTGCTATTCGATAGATTCACTAATGTGGAGAGTTCCCCCCACATCCTTCCTTTTTTTTCTTTTCTTCTAGACTTGTGCATTTATGCAATGTAGCATTCTCTAGTGGCACGTTGATCTCCTTTTATCACCCCAACTCCATTCTCTGTCGAAAATTTCATGGTTAGCCACCACTGAGCTAAACCAATCCTGAAATCTACCAAAGCGGGACGACCTAAGAAAGCATTGTAAGTGGATATTTCATCTACAATAAAAAAGGTTTGGATGAGAATGACTCTTCGGTCTCCTTCCCCATGTTCTATATGTAAATTGTTCTGACATATTGCTTAGGTTCATCGGTGAATCCTAGAATCTTTGTTCGACAAGCGGATACATCTTACATACTGATCTTTATCTGATCAAATGTGTGTTTGAACAAGATATTCACAGAGCTTCCACTGTCCATCAATACTCGTCGGACCGTGGTTGGTCCAATTCCTACTATCACGACCATGGGGTCGAGGGCCGAAGCTACTATTCCTTTAGTGTCTCGATTCCGGAATACTATGTCATCGTTCAGGGTCCTTTGCTGCTTGGTAAGAATTCCATCTTCGATCCGTAGCACGAATCTTTTGGAGTATGTCTTAGTGAGCTTACATATCACTCCGTTTCTCCCCACCTCTTCTGCATGGGATGAGGTCCTTCAAATATTATTTCGATGATGAGTGTCCGGTCGGTCCATCAAGATCCCTCTTTGCTGGTTCTAGCTTGGTTTCCCTGGTCTTTAGGAGCTTGGGGTGCTGCAGGCTGGTCAGGATTTTGTGATTTCCTCACATGTTATTGAAGATTTTTTTCCCAAATCATCTCTTTAATGAGATTCTTTGGGTGATGATACTCATTCGTGTTGTGACCAGATATTTCATGGAAGCGGAGACCATGTATTTCATAGAAGCAACATTACTTTTCGAAACACTTTAGTTATTCAGTTTCTTCCTTTTGAGGTGGTTTCTTGTACTCCTCCGTCCCTTGTGTCGCAAGTTAGGTGTATTCTAGAGTATCATTGAGCGGGGTGTAGTCTTCGGGCCTTAGGCCTTTAAGCCACTTGTTACCTCCATTTCGCTTTTTGGAATTATTGTTCTTTATTTTCTGATTCTCATCCTTCCCCGCATTTCCTATATCGGTCTCGGAGGTATTTGCTTCTTAGTTAGCTGCCATACTAGTCTGGCCAGCATTGATTGATTGTAGGTTAGCAGATTTTCCTTCTAGTTCCTCTGCCTCTTCCAATATCAAGTACCGGCTTGCCTTTCGGTTAAAGTCCTTTCTTGTGGTAGGTTATTTCATTTTAATCCATTTTTCGAATTGCATACCGGGATGGATAGCGCGGACCTGGACCATGAAGACCATATCTTCATTTGGGTTACTTACTTCAGTCCCGGCGGTGTTGAATCGACTCATAAAGGAATTCAAAAATTCATTTCGTCCCTGGAATAGGCCAAATAAGGACATTACATCTTTTGGTTGTGCACCGTGAAGCCTAAATTGATCAAGGAATTTTTTGCTAATTCATTGTAAGTGGAGATGGATTCTAGTGGGAGCTTGGTGAACTTTTTAGGTCTCTAGTTCCATCATGTACCAACTGTATTTGTACAAGTGAGGTTTCGGGTCTCTAGTTCCATCATAGGACAGAATTGTCGGCATAGTGAACTTTTTAGGGTACCGTTCATTCAGAACGCCATCAGTGAAGGGTATTCGACTTGAAGCTGATCCATATTCGTCATCTCTTCGATCCTTACTTTCATCCGTTTGGCGCTTAATCGGGTCCGCAATATATGCCTGGATGTCCGGTAATTCGTAGGTTGACCGTTAGTGACTATCCAAGTGTTTGATTTTGCAAACAATCTTGGTAAGTGGGCTGAAGCCTAAGCTCGGATGTCTTCCAGAGAGCCACTTCCTTGGAGTTCCATTGGCTTGCAGTTGATTGGGTAGGGGCAGTTCGAACCTACCTGTCAGTATTAAGTGCATTAGTGTTTTCTTCTAACTCTTCATCGTCAAGTTTCTCTCCCTCTTCAGAGTCGGAGAGATCCACTGCTATATATTCCTATGGGATTTTCGCCCCGAGATTCAAGTTCATGGCGGGATGCTTTGCAGTTGGTGGAGTGTCTGCATTTCCTTCTATAGTGATTCCTGCGACACCATCTATTGCTCCTTTTTGCTTCCGCCTTCCATTTCTTCCGTTTAGGCCAGAAACGGAAGAGTTTTCCAGTTCCGTGGGAGCTATAGATTTTGGCATGGTTCTTGGAGCAGCTAGTGATTACAAGGTCAGGAGGGCATTTAATTTGTCTATAAGAGGTTTCTTGCCGTTCTCTATCTTTTGATTGATTCCATCAACCATCTTATTTAATTCACCTTTAGTGACGACATCACGCTGGATAGAAGGTCCTGGCCCTGTTCTCCTGTGTTTGGTCCAGAATTTTCTTTGATTAATGGATTATTGGTGACGTTGACCTCCACATGCTGAGGATTGGTCTCTTCTCCAGCTATTACAGCTCTTATGGATCTTCTGGAAGCATTTCTCTTTCTCCCTGGTGCCATTGACTCTTAACGGCAAATCATCTAAGTAAAGATTAAGGATCTAACTTCTGAACATATCTGCTCTGAATCAGATGGTTAGATCTAAGCCCGAGTTGGGTTCTTAGTGAAAGCAGCAAAATGTTAACCCAAAAAATGGATCAATACCCTAGATTTAGTGTGAAAGCACCAACCCTATTTATCAAGACAAATAAAATAGAAAAAGCAATAGTAAATCGCAGAAAAAGAAATGAGACAAGAGATTTTTATTGTGGTTCGGTCGTTAACAAAACCTACATCCACTTATAGCTTTTGTTGATCAACTGCTGTTACAAAGGAGTTTGGATTACAATATGATTCTTCTTTTCTAAGTTAGAGTAGACCACCATTGCTATAGTCAAACGGAAGAATCTCAGCGGCAATATAATGGCAGTTGTGAGGGAGAAGAAGAGCAAAGAAACAACAGTAGAGTTTCAGTAAAGATCAGAGCATATCCCATTTTTGTTGTGGACGAGATTGTATTTATAGGGGTTGGAAATCTCTTGGGCCGAGAATCACTTGTCAGAAGCCTATAGTCGTCAAGCAGAGAGAGCTTAGTAAGTTTGGAGCCAAAATTGGCCATCCTTTTGGATCGGTACCGATACATACCAAATGGGTCGGTACCGATCCAAATCCTTAGCCAACTTTTGGCTCCGATTTGTTTGGTCAAGATTCTTACTCCATAATGATGCCTTTCATGTAATTATGTAGCTTGTCGAATTTTTTTGATGATGATTCACTTGTGGGTTAGATTGAACGGTATTTCGAAACAGATAAACCTCCACTTCTTGAACTCGGATGCTTGGAATGTAATCAAACTTGGTAGATAAGCTTAGTAGAGACAAAGAAGTGTAAGACAAGTGAATCAGAGTTGGTATAAAGAAACATTTTGGATCGGATCAGTATCGATCCGAAATGCTTGCATAAAAATGGCCCAAATTTCTAGGGATATCTTGTCTTGTATTTTTAGGCCTTGCGATCAAGTTTCAAGTCGTTTTGGTTTAATTTGAACGTTCAACATAAACTTTCCTAAAATAAGGGAAGAGATCGACCCCTGACCTCGATCGGTCGAATGGGGCGGTTGACCGCTTCTCGTATAACGGTGGTTAGGGTTTTGCAATTTTGAACACTTCATATTTAATTATTTAAATCCGACGGTTCTAGTGCTTTCTCACCAATATAAATAAGGCCCTAGACCCCTCACTTTTTGACATAATATTTTGAGAATATTGGCGAAGCTCTGTCAGTTCATCCCTTCCAAGATTCAGAAAACTTCAATAGGGTTTTAGATAAGATATCTTATAAACTATCTTTATTTGTTATTTATTTCTCCACTTCTTCTCCTCCGAACCTTTAATTTACTTAATCTAACGTATATATAAATCCATTGCTATATATCTGTATCAAAAAGAAGAGACCCGATAAGAGATGCCTAAGGTGTGTCAAACCTAAAGGAGGCGAAGCTAAGGCTATATTGTGAGTGGAAATCTTAGATTTTTTTATTTTAGAAATTGATTAATGTAATTTCGGTTTGAATATTCTTTAGGGAGTTTTGGTGTACGAAAACATCATATTATAAACCTCCAAAATGCCTTCAATGCGAAACGTCTATTATAGGTTAAAATCTCAAATATTTATATTAAAATAATGGAAACTGTGTTGGTTTGCAGTATTTATAATTTTACCTTCTATTCCACTCCTTATTCTTTTTCTTTGAATTTGATTAAAGGATTTAATTAAGAAATAGTGTGTAAGGTAAAAAAATTATTCGTAGTTTGCGTCACTTATTCCTATGAATTAAATAGAAATTCTTTTGTTTATTTTATGTGAAAAAAGGAGTTGAATTAAGCATAAGAATTGAAATTGTATGTCTATTATAAAAATGCTCCATTATTTTGGTGTATATATTATGTTTAGATTTTTATTTTATTTTATACAAGGTTGTTTATTAGAAATTTTGGATATGAATATTGGAATTTTGGTATAGTTGATAATATGGAATAAGACTTATATGATTGTTTAAAGAGCTGACATTTACACGCTTGTTAAGGGTGTATATTCCGCATGCTTAGAAATTACTAGACACACACATATATTTAGACACACACACACACATACATACATATACGTAATTAACATATAATTATAACATATGATTGCATTGTTAAATAGGTTATTAGTCTTATATTAAATCACCTTTGGGATGGTAACTGATGTTAAAAGGCATAACAAGAAAGATTTCTTATAAGGCCTTGATTATGGAAATGGTGAGATGTGTGATACTATATTTAGAGTGTACAAAATTATGATTAAGTTATAGGGATGTGAGGTTAGTCAAAAGCACATGAAAGTCTGGCCATCTAATCTGCCTACTAGTAGTGTGACTTTATGGCTGACGTGAGACATCATCTATAATAAATAACTACAAGGACACGAGGTTAGTCCCAATTTTATATGGTAAATCTATCGAACTAATCAGGCTACCCGTACCTATGAATAGTCGGATTGGTATGAGACGTCACTATGGTTATGGGCCATTATACGAAGGATCCGCTTTAAAGACTGAAGGTACTAAGTGGTTGTGTGAGGGCCTGCCTTTTCTTTATATAAGAAGTTCTAAATGTTTGGGGTTATGGGTTAGGCATGGTAAAGGACACCTTAGTAGAATGCCTGCTTCAATAGGAAGTATTAAGTTGCCGAAAGGATTCCGTGCAATGTCAGCTAGATAGTTACTAGTGAGGTGTCCACCTTGGGATTATAGGTCGTAAATGAAGTGGACCTACCTTATATAAGGTAGTAAATGGTCGGATTCTATCTAATTCACATAAAATGGTATTGAGTGAATTATGAATCAACACCCTAGATCAAGTGTGAAAGCACTATGCAGATAATCAGCAGCACAAATCTCAGATAAACAACAAATAAACATCAGAAGTAAGAAAAGAGTCACAAATTTTTTATAGTGGTTCGGCTAATTCTGGCATGCATCCACTTTAGTCAATCTTTATTATAATTATTCTAGTTGAATCTCTTTGGATATCAACTAGTTAGTCCTCATATCTAAGTTACAATGAGTTAGAATAAGTCATAAGTACATGGGTTGATTGGAGAATCACAATAACCCCTTGATGAATACTGTGAAGGAGAAGAAAATTGAAGAAGTGAAGGAATTCTGGTAGAGTAACGGTGGCTATCTCCTTGGAAAAGATCCATCTCTAGTTATAGGTAGGTGAGTATTTATAGAGGAATTCGATGAGTGTTGGGCCAGAAATCCAAGTACAAAAGAGTCCAGCGGTTATTCCAAGTCATCACTTAAAATCTTAAATCAATCTGAGTCATTTCTATGGATTGCTTGCTATCCATAGGGGATGGTTCGTTAGCTATCCATCAACTTAGCATATTATCCTACCAGAAGCCTTTACTTAGTGCTACGAAGGAGCTCGTAATGTTTGAGGCGATCCGACCTATTTTGATGGATCGCTAGCTATCCATCTACTTAGCATATTTTTAAATGATCTTTTTTTGATTGTCTTCCTATCTTCTATTTTAGTGCCTTATCCAAATATTAAGTCGTTTGAAGTTAGTTTGATCATCCATCTTCATCCATAACTCGCACAAGTCTTAACAAAATCGAACGAAACTTTGCAAGAACACTCTAGAGAGTGTCAGGGACCTACCAAAAAATTTGAGGTGGTGGGGCCTGCTCTAGATGGGTCGCTAGCGATCCATCTAGTTAGGTCGCTATCGATCCATCAAATCAACTCCAAATGATCTCATATTTTGTGCGCCTTCTACTATGTTTTCTAAATGTTCTCCTAAAATTTCAAGTCAATCCAACTTCGAATGAGTTTTGTAGGTCAAATTTAAGTTAGCTACTTTTAGTCAAACAACTTGAGTCAGGTGAGTCTTCACTTCTCGAGCAAAATTGTTTGACATGCAATGAAACTTGGCAACATCTCTAGGGAACATATTAGACCATGATGCAAGAGGACTGGAGGATCCATGGGCAAGCTTTATGGATCGTTAACGATCCATAAGAGATGGATCGCTAGCGATCCATCGCCTTAGCTTGTTTTGGCATTTTTCTTCTTTGGTCTTTCTCTTCTTTTCCTTCTGGTCTTATTGGTCAATCCTTGAGATATATTGACTTGTTATAGATGTTCTAGTTCCCTTTGAATTCTATTGTGTTAAAAATCCAGTTTAAACTCGCCCTCCAAAATGCGTCTTTTGAATGAAAGGTATGCTTTTCTCCAGAACAAGTTCCACTAACGAGTCTTTGATTGTTGAGCCTTCCAGTGGCTATAGCCTTGGCAAACTGTCCAGTTCCTTTGAATTCTTTCGTAAATTACAAGTCATTCCAAACCTATTATATCCTAGGACTCTAACACTACTTAGGTGTAATATATACATCACAATCATTCGATTTCATTCGGAGTTATTACATCACATATCTCTAATTAAATCACATGTTTTCAATTACATTACATATCTCCATTTACGTCATTTATTTCGAATTGTTCCATGTTCATTCAGGATTTACATCACTATTAATTTTTGCTTCACACCCAAATCACATTATATATCAAAATCACATCATATATTGAAATCATCATGTGTTCATCTAGGATTTATCAGTTATATTCTATTTATAAGGCATTCAAATCCTTTTATTACATCAATTTTTTTAAGGCTTGATCTCTCCTGATCGTTTAAATTTAATGTGTGATCTCTCTGGATCATTTAATCTTTAGTTTAATGCGCGATCTCTCCGGATCATTTAATATTTTGTTTAATGTACGATCTCTCCAAATCATTTAATGTTTTAAGTTAAGGGGGTGATCTCTTTGGATCGTTTGTTTATTAAGTTAAGGGGGATGATCTCTCCGAATTATTTGCTTATTAAGTTAAGGGGGATTTAGCAAGTCCATCTGCTCACTCTTCGATAAGGGGACTTACTTCTTGCACTCCGGTCCTGTCTCTCCGGTCGAGACTCCATGGCATTGGATATCGTACAATTCCATCCACTCGCACTCCGGTAAGGGACTTACACCTTGCACTCCTGTCCCGTCTCTTCGGTCAGGGCTCTATGGCGTTTAAAATCAGTTATCATATTAAATATGGATTTTATAAAATTTAAATTTCAAATCAAAGAAAATAAGTAGAAATCCTAAATGTTAATCCCAAACATCCGAATCGAAGCGTAGAAAGGGACCAATCTAGGTTTTATGCATGTCCAAGTGGTCTGAGATTATTATCTTAAGCAATCATCCTAGATATCTGAATCAGAGCATGACTTGGAACAAATCAAGGTTTAACACATGTATAAGCGGTATGGGGTCATTATTATACTAAATAGTCATCTTAGGCATCCAACTCAGAGCATGACTAGGGACTGTTTGAGATCCCGTACATGTGTAAGAGGCTTGAGGTTATTGAAGGTAGAAAAAGAAGAAGGCAGAGGGTAAGGGATGAACATGCCCCCGTTTCAACTATAGGGTCTCATGCGGTCATGTATTCATACTCTGATTTGCTACTCTAGCTCCAACACCACCCATTCCAGGCGTTAGAGCTTATCCTAGATCCAAATCCATCATGCATCCTAGTAGTGTGGGCATTGTTGCAGTTTGTTTTGCTTTAACTCCAGATGCTCCTGAATTGGGTCCTATTGTTGATTCCTACATTGCTCCCAAGTATCGGTTGCTTTGGGCATTGTGGCAAGGCTCCATCTTGTTCCAATCTAACTCTGGCAGCTTCAATGTTGTTCCTTGGAGTTTAATTCTGATTCCCTATAGATCTAGCCATCTCTTGTTGCTCCATCCTCCATAAGAAGCCGTCCATCATCTCCTGTTATCTAGCTAAAATCTTGTCCTACATCTCTTTCATCTTTCTTTCCATCTCCTTTCTAATCACATAGTTGGGTTGATGAGAATTTAAGGACACCTCCTGGCTGCCCCAAGCTTCGGTTGACTTGCTATAGCTCTTGATCTAGTATTTGACCTACTCGTCTTCTCTAAATCTTAGATTCAAACTTCAATTCTTTAGATCTCATTTAAGGCTCTCAATGAAAGCACCAAAATATTAATCCAAAAAAATGGATCAAGACCCTGGATCAAGTGTGAAAGCACCAGTGCAGATAATCAGCAGCACAAATCTTAGATAAACAATAAATAAATAGCAAAAATAAGAAAAGAGACACAAAATTTTATAGTGGTTCGGCTGATTATGGCCTACGTCCACTTTAATCAATCTTTCTTATAATTATACTGTTGAATCTCTCTAGATATCGACTAGTTTATCCTCAGATCTAAGTTACGATGAGTTAGAATAAGTATAAGTACATGAGCTGACTGGAGAATCATAGTAAACCCCTTGATACTGTTGCGAGGGAGAAGAAAGTTGAAGATGTGAAGGAATTCCAATAGAGTAATAGCAGCTCTCACCTCGAAAAAGATCCATCTTTTGTTGCAGGTAGGTGAGTACTTATAGGGGAATTCAGTGAGTATTGGGCTAGAAGTCCAAGTGCAAAAGAGTCCAATGGTTATGCCGAGTCATCATCTAAAATCTCAATTCAATTTGAGTCATTTCTATGGATCTCTAGCTATCCATATGAGATGGAACGCTAGCTATCTATAGGGGATGGATCATTAGCTATCCATTAACCTAGCATATTTTTCTACTAGAAGCTTTACTTAGTGCTATGAAGGAGATTGGAAAGTTTGAGGGCGATCTGACCTATTTTGATGGATCATTAACTATCCATAGGGGATTGATCGCAATCTATTCATAAGGGATGGATCCCTAGCTATCCATTTGCTTATCATATTTTTAAGTGATCTTTGTTTGGTTGTCTTTCTATCTTCTATTTAAGTGTCTTATCCAAATATCAAGTTGTTTGAAGTTGGTTTGATCATCCTTCTTCATAGGCCATATGGTCCAAAAGATTCATCCATAACCCACACAAATCTTAAACGAAATTGATCGAAACTTTACAAGAACACTCTGGAGGACGTCCAGACCCACCATAAAAATTTGAGGTAATGGGCCTGCTCTAGGTGGGTCGCTAGTGATCCATCAAATTAGGTCTCTAGCGAATCCCAAATGATTTCATTTTTTTAGTGAGCCTTTTTCTATATTTTCTAAATGTTCAACCAAAATTTCAATTCAATTTGACATCGTACGAGTCCTATAGGTCCATTTTAAGCTAGCTGCTTTTGGTCAAATAGCTTGAGTCGGGTGAGTCTTCACTTCTCGAGCTAAATTTTTTGGAATGCTGTGAAACTTGGAAAGCGTCTCTAAGGAACATATTAGATCATGATTCAAGGGGACCGGAGGATCCATGGGCAAGTTTTATGGATCGCTAGCGATCCATCGCCTTTGATTTTTTTTTTGGCATTTTTCTTTTTTGGTTGTTCTCTTCTTTTCCTTCTGGTCTTCTTGGTCGATCCTTGAGATATTTTGACTTGATATAGATGTTCTAGTTGTCTTTGAATTCTATGGGTTTAAAACCCAGTTAATAGGTACTATCTCTTGCATCGATAGGACAATATAACAGCTAATATGAGTTATTGGGATGATAGCAAGTTTCCTATGGGCTTATATTTGATAAGCCTTTTATTTAAGTTTGAGAAAAGCTTTTGGTCTTACATTTGAAAGGACATATGATGTATGTAGAAATCTTAATACATATTCCTATTTAAATTTTACTACCCAAGTACTAATATAGTAAGGCTCAAGAGTTTTATTTACTAGACATATGCAGTTCTGACTCCCTCCTTATTACAACATAGCTTAGAAAGATAATAATATTAAAGGAGAAGGCATAGAGTAAGCTTGTGGCAGTCTATCTATTTATCTATACACGTTATTTTCAAATGTACCCATTGGAAAATATTGTTGAATTTTGAATATTGTGGATATGTATCGTTATTATAGGATTTTGACATTGTGGATATTTTAATATCGCTTGAAACTTGAGTGAAATGGGCATTGTTGTTATTATTATGTTTTATCCTTCCGTTGTGAGATTCTGAATGTGTAGATAAATAACTCTATATTTTTTTTTACTAACCAACAGCCAACTTTAAGTTAGTTCTAAGTTTCGACGGGCCTTTTCTAGGTCGGAATTTAGGCCTATTTTTCAAGGTGGGTTATTACATTTAGTGTTAGAGCCTAGGTTACCCAATCAATGGGGAAAAGTATATGCATGAGAGACGTGCTTGTTATCGTTGGAAAGATTTTCCAAAAAACCCTATTATATATATACACACTTTATTATGAACATACGCTTGTACGTAAAGAAAATCTTTCTTTTAGCGTCTATTACTATCTTAGGACATTAAAACTAAAAGTTTAACCTACAGATAGTAGACTATGACTGAAAATTCTTCTTCTTCCGAGAGTGGGAACCCCGCCAAAGGAATGCCCACCATTCTAGGGATACCTAAATGGTTTAAATAGTACCTCAGGCATGGAGGACAAGTCTCTGTTCCCTAAAAAATTGCAACAGCTTCACCCATCGTTTCGCCTACCGAGGCAGCACCGCATCCCATCGATTTTCTTAAAATGTGTATGGATTTTATGAGAGTTGAGGAAGAATATATTCTAAAAAGGAAAGCTTCTTGGAGACAAAGGCATGGATAAATGACTGCAAGAGGATATTTGGGAGATTGGTTGGGAGGATCAAGTGAAGCAAAGAATGGTAGCTTGGCACCTTAATGGAGAAGCCTTGTGCAATGATCCTAATTTTTAGTAACATTATCTAGGATATTTAATTAGCTAAATTAAATAAAATAATAGGATGATTAGGGGATTGAGATTTGTGATTAAACCAAGGGTTTTCCGTGCCATGTAAACAATGAACTAAAGATGAGTTAAAATGAAATAGAGAAGGGGTAAAATAGGAAAAAGAGTATTCTTATACCCTAAACCCTTAGGAATTCATTTACACGTTCATTTCAAAATCAAAGACAAAGTAGAGATCGGCCACCATTAGACAAGCTAGAGAAAGAGAAAGTAACCAAAGGAAGAAGAGTGATCAAAATCAAATTCATTCAATCCTCAAACTCCTTAATCTCAAAGCTAAGGTGAATAATGAAAACATCTCTTGTTTTCTTAATTTTTTTCGGTTTTAAGGATAATCAAAATTTATTTTCAATGTTATGCCATAATTTAGAAGGGTAAAATGTTTATATGTGCTTGTTGATGATTTATGCTCATTCATATAGGTTTTATGATATGTTTTAATGTGAAAACCCTATTTAATAATATCCAAATTCCTTGCAATTTTAGATTTAGATCAAAAATGATATTTTAGAGATGGATTTTAGTTTCAACAATAACAGTAATTTGATATAGTGAGAAGAGTTTTCCACATTGCTTTGGACAATGGATTCGACGGTTAAGTGAACAGGAAGTGAAAACAAATAGGAGCGATATGGGAAAAAAAATTTCCATTCCCACCGCGAACGGACTATCTACACGGTACAGAGCATTCATAGTGTTTCGAATACCGAGCTCACCCCCGATAGACAGCACGTTGCACTTGCTTCCATTCACACTTGAAGTCCATTGCGTGGGCCAGACAATATCTCTTCGAAATTGAAGTGTTGCAGGGGAAAATTATTAACTTAGAATAAAATCACCTGACCGTTTTGAGTACGAGTTCCATTGTTTTAGAATGAAGCACCCATCTTGGCACCGTAAATCAAGTGGAGGAAGCCCAACACTTTCCGTAGCTGAATCGCCATCCGTCACTCTTTCTCCTACCACATCACAAGCGGAATACGGTCACTTGGTCCCGATCGGGCCAGTCATTGATCGAACGCCTCCCAACTTTAGAGTTCTACTCATTCCACCTAAGAGGGATTCTTTGGTGGTTTATGCTAAAGTTATTCATAACATATATGCGCAACATGGCATTCCAGAGGAGGATGTACGTCTGGCAGAGAAAGATGAGTTCACTCATATGCCTCCTCCATGGTACACCGCTTGCCACCGGTATATGTGTTTGAATGGAGTTGTGCCTCCCTTTAACGAATTTCTATACAAGACTCTTTCGAACTTAGTTTCCCCATTTCAGATTCATTCCAATGGCTATGCCATTTTGACTTGCTTACATAATCTTTTCATTCGGACATTCAACCGTGCTCCAAGCTTTGAAGAGTTGTGATACTTTCTATCGTTTAAAAGGAGAGATGACCACCCCTCCTTGATCGTAATTGAAGCCCAAAGAAATGAAAAATCGTTCTACATCTGCAGAGCAACTTGACGGGATTAAAGACACAATATTTCTTCGTTAGAATCCCCAAGGGGTTCAATTGTCGGTGGACGACAGGAGGTGAGTTCCTTTTCATACTTATCGAGCATCAACGTGTTGCTATGGAGTTTCTAACGAGCTATATACTTCTTGTACTTATTCCAAGGCCGAACAGAGATGTGGCTCTTGATGAATTTTTTTAGACACTAAAGGCTATTGATGCCGAGGAGAGATGCGTTAAAGTTTTACTTATCGATGAAAACTTGCATCGATATGGATTATTATATCCAGGTAGATCCCCTGTTCAAGTTGAAGTCCCCTCCCTTGCCCGATCTAGAGTTCGCACAAGATCTACTTCTTCTTTCCGTGGTTTCAAATAAAGAACCTCTCAAGAGAGAGTGCCTATCTGGAGGATCAACCGAGGAGGCCCGCGAAGGAGGAGATGCTACTACGACTAGATTTAGCGGCCCGATTAGAGTGCCCCCGATCCCGGAGGAAGGAGAAGAAGAGCCAAGAAAAGGGAAAGCAAGGCCGTATTGGACTTAGAAAAGAAAGAGGGAGAATTTGAGAGTAGCAGCAATGAGTCTACTACAAGTGACGACTTTTATGTAGAATCCAATGATGAGGACTCGGAATTGTGTAATGAAACTACAAGACTGAGCTCTGTTCTTTCGAGCTCACCCCTTCCAAATACAAACGTTAAAGACAAAGCCCCAGAGATCAAAAGGCGTCAAGATTCTCCAGTAATGATGCTAGAGTGGAGTTTGGTAATTTGAGCGACGTCTATGTTGATTTTGATGCACTTATGGGAGAATATTTTAAATTCAGAAAGTGCCCCCTCTTTCAGGCAGTTCTGCATCTGAAGTTAGACCGGTTTTTCCTACAACTGCTGCTCGAATTGGTTCGTGATGGCGCTCTAGGCCTTCCCCGAACTACACATTTCACTAGGATTACACTTACTTTCTTATACCTTTTCTGTGTCTATTTTACGCTTCTGAACTTTTTTTTCCAGGTATGACGAAAGAACATGGCCTCTATGATGACTACGAAGAGTTCACTGACTCCCAGCGCTGGTCTAAGCGCCCTTCGGCCGTTATCAGCCCTGAGAAATGGAGGAGGAGTATAGGAGGCGGATGGAACTAGAGGCCGAAGCCCACCGCCAAGATGAAAGAGATCGGCACCAGTCATACAAAGGTGGGTATGAGAAAAGGAGATCTTTTGATGAAAGGGAGGAACCATCAAAGAGATCGAAATTCAACCGACGTTCGCATTCTTCAGAGCAACAGGTTTCCGCTTCGATGCAATCTTCAATAGGTCAAGAAATCCTCCTCACTTCTGCTTCTGCTCCACCATCGATCTGTATTCCACTATCTTCAATCGTGCTTGCCCCCGATGCTTCGCGTCCTCACCGTTGACGTGCCTATATTCTTCCTTTGAGCCCACTAAGCTTGAGGCAGCGCTTCCCAGTTAGTTCTTGAAGGGAGTTAAGTTTGATCATGATCGGCACCTAGCTCAAAAGGGTTCATACATGCCTCACCTTCAAGCGATTCAAAGGGACTTGGATCGGGCCAAAGGATGGGAGAGATTGTGTAAGCAGCTGTCGGACACCAATCGCAATAACTAGAAAGAAATCCTCTCATTCGAGTCTGAGAAAGATGATTTTGAAAAAGCGCGGTCAGAAGGCGATGCAAAAATTAAATTGATAGAAGAGGAGAAGGAAACGAGGCTGCAAGAGAGCAAGAGGAGTGTCGACTTTCTAAAAGAAGCAAAGGAGGCTCATGCCAGAATTAAGATTGTCAATAAAGACGAGATAAAGAACGCTCATGCCGAAGAGGCAAACATAAAAGAAGAAGTGGCTGCTTGCAAAGAAATTATTGAGGCTCAAAGGAAAACCATTACTAATCACGACCTCATGATTGAGGGGCATAACAAGACTATTTCCGATCAAGCCGAGACAATTGCCAGGCTACAAGATCAGGTCTCGCGGCTCAGTTTCAATAATTCTGGCGTTGAAGTTGAGAAAGTCGTTGTTAGAGCAGATTACTTAGAGATCTAAAATACTTTTGAAAGAAAGATGGAAAAGCTGGATGCAACCATTCTGAATTTTTATGTTAATCCCCTCCCTATTCACCAAGGGAGTCTCGGTATTTGGATCCAAAGTTCCGGCGCGCTCTCGCTTTAGTTCAGGAAGAAACCTTATCCCGCTTTTTCGATAGCGGTGATGTCTACACTGAGCGAGAGTTGCAGGATGCCTATCTTGATGAAGAATCAAAGAAGGCATTGCTCAAGGGCTGTTAGATTCTTCGAGTTGAAAGAGAGAAAGAGGCCACCGACGCTGCCTTAACGACTGCCGCCGATGCACTCACAAGCCTTCTATTTCGAGCGCGAGCAAATCATCGAAGCAGGCCTATGACCTGCTTGCAAGTTCAGAACTCGAAACTCTTCCTCGGGTAGTGGAACCATTGAAAGAGGGAGAATGTGGTGAATATGAAGTCGACATTCTCGACCATTCCTCCGGTGCAGGTAATGTTCTCGCTTCCTCCGAGTTCGGGAGTTTTCAACTAACGCCGCAAAAGCAGGAAGAATTTAATGCTTTCGTTTTTGATCTTATAAGTCCATCCACCTTTTCTATTGATGTGCATGCTTCCTTAGCTCCCAGACCCGCTGCTATTTCTACAGCTTCAGTGGTCGTCTCTATTCCTATTCCTACGTCCATGACTGGTTCGCATCCTAGGCCAGAGTTCGAAAATATAACCACGCTTCGTGGCCTAGATGACTCTTTTGTGTCTTTAGAAGGCAATGTAACAACGGCAGAAATTAAGGAGCTGGAAGTTCAGACAAAGCAGCCTTGCAAGACTCGGCACGTGTTGGTCACTATCAAGAAGGAAAAGGCTGAAGCGATCAAGGCATCAAAGAGCTCCCGTAAATCATGGAAATGCAAAGGGAAGGTAGACTTTTCTGAGAAGGCTGTAGAGGAAGAGGAGGACATTGCCACTGAGGTGTTCATTTACATTACCGGCAGCGATGCTACATGTGAGACGAAGCATAAGCTACCAAAAAAGGGAGGAAAGTGGAGCGATGGAAGGAAGCCTCGACAAGCTTGTGCGAAGATTGATTTGATTTTTGGTTCCTTTTGAGTCATTTTATTCAAGTGCAAAGTCTGCCTTAGTGTTTTTACTATGGAGTCTGTATTTTCATTCTGTTGGCCGGTGTTGTGTGGGCACGGCCCCCACATTTTGACCCTGTGTAAAGAAAATTACAAGCAATATATTGATATTTTGACTGTATTCTCATATGTCTGCTCATATATGTTATGTGCACTTATTCTTGTTTTATTTTATACTTATTAGTTCTGTGATTCCTGCCAAAATCCTTTGTTTGAAGTAACATAACTTAAAAAATCATTACTTAAAAGTTAACAGAACTTAAAAATTCTTTGTTTGGGGTGATAGTATTTTTGAACTTATTATTTTCACATGTTTTTATTCAAGTGGATGTGTGTGCCCCCGTTCACAGGGCTTTTTAATTCGGATAATTTTCAAATGACTGGTAACTTATGATTTAGATAATTTTCATATTAAACTTGAAATTTGGCTAAGTCACAGATTGATTTTCCCTTTTTTGAAAGTTTTGCAACTTTAGCATGTAATCCAAGTTTCTTGTAATATTCCAGTAAGTATGCAATATAAGCATGTTTGAGAAGTGCATATTGCATAGGTTAACTGAGGGCAGTTTTAATCAGTAAGTGTCCTTAGCTAAAACTTTTCTGTTGTTTGCAGCATTCCAATTTTGTTAGAGTTGTGCTCATTATTCCTGATTATAGAAGTAGTTGGCGTTGGTTATGGGATGCGTGATTTTTTGGTGCTCCTCTGCATTGCCTATCTTCGGGCAATGCGAGGAGTGTATGTTTTAGTGCTCCACGAAGCTGCCTATCTTCGGGAAGGGTGAGGAGTTTTAAGAATCAATGAACGATTTTTCATGCTCCTCGGAGTTGCCTATCTTTGGGCAATGTGAGGAGCTAGTGTTTTGAAATTTAGTGCACAACTTATGGAGTGTGCGGCATTTAATACTCCTTGGTGTTGCCGATCTTTGGGAAACTTGAGTGGTATGCATTTTGGTGCAGCTTATTAGATGTGCGTTTTTTAGTTCTCCTCTGTGTTGCCTATCTTCAGGCAACGTAAGGATTTGTCATTTTGGAGATTAGTGCGCAGCTTATGAAATGCATGGCTTTTCATGCTCCTAAGTGTTGCCTATCTTCGAGCAACGTAAGGAGCGTATGTTTTGGAAGTCAGTGTGCGGCTTATGAAATGCATGGATTTTGATGCTCCTCGACGTTGGCTATCTTGGGGCAACGCGAGGTGCCTTTGTTTTGGTGCGTCTTATGGAATGCGCGGCTTTTGGTGCTCCTTGGCATTGCCTATCTTTGGGCAACACAAGGAACATATGTTTTGATCCTCCTCGATGCTACTGGAGCAACACCGGTTTTTAAAAGGCAATGATCGTGTTTCGTTAACCCTGCGGTTTGAGTCGATTTGCTTCCGTCGACCCTGTGGGTATTTATTATGAACACAGTTTTGTCGGGTCAAAAGAGCAAATCGAGTTTTATTAAGGAAAGCAGGGCATATTCTTTGCCTATTTACAATGCCTTCGGCACCCCTATATGGCTTATTTGCTAGAAAGTAAAACGTACATAAGGTAGCTTTTGGACAAAGTAACGGCAGATCGATTCGCTATTCCATGCCCTGGGAACTTGAGTTCCGTCGATGGTTTTTAGCTTGAATGTTTCGTCTCTTAGCTTTTGATTGATGACATACGGTCCTTCCCAGTTTGGTCCGAATATCCCCAAAACGGGGTAAACTCACTTAAGCATAAGATCTCCCTCTTCGAAGGTTTGATTGTGAACTATGGAGTTGAAGTATCGTGCGACCCTTTTTTGGTGGGTGACGGCTCTTAACTCTGCCTTTTCTCTTCTTTTGTCAATCATATCTAGTGATTCGAGTAGGATTTTTTTTCTTTCGATGAAGTTTTGCCTTCGGTACGAGGAGACTTCTAGTTCAACAAGAATCATTGCTTCTAGACCGTAAGCCAAGGCGAACGGAGTGAGGCTAGTTGCCGCTTTGTGGGAAGCTCTGTAAGCTCATAGTGCGAGTGGAAGTTCATCAACCCAATTACCTTTTTCCTTTTGTTAGTCGCTTTTTGATAGTGTACTTGATAATCATGTTTATCGCTTCCACTTGCCCATTTGCTTGCGAATGAACCTTCATGAAAAAAATCTTTTCACTTCGGAAGTGCTTGTAAAAGTCTTTAAACTTAGCACTTTTGAATTAAGTTCTATTACCCATGAAGACCTTTTATGGCACACCAAACCTGCAAATAATGTTTTTAGTAACAAAATTAATGACTTTCTTTATGGTTATGGTGGCCAGCGGTTCCGCTTCGGTTAATTTTGTGAAATATTCTACGGAAACTATAGCTTATTTTGCCCCTTCTTTTACATTGGCAAGGCGCCAATCAAGTCGATTCCTCATATTGCAAACGGCCACGAGATGGCCATCTGCGTTAGCTCTATTGAAGGAATTCTCTTAATTTTGCTGATTCTTTGACGACGATCGCATCTTCTAGCATAGTCTGCAGTGTCATGGGTAATTGTTGGCCAGAAAGATCCATACCGAAGAACTTTCTTTGCCAGGGTCTACCACACAGTCTGGTCTCCACGTTCGCCTTCGTGTACCTCCTTTAGGATTCGCCGTGCTTCATTACTAGTCACACACCTAAGAAGGGGGTCGAGAATCCACTTTGATAGAGTATTCTATCCTATATCATGAACCGTGGTACCTTTCAGAGAAGCTTTTTCTGTTGGTTCCGGTCAGTGGGAAGGGTTCCCGCAAGCAAGTAGTCCTTTATCAGTGACATCAATGTTTCTGGTTCGACGGTTGTCTTGAGGATCCAGTTGATGTTCATCTCATCTATGGTCGGGGAGGTTAAGTTTCGACTGTGATGAGCCCCAATGATTGAGCTTCCCCATAGCTTGCTAGTTTAGCCAAATAGTCCACCTTGGTGTTTTGTTCTTGTGGAATGTGGGCTATGTTATAATGTTTGATGTTGCTTAGCAGTTCTTGCACTTTGGATAGGTATGGGGCAAGATTCTCTCCTCAAGCCTGGTATTCCCCCTTTACTTGACAGACGACCAACTGATTCGATGTAGATGTGAATGGATTTTATCATAAGTTCTTTGACCATATTTAGTCCTAAAATAAGCGCATCATATTTCGGCTTATTATTCGTCGTAGGAAATTCCAAGCGCAAGGCATAACAAATGGCTCTACCTTCAGGGGGCTTCGAGCATGACCCCTGCCTTTGAACAAAGATTGTTAGATGCACCATCTACAAGGTGTTTCCATTGAGTCTCCACCTCTAATGGTGCTTCTTCTTCATCGTCCGTATGATAAACTCGGCGGTGAAGTCTGCTAAAGCTTGCCCATTGATAGCTCTCCTAGGATGGTATGCAATTTCATATTGACTTAGCTATATGTTCCATTTAAGGAGTCTCCCAGAAGTTTTAGGTCGGTACAATACTTGCTTTATGGGCTGATTGGTTAATACTTTGATCAGATATGCCTGAAAGTATGGTCGTAACTTCCAAAATGTGATCAAGAGGTAATACGCTTCTTCTCAGCTCTAGTGAATCGTTTGCTAATGTAATACACGAGTCGTTAGATTCTCGCTTCTTCCCGCACGAGAGTGGCGCTCAGTGGATGTGATGAGACTGCTAAGTAAATGAATATACCTTCTTCATCCACTAGCTTTGATAAGATTGGCAGGGCTTCCATGTGTCGTAGCAGTTCTTCGAAAGCCGTTTGACAAGCTTCACTCCATTCAAAGTTTTTCTTACCCTTCTTCGGCGCATCAAAGAAAGGTATGCACTTATTTGTAGCTTCTGAGATAAATCGCCTCAGTGCTATGACTTTTCCATTCAAGCTTAATTTGAAGTTTCTTCTTATTTCTCGTGCTTGAACTTCCCATAGTGTCGTTATTTGTTCTGGATTTTCTACGATGCCTTGGGCACTTACTATGAACACCAAGAATTTACCAGAGGCTACTCTAAAGTGAAATTTGACTAGGATGAGCCTCATTCCATACTTCTAGAGTATTTCGAACATTTTAGCGATATTTTCTAAATGGTTAGCAAACATTCGAGATTTGACCAACATGTCATCCACATAAACTTCCATAGCATGACCAAATTGGCATTTGAACATAGTATTCACCAGCCTTTGGTATGTTGCCCTAACGTTTTTTAAACCGGATGACATTAGTCTGTAGTAGAACGGTCCCAAATCGATGATAAAGCTAGTGTTCTCTTAATCTGGCTCATGCATTAGGGTCTGGTTGCAGCCCGAGTATGCATCCTAAATGACAGCAATCATTTCTCGCCTTTCCATCCACAAGCTGATCGATTCTAGGAAGTGGGAAGCTATCTTTCGGGTAAACTTTATTTAGATCCGAGAAGTCAACATAAGTTCGCCATTTTCCATTAAACTTATTGACTAAGACTAGGTTTGATCCCATTCAGGGTAAGCTGCGTCTCAAATGAAGCCATTAGCCATCAGTTTATCTACCTCCTCTCTCAATGCCTTGGACCATTCAGGGCACAAGCTGTGCCTTTTTTCTTTACTGGTATGAATTTGGGGTCAATATTGAGCATGTGCAGGCAATTTCGGGTGATATCTCACACATATCGGAGTGTGTCCAAGAAAATATGTCCAAATTGGCATGGAGGAAATTAGTTAGTTCTGATCGCATCCTGTTTCTAAGGCGCGATCCAATTTTCAAGACCCACGTTGGGTCATCCATAAAGACCGGGACAAACACCATCAATTCTGCTAGTGCTACTCGAGCTCCTCTGAACTCTTCTTTCTAGGATCCAATGCCTTGTCGGGTCGGATGTGGTCCCCGAGCCATTCTTCTTGACTCATGCAATTCTACAATGTAGCATTCCGGGGGGGCGCTTTGGTCTCCTTTCATAATTCCGACTTCATGCTCTATAGGGAACTTCATTGTAAGGAGCATTGGGCCAATGCTGTTCTAAAGTCGGCTAGTGCGGGCTGTCCCAAGAAGGCGTTGTATGCTGGCATTTTATCCATGATCACAAAAGTCTGAATAAGGGCGACTCTTCGCTCAACCTCTCCAAGCTCTACAGGTAGGTTAATTGTTCCCACTAGTTGTTTAGGCTAGTTAGTAAACCCCTGAATCTTTGTTTGGAAAACGGATAAGATTTCCATGTCAATCTTCATCAGATCGAAAGTATGTTTGAAGAGTATTTTAACGAAGCTACCACTATCAACCAATACCCATCGAACTGTAGTAGGTTCGATTCCTACCGTCACCACCATCGGATCAAGAATTGGAGCTTCGATACCTCGGTATCACAATTTTGGAACACTATATCATAATTCAAGACCCTTTACAACTTGGCTAGAGTTTCATCTTTTACAGCTAAACATGATTCCTTCGGAGCGTGCTTTAATGAGCTTGCATATCGCTCTATTTCCCCCAACTTCTTTGTGTAGGGTATGGTCCCCCAGATATTGTTCCAATAATAAGTGTTTCGTCGATTCATTTTGACCCTTCTTCACTAATTTCCACTTGATTCCTTCATTCTCTAGGAGGCTGAGGAGCCGTAGATTGATAGAGTTTTTTAGGCTTTCTTACATACTACTGGAACTTATAGTCCTGGATTAACTCCTTAATGAGATTCTTTAGATGACGGTATCGTTTGTATTGTGGCCATGTGTCTCGTGAAAGCGTGGAATTTTCCTGAGTGCTTCTGCTGCTAGGTTGCTTCATTTTTTGAGGGCTTTTTGTATTCCTCAGTCCCTTAAGTCGTAAGAATAATGTTTTACGATGTGTCGCTTTGGGGTATGTAGCCTTTGGGCCTAAAACCTTTGAGATTTTTATTGTTGCCATTACCATTCTTCTTATTAGAGTTTTTACTTTTTCTCATTGAATTTCCATCTTTCTCGGTGATTCCTTCAGTAATCTGAGAAGTCTGCACATTTTGATTCATTGCTACATCGCTTTGCCCGACGTTCGTCGGTTGCACACTATTAGATTTCCTTTTCAATTCTTGCGCTTCCTCCAACATTAGGTACTTACTTGCTTTACGATTGAAATCTTTCCTGGTGGTAGGTTGCTTCATCTTAATCCACTTTCCAAATTCAGTTTTTGGGTGAATGGCATAAAATAATGCCATAAAAACCATGTTTTCCTTGGGTTTGCTCACTTCTGTCACTGCGGTGTTAAACCTGTTCATGAAAGATTTTAGTGATTAGTTGAGCCCTTGGAATAATCCGGATAGGGACATGACATCTTTTGGCTGCGTAGTATGGAGCCTGAATGGATCAAGGAACCTTGTCGCCAGTTGGTTAAAAGTGGAGATAGATCTTCGTGGAAGCTTGGTGACATCGACGCATCTCCTTCGAGAAAGATAGGAAAGCATCTGCATCGAATAGCTTCAGAGGCATTAGCTTCGTTCATATACCAACTGTATTTCTGTAACTGAGGTTTTGGATCTTTTATCCCGTCATAGGATGGAATAGTTGGCACTGTTAATTTTTCTGGATATCTCTCATTCTAGATTTCATCGTTAAAGAGAGTCTGACTTGGTGCAGATCCCCATTCATCATCTCTTCTTACTATCCTCCATTAATCATTTAACCATATCCACTATGTATGCCTCTGATGTCTAGTAGTCCTGAGGACGACACTCGGTCACTATGCCAAGTATTTGGCTTTGCAAACAGTCTTGTTGAGTGGGCTGAAACCTAGGCTTATCTGCCTTCGGGTGAGCCACTCCTAGAGGGTCCCATTGGCTAGTAGTTGGCCTAACTAGAGCAGTTTTAGTATTCCTAACGTTATCGATGCATTGGTATTTTCTTTTAATTTTTCGTCTACTCTCCGTCCTATGATCGAAGAAATCCATAGTTGTGTCTTCCAACAGGGTCTTTGCCCCTGATGTAAGTTCAAAATAGGTTTCCGCATGGCGAACAAAGTACTGGCATTTCAGTCCACGTTAAGTCCCATGTCACCCTTTTTTGTGGATTTTTTCCGTTTCTTCTATGTAAACCAGACACAGAGAAATTTCCTTGTTTTATAGCAGCCGTAGGTTCAGGCATAGTCCTTGGAGTAGGATTTGACTGTAGGGTTAGGAGAGCGTTAAGCTTATCCATTTGAGCCTTTCGGCTACTTTCCCTTTTTTGGTTGATCTCATCAACCATTTTATTCAACTCATCCCTGGTGACAACTTCGTGCTGACTGGAGAATTTTGACGCCTGATTTCCTAAGTTAGCACCATTTACTTTAATGTTTTGGGGATTAACATCTTCTCTAACTATTACTGCATCTATGGATCTTCCAAAGGCAGTTCTTCTTCATTTAGGGGCCATTGATTCCAAATAGTGGATTTTTTAAGCAAAGATTAAGGATCTAACTTCTGGACCTATAGGATCCAAAGTAGCTAGCTAGATCTGGATCCTGAGTTGGGGTTCTCAGTGAAAATACCAAAATGTTAACCCAAAATATGGATCAACACCCTGGTTTGAGTTTGAAAGCACCGGCCCTGTTCTGACAGAGCAATATCATATATAACTGATATAGAAAAAGAAGTGAGAGAAAGAAGACAGCAAATTTTATATGACGACCCGTCTCCTTGACCGTCAGAAATCGACGCTAATACATTCACGGTATTCATGTGCCGTAAATCCAAGTGCCGGGGAGGCAGATTATCAAGGGTGTAAAAGAAAATAAAGATAGAAGATAACACAGTAATAGAATCTCACATGGCATTCAATATTTTAATTATACATAAATGATTAGAGTCAAATACAAATCCAGTGGGATAGTTATAATTGTCTATCCGTAAATATGTTGGAAAATATATACTACATGACATAGCGGAAAATGGGTAGATATCTACATAAGGTACTTCAGCTTCATAGCTCCAAAAGGCTTCTCCATAATGCTCCCCAAATGCTCCAAAATGCTTCTGAGGTATCCTGACTACATGGCTGCCCAAAAAATAGGGCACCTAGAGTTTGAAGGGAAAAAAAACTCTAAGTCAGTCATGGGACTGGTGTGAGAACTCAAAGTACGATGTTTTGAAAACAAAAAGGTATCTTATAAGGTCACGCCGCACATAAACACGGAGCAAGTTTTTACCTTATGTTAGCCAAAACTTCTTATTACGTAAAATTTAGGGATACTTTTTTAAAGATATTCTTCAAACATTTGCAAATAAACTTATTAATCTTAGTCGAAATTGCTAACATTATTAAATTCCAACATACTAGGTTCAATAAACAGAACCGCAAGTTCTTATTGAAGAATGGATTTCCATACAAATGACCAGGTGAAGGGACTACCTTGCGATGGGTACACCTCTAAATGGATGTCCTAAGGAACCATCACAAAGCTCCTCTATCAACACAAGATCGGCCTATCTATATAACCAGATAATACCAAATATGTCATCCCCTGGCTATTACCGACCTTTATCTGAGAGCTCTCTTCGCATACATCCACATTAATTTACATCCCGAATGTCATAGCGGAAATAAATATATATAGAAGGGAATGATCATACTCTAATTGGGAATAACCCTTTTAGCCTTACTACATCTGACCCTGTTTCGGTCATTTCAGGTTGATGAGGCTCGAGGGTATGATTACCTTTTCACATAGCACGTCTTCTTTCACTTTGAATGTCATATTGCCATTCCACATCCACACGACTGATTCTACAAACGTATAACTTTCTGAGCTCGTATGTCTTGGGAAAGGGTGTTAAGTTAAGAGAAGGTATTTTTTTTCCGCCACCGACTAATATACAGCTATAGAGACCACTCATTGTGATTTAGAATGCAAGGTTAGACATTTATCCATATAAGTTCGTTCTAGGACTGAACGAAACCGAACGTACTTTCCTCGGCCATTACTAGGCGAGAAGCCCTTGTGGTTCTGAGATTTTTCATAACAAAGAGACACCGCTACAATATAGTGAATCGGGAGTTTATCCCCAATTAATCAACAAGTGGTCCCTCGTTATTATTCATCTCAATATCTCCTTCTTCAAACATCTTCAATCTTTGAACATGTAAATTGTTTCTTAGTGGTCTTCAAATAGAAATCACCTAAATCCGACCCTGGTTCCTTCGAATCCAATTATCGATAAAAATGATGAAATTAAGTGATTGTTTTTTAATTCATTCATTATTCTCTACCAAAATATATTCGAGAGATATTTTCTCAAAATATTCTATTAGTGAATACGGAATCATTTAAACCTCTCTTTTGAATATTTCTTAAATCATGTTTAATGAGTATCTTTTGAGAAAATAGGATTATAGAAATCATTCTACTTTTATCCAAAATCAACTTCTGTATTAAACGAGTGCTATGGACGGAATAACGACGATATCACCTTGGAAATTCCACGAATAGGACAAGTTCCCTCTTTGGATTTTAATAATGAGTATAAGAAGAATATTTCTATAAAATTCAAGTTGAACATCCGGGATTTCTTTTCGATACATTCCACCCCTCGCCTAAAAGAGAAAACTGAGGCCAGGTAAGTTCAGGACACTGGTTGCTCCATCCCTAACCTTAGTTACATGCCTTTTTTCACTTTTAGATCTCACAGGTGAGAAAATGTACTAGTCGTTTCTGCATACTCATTTTTCTTTTTTAAATCACTTAACTATTTGTTTAACCATCTTTAGAATAATGTTAAATTGTTCAAATTTATTTTTAAATGAATTATTATTTACTTAAAGGTATTTACATAAGACTTTGAAAGGAATTGTTTAGTTCCATCCTTTACTTCAAAAGTTATTGAAAAGCGTTGTGAAAAGTGTTGCAAATAGTGTTACAAAAAGTGCTTTAAAAGCTATATTCTTCAAAACAGCTTTTATATCATTTATAAAACCATATTTTCAACTTAAATCACTTTTAAAAGATTTTTAGAATTTATTTCATATTTTTAAACCTATTATTTTATCAATTTCCAACTTTGGTCATTTAGTGCAAAAAATGGATTTTTCTTGAAAACTGATTTTTCCATATTTCAAAATATACAAGATGAAATTTTGATTTTCATTTTTTATATAAAAGATATAGTTATAAGGACTCGTATAATTCTTATTTTGAAGAATTCTAAACTATATTCCAATTCGTATATTCATTTGAGTTTTTGACGCGAAAACACGAACTACCATAACGCGACGCGTCAAATTTTAGACATATTTTGAGATTCTTATCCAAGCTTTGTTGAAATAAGTTTAAACACTTAGGAATCATTTTTAAAGCATATGCAAACATTTTTCGAAGATATAAATGATTCCATTTCATATTTCATTTCTTTTGGAAAGTGAGTTCCATGCGATTATACGTCATATAAATCCATGACTTGTTTCAACATATATTTTCAATATACAATTGATAAACATCCAACACAATGTTTATAATCATTTTAACATATTGTAACAATCATATGAACTTATAAATCAATTTAACAACGTTTTATTACAGTGTCACAAGATTGTCATTTATGTACATATTTGCTTACTAACTTTTGCAAATGACTTAAAGGTGGTTGCTTCCTTTTTCAAACACTTATCAAACATCATTATTAACATCCAAACAATATTTATAACTTGCATAACATCATATAAATATTTACTACTTATCAATTTAGAGTTCTTACCCTTTGTCGCTTTCAAACTAATTTTAAACTTTTCTAACTTTGCTAAACTTTGCCTTAAGCTCTTAGAACTTGCTAAACTTTCTCGTACTTGCCTTAGAAGGCCATGACCATGCATGGAAGGGAAAATGTGCTTGGCCAAATGGAGGAAGAGGAGTGCATGAGTAATAGAAGAGAAGAGGAGGAGTTTTGAAGTGGCTCGGACGGAGTTTTGTTGATATTTTTCTTTGTTTTATTTTTTTTAAATGTTTTGACATTATTTAATTATAGAAATAAGCCATTAAATGATGTAAGAGAGCTTAAGAAATTAAAGAAGAAAAAAGTGAATAAGAAGAGGATGGTATTTATAGAAAGTATTTAATATTAAAGTATAGATTTGTGTTTTTACTTAAAAAACCTTCCTTAAGAATTAAGTAAACTTATTATATTCAACATTTACCATCTACATCACATCATACTTTTAAAATTCAAATACTTAAGAGCTAAGTAAAGAATAAAAATGATTCCTTTACTTTAAGTCACATTTGATATGACATGTGTTTTGTCTTTTTTAGTTTACTTTTGTTAATTACTTTCTAGAATTTCCTAAGTGTGATTATTAAAAGTAAACTTGTTTAGCTAGTTATTAACTATCTTTGTATGTTAACATATTTATTAAATTATGTACATAAAGGTGCAACAACGTTGCGATAACTTTAAATCGATAAAGCATTGGTTTTTGACAAAATGCTTTACGGTCATATTTTGACGTTTTAGTTAAACTATTTATTTATGTAAACCAAATTTAAAAATAAATTTGTATGATGTTATTTAAAAAATAAACACTCGTAAATAAATTAAAATAATTTATTAAACATTCAAATTTACTTTTCTGAAATCAGGATTTTGTCACTTTTGTCGATATAAGAAAATGTTACTATTTTTATGTTTATTTCTATATTCAAATCCTATCTAATATTGTTTGAATCATAAAAAAATTTATATTTTATATTTAAAATCACGTTAAATATTATATTTTGAAGTGGCTAAATTTTGGGTCATTACATTCCCTCTACTAAAAAGAATTTCGTCCTTGAAATTAGATAAGAATAAAATAACTCAAACGGAAATATGTGTTCGATAAGATGGAATATATACAATAAGCGATTACATGACATGCGGTGAGTACACTCAAATGATAGATAAAGTCTATAAATCGATCCTAAACTCGGGATATGCTTTTCTTATTCTATCTTCTGTTTTCCATGTGCAATCATCAGCATCCTCACTCCATTGAACTTTTACCAACCTTCCTTCTTCATCGTTTCTCATCTTAATCCATGATTAGAACGGACCTTCTAATTGCCGTTGAGTTTGGTTCTATCTCCAAGTCATCCTAGGAAGCCATTTCTATGATTTGTTCTGATTCATATACATGCTTCCGTCAATGTGATAGGTGAAAAACATTGTGTACACCAGACAATCTTTTAGGCAATTGTACTTGATAAGCTAGTTAGCCTATTCGTTCGAGAATGGGAAAAGGTCCAATATATCGAGGTGCTAACTTATCAGCTATTCCAAATCTTACTACTCCTCTCATTGGAGAGACTTTCAAAAAGAATGAATCTCCAATTGAGAATTCTAGATTTCTACGCCTTTGGTCTGCATAACCTTTCTGTCTACTTTGGGCTTCTTTTAATTTTTTCTAATCATATCGACTTTCTTTGAAGATTCTCGTATCATATCTGGGCCAAGCACTAATCGATCTTCGGTTTCTATCCAACATGTTAGCGATTTACATGGATGACCATACAAAGCTTCATACAGTGCCATGCCGATACTAGTTTGATAGCTATTATTGAAGGAGAACTCTATTAAATGTAAATGATTCTCCCACGAGCCTCCAAAGTCTAGAATACATGCTCTTAAAAGATCTTCCAAAATACGGTTGACTCTTTCCGTCTATCCATCAATTTAGGTGTGATATGTAGTGCTTATACTCAGGTTGGTTTCCAAAGCTGCATGTAATGCTTCCAAAAAATGACTAATGAAGATTGGATCATGATCGCTTACTATGCTGCTCGGAACTCCATGCAATCGGACAATCTCCTTCATATATATATATATATATATATATATATATATATATATATATCCGCAAGGCTTGCTGCAGTTCTTGTTGGCTTAACTGTAATAAAGTGTGTACTTTTGGTTAATATGTCTATGAAAACCCAAATGCCTTCATTTCCTTACCTTGTTCGAGGTAAGCCATCAATGAAATCCATGGATATTTGATCCCAAATCCAAGTTGGAATCTCCAAGGGTAGAAGTAATCCTGCCTTTTTTTGTTGGTCACTTTTGATTCTTTGGCAATTTTCATAACGACTGACATAGATAGATATGTCCCTCTTCATGCTTCTCTACCAAAATGTACGCTTCATGTCCTTGTACATCTTATGAATTCCCGGATGAATGCTAAATTTGGCTATGTGGCATTCAGCTAGTACTTCTTGCTTAAGATTTCCAACATCCGGAATACAAATTCTTCCATTTAACAGCAGTGCTCCATGGTTATCTATTTTAGAGCTTGAATTTCTTCCTTCTACAGCTACTTTAATGTATTTCTCAAACCATTTATCTTCTCCCCATTTACTATTAATTCTTTCCAGAAGTGTTGGAGTTACTACCAAATATGAAATTGTAGCTAACTTCCTACTCAATTCATCCGCTGCTACGTTGGCTTTCCCAGGTGTATATAGAATATCAAGATCATAGGATGCGAGAAATTCTAGCCAGCATTGCCATCTCATGTTCAAGTCCTTCTGGGTGAAAAGGTACTTCAAAGAATTATGGTCCGTGAAGAGTTTGAATTTTTCACCCAGCACATAATGTCTCCAAATATTTAGAGTGAATACAAAGGCTAATAATTCTAAGTCGTGTGTTGCATAATTCTTCTCAGGTTAAAACTATCAAATAGACAAGTCATGAATTAACCGATAAGATAAAAGAATGTGTCTCATACTACATGTTTTACCAAACCATTTGATTCTCCTTCTCATTTGCTCGAATAGTGAAAAACCGTGTATTTTATATATAAAATAATTTACTTGAGAAAACAAGCTTTTAATACCAATTTTGAAAGCCATATTTGAAAATTCCCTTATTACCGAGAATAAATAGATTCTATCTTTAGAAATACTTTAAAAATATTATATAATAATTATTTAAAATGCTCATTTATTTTAGAAATTATCTCAGAAAAGTTTGGAAAAATCCATGCTCGAAAACGAATAAAAACCTAAGAAATCATTCAAATTGGTAATCGAATTCAATTCAAATTAAATCTAAAATTTGAATTTCAAAAATTTGGCTAGTTTACCGTTAGGAATCATGGCATTAAAACATTTCAGAAATATCACAAAAACATGAAGTAAAAGTCCGACGAAAAAAGAACATAAAAAAACATCGGCAACACAATACCCAGGTCTGAAATCTTCACTGGTACAACTTTCGGACATGAAACAAGTGGTCGAACGACCTTTGATTGAACTAAAAATTGGTTGTGCAAAGAAGAAAACTTCGACTTTCAAACAAAAAGAGAATCGAAGAATTCTGACTGAAAATGAAAAAGTTACACAGTCTCAAACATGGACTTAGGCCATGTTTACAACAGTTCAAAATCCAAAAATGTACAGGCCTAAAACCATCTTGGCTTCAACTTCCAGGCATGCAACAAAGGAACAAATTACCTCGGGTTGAGCTAAAAATTGGAATGAACATAGAATAAAACTTCATCTTTCGAACAAAAATAGAATGGATGAATTCCGACTTGAAATGAAAAAGATACATTGTCTCAAACGTGGACTCAGGCCATGTTTGCAATAGTTCAAAAACCAAAAATGCACAAGCTTGAAACCATCTTGGGTTCAACTTCCAGGCATGAAACAGAGGACCTAATTATATTGGATTGAGATGAAAATTGCTATGAACAAAGTAGAAAACTTCATCTTTCAAAAAAAAGAATCAATTAATTTCGACTGGAAATAAAAAAATTTACACTATCTCAAACACGGACTCAGACCATGTTTGCAACAGTTCAAAAACAAAAAATGTACAGGCCTGAAACCATCTTGGGTTCAACTTCCAGGCATGAAATAGAGGACCAAATTACCTCGGATTGAGCTGAAAATTGGTTTGCACATACTAGAAAACTTCATCTTTCAAACAAAAAAAAAGAATCATTGAATTGCATTAAGATATGAATGAGTTATGATGTCTCAAACATGGACTCAGGCCATGTTTGTAGCAACATAGAAAACAACTACAGGCAAAAATCTGTGTTTGAATTGATTTTGCAGCAAAGTTTTGAACACTCAAGTGATAATGTTTTCAAACCAAGTTATGCAGCAACAAAGTTCTACATGCAAGCTTTAAGAATAGAAGGAGGAGTACCTCTACGATGAGAAGAACCTCCAGAAGCATCCACTACATTCAGCTTGCCAGATTTAGAATTATTCGAAGCAATAGGACAAGTGGAAATACGATGGCCTTCCTTCTTGCAGTAGCGGGAGAAGAGAGGCTTAGGACAATCTCGAATCATATGGTCGGTCGAACCACAATTGAAATACCCCTTTCAAGAGGGAGGTGCTCCAATAGACTAAGGCTGAGACTGAGGCCGAGACTGAGGCTAAGAAGTAGAACCAACTAGCTTCTTCTTCTTAGATGTAAAGAACTTGGATTTTTGAAAAGGAAACTGCTTCTTGTTGTGGTTCTTGCGAATCTCAACATCATCACCACTGTCAATCTCCTTCTCGACGGCTTCAAGATGAAGAGCCAAGTCAACTAGCTTCTCAAAAGAAAGCTTGAGTTGAAGCAAGGGAAGTCCTTCGTCTCTGAGTGTGTTTCATCATTCGAGGCCTTATCTAAGTATGGTCTTGAATACATTAGCACCTCTTATAAAAAGAATCTGAAGTTTGTCTCTAGTCTTACCAAGCTGTAATGGCCCACCCCAAGACCCACGTTAATAAAGAGTATTACTGGGTAATACTATCTGCTAATGTAGAGAATATGGCTGGATAAGAGCGACCATCTATAGCCTTGTCTTAAATATCTATTGAATACGTCGATAAATGTTCTATATTTTTTTTCAAGTGGATCGACATATCCATTAAATACTTAATACAAAGCCATAGGTGGCTATAGGATCTATCAGAATAAAATACAACAACTTAAATTCAAAACACATCACAGAACAGTAGATCATCACATATATATACATATATAGATACATCATAGATTATACAAAATGATACATGTCAAGTGATATAGCAACCACAATATGCAAGTGAGTCAAAAGTATATACATATCAGAGTAGCAACTAAAAAGGACTACACAAAAAAATTATAACAAAAAGAGCTAGCAGAATAGTCACGGAAGCAGAATAGGCTAAATCCAAATGTACCTAACCTGAAACACCTCGCCTGACCCAAGTATAAAATATACGGGTCGGTCTAGCTAAACAAATTATTTTACAAGGATAAGCGATAATATGAGCATAAGGATAATGTGATAATATTCTCAAGTGAGAAGGAACAATTAAAATGTATGATTACATCAAGTGATAATATGGTATCACTACACAAACATATAATCTAAAAAGAAATAAAATATCCCATAAAACGCTAGATGCAGCGAGCCTCATATCATCAACATTCATAAAACATTAGATATGGTTTAGGGGAAAACTTAAACCCACCGTCTTGGAAAACCCAAAACATGCATAAAGAGATTCCATCTCAAACATTCCATAAGGCAAATATATCTCCAAAGAGGAGAATAAAATCTTAAGTAAATGCCATAAGACAAATCTTATATAACGCTAGTGTAGGTAATTCCAATCTCAAAAATAGAATTTCCAAGAGTTCAAATTCTCGAAAGGTAATCGCCACAAATATATATCGAATGGTTCAACGGAAAAATTTCGAAAAAGAGTGATATACTAGGGGAAATCCAAAAAATCAATGAAATCATCTCAAACATATAGCACGTGCTTATGGCCGAAGGCCGCCATGTACTGCTCTCTCAAAATAAGGCGCCACGTCTCTTAGACAAACGTCCCGAAGGATAATAATTATGTCTCTTAGACAAACATCCCGGAGGACAACATCTAAAGGACAAATACGTTGCAATGGACAAATATGTCCCTTATACAAACGTCCTGAAGGTCAAATGACCCGAAGATCCAGTACTGGCAAATACGTCTCTTAGACAATTGTGTCACAAACTTTCAGATAGAAACCCCAACGGTGTTGACGTGTGTCCCATGCCACACGTTTGCACTAAACAGTTTACTAACCACTAGTAAATTTCACACTCAAAGCAATAAAAAGTTTACCTCATCTCATCAGTAAACTCGTCCCACAAGTCAAAACGATCAAACGGACAAGTCGGGAATTAACCGAGAAGATAACCGCCGTGTCCCATACTACATGTTTTACCAAACCGTTTAATTCTGCTTCTACATGTACTATTCTGTTCGTTCTTTCTGTTATAACTTTTTATGTAGTCCTTTATGGTTTGCTACTTTGATGTATATATTATTTTGACTCATGTTTGTATTGTGGTCGTCATACCACATATGTGATGTAACATTTTGTATACTCTGTGATGTATCTGTATATGTGTGTATATATAGGATTATCTGTTGTTCTATGATGTGTTTTTCATTCGAGTTGTTGTATTTTGTTCCGATAGATCCTATAGCCACCTATGGCTTTGTATCAAGTATTTATTGGATATGTCAATCCACAAAAAAGAAGTATAGCATTGTTGACGTATTCAATAGATACTTAAGACAAGGGTATAGATGGTCGCTCCTATCTAGCCCTATTCTCTACATTAGCAGACAGTATTACCTACTAATACTCTTTTTAATGTGGGTCTCGGGGTGCTAAATCCAAATATACCTTACTTGAAACACTTCGGCCTATTAATTAAATAATCAACACTTAATTAAAAATGTATGCATATTTACACTATGTAAAAAAAATGTTTTCATTCAAATTTTGAAGCATAGTTTTGAACATTCAAATGATAATATTTGCCAACCAAATTTTGCAGTAACAAAGTTCAACATGCAAGCTACCAAATGCAAGAAATCAGGAAATATTTTATTGCAGGAATCAAAAGATATTAGCATGAAAATTACCAACTAGAGAAGATTTTGACACAGAAATAAAATTTAAAGTAAAAACAAATTACACAGCAAATTTTTTGGCAATTTTGAGCTTGGCTCAGCTAGTTTTTGTGAGTTTTTGTAACTCACCTTACTGATTTGAATGCAAATACCGGGATTTAGATGCAAGATAGAATTTTTGCTTGAGATTACAAGCCTTTAGAACCTGTAGAGAGAAAACATAGGGCAAGCAAACAATACACGATAAAAAGTTTAGAAAGCTATTTACTGTAAAAGAGATTTGTGATGAAATTGTATGGTTTGGAGTTGTTTACCTTTGGTTTATCTTTATCTTGGAAAAAGACTTGAAATTTGGTTGAATTTAATTGAAGATTGAGCTTGAATTTTGTAATTTGAGAAACTATGGTTTACTGGCTTGTTTATTGTGGTTATTATACCACTTGACATGTATCATTTTGTATACTCTGTGATGTATCAGTATATGTATATATATGTGATGATCTATTGTTTTGTGATCTGTTTTGAATTTAAGTTGTTGTATTGTGTTCTGATGGATCCTATAACCACTTATGCCTTTGTATTAAGTATTTATTAGATATGTCGATCCACTTGAAAAAATGTAGAGCATTTATCGACGTATTCAATAGATATTTAAGAGAAGGCTATAGATGGTCGCTCCTATCCAGCCCTATTCTCTGCATTAGCAGACATCATTACCTAGTCATACTCTTTGTTAATGTGGGTCGATGTCTGCTAATGTAGAGAATAGGGCTGGATAGGAGCGACTATCTATAGCCTTGTCTTAAATATCTATTGAATACGTTGACAATGCCATACTTTTTTTATGGATCGACATATCCAATAAATTCTTAATACAAAGCTATAGGTGCTATAGGATCTATCGGAATAAAATACAACAACTCAAATGCAAAGCACATCACAAAACAGTAGATAGTCTCATATATACACACATATCAGATATATCACAGAGTGTACAAAATGATACATTACTTATGTGGTATGACGACCACAATACAAACATAAGTCAAAAGAATATATATATATATATATATATATATATATATATATATTTCTGAGTAGCAAACCAAAAAGGACTACACAAAAAATTATTACAGAAAAAGCTAGCAGAATAGTTCATGTAGAAGCAGAATAGGCTAAGTCCAAATGTACCTAACCTGAAACACCTCGGTCTGACACTAGTATAAAATACACGGGTCAGTCTATTTAGACAAATCAGTTAACAAGGATAAGCGATCATATGAGCATAAGGATAATGTGATAATATTACGAATAGGAAGGAACAACCGAAAGTGTAAGATCACATCGAGTGATAATATGGTATCACTACAAAAACATATAATCTCAAAAGAGATAAAATAACCCATAAAATGCTAAAAGTAGTGAGCCTCATATCGTCGGCATTCATAAAATATTAAATATGGTTTAGGGGAAAACATAAACCCGCCATCTTGGCAAACACAAAAACGTGCATAAAGAGATCCCATCTCAAACACGCCATAAGGCAAATATATCTCCAAAGAGGAGAATTTAAATCTCAAGTAAACGCCAAAAGGAAAATATCATATAACGCCAGTGCAGGCAATTAAAATCTCAAAAAAATAGAACTTCCAAGTGTTCAAATTCCAAAAGGTAATCGCCACAAATATATATCGAATGGTTCAAAGGACCAATCTCGGAAAAGGCCATACATTAGGGAAAATAGTCAAAAAAACATCTCAAAAGTGTTTGCACGTGCATGTGGCCGAAGCCTTGCCAAGTACTATTATCTCAAATAGGTACCTCGCCCGAAGGCAAAACCTCACAATGATAAATAAGCCGCAATGGCAAACGTCTCGAAGATAAATACACCGTAATGACAAACACCGTAATGGCAATGACCCGAAGGTCCAGTACTGGCACGCCGCAATGGTAAATTTGTCACAAAACTCTCGGATAGGAACCCAAATAGTGTTAACATGCGTCCCGTACCACACGTTTGCACCAAACGGTTTACTAACCTCTAGTAATTTTCACACTCAAAGCAGTAAAAAGTTACCTCATCTCATCAGTAAACTCGGCCCGAAGGTCAAAACGATCAAACAGACAAGTCAGGAACTAACCGATAAGATAAACTCACACATGTTTTACCAAACCATTTAATTCTCCTTCTCATTCGCTCGAATAGTGCAAAAATATGTACTTTATAGAAAATAATTTACCTTGAAAATAATCATTGAAAAACCGACTTCGAAAACCATTTGGAAACCATATTTGAAATTTTCCTTTATTATAAAGGATAAATAGGTTTTATACTTGAAATACTTTAAGATATTATATAATTATTTTTAAATCCCCTAAATTTTAAAAATCATTTCAAAAAGACTTGGAGAAAACCGTGCTCGAAAACGACCAAAAAAAGCAAAATTCCACTCAAACTGAAATTCAAATTTAAATTCAAATTAAATTCAATTCAAATTTGAATTCCAAATTCATCAAAACTAGGCTTGCCTATTTATAAGCATCATAGCCCTTAAAACATTTTAGAAATATCACAAAAACATGAAGTAAAAGTCAAAAATCGGACGGAAAAAAAAGATAAAAACATTTGGGCAAAATAATACGCAGGTCTGAAATCTTCTCTGGGTTCAACTTTCAAACATAAAACAGGTGGCTGAACGACCTTTGATTGAACTAGAAAATTTTGTACACAAAGTAGAAAGCTCCATCTTTCAAACAAAAAAAGAATCTACAAATTCCAACATAAACTAAAAAAGTTATGATGTCTCAAACATGGAACCAGGCCATCTTTGCAATAGTTCAAAAACAAATATGTCAGGCCTGAAAAACCATCTTGGGTTCGACTTCCAAGCATGAAACAGAGGATCAAATGACCTCATATTGATTTGAAATTTGGTATGCACATAGGAGAAAACTTCATCTTTCAAAAAAAAAGAAACCCACTTCACAAACTCCAATTCCAAGGTTATTTCTTCAATTTAATTCAGGCCAACTGAAATCTCTTTCAATCTAGAATGATTATACAAAGGTAATCAAGCTCCAAACTTGCGATTTCATCAAAAATCTCAGATTTGTGAAATAGATTTCGAATTTAATATGTATTTGTTCTTGCATTTACCATTTTTCTCTTGTACAGGTTCATAAAGGCTAGAATCAAGCAAAAAGCTTCAATCTTTCTTCATTTCTCCGAAATTTTGCTTCCGTACAGCAAGATGAGTTGAAATACTCACATAATCTAGCTGAGCCAAACTCAGAATTGCCCAAATTTTCTTTGTAGTTTGTTTTTATTTTCAATTTTGTTTCTGTGCCAAAACATTCTCTGTTTGATACTTCGCATGTTAATATCTTTTGATTCCAGCAACAAAATGCTACCGGATTTCTTGCATTTGGTTGCTTGCATTTTGAACTTCATTTTTGCAAATTTTGGACGGAAAAAATTGTCATTTGAGTGTTCAAACCGTTGCTGCAAAATCACCAAAACACAGTTTTTCAGCCTGTAGAAACTGTGTTTTCTAAGTTGCTGCAAACATGGCCGAAGTCCATGTTTGAGATAGCATAACTCCTTCATTTACTGATGAAATTGCATGATTATTTTTTTATATGAAAGATAAAGTTTTGTACTATACGCACACCAAATTTCAGATCATTTCGACATATGTAGCTTATATAAATATGCTGCCGAACATCGATCCGGAGCATGTTTTTGTCCAGATTTTTTACAGTGAAAACGCTGCCTGGGTTCAACTTTGAGATATCATAACTTTCTCATACTTTATCCAAATTGCATGATTGTTTTTTATTTGAAAGACAAAGTTTCCTACTATATGTTTACCAATTTTGAGCACAATATAATGCAGTTTGGTGCTCTGCTTTATGTTTGGAAATTGAATCCAGAATGGATTTTTAGGCCTATTCACATTCTTGTTGAACTGTTACAAACATGGTCTGAGCCCATGTTTGAGACAGCATAACATTTTCATTTTCTATTGGAATTTAGTGATTCTTTTTTTGAAAGATGAAGTTTTCTACTATGTGTATACCAAATTTCAACCCAATATGAGGTCATTTAGTCCTTTGTTTCATGCATGAAAGTTGAACCAAAGATGGTTTTCTGGCCTGAGCATATTTGTTTCTGAACTGTTGCAAACATGACCTTAGTCCATGTTTGAGACAACATAACTTTTTTCATTTTCTATTGGAATTCATTGATTCTTTTTTTGTTTGAAAGATGAAGTTTAATGTACAAGCCTGAAACCATCTTGGGTTCAACTTCCAAGCATGAAATAGAGGACCTGATTACCTCAGATTGAACTGAAAATTGGTATGAACATAATAGAAAACTTCATCTTTCAAAAAAAATCAATTAATTCCGACTGGAAATAAAAAAGTTACACTTCAAACATGGACTTAGGCCATGTTTACAATAGTTCAAAACAAAAATATACAGGCCTAAAACCATCTTGGGTTCAACTTTCAGGCATGAAACAAATGACAAATTACCTCAGATTGAGCTAAAAATTGGTTTACACATCGTAGAAAACTTCATCTTTCAAAAAAAATCATTGAATTCCATTAAGATATGAATGAGTTATGCTGTCTCGAACATGGACTCAGGCCATGTTTGCAGCAACATAGAAAACAACTATAGGCAAAAATCCGTGTTTGAGTTGATTTTGCATCAAAGTTTTGAACACCCAAATGACAATACTTTTCAACCAAATTTTGCAGCAACAATGTTCAACATGCAAGCTACCAAATGCAAGAAATCCGGCAATATTTCGTTGTCAGGGTTTCTCGCTTCTTGTTAGGTAGCGAACGAATGACTCTTCCTCCTACATGTCCTGGAGTGGTTGGTTGCAGTCGAGAGGCTGACCGTAAAAGAAAATTCTAGGTACCAGTGTAAGCTACGGTGGTGAGTGGCCGCTGCTGGGATGGTCGAAAAACCTACCGGCCATTACAATGGCATTAGAGACATATCCAACCAGAATTATGGTCTGTACGTATTACAGCCACGACGCCTGGGTTGTGTTCATGAGCCAACGAGGGCGTTGGGCTCTAAAGGGGCAGATTTTAACACTCCTTCGAAATGGGAATAATAGTCCTACATCATGGAAAAACTCTATGAAGTGGGTGCCTATATACCAAAGTCTTCACCTCATAATAACGTCAAGACCTTTTGAGGAACAAAACCCCACACATTGGCTTGGTCCATGAGGTGGAGGTGACTAAGTTTGGGACAATATCTGCGTTAAGTGAGGTGCGAGTGTTACTGGGTAATATTGTCTGCTAATGCAGAGAATAGGGCTGGATAGGAGCGACCATCTATAGCCTTGTCTTAAATATCTATTGAATACGTCGACAATGCCATACTTTTTTTATGGATCAACTTATCCAATAAATATTTAATACAAAGCCATAGGTGGCTATAGGATCTATCGGAACAAAAGACAACAACTCAAATGTAAAACACATCACAGAACAGCATATAATCCCATATACACACACATATAAGATGCATCATAGGGTATAAAAAATGATACATCACATATGTGGTATGACGACCACAATACAAACACCAGTCAAAAGAATATACATATCAGAGTAGCAAACCAAAAATGACTACACAAAAGTTATAACAGAAAGAGCTAGCAGAATAGTCCGTGCAGAAGCAGAATATGCTAAGTCCAAATGTACCAAATCTGAAACACCTCCGTCAGACCCGAGCATAAAATATACGGGTCGGTCTAGCTAGACAAATCAGTTAACAAGGATAAGCGATAATATGAGAATAAAGATAATGTGATAATATTCCAAATAGGAAGGAGCAACCTAAAGTGTAAGATCAGATCGAGTGATAATATGGTATCATTACACAAACATATAATCTCAAAAGAGATAAAATAACCCATAAAACGCTAAAAGTAGCAAGCCTCGTATCATCGGCTTTCATAAAACATTAAACATGGTTTAGGGGAAACCATAAACCCTCAATCTTGGAAAACCCAAAAACATGCATAAAAAATCCCATCTCAAATACGCCATAAGGCAAATATATCTCTAAAGAGGAGAATTTAAATCTCAAGTAAACGCCAAAAGGAAAATCTCATATAACGTCGGTGTAGGCAATTCAAATCCCAAAAAAAATAGAACTTCCAAGAGTTCAAATTCCCAAAAGGTAATCGCCACAAATATATATCGAATGGTTCAAAGGACCAATCCCGGAAAGGGCGATACACTAGATCCAGTACTGGCACGTCGCAATGGAAATTTGTCAAAAACTCTCGAATAGAAACCCGGATAGGGTTAACGTGCGTCATAGACCACACGTCCGCATCAAACGATTTACTAAACGCTAGTAAATTTCATACTCAAAGCAGAAAAAAGTTTACCTCATCCCATTGCTAAACTCGACCCGAAGGTCAAAACAATCAAACGGATAAGTCAGGAATTAACTGATAAGATAAACGCACATATCTCATACCATGTTTTACCAAACCTTTCAATTCTCCTTCTCATTCGCTTAAATAGTGCAAAAACGTGTACTTTATAGAAAATAATTTACCTTGAAAATAAGCTTTGAAAAAACGATTTCGAAAACCATTTGGAAAGCATATTTGAAATTTTCCTCTATTATAAAGGATAAATAGGCTTTATACTAGAAATACTTTAAAATATTGTATAATAATTATTTTTAAGTCCCCTAAATTTTAAAAATCATTTCAAAAAGATTTGGAGAAAACTGTGCTCGAAAACGACCAAAACAAGCAAAATTCCACTCAAACTGAAATTCAAATTTAAATTTAAATTCAAATTCAAATCAAATTTGAATTCCAAATTCATAAAAATTTGGCTAGCCTATTGGTAAGCATCATAGCCCTTAAAACATTTCAGAAATATCATAAAAACATGAAGTAAAAGTCAAAAATCGGATGGAAAAAAAAAGAATATAAAAACACTTGGGCAAAATAATTCCCAGGTCTGAAATCTTCTCTAGGTTCAACTTTCAAACATAAATAGGTGGCCAAACGATCTTTGATTGAACTAAAAAAATTTGTGCACAAAGTAGAAAACTTCATTTTTCAAACAAAAATAGAATCAATGAATTCCAACAGAAAATGAAAAAGTTATGTTGTCTCAAACATAGACTAAGGCCATTTTGCAACAGTTCAAAAACGAATATGCTCAGGCCTGAAAACCATCTTGGGTTCAACTTTTAGACATAAAACAGAGGACCAAATGATCTCATATTGAGTTGCAATTTGGGCACATAGTAGAAAACTTCATTTTCCAAAAAAAAGAATCACTGAATTCCAACAGAAAATGAAAAGGTTATGCTGTTTCAAACATGGGCTCAGCCACGTTTGTAAAAGTTCAACAAGAATGTGCACAGGCCTGAAAATCGATTCTGGGTTCAATTTCCAAGCATAAAACAGAGCAAAAAACTGCATTGTATTAAGCTTAAAATAGGTAGACATATAGTAGGAAACTTTATCTTTCAAATAGAAAAAGAATCATATAATTCGAATAAAATATGAGAAAGTTATAATATCTCAAAATTGAACCCAGGCAGTGTTTTCACTGTAAAAATCCGGGCAAAACTGTAAAAACCTGGGCAACAACACGCTCCGGATCAAAGTTCGATAGCATATTTATATAAGCTATATAGGTCGAAATGATCTATAATTTGGTGTGCTTATAGTACAAAACTTACAAAAAATAATCATGCAATTTCAGCAAGAAATGAAAGAGTTATACTATCTCAAACATGGACTCAGGCCATGCTTGCAGCAACTCAGAAAACACAGTTTCTATAGGCTGAAAAACTATGTTTTGTTGATTTTGCAGCAATGGTTTGAACACTCAAATGATAATATTTTTCGACCAAAATTTGCAGATATGAAGTTCAACATGCAAGCTACCAAATGCAAGAAATCCAGTAGCATTTTGTTACTGGAATCAAAAGATATTAGCATGCAAAGTACCAACCATAGAAGGTTTTGACACAGAAACAAAATTGAAAGTAAAAACAAATTACAAAGCAATTTTTTGCGATTTTGAGCTTCACTCGGCTAGATTTTGTGAGTTTTTTAACTCACCTTGCTGATTTGAATGCAAATACCCGAATTTAGATGCAAGATGGAAGCTTTGCTTGAGATTATAAGCCTTGAGAACCTATAGAAAGCAAACATAGGACAAGCAAACAATATACAAATTTAGAAAGCTATTTACTATAAAAGAGATTTGTGATGAAATTATATGGTTTGGAGTTGTTTACCTTTAATTTATCTTTATCTTGAAAAAAGACTTGAAATCTTCGGCTATCTACTTGCGTAAGCAATCACCTTCCCATCTTGTATTAAAACTGCACGAATTCCTTCTCCACAAGCATCTGTATAAACGTTCAATCATACTATTTCGATTTATAATTACTAAAACTGGAGCGGTTGTCAACCTCTTCTTTAGTTCTTGGAATGCTTCTTCATATTTAGGAGTCCAGATAAATTTAGCATCCTTCATTGTCAACTTCATTATGTGATAGTCAATCTTAGAGAACTCTTGAACGAATCTTCTGTAATATCCTGCCAAACCTAAAAAGCTATGAATCTCTTTAGGAGTTTGTGGCTGCTACCAATCTTGAATAGCTGCAACTTTCCCTAGGTCCACCAAAATTCCATTCCTTGATATTATATGTCCAAGGAATCTTACCTCCTTCTTCCAAAATTGGCATTTTGAAAATTTGGCTTTAAGCACGTTATTTCTCAATATCTCCAACAAAGCTTCTAGATGTCTTTCGTGTTCTTCTTCTATCTTTGAGTGGAAAAGGATTTCATCAATAAAGACTAACATGAATGTGTTTAGCACGTCTCTAAACACTTTATTCATAAGATCAACAAATAAGCGGACGCATTAGTCATCACAAAAGGCATAACCAACCACACATAGAAAGTGTTCAGACCTTTGAATGCAGTTTGATGGATGCAACCTTCTACGATCCTTAACTTATGGAATCCTATAGCTAGATCCATTTTAGAAAAAACTCGAGCTCCATGTAACTGTTCAAACAAGTCGTCTATTCGAGGTAGAGGATACTTGTTCTTGATTTTGTGTTTATTTAGATCTCGATAGTCTACACACGATCTCAATGATCCATCTGACTTATCAACAAAAACTACAGCCGGTCCCCAACTTGAACGACTAGGTCATAGCTTTCCTTTCTTTAATAGCTATTGGGTTTGGTTATTCAACTCATCCCTTTCTTTCGAAGCCATCCTTCTATCTTGTTGTTTAATTGGCATCGCACCAGGAACTAAATCGATACGGAATTCGATTTCTCGATTTGGAGGAAAACTTTTTACTTCCTAAAAGACATCTGCAAATTCTTTAACAACAAGTATTGTTTCTAATCCTATTTGGGATGTATCTAAAGCACAAAGAAAACTATCCTTTCTTGGACTAGGATCTTCACTAGGTATTTCTATGAGTTTCCCTAATTTTGTTTTCACTGCAACTGTTCTTTTCAAACAATCTAGAATAGCTTCATTTTTAGTTAACCAATCCATACCAAGTAAAATTTTGAATCCAGGAAAACCTAATACGAAAGGATCGAAAAGAAAGTGATGGGGAGGATAGGAAATTGGGACTTTTTCATAGTGCATAAAGAAATTAGTGGAACCTACTATAGGATTTGTTACGCAAATTGGGTTGTCAATAATTTTAGGTTCAAGTTCTAATTCTTCTACAGTTGTTTTATAAATAAAACTATGAGAAGCTCCTATATCAAATAATACTCTAATTAAAAAAATTCTTTGATAAAAAATATTACCTTCCAATACTCCTTTGTCCTTTACATATTTGGAGGTTGAAGGCCCATCCTTGATAGCATAAACTTTGGCTTATTCTCCTTTCTTCATTAAGGGACAATCATTTATTATGTGTCCTGATTAATGACAATTAAAGCAGCTTCTTGGTGTTGATCCTCGAGTTCCATGAGTTTGGAGTTTTCTACAATGAGTTGATAGGTGGCCCTTTTGTTGACAATTGTAGAAAGTGGCATTTTTAAAGTGGTTATCCAGAGATCCTCCTTTGGGTTTTCCTCGCCACGCTTCTTGCCATTGAATTTCCTCTTCTTCCAGTTAACGGTGTTGCTTTCTTGTACTACAGGTGGATATATCTTATCCAAAGCTTTATATCTGTATCCCACGTCTATTAAGTCGACAAATGGTTCTTTCACATGCCTAGTTATTCTAACATGGTATTGCTTCCTCATTTTAGAAATAAACTTTTCATTATTTCTGAGGGGTGTATCTATCAATCCAGGCCCAAAACTTGATAATTCGTTAAAATTGTTAGCATACTCCTCAAACGACAAATCTTTCTCTTGTTCAAAATCCATAAAATTTTGGTAAAGACGGGATTTTCCTGCTTTCGGCATATACTGTTCGTCCAAAATTTCTTTGAATTGTTCCCATAAGAAATCATCTTTTGACTCATTCTGAGTAATAGATTCCCCCCAAAATAGAGCTCCATCATGTAGTTACCAAGAAGCTAAGAATCTCTTCTATTCATCTTCAATATTTATCCCTTTGAAAATTCTTTCAGAAGAGAAGATCTAAGCTCATACTTCAATTATGGTTTCCGTTCCTTTGAAAGGAATACCACCAAGGCTGGTATAGTTCTTGCATAAAGTTGCAAAGCTGATTTGGGGCTGTACCGGAACTACTACTTCCTCAACTACTGTGGCTGCGGGAGTTTGACCATTCGTGGTATTACTTTCTCCCCTATCTCATACTCTTCTTCTACTCATTTTCTATTATCTGTATATAGTAAGAAATAGATCTTTAGGATATATAGATGATATATCTTAGGGAATGCTATGCAGTATGAATATACTTATTCAAGTTAAAAGTTTTAATTATGCGCTCTTTGAAACTAAACTCATTCTAGGGCATTAATAACCCTATCTCTAATTAGTCATACCCCAACAAAGCCAAGGTTCTTACTTAACCTTCAGCTCTGATACCAAACGTGACGACCTATCTCCTCGACCTTTCAGAAATCGACACTAATACATCCACGGTAATCACGTGTCGTAAACCAAGTGTCGAGAAGGTAGATTACCAAGGGTGTTAAAGAAAATAAAGATAGAAGATAACACAATAATAGAATCTCACATTGCATTCAACATTGTAATTATATATAAATGATCATAGTCAAATAAAAATCCAACGGGTAACTGTCTACCTGTACATATGCTGGAAAATACATACTACATAACGCAGTGGAAAATGGGTAGATATCTACATAAGGTACTTTCGCTTCATAGCTCCAAAAGGCTTCTCCAAAATTCTCCCCAACATGCTCCAAAATGCTCCTAAGGTATCTTGACTACACGAGACACCCAGAGTTTAAAGGGAAAAACATACTCCGGGTCAGTCATTGGACTGGTGTGAGAACTCAAAGTGCGATGTTTTGAAAACAAAAAGGTATCTCATAAGACCACGCCGCACATAAACACAAAAAGGGTTATTACCTTATGATAACCAAAACTCTTTATTACATAAAATTTAGGATATTATTTTTAATGACGTTATTGAAAACATTTTCTAATAAACTTATAAATCTTAGCTAAAATTGTTACCATTATTAAATTCCAGCATACTAGATTTTACAAACAAAACCGTAAGTTCTTATTAGAGAATGTATTTCCATACAAATAACCAGGTGAAGGGACTACCTTCTGACGGGTACACCTCTAGATGGATGTCCCAAGTAACCATCACAAAGCTCCTCTACTAACACAAGACCGTCCTATCTTTATAACTAGATAGTATCGAATATGTCATCCCTCGGTCATTACCGAGCTTTATCCGAGAGCTCTCTTTGCATACATCCACATTAATTTATATCCCTAACGTCATAGAGAGAAGAAATATATCTAGAAAGGAATGATCATACCCCAATTGGGAATGACCCACTTAGCCTTACTACATCTACTCTTATTTCGGCCATTTCCGATTGATGAGGCTTGAGGCTACGATTACCTTTTCACATAGCACATCTTCTTTCACTTCGAATGCTACATTGTCATTCTACATTCACATGACTGACTTCTACAAACGTATAACTTCCTGAGCTCGTATGTCTCAGGAAAGGGTGTTAAGCTAAGAGAAGGTGTCTTCTCCGCCACCAACTGATAGACATCTATATAGATCACTCATTGTGATTTAGAATGCAAGGTAAGACATTCATCCATACAAGTTCGTTTCAGGACCGAACGAAGCTGAAGGTACTTTCCTCAGCCATTACTAGGTGAGAAGTCCTTGTGATTTTGAGATTTTTCATAACAAAGAGACCACCGCTACAATATAGTGAATCAGGAGTTTATCTCCATTTAATCAACAAGTAGTCCCTTATTATTATTCATCGCAATATCTTCATCTTCAAACATCTTCAGTCTTTGAACACGTAAATTGGTTCGAAGTGGTCTTCGGATAGGAATCACCCAAATCCGACTTCGGTTCCTCCGAAATCCAATCAACGAAAAAAATGACGTAATTAGATGTGTTTTTCGATTCGTTCGTTTTTATTTACCAAAATATCTTTGAGAGGTTTATTTTCAAAATATTCTTTTAGTGAACACGGAATCATTTAAACCTCTCTTTTGAATATTTCTTAAATCATTTTTAAAGAGTAATATAATTATAGAAATCATTCTACTTTTATCCAAAATCAACGTCCGTATTCAACGTGTGATATGAGTGAAATAATGGTGATATCACCTTTCAAATTCCATGAATAGAACAAATTCCCTCTTTGGATCTTAATAATGAGTATAAGAACATTATTTCTATAAAATCCGAGTTGAGCATCCGGGATTTCCTTTCGATATGTTCCACCCCTAGCCTAAAAGAGAAAACTGAGGCCAGGAAAGTTTAGGGCACTGGTTGCTTCATCCATCCCTAATCTTAGTTACACACCTTGTTTTCACTTTTAGATCTCGCAGGTGGGACAAATGTACTAGTCGTTTCCGCATAATCATTTTCCATTTTTAAATCACTTAACTGTTTGTTTAACCATTTTTGAAATAATGTTAAATTGTTCAAATTTATTTTAAATTGCTTTATTATTTACTTAAAAAAATTTACATAAGACTTGGGAAAGAATTGTTTAGTTTCATCGTTTACTTCAAAAGTTATTGAAAAGCATTGCGAAAAGTGTTGCAAACAGTGTTACAAAAAGTGCTTTAAAAGTTATATTCTTCAAAATGACTTTTATATCATTTAGAAAACCATCTTTTCAACTTAAATCACATTTAAAACATTTTAAAAGATTTTTAAAATTTATTTCATATTTTATAAACAATTATTTTATGTATTTCCAACTTTGGTCACTTAGTGCAAAAACTGGATTTATTCTTGAAAATTGATTTTGCCATATTTCAAAATATACAAAAAGAAATCTAGATTTTATTTTTTTTATATGGAAGATATGGATATAAGGATTCGAAAAATTCTTTTTTCTATATTCCACTTCGAATGTTCATTTGAACTTTTAACATGAAAACACAAACTACCATTACGCGACGCGTCAAATTTTAGGCATATTTTGAGATTCTTATCCAAACTTTTTCGAAACAAATTTAAACACTTAGGAATCATTTCTAAAGCATATGCAAACATTTTTCATAGGTATAAATGATTCCATATCACATTTCATTTCTTTTGAAAAGTGATTTCCATGTGATTATACGTCGTGTAAATTCTTGACTTGTTTCAACATATATTTTCAATATACAATTAATAAACATCCAAAACAATGTTTATAACCATTTTAACATATTCTAACATTTCATATGAATTTACAAATCAATTTAACAACTTTTTATTACAGTGTCACGTGATTGTCATTTATACACATATTTGCTTACTAACTTTTGCAAATGACTTAAGGGTGTTTGCTTCTTTTTTCAAACACTTATCAAACATCGTATTAAAATCCAAACAACATTTATAACTTGCAAAACATCATATAAACATTTTCTACTTATCAATTTAGAGTTCTCACCATTTTTCGCTTTCAAACTAGTTTTAAACTTTTCTAACTTTGCTAAACTTTGCCTTAAGCTCTTAGAACTTGCTAAATTTCCTCGTACTTTTCTTAGGAGGCCATGGCCATGCTTGAAAGGAAAAATTTGCTCGGCCAAATGGAGGAAGGGGGCGTGAGCAATAGAAGGGAAGAGGAGGAGTTTTGAAGTGGTTCAGACAGAGTTTTGTAGATTTTTTTATTTTTTTATTTTTTAAAATATTTTGGAATTATTTAATTATAGAAAGAAGTCATTAAAGGATGTAAGAGAGCTTAAAAAAGTAAAGAAGAAATGGTGCAAAAGTGAAGAAGAAGTGGATGGGTATTTATAGAAAATATTCGAGATTAAAATATAGATTTGTGTTTTTACTTAAATAACCTTGCTTAAAAATTAAGTAAACTTATTAAATTCAATGTTTACCATCGACATCATATCACACTTTTAAAATTCAAACACTTAAGAGCTAAGTAAAGAATAAGAATGATTGCTTAACTTTATGTTACATTTGATGTGACATGTGTTTTGTCTTTTTAGTTTACTTTTATTAATTACTTTCTAGAATTTTCTAAGTGTGGTTATTAAAAGTTACCTTGTTTAGTTAATTTTTAACTGTTTTTATACGTTAACATATTTATTAAATTTTATACATAAAGGTGCAACAACGTTGTGACAACTTTAAATCGACAAAACACTGATTTTTGATAAAATATTTTACGGTCATATTTTGATGTTTTAGTTAACTACTTATTTATGTAAACAAAATTTAAAAATAAATTTGTATAATGTTATTTAAAAATATAAACACTCATACATAAATTAAAATAATTTATTAAACCATTTAAAATTACTTTTCTGAAATCAAGATTTTGTCACTTTTGTCGATATAAACAAATGTTGTTATTCTTATGTTTATTTCTATTTCCAAATCCTATTTAATATTGTTTGAATCATAAAACCTTTTATATTTTATATTTAAAATCACTTTAAATATAATATTTTGAAGTGGTTGAATTTCAGGTCGTTACATTTTATAGTAGTTCGGTTATTAATGAAGCCTACGCCCACTTCATAGTTTTATTATAGACTAATTTCTATTACAAGTATTGTTTGTTTACAAGGCTTTAATTATCCTTAGGTAGATTGAATCCACAGAGTTGGAATCCACTGGAGGATAATAGTGAATTCCTTTGGAGATTGTTATGAGGGAAGTAGAGAGTGAAGAATATTTCCAACAGAGCTTCATCAACAAGTCCGGAGAAGATCCAGTTTATGTTGCAGGCAGGATGATATTTGTAAAGATCGGAGAGCTTCTGGGCCAAACACGCTTGTCAATCATTTGCAGATGGATGTAGAACGACCTAGAGGGATTTAGTTCGCGATCCGAGCTAAAACCATGGATCACTAACGATCCATGGTCTATGGATAGCTAGCGATCCATAGACTTGGCTTGCTCGCAAGCTAATACTTAGCCCATATCTCTATATTTTATGGATCGCGAGTTAGTAGCTTGGTATGGATCGCTGGCGACTCATTCACTTGGGGTTTTTTCTGCCCTTGTATTCTTGGCTTCTTGGCTTCTTTTTCACCATGTGAACCATCTTATTGCATGGGTCGCTAGCGATCCAAGGACTTGGAATATTTTTGGAACTTAAAGTGTGGAATGCTTTCATGACCTTATTTTGATGTTGTTCATGTAGTCTCGTTGCACGTTGTTCCATTTTAATGACTATCTACTAGCTGGCTATGCTTAGCCGCTGATTGGACTGGAAAAACGTTAGTTTCTTAGTTTAGTCAAATTGAGTCATTGCTTCAATAATATAGCTTGGCTCTACTTAACTCCTTGCCTTAGCCTTTTTGGTTAAGTTCTAAGCCTTTCTGATGCCACTGAATTGTTCTATTTTCTAGTGGGTCCTGCTAGGTTAAAAATCTGGATAATAGTGATGTGAATAGAGTCCAATGTAGCATGAAATGCAACATGGTTGAATTGCTACACTTCATGAGATGTGGCATTGGTTTCTTTGTGGTGTCACCATCTATAACACTACCCTTGGCATTTAAATTGTATGATAATAATTGCCCCCTACCTTTTATAAGAGAAGTTTTTGCTTTTTAGGGTAAAATCAAGAATTCCTTTGCTTTCTCAACTTCTTATCAGATTTTTCCTCTTCAATATTGTTTTCCTGTAAAATATAAAGTGAATGATAACTTTGTTGTTAATTTTAATCCAGATTACGATTTCAAGTTATCCTTTTTTGGATTTGGTTAAGCTATATTATCCATATCATCTGCATGCTTTAAGATTTTTCTTTTAAGAGATCAATAGTTAAATAACAATTAAATTTTCAAACAGAAGCCTAGAAGATTACCTAGTAGTGTTGTAGAGGGGACCATCATAAAATTTTCTCTTAATAAAAGTCCAAAGACCTATTTGGTAGCAATAATACTTTTAGTAAGAAACTAGAAAGTTATATGTTAATGGAAAACCAGAAATCCATGCTTGGGAATAATAGTCCTGAAATCCATGTTTGGGAAAATATAAGTAAATAAATCCTTATATGGAAATAATAACAGTAGTCCAAAAATCCTTATCCATAAATAATAATAGAAGTTTGGAAATTCATATTTGGAAATGATAATGGAAGTCCAGAAATCCTTACCTAGAAATAATAATAAAGTCTAGAAATCTATATCTGGAAATACTAATAGAATTCTAGAAACCCATATTTGGCGGCTGATGATTGTGCTTGTTGAGGAGCTCAGATGACTCATATTCGATAAATTTTTCTCTAGAGATTATTTGACTTGACCTAAATGGCTCTGATTTTGATAGATCTTCTTCTTGAAGATTGATTCAGTGCTTTAGTAAGGCCTTGATGATGACATTAAAGGCTTACTCCATCCTCCCTCTATGAGGCGCTTTAGTGGTACCTTTATTGATGGAACCGAATGCTTTCCTGATACTTTAGTGAGGTTTTTGATGATAGCACTAAAAGTTTACTCCAACCTCCCTCTAGGACATGCTTCAGTAAGGCCTTTGATGATGGTAATGAAGGCTTTCCCAGTGCTCTAGTGAGGCCTTTAATGACGGAAATAAAGGCTTACCCTCTAGAAGGAGCTTCAATGAGGCCTTTGTGACGGTATTAAAGGCTTCATATGGCCTTTGATGACTAGGACCCTTTGATGGCTAGGGACCTCTAGTGGTCAGGGCCTTTGATGGCTAAGAGCCATTGATGGTTAGGGCCTTTGATGGCTGAGGACCTCTTACGGTCATGAACATTTGATGGTTAGGACCTTTGATGGCTAGGGACCTCTTAAGATCATAAGCTTTTGATGGTTAGGTCGTTTTGCCTTAGTAAAATCCTACTCCTTTCCATGACTAAGCCGATAAATTCTTTTATTCATCCTTTGTTGGAAAATATGGCCGCAAATGTTCGGCGTTCCATGTTCTAACTATGATATTGCCATCTAGTCAGTGGAGTTTATAGGCCCTAAGCGGGATTATTTTGTGTATTATTAAGGGTCCTTCCCAATTGATCCTGGCTACCCATCTGTTGGATTCTTAGTATTTGCCATGACTCTACAGAGCACTATATTTTTGTTTTGAAATGATTTTTCTCTTACTCTAAAGTTATAATATCTGGATATTCTTCATTGATACTCAGCCATTCAAAGGGCCACTTAATTCTTAACTCATTGAATATAACTATTGATTTGGAGTGTATACAATCCTTCAATGAGAAGGTACTTCAATCTCAATTGGGAGCATGGATTCACAACCATATGTTCATAAGTATGGGGTATGCCCTGTCGAAGTTTTAGTAGAAGTTCTCTATGCCCATAGAACGATAGTTAGTTCCTCTACCTAATTCCCTTTTTGCTTTGTCCAACCGATTCTTTAGAATGGTCTTTACAGTTTTATTGGCTGCTTCGATAGTTCCATTTTCTTTGGGATGAGCTACAGATAAAAAGCTTTTAATGATTCCATTCTGGTTACAGAATCGGGTTAATTCATCACTTTCAAATTGAGTTCCATTATCGAATATTATTCGGTATGGAATCCAAATCTGGTAACAATATTCTTGATTACGAACTTGAGAACTTTTCGTGACGTGAAATTTGAAGTGGCTTGGCTTCTACCTACTTCATGAACAATCGCTACCATTGCATATTTAGCCCCTCCCTTAGATATAGGAAGCGACCCTATTAAATCGATTCTCCATATGTTAAAAGGATATGGACTTGAGATATTGATGGTAGGCGTGGGATGTTAGTTGAAACATTTCTCATCTTCTTACGTAATCAATGGCTTGACTAGTCATCTAGGGCCAATAGAAGCCTTGTCTTATAATTTTCTTAGCTCACTTTATACCATTGGAATGGTCTCCATAGAATCCTTCGTTGGTTTCTTTAGCAATTTTGCCTCTGTCTCTAGATTAACACATCTTAAGTAAGGAAGTGAGTACCCATTTTTATAAAGTATTCCGTTTGTCATGATAAAAGTTAGGGCTTGCCATTTTATCCTCCTTGCCTCTTTTTTATCCATTGGTAACATTTCTTTTGTTAAATAGTTGATGATAGGTGTCATCCAATTGTTTTGGTATTGATCACTAATTTTTGTACGAGGGGGTCTTTCTTAGAGAATCTTAGCTTCTTCTTCTTTCTCCTTGTGTGTTAAGGCTTGAGACTTGGTCGGTACTAAAGCCTCATCTTCTGCATTAGGGCTTTTCTCCTCTATATTTGGATTCGCTTGGTAGCCTATTGCCACAATTCTGGCTTTTGGTGCCCCTCGTAAGCAAGCCAACTTAGCCATAGAATCAGCTTAAGAGTTCATGCCATTGGGCATTTGATGTATTGAGAAACCTTTGAATTGAGTTACCATATTCAATATATTCTTGAAATATAAGATCAGTTTAGTATCCTTCATCCGACACTTCTAGTTTAGCTGATTAACCATTAGTTGCGGACCACTAAATTCTTCGATTCTAGGGATTTTCAATTAGAGGACTGGAGTAAGTCCCACTATCATAGATTCATATTCTACTACATTGTTGGTGGTTGGAAACCCTAACTTCATTGCATAGTGCAAACGATGTCAATCAGGAGTAATAACCACATATCTAACTCTAACTCCTTGTTCATTTAATGCATCGTCTATGAATAGTTACCACTTAAGTTTTAGGTCTTTTTCTTTTTCTGATTTCTCTTTAATGAACCTAGTATATTCATTGACAAAATTGGCTACTGCTTGTCCCTTAATTGACACCAGGGGTAGGAATTCGATATCGTATTGGCTAAGTTCAATTTCCCACTTAACTAGCTATCCTAAAGTTTTCAGTTTACTAACAACCTGCTTGAGTGAGAAATTAGATAAGATATTGATTGGATGTTCTTAAAAATAAGCCCTCAACTTGCATGTGGTGAGAATCAAGCAGTATGCTAGTTTCTCTATGACTGGATACCTAATTTCCATATCTTCGAGTCTTTTTTTGGTATAATGTACGAGAAGTTGAATCCTCTTTTCTTATCAATACTGAACTTACTTTATGTTCAGAAACTTCCATATAGAGATAAAGGCTTTCCCTGTTGATAGGTTTAGAGAGAGCTAGTGGTTTTTCCAAATGATCTTTCAACTCCTTAAAAGCTTTTTGACAAATCTCACTTTATTCGAATTTTTCTTCTTCTTCTTAAACACATTGAAGAATGGAATGCATTTGTCGATAACCTTGGAAGTAAACTTGTTCAATGTTGCCACTCTTCCATTCAGGCTTATTACGTCTTCGCTTATCTTAAGTTCTACCATATCCCCAATAGCTTGAATTTGGTTAAGGTTAGCATCAGTGCCCCTTGCACTAACGATATATCCTAAGAATTTTCCAGACTAAAGTCCAAAAGAACATTTTTGTCGGTTAAGCTTCATTTGACATTTCTGCAATACATCAAACATTTCTTTTAGGTATTTAGATGGATGCTTTTCTCCTAGGACTTGACCAATATGGCATTTACATATACTTCTATGTTTCGACCAATTTGTTCCCTAAACATTCTATTCACTAGTCTTTGGTATGTTGCATTCTTCAATCCAAAGGGTATCACTTTGTATCAATATGTCCCCCAATTTTTATAAAATTGCTGCTTTCCTCATCTAGTTTGAACATTGAAACTTGATTGTATCCAGAATACGTGTCCATGAAAGATAAGAGTTGGTGTTCGCTCATTGCATCGACTAACTGATCTATCCTTGGAAGGGGTAGCAGTCTTTTGGACTTGCTTGGTTAATGTCAATATAATCGACACCTGTTCTCCATTTTCCGTTGGATTTCTTGACTAGCACCGGATTATCTAACCATTTTGAATAGAGTACCTCTCTGATAAATCAATTCCTAAGTAGTCTTTTGACTTCTTTTATTTTATCAGACTGTCTCTTCTTCTGCTAGACTAGTGCAGCATTTGTGTCTATATTCAAGGCGTGATACATAACGGTTGGATCTATTTTGACCATATCTACATGACTCCAAGCAAACACATGTTTGCTAGATTGAAGTAACCTAATTAGCTCTCCCTTGATTTTGCTATCTAGTTCTTGTCCAATTTTAATTGCCTTCGTTGTATCTACCAAGTCCAGACATATTTCTTCAAGAGCTTATGTTGGCTTCATTCTTTCTTATTCGTTTCTACAATCTAGTTCAGTGTCAATTTCCTCATCTTCTATTTCGTCTTCTACCAAGTTTGCTTCCTTCCTTTTTCTTTTCCTTTTAGATAAGTCAAATTTCCTTGACACATGTTTTGTCGCCTTAATGGGAACGGCCTTTGCTTTGGGCGATGAGTTTGAAGAATCATTATCCAAAGGATCTTTAGAATCATTTCTGATTAATTCGTCTTTCTACGAATCAAAACAAGAAGGATCGTCTCCTTTATATTGCTTAATAACTGCAAAATACACCCTAAGAGTACTAAATTGTTCTCCTCTTATAGTTCCCCACCCATTTTTGGTTAATAATTTCACCATCAAGTACTTTGGCCAAAAAAAAGCATCAACTTCATCCGAAGCTGGCCTTCCAAAGAAGGCATTATAATAAGAAGGTTGGTCCATGATAACAAAGAGAGTCTCAAAGGTTCGTGAACATGGAGGGACTCCCATTTGCATGAGAATCTTTATTTATCCCACAAAAGTTGTCCCTTTATTGTTGAACCAAAAAATAGGTTCAAAACTCTGTTCAAGCTTTTCTTTTGGGATTCCCATCTAGTCAAATGCATGCTTGAAAATAACATCAACTGCACTTTTGGTGTCCATCAAAATTTTAGCAACTACAAAAAGTCCAATTTGTGCGTTTAACATCAGTGGATCATTATGCGGATGGTGAACTCACTTAGTTCTTGCAAGGTGGTGGTCATATTATGCATACGAATTTGGAATCTTGGGCTCTTGAGCAGTGGTTCTACTTGAATAGAGAAAATCCATTCCTTTGCTACCCTAATATAGCGACTCCTAGCTCCTTTGCTATTTCCTAACAAGTGTGAGCCCCCGTGGATAATGTCAATTTTGTTGAGAGATGGAATGAAGTCTGGCCAAATAACGTCTTCTACCTGATTTTCAGTGTTGCTTGGTGGCATGTGGCTGCTATTTTCAGAGCATACATCTTTCTAATTATTCTTAATGAACTCCTTCAAGTGTCCAACATGAATTATTCATTGGATTATGCCCACCAGTACTCAGCACTCATCAGTTTTATACCCGTTCGATTTATGATAAGTGCAGTAGTCTACCCCCTCTCCTTGGTTCGGGATCGGTTTTATCTTTGAAAGAATCAGGCAATCATCTTTTTCCGTAATTCTAGCATATATGTAAGACATTGGCTTGTTTAAAGCAACATTATTAGTATTTGAGCTTTTTTCCTATCTTGGCTTCTTGTGGTTGCGGTTTTTGTTGATTTTCCTTTTTTCCTTTTTGGCTTAGGCAATCTTTCTGGTGTGGTACATTTCATCCATGCAGATGAACTTATCAGCTTGGAAATAGAAATCTTGCAAGTCTTTGCATCTATGTATATAGAGTTCCCGCCAAAATGGGTTTTGTATGATCGGCTCAGAATGTACCGCCACCAGCTTATCTCTATCAGTCATATTCTTAGAGTTTAGGGCCTCTGCATTGAACCTATTAAGATAGCTGCCTAACAGCACTCCCGATCTTTGTTTGATGCTAGCTACTAGTTAACGACAGGAACTTTACATATATAGAATATGATGAGAATTCATAAGAAAACTTCTTCCAAGAATAGGTTGTCCTTTCTCGATATTATCACTACTATTTGGCTACTGCTTCCTAAAAAGTGGTTGGAAAAAGTCTACAACGCACAGTTCTGGATGCATTGTTTAAATCCATCTGATTTTCGAAAGATAATAAGTGGTCATCTGGATCAATCATTCCATTATATCTGATGGAGGGTATTTTAGTTGAGAAGGAATTTTTATGGACATGATTTCATCTGTGAAAGGAGCTTCTCGATGATTGTTGTTGATCCTGTCATCTAGAGTTCTTTTCCCCTTGAGATTGAGCATGTCTTTTGCTATTTTTTCTACCATGTCTCTCAAGTAAGCCGCATCAATATAATAGTTGTTCCTTTAAGGTTTGTACCCTTCAGAGGTTTAGCTTTCAGATTGCTCTTTGGATTTTTCCTCCAATAATCTTTCTTGATAGTTTGCTTTAGCTTGTTGGTCAATTCTTTTCTTTTATGGAGTCGGAAAAAGTTTCCTTTACTTCTGTTCCTAAGCAAAGAGGTGTCTGAATTCCTTCTCGGAGCATCCCCCATGAGTCTGGTTGTTTTGGAGGATTTTTTTAGGAAGTATTACTTTTAGTAGTTCTTTCATCATTAACACTTGTTGCCCTAAGCCATTTTAGCTTCATTGTTGGTTGGTTGTGCCAGTTTCGATGGCGATCCAGGCCCTGCACTTCCCAAATTAAAGTTGGAAACCACATTCTCTTTTAATGTTGCCATTTATATGACCTATTTCTTGGAAGCGTTAAGTCGCTTTAATCTCATTTTCCTAAAATAAAAACATAATTTGTTTGGAGAGAAATTTAAACAAGACGGAGGTTCGAGCCCTCCCTCTAACGCTAAAAATGTTATGCGAAAGCTGGTATAAAATTCATGATGTCGATCGTAACAAATTAATCCTCGATTTGAATATGCATGATGACATGATTAAGCATGACCCAATCAATATCCATTTAGTAACATTATCACGGACCAATTCATCACTTGAGATTTAATGCATGATGGAATCATTAAAGGATGTATTTGACATGCCAATAGGCCCTTGAGGAGAAATAAATGAAAGTCCATATGTTTTCTTTGGTCACTACGTTTGAGATCCTTTAAGGGCATTTAGGGTTGACGTATTTGACAGTCCGTATAGGCTTTAAAGAAAGGTATTCCAAAACGACCTATGTCATGTCATATGTTTTGATATGGAAGACAAGTAAAAAAATCTGTGCAATAGTCCATTAGGCTCGATAATGAGCTATGTAATTCGTTCTTATGTTCGAAGTCCAATGTTTGTATAATTATGCATATTTGACTCATCATAGTTCAAAGCTTCTTTAAATAGTCTATGTCAAGTTCTGATCTTGATGAGTTCGTATATATGCAAGTCCATATCAATAATGTTCAAAAAAGGCATAGTTCAAGCCAACAAGCATGTCCAAGTCCTTGTTCACATAAATCATGTATGATTACAGTTAAGTAGGATTTGTCCCAATTCGATTTAGGGTTTGCAGAAATTGATTTCAAGAATTAAGAGAAGAAATAAAATCTCTCCTTTTTGCATGCCCTTAGTGCCCAATTTATAGGGATAGAGTGGTTTGACATGCAATCTTATCTTGCTTTCGGTGTCTTCAACATGTTCAGCATCGGCATTGGTGATGGAGTTAGGAATGACTTCGGGGACTTCAATATTGCTATGTGCTAAGCTTTCTTGATGATTGTGATAGTAAAGCTTCGACGCCGCCTTAGTAATGATGGCCTTCGGCGTTGATAATCTAGTGTACTAAGGTACCGTAAATTGGTTGTCGATGACTTCATTTAGTAGCAGTGTTAAACTTTGATGAAGGGTGACCACATTCCTTATGGTGTCAGGGTTGACGATTTCAATAGATGTTGATGATTCTCGACATCAACATTGCATGTTTACATGTGTGGTGTTTCAAAACACAACATTGATTATCGACGTCATTCGTGATAGGCAGCTCCAATGAATATAAGGTTGTTTGAGTAGTGATATCAATATTATAATTGCTGATTTTAGGCTACATTATCGGATCAACGTCGGCAAGGAGCTGGCCTTAATAGAAGATGATGGTGGTATTGATGACAAGCGATACTGAAGACATGTGACATTGATGAGGTTTGGCATTAATGAGTAACGACATTCACGCTACCCTTATTGATGAAAGTCGACGACAATTGAGTACGATGCTGGTAATAAACGATGTTGGTTAAGAGCGGCATCATCCTCGGTTTTGCTGACATACGACATTGGTTGCATGGACTTAAGGTTCTATACTGAATGAGAGGACATCGTGTGTCATAGAAGGAAGGCGACATGATGGAGCCCGATGTGATTGAAGCTCAATGTAGCATGAAATGAGACATGGTTGAATTACAACCCTTCATGAGATGCGGCATTAGTTTCTTTGTGGCATTGTCGTTCATAACACTACCCTTGGCGTTGAAATTATATGGTAACAATATGCATGTATCTATAAAATTTATAAATATTTTTTTAGTAAAGATAGCAGGATAGACTGCGCGCTTTTCATTTTATTAAAAGCTTAATAAAAATGGGATTGAACATGCTTAACCCCATAAAAGAACACGAGGAAAAACTAGTGAGAAAGATAACAAAGGAATAGAAAATAAAAAAAGACAAAAACATTAAAGGGACAAATTAGTCCCGAACCACATACTAAGCCTGATCAGTATGCACTCCATGCACTATAACTCCATGCGTAAATTTACTGACAATCTGATTACACAGAATAGTATCAGAGACGACCATCCTTTCAAAAATCCACAATTTTCTCTCATTCCATATATCAAAAACATAAACCTTCAATAAAAGCAATAGCCTCAGAGATTCCTCGCTCCTCCGCCTAGTTTCTTCAATTTTCCATTCATCCAAGCTTAATCTCATAGGGCCAGGAAAGCAGCTTTTTCTAAGCACTGAGCTCCAAATTTTAAAGCTAACTCTACAGCTGAAGAATAAATGAAGTCTATCCTCATCATGATTCTTGCAAAAAACACAATTGTTAACAATAGCAACGCCCTTCTCTTGCAACTTGCTCATTATAAAAATACTATTTCTGAGGACTTTCCAGAGTAGAAAGTTGGATTTCTCAATGCTAAACCTATTCCACACTCTACTATTCCACCGGAATTCTTTGTCCCTGCCATCATAGGTGATGGCGTTATATACTCTGGCAATAAAATGGACCAAATTCTCGCTAGTCTAGACATATTCATCCTCCCCTTGTCTTAGCCTAGACCCATTAATAGCATTCTAGCAAACTCATACTCTCGAGTTACTAGAGCATGGCAATGAAATAGAATCATTAGTCACATAGTCACAAGCTCTTTCCTCCGCTGGGATTCCAATCTGACACATGCAGGCAAAATGAAGGACATTAGCCAAGATTGGGCATTTACAAACCCAAGGCACAAACCAAAACTTCATGGTGCTGTTGATAGGAAGGTTTAAATATGCATGTGGTAATAATATAGGCCTAAGTTTCATGACAAACCTCCAGACATTGCCACATAAAGGAGATGATTCCATAGTTCAGAAGTTCTTATGACAGATATGATGTATCTTAGCCCACCTGACCTAAAGGCTCTCCTATTGTCAATGAGATTATCAAAGTGCTTTGATAAAGCAACTACGTTCCATTGCTTAATACTCTAGTCTCTAATGCCCATCCTACCAAATTTCTTAGGTTTTTCCACTATACTAAAAGCTATGGGGATTAGTGTTCTTGAGAACATGTTACCCATCCAAAGGAAATGATTCATTTCATTCCTAATCTAGTTAACAAGTTTGATAGGGAGCAAGAAGGACCTACTCCAATACACTATCATTGCATGGGTAATGGCTTTTATAATTGTCAGTCTTCCTGCCTGACTTAAGTTCCTATTAATCCAATAGTTCATGGTTCTGGTTATCTTCCAAATAAAGGAAGGCATGGGGAGAAGCCAATCTTTTTAGATGACATAAGGATGCCAAGATGACTAACACTGCTACGTAGGGACGGTAAGGAAGATAAATCATGTAGGGCTTGCCTTTACAAGGAAGGCAGACCAGCTATTGCCATGTAAGATTTGTCGTGGTTGATTTGCAGACCAGTTATACTACGAAAGGAGTGGAGAATCCTGCTGATACAATTCAGAGAGACTTCAAATGGCTTGGCAAATAAAATAGAATCATTAGTAAAGAGGAGGGAAGATATGCAGGGATTCTTGCATTTAGGATGTAGAACATGTATAAGGACGTTAAATCCCCCTATCGTATGCCTTGGGTACCACTAAAGAAACCCAAACTTTGGCCATTTATACCTAGGGAATAAGAGATGGTTGAGATACAATAATATATCCAACTAACAAAGTGGCATGGGAAATTCATCTTGGCCATAATTGCCACAGTAGCTTTCCATTGAATAGAATCATAATCACTTTTGATATTTAGCTTCGTCATAGCTCTAGAAGAGATGTAGGATCTGTTATAGCCATTTATAAGTTCATGTATGATCAATACAATATCAATAATGCTTCTGTTTGGTAGGATGGCTGCCTGGTTTATAGAAACTTAACTGGGAAGAATAAGCTTAAGCCTGGAAGCAGTAACCTTTGAGATGCATTTATAAATAATATTACAACATGTTATAGGTCTGAATGACATTATAGAGGTAGGTTGGTTGGTTTTGGGAATTAGAGTAGGTATGGTTGAACTGATTCCTCTAATCATATTACTATGGTTGAAAAAGTTGTGAACAACAAGGTGTTACTCAGGAGCAATTATATCCTAACAGTGGGTATAGAAAAGAGCATTAAACCCATTTGGGCCACCAAAAAATGCCTTATTCATCTCAAAGACCTCCACTTTGACCTCATCACAGTTGCTTTGGTTGAGAGGATATTTATATCATAGGAAGTTAAATTGGGAAGAGGATTGATAAAGGTCATCAACAATTGGGTTATGAGTGACAGATGTACCTAGTATGTTAGTGTAAAATTCTATAAAGGCAACATCAACAAAATCAGGGGTTTCATAAACTTTACTAGAAACATCAAAGATGTGATAGATATTGTTTTTGGCTTGATTGAGCTTAACAGAGTCATGGTAGGTCTTAGTGTTCCTATCACCTTGTAAGTCCCACTCCTTCCTTAATTTTTGTCTCTTTATTTGTAGTTCCACAGTCAGAGCATCATCATACTTCAAAGTCAAGTCATGCTCTAGCTCAAATAAAAGAATGTTGCTAGGTTGATCTAGTTGCAACTTCACCAGTTGGTCCTTCAGGTTAGCTAGATAGCTCCTCACCCTCACCAAATTTAGCTTTAAACAAAGTTCTGAGGGCATCTTTGGTCACTATTAACTTCTGCTGAAAGATATACATTTTGTTACGTAGAAAGGATTAGACCAAGCATTAGCAACAATATTTAAAAAAATTAGGAGACATATTACAAGAGTCCAAAAAAAATTAAACTTGATTTATTTTTAATGGAAGAGCTCTTAGAAGTCGAGATGATAGGAGAGTGATCAGACAAGAAGGGAAGGACATGGGTTATAATGTTAGGACACTGAATTAAGGATGTCGTGTTGATGAAGACAAAGTCAATATGGCTTAGAGTTCTACAACCAGACCTACTTTTATTGTTTCGGGTGTACTTGGGCCCAATGAAGCTTGTAGCATGAAGGTTAGAGTGAGATGCAAAATCATTAAGTAGGGCAATGTCTTTGAGGGTGAGGAGATTGCCACCACATCTGTCAGAGGCACTGAGCATGCAGTTGAATCCCCCAGGACAAATCATGGGTGAGTTTCTACCTAAAGTGGGGAATGTAGTCTAGAAGACCTTGTTTAGGGGTTAGATGGTTATCGACACAAACAAAAGTAATGTAAAGAGATAAGGATGTTGGGAAGTGATTGGCATGAAAGTCCAAGCATTGCCTATCGCATAAGATTGGGGTGAGGAGGTATGTAGAAGGATCAGATAGGAACATGATTCGACCATAAGGTGCTTGACCTAGGTTATGATGCAAAGACCAAGAGGGGTTAATGATTTTTGTTGCTTTAATAGTTAACTTCAAGTTTAGCTTGGTTTCAATGAGAGAAAGAACGCCAAGATTATTTTCAGATATCAAATGTCTAGCTCGATAGAATTTAATTTTCTGATGAGCTCTTCTAATGTTCCAACCAGCTATGCTTGTGTATATCATGAATTATTTATGAGTAGGGCTCTTGTTTCTTCTTGTTCTTCTTTTGGAAGAAGCTTTTGATGAACATGTTTCTAGAACAGTATATTTAAGATCAATTTGTTTACCTTTATCATGATCTAGAGGTCTTTTTTTTGCTTGGGGTTAGTTTTGTTCTTGTTATTATTAGGGCCAGGTGAAACTGAAATGGGACTGATGTTGGTTTTATGGCAATGAGGAAGAGAAGGAGGTCAGGTTAGAAGGAGGAATCCATCTTGGAGGAGGTGGTATTTTAGCATAAGGGCCTTATAACGGGTCCTCAAGAACATTCATCAGAAGGTCGTAAAAAAGTTGAAAGTTGTTTGGATTGGAAAAAGGAGAGAGATCAGGTGAGTTAGCAGGAGAAAGAAGGGTTGTAGGGTTGGAAGATGAAGGAATTGCGGGAAAAATAATTACAACATGCATATGCGCTAGCTCTTCTCCATGCGTATGCACACAATCATGTATGTCATTTATGTTTATAGTAGAAGGAGCAAACTTTTTTGCTGTTGAGCCATACAGAGATTCAGACTCAACACTTGAAAGTACTTGGGTGGTCAAGGGTTCCACTGCTTGGTTCAAACCAATTGCTGATTGGTCAGATCCTGCAACATTTTGTTACAACAGAGTATCATTATCTTCAACACTTCCATCTACCAACACATCGCTCTGTTTTCCAGCATCAATAGCATCATCATCCATCGAATCTTCAAAGCCTGGAATTTGTTTGAGATCAAAACAACAGTCTCATTTTGGTTAGCACCAACCTCCTCAACCACAACTTTAGAATTTTCTACAGCCTTATGTATGTCATGCTCATCAACCTCAATAGCTTCCTATATATCCTCTCCCCCATTTCCCTTCTCTTGTACCACTTCATTAATCCTTCCAGCAAACATATCTTTTCCTTTATTAATTTTATTAAAGTTTCCAACTCTCTTCCATACGTTATTTGGTCTAGCAGTTTTCTTATTCCCCTCTTTAACAACCTTACTCTTCAAAACATTGTCCACTTCATCACACTCTTTGCCGGTAGCCCTAGCTTCCTCCACTTACTTTTCATTTGAGCAGCTTTCCTTCAAATGACAAAACACTTGGGATAAACTACAAGACTTTGGCTTTCATTGATAGTAAACTTGGACATATTGCTCAGTATTGTCTTCAAACAGAACCGGGTAGCATGTTACCATGTCAGAAAGATAGGAAACTTCAACAAGACATTTAGCATAGGTGATTCTTTCTAATCTCTCAATGCTTTCATCAAGGCATGTCATCTTCCCGATCCTCATCATGAGCCAATTGATTCCAATGTTAGACCAGGCTATCAGAGGGATGTTTGACAAGTGAATCCAGATAGGAACATCTTTAATGGATCCACATAATTTACTCACAGTGGGATCTCATTCCTTCACTATAAACATTTTTTTTTGCATAGCCGACGGGGTTGAATGGACCCCTACCATTTTATTGAAGCACCAATAAAAGGAGAACACGAAAAACATACCAAAATTGGGCATGCACAAAGAAAACATAAGAATATGGTGCCACAACCACAAGGAAACAAAGCACAAAAAGAAGAAAAGGAAAGAAAGGAAACAAAAGAGAAGAAAAAACATCAAAAGATTCAGTTCAATCTAGACAAGGGCCTAGAATGCCCGGATCAAAACTGAATTTCACCATCTTGAGGCCTTCTCTTATTTCATGAAAAATGTAACTTCGCAACTATTGGAAACAATGTTTATCTTTGGCTGAATCGTGGACTACGTCACTTTCTTGAAGACGTTTCGGCGATCTGCTCTTTGGTGCAAGCAGTTCGTAACTATCATCGCCGCCTCTAGGATAAAACAGCCTCTCAAAGGTTTTGTGGTATCGATTTGTTTGCACAGACGAAGCGATTCAGTTTGCACTCAGAAATATTGCTCGAATTTGTGAAAAAGGTTAAAATGAGATGTTGTTCTTTCTGTTTCGTCCCCGTATGAGTTAAAAAGACAGAGTAGTAAAAAGAACGTTACTGGTTGGTGGAAACGTGGTCTTAAGAAACGGATCTTGAGAAATAATGGGTCAAATCAATGAACGTTATGTAACGTTCTTCAATACGGGTCAGCCCGGTCAAAAAACGGCTCGGGCCCGGGTCGGGTCGGTCGGTCGGCGCGCGCGTGTGATGGTCAAGCAAGATCTCCTTCCTCACAAAAAAGCGTCATTGGGTGCCCAAAGGACCCAACTTAGCCTCTAACAATCAAGTATAAATGTTTGATTCTTACATATAATCCTACAATGTGGGACTATTCACATATAGGAGATAATTTACACACTTCATCAATTTTTTTAATAATTCACTTACTTTCAAAAAAAATTCCAAAAATCCCCCATTTGAATTTTTTAAAAATATTTTCGAACAATTTCTGAAAACATAAGATTGTGTATAAACAAAGGTGTCGTTCGACTTGAACCTTTTCATAGTGAATAAGATTCAGTTTTTATTAGAGTGACACGTAGTCTTGAACTCTATTCCTGACATCAGACCACACACAATCTTTTTAGAGTGCAATCAAATAAGCCCGTGCATTTATGGTCATGCACGTCTATCCCAGTTTAGTGAATGCTCTAGGAGTTTTGCCCAAAATTCCATAGGAGACGGCCAAATTTCCACATTCACACAGGTAGGTCTATCAAGAGTACTCCTGAAGGTAGGTACTCCACTCCAAATGGAGTATAGATATCATTAAGAGTTTCTATTAACTCATCCTCTAATCACTTCAGGAATACATGCTTCTATATGGATGAAAAAGTAGCACGTTCAACTCACATCACTTCACAACTTGTTCTTATCCATTGAACCTAGTTCTTGGGATCTCCAGTGATTAGGTTGGGTTACCATTGTGTGTGACTCAACAATCTAAGGGCAATAGTCCCATTTTTCTAGAAGTCGTAGGGACTTTCTCTCTGGCCAGTCCTTTCGTCAAAGGATCTACCAAATTCTCGTCACTGCATATGTGATCCACTCTAACAGCTCCTGAAGAAAGTAGCTCTCCAACAGTGCTATGCTTACGACGTATCTGTCGTCTCTTACCGTTGTAATAACGGTTCTGAACTTTTTCAATAGCCGCGGTACTATCGCAATGGATCAACACAGCTGGTATCGATTTTTTCCATAAAGGAATCTCAGCTAGCAGATTTCTTAAGTACTCTGCTTCCTCACTAGCTGTGACTAGTGCTGTCGTCTCAGACTCCATAGTAGACTGAGCCAAAATAGTCTGTTTCTTGAATTTTCAAGAAACAGCTCCTCCAGCAATGCTAAAGATATAGCCACCGGTTGTCTTTCAGTCATCAGATAAAGTATTCCAGTCTGCATCGGTGTAACCTTCAAGAATAGCTGGAAACTTTTCATAATGTAATCCAAGGTTTATGGTTCGTTTTAGGTATCCCATCACCCTCTCAATAGCATGTCAATGCTCTATACTGGGTCTACTAGTAAACCTGCATAATAATCCCACGACATAGGCAATGTCGGGTCTAATACAATCAGTGGCATACCGAAGGCTGCTAATGATGCTCGCATAATCAGACTGTCTTACACCTTCACCAGTGTTCTTGAAAAGCTTTACACCAGGATCATATGGTGTACATGCAGGTTTACAGTCAAAGTAATTGTATTTCTTTAAGATCTTCTCAATATAATGAGATTGATCCAAAGAAAGTCCCTTTTCGGACCTAGTATCTTAATACCAAGGATTACACTCGCTTCACCTAGATCTTTCATATCAAAATTGGCACTTAACAAAGATTTAATAGTGTTTATGGCATGAGTGTTTGATCCAAAAATAAGTAGATCATCTACATACAAACATATTATAGTGCAAATGTCATTTTCAGATTTATAATAGATGCATTTTTCACTTTCATTAACTTTGAAACCATTTAAGATTATTAAGTTATCAAATTTTTCATGCCATTGTTTAGGTGCTTGTTTTGAACCATATAATGATTTATCTAATTTGCAAACTTTATGTACTTGACCAGGAATAACAAAGCCTTCAGGTTGGTCCATATAAATTTCCTCTTCTAATTCACCATTTAGAAATGTAGTTTTAACATCCATTTGGTGTATAACTAATTATAAATAGATGCTAATGAAATTAGGACTCGAATGGATGTGATTCTAGTTACAGGTGAAAAAGTATCAAAATAGTCTATATTTTCTCTTTGCCTAAAATCTTTAGCTACCAAACGGGCTTTATATTTTTGAACTGTTCCATTAGGTTTTAATTTCTTTTTAAGTACTCATTTACAACCTATAGACTTACAACCATGTGGTAAATCTACTAAGTGCCAAGTCTTATTGGATTCCAAGAAATTCATCTCATCATTTATAGCCTCTTGCCAAAAATCGACATCTAATGAAGATAAGGCTTCCTGGAGGTTTGTTGGATCCTCCTTTATAGTAAAAGTGCAGAAATCCAAGCCGAAATCTTTATCAACTCTTGCTCTTTTACTTCTTCTAGGTTCATTCTCAGAAGATTCATTAAGTTCTGTTCTAATAGGCACGGTATTATTTGACGTGCCCCACTATTTTTCAATTTAAAAGGAAATTTACTTTCATAAAATTCAGCATCAATAGATTCTACTATATTATGTGTATTCAGGTCATAAAATCTAAATGCTTTGCTATTAATAGCATAGCCAATAAATACACATTTGTATGTTCTACTTGCTAATTGTATTCTCTTAGGGTCGGGTATACAAACATATGCCAAACATCCCCAAGTTCTAAAGTAAGATACATTCGGTTTATAATTTCTTAAAATTTCAAAAGGTGAAATCTTACTTTTTGATTTAGGGATTCTAATCAATACATAGCATACAGTCAACAAAATATCCCTCCACCAATGTTTTGCTGCACCCGAATTTAATAGCTACAACTAATTCGGTAAAGGTCTATTCTTTCTTTCAGTTTTACCGTTCATTTTAGGTGAATAAGGTGCAGTTCTCTCATGTATTATATCATGCAATTTATAGAAATCAAGAAATGTACTAGATTCATATTCTGTTCCTCTATCACTACGAAGTCTCTTAATTTTCTTATTTGACTGATTCTCGATTTCAGTTTTAAATAATTTAAACGTATCAAATGCATCACTTTTATTTCTCATAGGATATACATGAGTGAAATCAGAGGTATCATCTATGAAGTGATAAAATAACGGTGTCCATGTCTAGTCAAAGTGCCATCTAGCTCACATATGTCAGAATGAATCAAGTCTAAGGGTTCAGAAAATCTATCAACTGATTTATGGGGTTTCTTAGTGATTTTTGCTTGACTACAGAATTCACATTTATAAAAATCAGTTTGTGACATTTTAGGAATCAAATCTAATGTGATCATGTTATGAATTATACGTTTATTTACATGACATAATCTAGAGTGTCAAATATTAAGGTCACACGACATATTAGCAGAACTGGTTACTTTATTAGATTCAACATTAAGTTTAAACATACCCTCACAAGCATAACCCTTCCCTACAAACATCCCCTTATAAGTCAAAGTATACAAATAAGCCTCTATAACTTGAGTAAAACCAGCCTTATTAAGGAGAAAACTAGAAACCAAATTCTTTCTCATCTCTGGAGTATGCATCACATCTTTCAAAAGAACTGTCTCTCCAGAGATAAACTTTATTTCCACATTTCCAATGCCAGCAACTGTAGTGGTGTGAGAATCTCCCAGCAGCACTTTCTGATCATCAGCAGCCGTGTATGTACTGAACATAACACGATCATAGCAGAGATGGCGGGATGCACCAGTATCTACCCACCAACCCTCTGATCCACCAACAAGATGAATCTCAAAAATCATAGCCGTAAGAGGCTCCTCAGCCAGGTTAACCTGCGGTGCAGGGCCTGGTATGTTCCTACACTTGCGTGCCATATGACCTGGTTTTCCACATTTGTAACACAGAAACAACTGTCCAGAGTCATTCTTTTGGGTCGGTTTATGGTGTCCTTTTTGGTTCCCATGCGGGTTCCAATTCTGTTTGTTGCGGTTGCGCTTCTGATTCTTAAAGTTTTTCGGATTCGATTTCAGAACTGTGGGCTTGGACTTTTTAGTGTTGTTGTTGGTAACAACAAGCACTTCCTCCTTCTGGTCCTACTTACGAGCCTCCTCCTCAATACGAAGGCGAGTGATCAAGCTCTCTAAGAAGAATTCCTTAGTCTTGTGCCTAAGCACATTCTTAAAGTCTTTCCAACCTGGGGGCAATTTATCAATAATAACAGCAATCTGAAACTGTTCATCCAAACTCATACCTTCGGAGATGATCTCATGAGCAATTTTCTGTAGCTCATGAGGTTGCATCTCTACTGACCCATCATCTGTCATCTTGAGGTAGCGGCCGACTGTATTTTTCTTCGCTCCAGCCTCCTCGGTGTCATACTTCTTTTGCAGCGCTTTCCAGATCTCTTTGGCCGACTTGTCAGAGTTGTAGTAGTCGTAAAGGTCATCATTGAGGCCGTTGAGGATGAAGTTCCGGCTCAGGTAATCTTGCTCTGTCCAGTTCTATAGCTCCTTTGATTTTACTATCCAGGCTCGCATCAGATCTGTGTCTGCTTCGTCTGGTCTGTCCGGCAGCTGCAGTTTGTCGGTTATCAGCACATCCATGACCTTCCTCATGGTTAGGAAGAATTCCATCTTCTGTCTCCAGCGTTTGAAATGGAGGCCCTCGAATCTGAAAGGCGCAGCAGAGACCATCGGGACTTGGAAGAACGAAGCGGGAGCAGCGGCATCGAGATCTGCAGTAGAAGTCATCGTCGTTGGAAACATCTTCAAATTGTTGGAAACAATGTTTATCTTTGGATGAGTCGTGGACTACGTCACTTTCTTGAAGACGTTTCGGCGATCTTATCTTTGGTGCAAGAAGTTCGTAACTATCACCGCCGCCTCTAGGATAAAACAGCCTCTCAAAGGTTTTGTGGTATCGATTCGTTTGCACAGACGAAGCGATTCAGTTTGCACTCAAAAATATTGCTCGAATTTGTGAAAAAGGTTAAAATGAGATGTTGTTCTTTCTGTTTCGTCCTCATATCAGTTAAGAAGACGGAGTAGTAAAAAGAACGTTACTGGTTGGGAGGAAACGTGGTCTTAAATAACGGATCTTGAGAAATAACGGGTCAAATCAATGAACGTTATGTAACGTTCTTCAATACGGGTCAGCCCGGTCAAAAAACTTTTAATAAATTTGTACCAAAAATATAAGTGTTACACCACGACAAGCCCGAACCCAAACCTGAGCCCGGCCCGGGTCGGGTCGAGTTGAGTTGGTCGGTCGGTCGGCGCGCGCGTGTGTGGTAGTCAAGCAAGATCTCCCTCCACACAAAAGAGCATCATTGTGTGCCCAAAGGCCCAACTTAGCCTCTAAGAATCAAGTATAAATACTTAATTCTTACATATAATCCTACAATGTGGGGCTATTCACATATAGGAGATAATTTACACACTTAGTCAATTTTTTAATAATTCACTTACTTTCAAAAAAAATTCCAACAGCAACAACTCCATCGATTTCCATTTGTCAGGCTGAAAAATCCTCGAATTCCTTTTTTTCCACACAATAGACAAGAATTTCTTCAAAATACATTAAAAAATCCTCGCATTTCCTTTACTCCAGAATGACAGTATATGTGCTTCCAAACCTATTCATTACTTTGCAAAATAGTATTCATATTCATAGACCCTAAGATCAAACTCCATACAAAATTAATGTCTTGGCATTCGAAAGATAAGTGATCTAGGGTTTCTGGCATAGTGTTGCAGCAAACACAGAAAATATTGACGTTCATACCTCTGCTAAACAGTTTCGCTTTAATAGACATTGCGTTGTTGATTATCTTCCAGAGTATCAAATTTACCACCGCCACACTGTCAAACTTCCATATCCTCTTGTACCATTTGCAAGTTGGGGTATCATGAACTTTAGCAAGGGTTCTGTACATGGAACTTATTTTATACTTCCTGCCTTTTTCACTTCAACTAATTAGGTCTTCAAGATTTTCACGAATCGTAACATTGCCTATTTTGCTCCAAAACACACGTATTATCTAGAGGAATTATGGAGGAGAATTCTTCTATCATGTATGACTAAAGCAACAAAAGCTTCCATGCATATACTAGACTGTAATATTTCATCCTGACTAAGATGTCTTTTAAGAATAAGACCATAATCAAGACATGGATCATCCCAAACCTGACTTTAGATGAGAATGTTATTTCATACTTGATATAGGGAAGCACAGTATCATGAAGATTGAAAATACTTCGCCAAGTCCAACTAGAGTTTTAGAGAATAGGCATAAACTAGAAATCTCTTCTGTGTAACACATGAGTCGGAGACTACTTAACCTATAAACTATCCCTATTGTTTAAAGTTGTCAAAATGTTTAACAAAAGCCGCCTTGTTGTAGAGGAGGATGTTATGAATTCCAAGACCACTTTTACTAGTTGGTTTCTCAATCTTTGAGAAGGAAATAGGAGCAAAGTATCGAGCATGGATAGTGCTAGTCCATAAGTATTTCGTGAAAGCAGTTCTTATCAGCTTAAGCAATTTGAGGGGAAGGATAAAAGTTCTAGCTCGATACACTCACATGGATAATATGACAGATTTGATAAGTTTGACTCTACCTGCTTGACTTAACTTTCTATTTGACCAACACTCTAGTCTAGCAGTAATTTTATGATATAATGTCCCACCTTAGAGGTGGTGAGAGGTAACCGTAAATATAAAATGGTTCCATGCTTGGGCTGTAATTCATTAGCTTGTTCATCAGACACACCAGCCAACATAATTTTAGATTTCTGAAAATTGGCAGAGAGGCCAGTTATGTTTTGAAACATAGAAAGAATTTCACTGATAGTTTGAATGGTGGATCTATCAGGGTGCATAAAAGTACAAGGTCATCGGCGAATAAAAGAATTTATTGAAATATTTAAATTAGAAAGGGAAAGAGTAATTAAATTTTAATGATTAAGTTTAATATAAGAACTTGCATTTGTGTCAAAATGGAATGAACATTTTAAATAGAAATAAATGCATGTTTTGAGATAAGCGAAATAAACTTTTCATTTTTGAATATATGTATGATTTTATAAACAGGGAGTTGTTTTGTTGAAAAAAAGGAAAATAATAATAATAATAAATAATAATAATATATAACAATATATTTATACAAAAAAGAAGGCATTTGATAAAATATACACATTGTTTTGCATTATTTTATTCCATCTGGTCCTTCCATGCTTCCATCTGATAGTTCTTATTCAGCATATGACGTGGTTGCATCATATTCAATCTCCAAATCCAACAGTCCGAGATCCACTTCTACATACATAAATAGACCCCTAGACCTAACATTTTTTCTCATTCTAGATTTTCTCCACTTGGATTTACCATTTCATGAAGGTCCCTAAAAGGAATAATTTTTCAAGGAGAGAATCATTTTAGTAAAAATTGTTTTACAATTCCAAGTGGACCCGGGAAGACCAAAGGAAGTGCTTAGGACCAGAGGTGAGTGATTATAATTATTTTAAGATTTCTTTAAGTAATTTAAAAAAAATAGGGTTTCCAATAGTTGTAGTTTTACTATGATTTTTGGAATAGCTTTTTAGTAGTTGATTTATAGTTTTTAGAATTATTTTCAGTCTATTTCCTTTCAGCTATTCTTTTTAGTAATTTTAATTTGTTTCTGTTAATTATAGCTTTTTCAAGTATTTACAGTTTATTAACAGTATTTTAATATATTTACTGCTATGTGTTATTTACGTCTTTTTTCTATGCTTTGGATTTTCTTCTATTTTCGGTTTTCTTTTATTTCTCCTTCTTTTTCGCGTATGGATTAGAATGGAACTAAAGCAAAATTGGATTAAATTATAAGAATTCTAAAATAACGAAAGATAATATGTAAATTATAAAGAACGTAATAAAATGGAATGAAGACTGAAATTATTGGGCTAAATTAAAGAGATTGGCCTAATTATAATTATGATATATAAATTATAAAGACTGTAATATAAATGGAATCAAACTGGAATAATGCCTAATTATGATTAGAATCGGACTAATTAATTGGCTTAGTTATAATGTAGAATTATAATTAAAAAGAGTAAAACATGAAAGAAGCTTATTTTCACACTTAGACCTTGGGTTAAGTAATAAGCATGATTATAACGTAGGTTATAATAAGAAAAAGAATACAATGAGGCATATTTCAAGACTTTGGATAAATTAATAAGCAAAAATAGCAAGAATAATAGTAAAGGCTTATTCCAATAACTTATCTATGTTAATAAGCAAAGGTAGAGGAAGATCCGTACCGGCAGCATTTCCCTTATGTTGTTTACGATAGATAGGCGATCAAAAGTTAAAAAAGAAGATCCGTACCGGTAGCATTTCCCATATGTTGTTTAGGGTAGATAGACGATCAAAATTTAAAGAGGAAGATCCGTACTGACAGCATTTCCCTTACGCTGTTTAGGGTAGATAAGCGATCAAAAGTTAAAGAGGAAGATCTGTACCGGCAGCATTTCCCTTATGCTGTTTATGGTAGATAGGCGAACAATAATTAGAGGTTCGAATCATGGGGATTTGGACAAGGGGCGCAATTGAATTTTATTTAATAGGGACCGGTACCAAGAGAACCCTTATTGTTTTTATGGACACGGTGATCTCACATTAGCCTGAAGTGAGGTGAGGGCATGCTTATGTTGTCTAGGGTAAAAAAAAAAGGTCAAACGAAGGAGCTATAGATAGTGCGAATCGACGATGACCTAGCATGCAGCTTTGATTAGGGGAGATGAGTCTCCATTGAGTTCCAAAGCACTTAGTAGATGTCTTCCGTAGACATTGGTGTCTTCTGTTTAGGGACCATAGGGTCTGATCCACAGTGGACACATTAGTAGAAGGTCGATCAAAGGATAGAATTATGACTTCAGCCTAATTATAGTAGGATGGAGAATTCAGCCTAATCAAAGTAGCTAGTAAGAACGAGTGCAAACAATCAAAGTTAACATATCTTATAATTTGAGCAATATTTCATCGAATTTATTTCTAGATTACCTCGTTCCTATTTCCTTTGTTATCCTTATTTATGCTAGAACTGTTGTAGAGTCTTTTACTTTTATCTTGCTTAAAGACTCTAATAATTACTATCATTCGCCAGGCTTTTAGTCTGACCCACTCCTTTATTTCCCTTTTTTTCCCCTTAGGCAATCAAGGAAGAAGCTAGTAGACTGTTGTAGCTTGGATTCTTCTTGGAGGAGACTTCTTCTATGTACTTCTTTTATTTTCAGTTGTTGTTCTTGTATGAACTGGTTATTTATGATGGATATTGCACACTCTGATTTTGAGACAATGAAGTTTTATTTCATAAGACACTATGTATTTGGCATTTGACTTATTTATGGATTAATTCTGAAACTTTGTTCTAATTAAATACTTATTTAGTTTCTGCTGTTTTTACCTATTTTTTCTTATGAATCATAGACCCTGTTAGTTTTATTTATACCTACAATGCACCATGTCTTTTAGTGTGTTCTTCTAGGTATATTAAAGGGTGTGGGATGTTTCACTTAGTATCAGAACCTAAGGTTACAGGATTCCTATAAATTTATTTTAAAAGTAATGTATTTCTCCAAAAATAACTTGTTTTAAAAGAATTTTCCAAGGAAATCTTAGTAATAATTTTCAAGTACAAAAGAGTTTTTATAAAAATCTCCTCAAAGTCCAGTTCAACCTTCTTTCGATTCTTTCAAGCCTAGGTTTCCTTTTCTTTGCATAGTATGGCTGACTGGTTCTATAAAATTACGGTACCAGAGGTGCAAGGGCAACTGCCCAATACAACACCGGTAGGTGGAAATCCCTTTAATCCACCTAAACCAGCCGATTTTTCTAAGCTATGCAAGGACTTCGCTAGTGTAGGGGGCAAAATGTTTTCTGGCACGGAGGATTTCGAGGAGACATGAGCTAAGTTGGAAGATATGGAGCAAAAGTTTAGGCTGTTAGACTTTGAAGACCAATAGAGAGTTCGGCATCTTCACAACCAAAGGGAGAGCTTAAAGTGGTTCCTAAGTCAAAAAGGGAAGGCCCTCAGAAGCAAATCAGCATGGAGCAAAGTGCCATAATTGTGAGGTGACTAGTCATTATGGAAAAGACTGCAAGATGATAGGAAAGTGTTATAATTATGGACAGCCCGGTCACATGAATAGGAATTGTCCCCACAGGAAGGGGCAAAGAGCAGCCGCACCTACAGTGCAAGTACAAGCTTTGAATGCAGCACCTTCTAGTAGTGGACCGGATAGAGGTAGGAAAGTCACCATGGAAAGTTTTGATTTCTATTTTGATTTTCTCATTCGGACTCTTTTTTATTATGGCGCATCGCATCCTTTCATTTCGGGTTCTTTGTTTGATTGTTTGCACACATACATCTCTTTAGTAGTAGACTCCATTGTTGTTTCAAACGCCATAGAAGGATAACACACTTATCTATGGTTTGTAGGGGTTTAAAAAAATTTATCCTAGGCATAGTGTTTGAGTGCGATGCCTATGTATTGGGATTTTTGGGGTATGGGATGATTTTAGGAATGGATTGGGTATGCACTTATGGAACGATATTAGACTGCGAGAGGAGAGTCGTTAAATAAGAGACATGCAGCAGTAGGACTCTCAAGGTTTCTTGCAACCCATAGGAGGTTGTCATGTTGAGCTTATTTTATCCTCTTGATTCATCATCAGTAGAGTTTGATTCAGTTCCAGTCTTCAGAAATTTCCCAAACGTCTTTAAAGAGGTGCTTTTCTCGGGGCATAGAGAAGGATTACACATGATAGGAGTTTGAGAAAATGTTATGTTTTTTTAAGGTTCGGATTATGGAAATCCAAAGAGAGGTAGGAAAAGATTGGAGATGTACAACAGATTTAGTTGATAAGAAAAGAAGAAAGCCGATGCGTAGATAATTGCAGAAATTATAATTGTTTCATATAAGTTGATTTAATGGTATTGCCTTAGAGTAAACATATAAGCATCAAAGAGGAATTGGAGTAAAAAACTTTAGTAAGGAAATGAGATTACCAAAATTTAGGAAGGATACTACTAGGGTAATGAGAAGAAAACCTACTTTATATCTAGCCCAATAAAATTGTTAGAATTAGAAAAGTTGAAAGGTATAATTGTCAATGTTTTTAAAGTAAATACTGGGTCTTTTTGAAAAATGGTATTAAATTTAAGTTGGTTTTTATATAATGAAAAATAGGAATTCTTTTTGAAGAATTATGGAGTGTGTGCGTGTGTGTGTGTGTGTGTGTGTGTGTATAACTCACTAGTTTCATTGTAAGTAAACAAAGATTTTTAACATAAAAGCTTAGAGTGTATCAAGTATCGAAAACGTAGATTACAACTTTTATTGTTGTAATAAATGTTTTCGTGAAAAATAAGTGGAGCATAAGCTATAACATTATTATTATAGTAAATGACTCTCAAGAAAAATATTTTTACATAGGATATGAGATTTTATTTAGTTTTTGAGTTGTAGTAACGATGTTTTACGAAACATCCGTTTTAACCCAAATAAAAATGTATTTTAAAAGGTAATTTGTAAGTATAGAAATAAAATGGTTTGTAAAGTACGCTTATTATTAACAAGTATAAGGAAAATGTGTAAGTTAGATATTAGAAAATATTTACCATGGAAAAATATAATTTAAACATATTTTAATCTATTGGAATGAAAAGAATAATGGTATGATTTTCTATGAAACCAACAAAAATGTTTTGTGCAAGTTACAAGGAATACATGAAAGAGATATACAAGATATGAAAAGCACCATACTTTGTATAGCCTATTTCAAATAATATAAAATAAGTTCCTTTTAATTTCACATAAACATGAAATTCTCTTTTAAAAAGGTTCATAGAAGATTTTAGCATTAATAATTTCTCATTTGAGAAAGTAGTTCCAATATATTAAGGTATGAGATCGTAAGGTATAATAACAAGATGTTTTGGAAACGCATAAAAATAGTTTAAAGATATTTTAAAAGAAAATGGCTTGATGAAAAAGTAAATAAGTTTTTGGAAATAAAAAACTTAATAGAAGTAGAATTTGAAAGTTTTCCCCTCTAAGTTGGAAAATAATGTTAAGTAATCAAGTATTTTTGAATTTAATAGAAACTCAAAAATAACACTTTTAAAAAACAAAGATTTGGGATTTGATGTTTTAAAAATTTAGAAACCTTAATTTTTAAAATGGAACTATAAATACTGAACAAAACTCCTAATTGTGAAGTAGATAGGAATCATTTCCTAGGTGTAATGGAAAAGGGGTAAGACTACAAAGGTGGCAGCACTAATTACTTTTGGAAGTAATAATAGAGTTTCCGTAGAGTGTGTAGGATCCTAATGAGAACCTAGGAATGTTGATTCATGCGAACAGACTAAAGAAGAATAGTAAAATGAAATTAGTAGGATAATAAGACAAGCATGGTTGAGCATGAGTATTCTTGATTTTGGAAGAACTTGGGAAAAGCATCTTTCTTTAGTGGAATTCATATGGTGGTAGTTTTCAAGCTAGCACTGGGATGGCACCTTTTGAAGCTTATTTTGGAAAGGCCGTGTTCATGTTGGTTGAGGTCTACAGAAAGGTTGCTTCTTGGTTCTGACATGGTTATAGAATTTTTGGAGAAGGCTAATTTGATTAGGTGAAAATTCGTATCTCATATCCATGTCTCTTTGATAATAGGTTTTAGAATTTCCTTTTTCCATCTTTAGTTTTGAATACGTTCTTTCCTTTATCATCCTTTGTGAGAGTAAAACTTAGGATTTAACCTATGGATGGTAGGATTTGATGTAAACATGTTAACAAAACATGTTATGAATGATGTATGCCAGTGATTGCAAATGTTTGCTAGTGGATGCTATGGATGCATATAGGTACACTAGGCACTATAATTCCTTAGGGTACGGCCTAACTAGGACACTAAAGCATATGCATATGGATGTGTGCACATTTTTATTTTATTTCCATGATTGCTATAAATAGATGTTTATCACATGATTGTTGCACTTGGATGATGTTTGTAGAGCGCATATAGAATTATCAATATCGTTAGGAAATTTTTGCATTCATTTGGATACATGGCACATGGTTGCATAAAAGGAGGTCAAATGAATTAGTGAACCGCCTAATCTTTTGCATTAGTTAGGGACGTTTACACTGCACTAATTGCATAACTATCATAAAATGTGTTATAAAAACTTAAGGACAATGGATGAATGGTTGATGATTGAGTAATTGGTTGTAAAACTTGGATGAAAACATTTATTTAATTCTTCTATCGATAGAGATTTCGAGGATGAAATCTCTTAAGGAGGGGAGAATGTAACAACCCGAAATTTAAGGAGAAACTAATAAATAATTATAATTGAAAAGAAATAGTATTTATAGTTAGGATTCGCTGAAATTAGTATTGAAATTAATTGGCAGTAGATTTATTAAAATATTTCAATTAGAAAGGGAAAGAGGAATTAAATTGTAATGATTAAGTTTAATATAAGAACTTGCATTTGTGTCAAAATGGAATGAACATTTGAAGTAGAAATAAACGCATGTTTTGAGATAAATGAAATAAACTTTTCATTTATATATATATATATATATGATTTTATAAACAGGGAGTTTGTTTTGTTGAAAAAAAAGAATATATATATATATATAACATAATATTTATAAAAAAGAAGGCATTTAATAAAATATACGTTATATTTTGAAAAGAAAAGGCAAGAGTGTATTATGGAAGGATTGCATTTCTTACATAAAATATAAGGTATGTTATATATTTGTTAGTAAGGAATAAGGGTCTGTTTGGTTTTTGAACATAAAAACATTTATACCAATTAATTAATGTAAATGATTGCTCAATTCAAAGGTAAAGAATAAGGTTACTAGTTAATACACAACATATATACACGTTTGTGGACATATGTTATCTATCTAATTACAACAGATGTGAATGTGGAAAAAAATGTATATATAACAATTCACATGTTAATTTATTTAATTTAGATGTAAATGTGGAAATATATTGATATGTTGTTTATTTATTTATTTTAGACGTAAACATGTAAATTAGATGGGATGTTGAAAACTGAAAATGAAATATGCGAATAAAGAGACGCATGGAAATTTAACCTGAAATAAAATGCACAAATTAGAAATTAATTGAGGAAAGAAAACGTTATTTATAGTTTGTATATTATTGGGTGTGCAATTAATTGAACTAAATATAAGATAAGGCATTGACTAGGCGCGTTGTAAGATATGACACAGCGATGAGTCAGTAGAAGTTTCATACACGTTGCTTTGCATTCTTTTATTTTATCCGGTCCTTTCGTGCTTCTATCCGATGACTCCTATTCAGCCTATGACGTGGTTGTATCCTATTCAATCTTCAAATCCAACGGTCCGAGATCCACTTCTACACATATAAATAGACTCATAGACCTAACATTTTTCTTATTCTAGATTTTCTCGGCTTGGGTTCACCTTTTAAGGAAGGAACCTAAAAGGAATAATTTTCTAAGGAGAGAATCTTTTTCATAAAAATTATTTTACAACTCCTAGTGGATTTGGGAAAACCAAAGGAAGTGCTTAGGACCAGAGGTGAGTGATTGTAATAATTTTAAGATTTGTTTAAGTAATTTAAAATAATAGGGTTTCCAATAGTCGTAGTTTTACTATGATTTTTGGAATAGCCTTTTCAGTGGTTTATTTACAGTTTTTAGAACTATTTTCAGTCTATTTCCTTTCAGCTATGCTTTTCAGTAATTTTAATTTGTTTCTGTTAATTATAGCTTTTCCACTAATTAACAGTTTATTAATAGTATTTTAATCTATTTACTGTTATGTGTTATTTGCATCTTTTTTTTACGCTTTGGATTTTCTTCTATTTTCATTTTTCTTTTACTTCTCCTTATTCTTCGTGTATGGATTAGAATAGAATTAACGCGAAATTGGATTAAATTATAAGAATTATGAAATAACGAAAGATAAGATGAAAATTATAAAGACCGTAATAAAATGGAATTAAGACTGAAATTATGTCTAATTATGCTATTAATTGGGTTAAATTAAGGAGATTGGCATAATTATAATTATGAGATATAAATTATAAAAATTGCAATATAAATAGAATTGGACTGAAATTATGCCTAATTATGATTAGAATTGGAGTAATTAATTGGCTTAGTTATAACTTAGAATTATAACTAAAAAGAGTAAAAGACGAAAGAAGCTTTATTTTCACACTTAGACGTTGGGTTAAGTAATAAGTATGATTATAACGTAAGTTATAATAAGAAAAAGAATAGAATGAGGCTTATTTCAAGACTTAGGATAAATTAAAAAGCAAAAATAGCAAGAATAATAGTAAAGGCTTATTCAAATAATTTATCTAAGTTAATAAGCAAAGATAGAGGAAGATCCGTACCAACAACATTTCCCTTTTCTGTTTAGGGTAGATAGGCAATCAAAAGTTAAAGAGGAAGATCCGTAGCAGCAGCGTTTCCCTTATTCTTTTTAGCGTAGATAGGCGATCAAAAGTTAAAGAGTAAGATCGTACCGGCAGCATTTCCCTTATGCTGTTTAGGGTAGATAGGCGATCAAAAGTTAAAGAGGAAGATCCGTATCGGCAGCATTTCTCTTATGTTGTTTAGGGTAAATAGGTGATCAATAATTAGAAGTCCAAATCATGGGGATTTCAACAATGGGCACAACTAGATTTTGTTTAATAGGGACCAGAACCAACACCATATCTATTATTTCTATGGACATGGTGATCTCACATTAGCCTGAAGTGAGGTGAGGGCACGCTTATGTTGTCTAGGGTAAATAAAAGGTCAAAAGAGGGAGCAATAAATAGTGCGAACCGACAGTGACAGAGTGTGTGGCATCGATCGGGGGAGATAAGTCGCTATTGAGTTTCAAAGCGCTTAGCAGGTGTCTTCCGTAGACACTGACGTCTTCTTTTTAGGGACCACAGGGTCTGATCCACAGTAGACACATTAGTAGGAGGCCGATCAAAGGGTAGAATTAGGACTTCAGCCTAATTAAAGTAGGATTGAGAATTCAGCCTAATCAAAGTAGCTTGCAAGGACGAGTGCAAACAATTAAAGTTAACTTATCTTATAATTTGAGCAATATTTCATCGAATTTATTCCCTGGTTATCTCTTTCTATTTTCTTTGTAATACTTATTTATGTCAGAACTTTTGTAGAGTCTGTTACTTTTATCTTGCTTAAAGACTCTAGTAATTACTATCATTCACCAGACTTTTAGTCTGACCCACTCCTCTATTTCCCTATTTTTCTCCCTTAGGCAATCAATGAAGAAGCTAGTAAACTGCTGCAGCTTGGAGTTCTTCTTGGAGGAGACTTCTTCTATGTACTTCTTTTATTTTCAGCTGTTATTCTTATATGCATTGGTTTATTTATAAGGGATATTACATACTCTGATTTTGAGACAATTAAGTTTTATTTCAAAGACGCTATGGGTTTTGAATGTTGTATTTGGCATTTGACTTATTTATGAATTAATTCTGAAACTTTGTTCTAATTATATTTAGTTTTCGCTGTTTTTACCTATTTTTGTCTTGTGAATCTTAGTCACTGTTGGTTTTATTTATACCTACAACGCACCACGCCTTTTAATGTGTCCTTTTGGTTATGTTAAGGGGTGTGGGGTGTTTCAATGAACCCATGAGATGAAGTGCGGAGGGAGATTCATATACCCCATAATCCTAACTATGGCATCCCAATTGATTGAGTCAAAAGCCTTCATGATATCCAATTTCATCGTGTCTCTTGGTGAAGCATTTTTTCCTTTATACCCACGCAAAAGCTCATGAGAAAGTATAAAATTGTCAATAATGTTCCTTTAAGCGAGGAAGGCATAACCATCTGATTTAATTTTAATACCACCTTTTAGCTTCCAAATTTTCTATACATAATATTTCCTTTTAAATATAAATAAGTTATTTAAATACTAAAATAGTGTGTGTGTGTGTGTATGTATATGTATATATACTTTTTTATTAAACCGAATAATATATTTACCAATATGTATAAAAATAAAATAAATTTTTTTATTTAAAATAATACACACACTAATACATTAATTATATATATTGATCAATAAAATTGATTGTACAACATAAAAAGTGTACTATTAAAATTATTATCTTAAATATATTTTTAATTGAATATTCATACGAAGTTACATAAAATTATTAAGAAAAATAACTACAAGCATTTTTTCATATTTTATATTTTTAGTAAATCGTATATGATATTTTGAACTTTGAAAAAAAAACACATTTTTTCCATGAAGTTTTATTTTTTAAATTTATTAATTTTCGGCCTATAATAATAGTAATTTTTAAAAATTGCAAAAATGGTTTTTTAATTTTTATTTTCTAACCGAAAGCTTAACTAATGATAAGTTAATTTTATAAAATTTTAAAAATAATTTTTGCATCATATTTTACTTTATGTGATTTATTTTATATTATATATATATGTATGTATGTATGTATGTATGTATAAAATTTATAAATAAAATATTGATATATACGCATATTATTATAATATTTATATTTGAATATAAATAAGTTATATAAATATTAAAATAATTTATATGCATATAAATTTTATTAAATCACGATCAATATATGAACCAAGATTTATATTATAAAATAAATTTTTTATGTAAAATAATATATAACACACAAACATAAATATATAAGTATAATATAAACATATATTTATGTGTATATAAAATTAATTTTTTTTATAAATTCTAGATCGTGTATACAACAAAAAATATCATTATTTTAAAATATATTTTTAATTGAATATTCACTCAAAATTACATAAAATATTAGTAAAAAATTATTTTCTAAACGTATTTTCAAATTTCTACTAAACCATATATGATTTTTGAAGTTTGAATTTTTTTTCATATTTTGTCGATAATTTTTTTTATTAATTTTTGGCCTATTGTGATAATAATTTTTAAAAATAGCGAAATTGATTTTTTTTCAAACTTTTATCTTCTAGTTGAGAGCTTACCTTATGATAAGGTAATTTTAATAAATTTAAAAAATAAATTTAGTAACATAATTTATTTTGTATGATTTATTTATGTTGTATGTTAGTTTAAATAATATAAATAATAGAGAAAATTAATTTTTTGCTGTTGAAAATTACTATTGCTATATAATTATATGTATAAAATTTTATGATCAATTTAACCGCAGAATAATACTATAATTAAATACAAATCATATATGTATAATTAAATAATATATATATAAACTAATAGAATTAAAAATAATATATATAATAAGCATTGTATAGATCTGATACATAAAATATAATTTATTTTTAATTTATATGTATATAAATACATGTAACCAAACTAACTTGTGACAATATTAATACATATAGAATCGTCACCTAACGAACAATATAATAATAATATATACATAATGAAATATTGTTCGGAAGATTATAAAGTATAATTCAATGGAAATCGTACCTAAGAACCAAAGTCTTGAAGCACATCTTGAAAGGATAAACTCTTCACTTCGAAACATTTTTCGATTCGGCAGATTGCTAGCCCTTGAACCGTTGATCTTTAGCTATTGAATAACAACTAAGTTTATATGATTTGAGCTTAGGATATTAGAGAGACAAGTGAGGGTAGGTCGTCCGGCAAAGGAATGTGGATCGAGGCTTTAAAAATATCCTTATCAAATGGACGAAAAGATGTTTAAAAAGAGGAAAGAAAGGAGAGCATTTAGGATCATATCTTTTGCTCAATCCCTTCCTTCTTAGCCACTCATTTTCACTCCTCTTTAGCCCATCAAATAGACGCCTCTAAATCTTTTATTTCAACAGATCTTATCAGCCCCATTTTCGGCTATAAACCCATTTAGAGCCTAATTTAAAATGCTTATCAATATCATATGTCTATTAATATATATATATATATATATATATATATATATATATAACTTTTATAAACATATTTAATATTCATCTATCAAATCAAAATCAAATTTATAAGTAATATTTCATAAATATTATTTTATTTAATTAATTTATAAAAATGATAAACTAATTAAATCGTTTGATAAAAGGAGAATTCATCATTTCAGTCGTGTGACTTGTCGGTTGTAAATTTGGTCGGCAATTAATATCAAACTATTCAAACATTAATGTTCACACATCACTTAGCATGTGGTGTGACATTTCTATTAAATTTATCGTTTACTTATTTTCGATAAAATCCAATTTCACTTTAATAAGCCTTACCCAGCTGTGACTTTTATTTACACCAATTCTCTTCGTCAAAATTATATCACTTTGAACTTATGGAATTTGGTAATGGTAATTCCAATATCGTTCATATTCAACTCTATATTCCAAACACAAAGTCCTTGGTATAATAATGACAATTATTATTAATTGAACTGCTCTAGCTAGAGACTTTAACCTTGAGTTGTCTTGAGTTGACTGTGATATTAACCCAATATAACCAAGGAGATGGATCCTCTCTTGAATAGTGCTTCACTTTCTATATTTCCACTCGACCTAATTACAGTCACTCGATGGACGTCGGGGCATGATTTGATTATTATTAAAACAGAGCTTTCATATTGAAGACCCATAGTATTCTCAAGTCTAGGGAACTGTGTAATGTAGTCACATTGATATTTTCTATTTGACCTTAGTTGTATTAACCAGTAGAAAACTATCGGGTGAGTTGTTCCACAGTTATCCAATAACTATTAGTACGTAATCCCTAAGTGCCCCCAGCAGTCACGAGTAATACATTGCCCAATGTTTGGAGAGCATTATGCACTTTAGTCTCAATTGGTACATCGATATCTAGTCACGATGCAACTTGACTAGGAACGTTTAAAATGGTATACTTGTTTTTATTCTAATAAATTACTCACTGTTACAATACTTTGTAACTACTATCACAAAACATACTATCTATGGATTTTCTATCAAATATACTTTCAATTAAATCATTTAATTAACATAACAAATTGTATGAAGTATATAATAGAGAGAAAACACCTTTTATTTCGAACAAGATTTGTTATTAAGTTAGATATATGTAACAAATTATATAATTGATCCTAGGGCATACCTCTAACTCTATCAATATCCCACTCGCATTGTGGGTCAATTATGGAATCTTATTCCAATTTCTCCAATTGGTTTTCTAAAAACCAATCGGGTCAGTCCGTTAGTGAATGGGTATGCTAGTATGCTTTAATTATCTACTCTGTCAGTCAACTCTCTCTGGCGCTGATAAACTACCTCAATAATATGGAATAATTCGGAGTACATCTCTCGACCTTCAGTGAGCTCCAGGTCCTATTATAAACTACATTGTGACATTGTTATTGTACAACAATATTATGGGATTTTCAACATTTTGAATCATTCTCTGCTCGATTATGAATTTGTGCATTTATATTTATATACATTTCTCTTTATTGTGGCACTATTCATGGTACTGTACTTGGCCTTTCTCACTGAATTAGCCACATAATTTCATTTGGAACATTTTCCAACTTAAGATTATTAACCTAAATTTATTATTGACATGTTATACTCAATACCGTTAATGAAAGTTTGAATCTGAACTGTAACTTAACATCTTTTCAACCTTAAAAGTCGACACTAATACATCCACTGTATACACGTGCCAAGCATCCAAGTGCTAGAAAGATAGATTATTGGGATGAAATAAAAGAAAACGATAGAACAGAATCTCATAACTTAACGAGTAATATATAATATAACAATGGTCTTTACAGAAGAAAACTGAACTTTAATATACACATATAAAATCAAAGAAAAACTAATCTATCATTAGCTTTGGACAGTTATAATAATCTGTTCTTATAATTGCGGATAAAAAAACAAGAACAAAACAATATAAGATAAAATACGGTGATATATCTTGGAGAATCCAGCTCGTCTCCCGCAACTTCAAGTATCCGCTACATCTAGAAAATATGCTTAGGCTGACCCGAGCATTATAAGAAACACAACGTCCGAATTAGTCTACTATAACCATCATGAGAAACACAATCAAATGGATTTTTAATATTTTAAAACCTTTCAAAATAAAGTTTTCTTGTAAGGATACACCGCACATAAACATGGATCGGTTTTTATCTTACGATAGCCAAACCATTTTATTGAAAATCTTATGATATTATATTAATGCCTGGAGGGGAAAATAAATCTATAAAAAAGTTGAAATGCTTATGTCTCACATTTCAATATAGTTGGGCACAACTAATTTCGTAAAGGCATGCATTGGAGATTTGATTTCCATCAATGATAAGGATATTGGGGTACCATCTACCATAGTACACCTCTAGAAAAATGTACCGAGGTCAAACCTATCGACCCCTATGAATTAGAGCCAGCTGCCCCTTTAACATGATAGGCCGGATTACATCATACCTCCGGTACCACATATGGAAACTTATTCAAGACCCAAGCCCCACCTATACACACATATCAAAACCATAAATTTCGATTCAAGATTGAGGAATGACTGATCCTAATGGTAACAAACCACATAGCTCTGAAGCATATCCACTGTTTTAGTCATTACCAGGTTGTGAGGCTTGTGAGGTCGGATTATCTTTTCTCTCTCTTAGCAAATCCTACTCGGAATGCTAACAATGCCTTCTAAGTCTAATGTAATGCCAGCATTCATCCATACAAGTTGTTTAGGATAAGTACAAACCAAAGACACTACTTCTACTACATCAATTTTGGAATTACCTTCAAAATTAGTAGCAATTAGCCCTTGCACTTCAAAGAGCTCCAAGTTCGATCATCTCGAACCAATCTTAAACCTCTTCGAAAGCATCGAATGCGCATATGGTTTTGTAATGGTTATGGTTTCAAGTTATCTCATATAAATACACTCCCTCGCTTCTAGCAAACTTAAGCTTGATACTTTTGAAAATAATCAGACAATACATATGAGCAACGATCGTCTCCTAATAGTTTAAGTGGACAGATTTCCTTATCATTTTCTTAGGAGTATAAAACGAGATTCATATGTACAATACAGCATCATCAAAGATGACTATGCCATATAACTCATGTGTTTCTCCTAGATATTTTTAGAGTTAGATTTGGTTAAAATTTAATAGTCGGTTATTTAGTTATCAAATAAACAAACAAACAAACAGAGATTTAATTCCTAATAGAGTCCTCTAAGCCTCTATTAATTAATCTTTCATTAATTAAAATCTTTTTCAATTCTTTGATTCAAAATGTCTTTACAAATAAATATTCTCAAACATTTATATACTTATCTCACTGGTATAAGTATATTATAAATCATTATATCTCCAATACTAAGAAAATAACCATATATTTATCTCAACGGTATATGTATATTAACAAAATTGAAGGGAGATTTCTTCCTTTCCAAAATTCTAGTTAAATGGTCCAAACAAATTATTTAAAATATTTCTTACTATATACCAACCTACCTACCCTTTGGTGTTAAGCATTGGAAGAATGTACCCAAACCACCATAATTAAGAAGGATTAATTATCAAAATCAAACCTTATTGTGACGACCCGGAATTTTAGGCAATATCAATTTAATAATCTGTATTAATAATTTAATTGGTTTGATAATTTTTATTTATAATTTTAATTTAAAATGGTAAATTTAATCTTTTGAAGGTTAATAAATATTTAATCTGGTAATATTGATCAATATCTTTCTAACAATTTAAAATGGATAAGAATTATTTTTCAAAGCTAATAAAATTTTATTCTATTTATAATATATATTTGATATATATTGTGGATAGGAAATATCTTTTATTTTAAATAAAGATTGAATTTTCAAATTGTAATATATATGTATGTATATGTTATAATTTGATGTTGTTTTGAAATTTATATAATCTGTTGATAATTTATATATGTATGAATTGTAATTTAAAGCTTTGTTTTAAAATTAATATTTTTCAAAAGTTAATTTAAGATTTATTCAATTGTTTTCAAAATATAAGATAATTATTTATTTTTACATATGATAGTAAAAAGGATTTAATCAATGTTTTATTTTTGTTTTCTTTAAAGTGTTTAAATTTAAATGGTTATAAATATATGTATAAAGTTATTAATAAACTTTCTTTTAAAAAAATTATTTCTTAAACACTAGATATAAATGTTTTAGATTTTAAAATCCATGTGTAAGATTTATTTGTATTATAATTAGTTTTATAAAATTTTCTTTAAAGATTAAACTTATATATTCAAACATAAGTATTTATTCATTTAGTGAATTAAATAAGTAAGTTTATATTTTCATTTAAATTAAATAAAAATTAATTAAAATTACTTAAGAAAACATGTGTAAACATGTTAATCATCTTAATAACACTAGTAAGAAAATTAAATACTATTGTGACAAGTGGCTTTCATTTTCATTTATTTGAAAATTTAAACATATGAAGAAAATTTGTTTTCTCTTTCAATTTCCAACCTTCACCTTCTTCTTATTTCTTTTCTTTTTATTTTCTTTCATTCTTTCAAATTAATGGCAAAAACCAGAAATTTACTTTCAAAACCTGAAAATTAGAAATCAAAAGCAAAAGATAAAATCTGAGAATTAAAATCTGCAAAATCAAGTTGAAAGTGAAATCTGCAACTTCAACCTGCATTTCAAAGGGGAGTTCAGATCTGTTCAACTTTTTAAAGCATCAAATTGTAAACATGCAAAGGGATTCATCTTCAACAGAAAGCTTTTTCAAAATTTAAGATTCAAAGCCTGGAAAATTTAAAACTGCTCTGCCTATAAAGAAACAGGTGAGTAAACCTATTAAAAACAGATTTAATCATATTGTAGTTAAATTTATTTTTGCATGTGATGATTTTGGCTATGATTCTGAATATTTATTTATATGAATACTGTTGTATATGCATGATTGAGGATATGGAATGTCTGGTATAGATGAACCTGAAAAGTTCATCTCTGTATATTTACAGAGAGTTGTTCTTCCTATAGAAAGATGCAAAAAATTTCCAATCTAAACCTTATTTGAACTTGTGATGTGAATGAAAGTTGTATATTTATGTTTGTTGGTAATATTAAAAATAGTTTCTGTAAATTTAAATTTACAAATAATTTTTAAAATGAAATTTACAGTAAAACTTTGTTTTATGTCAAAAATCAATAACCTTAATTTCTGCTATGAATTATATGAATGGATTTGATGTTAAAAATGATGATTTTTAACATGTATTGCATAATTTTTAAATTGATATTCGTTTGGGAATTTTTAGTTGAATGATATTGGCAATTTGACGAATTGCAGATGATCGATTCAATGTTTGAAGCTGGATTTTTGGTCGAGGCTGGTATTCATGGTGTTGATGATGGGAAAAATATTGTTGAATTTTTCCTATGGTCGAATTGGTTGATTTCGATCAAACTAGGGTTTTATTTTGATTTTGGCTCGGTTGGACTGTCGAGGCATTTGCAACGTGAAGGTTGGGCTGAAGGTGTTCGCACTTAGGAAGAATGAAGCTCGGGGTCGAGATGGTTCTGTGGTGAGGACGGCGAAGATCATCGGTGTGAGAGTTGTCGGTGGCGATGAGTTTTATGGTTTAAGCTGCTGTAGTTTTTCGAGAAAGAGGTCAAATTTTGATTTGAATAAGTTTCGTTCGATCTGGGTACGTAATCGTGCTCGTGTGTGGTAGTATGATCGACGATGATGGTCGCGACGACCTAGATTGGTCGGAGTCTCAGGTGCACGTGCACCGTGCATGGCTTTGGTTCTGGGTAGTTTTGAATTGGGGAAGAAAGGTTTTGATCCGAAGTAGCTCTCGTGTTTTTCGTGTGGCGACTCGAAGTAGAAGGGGAGCTGGGTGTCTCGGGGAGAGGCTCGTGTTCAGGAGGGTTCGAACTCGAGTACTTTTGTTGTGGGTGTTTCTGGTTACTGTATAATGTTAAGTTGTAAATTAACTTGTTGTTAATAAATAAAATCAAGCCTAATTCTTTCAAAAAGAAAATAAATATACAAGTTAAAGTTTGTTCTTTGAAATAAAAGTTAATCAAACTTTTAAAATATTAATTGAATTTATTTTAAATTTAAAATGTTAAGAAGTATGTTTTTGAAAGTAATTATCTAAGTAAATTTTGAGTTTTAATTTAAAGAAGTGTTTTGAATTTTAATTCAAAAGGAATGTTTTCATTTTAAAATATTTAAATCAAAGTTATTAAGGAATGTTTAAAAACTAAGTTTTCAAATTTTATTTAAAATGAATGAGTTTGTATTAGATAGTTAAAGTGTTTTAAATTTTAAACTTGATTTCTTAAAGCTTCATTTCAAATAAGGTTAAGGTTATAATTTTGTAAATCAAATAAAATAATTTGTCTTTAAAGTTATTAAGATTTGGTTAATCCAAATAATTAATTTTTGGAAATAAATAAGGTTGATTTATTATTGTGTTGAATATAAGAATACTTAATTATTATGATTTATTAATAAGTAAAGAAAATTAATTAAGACAAATTCTTTTCTTAATTAATTAAGGATTTTCTTTAAATATAAGAAGTTAATTAATTGATTATTTAATTAATTTTAAATAATTAGTTAATTGTTTATTTAATTTTAAATAATCACTTAATTATGAATTAATTAAGTGTAATTCCTTAATGAGGAAATTAATGGTTAATTATTGAATGTAATTAAGAAAGAGAAATTACTTATGAAAGTAATTAGTGTGTAATTACTTATGGATGTAATTAGTGGAAAATTACTCATGGGAATAATTAAATGGAAGTGATTAATGGATAATCACTTAATGTTATTAATCTAAGGATTAATTAATATAATGGATTTGAATTTAATTAATTATGGAGTAATTAATTAATTTAAGGATTAAGGATTATTTAATGATGTAATTAATTACTTGTTAAGTAATTAATTAAGAGAATAATCATCTAATGGAAGTAATTAGAAGATAGTTACTTATGTAAGTAATTAAGGGATAATTACTTAGTTAATTTTAGTTAATTAATTAATGTGATTAATTAATTAATTAATGTGATTAATTAATTAATTATTGTGATTAATTTAAGATTAATTACTAAGGGTAATCAATTAAAATGTAATTAATTAATAAAGTAATTAGTTAATGATTATTTATTAATTTAATTGATTAATAATTATTTAATGAAGTAATTAAAGATTAATTAATTAGACTAACTAATCAAGAAGTAATATAATTAAGTAAGAAGTTAATTAATTAAGATAAGTAATTATAAATTGTTAATTACTGTTTATGATTAATGAGATGATTAATTATAAGTTAATTATTTAAAGGAATTGTAAATTAATAAGGATCATTAGTTGATTAATCAAGGTTGATTAATAAAAGTAATTAACTTAAGTGTGATTAATTAATCGTAATTAATTGAGGTTTAATGTAATTAATTATAGTTGATTAATTAATGGAAACAAATGAAGGATCATTAATTATTGTAATTAATGATGGTAATTAAAGGTTAATTACTGCATATGTTTAAGGATAATTACTTGAATGTAATTAAAGTATAATTAATCAATGGAGATTAATTAAGGAAGATCATTAAGAGATGATTAATTTATTTATTTGGAATAAATAACTGAAGGAGGATTTAGGTAAATCCAATTGATTTAGAGTTAACCAATTCTGTTTAATGGATGATTGATATTGGATGATTGATTAATATTGGATGATTGATATTGGGTGATTGGTTGATACTGGATGATTTGGATATCTCTGATATGTGATATGCTGCTTTATGAGATGAATGTTTGATATGAATTATCTATTGTGATAATGTGATTCATCTATCTATTTATATCATCCTGAATATTTGTTTAATTGTTTAAACCTTAAACAACTTAGACATTAAAATGGCGTTTGGATTCGGTGAGACCGGGATCCGGTTTCCATATTTGGATATCTGAAAACTACATCGATCCAAATTAAACGTTAGGTCGTGAATCCAAGTGGAGCTTAGTGAAGACTCGAAGTGTAAGAACTATTCGTCGGTATAACTCTGGGGGTGATTCCATGATGAGTTTGACGGACATAGTACTTATAGGTTCGAGATGGTGATTCAGAGTGCAAGGGCTATGGTCGTTGACTCTGAGGTTGATTCCAAAATAAGTGCAACGAGATAGTGCCTTCGGTTTCGTTCGAACCCGGATAGAACTTGTATGGATTGAATGCTTTTAGAACATCGTCAGGTGGACGATGAGCATTCTAAGATAGATGTGTTCTATAAAGATAATTGCAGCCTCAAGCCTCATCAACCGGTAATGCCTAAAATAGGGGAGATGCAGCAAGGCTAGGTGGGTAGCACCCATTTCAGGGTGAAGTCATTCCTGTTTAGAGGTCCCTTTTATTTCGGCTTAGTGGGTGGTTGGTCGCACCAACCACGGGGTGATCTTACTCGGGACTGTTCAGTAAGGAGTGGTCCCGGCTTTGTGTTGCAGGGGATTGGTAGTGATCCTCGGTACGGTGATCTAGGCCACGTACTGTGATGGACGGTACCCCGGTAGCCCTTCCATTGATGGAAACCCATTCTTTCTACGAGACCCTACGGTTTTGTTTGTATTACCCGCTTTTGTGGCTAGTAGCTGGAATTTAAAAAATGTAACAATTTCAGCTATTTCTTATTTACTTGAATACCCTAGACACTATTATAATATCACCGGATTTCCTATCAAATGTTTTGGTTAGCGTAAGGTAAAAACTTTTCCATGTTTATGCGTGGGAAGTCTTACGTGATACCTTTTCTTTTCAAAGGATTTTCTAAAGTTAAGCAATTTTAACCTGTTTGCTCACACCAGACCCCTGTCTGACCCGAGTATTTATTTTCTGTTTTATTAAACTCTTAGGTACTCATATTATGTATGAGTAGTCGAGTGATTCAGGTTTGCTTGACGAACTCTGGAGGAGATATGGAGCAGGAGGCTTCCACGTGTAGATATATCATGGTTCCGCTGTGTTTGTGTGATATCTGTATCTTGTGATATCTTGAGTTATATAGTTAGACAGATGTTTATCACTGTCTAATATGTGTTGTATAAGTTGTGTACTCTGATGTAATATGATACTATGTAATATTTTATGTGATATGTTATATTTCATTTGTTCCGCTATGAGTATCTGATGTTGTTGTGTTTCTTCTTTCTCTTTCTTTTCTTCTTCTATCCCTTTCTTTCTTAATTAGTGATGCGACTTTCTGGTGTTAGAAAGTTGGGTCGCTACACTTATTCCTTTTTATAAAATTCTCGTTTTGTAAGCCAATTTCATGTTTACAAATCCTTTTATAAAACTCCAAATATATTTATAAAACTTCTTTTACAAAACTCTAGAATGGTTTATAAACTCCTTTTCCAAATATCATTTGAAATCTCCTTTACAAAATGACATTTGTAATCTCCTTTTAATAAATCCTTTTTATGAAGTAAAATTCCATTTATAAAAAAATATTATTTATAAACACCTTTATTCAGTTAATTAAATAATGTTAAACATCATAAATAAATAATTCATTAACTTTAAAACAACATTAATAAGTATGTAAATAACTTTTAACACATCTTTAATTAAATAATTAAATTTAAACAAAACTAAGTCAATTAACTAACACACTGATACAATAATTAGATAACTTAAAATATCATTAAAAAATAATTAAATAACTTTAAACATCTTAAATAAAAAATAATTAATTAACGTACTTTAAAATATCATTTAAAAACACTTACCTCAAATTGCTGTAAAACTGAAGTTATCTTAAAACCATAACTTCACAAATTCGAAGAGAGGCTTAGCCACCCCAATGGTACTTTATCAAGCTACCATTTAATTCAATTTAACTTTTCAAGTCACATAACTGGTATTTACATAAGCAAGCATATATGTAAATAAAATCAATAGTTCATAGTCACTAGTTAATCCATTAATTACCCAATATTAATTAATCGACATATAAATTAACTAGTAAATGAATAAATGTCCAAATTAAAATAACAATAGAACGGGGATTTATTCTGCTAAACAGATGTCATCAATAATCTATTTAATTTAATTTTAGTAGAATGGTTTTTTATTCTGCTAACAGATGTCTACATAATCTATTCAATTGAATTTAATCGAACGGTGTTTTATTCTGCTAACAGATTTCCATATAATCTATTCAATTAAATATAATCGAACGATGTTTTATTTGGTCAAATAGATAACATGCATAAATTGATTAACTATGTTATTATTTAAGCAACGCAATTATGTCAAGGCGGTTTCATTTTATGATTAAATTTTACTTTGCTAAAAATAATTATTATTTGTACCATAGTGATACACTCATCAATATGAGTCTAGGGAAAAAATCCGTCGGTAAATCAGATTTTAAACGAGTAGGAATTATTTATTTCAAAGCCAGACTTAGAATTAACTAATTAAATAAATTAATAAGCCAAGATTCACACTGACACTCAAACAAGCCAAGCCCATCTAGCATATACCAAACACACCCGGCCTGCTCTTTCTTCCTTCCTAACAATTCAAAATTCCCAAAACAAAATCGTGTAGATCTACCGTGCACAGATATGTGCACGTGCATGCTGCAACCATGCCACCAATCGACAATCGAAGGCCATATGCAAGTCCCAAATCTCAAGCTCGTCCCATCGGCACCACCACCACCACCTTAGGCCACCTGCTTTGATTTTCGTTCATTTTCCCGAAATCTAAACGCATTCCAGATTCAAATCAAAACGAGACTACTATCTACAAATCAACCTTAACGTCGATGCTCCGACCATTGTGACCCGCACTGTCGTCGCCACTAAATGGCCATTATCCACCCCTCCTTCTGCCAATAACTTGGCCAACCTGGTGGTCTATCACCACCGCATAACTAAAAAGAACGTGCAACTAAAAATTAAACCCTAAAACCATAGTTCCACCTAGACCGACCGCCATAGACCAATGCACCACCTCCGACTGCACACATGCCTCTGCCTTGCCTCGACTCTCCTCCTAATGCAGCCGCTCACCCAAAAGCAATCCATGTCCTCAGAATTTTATTTTTGAACCAAATCCGATCATCTCTCGACCACACCATCTGACACCCAAAATCCTATAACTCGCTCTAAAACTCGTGATTCGAAGTTACGAACATGATTGCAAAGGTCATTCGTCTTTTCGTGATCGGCGAAAAACCGAAAAAAGTAGACTACTTACTGTATTGTTTTCTCCCAACCTACTCGAGATAAAGCCCTGAAACATTTTAAAAATACTATACTTGATGATGAACAACTTACCAGTTGGTCGTACAAGCTGATTCTCAATTGTTTGGGTGCTATTTATTTTTGGAAATCTAGAAATTTTACGGTTACTACATGATTTTCAAAGAATAGAGAAGGTAGGAATGTATACAATAACTTGATTATGTGGTGTTTTTGTTAACAGCAAGCATGTATTTCTCCATTCTAAGAAAATATAAATAAAACATGATTTTTAAGAAGAAATCAAATGCAAATAACAACCAAGTTAACACTTAGATTTGCACAATATTTATTTCATAAAATATTAAACAATGATTTTGAATAACTCATTTCTCATATGCTTTTGAAATGCTTTAAGCTTAAAACCTTTGAGTGGTTACAAAGTTTTGACGTTGCGTAAAATAAGGGTTTTGAACTAAAAGATTAGATTTTTATTTTAAAAACTTATAGAAGTAGAGGAGAAGAAGATGGAATTAGGAAGGAAAAATATGAAATGAAAGAATGGAAAAATATGGTAAATACTCATTTTTATAAAATGCAAAACAAATGACCACATTCCCCCTTAATTCACCTTTACACTTAAGATTTCAACTCTACCATCATTTCCACATCCATCAATGTATCAACCATTAGAAAATATGGTGGATATCATGATGACCTTGTACCTTAGTTGATTTCAATACTTAAGGTATCTTAGCATTTTAAATCCATCACTTCATATTTTAAATTTTAATATTTTCAAACATTTTATAAATAATTTTATTTCTATTTTTATTTTTACTTTTCTAAATGCAAATTTTTTCTCTAACATTAAGTTGTTTTAAATTATAAACTATTACTTCTATTTCCAAAAATCATTTGAAGTAATAATATACGTATTTCCTTTTACAAATCAAATCATGCTTTTAGGATTAAATCAAAAAAATTATCAAAACAATTTTATAGAAAATTGCTAAGGTAGCAATTCCCCACTTCGAAACTCAAAAATAAACACCGATGATGCTGCAGTCATCATCGGAATTATCTTTCAATGACAGGATGTAAGTTCAGTGCTTTCTACCTCCTTTTTAAAATTCCTTAGAAATATTTCTATTCATAAATACTTTCAAATAATACTATTATTATTTTCCTAAAACCTTGAAAACATTTTTCAAAAGCCGTGAAATTTAAATTCCCTAATTTTCTACTTGAGTCCTTTGTTATTTATAAGCCACATTCTCACAAGCCAGTTTTTATAAAATCAACTTCTTTTATAAAATCATTTCTTAAATATTTATTCTATAATATTCTAGCATTCTTTTAATAAATATTTATATTAAACTCCAATTTAACACATATTATCATCGAATGCCTTATAGTTAAATTGTGAAACTTAATTCATAAGGCGTTTGTTTCGATGTTTCCTATAATTTCTATCTACCCAAAATAGGTTTCTAAAAAGGAAAATTACTAATAAATCAACAAACAATAGTCAATGCCCTAAACTGGACGAGCATGACAAATCAAACAATAAAAGATAACAATTGAATATTATCATTTCCTAACAAGCAAACACATCGAAATAATTATAAAAACTTGGAAAATTATTCCTTTATATATAAAATATAATCTTAGGTAAAATTATTTCGTTTCTCGATTTAAAATAATACTGCATCAATTGGCCTTTTTCAAGTGTTTAGAGATCCTTATTAACAATGATAGCCACTTGTATTGACCAAAATCCATAAACCATTCAATGGATCAATCAACACAATATAAAATATTTTATAGCGCTGACAAATATGCGCTCTCATATATGTACATGCTTAAACTCATTCTAGGGTGTCACTAACCCTATTTTTTATGAGTTTACCCCATCAGCGCCAAGGTTCTCGCTTAATCCTTAGCTCTAATACCAACTGTAACATTCCGTCTTTCCGACCTTAAGAAGTCGACACTAATACATTCACTGGATTCACATGCTAAACATCCATGTGCCGAAAAGACAGATTATTGAGATGAAAGAAAAGAAAAAAGACAAAATAGAATCTCACAGCATGACAGGTAATATATAATATAACAATGATCTTTATAAAAGAAAATCGAACTTTAATATACACAAATAAAATTAGAGCAAAAATAATCTACCATTAGACATAGACAGTTATAACAATCTGTCCTTACAATTGCTAATAAATCCAATAAGAACAAAACAGTGGAAGACAAAATATGGTAATACATCTTAGAGGATGTAGCTCATCTTCTACAGCTCCAAATGTCCAGTTGAATGTGGAAAATATGCTCTGGTTGACCCGAGCATTATAAAAAAACGTCTGGATTAGTCTGGTAAAAACAACGTGAGAAATATACTCAAATGGATTGTTAATATTTGAAAACCTTTTAAAATAAAGGTATCTCGTAAGACCACGTCGAACATAAACGTAGACACGAATTTTCCTTAAGATAGCCAAACCATTTTAGGAATATCTTGTGATATTATAATAATGTCTAAGGGGGAAAATAAATATATAAAATAGCTGAAATGCTTGCATTTAACATTTCAACATAGTTGGGCATAACTATATCCATAAAGACATGTATTGGAGATTGGTTTTCCATCAATAACAAGGCTATAGGGGTACCGCCTGCCATATTACACCTCTATAAAAATATACCTAGGTCGAACCTATCGACCCCTACGAATCAGCACCGGCTGCCCCTTTATCGTGACAAGCCGATTATATCATCCCTTGGGTACCAACTATGGAAACCTATTCTAGACCCTGGCCCTACCCGAGCACGCACACCAAAACCATAAATATTGATTCTAGATTAAGGAATAACTGCTCCTAATGGTAGTAAACCACATAGCTCTAAAGCATATCCCTAGTTTTAGCCATTACCGGTTTGTGAGGCTTGTGAGGTCATAATTACCTTTTTCCTCTCTTAGTAAATCCCACTTAGGATGCTAACACTGCCTTCCATGCACAATCCAATGCCAGCAGTTGTCCATAAAAGTTGTTTAGGATAAGAACAAACCAAAGGCACCACTTCTACTACATCCATTTCCGAATCACCCACATGATTAGTAGCAAGTTGCCCTTGCACTTCAAAGAGCTCCACCTTCGATCATCTCGAACCAGTCTCGAACCTCATCTAGCATCGAAAGCCGTATGGTTTTGGAATGGTTACGATTCCAAGTCGTCTCATATAAGTACACTCACCACTTATCGGTCGATCCAAAACCAAATCGATATTTCCAGTAAACTCAATCTCTGTTCTTTTAGAAATAATCAGACAATAAACAAGAGCAGAGATCACCTTCTAATAGTTTAACTGGACGAATTTCCTTATCATTGTTCCTAGGAGAACAAAATGAGATTTATACACACAGTACAGCATCAACGAAGATGACTGTACCATATAACCCCCGTGTTTCTCCTAAATACTTCTAGAGTTAGGTTTGATCAAGAATTGATAGTCCGTTATTTAGCTATCAAATAAACAAACAATCAAATATAGATTTAATTCCATTTAGGGTCTACTAAGCCTCTATTAATCACTCTTTCATTAATTAGAATCTTTTTCAATTATTTGATTCAAATTATCTTTACAAAGTAAATATTCACTAATCTCTTATGCTTCCTTCAATAATTGGAAAATATCTATATACTTGTCTTACCAGTATAAGTATATTATAAACCATTATATTTCCAATACTAGATATACTTATCTCAATGGTATAAGTATATTAACAAAACTTAAAGGAGAATCCCTTCTTTCCAAACTCATATTTAAATAAGCCAAACAAATATTATTTAAAATATTTCTTGCTAAAAACCAAGCCATCAATCCTTCAGTGTTAAGTATGGAAAGAATGTTTCAATACGACCGTAATTAAGAAGGTTTAATTATCAAAATAAAACCTTATTCATTTTTATAAAATTCTCTTTTTATAAGCCCATTTAATATTTACAAATCCTTTTATAAAACTTTAAATATATTTATAAACTTCTTCTACAAATCTCAAGAATGATTTATGAAGCCCTTATAGACTCCTTTTCCAAACATCGTTTAAAATATCCTTTACAAAATAACATTTGTAAATCTCGTTTAAATAAATCCTTTTTATTACATAAATTCCTTTTATAAACAACTTATTATTTATAAATACTTTATTCAATTAATTAATTACTTCTAAACATCATAAATAATTAATTAATTAACTTTAAAACAACATTAATAAGATAAGTAATTAACTTTAAACGCATTAATTAAATAATTAATTAACTTTAAACAAGACTGAACCAATTATCTAACACATTGATGCTGTAATTAAGTAACTTAAAATATCATTATATTGTAAATAACTTTAAACATCTTTAATAAAATAATTAATTAACTTACTTTAAAATGTCATTTAAAAACACTTAACCTCGTATTGTTATAAAATTGAAGTTATCTTAAATCCATAACTTTACAAATTCAGAAAGAGACTTAGCAACCACAATGGTACTTTATCAAGCTACCATTTAATTCAATTTAACTTTTCAAGCCGCATAACTAGTATTTACATAAACATGCATATACGTAAATAAAATCAACAGCTCACAGTCACTATTTAGTCCATCACTTACCCCATATTAGTTAATCCACATATTAATTAACCAGTAAATGAATAATGTCCAAATTAAAATAATAGAAGAATTGGGATTTATTTTGCTTAACAGATGTCATCAATAATCTATTTAATTTAACTCAGAACAGTGTTTTATCCTACTAACAGATGTCCACATAATTTATTCAATCAAATTTATCCAAACGATGTTTTATTCTGCTAATAAATGTCCATATAATCTACTCGATAAATTTAACCGAACGGTATTCTATTTGGCCAAATAGATAACAACCATTAATTGATTAGACTATATTACTATTTAAGCAACGTAATTATATCCAACCGGTTTCATTTTATCATTAAATTTTACTATACTAAAACTAATAACTATTTATTCATAGCATTATACTCGTCAATACTATTCTAAGGTGAAAATCCATGGATAAATCGGATTTAAAATGAGTAGGTATTATTTATTTCAAAGCCAGGCTTATAACTAACTAATTAAATAAATAAATAAGCGAAGGTTCATAGTGACACTCAAACAAGCCAAGTCCATCTAACAAATACCAAACACACCTGCCTACTCTTTCTTCTCTCTTAACACTTCAAAATTCCCAAAACAAATTTTTGTAGCTCCACCGTGCATAGGTATGTACACGGGACACCACCAACCGACAATCCAAAGCCATACACAAGTCCCGAATTTCAAGCTTGTCCCATCAGCACCACCACCACCACCATAAGTCCACCTGTTCCAAATTAAGTTCATTTGCCCGAAATTAGATTGCATTCCAGATTCAAATCAAAACGAGACCGCTATCTACAAATCGACCTTAACGTCAATGCTTCGACCACTATGACCTACACCACCGTCGCAACTCGATAACCACTTCATTGCCCCTCCCTTGGCCAACAATTCGACCAACCTGGTGGTCGAGCACCGCCGCATGATTACAAATAACAGCCACCTAGAAATTAAACCCAAGTTCCACCTCGACCGACCGCTATAGACCAACACACCATGTCCGATCACACATATGCCTCAGCCTTGCCTCGAACCTCGTCCTAGTGCAGCCGCTCGCCCCCATGTTGTTGGAAATTGATTTTTGAACCAAATTTGATCATCTCTCAACCACAACACCATCCAACAGCCTAAAATCCTATGACTCGCTCTAAAAATCATGATTCACATGTGCGAACATGATTGCAAAGGCCATTCATCAACTCGTGATCAACAAATAACCGTCAAAAGTATACCATTACTATAATTTACAGTTTTCTCCCAAATTACTTGATAAAAAGCCCTGAAAATATTTTAAATTAAAATTAGACTCGATGATGAACAACTTTCCAGTAGGTCGTACAAGCTACTTCTCAATGTTTTGGGTGCTATTGATTTTTACAAATCCAAAAATTAAAGGGTTACCACATGATTTTCAAAGAATATAGAAGGTAAGGATGTATATAATAACTTGATTATGTGGTGTTTGTGTTAGCGGCAAGCATATTTTTCTCCATTCTAAGAAAATATAAACAAATACATGATTTTTAAGATGATTACTTATGCAAGGAAATCAAATGCAATTTACAACCAAGCTAACGCTTAGATTAACACAATATTTATTTCATGTAATATTAAACCAGAGTATTGAATAACTCACTTCTCCAATGCTTTTGAAATGCTTTAAGCTCTAAACCTATGAGTAGTTACAAAGTTTTGATCTTGCATGAAATAAGGATTTAAAATAAAAGATAGGATTTTTATTCTAAAAACTTATAGAAGAAGAGAAGAAGAAGAAGAAGAAGATAGAGCTAAGAAGGAAAATATGAAATGAAAGAATGGAAAAATAAGGTAAATATTTATTTTTATAGAATGCAAAACAAATGACCATAATGCCCTTTAATTCGCTTTTACACTTAAGATTTCAACTCTGCCATCATTTCCACATCCATCAAAGTGTTAACCATTAGAAAACATGGTGGATAATAGGATGGCGTTGTACCTTCGTTGATTTCAATATTTAAGATATCTTAACATTTTAAATCCATCACTTTATATTTTAATTTTAAATATATTTAAACATTTTACATATTTTTTTGTTTTTGTTTTTGTTTTTATTTTTTTAATACAAATGTTTTATCTACATTTAATTGTTGTTTTAAAGTATCAACAAAGATTTACAACCTTTTACAACTTGTCATTCGATAAAAAGTCGAAAATACAAAAACAGGTTTCAGTCGTAGTTTCTATTTTTCATTTAAATACCTTTTTCAATAAATAAAATTCAAAAATTCATTTTCTATAATCAATTATTAATTAAAAGACGGTTATGTATTTATTAAAACCATTAATTGAATATTTAAAATAAATTAAATATTCCTAAATCAAAGCGATAAAATTCTAGGTCGTTACATGAATACTCCATCATAAGGAGTTCGTTATTTTTGTATACAGTTCTCTAGTATGTCAAAAATACATAAGAACACCTCAATACAACCATTTAGTGATATCTGTTTGGATTCGATACTTCCTTCATGTATTAAAAAAAATAAACGAATCACGGTATTATTGATAACATAACATGTACGATAATTCATGTTGCCCATACATAAGGAATTCATTATAAATATTCCATATTAAGCATTTTAATAAGGTGTCCTTGTATATTATTTTGGGACATTCCTAATGTCTTTTATACTTACTATAAAAGACATTATTTACAAATCCAACGTAGAGTATTGAAACAACTAAGATCGATTTTAGCACAAGTACATCATTAACAATCAGCAATGTGTTGTTTACTTATGATTTAGAAAAATCTATGTACCTTTCTGTGATATCCTGGAATTTTTGACAATATCAATTTAATAATCTTTATATAAAATTAAATTGATATTGACAATATTGATTGATAAAATATGTTGTGGTTTAATAATCAGATTTAAATAATATTTAATTTGTGATTTATCTTTTAAAAGCTAAAATAAATGTTAAAATTATAATGTATATATATATATTTGTATATATATTATAGTTTATCTTTGTTTGGAATATAACTTACATGAAAGTAAATAAATGAAGTTTTTTTTTAAATTCTAATAAAATATTGAGTAATTAGGAAATTATGTTTTAATTAATATTAAGCTTTTAAAAATCTATTTAAATTAATAACTTTCTGGTTTGATAATATTTATAATAAATGTTAAAATGTTTAAAATTTGTCTTAGCTTAATTTTTTTGTTTTAAATTTAAATAAAAGTTGATTTTATTTCTTTTTAAATATTACTTGTATAAATATATTTTATATAAGTCTAAATATAGAATAGCCTATGATTTAAATTCATTTAAATATAAAAGTGATTTATAATTTCTTTATAAATCATATAAAATTTGTTAATTGTTATTTTAAACCATATTAATAAATATTCTATTTTTCATGAATATAAAGAAGAATTAAAATAAGGAAATAAAGTCTTCATTTTTAAATTGAATAAATAGATTTTAATTTTGATTTCAAAAGTTTGATTGCTTTGAAATTTTATTTTGAAATTCAAATTAATTGGTTCTTTAAAATATTTGTATAAGTTTAAATTTATAAATAGTTTTATTTTCATTTTCTTAAAATAAGTAAATCGTATATATTCATATAAACATAAAATAAATTAAAGAAAACTCTTCTTAAATATTTAAAAATATAACTAAACTAATTAAAAGACAAGTGTTAACATATTGGAAATCAAGTAACATGTGTTAAGTACTGAATAAAGCAAGTTGACAAATGTTAATTCATTAAGACAAGTGTCATTATATTTATTTTGATTTAAAGTAATTTCAGCCTTAAAACATATTCTTTTCCCTTCCTTCTTTTTTTTCTATCCTTCAAAATAAAATTCTAAGCTTCAAAAGAAAATCTGGAAATCCCTCAACATACAGATCTGTAATACACTCCTCAATCCCAAATTTCAAATTTAATTAAGAACCTGAATTAAAACTTGTTCTTCTTCAACCCGACACAAGCAATTACATCCTCAAGCAATCAAACTAAAATATAGATCAGTGTCTACATTTTTACAACCTGGAAATTACTGCATAATTAAGCTTGCATTTTTCCTGAAAATCATTGCAATTCATCTCTGCAAATTTGAGCAAATCAAATGTCTGCATTTCATCTCTGGAATGGCCTGCATGCATAAAGTAGATAATCAGAAGCAACATAAAGTTTTTAGTTCAAAGCTATTCAAGTGCAAATTTTTCAATAAACATGGATGCTCTGTTTAAAGTGAGTAACTTCTAAACTTCTTTAATAAAATCTGGTTGCTTATTATTATACCTGAAATGAATTGATATGCATGAATATACAAGTGAAACTTGATATGACTATTACTGAATGTATGCTGTGGTTAAAAAAAAAAATTACTCTGTGATGCTCCTAGGTCCTGAATAAATTAAACATCCCTTATTTACTTGATTTGTATAGATAAAAACTGGATTATCAAACAAGATTGTGATTCAGCCTGGAATCATGTTTAGATTTTAAGAAAATTAATAAATAGAGTCTGTTTGCCTCTGCAATCAATAATGCAGTAAAACATTTTTTAAAAATAAGGTAAAACACCAACTGTTAAGTTTCTAATTTAGTTTGGTAAACTGGATATATAAATTAAAACATGATTCTTGAAACTAATATCACAATTTTTAATTGAGAATTTTGGTAGCAGGTCTGTGGTGAATTGAAAAGCTGAATTTGGGCAATGCTATTAATTTTGGGATTTTGGGAGTTTGTAATTCCTTTTGTTTGTTGTTAAGAGTTTAGGCATTTCAGTAAAATTATCAACTTAATGGATAATTTTTGGAATTAGCAGTAATAAGGGTTTTGGGTTCTGCAACCCTAGTCTTGTATACAGTCAGAAATTCAAGCATTTCATCCTCTAGGGTTAATCGAGTGCTAAGCGTTTTGGAAGGTTGGGTGATGGGTCCAAGGGGAGTAAGTAGCCGGAATTGTAGCCTGAACGATGGCCATAGGAAGGAGATTTCACTGTTGACAGGTTTTGGTTTGGCTTGCATTGTGTTCCCAGGTTTGTGAAGAGGGGCTGGATTTGAGTTGCTGGTGTCAGGAAATTGTTCGATGATTGTATTGAGGAATGTGGTTGTTTTCTGGTATGTTTATGATGCCGGAGTCGATTGGAGGAGGGCAGAGCCACCGTGAATTTGCACGGTGCTCTATTTATTTTCTGATGATCTGTATTTAGGTGATTTTGTTAGTTGGGAAAATCGCAGAATTTACTCGAGTCAGTACTCGAGTCATATGAAGGTTTCCCCGAAGTAAAGTGTGAAATGACTCGAAGTAAAATGGTTTTGTCTCGGGTAGTTTTAGTTGCAGGGTGGATTTTGTAACCTGAACTGTTTCAGGTTTCAAATTTTAAACTAAATTCAATCTAAAAAAAAGGGCAAAGCAGGTTTAAATCTAAACTGAAGCAAGATTAAAACATGAATTCAAATAGGTTTTGAATTTCAGTTTTTGAAAAACAAGATTTGCAGGAAATGAAATATTTAAATTGAAACCTGCACAGTTTTATATAATGTAATTTTTAAATCTGAAAATAAGAATTTAAAACAAGATTGGAAGCAAGTTTAAGTATGAATTCAAATAGATTTGAATTCCAGATTTTGAGTAAATTTGCAGTAATAAAATAAAGTATTTAATTAAATAATAAAACCTGCATGGTTTTTTATTAAGTGATTATATATCTGAAAATAAGTTTTTAAAACAAGATTTAAATTCTAAATTAAATCTGAATTTAAGAATCCTGGATTCAAATTTGAATTTGAATCTGAAAGTTTCAAAAAAAAAAAAATAGGTTGATAAATTCAAATGTTATAATTTAGTTTGAATATTTTAGTATGTATAACATATGTTTTTATAAATCTGAAATGAAATTTAAAATAGGATTTAAAATTTAAATTTTTGAACCTGAATCTGAAAACATAATTTGAATTCTGGATTGAAATAAGATTTTAATTTGAATGTTTTAAAATCACTTGAATATTTAAAGTTTAATTTAAATTTTATTTAAATTGATTATAGGTTAAACTATTTATAAAATCCCTTAAGTACTTCTCTAATATGAAATAAAAAGTGTTTAATAATTGAATCTTGATTAAATTTGATTTCATTTTAATTTTAATTTAAAATGGAATTTAGAAAATTTAAAAGCAATTTGTTTTTAGATTTCTTTGATAATGATAATTGAATCATTAATGAAATTAATGATTATCATTAAGCTGATTTGAACTTAAGGATGTATTAATTAATCTAGGTAATTAAATTTTATAATTAATTTAATTAATTAATAATTAGGGTATTAATTAAATAATTAAGGACTTATTTAATCAATTAAAAGGATTAAGTAAGTTAATTATAATTGGATTAAAGTATGATTTAGAAATTAATTTAAATAAGATCTGATTAATATAATTTAATTAATGAATTGAATTATTAATCAAGTAACTAATAATTATTTAAGTTTTTAATTATCACTTGATTAATTTAATAATTAGAAATTAATTAATGAGTTTTATAAATGAATTAAGAATTAATATTGATTAATTCAATTAATTACTTTGGAAAGTAATTAAAGTTTTGTTATTGGTTAATATAGGTTATAACTTAATATTATTTTATAATTAATTAATGTAATTAATTTTAATGATTAATTGTATTAATTAATTTAAAGATAATCATTGAGAATTATTTAAGTATAATTACTTAATGAAAGTAAATTAATTACTAATTGTAATTAATTAATTTTATTTTGATTAATTAAGTTATTTAATTAAGTTTAATTAATTTAATTTAATCACTGGTTGATTTGAGAAGTAATTACAAATGTAATTAAAAATGAATAATTATTAAATGAAGTAATTAAGAAAATAAATTACTAGATGTAATTTAATTGAAGGAGTTTTGGAAATTAATTACTTAGTGTAATTAATATGTAATTTATGTGTTGTATAATTACTTAAGTAAGTAATAATTAATTACTTAGTGTAATTAATTTAGGTTTTGTTCATTGAGTTATTTGAAATGATTTAGAAATGTAATTAATTACTTAATCAAGAATGATTAATCAATAGAGATAATTGATAATTAATTTAATGGAGTTATTTTAAATAAAATAATTTGGGATCATTAATTTTAATAATTAATGATATAATTAAGGATTGATTAATAAGAGCAATTAATCAATGAAGAGATTAATTAATGTAATTAATTACGAATTAATGTAATTAATTATAATTAATTAATTAATAAAGTAATTACAGGTTAATTACTGTATTTGGTTTGGGATAATTAATTTATGAAATTAATTAGTGATTAATTACTTGAATGTAATTAAAGGGTAATTAATCAAGAGGATTAATTAGGGTAACTTGTTAAGAGTAATTAATTGGTGTGTAAGCAAGATTTATTAAGGAAGATGTAATTAATTTAATTCATTTTAAATTAATTATAGAATGACGTTTAATAAGTCTTTGCTTATGAATGATGATTGATATTTATTACCCTGAATGATTGAGTTCTCAGTTATGAGATAAATGATGATGTGTGATTTGGATGCTATGGTTGCATTGAGTTGATGATACAAATTATCTGCATGGAATGATAATATTGATTATCTATTGTGATGTTGAGAATTATCTATCTGTGTGTATATAGATAATATTGAATTGAATTGTTTTAAACTTTAAAACAACTTGGACCTAAAAGACATGCTTTGGATTTCGATGAGACCGGGATCGGGTTTCCATATTTGGATATCCGAAAACCACATCGATTCCAAATAACGTTAGGTCGTAAATCCAAATGGAGCTTTGTGAAGACTCGAGGCGTAAGGGCTATACGTCAGTATAACTCTGTGGGTGATTCCGTAATGAGTTGACGAAATAGTGCTTATAGATTCGAGATGGTGATTCAGAGTGCAAGGGTTATCGTCGTTAACTCTGAGGGTGATTCCAAAATGAGTGTAACGAGATAATGCCTTCGGTTTCATTCGAACCCGGAACGAACTTGTATGGATTGAATGCTTTCAGAACATCGTTAGGTGGACGATGAGCATTCTAAGTGTTATGTTCTATAAAGGTAATCGTAGCCTCAAGCCTCATCAACCGGGAATGGCTAAAACAGGGGAGGTGCAGCAAGGCTTCGTGGGTAGCTCTCACTGGAGAGCGAGATTGATCCCTGTCTAGAAGTCCCTTTATATTCGGTTGTATGGGAAGTTGGTTGCAAACAACCGCGGGGTTGTCTTGTTCGGAACTGTTCAGTAAGGAATGGTTCCGGCCTTGTGTTGCAGGGGAGTGGGAGTACTCCTCGGTACGGTGATCTAGGCCACGTACTGTGACGGGCAGTACCCCAGTAGCCCTGCCATTGTATGGAATACACAATCCAATAAGTGCCAGCGGTTTTGATTGTATTACCCACTTTTGTGGCTAGTAGCTGGAATTTAATCATGTAACAATTTCGGCTATTTCATATTTACTTGAAAACCCTAGACACTATTATAATATCATCGGATTTCCTATCAAATGTTTTGGTTAGCGTAAGGTAAAAACTTTTTCATGTTTATGTGTGGAAGTCTTACGTGATACCTTTTTTTTCAAAGGTTTTTCAAAAGTTAAGCAACTTTAACCTGTTACTCATACCAGACCCATGTCTGACCCGGAGTTTATCTTTGTTTTCTTAAACTCTTGGGTACTCAAATTTTTACGAGTAGCCAAGGGATTCAGGTTAGTTTTGACGAATAATGGAGGAGCAATGGAGCAGGAGGCTTCTGCGTTGTAGATATATAAGTTCCGCTGTGTGTTCTCTGTGTTGTGATTGTATTGAGTTGTAAATACTAGACAGGTGTTTATAACTATCTAGTATATGTGATGTATATGCTGTGTATCTCTGATTGGTATTGTATATTATGTGAATACTTATGTTATTAATATAATTTATTCGTTCCGCTGTTGAGATTCTAGTGTTGTTTCTTCTTTCTCTTCTTTCTTTCTTCTTCTATCCCTTTCTTTCTTAATTGATGATGTGATTTTCTGGGAGTAGAAAGTCAGGTCGTCACACTTTCAACGTTCTTTCTAATGGATACCCCCTTCCTTTTCATTTTTACCGATAATCAAACTATTTGATGCATCTATCGAAATTCTTGTTAATGCTCATAGAATGACACTTTTATATCTATTCTTGGATTATATCCAAAAACTTTCAAACTCAATATCACTCCCTTTGACTTCGAGATACTTGGATTATTGTGTGTAAACATTTTATTCTAAATCATTATTTAGAATTTTCTATTTAACATGCAAGTACCAAAACACAAAGACGTACTATGCAATAATTTTTTGAGTAAAATCCAAACCTACTTGAGCATAATGAATGGTGAATCTATTATGTTAATTTCAACAATTTAAATTCACGGTGTTACTCTTATCAATGTGTCTCACTATATTCCAATTGCATTTGTATTTCTCTTAAAGACACATTTGCAGGAAATGGATTATATCCCTACAAATACAAGAATCCAGATCATATTTTGATAATGTATTGGAAATCTATTTCAGACTAGCACATCATACCATATTATAGAGTCAATACTCTTAACAGTTTGATTAAACAACCAAGGATTATTTATTCTTGATATTGCTAAGAAAATCATAGTTTCTCCTTAATGTATAAGAATAATTATTAGACATTCTATTGTATTTGTGTTCATTCAGGTTTGGTCAATTTCATTTCATCCCTTATAATCAGTTTATCATTGGATTGCATCCAAATTCATTATATACCAATAATTTCTTAAAGAAATTCCTTCACTATGAAGTTGGTACTTCTTGAAAATAATGGTTTCTTTTTAATGCAACGGAATGAGCATTTATAAACATTTATGAATTTCCTTGCGCAAAATAGATTTTTCATTAGTTTATAATATATTTAAGTTCACAACATAAATCAATCATCTAATGACTATGGTTTCCAAAATTCCCTTGGGACGATTCATAAATGATCTCTTATGTACAATTATTACATGCAGTTTTTTGACTCGCACAACCTGCCAACTTTTTGGCTTATGATGTGCAGTGTTTCTTATAAACTCTTATCTTATAACATTTTCTAAACTATTCTACGGATGATATTAATTTTAACCTGATGTACTACTCTTAAGTAAATACCTTATAGAAAGAATTTAAATTAACTTCACTCATTATTAACCATACCTTAAATTTCATTTACTCTTATGCATTCATTTTCTTTCTAAGGATACCCTTGCTACAACATTATAATGAACTCTTTACGAAAAGTGCACTTGAACATCCTTAGCAATTAAGGACATAAATATGTTGATCTTTACGTAAACTGATCAAACTGATATTTCAATAATTGAGTTCTCAGAACTATCTTTGTACTTTTAGTCTAGTGTTACATTTAACATAATATTATCATTATTATATTCAATTAGATTGAATATTCGATCTCAGAGTATAGTTTATTGGCTTATTTCGAATGAACTATATTCATCAAATTATCGTACATTATGAACTATGGCCGTTCAGTATATAACATTATATGTATTACTATATGGATCAAACATCCATAGTCTCATATCACTTTTATGTTCGAAACTCATAGAATGCAATACATGGTCTCGACCAATAACAGGTAAGCGACCAAATTATGAATGAGTTAAGTATTTGTAAAATCAGGTGCTTGCATGGGTGTAGAAACTTTAACATAGAATAGGCATTTGTAGTAAGTACATGTTTTATTTCTATTTATCAATCTTCAATTCAGTTTAATTTATACCTTAATTGATAAACGTTTTATCAATCATATTAAATACACAAATTTATCATTGTAATTATTATAACATTATATAGCATACTTTTTCAATATTAGAAAGGTTAAATATTATCATTTTATTTTTCTAATAAGGCTCCCACTACTCTTTTATGTTTCACCAAATCTAAGCGAAGCATAAAAGTATTTCGACTTCACTAGTGGTGTTGTGACTCGTACTCCTCAGGATTCTGACCTTGAGGAAAATCATAGGCCCACATGAAATAGATAACTCCTTGTCCGTTTTGTATCACATAAAACTCTTAACCCGTGGTTACTTTTCCTAATCCCGTCTTTACCTTGAGGAAAGCTTAACAAGTAAATTGGGACTATTCACTCGGACCTATCATTTCACGAAGACTAAAGTATAATGCACGTACCTTAAGGAAAGCTTGACAAATAAGTGTAGTTATCTCACCTCATCCATTCAACATACTAATAGTACTATACATAACATCCCTAGCTTGAGGAATGTTCAACAACTAAAGAGTATATAGGTAATCTATTAATATATAAATGATGGAGGACAAATTTATATTAAAGATTCATAAACTTTAGTTTATTATATCGAGTGATATCGATATATGAAATAATGTATTTTTTATGAAATACTCTCGTCATTTATAATATATGTAAAACTAATTTTGCATTAGTACATAATGCAAAACTGATTTTGCAAGACTAGTTTTGAGAACTCAATTACTGAAAGTAACACTAGCTCATAATATATTTATGTTCATAACATAAATCAATCATCTAATGACTATCGTTTCCAAAATTTTCTTGGGACGATTCATACAAGATCTCTTATGTACAATTATTATGTGCAGTTTTTCGACTCACATAATGTGCCAATTCCTTGGCCTATGACGTGTAGGGTTCTTATAAACCCTTATCTTATATGATTTTGAAAACTATTCCATGGATGATATTAATTTTAGCCTGATGTACTACTCTTAAGTAAATACCATGTAGAAAGAATTTAAATTAGCATCACTCATTATTAATCGTACCTTAAATTTCATCTACTCTTATACATTTTTTTTATTTCTAAATGGTCGAGCCATTCAAAAGGATACCATTACTACAACATCATAATGAGCTCTTTACGAAAAGTGCACTTGATCATCCACAACAATTAAGGACGTCAAATATGTTGATCTTTACGTAAACTGATCAAACTGACATTTCAGTAATTGAGTTCTCAAAACTATCTTATACTTTTAGTCTAGTGTTAGATTTAACACAATATGATTATTATTATAATCAATCATATTAAATATTTGATCTCAGAGTATGGTTTATTTCGAATGAACTACATTCATCAAATTATCGTACATTACGAAGTATGGTCGTTCACTATATAACATTTATATGTGTTAATATATGGATCAAACATCCATAGTCTCGTATCGCTTTTGTGTTCGAAACTCATAGGATGCAATACATGGTCTCGACCATATAAACACATAAGCAACCAAATTACAAATGAGTTTAGTATTTTTAAAATCAGGTGCTTGCACGGACGTAGAAACAATACCATGGAATAAGCATTTTTAGTAAGTATATGTTTTATTTCTATTTACCAATCTTTATTTCAATTTAATTTTATATCTTAACTGATAAACGTTTTGTCAATCATATTGAATACACAAATTCATCATTGTAGATTATTATAACATTATATAACATATGTTTTTACAATATTACTAAGGCTAAATGTTATCATTTTATTTTTCTAATAAGTTTCCCACTACTCTTTTATGTTTTACCAAACCTAAGCGAAACATAAAAGTCTTTCAACTTCACTAGTGGTGTTGTGACTCGTATGCCTCGGGATTCTGACCTTGAGAAAAATTATAGGCCCGCATGCGATAGACAACTCCTTATCGGTTGTATCACATACAACTCCTAACCCGTGGTTACTTTTCCTAATCACGTCTTTACCCTGAGGAAAGCTTAACAAGTAAAGTGGGACTATTCGCTTGGACCTATCATTCACGAAGACTAAAGTATAGTGCACGTACCTTAAGGAAAGCTTGACAAATAAGTGCAGTCATCTGACCTCATCCATTTAATATACTAATAGTATTACACATAACATCCCTAGCTTGAGGAATTTCAAAAAATAAAGAGTATATAAGTAATCTATTAATATATAAATGATGGAGTACAAATTTATATTAAAGGTTCATAATCTTCAGTATCTTATATCGAGTGATATCGACGTATGAAATAATGTATTTTTATGAAATACTCTCTTGACTCAAGTTTCAAATACATCTAAAATCAAGGTACACATACAATATATATGTATTTATCCCTTAGTATATTCAGGATCTCTTTATTCCACCTTTAGCTTATACATTCATATTATTTAAGTTTTATTATTATATAACTTTTATATTTCATATTGCTTATATAATATTCTACTACTTATATAATATTTTTATGTATATATTATATTAGTGAAATCTTATTTGATTAATCTTGATTACCATTTAATCAATTTTATATTAATTTAATGTAACATTTATATTTAATAATTGTTACCTTTATAGTATAATACATATATCATACATATGTGTATATTATTTAATTAATTAACCTTTAACATACATGTATACTTATGCTAATTTAACATTTTAAAGCAACATAACGTATATCACAATATGCAATACATGCATATATTTATTAACTAATTAACTTATTTAATTAATATATTTTATTAATATTACTAGTAAATTTTATAAATTTCAAAATTAATTTTCAATCATTTTGAAAATTTTCATTATAATATAACACTTATAATATGTATAAATTATATTTTAAGTTTAACTTTTAAATTTCAAAATTTTGTATTTTAAAATTTTAAAACAATTTGAAATTTTATATTGTAACATTTATAATATTTTTCTTATTTTAAATTTAACCTTTCAATTTAAAACTTTTATTTTTAATTTGAAAACAATTTTGAAATTAGCCCAAGGCCAAATTCAAATTTAGGCCTTTTCTATTACGGACAACCATTGAGCTATGAGCTTAATAGTTTACCCTAACATGACTAATTTAGTCCGCATAGGCTATAGGGCTCTAATACAATTATTGGAACAGGACAAACCTGTAGTGAAAATTGTTGGTGAATTTCAAAAAAAATCCCTTATTGGATCTTTATTTCGCTATGAAGACTAATTTATTTAGAAAATTTCTAAATTTTATTTAAATAAAATCTCTTATTTTAGTCAAATTTAAAAATTATATATTTTTATTTAATTTATATATTAATACATATGTTACTCCAAAAATTCACCTTTCGACTTAGTCGAAACAATTCTAAGCAGAGAATAAAAGAGTGTAGGAGAGAAGAATTCTAACTGGACTTTTCGAAGGAGTCAAAGGGATACTATCACCAAAGTCTGAAAGTTTCGGAACCTTCCAAAGGTGTCAGAAGATTTCTTGAAGATCAAGTAGGTTCATACCTTTCAAAGGGGACAAGGGAGCCGAAAGCACCCTTCCTCCTTTAGTAGCAACCTTTCGACTAGGTGAGTCCATATGGAAGAAAACCTTTCGAATGAGTCAAAGCAGCACCTTTCAAAGACAATAAAGAACAGCTCTTTGCATATGTGCCAAACCTTTCAAAACCAAAGGTTTCACCCTCATTTAAACCACGTGAAAGCAAGCATTACCCTGAAAAACCCCTTCGAAAGCTATAATAAGTCTTTCGAACCGGTCGAAGCCAATGCGATCCAGGAGGGTTCCGCATCAAATCAGAAGTAAGGGCTCAGACGTAACCAAAATCACCAAAACAATTGAACAATGCCTATCGACAGAGTCGGAAGCACTTACAAGGCAACACAAAGAAGAGAGGCGTAGCTCCGCCTTTCGACAAAGGCGAAGCATACTTGAGTTATTCGACAGCCACCTTTCGACCAAGTCGAAAGCATCAGGGTCAAAAGGTGCTGACCCGCATCTATAAAAAATTCCCAAGGAGTCGTGTTTTTAGGATCCGATTCTTTCCATTCCAAACTTGTATATTCTTAATCAAAATTTTTGTAAACCCTAATTAAAAAAATTGGTTTGGGTATTTAGAGAAATAAAGTCTTCTTTTGCTTGTGAAAGGGAAGTCTCAAGTAGTTCTGATTACTTTACTGTTCTTAAAGCTTTTCTCAGGTTTAATCTTTTGTTTCAAGTGTTGCCTACATCGAAAGGTCTCTGCCGACACAGTCGAAACCCAGCAGATTTAAATAACTTTAGCTACAGAATTCAAGCTACTTTCCTCTGAGTTTATACTTTCGACAAGGACGAAACCAAGCCTCGGTCTACTAAATCTTTGATTAGTACAAGGTGCCGAGAGGTCAAGCTTTTGACAAGGTCGAAATCAAGTCCTAAATCATTCCAATTTAAGGTTCCTAATCCAAACCTAGGATATTTAAGCCTATAGCTTTCGAAAGACAAAACCCCAGCCTAAATTCCTGGACCAAGTCTTAACACCTAATCAACCCTGCTTTCGATAGAGTCGAAACATTTGCCTCAAATTCTTGGATAAAGTCCTAGCCACACAATAGCTAAGGCCTTCAACTAGGTCAACCAGCCAAGAAAAACCTTATCCGGGGTATCCCATCTATTTCGAAAGGTGAGCCTTCGAAAGGAAAATCAATCTATCTCAATTGGATCGAAAGAATGATAAGGGAAGAAGGCAAACCCTTTCGACTGAGTCGAAAGGTCTGACTGAGCAACTTCTTACTTCTGCAACTTAATAAAAAGGAAATTTAAGAAGGATAAACTCCTGCTAATCCTCTCCATCTACTTAAAGGATAGACCTCATTCCAAAACACATTTTTGGGGTTTTGACAAGATTTCTTGTTCCCTTTTGGCGCTAGAAAGAGGGCATGAACCTCTGACTTAGTTAAAATACCCAACACTGCTATTCTGTGACCCCGCTTAGCTCAATCTCAATTTCATCTACTTTGGTATTATCATGGCAAGAAGAATCATAAGATCGAAAAAAGGATACTCTAAGCCACATGAGGCAAAGTTCCCCTCAAAATTCATCGAAAATTTCAATCAAAATGAAGAGCAAAGTCTCAGGCTAGAAGCTATGAGAATTATAAATAAGAAAAATCCAAATCTTATGATCTTGAGAAATGGAGCTTAAATTCCTTTCATGTTAGCCCCAACCCTATTTTTGTATTGGGAAAGAGAGCAAATGGAAGCAACAATGTATTCAATCAAATGAGAAGAAATATCCAACACTATTCCAAAGGCACAATCTTTGAAAAAGAGATAATGGCTGATTATAATGCCTTTGCAAATAAATGGCAACAACCTACTACAACAAGAACACTTCCTACACAAGAACTACAAAGGGTGGCAAAACGAAAAGCAATTTAAGAGTATGAAACATAAAGCCAAGAAACAAAAAGTCAAAAAATCATCCACAAGAATCAAGCTTCAAGTTTAGACTTCTGAAAGAACACAATTTAACAACATCCATGGAGAATGTCTACTTGCTGACTATAGATGAGCTTAATTATTGGCCATCATAAAAGAAGAAACCAAAACATGAAAGGAATCTAGGAGGATCCTACTATTATTACCACATGATAAATTACCATGAAACCAATCATTGCATAGCCCAAGAGGGGATGGTCATAAATTTCTCGACAAGGAAAGATTCATGAATTTTTAAAGAGAATTTGAGAGAAAATCAATAAAGAGTTACTTTTCAAAGAAAAATCTACATGGTTGGTAGTGAAATACTCCTTATATTTGGAAACTACATAAGATGGTAGAAAAGCCTCTGTCTGCGCCGAGTTGGCCAGGGCAGAGCACCTCCTGGAGGAAGGGAGGGTAAGCCTTTAGCCGCACCATAAGATGGCCAGGTTAAGTCATCGGACAAGTCCTTGGCCACGCCTCTGGTCAGGTCAAGGCACCTCCAGGAGGAAGGATGGAGAAAGCCTTTATCCGTGCCATAAGATGGCCAGGGTAAAGCACCAAACAAGCCCTTATCCATGCCATAAGGTGGCCAGGGTAAAGCACCGAACAAGCCCTTATCTGTGTCACGCTATGGTCAGGGTAAGGCATCTCCTGGAGGGAGGATGGAATAAGCTTTTATCCATGCCATAAGATGGCCATGGTAAAGCACCGAACATGCCCCTATCCACGCTGCACAATGGCTTCGGTAGGATGCCTCCTCGAGGGAGGTCGGGTAAGTCCTTGGTTCCAGCCTCTAAGATGAGCTAACCGAAAGCACCGAACACCAATGGACTAAGATTTCCAAGCCAAGAAGAGGCTCATTCAACAATAGACTAAGATGTCCATGCCCAAGAAGAGGCCCATCAAATAGTGGATTAAGACGTCCAAGCCTAAGAGGAGGCTCATTAAATAGAAGACCGAGATGTTCAAACCCGAGAAATGGCATATCCAATCATGGACTAAGACATTCGAGCTCAAGAGGCAGCTAATAAATTACTTCTCTACAAAACCTGAAGGGTTCATACATTAGAGTAGAATAGAGCTCCACTTATTAATATCCGAATTTGGGTTTCGGGAATTTCATTTCTAAACATCATCCATTAATACCTGAATCTGGATTTGGGGTCTATCATATCTGAATTTCATTAATTAATACCCGAATCTAGGTTTTAGGTCTTTAACGATCACTAGTTATCTTTGTCATACCTGAATCTGAGTATCGAGACTATTACTTATTTGAGACCTAACATGGGTGTAAAATTTCAATACTAAATTTCTGTTTATCCATCACAAATGCCCAAATCTGGGTTAAAGAATACTCTCATGAAGATAATTATTACAAATTCCCGAATCTGGAACTCGGATTTCTAATTTTTCAAATTTCATTAGTTCCCAGGAATGGGTCAATGGGTTTCTACTACAAATATTCAGATAATGATTTCTAGATTTAGCTCTTTATTAGATATCACTTGAAGATTACTTTCCAACATTTATGCCCCTGTTTGAGGGTAGGATTTCCTATCACAAAATTCAAACATGCCAACCAAATGGTTGGATTTAAATTCATAATTATCTCTCATCACGGTTAAAGATGATATTTAGATGTTTGATATAGACTATTGTTAATGCGATTGACAAGATGATTTGTTAATCTATACAAATGATATACATTGATTTGCATGTTATTTCAAGCTAACAATTAAGGATATTGTTTGCTTCATACATTTTAGGAATATCAACACAGCAAAAAGAAATAAAGGATTCAGCAAATGCAAAAATAACGAATGAGCTACCAAAAAGCATTTTAGAAGTGACATTACAGAAAAGGATTACAAATCAGGTGATATTTACAAAGTTTATATGATTTACATAAGTCATGAAACTATTTACAAAACTATGAAGTTATTCACGTATATACAAGACAAATCAATACATTTCGAAGATTCAAATATGTCATAAGTATTGAGCAGCTTTGTTAAGATTCTCCATGACTGAAGGATCGATTATATGACAAATTGTGGTGCAGAGAACTTCTTTGAGTTTCTTTTCCTTTTTCCTAATCATGTCTGCGTCATCAACTGCATCAATATTTGTTTTCAAAGCGCGGTTGAAAGCTCTGTTTGCTCCCCTAAGGATCTTGTGTCCCTTTCTAACTCTACAACGTGCTTCTGAAGGAAGTAATTATCGCGTTTAAGCTTCTAGACCTTGACAGCATACTCATCAATACTTTGTGAATATTTTGCTTTTTATTGCTCATCAAAGTATTTAGCTATTTAGAATTTAACTTTCCTACACCAATTCCCCACAACATTCTCGTCTAAGCCTGGGGGAGCATTGGTTATAGTATGGAATTTCGAAGCAATGAAGTGAGTTGACCTTGTGGGTCTCGTAACCGATGGAGTAGTTCACGGAACCGGCAAATCAATACTTGAAATCTTGTCTCCCGTGATGAATTCTAATGATTTGCACTTAGCTTGACCATCCTTCAATTTCAATTCTAAGTCATTGATCTGTTGGATAAGCTCTGACATCTTATGATCGAAATCAATTGAAGGGTTTGACTTTACTTATCACTTTGGTGGCGAGATTATTTCTTATATGCTTTTAATATCAGGCTTGAGATGGGAAATTTGATCTTTCAGATTGGTAGCAATGGTTTTCTAAACAAAATATCTTTTGTGCCATTTCAAGGCTTCAGCATTTCCACCAAAGCGTTCCAAATATCATCACTGAGTTCACTCCTTCCACGTAATTGTAACAATTTCTCTCTAAGAGCATCGATGCATAATGATAAATCAAGGGGAGAGAAACAGTAGATAATTGTAGCTCTTATTTAAGCAAAAAGAAAAAAAGGTAAAAATCAAGATAAAAAACTCTTTATTATTGTACTAAAAGATTACAACTCAAACAACTATGAAGTTGGAAAATACAATAAAAATTGGTTTTTACATCTAAAGTTGAGAAACTACTTTTCTAACTTTATCAAATGAGTTAGCAGAAGTAACTATTGAATCAAAAGGAATATTGACTCCTTCTGGGGTAATAACTGGTGGGCATTTACTATAGTCCCACTTCCTAACAGGAGGACTATCGCGACCATAAATTATCTTCATATGAAATGTTCTGATCTCCTTAAGAAGTTGTTCTTTCTCATCATCAAGGAAGTCGAAGCGGAGACGTGGATATTCCAAGTAGATTTTTTGTAAGTCTCTAAGAAAACAATATCTTTCTAATTTCAAAGACTTTAAAATGGTTGCCTTTTCAAGATAAAATCTTCTCAGTCTAACATATTAGCTTAAATGGTCTCTAGAAACAAGTCGACCTAATGAACAGTCACTCTGAAATAATATAATAAAGTTAAGCCAAGCATAAAAGGCAAGACTAAAACAAATATTTATAAATCAATAAATTGTTACATATTCGCAATTACTCATCTAGTTCATATAAAAAGGACTTAGTAAATAACTTAGATACAAATTTTTCTTATAATACTTAATCTTTTCAGAGCATAGATCTTAGGGAATCGGTCTGACTGATGGTAAGTTCCAACAAGCTCCAGGTGCGAGTCAAATCCAAATTCATCCAAGTATTTCTTATTGAAATGCCTAAGTAGACCCCCACTAAATTCATTTAAGTATGAAAAATCAATAATTGAATGTCTACAATAACCCTATATAAAAAGTTGATTTGAATGTCACTTTCTTCAATCAGCATCCAAAATAGAGTGACTAACTCCTGGTTTTCTTTTAAGAGAGCATCGTAGTAGATGCACGCTCTCTTTAATAAGCGGGTAGCCTTTAGATGCTTAAAAGATGCCAACACCGATGCACTTCTATCAAATCTATGACATTTATCTGAAAGTACGTTGTGCTATTTTATTTTCTTGTCTAACTCCCTACATAACATGTTTATCTCTACTTGTTTTCTCTCAAGTTCGGTTTTACAGGGGAGGACAGATTTCTTCCTTTTCTAAAATAAATGATTTGCACTCTTCGAAGTGAAAGACATTTAAACAGAGAATCCTATACCTGTGATATCGGGACAGAAGTCTGGGAAGCCTGCTCTTTTCCTGTTAGCTCTTCCACATTAATGGGCGCAGGTTCATCCTTTTAAGGAGCAGAAAGCCCGACGGATTCAGGCGGAACATCTTTTTGGGAAGGTGGCTCTTTTTCAGGAGCACTAATATCATCATCGCCATCCTTATCAGAAGTTCTAGTATGTTCCCTTCTATCACCACCTTAACCTTGGCCGCCATCGAGGTTATCGTCATCGTCATCATTATTATCATCACCATCATTATCATCACCTTCCTCCCCGGCAGCGACATCCTTGTCCCCTTCGTCGTCAGAGTCAGATTCGATCTCGAAAGAGGGTGCGTCGAAAGAATGAATTTTGGAGGTGTCAATTTCCTTCTCCGCTACAGCTTCAATTCCCTACTTCATTTGATTAATCTTGCCCATTACTCTATCAACAAGGGCAAAGTCAAGCGAGGGGAAGCTTAGGTCAAGGTACTTCTTAAAATTATCAACATAGGCGAGCATCAAAGCCTCTTCATAGGAATTCAACATAATCTCCCCGAGAGTGGTGTTAAGAAACTAAGATACCTGCTATTTGGCATCTTTGATGGTATTGACAGCAAGTTTCAGCAAGGCCCGGCTTTTCTTGAACTTCTCTTTGAAAGAAATATTCTTCGCTATTATGCGGGCCTTCTCCTCGTCGGATTCTTTCAGGGTTAGATCCATGGCAAAGTTTTCATGCCATATGTGGACGGTAGTGTAAGCGAAGAACCCTTTGGGAGGGTTGTTAATGGTATCTGTTTCCCTGGGTGGAATAGCTTCCACACTAGAAATTCCAAAGTCTTTGAGGATGGCATCAACCTCATCCTATGAAGATATCAAGGAATGCTTTGAAATGGCATCGAGTTTCTTTGGAGAACTCATGATTCTGCTAGGTGAAAATGTTTTAGTTAAAAATTTCAAGTTTATTATGAACGTAGCATTCTTTTAAGAATTAGTAAAAAAACCTACTTAAATAACTTTAAAAAAAACCAACATGAAAGTTCAAATTTTTGTAAAAAATGTTTAAATTAAAAGTCAAACATATTAAGCTTTCGACGGAGTTAAAAGTAAAGGGACATAAACACTTAGCAAATACCTCTCTACGGTGTCAAAAGCCTAAGTAAGAGTATACATTGAGCTTTCGACAAGGTCGAAAGGAAGATTCGAAATGTTTATTCAATTGGAAATTTTCAATAATGTCGAAAGCTCGACAAGAACAAGTTGTTAAAAGGAAATAATTAAAGCTAACATAAAACTTGAACAAAAATATACACTACAAACATTTAATAAACAAGATAACAAAACCCTTCGACTTATGACTAAAAAAATTCTATGAATACTGTCGAAAGCTTATATACATATTAATTGAAAGGTCCTAAGTTAAAATCATGTACACTTAAAACGTTTCGACGATGTTAGAGAAAGATGACTCTAGAGGGTTTCGACTCATTAGACATAAAAGGTGTCGAAAGGTGTAATGTCCCGCCTTTTCGCATGCTCTAAATCGATGGTAAACCACACACGTCAGACTTAAAATATACAGAAGGACGAATTATTATGAGGTAAATAAGAAAAAGAAGGAAGAAATAAAACAAAACAGAATCTTGCAGCTGAACGATAAAATATAATAATCAAACATACAGTTCATGAAACTGTTTTACAAAATATTTGATTTTCTTTACTTATATAATAAAATATCAGAGTTACACATACCAGAGAATAATCAATAATAATGCAGCGGAACAATGTGAAAGTAGTGGAATACTATAATATATAATAATGAATCTTCGTCTTCGTCCTCCAGAATACGGTCTTCAAATCCTGAAATGCTCAGGCTGACCCGAGCGAATTGAAAAGACAAAACACTCGAGTCAGAACTAAAAGATCTTATGTAAGTTAAATCACAATAAATAATATAAGTGAAACGGCGTCAGAGATGTTAACGGGATTTGACATTTCCTATCCATTGTCTAACGTGAGTGTAGTAACTCAAGAGATGCATGGGATTTACATCTCCTAAGGATCCGTTAAACTATCTACTATGTAGTAATATACGCTATTATAATAGTGTCTAAAGTAAAGTATAATATACTGAAAATAGCGTTAAGGCTTTACAGTTTCCACCTTAACACATTTTTATATTCCCATAGTCTATACAGTACTGTAGTCTCCCTCATACTGGGCATCATCAGAGGGCACTCCATAGGTATGGTACAAAACAAAATCGTATAAGGCGCGCTAGGGTAGGTAACACGGCACAACTAGGCAATGCCAGGGTAGATATACCAATTACGCTTCTAGATCGGTGGTAACGCATAGCCGCAGCTACCGCCCACCTCGAGCCACACCCCCAAGTCAAAGAAATCAAAAGTGGTCACCGAATAAATCCAAAGTCAGAGTAGAATATCGAAGGGATGTGTCCGATAAAAGGGGCTACCTTCTTAACACGTCAATCGCTCATGTTTTAGCCACCTTATGCCAACTCGCGGGAGTCGGGTCCACGTATTTACCTCAAAGGAAACGTTGCCGCCATCCTACTTTATTCTGGAATCTCCACTGCGTACACCGTTGTTAAAGTGTTTTTCGGAGTTGGCAGAGAGTATGACAACTTCCGATGCCGGTCTCTTTAACAACCAAACGTTATTATAACACCGCGGTCTTTTTGAAATAGTTTATTCTTTAAAACCAGAATATATTATCCCTTTCAAAACCATATAAATACGATATCATTTCTATTTTTTTTAAAACCCCAAATCAATATGATATCATTTTTATTTTTAAATATATCCTTTTCCAAACCATAACATTTTCAAAGTTATAATATTTCGAAACCAAAACTTGAAATATAGCCTTTCAAAACATAAAACTTTGAGTTTCATAACTTTGAATCATACTATACCACTTAAATGGTTTAAATATTAAATTACTTTATAAAATAAAATAGTTTCTTTACCTTCACAAATCAAATTCCAATTATAGATTTAAATTCCCAAATATACCATTTCAATTACCATATATTTCAAAGCTTTAAATATTACATCATTTCACAATGAATTCTCTGATAATTTCATATATATCAACTTCCAATACTCTTATTTCGATTGGAAATATTTACTTAATAAATCAAATATCATTTAAGTAAAACCTTTAAACTTCAAATAACATGATTTTTTTTAAATTTAATTAACTTGATAATATTCATATAAATCGACTTGATATCTTTATAAGTCCTCTACCAAAATCAAGTTATAAAATCATACCTTTTAAAATCTCAAATTTATTTAAATTTCAAATCAATTTTTATTCGAGGATAATGCTTAAATACTTTAATTCAATCAAATTCATATTTATCTCTCAACCTTAATTTTATTTAAGTCATTATAAACTCTATAAATAAAATTTAAATAAATACTCCCCGTATAATATTTTAATAAAATAAACTTTTATTATTAAACTTCTTTTATACTTTAAGCCAACTTTATACATAGCTTAAAACCAAGAAATAAATTATATATATATATAACATTTATAAATATCCAAATCAATATCTCATAAACCGTATATTTCTTTACAAAACCATAGAAATCATTTTAAAATATTTTATATACAGACCACGGTGTTTGTATAAAATTTTCTATCCTATGGTCAAGTGATACGGATATTTATCATTTCAATCCGCAATTTAAATTAAAAATGCGGTTGTATATCATTTCAAACCGCAAATCCCGAATCAAAATATAACAAATAAAGAACTTGCAGATTATAATGATATAACATAAACATCCATTCATCCATCAACAGATCACGCATCCATCACAATCATCATCCAAAATAATCAATATCAATATCAATAGATAACTGATAATATATAACAGGTATTTAACTGGCAGTTATATTCAATAATAAATGAAATAACGATTTAATTTAAATAAATGCAATTAACTGAGATGATGATTAAAATATACGAAACAATCATAAATAAATGCATAATCACAATTAAAATTTAATTTAACAAACATAAGAAATTTTAGAAGTTGTGAGTGGGTTAAAACACTCACCTTTTGAATTTAAATTGAGTTTAAATTCAATTTAAACCCAAAATTTGCGCAATCTCGAAATTCGTCCAAACCAGTGCCAAAATGTTCGGAATTTCAATACGATCCTAACAAAAAAACCGCGCATGAATTGGTGTTCGTATGTGAAAGATATAGCGATAAATGCGTTTGAATTTCAATTTTAAAATAAAAACATAACACAATCTTACCCTCGCCACGTCACTACCCTCTTCTTCCCCCAGGTCGCACGCACGAGGCCATTCGAACCTATTTGACCAAATGTTTGACTGTCGATCGCCGCTCCTCTGCCACGAACCATGGCCTCCAACCACCACCATCGAGTTCGGCGCGACGAGCCGCACCCCCCAGTACCACTCACTTCACCTCCGGCCACCCCAAACGCCGCACGCCGCCACCTCCTACCAAACCCTAATCCAATTTTTCTGCTCGATCTGACCGTTAACTCGCCACGAAACCCACATGGATGCGATCCCCTCGGCCCTCTCTACAGAACCCAGAAAGGAATTGACGATCCGACACCTTTCATCGATGCGCGATGAACGGCCGAGAATGTTTGTTCGATTCCTGGCCACATCGAACCTCGAATTGAAAAACGAATTGCAGATCTGAGTTACGCTCTTCGAGAGCTTCGAATCCATATATAATTTGCTATATTTTGTGGAGTTTGAAATTTCAGCTTTGGATTTGATATTTGATTTGTGTTTGGATCTAGAATTTATTTGTCTGCCATTGAGGAGGAGGAATAGTTGAAAACACGTATAGAAAAATGAGAAATAGGAGTAGGCTAGGGTTTATAACCAGGTATTTATAGGTAGGGTTGAAATAGAATAGATGGATCGGGTTGAATATACGCGCTAACGACAAAGTGGACCAAAAAGCCCGTTTCGACTCCGGAACAAAATTGGGTCAACCCATATATCAAAATAGGTATTTTTAAATATTTTAAACGCGATGGAACAAGTTTCAAGTCCAAATTCCATCGTATGAAGAAGTTATGCTAAAATCAATGTTTTCAAATTGATTTCAATTAAATTAATTTCACGGCGTTTCACGTTCGTACGATCAAACGACAAGTCCGATCGCTATGAAACTTGAAATCCTATAATAATTCATCGTTACGGTTCTGATGAAACTGGTTTCGTCGAAATCCGAGTCAGTGGCTATGGCTATTTTTGCATTAGTGAAATGAGTTAAAAATTAATTAATTAATCAAATTTTTAATTTCAATTCTATAATTGACAATTTTCCTCACTTTTAAATTTCTTAATCATTTATACAAGTTTTAAACAATTTAGATGTCTATTAACGTTGATTCGTTCTTCAATTTCATCGTTAAATTTCATTCTTCTTACATTCAGAAATTATAAATTTAATTTACAATAATTCCAATAAATTTACTTTTCATTCTATTTTTAGATCTATTATTAACCAACGGATGAAATTTACATTGAAATCAAATCCATTACATTGACAAAATGTTAAATTTTGATTTATTACAATTTATTACCAAAGTTTATTTAACACCTTACATAAACAAGTCACCTATATTAGTTGCCACCTATTTGCTTTTAATTGCATTTATAAGTTCGTTACTTATCAATCCAGATTATAATTCCATATTCAACGCTAATTTTATTTCATTACATTAATATACGCCTATTTACATCTTAATTTGAATAAATATTATATTACTAAATGTACTTCTATCAATTAAACACATTAATTAAGGTTTTAAAACCAATAAATGAATTTACCTTAATTCCATTCTTATACAGTTTATTACTCTACATATATCGCGTATTAATTCCTCAATTAACATACTTTGAACTATTTTCCCCCAATTTATCAATTACTACCTTAAAATAAACTTATGTTTCTATTTAATTTACATTTATTAAAAATTCATTTCAAATTTCAATCAACAATAGGTAACATACAATAAGCATTACTGTTACCCTTTAATCACATAAATAAGCTTTTATTACTTACAAAACAATGTTCCCATTTATTTTCATACAACTAATTTCATTCGCTTACGTTCAATTTATAGCCAAACATAACATTTAGATTATTTTCTATAATTGGAATTTTATGCAAGTTCATAAATCATTAACTTAAAATATCATTGTTTCTATTAAATTTTCATTCACACTTCCTTTACTATATTAATTATCATTAAAGTACGTTTATTATCAACAACGAACATTAAAATTACTTTTCTACCATTGATTGTATAAATCTTCAATTTATTACGTATTACTTCAACAGTAAATATACTTTTAATTTCATATATAGATCACAAGTTTACATTCCTTTACACTATCTTATGAAAACAATATACATTTCTAATACTTTATTACATTTATTGGAATTAAATTTCCAAATTTACTAGATACACAAATTATGATCTTACAGTTATTTCAATTAATTGGGATTGCGTTAAATTAATTATTTATTAACTTACATTAACATAATTGCATTAATTTACATTCAATAACAAATAAATCAATATATTATTTCACACATTAATACACTGATTGCATTTGTTTATACTATATTCCATTTAAAACTAAGTCATAACATTTGAATCATTATATTAAATTGGAATGTTCATTCACGTTCATTAATTATTAACTTGCAATAACGTATTTCCTTAATTTACATCCAATTACTGTTAACCATGTTTTATTACATTAAATCAATACAATACTTACCTCTAATTTCTCATATTCAATTTATATCTAGGTATAAACCTTTCACTACTCCATTTATCAAAGTTTTATTCAAATTATTAATAAATAGGTTTTAATTACCATTGTTATACTTTATTTTAGCGTTCATTTCAATATTAATGTATAAAGTTTTTTTATTTCTACTAAATTTAATTACAAAAATCTTATTTAATTAACAAATTTAATTGTCGAAATTTACGGGTCGTTACAAAAGGGTCGAAGGGGCAATGGTTTCAAAAACATACTCAAGAGAAATATTTCAATTAACACAAAAGGTTTTGACTTAGTCGAAACGTTTTGCTTTCGAGAAGGACGACTACATTATGTCCACAGCCTTTCGACAAGGTTGATTAAGTTCACGCTACAACACCTTTCGACCTTATCGAAAGGGGCTAAGGAAGGAAAACCAATGTTGCCGCCATAATCCGTTCAAAGCGGTAGAAATGTCAATTTGTGGCGTCAATTTTTCATCCATACAACTTGTAGCTTCCGGGCGAAGAAAACAGAAACTTCTGTTTTCCTAAACCTAATTACGAATCTAGGGTTTCAAAAAATTTATTAAACAAATAAATTAAACCCATTAAGAAAATGGATTTCAACAGGAATCGGTCTTTTTCAAAAAGCGTAAAAAATTATTATCAAACCAAAAATCCAAATTTTCTAAAGAAGAACAAAAATAGTAAATATTGAAATAAAATCCAAAATGAGAAACAAGTTATATCGATTCATGAAACTGAATTGGAAAATTTTTCTCAGTAAATCAAATCAAACCCACTCTCAAGAAATCGAAATTCCATCATTTCAAAGTCGAATCTCAATTTTGAGATTTGGAAAATCAAAGTTCAAATAAAACATGAAAAACAGAGAAGAGAAATTATAAAAATAGAAAAGTCTTAAACTTATGTTTGGATTGATTAGACTTTGATTTGGGAAAAAGAATGCTTGAGGATTTTGGAATTCGTTTACTTGTACTTGAAAATGCAATTGCAGGTAAATGAAGAAGAAGAGAGGAAGAGCGCATTTATAAGAAAAGATTTCAAAGGACTATCAACCGCTGGATCTGATTTGAATGGACTACCCAGATTCACGCGAGAAGATCAAAAGGTGGGAAAGTTCTAGATTTCGACAAAGTTAACTTGGAAAGTCAAGTGCATCCCTTTGTGGGGGGGAGGGGGTGGGGGGGCAAATGTTACTCCATAAGTTCACCTTTTGACTTAGTCGAAACCATTCTAAGTAGAGAATAAAAGAGAGAAAGAGAGAAGAATTCCAGTTGGACCTTTCGAAGGAGTCGAAGGGATGCTATCGCCAAAGTATGAAAGTTTCGAAACCTTTTAACGGTGTCAGAAGGTTTCTATAATCAAAATCTAGTAAGTTCATACCTCTTGAAGGACAAAGGAGTCGAAAGCACCCTTCCGCCTTCAGTAGCAACCTTTCGACTAGTAGAATCCATACGCATGAAGACCTTTTAAATGAGTCAAAGCAGCACCTTTCGAAGACAATGAAGAACAGCTCTTTGCATATGCACCAAACCTTTCGAAACCAAAGGTTTCGCCTTATTTAAACCACATAAAAGCAAGCATTGTCCTAAACAACCCCTTCGCGAAAGCTATAATAAGCCTTTCAAACCGGTCAAAGCCGATGTGTTCCAGAAGGGTTCCGCATCAAATCAGAAATAAGAGTTCAAATGTAACCAACATTATCAAAACCATTGATCAATGCCTATCGACAGAGTCGGAAGCACTTACAAGGCAACACAAAGAAGAGAGATGCAGCTCTTCCTTTCTAGAAAGGCGAAGCAGACTTGAGTTATTCGACGGCCACCTTTCAACCAAGTCAACAGCATTAGGGTCGAAAGGTGCTGACTGGCATCTATAAATAAGACCCAGTGGGTCAAGTTTTGAGGATCCGATTCATTCCATTCCAAACTTGTATCTTCTTAATCAAAAGTGTGTTAAAACCTAATTACAAAAATTTATTTGGTAATTTAGAGAAACAAAGTCTTCTTTTGCTTGTGAAAGGGAGGTCTCCAATATTTCTGATTACTATACTGTTATTAAAGCTTTTGTCAGGTTTAATTTTGTGTTTCAGGTGTCGCCTACATTGAAAGGTCCCTGTCGACATAGTCGAAACCCGGTAGATTTAAATAAATTTAGTTACATAATTCAAGCTACTTTCCTTTGAGTTTATACTTTCGACAAGGACGAAACCAAGCCTTGGTTTATTAGATCTTTGATTAATACAAGGTGCCAAGAGGTCAAGCTTTCGACAAGGTCGAAACCTAGTTCCAAATCATTTCAATTTGAGGTTCCCAATCCAAACCCAAGATATTTAAGACTATAGCTTTCGACATGGTCAAAACCCCAGCCCTAGAGTCTTGGATCAAGTCTTAACACCTAATCAACCCTACTTTCGATAGAGTTGAAACCTCTGCCTCAAATTCTTGAATAAAGTCCTAGCCACAAAATAGATAAGGCCTTCAACCAGTCGAAACCAACCAAGAAAAACCTTATCTAGGGTGTCCCAACTATTTCGAAAGGTGAGCCTTCGAAAGAAAAGTCAACCTATCTCAACTGGATTGAAAGGATGATTAGGGAAGAAGCCGACCCTTTCGAATGAGTCGAAAGGTCTGACCGAGCAACTTCTTATTTTTGCAACTTAATAAAAAGGAAATTCAAGAAGGATAAACTCCTACTAATCCTCTCTATCTACTTAAAGGATAAACCTTGTACCAAAACACAATTTTGGGGTGTTGACAAGATTTCTTGTTAACAACATATAAATACACACATATGTATCATATATAGATATGTATGTGTGTGCATGTGTAACATGATAACCCATGCAAGTTATGACATGCTCGTGTATAAATGTTAAGATTTACATTGCAACGGACAGGTTAGCTCATCTGATATGTAATGTGTGTTATCCAATTATATATATGTATATATATTATTACTTATATAAATATCATGTATATATATGTATGTATTTGTTAAGTTTTTTAAATAATTTTATATAAAAGTAATATGTACGTGTATGTACGTGTATAATTTCTGAATAAAATATTAATATATATGTGTATTATTACAACATTTCTGTTTAAATTTAAATAAATTATTTAAGTATTAAAATAATATGTATACATAATTTTTTTATTAAAACGTGAATAATACATGTAACGATATGTATAATTATAAACTAAATTTTTTATTTAAAATAATATACACAAAAATAAAAATAGTTATAAAATATGTATATATTAAATAATAAAATTAATTTTTTACAAATTTCAGATAGTTTGTATAGAAATAAATTATTATTAGTTTTATTATCTTAAAGTATATTTTTAATTGAATCTAAATTTGAAATTACATAAAATATTAATAAAAAAATATTTTCCAAACATTTTTTCAAATTTCAAATTCTCAGTAAATCATATATGATATTTTGAAATTTGGTAATTTTTTTACATTTTTCAGTGAAATTTCATTTTTTTATGACCAATTATAATAATAATTTTTAAAATAAAAAAATTGATTTTTAAAAATTTTATTTTCTAGATAAGAACTTAACTCATGGTAAGTTAATTTTATAAAATTAAAAAAATAAATTTCATCGCATATTTATTTTATATGATTTATTTGTGTAGTATATTGATTTAAATAATATTAATAATAATACATAATTATACAAATTAATTTTTTACTTTCAAAAATTACTGTTTCTATACAGTTATATGTATAGAATAATTTGATCAATTTTAACCATTGAATCATATTGGAATTAAATATAAACCATATATGTATAATTAAATAATACATATAATAATAATAATAATAATTAATATTTATATAATAGAAGGATATATGGATCTAATATACAAAAAATTGATTTACTTTTAATCTATAAGTATATACATACATATAACCAAACTAAATTACAACAACATTAATACATATCAGAATCGTCACCTAACAAACAATATAATAATTATATATATATATATATATATATATATATATATATATATAATGAAGTATTATCAGAAGATTATGAACTATAATTCAATGGAAATTGTACTTAAGAACCAATGTCTCGAACCACACATTGAAAGAATTTCTCGACTACCTTCTCGAATGGCTCATCAATGTGCCTCATGAGCTTGTCGCTTAAGTAATCATCCAACCCCGTAATAAGCTTCTCATTCTTCTTCGGTGGAGTGTCGATGAAAGACATTTCATTCTTTGATAAGGTATTAAACTCCACCACATACTTTAAGACAGACACATCCCTACTTCACGTCCCCAAACTTCCTAAACTGCACCGGCTTCTGGGTAGAACTTCTCCTCAAATCTAGTTTTGAACTAGTCCCAAGTGGACCAATCCTCGGGAGTTGCAACTTTAGTAGCATTCCACCGGTTCTTGGCTCTCCCTTGTAGATGTCGAGGAGCCAACCTCCTCTTCAATCCATAATCTAATTTCAAGTCATCAAAAATTCTTTTGTAGGTTTCCTATAAGTTCTACACTCCATGGCCGATTCTGTTTATTGGAATAGTTTGCCACCAATGCTAGAAAATCCTTATTCAACTTTGCAAAATCGACTCAAGATGCTTGCACACGAGAACTAATGCTAACATCAGAATTAGGAGCAAGCTCTTGGGCATTTTGTAGCCATTGCATTGAACATCGCCTGCAAATCAAGGTTAGCAGCCCTCGAGCCTCTCCTTCCTCAACTTTTAAGATGGAGTTTCTTATAGGATTTCTTGTATGCTGACTCGTTCTTGATGTGACTATGCGCACCTTTATGTCCAATGTTTTGCTAAATGGAAAAATCAACTCCACCAAAATACAGATCGTTGGTTTAGTATCCTGCAAATAAATAAATGCATATCAAAGAACTATCGATATAAGCTAACAATGGAATAGTCAAGTATAATGAAACATATAGTTATTGACCAAGGTTAACACTTCTAAGATCAATTGTCTTTGTCGGTGTCGAACATGCATAAGGAAATATTTTTTTCCACCATTCCCCCGATGCACCAGTACATGTCCCTCTAAAGTTATCTTATGGTTTGTAATGAGGATTGGGTCAGACCCCTTTTCTGGTGATTGGTGAATTACATACTTTATACATAACACTAGTTTATGTTGATTTCTTTCCATTACATGTTATGTCCTTCTATTTTACTTAGTCGTCTCAATTGCATGTATGCATACGATATGCCCTATCTACTTGAAGTAGTGTATGTATAAGTACCACAGTCCCCCTGTGGACCATGATACAATCTCCATAAGTCTCTATAACCCAGTACCTCATCAAGGTCCATTGTCAATGTAGTATAATGTCCTCATCGTCTTGCATACCAAGAAACTCCCATAGTACCTAATAATAACGTCATAATTGTTAATCGTATTCTATCAGTTTTTGAAAGACTTCCATAAAGGGTTATCTAGCCTTTCCTCTAACAGACAAACTAGTAAACAACTATAGCGGAGCATAACCTAAACATGATCTACACTACTAGGAGGTGTAGTTGTTTATGTGTAACCATTTTCTTTCCGCTGACTACTCAGGACTGATGAAGTTCTCGACCTAAGCTTCTACTCCCGAATATGGTACAAAACACAAAATGACATATCGTCGAGCCTTTCTCGCTGTCTCATTCAGATTGCCTTATGCAATCAAGGTGATACCCACTTGTTACTTAATACCCCGTAAAAGGTTGAAGCAAATTCTATTTATCCTTTTACACTTCGACCAAGGCAAACCTTCCTACTTAGGTATCTCTCACCTATACGCGGATGTATATAATTCCATGGGTCCTACAGTTAGATATGTCCCACATCAGTATAATGCATAATTGTCCTTTGTGGTGGGTAAACTTCTATTGTGTAAAACTACCCTCGCATTCCAACCCATTTTAATGAATATGACATTCTTATCTAAGCTAAGCTTTAGTTAACTTTAATAATTCACACCTATCATAAACGTATACTTGAGGCTATGCGTATATGTATATATATTCATTTTTATTTCATTAGTATGCCTCAAATGTTCAACTACTCATATTAGGTTATTTTTACTTAATTGACTCCTTGTTTCATTAATCTTGGTTAAATATCATTTAACACTTTTCTTGAACTTAGAAGATTTAAGTACCTTTTACTATTTACTTTCTTCTCATATTATTGAATTTTTATTTCTAAGCTTTTTAACCCTTACCACTCTTCCTTATTTAGTGGAATCCTTAAACCTATACAATTTATATACTTCTTTCCTTTATTCATTTTATTACTTGCCTACCTTTTCATCGTTTACTATTTTCTTTCCACTTAGTCCTTATTGCACATATAGATATATAAATTTTACAATTTAACCGTTGTTATTATCATGACTATAATTATTTAATTCATATTTAAGGATTTCAGCATTTTAATGCATTGGAATCGCATCTCATTTAAAAAGGAAGGTTAACAATATAAATTTCTATATCTTAGCCAAAAAAGAGAATTTGTGTTATGTTTGTAATTACAAGGAATTATAATTTTTTAATTATTGAAATAGCCAGTACAAAATAAGGTAGATATCCAAATTTTATACATCTCTTTCTTTTAGGAGTGTTCCTTGTTCTTTCAAACGATACACTTATACTTGTGAATCCGAACTTAATAATCTATAAACATTTACATTGCAACACCCAATATTCCAACAAATTAAAATGCTATTTAAATCACAATAATTTATTGTGATAATTTCTAATTTATATTTACTTGCATAAACCATTTAACCGACAAATCTAGAACTACTACATAATTTATCAAATTCGGGGACTAATACTATCTAATACTTTCCATATTCCTATACACGCAATATTAAATTTAAGTTATTAATCACTGTATATGTAAGCAAGGTTTTAGATTTCATTACACGGATGTAATTAATCCTATATCTCCAAATAATGAAATCAAGGCATATAAGGAACATATTTACAATGAAATAAATAAAATATTATATAAAAACATATAATTTTCCCACTCGCCTTTAAGCTTTTCGAATCTTCGTAACTAATCCCTATTATTTCAATTTTACTCCCTTTATTCTTCCTATTTGAATACGTATCAGCAAGCATACATCTACCTAAGGTTTTTTGGATTTCGATCACGTTTCGTCTTAGAAAATTTGCATACATTATCTCATATCAGACAAGGTCTCGGGTGAGATGAGTGTATCTCAGGTGTATATCTTGGATTGACATCTTGAACTTTAAAGTTCATCTCAAGACTATCTTGGAGTAACATAAGTTTAAATTTGATATTTTTAAGATTATTGTAATAATTGTTTTCTATATGTAAAAAAATTTAATATAAAATTTGTATAAAATGATAATATTAATTTTACATTTTAGATCTGAATGATAACATGATTGACTTGTTATCAACCAAATGATTCCCTACTCATTTAAATAATTAAAGTAAAAAAATAAATAATAACTTTTTTGCTCACTCGTTAAACGGTAAAAAAAAGAATTAAAGGGCAAGTAAAAAGTCATTAGAGTGTATTTTCTTGTGGACTCACATAAGAAGTAAAAATAATGTAAATGAAAAAGCATGACTGCGCATGAGAACTTCAATTGAGATCTCACCTCAAATTTCACTACCTTGGACGAGATGAGTGTAAAATAATATATAAAAAATCCAATGTCGCGTTTGTTAAATCTCATCTCGCTCAAGTTCGAAAATGAGATCTCGAGCGATATCTTTGGCAAGATGAATGAGTTCCAAAACAGTGCATATACCTATTAAAAATCTGGATCTGAGAGGAGATTTGAATTTAGTTTAAATTTAGATCCAGATTTGTAATTTACATTGCCTTTGATGATTTGATCGAGACTTACTCTTTTTCTCAATTGTCCTCTACTAATCTTCACTTGTATATATGTATATAAAGTATAATTTTATTTAGAATTAAGAATTTGTGGAGGAGAAAATGACAGAGCTTTGCCATATTATTCAGAAAATATAAGAAGAAAATTGAATGGTTAGGCCTGTATTTATAGGGTTCGAATCAATGGCAACCGTTCGATCAAATTATTTTAAATCCAGGCCATTCGGCCATGTCAGATTCCATAGTCGACACATCTACCGGTCGACCACCATCCCTAACGGTTGACTGCTAGGTGTCGACTGATCAAAAATAGGGGTCGATTGGTTTGTGCTAATTTGTTAATTGATTACTGACATTATATTGTGTTAACTTAAGTCCTTTCAACAATCCGAGATAATTTGTTCCACGTTAGTATTTACTTAAACCCTAAGCAACAGTTAACATTAATCAACTGTTTTATTGCTCCATTAACTACATATATAATTACTTTTGGTTTGAAAACTTCAAATGAGGATAACTTGTCGTTTGAACTTCGATCAGAAAACTTTATATATGAAAATTGATCGGAAAATCGCTATGAACCCAATAGTGCAAGTTTCATAGTAAAATTTTGACGTTTGAGAAAATTTTATTTTTGATGTTATTATTGATTAATTAATTTCTTTTTTAATTAATTACGGGGTTCTACGTTCTCCACTCTTAAAAGAATTTCATTCCCGAAAATTCTCAAAGACTGAATCATGTAACATAACGTGCAACAAATCTAGGCTAATCAACCAATCTATATGCAACCAATGGTGTACAAGTACATATGCATCACAACATATCTGCCATGTATGCAGAATAATTCTAAATCAATGCCTTCTATTTTTGAAAATATGGTGCAAGCAATTTATATACACGGGCAATGTTATATATATGCAAATCTTGAAAATCGAAAACATTGTTTATACATCCAAATTTTCCTACACTTCTACGAGTGAAAGAATAGTTCGACCAATTTTTCTTCCGACTCTACCATCCAAAATCCTAGCACACCATTGCTAACATCCAAAATTTTTGAAAATTTCAGTTTTGCAAACCTATACTCTTATGTTGGAAAAGGGTTTAGATGGAGAATTCCATAGTTTCATCCTTCTCTTATGTACCATTTCCCACTGTAACTTGGAACTTCTCTTTTGCCCCCAATCATTTTCAACCTTTTCAAGTATAGACCAAATAAGGAAGTTTACTTTTAAATTTTTAAACTTATTTTAAAATTTATTTTAGTACAAAGTTATTTTAAAATAAGTTTGGTTCACCTATCAACAAGGTATGGAAAAAGAGATTCCATAGCTAAAACTTCTTTTTCCCTTTCACCTACTATATCTTATTTTACTGTCACTACTGCTGCACGGCAAAATCCCTACTTCCTAATTATCGACATCTTCTCTTACTAAGCATATAGCACTTCAGGAATCAAATATTTTCTCTTTTTTCGCATAAAATTATTTCACAATAAACTAGAGATGTTTGGAAAAAAATTAAAATTTTCAATTTCACCATAATTTTTTTTCAATAAATTTTCATAAAAGTATTTTATCTCTAAAATCATGAATTTTAAACTAAACTTTTTAAAGTACATTTTTTATCAAAACAATTTATGCCACATCCTACGTAGTCGAGGTTTAGTCAATAGTAAACAACCATAATGGACTCTATACTGTTACATGGTAAATGTCAATTTCAAAAACATTTCTTTTAATTTTGAATAACAACAACACATAAGTTCATTCGTAAATTTCAGCTATTAAGGCTTAAGGATAGTGACCCGTAGATCCGTAATAACCTTTCCTAGTCCTTCGCTAACCGAAATTTATTTTTCAAAATTTTACTAATTTTTAGGACTTAACCTAAATTTTATTTTAATGTTTAATTAAACAAATTTCCTAATTTATTTTATAACTTTCAACCTCTTCCTATTTTCTTTTCTTTCGCATTAATTAAGTGTCCACATAAGATTTTTTATTTACATAATTTCTCATATGTATAGCGGTCAACCCAAAAAACCAATTTCAAAAGGAACATTTCTCATAATATCATAGGCATTTATACAATAGAAACAACTAATGTAACCCAAACCTAAAAGAAAAATTTACTGGAAGATTCCCTTCAACATCAAAACAACAATTGACATTATGATTTTATAGTCCTATCACTTCTAACTTACATTAAATGGACCTTTCTAACCTACCGTTGTACTGTAACCCACATATCTTAATCCACCCTTCTGGTTTCTAGTAAATAAGGTCCACTTATTAGTTTTAATTACTACCATAAATTATAGGCTGAATATGCATTTCCACATTGTAGCGGGATATGAAATACAAACTATGCACATTTAGAATAACTTATTGGAAAATTTGGCTCGGTGAAATAACTTTCCTACCTTCAATCCTACCCTCTTTAATCCTGAGCCAACCAACATCCTCTATGTATGTTTACCATCTCATTACCCTTTATTACTATCTTTTTTAATACAATTCTCTTGATTGTATTCTCAAATTTTGGTATTTACTTCCTTGAGCTTTCATGCAAGTATACACTAGAACTCACAGAAATATACTTTGATACCATTCATCATTCCTTCGTGGGTTCTTCTTGTGAATTTCACATATGTCTTACTAAACATTCCTAGGTTTATACTGATATTCCTTACATTCTATGAGGATTCCTTATTGCTATTCTATGAGCAGACATCGCTATTTTTTTCATAGCCTTATCTTTTACCCGTCCTACCTAGGTAATCATCTATCTACTCCATATTTAAATTTTGGTTTGGTTTTTGCCACTTTTTTTGAAAAATTCAAAATTCAAAATTTGAAGTACCTGGTCCTAAACTTTATCTTTAAAAGTATAAACTAAGAAACTTTTAATTAAATGCAAAAATAACATGGTGTCTTAACTTTTAAATTTATTATTTAGGATTTTGAATTAAGCTTATTCATAAGTCTAAAAGAAAATATTAACAATTTAATTCTAAAAAGTTCCTTTCCCTTCCCTTCAAATCAATCTTTTCTTTAAACCTCTTTTACAAAACAAGGATTTTTGCTTCTTAAAATTAGTATTTTTAACTTAAACCATTTACTTTAAAACTTACCAAACCATTTCTTTGATAATTCTAACAAAAAATTAAAGCAAACAAGGAAATTTTCACCTTATTACTTTCCTATTACTCATTCTATCTTCACTTCCAATCTTTAGCGGAGTCTCTAATAGCATGTGAGATGGACTTTTAAAAGATATGTGCACTCAATGCGCACAACTATGGAAAATATCCATTTTCCTTTGTTTGCCTTTAATTTCCTATGTTGTTTCTAATTAGATTACTAGAATTATTTTTAATAAATTCTCCAACATTATTGCTAATTGCTAATATTATTTTATTTGAATTCCTAATATTGTTTCTATTTATGTTTCATAATGTTACTACTATTAAACTTTTCTTTACCTAAACTGCTCTTATTTAAATTGCTTATACTTATACGGTTTTACTCTAAATTGATTGTCTTTTTTATTGAACCATTGCAGTGCTTTCGCCTATTGCTTTATTTTCATGTTTTTTCTTCTTTCCTGTACTTTTTTCCCCATTTAAAATTTGTACCAATTCATGTTGTCCATCCTTAAAAAAAATTACAACTAAAATATTCCTTTTATCCCAAAAAAATCAATGAGCTATGTACGCTCTACTATTTTTTCAAAGGAATTAACTTTTTATTAGAACCTTTTACTGAAATTTCCAATTTAAAAAATTTTATTTTCTGCTAGAACTTTTTACTTATATAAAATGTAGATATTTTAATCCTTTTGAAATTTAATATTCACTTATTTTTCAAAAATAGGGATTTTTTACCTTTAATAATTCCTTTGAAATTTATTTCAAATACATTATTTATATAGTTTTTGCAACTTTTATATTAAAATTATTTCATATGAGGTCGGACTTAGAATGGATTTTTATTTGTCTTTCCTTTCGACTTTTCTTCTTTTCTTACTTTATGACTTATCTTCCTTTAGAATATTAAAATCTAGTTATCATCTTGAAGTTATTGTTAGGACCTGAGATGCTGGTTTTGATGACAACAACCTTCTAACTTGTCTTATTATAAAATAATCCTAACAATGTTGTCTAGATAGATATGTACATGTAGGATATATATATGTAGGTATTGATTACTGAAGACTAATCAGTATAAAGACTCAAGATTCAGAATGAAGACATCAAGATTGAAGACTCTAGAGAATCAAGTTCAAGATTTCAAGATATGTGTCTAGTTTTTGTTAAAATTTCATAATAGCACGGAAATCTTCATTCCAAATTTCATTTGGGATGGAACCCATTTCTACCTTCTTAGTGGCTTACAAACCCATGACAAGTAGTTTACAAACGTATGACAAATGGCTTATAAACCCACGAACATCCTGGTTTTGTATAAGTTCTCGAGTCCTAATGAGATGAGATATTCTACAGGAAGAAGCTAGCAAAACTACTTCAAAATGTTTTTTCAAAATGCTTTTTCAAAACTGCTTTTCAAAATGTTTTAGCCTTAAATAATCTTTGTTTTTGTTTTTAAAATAAACTCTTATTTTAAACTTCGTTTGTTTTTAAAAAAATATCTTCTGATTTTTAAATATTCTTTATACACACACACACACACTTGTGATTTAAAATCAAATTTATATATACATTCTAAAAATATATTTTTCTACTCTTCTTTATTTTAAAACATAAGAGAATTAGTTTATTTTACTCCAAAATCATTTTATATTATTTTCCTTCCAATACCATTTTCAAAACGAATTTTACATTGTTTTTTAACTAAGGATGTCGATATCATGGGATACCCCATGTTGAAATGTTGGCCGTTGAATTCAAAAGTTTCAATTTTCAAAAGAAGTGTCTATTCGTTTAAATCTCTTCATGAATGGTTATGACCGTTATTACTCTATAAATAGCCTTCACAAATGAATTTTTTAACTAACTATTTTCTTATTTTCTTCACTCCTTCTTCTCCACAAATCCATATTCTAAAAGAACTCATATTTTTATGATCTTGCTGAAATTCTGCCGAATTCTCAAGTGAATCAAATTAAAATATTATTCTTGTTTGATTCTCTGTCCTCTCTCGAAGATCAAAGTGCTATTTAGAGTTATAGGATCAATTTGTAATCAAAAGTTTATTGAGTTTCTCTATAAGGTGTGGTTGTGCCTGGAAATCAATTTGGTGATCTTGTGTCCCATAAATCAAGATAGTTTGTCCCAGACTCGAGAGACAGGAGGGTACCACAATGCCTTTAGAAATTGAGGATTGTAATCTCGACGTTGGTATAATAAAAATCTACATGAGGTGTTTGCTTTGGTACAAGGTTGGATGTAGGGTAACTCCAAACCAGTATAAAATCCGGTGTGTTCTTTCTTTTACTGCTTTTATTAACTTTCTACATCTATGTTTGATTTTGTAATTTTTCTGTAATTAAGTTCTGCCTTTGTTTATGTCATAATTTTTAAATTAGTTCATATAAGTCTTCGAATTCATTAAACACTATTCACGCCCCCTCTAGTATTAAATTAGCCTTAAGATCCTTAATTCACACTCCCTTTTAATTGGTATCAAAGCGAGGTTTTCATAGTTTTCATAATCTGAAACTTGAAAATTGTTTTAATGGCTACCAACACTGGTAATGTCAACTATGGCACTAGTTCTGTTGACATTAACACTAATTCATTTATAGAAGGTTAATCTACTGTCAGACCACCATTTTTCAATGGCAGTAGTTATGCATATTGGGCTTGTAGAATGAAAATTCATTTACAATCAGTAGGATTAGATACTTGGAATATCACACAAACTAAGCATATTAAACCAACTACCGATTTTTCCCAGTGGACTGCAGAGCAAAAGGGTGTCGCACAAAATAAGTCAAAGCCATGAATATATTATTTTGTTCATTAGATAGGAATGAGTTTAATAGAGTGTCTGTTTGTAAGTCTGCATTTGAAATTTAGAAAACTTTGCAAGTTACTCATGAAGGAACAAGCAAAATTAAACAAACTAAAATTTCCATATTAACTAAATCAGTTTCAATTATTTAAAATTCATGCAAATGAATCCATTTTCGACATGTATTGTCAATTTCAAGATATTGTTCATTCACTAATTTCAATGGGAAAAAGCTTTTGGGAGGAAGAACAAGTCAGAAAAATTCAAAATTCACTCACTCCAAAACGGGATCAAAAGACACTTGCAATTGAAGAAGCAAATGATATCAGTTTAATGAAAATAGAAGAATTGATTGGGAATCTGATGTCTTATGAAGTTCAAGTGCAAGGAAGAAGAGAACACAAAGCTACAGAAAAGAAGTCATTAGCATTCAATGCAACAACTGAAGATTCGAAACCAGACAGTGATGAGGAGATTGCTTTCATGACAAGAAACTTCTGGAAATTCCTAAAATATAGAAAAATGAATAATTACAAAAGAAATGATCAAAGGAATTCTAGAAATAATACGGAGAACGTCAACAATGATAGATGCTACAATTGCAATAAAGTCGGGCATCATAGGAAAGATTGTCCATATCCAGAGAAGCAGTTGTTCCCTCCAAACAATGATTCGTCAAGGAAAAGAAAGAAAACATACACAGAAACTCTTGATGACTCAGACTCATTATCCAGTGACGATGAAAAGAAGACGGATAATTCAAATCTATGTTTCACTGCTATTCATGAATCAGACGACGATGGGAGTATGGATCTAAAAATAGGTATGCATTTACATTATTTTTAATTTTTATTGTTTGAATGGATGCTTGTTTGTTTGCTTGATTATTTTTTAAAAATCCCTTGAATTTTAAATTTAAATTTATCCCTTGAAATTTGAATTTTAAATTCAAAAATAATATTATTTTAATAATATTTTATATATTAATTTATTAATATTTAAGTATTATTATATTTAATGTTATCACATGAATTATGTAAGTAGAATATAGGATATAATATATATGTTTATTAGAAATTAGGAATGGAAACTTGTCCTTTGATTCAATAGGCACATGTCGACGTATCCGGATACCCCATGTCGACATGCCCCTCAGAATTTGAATTCAAAGAATTTCACTCCACCTTTTCACCAACTTCAATGCTCTGGAAAGATGCCTCTTGACCAGAGAGCATGTCCACAGAATCTCTATATAATTGCTCTCCTTATCGTCACTTTTCACTTTTATTTCAAATTTCAAATTTATCTTCATTATCTTCTACTCCTCTCAAACTTCTTCAATGGCCTCTTCAAGCACTCCTAACACCATTAGGCTTTCAAAAGTTGTCAAAAACTTTCTTTTTAATGACTCGGAAGCTATCAAAGCTTAAATCAACTATGTAAACTTAGGTAAAATTCATACGGGTAAATTTGCTATTTTTGAAGATTTTCTTTCTTATGAAATTGAAAATCATTTTCAACAATTTTCTATTCTTAGCGTAGTAGATAACAAAAAAATGATTTTGTACTTATCCAAATCTTGTTAAGATGTTTTATGCAAATTTGAATCGTGGTTTTTATGATGGGCAAGATGGACAAATTTGGAGTAGTGTTAAAGGAACATAAATAGTTTTGGATTGTAAAATTTTAGGAAATATTTTGGGATGCAAGTATACCGGAATGAATCTCTCGGAATTTCAAATTAATGAAAATGATCGAGAGACCTTTTATCACATCTTGAAGGGGATGACAATTTTGAATTTAAAAATCATTATTTTCGTCCAAAAGCAAGAATTGTTAACCTTCTTATTCAACACACTCTTATACCAAGATCGAAAAACTACAACAACCCGACATTGCAAGTTTGCAAAGCCCTTTTTGCAATTATTGGAAATTATGATATTAATTGGGCTAAAGTTATTTTGGATGAGCTAAGGCCAAGAATTTTACTATGGGCGAAAACACATTATATCATGGAGTTTATCTCACTCAGATTTTTTATGTTTTGGAGTTCATTTCAAAAGGGAAGAATTTATAGCTAGAAAAGTGTTCAACCATGAAAATATTTCCCTTATGCAAATTCCATTAGTGTTTTAACCATATAAAACACTTACGGAAAAGGAAGAAAAGCTTTTTCATGAAGAGACGGAAGAAATGGAGGAGGAAGAAGAAGAAGAGGAAGAGGAAGGAATGAAATTGAAGAGGAGGAAGATCAAGAAACTTCCTTAGAGAGTATTGAATATCTTACTAATCACGCTAATCCATCCAATAAGACCATTCTCAATAATCAAAGAATTAGTGGAAAATCAAAAGACACTTAAAAGATCAGTGAGTAAAGAAAATGGATAAGATTTCTATTAAAATCGACAATTTCTTTGGGAAAATTAGTAGAAAGCTTGGATTATCATCTTCTTCATCTTTATCTATATAGTTTTGGTTCATGTTATCTTATTTGTTTCAAGTTCTATCCATGTATTTTTCTTTATTTTAGTTAATATTATATTATTTTATGTAATGTTGACTAGAATCATTAATGAAATCTTTTATTTCCAGTTATTCAACTTCACTTGTCTCTGTAATTGCTTGTTTTTATATTATATAAATTTTAGTTGCATAGATTTGTTCATAATATTAAAAACAAAGAAAATTGTCACTTTAGGCAGAGGCATGTCGACATACCCCATCCCCCCATATCGACGTGCAACGGGCAGAAAGTAGTTACACTTTCAAATTTTAATTTCATGTAACCAACTTGTGTCTATTCATTCTAATGAATTTTTACCCCTATTTATACTTGTTTATTCTAGAATAAATTATCAAACTTCATTTCTAATCACTTCCTTTCATATTTCTTCCTATTTCTTGAATTATGGCTTCTCCAATTAAGAATCTAAGTGATAATCTTGAGGAAATTCTCACTTTCTTCAAAAATATCCTTACATTCATACTTCGTAATTAGCTTCACTTAGAATTGAGTCAAGTGCAGATGATCAAGGAGCAAGAGAGATACTACGACGCCCTTCGTTGGATGATCTCGGCCCTTAACAAGGATGATCTCGAAGGAAATCCACTAGTCACTCTTGACAAAAATAAAGAAGAATGGAATGCCATCAAAGCAGACCCTATCTTTGAAGAAGATGGATGAGTGGAAGTACCAAGGAATGTCTAGTCATTCTGTATGTTATTTGTTTGATTTGGTTGGTGTGTTTTAAACTTGATTGACTTGACTTATTTAAAACATTTGGTATGGTTTTTATATATGGTTGGATTAAATAATTACTGTTAATATGATTTGATGATGATTGATTTACTTCTGAATTACACTTATGACCACACATAGCACTTATTACACTTATATATGGATTACTCTATTATGGTTGATTATCTTATATCAAGTTCAGGGAATTTATTTGTAAGAAGTTTTTGTTGATGACAAAGGGTAGGAAGCTATAAAATAGTAGTTGGCTTGGAGTAAGGGGGAGTCATGGAGTAAGGGGGAGTTATGATAAGAGTTATGGTACGGTAAATATATTTTATAAAAACAAGTTGTCATCATCAAAAAGGGTAGATTGTTAGGAACTGAGATGTTGATTTTGATGACAACAGCCTTTTAACTTATCTTATTATAAAATATATACTAAAACTGTTGTCTAGATAGATATGTATATGCAAGATATATATATATATATATATATATATATATATATATATGCAGATATCGATTACTGAAGACTGATCAGTATAAAGACTTAAGACTCAAGATTCAGAATGAAGATATCAAGATTGAAGACTCTAGAGCATCAAGATCAAGATTTCAAGATATGTGTCTATTTTTTGTTAAAGCATGGAAATCTTCATTCCAAATTTCATCCGGGATGGAACCCATTTCTACCTTCTTAGTGGCTTACAAACCCACGACAAGTAGCTTACAAACCTACGACAAGTGGCTTACAAACCCACGAACATCCTGGTTTTGTACAAGTTTTCGAGTCCTGATCTGATGAGATATTTTGCAGGAAGAAGCTTGCAAAACTACTTCAAAATGGTTTTTCAAAATGATTTTTCAAAACTGCTTTTCAAAATGTTTTAGCCTTAAAATAATCTTTGTTTTTTTTTTTAAATTAAACTCTTGTTTTGAACTTCGTTTGTTTTTTGAAAAAACTATCTTCTGATTTTTAAATATTCTTTATAATATATATATATATGTATGTACTTGAGATTTAAAATAAAATTTATATATACATTCTAAAAAAATAATTTTCTATTCTTCTTTATTTTAAAACATAAGAAAATAAGTTTATTTTACCCCCGAATCATTTTATCTTGTTTTCCTTTCAATACCATTTTCAAAACAAATTTTACCTTGTTTGTTAACTAATGATGTCGACATCATGGGATACCCTATGTCGACATGGTGGCCGTTGAATTCAAAAGTTTCAATTTACAAAAGAAGTGTCTATTCGTTTAAATCTCTTCACGAAGGGTCATGACCGTTACTACTCTATAAATAGCCTTCACAAATGAATTTTTTAACTAATTATTTTCTTATTTTCTTCGCTCCTTCTCCACTAATCCATATTCCAAAAAAAATCATATTTTTAAGATCGTGCCGAAATTCTGATGAATTCTCAAGTGAATCAAATTAGAATATCATTCTTGTTTGATTCTATGTCCTCTCTCGAAGATCAAAGTGCTATTCAGAGTTATAGGATCAATTTGTAATCAAAAGTTTATCGAGTCCCTCTAAAAGGTGTGGTTGTGCCTGAAAATCAATGGGGTGATCTTGTGTCCCGTAAATTAACAAAGCGTGCCCCGGGCTCGAGAGACAGGAGGGTACCTCAAGGCCTTTAGAAATTGAGGATTGTAATCTCGACATTGGTATAATAAAAATCTGTATGAGATGTTTGCCTCGGTACAGGACTGGATGTAGGGTAACTTCGAACCAGTATAAAATCCGGCGTGTTTTTTCTTTTAATGCTTTTATTTACTTTCTGCATCTGCGTTTGATTCTATAATTGTTCTGTAATTAAGTTCTACATTTTTTTATATCATAATTTTTAAATTATTTCATATAAGCCCTCTAGTGTTAAATTAGCCTTAAGATCCTTAATACACACTCCTTTCAGTTATTACTACCCATATCTTTTGGAAACTTACTTCTTCCAAATATCTGCAACATATAGATTCTTAATTTTTCCTTATCTGGATCTAATGTACATCATCAATCAACAATCCTGGGGGAATCTACAACCATTATGCTATCTGGGCCTAACTGGAGAGTCACTTACCATCCAACTTCGAGGACCCTTCCATATGTTGCACTCTTGCTCTTGTTAAGTCAACGCCTTCCAATATAACCTACTTCTCGTGGGGTAATCGGGATAGGTGTATACCTACAACTTCTTCTATTATTCCAACTCATAATTATGTTATCCATCTTTTTAGAATATGGTTGCAACTACTTCTATAGTTAGAATGTGTAGAGTTTTGCATATAATGTATAGTTTGTAGTAAAAATACAAATACATTCATTCATCGTATCCTAATTTTAAAGATCGACTAACCTAATCTCCAATACCAAATGTGACAACCATCACCTTCATGGGCCTGAATTTTCGCTAAATCAAAAACTCAAATCCACCAAAGCACGGATCATTAGTTTGGTATCTTGGAAGTAAATAAATACGTATCAGAGCAATATTAAAATAAACTTACAGTGGAATAGTAAAGTATAATGAAACATATAGATATTGACCAAGTTGACACTTCTGAGATCAAGTGTCTTTGTTAGTGCGAACATGCATTAGGAAATCTATCCTTCCACTATTCCTTCCTTGCACCAGTACTTATCCCTCTAAAGTTATCCTATGGTTTATAATAAGGAGGGGGCCAGAAATTTTTTTTATGATTGGTAAATTAAGCACCTTATATATAACATTAGTATGACATTTTATTTTACTTAGTTGTCTCGACTCCACGTACACGTACGATAACCCCATCTACTCGAAGTAGAAACAACTACATACGTGTGTATATAAGTACCATAGTCCCCCTTTGAACGAAGATACCATCCCTTCTAATATCTGTAACCCAACACCTTGTCAAAATCCATTGTTAACGTGGTACCATGTCCTCGTCGTCATGCATACCAAGGAACTCCCATAGTGCCCAATAATGGCGTCATAATTATTAGCCATATTCTATCTGTTTTCGAAAAGACCACCATAAAGATTTAACTATCCTTGCCCCTAGCAAACAAACTATCAAAAAGCTATGGCAGTGCATGACATAAACGTGATCTACACTAGTAGGAGGTATAGCCATTTAGGCATAACACTTGTCTTTCTGTTGACCACGCAAGACTGATGATGTTCTCGACCTATGTACATCTCCTACTCCCGAATATGGTACTAATCTCACAATAACATAGCACCGAGCATTGCTCACTATCCTATTTAGATTTCCTAATGCAATCAAGGTGATACTACTTGTTATTTAATACCCCATAAAGGTTGAAATAAACTCTACTTGTCCTTTGACATTTTAACCGAGGCAAACCTTTCTACTTGGGTATCCCTCACCTATATACGAACGTATATAATTCCGTTGGTTCTATAGTTGGATATGTCCCACATCAGTATAATGTGTACACAATTATCGGTAGCCCTTGTGGTGGGCAGACTTCTGTTGTGTGATACTACTGACCTTGCATTCCAACCCATTTTAATGACTATGTCATTCTAATCAAAGCTAAGATTTAGTTAACTTTAATAATTCACACTCATCATAAATGTATACTTAAAGGCTATATATGTATGTATATGTATTCATTCTTATTTCACTATTACGGCTCAAATGTTCAACTACTCATATTCAGTTATTTCTATTTAACTGACTACTTATTTCATTAATCTGGGTTTAATATCATTTACCCCTTTCTTGAACTTAAAAGATTTAAGTACCTTTTACTATTTACTTTCTTCTCTTATTATTGAATCTTTATTACTATCCTTTTTAACCTTTACGACTATTCCTTGTTTAATGGACTCCCCATGCTATATATTTTATACACTTCTAGCCTTTATTCATTTTATTAATTGCCTACCTTTTTATCATTTACTGATTAATTTCTATCTTGACTTTATTGCATATATAAATATATAAATTTTACAATTTAACCGTTATTATCATCACAAAAATTCTTTAATTCATATTTAGGGGTTTGTTCATTTTAATACATTAGAATCACATCTCACTCAAAAGGAAAGGTTAACACTGTAAATTTCTATATTTTATCTAAAACTGGAATTTATATTACATTTGGAATTACAAGGAATTATGTTTTGTAAATATTGTAATAGATAGTACAAGATACGGTAAATATCACTATTTTATACAACTCTGTGATATCTCGGAATTTCAAGAAAATTTAATTGTGATAATCTCTTTTATAAATTATTTAAGTTGGTAAAATTGTTATTTTCAAACAATAAATAATAATGTAATGTTTTTAAATATAGAGATAAATAGATTTTAAATAGACTTATTTTTTTGAATTTAATAAGTGTTGTTTATATATATATATATATATATATATATATATATATATATATATATATATGAGTCGATTTTAAATCAAATGTGAATTTGGAAAAAAACTTTTATATAAATAGGATTTGTGCTTTATAAATAAATTGTGATTTGGAATTTGGATTTGAAATTCAAATATATATATATATATATATATTGAAAATATTACTTGTAACAAATAGTTGTATATTTAAAGAACCTCATTTAATAAAAACATAGTAGATAATTATATATAAACATTTATTAACCTAATACATAATTTATAAAATATAATACATATGTTAAAATAAGAAATATTTAATTTATAGATTCAAAACACTTGTAAGCTTGTAATACATATACTTAAACATGTGTAGGCTTAGAGAAAAATATATGTTACAAGTGGCATTTTCGTTTAATGCAAAAATATGGATATCATGTATTACAAAAAAAAGACCAGGTGCCACTTTTACATTTCAAAAACCTGAGAAAAGTTTTTACAAACCTAAACAAATTCAAATCTTCAACCTGGAATCAAAGCAGACCTCATCTTTGTTTCAAAATCAGAGCAGGAATTATCTCCACAAGATCTAGTATCAAAGTATTCCTGTTTTAATAGAATCGGCATTCAAGTCTTTTAAAATCAAATCACATTTTCCAGATCAAGGTTCTTTCCCTCTGTTTCTTGTTCAAGCTATAAAGGTGAGTAAACCTGTTTCTTTTAAAAACAGTTTAAAATTTGAAGATGAAACTTAAATATATGTGAATGTGTGTGATAGTTATGGAATGCATGGATGTTTTAGCTTGAATATGTCTAGAATTGATATTTGAATTGTGAATATGCCTGTACATATGTTGTATTTTGGGTTCTCTGTGGTTTTCAGTTCTTGGAATTTCCTTCAAAAATCCAAATCTTCAAATACAATTAGTTTAAGCCTGGATCTCTAAATGAAAGTTAATGATAACAACATGATAGAAATTATAAAAATGTTTTTAAGGTTTTAAATTCAATAAATATTTCAGAATTAAGAAAATACTATGATGATCAGTAATTGGTCAAAAATATGGAAACAATTTAATGATTTGATTGTATGAGTGGATTCAAGGTAGAAAATCATGAATTTAGGTATAAAGATTTAGATTTTTAGTTTGGGAATGGTTAAGATATTCGAGTTTGAACGGAATTGGGTATTTTTGAAATCGACGGTGATCAATGTCGATTTAGAGCTCGGGTTTTTGCCGAGGAGTGGTCGGAGTATCGTAGATCCCTGGAAAATGGTGGAAGGCCTTACTGATGATCGTGGTAGCCGGTAGGAGGCGTATTAGGGTTTGGTGTTTCATGTTGGTCGAGTGGTTGTGCATGGCGCGGCGGCGATGATGCTCCGGAATCAATCGCAGTAGGGGTGATGGATGCGGGGGTTCGAGACGAAGCTTGGATGAAGATGGTGGGGGACACGGAGGTCAGGTTCGTCGAGGAGGGGTGTTTTTCCGATCGTCTATTTGGTTTAGTTTTGGTCGAGTTGCTTGATTTCTGTTGGACTTCGATTTCATAGTTTGGCTTGTTCTTGTCGAACGTCGTGGTCGATTGTGAGCTGGTGATGGCCAGAGAGACGATCGGCGTTGAGATTTCCAGTCGCGCACATGACCGGAGATGATAAGCGTATCTGGTATGTGAAGGTGGAGAAGAAGGAGTTTGGGGCTCGGGTTGGTTCTCGTGTTTTTGGCTGTTCAACTCGAAGTCAAGGGTGACTCGAGCATCTGGTTGACGTGTCTCGGGTTTTACCAGTGTTTTGCTCGGGTTTGATGTTGATAGGATTTCCAGATTTTAAATTTGCAAGTACTTGAATGAAATTGTAAATTTAAAATACAATGGTGACCGGGATTTTTATTATGTAAAGAAGGATTAAGTAATTTAGTGATAAGTTTTAATTTAATAAAATAAAAGTAATAACTTTAATTAAGTTTTTAATTATGAATTTTATCATATTTAAACATATAAAACAATTTGGATACCAAATTGTAATGAGATGTTGGAATAATTAAGTTTTACAAATGGTGAGTTTTGTTTAATTTTATTTAAACAAGCTAATTAAAGTTTTCCCAAGATTTAAAAGTTAAAATTTAAATGTTCAATAGGTTTTGACTTAAATAAATCATATATCTCAAATTTTAAGAATTGATTTCTAAATGTTTCTAATGATGTTAGATGAGGTAATTAAGTTAAAGTTAATTGAAGAATTCATTTTTAATTAATTAGAATTATGAATAATTAAAGTTTAATAATTTAGAAAATTAATTTAAAGGTTAATCATTAAATGGAATTTATAGGATTAATTGATTAATGTTACTAATCAAGTTAATTAATCATAATTGATTTGGAAATTATTAATTAATTAATCAATTAAGAATAATTAATTAGGGAATTAATTTAAGATAAACTAATGGTTTAATTAATTAAGAATAATCTCTTATGATGTGGATTAAGAATTAATTACATAATTAAGTGGTTACTTAATATAAGAGATGAATAATTAATTTATGAGAGTAATTAAAGGTTAATTACTCTAAAAGGTTGAAGATAATTAAATTGTGTAATTAATTAAGAGTTAATTACTTAATGTAATTAAATAATAATTAATCAATGGTGATTAATTAAGATGGATAATTAGAGATAATTAATTAATTTGTTGAAATTAATTAAGGATTAAGCAAGCAGGATTTATTGTGACGGAAGGAATTAATTTAATTTATTTTAAATTAATTAAAGATAGTGTGATTAAAATTGTAACGACCTTGAATTTTCGATCCCAAAAAAATTCCAGACAGTTAGGAAAAGAAGAAAAGAGAAAGAAGAAGAAACAGAAACAAGACACAGAATCTCACATTCGCAGCGGATCAAAATATAATATCATAAAATAACAGTTATACAAAGGAAAAATTGTACTTGTCAAATTACACTTTAATACATCAGAGTTACAACATATAGACAACACTGTGTAGATATAATCAACATGTCTAAGATATACAACAATATATCACAGCGGAAACACTCCATACATTCCTGCCATCCAGCTCGTCTCCTGAGCTCCAGAACGTCCTTCCCTGAAAATCTGTAATACTCGGTCTGTCCCGAGCATTACATCAAAGTAACACCCGGGTCAGGCTGGAAACCAGCGTGAGTAAACCCATATAACATGAAAAACTAGGTTGTGAAACCTATTTGCAAAACCAGGGTAACTCATACCTTCTACGAGTTCTCAATTTATTTAAGTCAAACACTTATTTCCAACAATGTCTAGGGATCACTACTCAGTTTTAAATATTCATGATTCTTAACTTTTAATTCCATCCTGTTTGATTACACACATCAATTTATAATGAACATGGAATTACAAATCGAAGTGGTTTTGGGTATTGTTGATACCCGATCCCGGTCTGATCGAAATCCAAATGTATCTTAAAGGCCAAGTTGTTTAAAAGTATAAACAATTTAATTCAATTTAATTCAAATATTTTGAATTCACACAGCATTAACATAGATAAATATCCCACATTTATCACTGATATAACCAATATCATCTCATAGAATATCACAGCATATCCTCAAATAGATATCATCCAATATATATCATTCAATATATATCATCCTATAGGTATCATCCAATAGATATCATTCAATAGATATCATCCTAAAGATAGCATCCAATAGATATCATTCAATAGATATATATCATCCAATAGATATCATTCAATTCAGACATTCAACAAACAATCATCCATAAGCAAGCATTATCATTTCATCTCATAATTAATTTAATTTCTCAAATTAAATTAATTCCTTAAGATTTAGTCGCTTAATCCTGCTTATACAATCTTTAATTAATTACTAACTTTTAATTAATTAATCACTCATTGATTACTTTATCAATCAATCAATCAATCTCTAATCATGGATTAACTAGCCGTTAGTTATCAATTAATAAACCTTAATTATTAATTAATCTCCTTCAATACAAAGTAATTAATCCTTAATTACTTTATAATCAATTAATTATCCTATAATTAACTGATTAATTATCCATCAACTATTGATTAATAACTTTAATTATTAATCAATATTTCTTAACACAAATTAATTAAACCATAATTACTTTCATAATTAATTAATCAATCATTAATTAACTAATTAATTATTTCTTAATTATTAATTAATAAACCAATTATTAATTAACAACTTAATTACAGATTAATTACTTCTTAATCACTAGTTGATTAACCCTTAATTAACAGTTAATCAATTCTTAATTATTATTTGATTAATCTTTAATCACATTTGATTAATCAATTAATTACCACTTAACAACTTCTTAATTAGTCCTTAATTATAGATTAATTATCCTTTAATTATTAATTAATAAAACTAAATTATTAATTAATAAAACTTAATCACAAATTGATCGCTTCTTAATTATTAGTTAAGAAATCTTTAATTACAATTTAATTAACTTTAAATTAATTAATGGGTACTCCTTAATCACTTCTTAATCAAGTAAATTAATTACCCTTAATTAATTTATTAATTAATTCATTATAATTAATCAAACTAATTAATTATGCTTAATTTCCTTTAATTAACTTAATTAATATCAAGACATTAAATCCTTAATTAAGATAAAATATTATCTTCTAAATGCCTTTATTAACCTGAACATAATTACACCGTTTATCTTTAAAATTACCTTTACTTAATTAAATCATTAATTAAGTATTAATATAAAATAATCATTTACCTTTAAATTTAAAGTTATCAAAAGATAACTTTAAATAGCTTAAACATTTATCAATTAATAGTTTTTTAAAAACTATTTTCAATTTGAATTTAAAAACTTGTCTTTTTATATAAACGTTTAAAATTACTTCATAACTCAATTTTAAACGTCACTTTAAATTTATTAACAAAAATTTAAATTTAACAAACTTCAAACTTCTAAAATGTTTAAGAAAACATTTATTGTACAAAAAGTAATTTATAAAAAGGGTTTAAACTAAATTTATTTTAAATTTTCAAAAATCCTTGTTTTAAAAACTTTTTAAAATTACTATATCACACTACTTCGGGTCAAACCCGAAGGCTACTCGGGTTTAAACTCAAGTTTCTACTCTTCTCCCCATTTTTTTAAACACTTAGATAGAATTTTTAAGTTTAAAAACAATCAGGCAAACCACCCTCAACATCTTCGAGTTTTCACTCGAGTCTTCAACCCTATAACCCGACCCTATCTTCGAGAAAACTCGCAACCAAAACATCGGATACGACCCCAACCCTGTGCACATGCACCAACACTGTGGCTGCCTCCGATCATCGATAATCCCTCCGTCCCATCACTCTACCATGATACAACCCAAATCGAACACCCAAACATTCATACGAGCCTTGAATTGAAATCGAGCAACTCAGATGGATCGAAACCTAAACCGCCATCAGGAAAAATTACTGCAGCCTTTGATTCCAATCACCGAAGGCATATTAACTTTGGCCATGCCTTGCCTTGCTTCCACACCGCCATTCCCCAAAGTTTCAAGCAACTCGCATCATCAGAGAAGATGCGACGACCCCAAACCCAGCTTCAACAAAACTAGGGCTTAAAACCCATTTTGATCTACCGTAGACGCCATAGGATGTGATAAACCCTCCTAGAATTTTTTCCTAAACCCCCACTATCTCCTCTACCTCCAGCACTATTCCCGACCATCCCAAATGCTCCAGTCTCCAGAAATCACCCAAAACCCATTTTCGAGACAATCCAAAAATTCACATTCATTTTAATGTTAAAAACTCTGATATTTGTTTTAAAAATCATAACCTATAAAATTGATTCAAGTTATAGTCTTAAAATAGTAAATTAAGATGATTGATTTTACATGTTTTAAGAATTTCTAATGAATTATCCATATTTTAACATAGTTTAAATCTTACAATACTTGAATCTCTTTTTAACTCCTGGATTAGGCTTAAACTAAAATATAGTTTAAATTTCACAGTCTAACAGAAAACACATGCAGAGATTTTGAATTTTGATCAAAATCATATGCTCTGAACTAAGAACGGAGAAGTTAGAATCAACAGATAAGCATACATCATGTATACACAGAGACTTATTTACATGCATACATACAGAATAGTTATCATCACAGATTTCACATGCAATCAGATAATTATCTACTTAACTTTAATTTAAAAATGTTTACTCGCCTGTTGTTGACATGAACAGAGGTCGGAATTTGATTTAAAACTGGAATTGCTTGAAAACCTTTTGAAAACTGGAAAGTTGTTAAGATGATCTGAGGTAGTTTATTCCTTGATACTTTTATTAGCTTAATTCCAAATTGAGATCTTCACCTTTGTTTCCTGGTTTTGAATTTTGTTTTTAGTTTTCTTTTTTTCTTGCCTGATTTTAGTTTTACTGGCCTTTGATTTCTTATTCTCTGATAATGAAAATAAAAGTGTAAATGAGGGAGGATTTCGAAAGTATCTTTCAGATATATCTTTTTTTTTTTAATAAAGACACACTTGTAAATTTTTCTTACAAATGTCATTTGCATGAAATATTTGATTTACACTTGTTAAAATCCAAGGTGAATTTTTTTATATTTGTAATTAATGCACCTAATATATCTATGTATTTTTATATAATACCCTTTATTAATTTATTCTTATTCATGCCTTATGTATTTATTTACTAATTAATAAGTTCTTTTCTAAATCTATATAAACAAAATTCTTTTAAAGAAAAATAAAAACCAAATAAATCAAAATAAAATCAAACATATAGTATATTTTAAACCAAATATATTTAAGGTATACATCTATCATTTGAATTCCAAATTTAAATTCAAATTCAAATACATTTTAAAATCCAATTTGAAATTAACTTACACAAATATATTTAAAACAAACACAGATTCAATTTGTTTGAAAATAATAATATTTTTATTTAAAATCTTCTTACATCCATATATATAATATATATATATAAACAACCATTATTATTTGTTTCAAAAGATAATTTGTCAAGTTTTAATCAATTATATTAGGAGATTACCAAATATTTATCCAGAGATTTGAAAATCAAATTTTTATCATATTTTCAAATTCACTTATATAACCAGATCTCTTACATTATCAGAATTTTTTATCTGTTCAATTGAATAAACCAATTAATTATCCAGTTATCGGATGTTCACAAAAAAAATCCGGGTTATTACAAAATCTTTGCTTATGAATGGCTGAATGTTATTGAATGCTTTGGATTGTTGTTATACTTAGTGGGTGATTGTGATGCTACATGATATGGTGTTAAATATGGATTATCTATCTGAAATAGAATTACTATGTGAATCTGTTACTATGGGTATAAATGGAATTGTTTGAAGCTTAAACAGCTTGGTTTTAAGATGATTTTGAATTCGAAGAGACTGGGGTCGGGTATCAGTAATACCCAAAACCACTTTGATTTGTAATCTATATGATTATGTATGGATTTGATGTGAGAAATCAATAGACTGAAATGGAATAATATGGACTTTGGAACTAAGTAAGAATACTTAGGATTTTGACTTGTGGAATAAGTGTTGAACATAACAAGTAATGAACTCGTAGTGAAGTACGAGTTACCCGGGTTTTCTTTCATGATTTGAATTTAGTATTTCAAATTATATGGATTTACTCACATTGGTTTCCAGCCTAACCTGGGTGTTACTTTGATGTAATGCTCAGGTCAGACCGAGTATTACAGATTTTCAGGTAATGACGTTTTGGAGCTCAGGAGGCGAGCTGGATGGCAGGAACGTATGGAGTGTTTCCGCCGTGATATATAGTTGTATATCTAGGACATGTTTTAAAAAGTCCAGTGTTGTTTAAATGTTGTAACTCTGATGTATAAAAATGTAAATGTACTGATACAGTCCTTCTTTGTAAAACTGTTATTTTATTTGATATTATATTTTGTCCACTGCGAATGTGAGATGTTGATGTTTCTGTTCTTCTTTTTCTTTTATCTCTTTTCTTCTTTTTCTAACTATCTGGAGTTTTCAGGATCGAAATTTCTGGGTCGTTACATTTGGTATCAGAGCGAGGTTAAGTGAGAATCTTGGCTCTGGTTGGATTACTCATTAAGGATAGGGTCAACGGTACCCTAGAATGAGTTGAGTGTGTATATATATATTTGAGAGCATACTTGTTATTTTCTTATATAAAGATTTTAAATGGTTTTAAAAATAAATGATTTTTATATAAGATTATGTTTTGGTATATAAAGCAATATTTCTTTCTAAATAAATATTAAGGTAATTGGTTGTTAAATCTTTTGAATAAAATATAAGTGGTAATAGTAATACAACCAATTTAAATTAAATAAAGATAAGTTTGAAATGTATTCAAACTGAAATTAAAATCTAGAATTTGGGGAAGAGTTTCAGAATACGATAGTAATGGATGGGTTTCCAGATATGATAATTTTGGTTATTATCATAAATGATTGTTGTGTTTAATAATAAAATGTGTATTAATAAGTAAGCAAAATGAAATGTTTTAGGGAAGAAAAACATTTAGGCAAGTATGACTTATAAATTGGATCTAAATTATGGAGTTTTAAATCTGGTTCCAGAATTTGAAAATTGTTTCAAAGTGATAAAGAAATAATAAATAATGTTATTTAATGTATTTGAATGAAGAGTCCTGTTTCAAACAAGAGTTGTTTGAAAATTTAAAGAAATTTTTTTTTGAATTAAAAACCAAAGGTGGTTTAAAATTTAAGGATAACTTGGTGTGTAAAGGAAATAATATGTATATCTGAGGAATATACATAATATCAAAGATGGTTTAAAATAAACTCTAAATATTGAGTTTTTAATTTGGAATGAAATGTGATACACAAAGTGATAAGTTTACGAACTTAATAAGTGGGAATATTAATTATGAGAAGTTTAAAATTTGAAATGGAAGTTCAAATTGGGTAAGGTTGACTGGATTAAGTTAATTGAATTTAACTTTGGAAAAGTTAAATAAGTTTGGAACAAACAACCTGAATTGAAAATTTCAAGATGAAATTGAAATTTAACTTGGAAAGTTAAATGGTTAATTTGAATTGGGAATTTGTATGATATCAAAATGGGTTTGAGATATGGAAATTGGAAATAGATGGATATTTTAAAATAAATTGGATGATATCAACCTATTGTTATTAATCTTTAAACTGTGAATTGATTTGTGTAAATGAATGAAGAAATAAAGTGTGGTAATATATCCATTATTGAGATAAAAGGGAAATTAAGCTTTAATTTGAAATTAAGGATATGAAATTACTTTGAACTGAAGATTTGAATGTTAAGAATTGAATTTGTAAATTAAAATTGTTTTGAACTCTTACTTGAACCTTGTAATGAGTTAAGTAAAGATAATTTAAAATGGAATTTTGAAATTTGGACTCAAAATTAAATTGTTTAGAGACTTTAAATAAGGTTAATTTGGCTTAAGAGGTTAAACCGACATTTGAAATTTAACTCGAATTTATATAATTCGAGATGATTTAAAGTGAGATTGAATTTGAAATTAGTTCAAACTGAAATTTGATTTAAAATAATTTGGATTTGTGACTAAAGTTGAATAGTTTTAAATTCAAATGGAATTTTATTTGAATTTGGAAAGAATCAAGGATAATTAAACTTAAAATGAATTGAATTTATTTGAAATTTAAACTGGAGTTGAAATGAATTGAAAATTAAAATTGGCTCAATTTGCAATTTATTTGAATTAATTGGAATTATGATGGAAGATGGATAAGTTTAAAAATTAAAATGAAAATTTGAATTGGATAATTTGAAATGAAATTAAAGTTGAATGAGTTCAAATTCAAATAGGAAGTTGATTTGAATTTGGGATGAGAATGGAAGTTAATTTAATTTGAATTGAAATTGAAAGTTAATTGAAAATTGGCAATTAATTGGAATTGGGATCAATTCAAATTGGAATTGAATCAATTTAAATAGAAATGGAAATTTAAATTGAATTGAAATTGAGTCAATTCAAGTGGAAGTGGAAATTTAAAATGGAATTGATGGGAAATGGAGATTGGAAAGTTGAACAGTTTGGCTTTGGACTATTTTCAAAATAAATTGTTTTAATATAAATCTATTTTTCCAAGCTATTTATTATATACAATCTTTCTTTTAAAGGCTCAAACTATTTTATACTTATTTTACAATTATTTTGGAACTATTTAACTATTTTACAACTGTCTTATAAACTAATTACTATCTTTCAACTATTTTATAACTAATTGCTATTTTACAACTATTTTGAAAATATTTAAAAATTTCTATAACTATTTGACTATTTTCCCACTATTTCACAATTACTTAACTTTTTTACAGCTATTTTACAAACTAATAATTATTTTTCAACTACTTATGTATTTTAACTTGAAAAGCTATTTTCTAAATTTAAGCTGGACTGAGTTCAAACTGTTTATGATTAAATATCCATTTGAGATAAGAATTGAGGTGATAATCCAAATGGAATTGAAACAACTGTGAATAAGTGAATAAAAATTAAAGTGAATGTGAATAGAAAAGGAAATTGATTTGGCTAATAGCCAATAAAGATAAATACGTAGGATGTACGCATATATTCTATTCGCATAGTGATTTGATCCAGATTCGAGCACAGAATTTTGAGATAGTTTATCGATCCGAGTTGGGATTTTTCACTCGATTTTCGACGGTGAACCTGGATATGGATTGCTGATTGGTTCTGATATTCTCTATCATAGTTATGACTATGCAAGGAGAATGACGGTTTCTGATCAAGAAACTAGATCTGAGTCCGCACTAGGGAGTCGGGTGGACGATACTAGTTCGGAAGTGAAATTGTGTGATCGAATGAGCGATCCAATTGGTATAGCGTATGGATGATATGTGTACATCATACAGGTTTGAATGAAATTGATATTGAAAATTTGTGAATAAGAAATGTGAAATGATTTTTGAAATAAAAGTATATTTTGTGAAATATACAATGAATAAAAGTGAAAGCTGGATATTTCTATGATAATAAGTAAGTAATATGGTTAATAATCAAATTTGAATATTTGATTTGGAATAAACAAAGTTATGTATCTTTGTTATATAAGATAAATCTCCCCTTGTTGAATCTATAGCCAGAAGAAAGGGTTTTGGAAATATTTGAAGTATAAAAGGAGTTTTATACAAGTATGAAATGATCCAAAGTTTTTAAATATATATATATATATATATATATATAAAGGATCTAATGAGGATTTTGGGAAAGGTTTTTGGAACCTATGGACTTTGGAAAGGCTTTTGATTTTTGGAAAAAATCAATATTGGAATTTGGAAAGCCTAATTTGAGAATTATCGATTTGGGATAATCGATTTTGAGAAAGGAGATTTATATGGGATTCATACTAGGTGTATGATTTGGAAGATACTATATGTGTATAGTATAAAATGTTTTGAAAATGGCTTTGGAGAAAAAGGCGCTCCCTTGGAATAAACTTCTCAGGAGTACCATAGGTTGGTACTGCCTTGAACCCTAGGAGGGTTCTTTGATCCTGTGAGGAGTCCGGACAAAACTAGCTCCTGAGGAATTTGTGTAGTGTGTAGTGAAAGTCGAGGGCGCTGATGCCTACAGAGGCATTTAGGTTATGTTGTGACGACAGTGTAACTCGATGTCACTACGATCAACTGCATACCATAGCAAAAGTCGTGCGTGCCGCTGAGAGCCAATAATCTATGTTTGAATTTATATCGGTAGACTGCAACCTATGGTAACATAGAGAAAGTCATGTGTGCTGCTGAGAACCAATAGTCTGCGTTTGATTTTACATTGGTAGACTGCGACCTATGTGGGAGTGGAGAAGTTTCGTTTTTGGCAGCGAAAATCGAGGGCGCCGATGCCTATAGTTACATGGACTTTTGCTGTGATGGCAACGTAACCCTGGAATGAAACTGCAATCTGTTGTGGGTTCCATGGCGTAATCGAGGGGGGCATAGTTCCTACAGTTACATGGACTTTTGATTTGATGGCAACGTAACCTAGGATGTAACTGCGACCATGGATGGGGTGATGATTTCCAGAGCATTCTCACCAAATATATTTCCTCTACTTTGAAAAAATGTTTTCTATATTTTCAATAAAATTATTTTCCAAGTATTTTCACTGGGTGTAGAAAACGGGTTTACCAAGTACTTATAGATTTTCAGTCCTATGCCTGATCAACGTATGACTGAATTTCTGTGAGAACGAGGATGGATGTGTTGAAACATCGAGTTATAAAATGATATTTTTATAAAAACTATTTTGGCAATATTATATAGATTTTAAAGTGTTTTTAAAAAAATGATCAAAAAGTGATTTATCTGATTGTAAATATTAAATAAATTCTAAGTTCGTTCCTTTTCGAGGATGAAAAGATTTAAAGGGGGAAGGAATGTGATATCTCGAAATTTCAAGGAAATTCAATTGTGATAATCTCTTTTATAAATTATTTAAGTTGGTGAAATTGTTATTTTCAAACAATAAATAATAATGTAATGTTTTTAAATATAGGTATAAATAGATTTTAAATAGACTTATTTTTTTGAATTTAATAAGTGTTGTTTATATATATGTATATGAGTTGATTTTAAATTAAATGTGAATCTGGAAAAAAATTATATATAAATAGAATTTGTAGTTTATAAATAAATTGTGATTTGGAATTTGGATTTGAAATTCAAATAGATATATTAAAAATATTACTTGTAACAAATAATTGTATATTTAAAGAACCTCATTTAATAAAAACGTAATAGATAATTATATATAAACATTTATTAACCTAATAAATAATTTATAAAATATAATACATATGTTAAAATAAGAAATATTTAATTTATAGATTCAAAACACTTGTAAGCTTGTAATACATACATTTAAACATGTGTAGGCTTAGAGAAAATACATGTTACAAGTGGAATTTTCTTTTAGTGCAAAAATATGGATATCATGTATTAGAAAGAAAAAAAGACCAGGTTCCACTTTTACATTTCAAAAACCTAAGAAAAGTTTTCACAAACCTAAACAAATTCAAATCTTCAACCTGGAATCAAAGCAGACCTCATCTTTGTTTCAAAATCAGAGCAGGGTTCTCTACAAGATCCAGTATCAATGTGTTCCTATTTTAATAGAATCAGCATTCAAGTTTTTTAAAATGAAATCACATTTTCCAGATCAAGGTTCTTTCCGTCTATTTCCTGTTCAAGCTATAAAGGTGAGTAAACCTGTTTCTTTTAAAAATAGTTTAAAATTTGAAGATGAAACTTAAATATATGTGAATGTGTGTGATAGTTAGGGAATGCATGGATGTTTTAGCTTGAATATGTCTGGAATTGATATTTGAATTGTGAATATGCATGTACATATGTTGTATTTTGGGTTCTCTGTTCTTTTCAGTTCTTAGAATTTCCTTTAAAAATCCAAATCTCCAAATACAATCAGTTTAAGCCTGGATCTCTAAATGAAAATTGATGATAACAACATGATAGAAATTCTAAAAATGTTTTTAAGGTTTTAAATTCAATAAATATATCAGAATTAAGAAAATACTATGATGATCAGTAATTGGTCAAAAAAATATGGAAACAATTTAATGATTTGATTGCATGAGTGGATTCAAGGTAGAAAATCATGAATTAGGTATAAAGATTTAGATTTTTAGTTTGTGAATGGTGGAGATATTCGAGTTTGAACGGAGTTGGGTATTTTTGAAATCGACGGTGATCAGTGTCGATTTGGAGCTCGGGTTTTTGGCGAGGGGTGGCCGGAGTATCGTAGATCCCTGGAAAATGGTGGAAGGCGTTACCGATGATCGTGGTGGCCGGTAGGTGGCGTATTAGGGTTTGGTGTTTCATATTGGTCGAGATGATGGTTGTGCATGGCGCGGCGGCGATGATGCTCCAGAATCGATCGCAGTAGGGGTGATGGATGCGGGGGTTCGAGACGAAGCTTGGATGAAGGCGGTGGGGCACATCGAGGTCAGGTTCGTCGTGGAGGGGTGTTTTTCCGATCGTCTATTTGGTTCAGTTTTGGTCGAGTTGCTTGATTTCTATTGGACTTCGATTTCATAGTTTGGCTTGTTCGTGTCGAACGTCGTGGTCGATTGTGAGTTGGAGATGGCCAGAGAGACGATCGGCGTTGAGATTTCCAGTCGTGCACGTGTACAGAGATGATAAGCGTATTTGGAATGTGAAGGTAGAGAAGAAGGAGTTTGGGGCTCGGGTTGGTTCTCGTGTTTATGGCTGTTCAACTCGAAGTCAGGGGTGACTCGAGCATCTGGTTGATGTGGCTCGGGTTTTACCAGTGTTTTGCTCGGGTTTGATGTTGATAGGATTTCCAGATTTTAAATTTGCAAGTACTTGAATGAAATTGTAAATTTAAAATACCATGGTAACCAGGATTTTTATTATGTAAAGAAGGATCAAGTAATTTAGTGATAAGTTTTAATTTAATAAAATAAAAGTAATAACTTTAATTAAATTTTTAATTATGAATTTTATCATATTTGAACATATAAAACAATTTGGATACCAGATTATAATGAGATATTGGATAATTAAGTTTTCAAAATGGTGAGTTTTGTTTAATTTTATTTAAACAAGGTAATTAAAGTTTTCCCAAGATTTAAAAGTTAAAATTTAAATGTTTAATAGGTTTTGACTTAAATAAATCATATATCTCAAATTTTAAGAATTGATTTCTAAATATTTCTAATGATGTTAAATGAGGTAATTAAGTTAAAGTTAATTAAAGAATTCATTTTTAGTTAATTAGAATTATTAATGATTAAAATTTAATAATTTGGAAAACTAATTTAAAGGTTAATCATTAAATGGAATTTATAAGATTATTTGATTAATGTTATTAATCAAGTTAATTAATCATAATTGATTTGGAAATTATTAATTAATTAATCAATTAAGAATAATTAATTAGGGAATTAATTTAAGATAAACTAATTGTTTAATTAATTAAGAATAATCTCTTATGATGTGGATTAAGTATTAATTATATAATTATGTGGTAAATTAATATAAGAGATGAATAACTAATTTATAAGAGTAATTAAAGGTTAATTACAGTAAATGGTTGAAGAGAATTAATTTGTGTAATTAATTAAGAGTTAATTACTTAATGTAATTAAAGAATAATTAATCAAGGGTGATTAAGTAAGATGGATAATTAGAGAATAATTAATTAATTTGCTGTAATTAATTAAGGATTAAGCAAGCAGGATTTATAGTGATGGAAGGAATTAATTTAATTTATTTTAAATTAATTAAAGATAGTGTGATTAAAATCTTTGCTTATGAATGGCTGAATGTTATTGAATGCTTTGGACTGTTGCTATACTTGGTTGGTGATTGTGATGCTATATGATAGGGTGTTAAATATGGATTATCTATCTGAAATAAAATTCCTATGTGAATCTGTTACTATGGGTGTAAATGGAATTGTTTAAAGCTTAAACTGCTTTGTTTTAAGATGATTTTGAATTCGAAGAGACCGGGGTCGGGTATCAGTAATACCCAAAACCACTTCGATTTGTAATCTACATGATTCTATATGGATTTGATGTGAGAAATCAATAGACTGAAATGGAATAATATGGACTTTGGAACTAAGTAAGAATACTTAGAATTTGACTTGTGGAATAAGTGTTGAGCATAAAAAGTAATGAACTCGTAGTGAAGTACGAGTTACCCGGGTTTTCTTTCATGATTTGAATTTAGTATTTCAAATTATATGGATTTACTCACGCTGGTTTACACCCTGACCCGGGTGTTACTTTGACGTAATGCTTGGGTTAGACCGAGTATTACATATTTTTAGGTAAGGATGTTCTGGAGCTTAGGAGGCGAGCTGGATGGCAGGAACGTATGGAGTGTTTCCGTTGTGATATATAGTTGTATATCTTGGACATGTTGTTTTAAACTGTCCAGTGTTGTGTAAATGCTGTAACTCTGATGTATAAAAATATAAATGTACTGATACAGTTCTTCTTTGTAAAACTGTTATTATATTTGATATTATATTGCGAATGTGAGATGTTAGTGTTTCTGTTCTTCTTTTTCTTCTATCTCTTTTCTTCTTTTCCTAACTATCTGGAGTTTTTGGGATTGAAATTTCCGCGCCATTACAAACTCTTTCTTTCATGCATATTCTTTGTTATTTTAAACGATACGCTTTTATTTACAGATGTTAACTTGGTAATCTATAAACATTTACATTGCAACACCCTACATTCCAAATGTAATTACCCAGAATTTTGGGCAATAATAATTTGATAATCTTCGTTAAAATTATTTAAATTTGGCAATAATAATTATTTAAATTGACAATATTGGTTTAACAATCTTCGTTATAAATATTTAATTTGGCAAAATTTATCTTTTTAAAACTAATAAAAATATGTTTCAAATTATAATGTATATATGTATGTATATACATTGTGGATAGAAAAGATTTGGTTTGAATTTAATAAAAACAATGTTTTCAAATTTATAATATATATATATATGTATGTATGTATGTATTGTGATTTGGAAAGTTATGTTTTAAATTCAATTTAATGATTTTGAATAGATATTTAAGGTTAATTATGTATTTTCAAAGCCAAATATTTATAAATTAAAAATATGATAGCTTAAAATAGTATTTAATAATAAGAGTTTAATATGTTTTCTTTTGAAATTTATATTTGAAATAAATTTAGTTTATATATATATAGTTATCAAATTAAGTATAATAACTTAAGTTTAAAATTTAAAATAAAATTTAATAAAAAGGTTTATATGCTTTCTTTAAAAGTTACACATGAATAAGAATAATTTGTAAATATTTAAATATTTAATACATATATAAACATGTTACATGATTTACAAAACATAAGTAATTAAGAAAAATTAATATAAACATAAATATACTAATGAGTAAATTTATAAAATAAGGATTTAAACATTTGTAAACATATAATACAAGCTTTTGACATTTGTAAAATAATTAAAACATGTATAGACACTTGTGTGATAATAATTACATGCAATTATACAAATGACAACAATTTTATTTATCAATTTAAGTTATAAATTATGTAGTATTAGAGAGAAATCTGGTTTTTCATTTTCAGTCAAACATCTTCCTTCTTAATCTTTCTTCTCTCCTTCTAAACATAAAAGCTGGGAAAAAATCAAAGAAAATCAAACAATAACCACATCAGTTTCAAAGCTTCAAAACTAAGCAAAGATTCAACTCAAAATTAATCAAGATCAACTCAACAAATTCAATTCAATTCAATGTTAAGAAGATCAAATTGTTTCCTGATCAAAATCAAAACCTCTTTCTCTGTTTTCTTATGTCAGTTGAGTAAACATTTTTAATCCTTAATACACGTGCTAAATTCATAATGTCATGTTGTAATAATGATGTGCTTGAATGATTAACTAGAATAAAGTTTGAATATAGTGAGGTACTATGTGTATAAATCTGTATGCACGCCTGTATATTGAAGAACATCTCTCTGTTTTGTTTAACAGGCTAGAAAATAAGTTCAAAAATAAATTCCTTTCTTCCCAATCTTTATCTAGTTATGATATCTAAAAAGAAAATGATGGCATCGATGTAAATTTATTTTTAAAAATGGTTTTCAGAATGTATACTAAGTAATTGTTTCAAATTATATAAATTACAGAGATAATCAAATACATGTTAAAAATCGATCATTTTAATTTCAATTTTTTATTTTAGGATCTGATGCGTTTTGCAAAATAATAAATTTTAGTACAAATATCATGATTTTTAGTATTGTAATGGTCGAGAATTTCTGAGATGATCAATTTTTTCATTTTCGTCATTTTCCGACGAACGGCGGTAAACGATGGTTGCGATTGATGTCGAGGGTTGCTTAAAGGTTGACGATCACTGGAAAAATGATCACCTATTTTTTTGACGGCCGTGGTGGCTAGGGGATGTCGAAGTAGGGTTTCATCGTTAGTTTGGGTGGTTGATATTTTTGAGGCGATTCCATCGCCAAGGGGAGATCGGACACGATCGCGAGGGGTGGGAGCGTAGCATGGTGACGTGATGCTGCTCTGGACGTGGTGGCATGAATTTTGGTAGTCGGGTTCGTCGTCGGCGAGGGGATATGTCGATCGACGTTGATTCCATTTTAGTGTCCTGTTGCTCGTTTGGATTTTCAGGCGAATCGACGGAGTTTGGTGATCGGAACGATTGTAAAGGTGGTCATTGACTTGGTGATTGTCGCGGTAATGATCGAAGGAGCATGGAGTCGATGTGCATGTGCATGTGTGCACGTCTGTGATTTGGTTCACATGGCATCGAAGAAGAAGGATGATGCTCGGGTTTGGGCTCGAAGATTTTCGTGGTTTGGCTCGAAGCCGAGGACGTGAAGTTTAGCTCGCGAGTGACTAGTTTTTTCTCGGGGAAGTTGTGTAGCTGACTCGTGTTTTTGTTTCTTTGAACTTGGGTTTAATTGATAACTGAACAGTTTTAAAAAACAAAGTTTCAAGCAAAGAAAAGTACAATATTTAAAAGCTAATGAAATTTTAATGTGTATTTAAATAAATGAGTTTTCAAAAGAAGATAATCAAATTTTAAAGGTGTTAACAAGTTTTTAACTAATTTTAAAGATTTAATTTCAAAAGTAATGTTTAAAAATTATTCTGGGTATGTAATAATATATTCGATTAATTTTCTAGTTAAATTCCTAAGTGTTTCAAATGTAATGAAATGACGTAATTAATAGTGACTAAGGTAAGTATATTTTCAAATGATCTTGTATAAATTAATTTCAAGCATTTAAGTTAAATAAGATTTAAATGTGTAATTAATTAAGATACAGAATTTATCTTTAGTTAATTAAGGTTGTGATTAATTAGGAATAATTAATTAGTGGAATTAGTTAAAGGTTAACCACTTAATGAATTAATAAGGGTTAATTAATTTATGTTAATAATAAAAGGATTAACTACTTAATGAAGGTAACTAATGGATAGTTAATGAATGCAATAAATTTAAGGATCATTAACTAGTGATTAAGAGATAATTATTTAATGTAATCAATTTAAGATAATTGGTTTAACTAATTAAGGATAGTCAATTACTAAATTAATTAAGGGTTAATTAATCTAAGTAATTAAAGGTCAATTAATTAAAGAATAATTAATTAATGGAAGTAATTAAAGGGATTAACTACTCAATGTAATTAATTAAATTAATTAATGTGATTAATTTAAGATAATTAATTAATTTAATTAATTATAGATAATCACAGATGAAATTGATTAAGTATAATTACTTAATGTAATTAATAAAGTGTAATTACTTAGCGTAAGTAATTAATGGATAAATTATTGAATGTAATTAATTAGAGGTAGTGAAAGTAATTAAAGGATAATTACTTAATGAAGGTAACTAAGGATTAATTACTTAGTATAATTAATTAAAGGATTCATTAAGGTAATTAATTAAAGGGTTAGTTGATTAAGAATGTGATTAACTAAAAGATAATTAATCAATGTATGTGATTATAGAATAATTAATTAAGGATCAATGTAATTAATTAGAGTTAATTAATTAATGAGAGTAATTAAAGGTTAATTAATGTAAATGGTTAAAGGATAATTAATCTGTGCAATTAGGCTAATTACTTAATGTAACTGAAGAATAATTAATTAAGGATGATTAATTAAGATGATAATTAAAGAATGATAAATTAGTTGGTTTGTAATTAATTAATATTAGGTAAGCATGATTTAAAAGTGATTGAGGTAATTAATTTAATTTATTTAAATTAATTAGAAATGGTATGACTAATTAATCTTGCTTATGGATGATTGAATGATATTGATGTCTTGGATTATTTGATATCTCTGATATGTGATATGTGCTACTATGGGATGGTTTGGTTGAATTGTGATAGTATGGATTATCTTTCTGCGATAAATGTGAATTATCTATCTATGTGAATATGTTATTCTAAATAATAAACTGAACTATTAAGACTTAAAACAACTTGGCCTTAAAAGACGGCATTTGGATTTCGATGAGACCGGGATCGGATTTCCAAATTGGATATCCGAGAACTACATCGATCCAAATCATATGATAGGTCATGAAATCTCAAGTGAAGATCAAGATGAAGACTCGAAGTGTAAGGGCTATTTGTCGTTCACTCTGAGGGTGATTCTAAAATGAATGTAACGGAGATAGTGCTTTCAGTTTTGAGATGAAGATTCAGAGTGTAGGGCTATTGTTATTAACTCTAAGGGTGATTCCAAAATGAGTGTAGTGAGATAGTGCCTTTGGTTTCGTTCGAACCCGAAACGGACTTGTATGGATTGAATGCTATCAGACCATCGTCATTAGAGGACGATGAGCATTCCAAGATATGTGATCTAAAAGGGTAATCGTAGCCTCAAGCCTCATCAACCGGGAATGGCTAAAACGGGGAAGGTGTAGCAAGGCTAAGTGGGTAGCACCCAAGTAGGATAAGATTTTCCCGTATCTAGAGGTCCCTTTTTTATTTGACTATGTGGGCGGTTGGTCGCGCCAACTGCGGGGTTATCTTATTCGGGATTGTCCAGTAAGGGATGGTTCTGGCCTTGTGTTGCAGGGGATTAGGGTGGATCCTCGGTACTCTGATCTAGACCAGGTAGTGTGACAGGCGGTACCCAGTAGCCCTGCCATTGTATGGAATCCAATCTCCAATAAATGTCGTATGTTTTGATTGTGCACAACTATGTTGGAACATGAGATGTATGCATTCCAGCTATTTCTGTATTTTACTTGAAAACCCTAGACATTATTACTATATCATTGGATTTCCTATCAAATGTTTTGGTTAACGTAAGGTAAAAACCCGACTTGTACTTGTGGTGTAGTCTTACGAGACACCTTTGATTTCAAATTATTTTCAAAGTTAAACAACTTTAACCCGTTTACTCACACCAGACCCATGTCTGACCCAGCGTTTATTTTCTGTTTTCTTAAACTCTTGGGTACTCAAATTTTTATGAGTAGCCAAGGGATTCAGGTTAGCTTTGATGAACTTTGGAGGAGACTTGGAGCAGGAGGCTTCAACATATGTAGATATATAGTGTTTCCGCTGTGTTGATGAATTATAATGGTTTCTGAGTTGTATGATGGACATGTCTTCAATACTGTCTAATAATGTGATATATATGTTGTGTAACTCTAGTAGATGTTGTGTATTATGTAATAACTATGTGATTAATATATTTTATTCGTTCCGCTGTGAGAATCTGATTTTGTTTAGTTCTTTATTTCCTATCTTTTCTCTTTTCTATCCCTTTCTTTCTTAATGATGATACGTCTTTCTGTGGGATGAAAGGCAGGTCGTCACACCATCGAATTAAAATACTAATTAAATCCTAATAATTTATCATAGTAACTTCTAATTCACTTGCGTAAACCATTTAACCAACAAATCCTGAACTATTACATAATTTATAAAATTCAGGGATGATTACTACCCAATAATATCCAGATTCATATACGTGCAATATTAAATTTAAGTTATTAATCAAGGAATATATAAGAAAGGTTTTAGGTTTTAATTCATGCATATAATCAAGCCTATAACTTCAAATAATTAGATCAAGGCATATAAGGAATAGATTTACAATGAATTAAATCCAATGTCATATAAAAGTATATAATTTTCCCACCCACATTTAAAATTTTTGCATCTCTAAATCTAATCCCTCTTATCCCAGTTTGACTCCCCTTATTCTTCCTATTTGAATACATATACCACAAGCATACATATACCTATTAAAAAACTAGATCTGAGAACAGATTTGGATTTAGTTTAGATTTAGATTTATAATTTACCTTGGCTTTGACAATTCGATTAGACCTTATCCATCTTCTCAATTATCCTATACTATTCACCACTTGTATATACGTATATTAACTATATTTTTATTTAGAATTAAGATTTTGTGGAGAAAATAAAATGGCAGAGCTTCGTCATCGCTTCAGAAAATATGAGAAGAATAATGAGGGGTTGAGCCCCTATTTGTAGGAGTTCGAATCAATGGCATCGTTAGATTAAATTATTTTAAATTTGAACCTTTCGGCCACATCATATTCCACTGTAAACACATCCACCTCTCGAGTGCCAGGCGTCAACCGATCAAAATAGGGTCAACTGGCTTATGCTAATTTCATTAATTAATTACCGACCTTAAATTTTTTTGATTTAATTCCTTTTTCAACCGTTTGTAATAATTTATTTCTGCATTAGTATTCATAAAGCCTAAGAAATCATTAATGTTGATTAATTTTGTTAATTAATTTTTATTTCCTCAAATATGTATTTAATAATTTTTTATTTTAAAACTTCAAACATCGATACTTTTTCGTTTGAACTCCAATTAAAAAAATTATATGTGAAAATTGATTATGAAATCGCTGTGAATCCATTGGTGCAAGTTCCGTAGCCAAATTATAACATTTGTGAAAATTCTATTTTCAGCGTTATTATTAATTAATTATTATTTTTTAATTAATTATCGTTAAAATTATGGGGTGTTGCACTTTATCTGTAATATGAATGATCAATCTCTCATAAAGAAAACTACATCAGTGGTATTCATGTATGCAATGCAACTTATATACTATATATATAATTTTGAAGACAAAAATATATAAGAAGTATGCTCTCTCGTATACCTACATATGCTATTGATCCAGTCTAGGGTGACAACTCCTAACCTATCTTTACATGATCACAATACCAACTCGGGTTAACTATGCAATTTAAGCTATAATACCAAATGTGACGACCGCCGTACTCCTCCGGCACCAAACGTACCTATGTCATGCGTTGTAACGGTGCCCGATTGATGTAGGATGATTGTTAATGGTTGAAAAAGAAATAAAAGCATCAAAGAATGTATCACATATCTCATAGCACATTGAATAAAATTCAATAATCATTGCAAATGTAAAGCAGGTGAGACAATAATGACTAAATAAACCACAATATTATAGTACGTAGATTCACAGAGTTACATAAAATAGTAGTAAAGTTTATATAACTGGAAACAAACTTAAAAGATAATCGTCTCTAAATAAAATAGCCAACACTTTATAGCTTCCACAGTGTCTCGCGGTAGAATAAGCAATAGTAAATCCATACATAATATGACAAAGCACCATCTCCTGCTCATCCTCCATGCAACAAGTATGTATCACACAATCTACCATTTAGTCTACTCATTTAAGAGTACTCAAGGTAATAAGAAGCAAAACATAAAGCCTAGAGTAAGACAGCAGTCCGGCGTGAGCAATAAAAAAATTCAAAATACCATACAAGTCGATATAATAAGGAATGAAGGTATAGGAAACATACCTAACTTTCCCGTACAACCAAAGAGTTAGCATATAATAACGATAGTATGCTACTTTACTATCATCATAAAGTATGCAAACATCCTAGTACACTATCGGATGTCTAGATATTAATCTCTTGGATACCTATGTCATGTGACATCCCTGGAGCGACAATCAATAATTATAGCAATCATAATGAACATAGCATCCATTAAACAATCTTCACTGTCACCAAATGTGCCTTGGATATATGATAATGCATATAACCATTCCTCTGCTGGGGATTGATGGAAAAATCCTAAATTTCTATGTACCCAAAAAACACCAGCTATAGCCAACACTGGATCCCTTCCTCGATCTCGGGTGCACCAATCCCTTTAATGACCCGAAGTAGTCGTTCCAAGTTCTCAATGTGCATCATCATAATACCCATTTTTGCCGGTAAGTAGGAAAACACTTTGAGTACGATCTCTTATCACACATATCTTAGTCCTTCCCCATTCCATATAATATCCATTCATCATGGAACCCTTCAGCATTCCTCCTTTTCATGGTGCAACCCTTCAATGTTCTATCCAGGAGTAACCTTCCTCGAATTTACCTAGGTGGATAATCATCATAACCTCATCGATCAAGTCATCTCAATTGGAATACTTCTAGACATCCACATCACTCATAAAATTAGCAAATCGAAGTCCTGAAGCCATCACATCAAAGCATTCCAATGTTGCTTCATCCACCAACCATCATCCTTCATTCCGCTACTACGTCTCAACCAATCATCGAACAAAAGAACACCTTCAGCATAACCTTCAGGACCTACTCAACATGTCCTAGGAGTTTAGGTAAGATTGTCCACAGTAATTAACGTTGATATCGATATGAATGGATTCATGTTAGTACCAACATGAATTACTTAGCCAAAGTCCAGCTAAGTACTTTGGAATACCACAAAATACATATTTTTAGGGTAAAATTAGAACAAAATACTAAGCCAAGACATCGACGAGATATCACAACGAAATGATAATATATAATATACTGTCTGTATGTGAAATTGAATGAACAATATATATATATATATATATATATATATATATATATATAAGAGACTGCACTGGAAGAAGCAACTGATAAATAAATACAAATACAGAGAATCAGAATACATCAACTCCCAATAGAATGGAGTTTTGAATAAATATTCGGTAAAATAGGTCCTATATATAAATATATATATATATATTAAATATATATATATATATATTATGCCATTACAATATCAAATATATATACAAAATTCTACATCTCCTCCAAAGAATGCTCTAGCTGTGCTGAAAACATATCCCGAAGCACCAACTCCTAAACTACTCAATCGACTATTCGAGAATTGTCATGACATAAACATATAAAGACAAAACATAAGTAAGACATAAAGCCTAGTATGAGGAGAAAGATCTTAAAATACTGCATATTAAAACTAAATACAAATAACAGGAGCTATTAAATGACAACCGACCCTTCCATGAACATGGCTTAAGGGTAGTCTGGACTGTCCATAAACTAGTATAGTAAACCTATACAAAAGATAGAAAATCATACCATAACTTGCTCTTTTCTTGTAATTAATGAGTCAGCACAGCTTATATAACTGATTGATACATAACCTATACCATGATACGGTGATTCAATATATACATGCAAAAGGACTATAAATACCATAATATGAGCATATCCTAGAATATACTAACATTATCAACCTACTAATACAGCATGCACAATCATAACGATACACAATGAACAATGTGTGATTGATACTCGCCTTTGCTGATGAATGAAGTCTGAAGTGGACAATAATCATGATTCAATGATCCCTATATACATAAACCCTGAGCCACATCTAGGGAGATTTCATGTAGGTCTCACCTTAATCCATATTGCGCGTAAGTGATATAGGTCCCACTCTAGAATCCAACACCTATATAGATCTCACTGCAATCCTCTCATTGAGGGTTCAAAATAAATAGGGTCAATACAATAGTGTACCACAGACCCTGAGATGTATCCTGATTGTTTGGACTCGTGTAGATCTCATCGTACCAAATATTGAGCATAAGTGATAAATGACCTACTCTAGATATCTAAAACCTATATAGACCTCACCGTACCCTATATCGAGAATAAGTGACAAACGATCCACTCCTAGATGATCGTCATCACCTCCCCATCAGTCATCATGGATTCCTTATCCAACTCATGTTACGCCGCTATAAAAAGAAAACGATGGGCATATCCCGTATAATACGCCATTAGAACCGAAAGGGAACACCGATGACATATAGATATATGCATAAATCAAATATAACATCACGTATAGTCACTAATATAAGAAAACTAATATGCAAGGCCACTAATATAAGGCCAATATGATATGTCATCACTAATGTAAGATCAATACTATATATGGTCATTAATATAAGACCGACACAATTCATCAAACTATATGTACCCCAAGAACAAAGCCTAAAGGTATGGATTTATTTTCTTCGACCGTACACGCTCATCGGATGTGATCGTGTGACCAATCATTGTATCAACCTCGTGTTCGATTGTGTCGATTATTGATCACATATAAATCAAATTTCATTAGTGTCTAGATCCCGAACTTTGTCATGCCTTCCACTTTCTTGAGTAGCCATACGCATCCCTAAAGTCAAGCAGAAGCCACATGCAAGCGCGCACCTAAAACCAAGGAATAACCCTCAACGAAATGGCACATGGCCAGGCTTATTGTCTAGGGCTGAGCACTACATGTCGATTGGTCGTTGCCTTTCCTGAGCAGTAAGCCCAAGTTTGGTAAACTTCGAGTCATTGATTTGAGCCCGCCTTCTCTATCGCTTCGCCCAATGGATCGCCTAGCTCCCGTAGTCTGCCTTCACCGCAACAGACCTCTTCTGAAGTTTTATCAGTTGATGTTTCAAAAATGGTTTATGATGTATTCAAAAACTGGTTTCGATATAAAAAACCACTCTTTTATGTGTAGAGTTCGGTGAGGTGATTTTTCCACCCGACCTCCTTTGACACGCCAAATTGAACTCAACCGACCAACTTGCTTCATGTGATGCCTACATATATGCTAGTATGCTTATTTGTGCATATTTACCCACATGTACATAAGAAGACTCATCAACATAAGCCATGTTTTGGACTTCACCGGAGCAATTACTCGGCCCGGTGTACTGTCATGAAACTTAGCGCACACGATAGTCGCTATGGAGATGTGAAATGCATGCAATGCACTTGTATAAATTAATATATCTATACAATCAAACAATTTCATACATATATGAACAAACACACATACAATAAATCTAACTACAATTCACACATCTTTTTTTATTGTTATATTATTTAAATACAAGTATACGTAGACTTGCATATACTTATATATGTATATGTACATTTAATAAGTAATTCATTTACTACTTAATCAATTATTACTTTTGTCTACTAAATATTTTCACTAAAAGTCTAATATGGTTTCATACTATTTTATAAATTATATCATTAGCTTATAAATCATATTAAACCTTTAAATACTTAATTATCTCACTGGAAATTAGGCATATTCATATTACTATTTTATAAAATCTAATATCGTTTTGTAAAATATAATACTAGCTTATAAATCCATTTAATTCTTTGAAGTACTAAATCTCTTCATTTATAGTTAAGTATTCCTTTCATAAACACTTTATAAAATCTTATTACTATTTTACAAAATGTCCTATTCATACCATTTTATAAAATCACTTATAAAATATCACTCTTATTTATAAAATTATTCCTTTTCATAATTAATATTTATAAATAATTCATTCACTTATAAAAATCGTTTCTTGCTTTAAATAATATTTATAACCATCAATTAAGCTTCATTAATCACTTAATTAGTGTACCAACTTTTATAAAACTATTTAAATTAGCTTCATTATTGCTAATCAATGATATGCACTTGATTATATCATGTAATTAGCCTCTAATCAATCACAACATCACTCAAAATTAATTATTTACCCTATATTCAAAATTAGGGCTTACTGACTATTCCAAAAAATAGGAATTAAGATCTAAAACTAATAATGAGTGATATAGATATGTTTAAAGCCTAAACACAAGCTTAATTATATCACTAACATCCTTTAATTTCCTTTAAACACTTAATAATCATTTGTGCATTAAATAATGAAGAATAACAAGTAAATTAAGTAATAGAATCATCCTACTCGTCTTCTCTTTTTCAAACCAAACTCAAAATCATCAAAATCCATCTTCATGTTGTCCTATATTTTGAAATCTCCACCCAACCCTGATTTAGCTAATTCCTTTATGGGTTTTGTAGGGAATGAGAAAAGAGGAATTATGATGATTTTTATTTGAATTTAGGAATTTTATTTAGGCTTGGATTATCGAATTTAGGGTTAGAGGATTAAGAGGCGGTTAAGAAAAGATTAAGAGAAGGAGAAGGAAGAAATGTAAAAATGAAAGTGGAATGAAAATTAAGAAGGGAGTTTGCCACTTATAGTCTAGGTAATGGGTGTTAACCCGAATTTATCTCACCCACTCAAAATTCACTATTCACTCCAAAAAATCATCGACTCCAAACAATATTAAGTTTATACTCATTTTACTTATGTCAAAAAAGCGAACTCAACCACGGACGTATCAAATCCTAGTTCACTCATCCATAAAAGTCGAGTACAAGCGGTGTTCCATTACTTAACGATTAAATATTTAAATTAATTATTTAAGTATCAGTCCTTAAAACTACAAGGTGTTACAAGCCCTCTTTTCTCATGCCTTAAGTTCCGAAGTCCTTTGCTTCCACCGTTCTACCATAAAGAGGCCGGTATCGATTAGAGGAGGTTGGTACTGAGTTCAATTACCTCTTTGAATTTTTTCTAAGCCATGAAATCTCCTTCCTTATCCTTTCTCGAAGCTTCATAGACTAAGTCCTGAAGCAACTCTTCTACTGACCTAAAGCAAGCAACACCAACCTAAATTGAGCAATGCTACAGAGATCTTTTTTACCATGCAAACCAACTCCAATCCCCATGCAACTTGAATTGTAGGCTCCCTTACTCCTCAAGAACCCATCTCTAAGTTGCATCATGTTTTGAGCACTTTTAACCCCATTTAGGCCAAATTGACGACCCATCCTAACTTTACTAAAACAACTATCGAACATATCAAAATAATCCATACAATGACAACCATCATTCAGAAGCATTCAAATAATACATCCAGTTCAATCAAACATGGTTAACATTCAAGATATTACTTAGATCTAGTTCTATGCAAAAATGACAACATGATTCATAAGAGATTGCAAAATTATTAGAAATCCATCCTATCATTTGAATTCGCCGTAAACATGTCGTTAAATTTAGATTAAAATTTGAAACGTTTTAACATGGAAATCATCCTTGAAACATAATTTTTTTAACTATATAAACATTCATAGAGTAGTAAGAGATATCAAATCACTCACTTAGTACCCAAAATTACCGTTTTTCACTTTGAATCTGAAATGGATAGCAAGAATTAGGATTCCAAAGTAGCAAATTATCAATCTACAATCCCCTTTCCTAATTACCCTTATAATTATAGTTTAAGCTAAACCAATATGAAAATGAGGAGCTTTTCTATTAGATTTTGGTTAATGGAGATTTAGACTTGATTTTAGAAAGTTGAAAATCATTTGGATATGTCATACAAATTCCAGATAGGCACAATTCCCAAAATGGTTTAATGGGCTTAATTTTGGGGTTTGGTTAGTAATATTCTAAACCTAAAATGGCCATATCTTCTAAACGGTAAGTCCATTTTCCTATTATTACCACTCTTTGGAAAGAAAAACCATAATCCTAATTAAATGGAAGTGGTTTCAGATCGTAATTTAACTCTTATCAAAAGTTATAGGATTTACAAGAATTTTTAGATCCAAATCATTAGATTAAAATCCTAAGGATGGAAACTATCCATATTAGTCGTTTTCCAAAATTATAGGGTAATACTACCTCGTATGAATTAAATAGTAATATCTTATGATTGATACATAAAATACTGACCATTACAATGTTGGAGCTTGACCAAAACCAAATTCCATAAGTCTGATTATAATATAGTGTTGACGAAAAGAAGTAGTGTAAATAATCATTAATGGATACCGACTATAGGAAGTAAAATTAGATTTTACTAAACGATGTATAAGATATAAATTCAGCTAAAGTGTCACATCACTTGCTAAGGTGACGTATGGACGTTAATATTCAGATTGTTCGATGTTAATCATCGACCAAATTTATACCTTTGAGTTGTGTAACTGAATGAGTATTCCAATTAATCACACAATTTTATTGATTTATAATCGTTGTAAATTAATTAGAAAATTAATGTTTATGTGTTAATTTTTTTTGATTTGTTTAAATACGATTAGTATTTGTATCACGCTGTAAAAATTAATAAGAATTAATTAACTAATAATAAGGCTAGGAATGGAAATTTCACAAACTTCATAATTTGGTCACGAAAGCTACACCATTGTGTTTGTGGTGATTTTTTGATTAACTTTCATATGAAGTTTTACAATCGAAGTTCGAATGGAATAGCTATTGATAATTGAAGTTCAAATGGAATAGTTATTGACAATTGAAGTTTTCAAACTTAAAATAATTCGAAGGAATTTTAAATTTCAAAAATCGAATAATGTTAGTGGTTAAAATTAGAAAGGTAATAAATATTTTTAATGTTGAAGGAAGCTTAGGGTATAAGAAAAATTAAAATAAATGTTAACGTTTGGGCAACAAAAAGGAAATAAATAAACAAAGAAATGGAAAGAAAAAAATATGGCCAAATATAAGGGACCGGTCGACCGTTGGCGGTCGATCGCCCATGGGTGAGCAGTCGATCGACTAATGAGGGTCCACTAAGGTTAGATTAGGCCACGAACGGCCCGTATTTTATTATTTTAAACTAACATAAATCCTACGGTTCTGACATGTTCTAACAACTATAAATATGAGGCTAAACCCCTTACTTTTATTTCCAAAATATTTAGAATGCTAACAAAACTCCATTAGTCTTCTTGCTTGATTAGAATTAAGCCCTCAACTCCAAAGGAAAAAGGTAATAGGTATATATATATATATATATATATATATATATATATACATACACGTTTTTCTATTTTTATTCTTCCATAATCTCTAAATTCTAAATCTAATTTATATACAATTGAATGGTTGTATATTCCAAAAATAAGGAACCGAAAGTAGAGTTAGGCAAGGGCATGAATCAAATATACAAGAAGCAGGGAACTATCCATGGGTGGAAATTTTAGTTTTTGACATTTTTGTAGTTTGCGTAGTAAAAGTTTGGATTTGTTTTATGCCTTAGTGAATTTTATATATGAAAACCCTAAACCCTAAAACCCCAAAAATTCACCAAAATAAAATATCAATTCTTGGATTTATTAGAATTTCAATTATTTAATGTTAATATAGTAGAATCAAATTTGTTGTTTTCAATTTGAATAATTTATTTTATTCCATTTCTAATTTTTGTTGCTTGCGTAAAAATTTCATAAAGAAAATATTGTGAAATGTTATGCAAAGTATGGATTTTATTATTTGTAGTTTACACTATCCATTTCCATAATATAAATGGATATGAATCCCTTTTTCTGCTTCGAGATTGTTTGTGTATAAGTTGAATAGAACATAAAGGATTTAAATTGTAAGTTTTGTTTCCTTGAAATAGAGGCATGGATTTTATTATAACAATGTAAAATAAATTTGGTATTATTCCATTTCTAAATATATATATACAAGTCTATTTAGCCTAGCTAAGGACATTATCTATTTAGTAAATTATTATATGGAACTTAGGCTTTATATAAATATGGAAGTTTTTGTTGAATATGCGCTTTGCGCTATATGATTTTTGTTTGATGATAATAAACATATATACATTCACTTAAATGTATTTGTTAACGTACTATTTTATTTTTCACAGAATAAATAAATATTTGCTGAATAAAAATAAATAACACAGTTTTTGAATTCAAACGAATATTTTATTCAAACAAATATTTATTACATTTTTGATAGTACAATTTCAAGCTCTCACTATACATATACAATTTTGACTACAATTACATTTCACATTTACATATTCACCTCACTACATATCACTCACACTCGTATTTATCTTCAACTGCATTCCAGTTTGAATCCAGCATCTGAGCAATCTGCAAAAATATTCACTAACGCAGTAAAATTGAAAAGAAAATATTTTTGCAATATAAATTAAAAGATGATTTTGAAAATATTATTTGCCTCAGTTATTTGGGTTGTTCGTCATAATTTAAATTTGAATTCATCATACACGAACAACTTGTGACATACACAGTATATTACTGTATATGCCACAAGGCCGTGCACACCGATATATACACTTGATTGATTTACAGGGACAGGTGAGCACAGGTCAAACCCAAATATAAAGTCGGGTTCAACTCACGTGCAATAATATAAAAGTCACAATTCTCAGCACAAGGTCAAACCCGAGTTTTTGAAACTGGATTCAACTCAAGTGAAAGTTCAGAAATCAACATGAATGCAATGCAAAGACCACGGCTACAACACAGCAGCAACAATGGAACAGTGCAGCAGTATGCAAGTGCATACACAAAGAGGCAGTAAAGACCATATGGTCAGTGCACAAGAACATGGCCTCAAAAATGTAACATTTCATCATAATGCAATGACCAGAATGGAAATGAACTCGACCATGTGCTCAAGTAAAGGAAGAAATGCCAACAACAAAGACCACATGCATGTACAACATCACACAATGTCACAGCAAACAGTGGAATCAACAAGACGCAGTGCAGTGCAAATCAAACTCAACTCAACAATGAAAGTGTGCAAGTGCACATATGTAAAGAATAGACCAACATCAAAAGCTAGTTCAATGTGGAATGAATCAAGTGAAGCATCAGTTCGTATATGATTACAACAACAGTGTGGCAATGCACTAACAATTCAATCCAAACATGTGCGGACTTAGGCAACAGTGAAGCATGCAGACCAGACCAAAAGTGATCAAGGCAAAATACAAATGCAAGTAGCTCATGAAACAGACTCAGCAACTATGGCCAACATGAAACTGCAAATACCCATGCCCAAACTTATATGCAATAGCAACTCAAAGTTCAGGTCTATAGAATGAAGATAAACTCTACCGTGTACACAAGTGCAACAAGCAATGCTCAGGACCAAGTGAACAACGTATGTGATACAACTTCAAGTATATATGCAGTTAATTGGATGTAGTAGTTATTCTTTCCCAAACACATATGTATACAAAGCATACAGCAGTTCGAATTTTTATCCAGAAAACAAAATCAAGTCAGAGACCTCAATCAAGCAAAGAAAATCAATGTTGAACAAGTCAACAAAGTAAGAATTCACGAAGTTAGTATTTGTCAAAGTCAATCAAGTGTTCAACGTGAAACCAAGCAAATTGACCAAGTTAAAATTCAAAGCCGTGACCATCAAGTTATGATAATATACGATTGACAAAGTCAGAATCAATCTCAAACATCCAAGAATAATCAAGTGGCCGAAGTGATTCAGTAGACAAATTCAAATCAATTCATACGAACGCAAATCTAGGATTACAATTCCTATTTAAACAAATCATCATCGGCAAAAATTTTCTATCGAGTTCGAACAATCCAAAAACCAGAAAAGCAAAAGGAAACAACACATACCAGAAGTCATAATCAACGAACTCGATCAAGTAGCTGCAAACGAGCGTCAATCGAACATCAGAGAAGCAACCGAAGCAAGCTACAAGGAGTCGGCCGATCAACCTTCGAAAGCCCTAATTTGAATCACGAACGAAAGCCCTAAATTGAATTAAAGGGACGAAGCCCTAAAATTGAAAAAGGAACAGCCGCCATCACGAACAAGGAAGAGACGGGCTAGAATATAAAAGAGGCCGGCCTATTGTTTTAAAAGGGAGAAATTTTTTATTTAAGGGTTTTAAATTTAATTAGGGTTATTTTTATTTTAAATTGTTTTTTAATTTGTATTTATTTTTAAACAGTTTATTTTCTAGTCGTGTGACTAGGGTGCAAACTACGGAGTGTAGTTTGGGAATTTGCAACTCGGTAGTTGAGTTGTGGTCAAGGTTTTGAGCGTAGAGTTAGAATAGTCAATAGCGGGTATAGCGAGTTTACGTGTGTAAGCGAGGGACTTTCTAATTTCTAGTAGAAACCTTGGGGCAGCACGTAGGCAGGGTTTTGCCGAAGCTGGGTAAATTCTGTGTTGTTCTGTTCTGCATTTTATTATTCTGTTATTTATTTCTGTGCTGGTAATATTCTGTGATCCGTGTTAATATTAGTTTATAAGCTTCCGCAATTAATTTTTATAATTAACACTATCACCCTATTCACCCCCCCTCTAGGGTGAAATCGATCCTACAAGTGGTATCAGAGCTAGGACAGGTTTAAAAGTCAACATCTGTTTTAAAAAAAATTCGATTTTTTTTAAAAAAAAAAATCAGTTTTTGTTTTAAAAATTTGAATTTTTTAAAAATGGCTTCTTTTAATAATGCTTTTGCAGAAGGTCAATCCATAGTTAGACCACCAATGTTCAATGGTGAATATGCTTATTGGAAAAATAGAATGCAAATTTTTCTGAAAACCATTGACGCTTGGAATATTGTTGAGACAGGTTATAGAATACCAACTATAACTGTAGATAATCAGGAAATAGAGAAACCAAAGGAACAATGGACAGAATTAGAAAATAAATTACAGAATACTAATGCCAAAGCTATGAATTCTATTATCTGTTCATTGGATCAATTTGAATTTAATCGTGTCTCACATTGTCTAACTGCGCAGGAAATATGGCACATACTAGAAGTGACTCACGAAGGAACATCTCACGTCAAAGAATCTCGCCTTGCAATGCTAAGCAGCGAATACGAGAACTTCAAAATGGCGAAGGAAGAAAATGTCAAAGAGATGTACGGACGACTCTCCAATATCGTATACAAATCAAAAGCTCTCGGAAAAACATACACCGAATTAGAAATAGTCCGGAAAATCCTCAGAGTTCTTCCACGAAGCTTTGAAGCAAAAGTTACTGCCATACAAGAATCGAAAGATTTAAAACAACTTAAAGTTGAGGAACTCATCGGAAATCTCACCACTTATGAGCTAGAAATGAAATTCAAAGAAGAGCGTGAAGGAGGTGACACTCAAAAGAAATCAATAGCTCTCAAAGGAACAACCGAAAGTGATGATGATAACGATGAAGATGATGGAGCAGCAGAATTGGAGCTGTTAATAAGGAAATTCAAAAAATGGAATCAAAAACATGGAAATTCAGCTCGAAATCAAAAAGCAAAAAGCAGAATAGCCAAAGCACTAGACTACTCAGAAGAACAAAAGTTTATTTGTTATAATTGCAACAAACCCGGCCATATCAAGCCCGATTGTCCACAAATTAAATCCAGCCACAGAAAGAAACAGAAAAAGAAAAGTTTTGCAGCCACTTGGGATGAAATAGACGAGAATGATCAAAGCACTGGCAGTGAAAGCGAAAAGGCAGAATTGTGTCTTCGAGGTGATACAACTGACAGTGACGATGACGAGCCAAGTGAGGTATCAAAACTTACCCATTCTGAGTTGCTTATATATTTTCATGAAGTAAACGGTTGTTTTGAACGACTTAGGGAAAAATACGCCAAACTTGAATCTCAAAAAGATACTTTGATAGAATGTAATAAACAACTTGATCAATTAGTTAAAACCTATCAAAGTAGGATCCCTAAGTGTGATAAGTGTCCAACATTTGATGAGGAAATTAAAAAATCAGAAATTAAAATAAAATCGCTTGAAAATGAAATTCTGATTTTAAAGGAGAATGAAAATACTAGGAGAGAGAATTCTATTAAAAAGTGCACACAGTTGTTAAACGAAAATGAATCTCTCAAATCAAAAGTCCAACAATTGTCTACGACTTTAGATAAATTTTCAAAAAGTAAAAAATCGTTGAATATGCTATTAGGAAAGCAAATTGTTAATACGGTTAGACAAGGACTTGGATTTAATAATTCGAAAATTGTTGAAAACAAGATTAATCAAGTTAATTCTATGTGCACAATTTGTAGAAAATTTGGACACGATCACAATAATTGTTGGTATAGACCCAAACATGTGAAAACTATACCGATTTGGGTTCCAAAAGGCACAAATATAAAATCTCTCAAAGTTAAACAAATTTGGGTGCCAAAGGGAACAATTATAAATAGTTTTGGGTCTACACAAAATTATTTTTCAAAATTTTCTGCCACTAACAAACATGGACCTATAAAAACAAATAGGTCACATAAAACTTCTCCCATGTAGGTGTGGTGGCAGGCTAAGGAACAACAACGGTGTTATCTGGTTTTTGGCTGTTCCAGAAACACAAGGGGCGACAAAGCAAAGTTCCTTAGCCTAGTATAAAGGTGACAGAATCACAATGAACAACACGAGAAATATCGTAAAGGTAAAGACAGGTAAAGGTATATTTATTTAAACGATATATTAAATGTGATAATCTGCACCATATTCTGAATTAAAATCAGCCAATATTGAGATGATGAAAAGATGATGATTCTGACTTATTCAAAATTGTTAGCCAATTATTTTCTTATGCCAAAACACTATAAATTTCTCTAGAATTACTTGATATATAAGTTTGGGATAAAGATAGTGTTTTGATTGGATAATAATATTTTTGTTATAATATTTTTGGCTAAATCTCTATTCATGGTTTGACACGGCCTCGATTTAAAATCCTAATGAATTCTATTTAATTATTGTGAAAAGGATTTTAAGAAACTTTATGAAATTGTTGAAACTTCAAGAAACTGTTTTGAAATGATTGTTGAATTACTCATGAAAATAACTGTTTATTCTCGGCTTCTAAAACTAACACGATGATATTTGTTCGATTGTTAACACGATTTCAAACTCAAAACCAAGAGAATTTCATTTGAAATTTGTTGGAAATAATTCTGAGATAGTTTGTTGAAATTTCACAATCTGGTCTTTGACATTCAACGAGTGAATTTTGAGTGAAATTGTAATTCAGATGCAAATTACACTGGTAATATAGTTGATAGAAAAATTACTAGTGGAACGTGATTATTTCCTGACACATTCATTTGCTGCATCGTTTTTCAAAGAGAAGGTCTGCATATTTTTCATTTGAAATAATTTTTTTTAATAGCAGAAAATTTTCTTATAAAACCCCTTCTAGAAAAACATTTTTGACCTTGTATCGGATTAGTTATTTAAGAAAACTTGATTTTATAACTATTTTTGAAATCGATTTTAAATAACTATATTAACTAATCTGACCCCCTACTAATTATCTGAAAAGATATATAGTGATTGAAAATAAGATGAGTATTGATATTAATCATATATTATGACTCGAGACAATATAATTAGTAAATTTCTTTAGAAATTTAGACAAGAGTTATAAAACTTTTTATTGGTAAAAATTCCATGACCATCTCTATATCTAACATATTTCTAACGACCATCACTCATCAAAATTCTATATAGTATGTCAATATGTGGTATTTTAAACGGGAAATCATTTGTGCTTCAATTTATTAAACTTTTAGCAATAAAATAAATATCCAAAGTTTTCACTCTCATTTAAAAGTCCTCACGGTTATGCATGGGTGAATTACTTGGATTTTTGATTATGTGCTTCCATGCTCATTTAAAAGTCCTCACGGTTATGCATGTATGGAACGCATATCAAAATTAATTGGTTAAATAGACAAGTTGATTCTAATCCCATTTAAAAGTCCTCACGGTTATGCGTGGTTAGAAGATACTTGAATTCATTTTTAAAATAAAAATAAAAAATTGTGAATACTACTAATCTCATTTAAAAGTCCTAACGGTTATGCATGGTTAGTAGATATTCAAATATCCTGAAATAAATATACCACAAATAGACATGACTATATGGTTTTATTTGTTGAAATCATTCATATCATTCTAAAGTGGAATATGCGTCAATTAAAGGATCTATGATTTTTGTTTGATTTTTTATCGAAATTTAATTTTTATATTCAATTGAGTTTTAATGTTGAATTAATATCGATCACTATATCTCTATTTTTCTATTACTATTATACTTTTGCTGATAACAAAAGGGGGAGAGAAAAGTTAAGATTTTGTAAAAAGGGAGAGAAAAGGTCAAAGAAGTTTTCAATATGCATATAGACTCATTTGCACATTTTTATTTGTATGCATATACGTAGGGGGAGTCATATATGTAGGGGGAGTATCATATAGAAAGGAAGCATTCAAATAGGGGGAGCAAATGAAATTATCAAATACATTTAAATATTCAAAATCTTAAATATATGTTTGTTATCATCAAAAGGGGGAGATTGTTGAATATGCGCTTTGCGCTATATGATTTTTGTTTGATGATAATAAACATATATACATTCACTTAAATGTATTTGTTAACGTACTATTTTATTTTTCACAGAATAAATAAATATTTGCTGAATAAAAATAAATAACACAGTTTTTGAATTCAAACGAATATTTTATTCAAACAAATATTTATTACATTTTTGATAGTACAATTTCAAGCTCTCACTATACATATACAATTTTGACTACAATTACATTTCACATTTACATATTCACCTCACTACATATCACTCACACTCGTATTTATCTTCAACTGCATTCCAGTTTGAATCCAGCATCTGAGCAATCTGCAAAAATATTCACTAACGCAGTAAAATTGAAAAGAAAATATTTTTGCAATATAAATTAAAAGATGATTTTGAAAATATTATTTGCCTCAGTTATTTGGGTTGTTCGTCATAATTTAAATTTGAATTCATCATACACGAACAACTTGTGACATACACAGTATATTACTGTATATGCCACAAGGCCGTGCACACCGATATATACACTTGATTGATTTACAGGGACAGGTGAGCACAGGTCAAACCCAAATATAAAGCCGGGTTCAACTCACGTGCAATAATATAAAAGTCACAATTCTCAGCACAAGGTCAAACCCGAGTTTTTGAAACTGGATTCAACTCAAGTGAAAGTTCAGAAATCAACATGAATGCAATGCAAAGACCACGGCTACAACACAGCAGCAACAATGGAACAGTGCAGCAGTATGCAAGTGCATACACAAAGAGGCAGTAAAGACCATATGGTCAGTGCACAAGAACATGGCCTCAAAAATGTAACATTTCATCATAATGCAATGACCAGAATGGAAATGAACTCGACCATGTGCTCAAGTAAAGGAAGAAATGCCAACAACAAAGACCACATGCATGTACAACATCACACAATGTCACAGCAAACAGTGGAATCAACAAGACGCAGTGCAGTGCAAATCAAACTCAACTCAACAATGAAAGTGTGCAAGTGCACATATGTAAAGAATAGACCAACATCAAAAGCTAGTTCAATGTGGAATGAATCAAGTGAAGCATCAGTTCGTATATGATTACAACAACAGTGTGGCAATGCACTAACAATTCAATCCAAACATGTGCGGACTTAGGCAACAGTGAAGCATGCAGACCAGACCAAAAGTGATCAAGGCAAAATACAAATGCAAGTAGCTCATGCAACAGACTCAGCAACTATGGCCAACATGAAACTGCAAATACCCATGCCCAAACTTATATGCAATAGCAACTCAAAGTTCAGGTCTATAGAATGAAGATAAACTCTACCGTGTACACAAGTGCAACAAGCAATGCTCAGGACCAAGTGAACAACGTATGTGATACAACTTCAAGTATATATGCAGTTAATTGGATGTAGTAGTTATTCTTTCCCAAACACATATGTATACAAAGCATACAGCAGTTCGAATTTTTATCCAGAAAACAAAATCAAGTCAGAGACCTCAATCAAGCAAAGAAAATCAATGTTGAACAAGTCAACAAAGTAAGAATTCACGAAGTTAGTATTTGTCAAAGTCAATCAAGTGTTCAACGTGAAACCAAGCAAATTGACCAAGTTAAAATTCAAAGCCGTGACCATCAAGTTATGATAATATACGATTGACAAAGTCAGAATCAATCTCAAACATCCAAGAATAATCAAGTGGCCGAAGTGATTCAGTAGACAAATTCAAATCAATTCATACGAACGCAAATCTAGGATTACAATTCCTATTTAAACAAATCATCATCGGCAAAAATTTTCTATCGAGTTCGAACAATCCAAAAACCAGAAAAGCAAAAGGAAACAACACATACCAGAAGTCATAATCAACGAACTCGATCAAGTAGCTGCAAACGAGCGTCAATCGAACATCAGAGAAGCAACCGAAGCAAGCTACAAGGAGTCGGCCGATCAACCTTCGAAAGCCCTAATTTGAATCACGAACGAAAGCCCTAAATTGAATTAAAGGGACGAAGCCCTAAAATTGAAAAAGGAACAGCCGCCATCACGAACAAGGAAGAGACGGGCTAGAATATAAAAGAGGCCGGCCTATTGTTTTAAAAGGGAGAAATTTTTTATTTAAGGGTTTTAAATTTAATTAGGGTTATTTTTATTTTAAATTGTTTTTTAATTTGTATTTATTTTTAAACAGTTTATTTTCTAGTCGTGTGACTAGGGTGCAAACTACGGAGTGTAGTTTGGGAATTTGCAACTCGGTAGTTGAGTTGTGGTCAAGGTTTTGAGCGTAGAGTTAGAATAGTCAATAGCGGGTATAGCGAGTTTACGTGTGTAAGCGAGGGACTTTCTAATTTCTAGTAGAAACCTTGGGGCAGCACGTAGGCAGGGTTTTGCCGAAGCTGGGTAAATTCTGTGTTGTTCTGTTCTGCATTTTATTATTCTGTTATTTATTTCTGTGCTGGTAATATTCTGTGATCCGTGTTAATATTAGTTTATAAGCTTCCGCAATTAATTTTTATAATTAACACTATCACCCTATTCACCCCCCCTCTAGGGTGAAATCGATCCTACAGTTTTGACGTTTTAACAATTAGTACAAAAAGCGATCATCTTAGAATAGGAATATTTCTACACAAGCTTAGGAATTTTTAGTTAGTTAAAATATTATGTACTTATAAATATAATTAATAGCATATTAATAGTAACATATAATTTATATCATATAGAAGAAATGGGTTAACAAATAGTATTAAACCTCATAAGTTTAACGATAATTATGGAAATTAATCCATAATTAAAGGCGAAATAAAGATTTTTCCTTATATGGCCTTAAGTCGTAAATTCGGTGAGATTTTTTTTTTTTTTGAATCACCTAGAGAACCAAGCTTCGCTTGTAAACTCTAGGGAAGTATGTGCCTGCCAAACACATACTTCGGGTACTTGTTACAGGGTTGTCAGTTTCGGGGCTCGAACTCGTGACCTTCGATCACGCAGTCCGGACCATCAACCAACTGCGCCAACCCTGTTGGCAATTCGGTGAGATATTATGTACGGTAGTATGTTAGAAGAGCGAAAATATGACTTAATTATTGAGATGCGAGGTCGGTTAAAAGCATATCGAAGTCTGTCCAGCAAACCTGGCTTCCAGTAGTGTGACTTTGAGACTGATGTAAAATATCGCCTACAATAAGTACGCACAGTGGGCGTGTGGTTAGTTCTAATTCTATAGGGTATGCTTGCCCAGCTAATCTGGCTACTAGCACCTATGAATAGCCGGACTAATGTAAGATATCACAGTTTAGGTTACGGGTCATACGACAAATTTCTAAGTAAGGACCTGCTTCTGGGTTGAAGGAATTAAGTAGCAGTTGCAAGATCTGCCTTCTTTCCACTTAAGAAGTATTAAATGGCTGGGATTATCTTTTAGTTACGGTGGTGGGAGATCTTTGGAAGGGGTCGCTTTGGGGTTAAGGTATTAGATGGCTATTGTAGGGTTCGCCTCTTTCCATAACAGAAGTATTAAGTAGCTAGTTGAGATTTCTTATGATGTCAATTAGGAAATACCAACGAGGGATCCACCTTGGGTTTAAGTATTAAATGACAGGGATCTACCTATGGTACGGTATTAAATGGTTAATGTCTACTTAATTCCCATTAAAGAGGTATTAAGTGGCTTAGATGCTTCCTTTCGCATCGTTGGGGCCTGGCTTACGGTAGTTGCAAATATGGACCAAAAAAGGACCTTGGCCTACAGTTAGATGTAACGTTAAGGAGTTAGGGTAGAAAATCATTTGGCTTACAGTTGGAGGTATACTTGGTAGGATATAATTTATGACACGTAAGACATATTCTTTTCAAAATGATATAGCCCAAATACTATTATGGTAAGACTTGAGATTTTCATTCATCGGATATTGTGGCTTTGACTCCCTCCTCATTACAACCCACAAGTTAGGCGGAACAATGCTAATAGAGAAGACAGAGATGACAATGAATATTTGTGGCAGTTTATTTATTTATCTATGTTTTCGATATATTCTTATATACCCAGTTCTAAACATATTGATATTATTTTGAGATATTGTATTATGAATATTTTAGAATGATATGTCATATTTCTGATATTTGAATTTTTATGAAATGGGTACTTATTTCTATTATTGTATTTTATCCCTTCGGCTGTGAGATTCTACAAGCATAAATAGATATGTATATTGTTTATTATATCAATTTTATAGACCAACAACCAGCTATGGAATGGCCTAAAGTTCGATAGACTTTTATTGGGTTGAAAATTATGCCCATTCCAAAGATGATTATTACATTTAGTATCAAATCTTAGGTTACTTGATCAATGGGAATAGGCATATGTAAGAGTACGTCTTTGTTATTTTTGAAAGTATTTTTCAAAAGCCCATTATACATATACACCCACTTTTATGAACAAATGCAAACACACTACTGAAATCTTTATTTAAGCGAATAATACTATCTTAGGAAGTTCTAACTAAAAGTTCAAACCTATAGATAGTTGATTATGGCTGAAAATAATAGCTCAGAGGCTGAGAACCCCTCCACTCAAGAAATACCCACCATTTGAGAATGCATGATTGATTTAAGCAATACTTAAGGCATGTGGGGGAAAGTTCATATTCCTCAACAAGTTGCACCAGTGGCACCAGCTACTCCTCTTGCTGAAGCAACACCTCATCCACCAGACTTCCCCAAGATGTGTAAAGACTTCCAAAATATGGGAAGGTGGGTGTATACATGAGCTGAATTTTTTTTGAATGAAGGCTTGGATTATTGAATATGAACGTATATTTTAAGAGCTTGAGTGAGAATATCAGATCAAAATGAGGATGGCTGCATGACATTTAAAAGGGGAGGCATTAGATTGATGGACCTTTGTAGTTGAAGAGAACGCAGAGGAAAGAATTATCCGAGCAGAATTTAGGGATTGCTTTGAGTCACAATCCATGTCCAAAGCTAAGGAAAGTTTGCATTTGGAGAAGTTTATACAAGTGAGACAAGGAAACTCCACAATTAAGGAGTATGTCAACAAGTTTATAAAATTGGCTAAGTTTTGATTGAGTCTGATTGACACTCCTATGAAGAAGGCTATGAAGTTTGTTAAAGGCCTAATTTCTCCATGTAGGGAGCTGCTTTTGATCCAAATTCTCGCATGCGCCACTTATGATATAATAGTTGAAATGGCCTTGCTTCAGAACATTGGTATTGAGGAGAAAGAGAAGGTAGGATAGGTCAAAGTCAATGGGGAGCGAAGAAAGGAGGATTTTGGATGGTTAAGAAGGCCAAAGGAAAGATCAAGAAAGGAGGTGTAACACACCGAAGGTGTTAGAAAAAGGGACATCTTTCTAATGACTGCAAGGTGAGTTTGATAAAGGAGGAATTCAAGAGGAGATGTTATCACTTCCATGTGGAGGAACACTAAAAGAATCGGCGTCCAAAGCTAGCAAAGGAGGAACAAAGTAGGCAAGCTTATGCCATTGCGGTTGTACCTCTTTCTAGACACCAAAGAAAAGCTGCATCGGAAGGTACAACTATTATCTCTGAAAATACTATTCGTACCTTACTTGACTTAGGAGCATCACATTGCTCGAAGTGTAATCAAATCCTTGAGTCTAAAAACCTAAGTTGTCACTGATCCAATATAGTACAAATCTTAGTGAGGGGTCGATACATCTTTCTTTAATTTGTAAGAACCCAGTTGTGAATATAAGTAACATCGATTTTACATGTAATGCGTGGGTTCTTAGTTTTGAGGGGTATGGACTTATCTTAGGAATGGATTAGTTATCTTATTATGGGGTTGTCTTATATTATGATAGGAGGATCGCTTGGTTAAGAAGTTATAAGGGGTGAGATACCAATGTTCATTGTGCCTACCAAAACTCGGTCGAAACGAGTTATTTATATTCTCTTAGCTATCACAAGATGAGCTCTCATATATGCCTATAGTCTAAGACTTTCCAAATGTTTTTGAAGAAGTCTCTGGTCCCTACCCCAAAGGAAGATCGAGCTTTGGGTTAATTTGGAAAAGGAAGATCGAGCTTTAGGTTAATTTGGAGAAGGACGCTAGACCTGTCATGCTGGTATTAAGGCATACGGCCCCCAAAGGAAGGCAATATTTGGACAAGCATATTTTGAATCTATTACAGAAGGGATTTATTTACCTTAATACTTCAGAATGAGGAGCATATGTGGTCTTCTCCACTTAGGTAGGCAACTCTTTAAGGCTATGTGTTGACTATCATGAGCTTAACAAGCTGATCAAGAAAAATAAATATCCCTTACCTAGAATAGATCACTTGTTTGGCCTGCTTGTTGGAACCAAAATCCTTTCTCAGTTGGACTTAGCCAACAAATTTCACCAATTCAGAATAGCCGAGGATAACAAGTAAAAGACCACTTTTTCATACTCCAGACGGACTGTATGAATGGAAAGTCATGATGAATGCCCACACATACTTTGTAGATTTGATGAGTAGATTCTTTAGAGGGCAGCTAAATAAGTTCATCATAGTATTTGTGGATGATATTCTAATATTTTCTTAAGTGAAAATGAGCATGAAAATCACTTAGGGAGGTACTAGGGACTTTGAGAAAGCACCAACTAAAAGCCAAATTCTCAAAGTGTCATTTTTAAAGGAGATGGTGAGATTTCTCGGTCACGTTGTTTCCGAGAATGGTCTGTCTATTGATCCTGCAAAGGCGGAAGCTATACATGCCTGGAAGATTTCGAAGAACGCCATGGAAATTAGGAGTTTTCTTAGGCCGGTTGGTTACTATAAGAAATTCATTAAGGATTTTTTAAAGTGGCAAACCCATAGACTAGCTTAACGAAGAAAAAATTGGTTTTTGAATGGGATGAAAAATGCACGGGAGCATTTGAGAGGTTAAAGGAGCTTTTGACTAATGTGTTAGTACTTACCATTCCCAATGGGATGAAGTCTTTCCTTGTTTGACACTAACGCATGCGGTACGAGGCAAGGAGCTTATTTTATGCAATTAGTTAGAGTGATAGCCCATGTAAGTAGGCAGTTGAAGGACAATTAGAAGAGGTATCCAACTCATGATTTAGAGTTGGCATCTATTGTCTTTGCTTTGAAGATGTGGAGGCACTATCTTTTGGGAAAATGATTTGAGTTATTCACCGACCGCACATCCCTTAAATACTTATTTTCCCAAAAAAATTGAACCTTAGGCAGTTGGGCAGACGGAGTTTATAGCATCATATGTCTTGAAGATACAGTATACCCCTAGAAAAGGGAATGTTATTGCTGATGCCCTTGGTAAGAGGCATGCTACTATTGGTGTTATACATGAGTAGGGGTGGCTAAATTTCCTCTCGAAATTCAATTTCCAACCACCAAAAGAACCCACCCTATGCTATTTGGCAATAATGGAAGTTAGGCTAGCATTGATGGACAACATCGGGAAGGAACAAATGAAAGATGTGGTAATAGTAGATATTTTGGGCAAGCTAAGTAGAGAACATTTCTCCTATGTCGGTAGAATGTAATAGACAAAAGGGGATAGCTAAGGAGAGATGGTTGCCTATGTGTTCTAATTGTGGAAGAAGTTTTAGAGGAAGTGCTAGCAGAATGTCACCATTATAGGATGACTACTCATCCCGGTAGAGATAAAATGTATAGGAATATGAATCGAATTTTCTATTGGCCACGGATGAAGAAAAGGGTAGGAAGTATGTCTCTAGGCGTTTGACGTGCCAAAGATAAAGGTAGAACAAAGAAGCTTGGAGGACTATTATTGTTGTTAGAGGTGCCGACTTTAAAGTGGAAGCTATGTAGTTAAAGCACTCGACGGATTCAATGCGGCAGAGGTGCAAATACAGCGGATGAGTCTAAAATAGCATATAAAACTAATACTTAATGTTTTTACAAATATATAAATGGCAATTAAATGAAAATTTAACATTCAGTTTAACTACAACTAACACATATTTGATTTTAAATAAAAACATGTGTAAATATATTGTAAATAAATGTAAATTGTTATTTAACATGATTAAATTTAATAGAATATCATAGTATTTTTGTTTTGGAAAATATGTTAAAAATTCAATTAAAAAATTAATTTCAAATTTTGTATAATGTATAAATGACATTTTTCAACTCTTTCTTTTAAAGAAGATATAGTGGAATAACGAAATATAGCTCAAATAACGGGATATAGCGGAAATAGTGTGGCCTAAAGCGGAAAGACTATATTTAAGGCTATTTTGGAAAACCATCGTGGAGGGAATCGACTACGGGATAAAGCAGGATAATGGCGGGGGATTAACTGCATAGAGTGGGAGCATAAATCAATGGATTTTTAGATGGATTACCTAGGAGTCAAAGGGGCAATGAGACCATTGAGTTATTGTGGATGAACTCACTAAAAGTGCCTATTTTATTCCCGTAAGGTATAATAGGACCGCAACATCTTCGATGAAAATATATATTAGAGAGGTGGTATGACTACATGAAGTTCCAGTTAGTATTGTTAGTGATAAACACCTTATTCACTAGTGAATTTTAAGGGAGTTTGTAGTCAACTTTAGGAACTACATTAAACCTTAATATCGCTTACCACTCAAGACCGACAGTCAGATGGAAACAGTGAATAGAATTTTGGAAGATTTATTGAGAGCTTGCATCATGCATTTGAAGGAAATTGGGAGCAGCATTTACCCTTGGTAGAGTTCACGGACAATAATAAGTACCAAACGATAATTGGCATGACGCCCTTTGAAGCCTTATATGGGAGACTATGCAAATTGCCTAGTTGTTGGTGAGAAACCATCAAAAACATTCTACGTGGACCAGATCTGATTCATAAGACCTAAGATAAGATAGAGATGATTAGACGATGAATGAAGGTCGCACAAGATAGTAAAAAGTCCTATGATGACAGGCAAAGGAAGGATTGGAGTTTTCGGCTAGAGATATTATGTTAGTTAAAGTTTCCCCTCTTAGGAAGGTTATGAGATGAAACATCAGGGAAGTTAGCATCGAGATTTGATAGGCCTTTCCCCATTCTGTGAAGTTGGGGAAACTTACATATCAAGTAGAGCTTCCGCATAAGTTAGCAGGAGTCTATGACTTCTTTCAAGTTTTGCACTTAAGAAAATATTTGCATGATACCGCCACTATAGTAGAACCTAATCAGTTAGTAGATATAGAGATGGAGCTGATAGCACCTCATGCTACAACATGTATAGTGGAGCATAGAACTAAGAAGCTTCGTGATAAAGAGATTAGGCTGGTCCAATTGCACTGGGGAGATAATCTAGTGGAAAGCGTGTGGAAAAATAAAGAGAAGATAATGGTGTGGAGTATATGTCTTGTTTGATAACAATAAACATATTTTTATTTTTTGATTTCGATTTCAGAGTGTGTTATAGTTTAAAAATCATCAAAGCACAATTTCATTTCTATATAAATTGTCATCCACTCAATCTCATATACCTAATTTACACATATTATGTTTCAAACACATCTATTTTTACTTGTAAAATAATATATATTTATTATTGTTATCAACGAGTAAATATTATCAGATACTATAGATAATTTCTGTCTAATATTAATAAATATATATTATATCTAATGTGTTTGTCTAGTGTGTATATGTATAGGTTTTATATAAAAAATTTGGTTGTGGAAAAGTTTTCTTGTAGTAAAATAAAAGAGTGCATATACAAAGAAAAGGAAGCAATTAAAGATCTGAACAAAGTAATATATCAACACGCAATTAAGGGCTGTATGTATGAAGAAAGGGAAATAAGTAGAGATCAGAAGCAAAGAATTATATACATAATCTGATGATATATTTTTGAAGATACAACAAAATTTATTTTCCATTATATATGGATTTTATTTTTTACATAAGGAAACAAACTATCTCATAAATCCGTATCTTCCTAAGTATCCTCTTTCGCATATATTTCCACGTATACACATCCCCTCCATGAAGCTATATAAACACATTTTATAGCAAAAGAAAAAAAATCATCAAATTACAAAAACAAAAGGAAATATATAATGTTCAATTTTTTAAGTATAATTCGACCAGAGCCATCTCAAATCTGGTTCAAGCACATAACATCGTATAAAAAGAGCAATATCACCTTTATATGGCAATTCATTCATCACATAACTATATCACTACATCATTTTGAGATCCATCCAATATCGATTTCAGGAACAACGGCAGCTTATCACACTATGACCACTGACTTTGGCAAAGCAAACAAGACCAAAACTTACTCATCATGACCATGTCAATCACATAGTCTTCATCTAATATCTGATATATCAACCACTATATCTCTTTAACATTATAGCTAACATAAACATAATCAACCTTCAGAACCACTCTAAACAATTATCAACGATTGTTACTTCAGCGGATACAAACTCCAACGACGGCACAACCATCAGAACTATCAGAATTAAACAAGGCAATTGAAATCACGAACAAGTCAAGTATCATGACTTCCATTTAGACGAACATTACCAGACCCATACTCAGATCTGCATCCTTAAGGCAACCAAAAACTTTGAACTTACGACGATGTGTTGAGCAACATCTAGGCATGATGCTCATCTTAGCAAGTTTCGTATCCAATTGCAGGTCCATCTTAAGATCAAATGGAAGCAAATCGAATTGAACCCAGATTCAACTAACGTCGCTACTGTGAACTAGATCTAGACGACAACTACAACACTCAAAATTTAAATTAACATTATTTAGGAGATTTAATTAGATAATAAAATAAAATAACGTGACGTGTAGTAAGATAAGGAGGATGAAATTTGATAATTAACAAGGTAAGGCCTTAAATAACAAACTATTAAGATTGTTTTAAAACTTAACATATAAAAGAATATACGAGAAGGACAAAATAGAAAATCTACCTTTTATCCCTAAAATCTTCCCTCTCCCATATCGTCCTCATTTCTACAAGTGCAAAACAATCAAAGCAAAAGAAAACGACGAAGACCATTAAACAAGAAGAATAGAAGAAGAAAGCTAAGGAAATTTCAAGGGAAAAAAACTAGAGAAAATATTCTCCATCAAATCTCAACACCATCATCCAATTTAAGGTGAATAACAGTAAGACGATCTCATTTTTATTCTTGTTTGAATTCAAATCTAAGTGGTTTTGATTTATTGATAATGTTATGATGTGCCATGTTTGATTTTTACCATTGTTTGGTTAAATAATGAATTATTATAATTTTTATGAAATATTATGAAGGTTTATGATCAAAACCTTAGTTTATGACCTTCAAATGAATTAGTTTTTCGGTATGTTGTGTAAAACATAATTTTGGAGACAAGGTTTTAATTTCATAATTTTCAATTTCATAGGAACATCTTATGAATTTCCTAAGGGAAAAGGTGCATTTATTTCAGGTTTTAACTGTTAAAAATAATTAAATAAGGATTTTAGTCTCGAAATTTTATATGTTAAAGAGTAAGCTAATTTTGATTTTAGATGAATTTTGGGGATTTTACAAGAGGTTACTTATATGAATGTATTAAGCTAAAAAGACTTATTAATAAATATTAAATTATTAATATTTTTTGATGGCTGTGAAATGGATTTTTGGGAAGGAAAACGAGCGGCAGTGGTTTTTCTAAAAAGGAATTGGTAAAGTATGATTTTAATCGATAGAAATTGACAAGCATTAAGGGTTGGTGAAAAGTAATCACTTTTAATAAAATTAAAATAGTTTTAATAATACTTACGATATTGCCATGTTGCCAATGTTTATGTCGAACCCCAACAACATTAACCTGAATGGATTCCTACGATATCAACTTGGTTGATATGGAATGAAACCATTCTGGTAGAAGTCTTATTATTATAAGGCCTTCGGAATTGAGTCTATGGCGACATAGTAATCTATTAACAGCAAAACTATGTCGACCCTTGTTTCATTATTTCAAAATCTATAACATATGGAATTGATGCCATATGTTTTCACCATGGTTTTGAACAATATTGCATGCTTCCTATTTGACACCATATCTTAAGGCATAAATGCCGCGAGTATTAGTTTCAACATAATTACTTTAGGCGGTGATCCCGCTAGTATATAAATGGCAATGGTGCCCACCTGTTATCAGTTTTGGCATTATTATTATAGCAACATAGTAGCCCAATTTTATGAATTCAATGTCAACTATTTTAAAGCATTAATGTTGGAAGTCATCAATATCGACCTTACTATTTAAAGAACCCAATATCCATGGTTATATGATATTGATTTCCGCACGTCATTGATGTTGGCTTCTATGTATTTTATGTATAAACGGCTATATTTAATAGGTTGGGCAACCTATAAATTTCTATGTTACGACAACATTGATTTTGGCATTATAGGTTGATATTTTTATAAAATAGGAATTATTTTTAAAGCTTTGATATGAAGCTATATTAATGCTATAAGTTCTCAATAATGAACATATTCTAATTTATCATGCCCAATAATGAAGAAATGCGGCATCCTCATATTAAATCCAAAAGTATACACGGTAGTATTATGATGAATAAAAGGGGTTAGTCGTATATAATGATAAATGTTTTCAAGGAATAAATTATTGTTTAGCCCAAGTTTTGTTATGAGATTACCAAAGGGGAGCTATTACTTAAGGTTACTAATTACAAGATGCCTATTGATTGAATTTATTCGAGTGGTGGATGCTATATGTTCTTGTTATTATTTTCTCAATTATTTTACATGATTATTATTGTCAAACTCACATCATCGTGACCCATAACTGCATTTTGGGATATTTAAGGGCAGAATAACCAGTTAGGTTAATCCTTTAGCGAGTAAAATCAGGTTTAACTCGTAAGTAATTAGAATTGCACATAGAAGATTAGGTAGAGCAGAAGCATTGAGATGCCCAAAACTGATCACAAGATTATGGTTTAAGATATGGTTTGGAAGGGTCTAATAGGTTCGTAGTCATCCAATGAAAACTATGGCTTGAGTAATGTTATTGTCGATTTATAATAGGTTCCTAGTGGTCCCATGAAAACTATGATTTGAAAGTATGGTATTAGAAGAATCCAATAGGTTTATGTTCATTCCATGAAAACTATTGTTAGAGAGGTGTTATTGGAGAATTCCAATAGGTTCATAGTGATCCTATGAAAATTATGATTGGAATTGTTACTTGTAGAAACCGATAGGTTCTTAGTGATTCAATGAAAACTACGATACATGGCGGGCAGTCCGTAGGAACTTTGACTGGTTATTAGTCAGCCAATAAATACTAATAGGTTCATAGCGACTTTAGGAAAACTATGGATTGAGATAGATAGTCAGTTTTATGAAAATGGGTGAACTTTGGGTAGATATAACCCTATGTTGACAAATGAGTTAGACTTAACATATTGCATATGATTATGTTTTAACCATTGTGGATATAGGAGAACGATATATGGTTGATATATTGGTTAAGATATTGGTGAGGGGAAACCCGTACCACTCAGAGGCCTAGTATCATTAGATATCTATTTGATTCTAGATGGTAGGTTACTATTCACACTATACTTTTCGTCTTGCCTAATTTTTTTTCCTTTAAACTCTTGGGTTCTCATTTGAGTAGGTTGGGAGTAGGGTTTTCAGGTTTTCCAATTAGACAAATAAGCTTCTAGAGATGTGTAGGAGGCAAGCTAGCCATTATTAGGAGCTTTTATTTTTAGCTGTTTTTTGCTACTTGAATGGATGTAATGGCAAAATGTATAATTGCTAAACATTAGACTCTGATCAACCAAGGAGGCATCTTCACATGTTGCTCTTGGAGTATTTTGAAATAGTTATATTTTCTTTGAACATGGGATCGAATGGGATTATGTAATGAATATGAAATCTTATTTCTAAAATGAAATATGAAATTTTATTATTAAATTATGTTCAAAAAATTTCATATTCATGTGCTTTTAATATTATTTATGATTAACATAGCCGCGTTTTTCCATCGAAAATTAATACTATGGATCACTGCATCATCCATAGCGACTTAGTTCGGGACCATAAAATAGGGAATGTTATAGTTTGGTACAAGAGCATAGGTTTATGTAAAACTTAAAATAATTTTGAACCTAAAAGAATTTGGAAACATAATCCAATATATCAGAGAATAAGATTGGGGCATGGGATAATGCTTTAGTAACATACTTGTATTTGCTATATATATATATAAGTATGTATTTCCTCTCTCTCTCTCTTAGACCGTTCTTCTGTATCTTATTAAGGCTTGTATGTAGATATGAGGAACAAAGATGTGGAAGCAAGAAATGAAAGAATGAATCTAGGTGGCGAAAGCACCATAACAAATGGAAATGTCTGGTCCAATACTAGAAGGAATCTAAGTCGACCAACAAATGCTAATCAAAATGCAAATGCCACTATGAGTGTTGGAATCCCACCGATAGATATGGAGACTGTGTATCGGTTTTTTGTCTACCTAATGCAAGCTGGAGTAGCTGCAGGTGCAGTTGGAGGAAATGTTGCTGAGCGGGAGGAGCTAATCACATGGTGCTAATAGGCAATAGCTATGCCAAGCTAAGTCGAGATTATACTAGTCTTGGATGGAAGCCTTTTCTAGGAGCTGAAGATGCTATTAAAGTAAAGAACAAGTCGTCGCATCGTGAGAGTATTTTTATCGATTTAGATTTGAATGACAAGCAAAAGTGAAGATTAGCTTCGAGGAAGTTGCAAGGTGTTGCACTGTATTGGTGGAATGGGGTGACTGTTGGTGTGCAAAAGAGGAATTGACTTAGGCTGAATTTAGGAGAAGGTTTGAGGAGAAGTTTTTACCTAAAGTAGACAAGTCAGTCCTGCTTAGGAAGTTTATGGAATTGAAGCAAAGGGAAATGTCGGTGTTAGAATATGCTATGAAGTTTGATGAGCTATCTAGGTCTAGATACACTACCATTAACATTGTGATTAAGCAGAATGAGAAGTTTATCCGAGGTTTGAGGCCATAGATTACTAAAGTGACCATGTCACATCTTCGAGATCCGAGTAATGTATTAGTGGAAATGGTTATAAGGAATTAGGAGACACTTTCGGCTTTTGAGAAGAAAAGTTGGTGGACACCTAGAGTTCTTAGAGTAAGAAGATGAAGTTCTTCAAAAAGAAGGGAGCTCAGAAGGGTAGAGCTGCCAAGAAAGGGAAAGCTGGCATTGTATGCTTCAAGTGTGACAAGAAAGGACATTTTGTTCATGAGTGTCGAACTAATAAGGGATAGAAGGTTGGGAAAAAGAAAGGTGTGAAGTGTTTCAATTACAACTACATAGGGCACTACAAGAGTCCAAAGCCGGCCAAAGCTGACAAAAGAAAGGTCTTTGCTTTGGAACTATCATCTTCTAGATAGAATGCTATTGAGAAAGGAAAAGTCTATGATGGAAAGTATGATTTTGATTCCTAGAATACCATATAGAGTATTATTTAATATAATTGCACCACATTCTTTTATCTCACGGTTCTTGGTAGACAATTAGATTTAGAACCATCATACCTTGTTACTTCCTTAAGGGTTGTGAATCTAATAGGAGGGTATGCAACTCTGGGGATGAGCTGTGACCAGTTAGAGATTGAGTTGGTAGGTCATGCTTTTTCCAGCATTTTTTATATGTTTAGCTTTGCGGGTTTAGGATTATCTTGGGTATCAATTGGTTGGGAAAATATAAGGCTAGGATATTTTGCCAGGATAGGGAGAAATCATTAAGGCACCCTAATAGCCACGATCGAATTATGTATTTCGTCGAGAACTCGATATTGGATTTTTGTGATTTGTTGAGTGCAATGGAAGTGAAAGACGAAGTAAATTGGGTTTTTTTGTAAGAGAGTATGCAGATGTGTTTGAGCCTGTTATAGGACTGCCAATAAAATGAGCTATTGAGTTTCGAATAGATCTTGTACTTGGAGCTAAATCCGTAGTAGACTGCCTAGCAGAATGAAACTTACCAAGATGAAGGAGTTAAAGGTGAAGCTAGTGAAATTAGAAGGAATAAATTTTATTAGACCAAGCAGTTCTACTTGGGAAGGCTGCGGTGTTCATGAAGAAACCAGACAGATCGTTGAGATTGTGTATCGATTATCATAAATTAAACAAGAGGACGATAAAGAATAGATACCTTTGTTGAGAATTAATGATTTGTTTGTTCAGTTAAGTGGAGTCAATGTATTTTCTCAGCTTGATTTGGCGATAGGGTTCCATCAATTGAGAGTGGAGAAGGACAGAATTCCATTGACTGCGTTTCAAACAAGATACGATTCATATGAGTAGTAAGTAATGCCATTCGGGTTGACCAACGTGCCTGCTTTATTTATGGACTTGATAAACTGAATTTTTCGAGAGCACTTGGATAGGTTTGTATTGATGTTCATTGATAATATTTTGATATACTCTAAGAATGAAAGAGATCACGATATTTATCTTACAATGGTGCTTAAGGCAATGAGGCAGCATCAACTAAAAGCGAAGTTTTCGAAGTGTCATTTTAGGAAAAGAGATGTGAAATTTCTTAGTCATGTAGTTTCAAAAGAAGGGTTGTTTGTGGATACAGCTAATATTGAAGCTGTAAATAATTGAAAAAGACCTGAGAAGATGACTGGGATAAGAAGTTCTCTTAGATTAGTTGGCTATTACCGCAGATTCATCAAGGATTTTTTTTGGATAGCGGCACTCTTGACTAAGTTATCCAGAAAGGATGTAAAGTTTATTTGGTTTAGTAAATGTGAGGATGCATTCCAGAAGCAAAAAACATTTATTGATCAATCGCCCATGTTAGTTGTGCTAGGTGGTAACTAGGATTTGGTGGTGTATACAGATGCATGTGGACATGATTAGAAGCTATGTTGATGCAAAGAGATAAAGTGATTGCCTACAATTCTCCAAGGCTTAGACCACATGAAATTAGGTATTGGACGCATAACTTGGAGTTGGCAGCGGTGATCTTTGCTTTAAAGGTGTGGAGATACTACGCTTAGGAGAAAGATTCGAGTTGCTTATGAATTATAAGTTATCGAGGTATTTATTCTCTCAGAAAAATTTGAATATGAGACAGCAAAGATGGCTAGAATTTTAGCAGCTTATTATTTCAGTATTGAGTATGCACCAGGGAAAGGAAATAAAGTGCTGGATGCACTTAGGAGAAAACATCAGAATGAGATGTTAGCTATGTTGGTACAATTGAGATCCTAGTGAATTCTACCATATTAGTGAGACCAGAGGCATTGATTACTTGTAGTGTGTTGTTGAGATCAATGGCTAGTTCTAGTTAGAATACCGCCATATTGTCGTGTTCAGAAGTTCGACCAGTATTGTTTGAAAGGATTGCTTCTAAGTAGACATATGATCCATTACTAGCCGAAAGGATTAGAAAGCTTGAAGGTGGAATAGAGATTACTGATTTGGAAGATTTTAGTCTTGATCAGAATGGATGGTTAAGAAAGAAGGGACGGTTGTGTGTTCGAGATATTGATGACATAAGGATAGTTCTCAAGGAATCTCATCAATGGAAGTTTATTATTCTTCATGAAGGAACTAAGATGTATCAAGATATAAAGAGGAGTTTCTTCTGAGAAGGTATAAATAGGGATGTAGGCTTATGCATAAAATAATGTTTGAATTGCAGAAGTGAAAGCCGAGCATCAAAATCCAAGTGGTTATTGTCAGCATTTAAATATACAATTTGGAAATGGGATTCTATATCCGTGGATTATATTGACGGGCTGTCAAGGTCGAATAGGGGAAACGAGACTATTTAGGTTATAGTGGATAGACTGACCAAGAGTGCACACTTCATTCTCGTTAATTCGACAACGACGACATTTAGCTATGTTGTTTATGAAGAATATCGTTAGACTTCATGGAATTTCTGGTAGTATAGTCAGTGATAGAGATGCCTTGTCCACTAGTGAATTCTAGAGGAGTCTACAAGAAGCATCCGGTACCAAGCTTAAGATGAGTATTGCTTATCACCCACAGGCAGAGGACAAAGAGAGAGAGTCAACAAGGTACTTGAAGATTTGTTGAGAGTTTGTGTACTAGATTTTGGTGGGTCATGCGAAGACCATTTGTACTTAGCTGAGTTTTCCTATAATAATCATTATCAGACTAGTATAGTAATGGTGTCATTCGAAGTTTTGTATGAAAGGCCATGCAAATCATTAGCCTATTATTAGAAACCGAAGACAGATCGGTTCTTGGTCCAGATATGGTGAGAGAAGCCACAAAGAATATTAAGGTAATCCAAGGTAGGATGAGGGAAGCTCAGTTTAGGAAAAAAAGGTACATGGATAAAAGGCGTAAAGATCTAGAGTTCTCAGTTGGAGACTATGTAGTTAAAGTGTCACCAATCAAGGGTGTGGTAGGATTTGGAAAGGTAGGGAAGTTGGCATCGAGATATGTAGGTCCATTTACTATAGAGAGGATCAGGAAACTCCCTTATAGAATAAAGTTACAAAATAGTTTGGTAGGACTCCATAATGTGTTTTATGTTTCTTATCTTAGAAGGTATGTACATGATCCAGAGACTACTAGTACTCAGATTGCATTGGAAGATTTAGTAGCGGAACCAAATATGAATTTTGTTAGACGACCAGTTCGTGTTGTATTATGAGATGAGAAAAGGTTAAGGAACAAGACAGTCAAGTTAGTGAAAGTCCAGTGGAGTGACAACAAGAATGATTATACTTGGAAAATAGATGACAAGATTAGAGATACTTATTCTTAGCTCTTACGATGGTATGTCCTGTATTTGTTATATAGACTTGGTAGCTGGTAGGATATTCTAGCATTGGTTGTTACAGATGTTTGCATGTTTGATATGCTTATTATGTAGTCTTTAGTAAATTTCAAGGACGAAATTCTCTAAGGAGAGGAGCCTATAACACCCCTAGTTTAGATTAACATTATTAGGAGATTTAATTAGATAAATTAGACAGAATAATGTGATGTGCAGTAAGATAAGGAGGATGATATTTGATAATTAACAAGGTTCGGCTTTGACTAATCAACTATTAAGATTGTTTTAAAACATAACATATAAAAGAATATATGAGAACGGCAAAATAGAAATAGATCTGTCTTTTATCCCTTAAACCCTTCCTCTACGGTATCATTCTCATTTTTACAGGTGCAAAACAATCAAGGTAAAAGAACAAGAGGCCGACCATTAAACAAGAAGAATAGAAGAAGAAAGCAAAGGAGATTTCAAGGGAAAGCTAGGGAAAACATTCTCCATCAAATCTCAACTCCATCATCCAATTTAAGAAGAATAATAATTAGACGATCCATTTTTATTTTTGTTTGAATTCAGATCTGATTGATTTTGGTTTGTTGATAATGTTATGATGCACCATGTTTGATTTTTATCATTTTTTGTTTAAATAATGAATTACTAGAATTTTTATGAAATAGTATGATAGGTTTATAATCAAAACCTTTGTGTATGATCTCTAAATGATTTGATTTTTAGGTACGTTGTATAAAAAATAATTATGGAGTTTGATTTTTAATTTCATAAATTTCTAATTGAATATGAATATTTTATAAATTTCCTAAGGGGAAGGGGCATTTATTTCGAGTTTTAATTATTAAAAATAATTAAACAAATATTTTTGTCTCGAAATTTTTATATGTTAAAGAGTATGTTAATTTTGGTTTTTGGTGAATTTTAGGGATTTTTCCCAAGAGATTATAATTTCATATGAAATTATTAAGCTAGAAAGACATATAAATAAATATTAAATAATTAATATTATTTAATGAGTGCAAAATGGATTTTTGGGAAAGAAAACAAGTTGCGGTAGTTTTTCTAAAAAGAAATTAATAAAGTACGTTTTTAACCAATAAAAAATTGACAAGGATTAAGGTTGGTGAAAAGTAATTGCTTTTAGTAGAATTAAAATAGTTCTAATAATAATTACAATATTGCATGTTACTAATGTTTATGCCGAACCCCAGCAACATTTACTTGAATGGGTGCCTATGATATCAACTCCGTTGGTATAAAATAAATCCTTTCTGGTTGAAGTATTATAAGGCCTTTGGCATTGAGTCTATGACGATATAGTAATCTCATAACACCAAAACTATGCCGAACCCTTATTTCATTGTTTTAAACTCTATAACATACGACGTTGATGGCTCAAGTTTTCACCATGATTTTGAAAAATGTTGCATGCTTCCTATTTGACACCATAGCTTAAGGCAGAAATGCCACAAGTATTAGTTCGACATTAATTACTTTAGGCGGTGATGCCTCTAGTATATAAAATGGCAATGATGCTACATGTTATCTATTTTGGAATTATTATTATAGCGGTGTAGTAGCCTAGTTTTATGAATTTAGTGTCAACTGTTTTAAGGCATTGATGTTGGAAGCCATCAATGTTGACCTTATTGTTTTAAAGCACCCGATATCAATGGTTTTATGATACTAATGTTGCATGTCATCAATGTCGGCTTCTAGGTATTTTATGTATAAAAGGCTATATTTAATGGGTTCAACAACCTATAAATTTCTAAGTTACGAAAACATTAATTTCGACATTATAGCCTTATATTTTTATAAAATCAGAATTATTTTTAAAGCTTTGATATGAAGGGATGCGACATCCTACATCTATCATATTAATGTTGCAAGTTTTCAATAATGAACATATTCAAATTTATGGCGTTATGCCCTATAATGAAGAGGTGCGACATCCTTACATTAAAACCAAAAGTATACATGGCAGTATTAAAATGGATTACAAATTTGCTTGAGTAATAGGCCATATATTCCTTGTTTTAAATATGAATTATGTGGATTAATAATGTATAATGATAAATGTTCTCAAAGAATAAATTATTGTTTAACCCAAATTTTTTTTATTAAATTACAAAAGGGGAGTTATTACTTAAGGTTAAGTAATCATAAGTTGCCAATTGATTGAACGTATTCAAATAATGGATGTTATATGTTCTTATTACTATTTGATTAATTATTTTGCATGATTATTATTGTCAAACTCACGTTGTCATGACCCATAAATGCATTAGGGATATTTAAGAGTAGAATAACTGTTAGGTCGATCCATTAGCGAATAAAATCGGATTTAACTCCTGAGTGAGTAGAATGCATCTAGGAGATCAGACAGATCAAAAGCGTTAGGATGCCCAGAAATGATCAAAAGATTATGATTTGAGATATGGTATCGGAAGGGTCCAATAGGTTCATAGTCATCCCATAATACTATGGCTTGGGTAATATTATTGGAGATTTCCAATAGGTTCCTAGTATCCGATGAAACTTATGATTTGAATGTATGGTATTGGAAGAATCCAATAGGTTCATGGTCATCCCATGAAAACTATGGTTAGAGAGATATTGTTGGAGAATTTCAATACTTCATAGTAATCCCATGAAAACTATGATTGTAAATTATTATTAGTAGAAACCAATATGTTCTTAGTGATCCTATGAAACCTATGATTTAGGATGGGTAGTCCCTGGGAGCTTTGATAGGTTATTACTCAGCCAATGAAAACTAGTAGGTTCTTAGTGACTCTAGGAAAACTATATATTGATATTGATAGTCAGTTTTGTAAAAATGGATGAACTTAGGATAGATATAACCCTATGTCGACAAATGAGTTAGACTTACCCCATTGCATATGATTATGTTATTATGTTTTAACAATTGTAGATGTAGGAGCATAGTATATAGTTGATATGTTGGTTAAGATACTAGTGAGGGGAAACCCGTTCTGCTTAGCAGTATAATCTCACAAGATATCTATTTTGTTCGAGATAGTAGGTTATAATTCACACCAGACTTTTTTCCCGATCCTAATTTTTTTTTCTATTAAACCCTCAAGTGCTCGTTTGAGTACGTCAGAAGTAGGTTTTTATGTTTTCCAGATAGATGAATAAGCTTTCGAAGACGTGCAGGAGGCAAGCTAGCTATTACTAGGAGCTTTTATTTTCCACTGTGATGTTTTATTTGCTTGAATGGATGTAATGGAAAATTGCATAATTGCCAAGTATTAGACTCTGATCAACCAAGGGAGCATCTTCACATGTCGTTCTTAGAGTGTTTTACAATAATTGTATTTTATCAGAATATGGAATCGTATGAGATTATATAATGAATATGAAATCTTATTTATGAAATGAAATATGAAAATTTATTGTCAAATTGTGTTTAAAAAGTTTCATATTCATGTGCTTATAATATTATTTATGATTAACAAGCAACACTTTATCACTGGAAATTTACACCGTGGATGACTACAGCATCCACAACGCTCAGTTTTGGGCCTCAAAATAGGGGATTTACAGCAACTGAGCAACCCATCCAAAAAGGCAAAGCAATCTTCAAGCAACTGCAACATTTTTTTGGTGGAACGATTTTTTATTTCAAGGAATTTTGAAGAAGAAGGCTGTATTTTTTGTTTCAGATCTGAACGTGAAGAAGGAATAAAAGGAGATCATCAAATTTTTAGTCTAAGGGGAAACTCATTTTAGCTCATCCTTTCATACTTTTGCATTTAGAAACATTTATCTTTTTTAGGGGCACTTTTATTCTTTTTGTTTATGTATTTTCTTTTTAATCGAACTCTAAATTTTCTAATTAAGCTACGCGTTGTAGTGAAGGGATTCTGATCTTAGAGGATTGAGTTCAAGCAGGGTTACAAAGCATAGGGTTAGTATATTCCGGTTAGCAGAGAATGTGAGTTTACAGGTGTTGTAAGTATCAAATACATAACTCTAGTAGTAACTTTAGGGGCAGCAGTAGGCACTAACGGGTTAGTGACCGAAGCAGGGTATATTTGTGTGTTATTTATTTTTCGCATTTATGTTTCAACACTTTGTTTTATCTAGTTATCTATGAAATTTTTAAATACACTATTCACCACCTTCTAGGGTATATTGCATGATCCTAAAAAGTGTTATTAAAGTAGGTTGTTAAGAAAAACTTGATGTCATGTCTTACCCTGGCTGCTATAGTTTTAGTGAAAGTTGGTCCATTTTATGTTGGTTTATTTTTAATAAAACAAAAATTTCATATTGGAAATATAAGATGGAGATTTATTTAAAATCTATTGATTTTCATATATGGAATATCATTGAAAATGTACTGGGTGTTGTAGGTAAGAATAATGTTTCACTTAATGCTAATGCTATGAATATTTTATCTTTAGACTTAATAAATCTGAATTTAACTATATCTCTCATTGTTTAACTGCACAAGAAATTTGGTGCACTCTCCATGCAAAATATAATGGAAAAGTCGACTATGATGAAGGACTCTCTAAAGTCGATACGAGATCAGAGTTGTGCTTGATAGGATTCACAAAAGACGGCAGTGACGGTGACATAATACATGATGACATAAGAGATTTTTCATTTAAAGATTTAGTTTTTATGCCATAAATTAACTAAAACTGTTGATGATCTTGAAATGAAAAATACCAGGTTCAAATGTGAAAAGTCAAATTACGTTAGAAAAATAATAAATTGGAAAAGGAGGTTGAAAATATGAAGAAAATTGAAAATTTTGATTGCGAAAAATGTTTGAATCATGAAAAATAATTTTTTCGCTTTAGTGAAAAGTTTCAAAAGCTTAAAAACAAAATTTTGATTTTGAAGAAAAATGAAAATGAGCTAGTTTGAAAAGGTAACATTTTACAAAAGGGGTGGAGAATTTTAAGTTGTTTGAAAACTCCAAACGTGAAATTTTTGAAAAGGATAGTTTGTTGAAAACTGAGATAATCTTAAATGGTCTAGATAACTAAATCAAAAAGCTTAACAATTCTATAAATCTTAAATGCGGTAAAAGTGTGGATTTAAAAAAAGAATTGACTGAAAGGGAATTTTTTTTCAAAACCCTTGAAAATGAAAAGATGAATCTAAAAATTGAAATCATTGGAACAAATCATGAATTGAAAAAGGTGACTGAAAAATCAAGGATGTGGAAAACTTGGATTTGAAAACGCCAACTTTTTGAAAGTAATATGCTTGAAAGTAAGACCAAAATAAAAGAACTCGAAAATGAAAGTACGATCTTAAAGAGGAATAATTTTGAAAAAAAAAGAGAATGTGGTTAATCGATGTTCTAAGCTATTAAATGAGAATAATATTTTAAAATCCAATGTTAATGAACTCGAGTTGATTACTCGAAAATTTCCATGGGAGAAAAAATATTTGAAATGTTATTAGGTAATCAAATCTTTGCAAATAACTGAAAAGGACTTGGATTTGAAAAAGTGCCAGTTTATAAACAAACAACTAGGGACACCGAAAATGTTTTCTCACATTCGTGATGTGTGGAAAAATTAGACATAATTATAATAATTGTCGAAACAGGAACATGAATAAATGAGTTAAACAAACTTGGGTTCCTAAGGTTAGAATTAGTAATATAAACGGCTTGCTACACAAACAGATTTGGGTAACGACGATCTCAAATGCAAACAAAAGTGGTTTTACAATTCTTTCTAGGCCAATGTTTCTTCTTCTGATATTTAGGTACGATGACGGCTAAGAAGCAACTACCATGGAGGAAAATTTCGAGTTGTTCTACACATTTGATAAGCGATAATGCAATGTTTCTTAGCCAAGGAAAATAGGGTGGAGGCCAACACACATTTTTTAACAATGTTGAACACAAATGCAACTTCAAAGGTAAGCCAAATGTATTATCACTAAATCCTATATCGTAATTTTCTCTCCTTGTTTTGAGTTTTGATTTTCAAACACCGCTGTTGTAAAATTGTCATATCTTGAGCTCTGTAACCCCGATTTGAAAAATTAAATATGTTTTGGAAATAGACAATACTATAATTTTTGTGTTTTAAGTTTCTCTAGATATTAAACTTCATCTATTGAAAAACTACAAATAATTTAATACATTGTTTGAAAACTATTTCAGAACTTTCAAACACAGCTGTAGTAAATCGATTATAATTTGAAATTTAAATTCCAAATTTTAAAATTCTTAAAGATTTGGCAATCTAACAGATAACACTACAACTTTCCTGTTTTGAATTTTTGATGATTCAATTCATAAAACCTCGAAACATAGTAATCAAGTCAGCATATTGTTTGAAAAGTGTTTCTAGGTTGTTCAAACAAGATGTAGTGTTATGTAAGATATTTTTGCCTTTTGACTTGAAACAAGTTTTTATTGATCATCCACTTTGAATATTTAAATTTCCAATTTTTATGCCAATTAAAATTATTGATTTTCAATTTTCAAATCATGGTTTCAAAACAGGTTGATTTTCCAAACAGTGATTGTTGATGTGCGATGATAATTGTTTCCATACACATGTTCGTGATGTACTTCTACATGAGATAATTATATGGTTATGTCCTATGATGATTAGTAATAGTGCTTTTGTTTTACGTAGATTATTTTGCTGGCAAATTCGCATGTTGGAGTCAATTCGATTAACATTGTGGAGTATGCAGTACACTTGTTTTGATGATACTTATCTTTCATGCTTGACTTTTATTATGAGGGGTCAAGAGGTCGAATGTAAAACTAGTGTCTGAGGTATCCTTGTTTGCCACCATAGGCAGCCCAGTTGATAAGTAGTATTAGATATCTTTGCACATCATCATAGGCAGTCGAAGCAATAAAATTATACACTGTCATCGACACATCCAAAGTACAAGTGGTATCATGATAGGTTAATTTTTTCTTTCTTTTTAGAACATCTGATAGGACCTCAAACCTTTGTGATTTCTCTTATATGATATATTTGATGGTTCATATGTCTCATAAATTGATTGATATCGTACACATTCTATTTCATCCACATGTGGAGAGCTTGCATTTTTTGGGCTTTTATTTTATTTATAAAAAATCCAAAAACATTTTTTCCTTAGAATTTTTTGTTCTTTCAAAAGTCGAAAAGCCTAAAAATATGATTTTTTTTTCTTTCTTAGGATTTTTTTAGTTTTGCTTTCCATTTTTTTCATGATGGGAGTGTTTTTAAATGAGACACTTTGACTATTATTTTGACATAGATTTTCAGTGTAAACTTATTTTGATATGAGAGTCTTGACTGGAAAATTCCTTGATTTGAAAATGTTGAAACTCCTTGAGATGATCTTCTTTTAATGCTTGAAATGACTTTCATAAATGATTTTTGAAAAATGAAAATTTTGGATCTTACGATAAACTTCTTGAGACGGGTTTATGATGAAATATTTTGAGATAAGCCTTTGATTTTTATTTTGATATGTTAATGTGTATACCCTTAGACCATATGCTCCTTTTTACATAAATAGTTCTAAACCAATTCATATTTTATGTTCAAGGAGAGAATATAAAACTAGAAATATTTTTGAGGTATTTACATAGAATTTACTTTTGAAATCATATCATAATTGATTGAACTTTCTAATATGCTTTCCAATTATATGACTACATATATGATTAAGGATATTGTAATTTGTACTTGATTAAATAAAGATATTATGATATTTTTGATGATTAAACTTACGTTTTAATTTCTATTTTTGACTACTACATATCTCACACCGTCTATAAATCTACCATTTGACTATCATATTCTATCAATTCACATATACTTTCTTTCTTTTCACTATTATTCTTGTTCTTATACGAGTTAGCTAAATCGACATACCCAAAATTTATTGTTGAAAGCCTATGGAAAGTAAAAAAAATTACACATACGATGTAATGGGTTCCCTAAGCCCAAACATTCTTATGAAATATGTGTGTCGGTACTCATCAAGTAACGTCCATCCTTACCTAAGAGACCTCACGACAATGCATGGATGGAAGATTCTTGATCTCATATATGATGAGTTAGGGATAAGTTATTTTAACTTAAATAATATTTGTTAGCAACATTCATTCTCATATAAGAATAAACTATTTGATTACATAACATCTTATGGGATATGTCATTTGAACCCTACTATATATATCTACACTTATTTTGTCACTCTCTTTCCACTCATGGGATATGACTTTGATCAATTTTCCTATATGATTTATGGTTTATTTTTCATTAAATATTTAATAGTCATATTTTTGATCGAGTTCCATAATGCAATATCACTTTCTCAATATGCTAATTTGAAATTGATACTTTTGATAAATTTAAAGGGGAAGAGAGCGATTAAGATTCGATGACATTTTAAATTCATTATTAATATTAAAAAAATATTATTGGTTTAATATTTTATTCTCGAACACATGTACCACATATGTAAGGGGAGCAATCAATATGGGGAACATGCTATATATACTGAAACATTATGCTATGATTTTATTTGTATGATATTGAATACACACTTGTCAAATCTTAACTTTTTGTTTATTATCATTAAAAGGGGAAGACTGTGGAGTATACGTCTTGTTTGATGATAACAAATATGTTTTTATATTTGATTTTGCTTTTAAATTATGTTCCATTTTAAAAATCATCAAAGCACAATTTTGTTTCTGACTAAATTGTCATCCACTACATCTCATATGCCTAATTTACACGTATTACGTTTCAAACACATCAATTTTTATTTGCAACATAATATATATTCATTATTGCTGTCAAAAAGGAAATATTTCTGATATTGCAGATAATTTCCATTTGATATTAAAATATTATTTCTAATGTGTTTGTCTAATGTGTATATTTATGGATTTTTTTATAAAAATAATGGTTGTGAAAAAGTTTCCTTTCAGTATAATAAAAGAGTGCATATACAAAGAAAAGGAAATAATTAAAGACCCAAAGCAGGGAATATATCAATAGCAATCGTAGGCTATATATATATATATATATATATATATATATATATATATATATATATATATATATATATATACGAAGAAAGGAAAATAAATAGAGATCAAAAAAAATTATATACACAACCTGACGATATATTTTGGAAGATACAACAGAATTTATTTCCGGTTATATATGGATTTTATTTTCTACCTATGGAAACCAACTATCTCACAAATCTATAATTTCCACAATATCCTCTTCTATATATTTTTCCATACACACACATCCCCTTTATGAGCCTATATAAACACACATTATAACTTATAACAAAAGGAAAAATCATCAGATTACAAAAACAAAAATAAATATAGACTATTCAAACTTTTAAGTACAATTCGATCAGAGCCACCTCAAATCTGGTTCAAGCATATATCATCATATAAAGAGAGCAATATTATCTTTATGTTGAATTCATTCACCACATAACTATATCAACACATCATATTGAGATTCATCCAGTATCGGTTTCAGGCATAGCAGCAACTCATTACATCGTGACCACTGACTTTGGCAAGGAAAAAAAGACCAAAACCTACTCATCACCGACCAAATCAACTACATAGGCTTCATCCAATATTCGACCTATCAGCCACTATATCTCTTCAACGTTACTGCCAACATAAGCATCATCAAACTTCAGAACCACTCTAAACAATCATCACTAATAGTTACTTTAGTTACAAACTCCAAAGGCGACACAACCATCAAAACTAAAGAAGGAAATTGAAATCATGAACAAGTCAGGTATCATGACTTCCATGTAGGCGAACACCACCAGTTCCATACTCAAATCTGCATCCTTAAGGCAATCAGAAACTTAGAACTTATGGTGTGTGTTACTCGGTATCCTCACTCGGCTATATTAGACGGATCGCGCAAGATAAATTCGACTGTTATCAAGACGGATAACTTCAAAGCACTGGTTGTAGGACCTGGAAGTAGAATTCAGATAATTATATGAAATCGGGGTTGAACAACGATAGTAGATAGATGATATATGATGCTAGAAATATGGAAATTAGTTTAGGCAAGCCATGGATCGTCACAGCTTAATGGAATCAGATGGACCGGCATGGTTGATTGTATGATGAATCGGTGTAGATGGAAGTATATGGATCGGCATGATTGGTCATGTGATGGATCGACATGGCATGATGGAAGTATATGGATCGGCATGGCATAGACATTTGTATGATAGATCGACACAGTTAAAGCAATGGAGAGATAAGCACAAATAAGTGCGCATGGATTGGCGTAAGTGGAAGGGAATGGATCGGCATAGTCCATTTGGAATGGTTCGGTAGTAAAGGCCTCCAAGTGGATTTGAACCGAAGATTAAACAAAATCATGAGTTCTACCTGCTCAATCAGCATGATATTTGAAGAAGCCACCATAAGGATCATTCCTCTAGAATCAACCAATGGATAGATCTACACTGATCCATCTTTATTGATATTTAGGCCTAGAAACCCCTATGGTGGGCCCATATGGATAAGAAGGTCCTATAGCCGAGGTTTCAAAGAGATTGGTGTTCGCCTTCACTTACAAATACTGTCCTAGGGGTCATTCTGAGGATCTTTACATTGCCGGTTACATAGTTCTTTATTGTAATCAACTTTATTCCCTACTTCTTGTTGTTTTCTATTGTAATCAAGTTAATAGTGAACCAATAAAGAGAATATTCAATGTGAACGTAGACATTTGACGCCGAACCATTATAAATCCTAGTGTTCTTATTTATTGTTTTGATTTGCATGTTAGTCTACTCTATTCCTCTATTTCAATTTAATTTAATTCATTTACTTTCTACATAAACATATTCTTGGGTGTTTGTGACCAACTTGGTTGCAAATATTTTGGTGTTTTCATTGAGAGCCTGATTCTCAATCTGTTAGGATCCCCTTTATTGCTACTGGATTAGGATAATCCCCTAAGGGATATCCTTAGCTATCTTCAAAAAACTTGCTTACGTTACTTATATTTACAAAAATATAACCAAGGAGATTGACAATGGTGAGACATACCAGATCCACTTCTTATAAAGTTGATGGGAGTGAGACTACTAGTATTCAACAAGGAGCACCAAGCAATCAACCTGCAAATTTGAATGTTGATCCTGCTGAAGTCCAAAACCTTGCTGATTCTATAATTAGAGCTGAATTTAATAACTTGATGAGGGAGGTAATGGAAAGCCATAAAAATCCGAGTGAGAAAATTCAGACCAATATTAGCCTGATGAACTAGATAACTCTACAACAACGTGGGAAAGCCAAAAGGGGTCCCACTCTTTACTCAGCATCAGAAAGTTCAAGCTCGTCGGATGAACACCAGACGCTTACATGTCGCAGGCTTGAAGGTGATCATGCAGAAACATCGGAGCACCACTTGGCAGACCAATATGGTCTGCCAAGATGGATCAGTGCCAAACGGTATCGATCCCTCCTCTAGAGGAGGGATTCCCCCACTATACTTAGGGAATCACACAGGAGATATTCTCGGAAGCTTGGACGTTGGAGTTCATTGAATGCTGACCAAGTATCTCACCGAAACGACGATGGGATGGATGTCCAAGGTGCAAACCAAGAGGATGGTGGACCAAAAAGGCATGAAGCGGCTAGTAGACATCGACCAAACCATTCACATAAGGTGGAGTGCGACCAACGCTTGGCGCCACCCATCTAGACAGCGGATTTATCGACAATGGTCAGAAAGTTGGTTAGAGAGAATCAAGGTTTGATTAATGATGACTGGGGAATTTCGAGGAGCCATATCTCATTTACTGACAATGTTTTGCATGCGGAATATCTGAGAAGGTTCAACGTGCCATCAATGCCTGCCTACGAGGAAAAAACCAAACCGAGGAAGCATATTATGAGATATGAATGGCAGATGGATTTTGCAAGATCCAATGACGCAATAAAGTGCAGATACTTTCCCATAACCCTTTTTGGGATAACAATGATGTGGTTGATGAGACTACCTCCGTAGTCAATTACGAGATTCGTTGAGCTGGTAACCAAGTTTGAGAACAATTCTAAATGCACACAGTTCTTCCTAAAGACGTCATGTCCCTTTCCAGTGTGATCCAGGTCCTAGGGGAATCGTTGAAAAACTGTTTGGAAAGATTTCATACCACTACTATCGAAGTCGGTAACCCAAATGATCATGATATACCTGTGATCTGACTAGAGGGATTGATCTGAAATCTGAGTTCGGTGATTAGCTAGCTGGAAAACCGCCTGCCACGTTGGAGCACTTCTATTCAAAGGCAGCTTGGTTCTTGAGGAAAGAGGAGGCCACGTCCTCCAGGAAAAAGAGCTCTACAAGACCGAGTGGAGAACCAATGTAGAGTAATATTGCAATAAAATAATCCGATGATAGTTCCGGAAAAGTTTACGTAAATGTTCATAATAGGCTGAATCAACAAAACATAGACAGAGATAGGAATCGAGAGCGGAAGTGGGATTTTGGAAGACTAAAGACTAGGATTCCAATGAATAAAAATTACACGCCACTAAACGCGTCCCTAGGGAACATTTATCTATCCACTTGCAATACCATGCAGTACAGGAAGCCGTAACCCAAAGAGTCGTCAGAGAGACAGAAGTAGATTGGGAAGTATTATCGTTTTCATGAATGTTATGAACACAATAAGAATGAATGTAGGCACCTCCCGGATGTCATAGAAAAATTGATGCGGGTAAAAAAGCTGCAACAGTTTGTGAAAACTCCACAAGATAGCGGACAAGGGACATCTGACCCCAATCGAGGACAAGCTCCTCATATGGATGAAGAGCCTGCACGGACCGGTGGAAGACTAGTGATTAATTCGATAGTTGGGGGATGCACCCTGCGAACAATAGTTGGCAAGAAATGGAACGTTATGTTGTGCAATAAGGCATGCAGATTTTGAATGATGTTCAAATACGGAAGATGGAACACCGAAAAAGTAGCAGCGTACCATGGCAGATGATATTATGTTTAGAATTAGGGATGTAGATAAAGCAGAGGCTCCAACCATTGACCAGATGGTCATTTCTGCCATGATTGGCCATGCTTTGGTGAGAAGGATTTTAATTGATTGTGGAAGCTCGGTGAATATAATTTTCAAGAAGGCATATGATCAGATGAGTATGGAGGCAAAGATTTAAAACCATCTAAAGCTCGTATACATGGTTTTAATGGCATGGCGACTAAGGCCGTTGGTTATGTGGAGTTGCCTGTTGAATTGGGATAAGGTGAACGTAGGAGAGTGCAGATCCTACTGTTTATTGTTTTGGATGTTGACTCACCGTATAATGTTTTTCTAGGCTGACCGGCATTGGTTGTATTCCGAGCAGCTCTTGCCCCGTGTTGTTTAACTTTAAGGTTTCCAACGGATAATAGTGCAGGAGTTATTCATGGTGATCGGGCGACTAGATGCACCTGTTTTGTAGTTGAGTTGAGTGAAACTCAACGCAAGGAGAAGCGGAAAGGTGTGGGCAAATATGTCTGCATCCAAGTTACTAAAGATTGACAATTGGCGCTTGAGCCTTGGCTTGGGCGCCACAGTCTGTTCTATAGAGATATGATTCAAGGGATGACGAGAAGGAGCATAAAGAGGCCAAGGCTACGTTGGCTTAGCTGATGATTGATATCACTGTCATCCATGATGACCCATCATGAGTCTTGAAGATTGGGTCGCAGCTCAGCCCCTCAATGATGAAAGAACTTGTTGGTTTCCTCCGAGCGAATCTAGATGTATTAACTTGGACTCATTCTAACATGTATGGGATCTCGCCTGCCATTGCAAACCATGCATTGAATATTGATCCAAAGTATAATACAGTGAAACAGAAAAGATGAGGCATTGATCCGGAGAGATCTGCTGCTCTTAAAGAGGAGGTGGATAAACTAAAAGTCAACGGGCTTATCTGCGATGCCCTCTATCCTGAGTGGGTATCTAATCCCCTGCTAGTGAAGAAGGTGAATGGAAAATGGAGAACGTGCATTGATTATTCAGATCTAAACAAAGCATGTCCAAAAGACAGTTTTCCCCTTCCCAAGATTGATCAGCTAGTTGATTCAACTGCAGACCACGAATTGTTATCGTTTATGGATGCATATTCGGAATATAAGCAAATCCTAATCCATATCCCCGATCAAGGGAACACTAGCTTTGTTACAGATATTGGGTTGTATTGTTGCGTAGTTATATCGATTGGATTGAAGAATGTCGGGGCAACTTATCAACACTTGGTTAACAGGATGTTTGGGGATCAGATTGGAAAGACAATGGAAGTGCATGTAGATGAAATGCTCGTGAAGTCCCGAAGATCAAGCGACCACATCAAAGAATTGGAAGAAATGTTCGACATCCTTCGATATTACAAGATGAAAATCAAACCTTTGAAATGTTCGTTTGGTGTGGAATCAAAAAGGTTTTTAGGCTTCATTGTCAACGCTTGCGAAATAGAAGCTAATCCAGAGAAGGTTCAGGCCATCCGCGATATTCAGGCACCAAGAACCATTAAACAAGTGCAGAGTCCGAATGGGAAGACTGTAATGACTATCAAGGTGTCTTAGTGATATCTCCCTATCTTGGAAAAATAATCTAGCATCATACCTACCCAACCAATGCATACCTAAAATGTTTCTGAAATCTACAAAATCAATAACATACAAGTTGCATGCAAACTAACAAATCGAGTTCCAATTGGTCATATCTCAACCCTAGACTTGCATACCCTCCTTTTGGATTCGCAACCCTTAAGGAAGTAACAAGGTATGCGAGTTCTAAGCATAATCTATCAATTAAACACTGAGATATAAATGAATGTAATGCACTAGTATCAAAAAGTACCCTAACTGGCATACTCTATCAAAAGTGTACCTTCCATCATAGTCTTTCCTTTATCAACTACAGTAGGCCTAGATGGTCCAATATCAAAAACTTTCCTTTATCTTCCCTAACTGGCTCTGGACACTGATTCATGTAATGCCCGACTTGATCATAGTTGAAGCAATTCACATTCTTCTTTGCAACCTTCTTCCCATTAACTGATCGGCACTTATTCGCATAAGGGCCCTTCTTGTCACACTTAAAGCAAGCCAACTTAGCCTTCGCCTTCTTGGCAGAATCTCCCTTCTGGGTTCCTTTCTTTTTAAAGAACTTTCTCTTCTCTTCTTGAGAACCTTGAATTTCCACTAGCTTCTCTCTAGCACAGATAACATGCGTCTCCTCATGGCGAATGGCCATATCCACAACTAAATTACTAGGATCACGAAGATGTGGCAGGGTCGCCCTAGCAATCACGTGCCTCAGTCCCCTAATGAACTTTTCGTTCCTTCTAATGTCAGTGTCTATAATATTATGTCCATAATGGGGGCAGCTCCACAAACTTAGTGGCATACTCAACAACCGACATTTGTCCCTGCTCCAGATCCATAAGCTTCCTCATCAACTTTGACTTAGCAAACTCAGACACAAACTTCTACTCAAATCTCCTTTTAAAATCTGTCCCAAGTCAACTGCTCCTCTGAAAATATGGTAGTAACACTATTCCACCAATGAAGCGCTGACCCTTGTAACTGTCTAGAGGCCAACCTTCTCTTTTGTTCGTAATCTAAACCCAAATCAGCAAATATGCGCTCACAATGCAACAACCAATTCTCTACCTCAATAGCATTCTCCATCCCCATGAATGGCTTCCTACCAAAACTGGTGTAGTCCCTACTCATCTTAGCATAATTATTCCTACCTGAAGCTACAGGATTAGCTCCTCCAAAATTTTCAGCAATTCCAGCAGCAGCTCCTGCTTGCATTATATTGACAAAGAACTAATACATCGCCTCCATATCTACTAGTGGATTTCCAGCACCTACATCAACCTCAACACTTTGGTTGTTAGCATTAGCCGATAGACCCAGGTTCCTCCTAGTGATGGGTCGAGCATTTTCATTGGTTGTGGTGCTTCCCCCATTGAGATTTCCTCTTCCATTTCCTGCTTCCGTACCTTCTTTCTCATGAATCTGCATACGACCCTTAGTAAGATACAGAAGAACGATCTAAGAGAGTGGGGAATCGTACTTATATATAACTATATATCAAATACAAGCATGTTACCATAACGTTAATCCAAACCCTAATCTTATTGTCTGATTCATTGGATTATGTTTGAAAAAATCTTTTAGGTTTAAGATTCTTTTAAAGTTTTATAAACCTATGCTTTGATATCAACTTGTAACATCCCCTCTACTTGGACACCTAAAACTAACGACTACGAATGCTGCAGTCATCCATAGTTATTAATTCTCGATGACCAAATACGACAATGTTAGATACATTGATTCATAGAAACACATGAATATGGGAAAAAATTAAATTAGCAAACAAGGACCACATTCCATTTCAAAATATTTCAAATTGATTATATAATCCTAGAGCGCATACCACATTTAGACAAAATATATTATTACAAAGTATGCCAAAGACGATATATGAAGATGACCTCTTGGATGATCAGAGTATAATATGGCAATAAAACAAGTTTGCCTTTACGAACAAACACAGTGGAAATAAAAGAACTCTAAGTAGCTAACATGCCTCTTGCACGTCATCGAAAGCTTTATTCGTCTTAAAGAACACCAATAAACCCTAAACCTTAAACTATTCAAAATCAATTGAGTACCCGAGAGTTTAAGGGGAAAACAAAAACTTGGAGTCAGACATAAAGCCTGGTATGAATAATATTTTGCCATCTCAAATCATTTAAATATCTAGTGAGACCATGCTGCTTAGCAAAACGGGTTATCCCCTCATTAGTATCTTAAAACCTTTATAAAACCATATTTTGTGCTCCTCCATCCACAATGGTCAAAAAAATTCAAAATAATATAATGATATGAAAACAAGTAAGTTAATTTTGGATCACACATCCTCATTCATTCTGGCTATCTATCTCAATTATAGTTTCTAGGATTACTATTAACCTATTAGTTTTCATAGGCTCACTAACAACTGGTTAAATGTTTATGGACTACCTGTCTGATTCCATAGTTTTCATGAGATCACTAAGAATCTATTGGTAACTCCAATGTCTTTTCTTTTATCCTAGTTTTCATGGGCTGACTAGGAACCTATTGACTAACTATCAATATCTTAATCCATATATAGTTTTCATGGGCTAACTATAAACCTACTGGCCCCTGCCAATATCAAATCATAGTTTTCATGGGCTTACTATGAACCTATTGGCCTCTTCCAATATCTTACCTTTTACACAGTTTTCATGGGTTTACTGTGAACCTATTGGCCCCTGCTAATATCTTTAATTAAAATTTTAACATTTCTTAAGTTATATTCACCACTGGGTCAACCTTGCTGGTTATTCCACCCTTCCCCAAAGTGCCGTTATGGGTTAATTAAAATGTGAAAATATATGAAGACTTAAGACCCTCAAAAATCTTAGTTTACGTCATGGTACTTCCTTTAAAATGAGAATGGGTTATTTGTTTTGAAACATTAAAACATCACTTTCGAAACCATTGGATGACCTCCATCGAAAGTATAGAAAACCTATTTTCAAAACTAAGTATATACCTTTTGAAGCTTTATAAATCAGTCCTTCCAAAACCAAGTCATACCTTTTGAATCCGTCAAAGCATTACTATCTTTAGAAATATAGCTTCGAAGCCAATGAAAGTACCCCTTTCGAAAACCTTGGGTTTTACACTTTAAAAACGTCTATTGGGTCAAAGTGGTTATACATGAAAGTATCTCTTTCGAAACCTTTACTAAAATATTTTTGGGGAAAAATTGATGGTGTCGGAACCATTTATTCGAAAGTTCAAAACCTTGGAGTAAAACTTTGAAGGATAGCATCGAAACCTCCTTTCGACACCATTGCCTTTAAAACTCCTTCACCCCTTCGAAAGCATTTAGGAAGTGACTTAGCTTAAGTTTAGAACAAAGAGAACCCTTCGAAAGCATTGATGGCTGCAATACATCCGAAAGGTAAAAGAATAGCGACTTGGTTTCGACCAGGTCGGAACCATTTATTTCAAAAGTATTATATAAAAATAAAGGAACCCATTCGAAAGCTCCTACTTAAAACATGATATGGAAACCTACTTAGAAAGTTATTTAGAAAAACCCCTTTCGAAAACATAGGTTTCGAATAAATCAAAATCTTTAGATAAAACAAAGCAGGCACTTAACACTTGAAAACAGAACTAGTGTTTTGACCCCATCGGAAACATTTCTTTCGACACCATAGCATCCACCTTTCCTTTAATCCACTACGGATCATCTAAGAAATACCTTATGTATTAGTTTCGACCACGTGGGTTTCGACTGAGTTGGAGCGGAAGCAAGGGAGTCGAAAGGTATCACCAAAGGAGGCGGAACACACTTATCTGATTAAATGCTGAAAACAATGCTCATTTTAGTAAATGCTTCTAACTAACATGCCTATGTGTAATGTTTTAATTAGTTTCCTTAAAACTTTTCAAATACTTTTCTAACTATAGCATTTATCAGATCTAAATCAAAAGAAAAATTAACTTCAAGCCCTTACATTAAGCAATACCAATATTGCAAATAAGTCCTTCTTTTAAAATAATTTATTTTTCATAGAAAATCAATTAGGAAAAATCTCCAAAAATCACAGGAATTCAATTTCATGATGTTATCTAACATATTAAAATTTTAGACCTAATTTCTTCTTGAAATAATCAAAAAAAAATTTAAACCCAAATATATCATATTTTCCTTTAGAAATTCTTAATAAATTTTTCATAGCTTGAAAAATTATGAAAATTGAAACCCATCTTTAAAATCATGTTTTACCTAACATATAATTTTTCCATGGCATTCTAAATTCAATAACAGTCGGTTTTGCTCTAAAACCGTGCAAATTCACATGTAAATGAATTGGTTTAAATCAAACATATTATAATTCAAGCATATCATCATCCAAAACATTATAAAAACGAATTTAACCTTAAATCCAAAAACATATGATTTTAAAACAAAATAGAGATGGAATGAATTATTATTTACCTTAGATATGACAAGGAATTTGAGATTTGTAGAAGATTGATTCCCCTAGCTTTGATCCTTGGCTTTGAATTTTTCTTCCTCTTTTCCCTTGTTAATGGCCGGCTCTATTTTTAGGTTTTTGATTTGCATTTTTGAAAATGAAAAGTGTACGGAATGGGAAAGAATGTGAAGTATATAGCCATGAGTAATAATGGTGCGGCTATTTAGTAACATGACCGTGTTTTTAATTAATAATTTAAAAGCCATTTTAATACCATTTAAGGTAAATTAAGCACGTCCTTCTTATTGTTTTATTCAAATCTCAATCCCCTTATCATCATTATTCTATTTAATTTATCTAATTAAATCTCTTGGATAATGTTATCAAAACTTAGGGGTGTTACAATTTTACTTATACCTGGCTCATTTTTAAACTAAATCAAGCAACTCTTCTTTACCTTTGGATAATACTTATAAACACATACTTTTAAATTGAATATGTTCTCTTATAAAATACATGGCATTATAAAAGATAGCACATCTCAAACGTCAACTTCATGCTAAAGGATTTATAACATACGTTTAGCTGATCAAATAACTAAAATAAGGGAATTTTATAATAAACAATGTGCCCAACAATTTAAATCTGTTAGAAACACCATATGCTAATGATAAAATTATTATTTAATGGTTCTCAAGATCAAGATAATCTTTACCAATAACTTCTACTACTAACTTGGCGGTCAGGAAAAAGTAGCTAAAGCTTCTTAAAAGCGCTATGTGGTTCGAACGCAGTCATATCAAATTCATCGATTCCTAAAATGGCTTTAGCAGGTGTTAGCCCAACTTCTAATGTTGAAGTTAATATGGAGTTGGCAGCCATATCAAATAATGTACCTTTAGCAACGACTATTCCAATTTGATCCGGGGGTACCACATCATCATCACATAAGCTTTCAACATATAACTTGTCATAAGGTAAAAGCAAAGTTATTTCCCAATATTGAATATCCAAACCCCATCGAATCTAGTTCACTTTATCTAGTTCTCATCCTTGGAAAAATAAGATCATTTTAAATAGTAGTAGACAATAACTCTTTGCACTTAATGTTTTTTATCTTTTGTCTATTTTGGTTATTACTCTATACTCCTTGCTTATTTATGAGAAAACTTAACTTTCCTTTTTCTAATTCCATTATTATATTGTTACTTCCAAAATACTATATGCTAAAAACATATAAAGCATAAAGAAGTTTCAAATCAATCAAATTTATATATAACTAATATATAAAAACATAAAAGTTTCACATCAATCAAAGTTATATATAACTATTATGTAAAAACATAAAGATATTGAAGAAATCAAATTCTATTATATAAGTCGAAGTAAATCACTTGTAATCATTCTTACATGCTTGAAACTATAACACACAACTAATAATAGAAAATGCCAGCCTTAGAACGTCACTTTGAAATCGACAAAATCAGGTTAGTTCATATTCCGAGAATACTATGTTATCGAAATAATCTATGTATAACTCGATTTGGAGTTATTTGATTCTAGAATATTTCCCCAAAGAGAGCTTGATAAAGCCAAAGGAGAGTTATGAAAAGCGAAAATCTTTGAGATGGATGTTGATGCCAATAGCCAAGGAGTAACCGTTGCTTCTAACCTTGGAACCTCAAGAGGTAAAGAAAGAGATAGTGTTTTGAAATCTCCACCTATACTAAAACAAAAGTTCTTACTTTAAGACAACCCCTTCCTCGAGGGTCGACACCTCCTATAGTAAATTTGTACTAATAGCCAGTTCAACGAGTTTCGTATGCTTTATAAATAAGCAAAGAAGGAAACTCATACCTTTTAGTGAATGCAAGAAGGAAGTGGTATTCCAAAAATAGGAGGAGCTTCTGAAGTGGTGGTTGTAAATTTTTGTCGATGTCCAAGCCAACGTTAGTAAGAAAGTAAATCATATTCTTGACCATCTCCTTAGAATTGAAAGCTAATATGAAAATGTCACTGTACCTCTTATCACTTTCAATGTTCCTCTTGATCTCTCATTCATTATGGAAGAAGGCAAGCTTGACCTCATTCTTCAAATATCTTTAAATCATCAGTTCGTATCACAATGCAAAATTCACTCAATAATCATTTTCCATCACCTTAAAGGATTGGTCACATAACTATAATTCGAGATATAAAAGTAGTTGATCCTAGGTGTTTGCAACCTAAGCCTAGAAAAGAAGTGGAGTGGAAATGCAAAAATGTTATAGAAGAATAACGTCATCCCCTACGGTCTTTTTGTTTGTATGATGTATATGCACTTTCGATCTATTCGATTTTTGTAATCTTTATTATGTTTGTCTTTGTAACATAAAATCATAAATAAATTTCTTTATCCTTTGTAAAATACTTGCTATATTTTGAAATACATATTTTGCATATTTACTCTTTGAAGTAATTGCACCCATGCTCGAAAAAACACTTGACATTGTAAATTGAAAACAAGACTTTGGAAACAACTTGGAATCCATTTCCAAAGACATTTGTACTTGAAAATTCTTGTAATATGTAAAAGTAAGAGTTTCAGAACAGTTAAAATCGCTTCTTAAGCATAACATAGTTTTTTGGAAATGACTATAGTTTTAGGAAAGACAAAATACACTTTTAACTTAAACAATCTTTGAATAGGTTCGATAGTAACTATAGTATGGAAAATATTTGTGGAAAATCAAATAATTCTAGGATGATTTTTGAAAATATCATTCAATAGGAAAATTTCCTTTTGATTTCCTTTTAAACACAATGTCGGAAAATATTTGTACTGTAGAAAGCTTATGCTTGGATAGATTTGTAATCTTGATTTAATTAATATAATGCTTGATATTTGAAAACATTCTTGATATATTTTTGAGGTAATTCTTTATACTTGAAAAGCTTTTAAATGCCTCTATATCTCAAACTACTGAAAAAATATTGTATGTGAAAGGCAACTTGCATATATTGAAAATGATTAATTTCATTGTTGTCCGTGTTTGATTTGTATCTTTCGTCTTAATACTTGACTAATTTTAAGCTTTGATATTTGCATTAATCTTTAACTGGAGCATTATGGGCTCGATTATTTTTTTTGATTAATTGAGTCCTATTTACATGTACTTTGTGGTTTCCTAGCTACCATTGGTCTTAGCACAAGGGCTTTAAGGGTGTTCGCTAGGGAAAATCATGTATTTTTATTATACAACTTAACTCTTAATGAGAATCTCATTTGAAATGAAGTATTCTTCTGGTTTAACTTTTTATATGTATTGCTATACTGTATATACGTATGTTTTATTTACATTAAGGTATACAAGTAAAAAATCCTTAAGAAAAATATTTTATTAACTGAAATGATGAATATGTTTTGTAATCATGAATTTTGAATCAATATTTCAAATACTTATCCGTAAACATTTCTAGTCATAATGTACTGAGAAAAGGATATCGATGCATCCTTGTACGTAATATTCTCCATGCGATAGACGATGACTTATTCATGACCGTTAGGGACACCAAGGGATTACATACTTATGATTGTTTGAAACAATCATGAAATAACTCAATGAGATTCTTTTATGGGTTAACACAACTGAGTCAAAATAGAAGATCTTATGCGACGACGTGCAATATTATTCACAGTTGGAGTACTCTAGATCTTTAGTAACTAGACTATATTTGATTATAGTCAATCACGTGACATTGCGATCATGTTATGGGCATAATTGATATAAGGTTAACTACTTGAAGTGAAACACTACAAAAGAGAGGATTTGTCTCATTGGTTGTAGAAGTTAGCATTGATAAAGTTAGGGGTATGTCCTAGGGGCAATTATGTAATTTGTTGCATATACGTTACTCTATGACTAATCCGTTCATAATAAATATATTTTTTCTATTATATACTTTGTTATATAGTGATATAATTAATTAAATAATTAATTTAAAGTACATAACTAAGAAAATCCTCAAATGAAATGTTATATGATTGTAGTTGCAAATAGTTTCCCTCATGAGTAAATAACTACAATGTAAAATAATATTTTATTTTAAATATTCTTGGTCAAGATGTTTGAGAAAGAATATCGATACATCCATTGAGACATGTGTACGTAACGCTATTCAAACATTAGGCAGTATATTACTCGTGGATGTTGAGTGCACCAAGGGGTTATGTACTAATAGATATTGGTTAACTGTGGAATGAATCAGTCAAGGGTTTCTTGTTGGTTAATAGTAACTAAGGTCACATATGAAATTTGTAATGGCCTAAAATTTCAAACACTTCATATTTAAATATTTGAATTATTTAAATATTTGAATCTTGGAATTAATGTGAATAAATATGATTTTATAACCTTGTTAATACTTTTTTAATTAATAACTAATGATGGTGAAATAAATTTTAAATTTTTTACAAAAATAAATAGTTTGAAGAAATATCAATAACGTGACCGAAAATCGTTTTATCGAAGGAACTTATATGGTAACATATGAACACATAAATAACAAGTTAAAAACACTTAACTACACATTAATTGAAGCAAGTATGATTAATTAATGGGACAAAGATCCTTGATTTAAAGCATGAGAAGTGGAGGGAATCAAGGCTTGTCTCAAGTAGAGGAAGGTGGGTGGATGCTTCGTTATTTGGCCAGCCAAAACAAGAGATGTGAGGGATTCTTTATTTCATTTGTTAACTCCTTAAAAAACTTCATAGTATCACAAAGAGAATTGCAAAAGAAATGAACAAAAATGGCATTTTCTTCGTCCTTCTCTCCTCTAAAATTCCTAAAATGTTAAACAACTCCAACTCTCTCCTACTCTGGTATAGTTCTTATATTTACTAGAGAATAGATAATATCATCCAAAAAGTTAAAGAATGGTGGAGCAAAAGGGGAAACTACCCTAGGCCGTGAGCAATCTAGGAGGAATAGAAGAGTTGCTTTGTGATTTTATGCATGAAGACGGTAGCTTTGTTGCTTTGGGTGATGGTAGGAAGTCATTCTCTGATTATGGGAGCTTGTGCTTGTGTTTGCCTCATTTATAGGCGACTCACCATTGAATGGATATATGTTGTGTGTATATATTTTTTGTTGTTGAAATAAAAATGTTGAAGTGAAAAACAATGCAAGTTATAACTTTTGGATCCCTCTTGCTTTTGAAAGCAAATGACAACATTATATGTAGTTTAATCTCTCTTGAATGCCTCTAAAACATGTAACATGTCCAAGACTTATCATTTACGTGTTGTTAATGTTGTATGTGAAGTTAAGTGTGTTATGAACGTTTGAAGTGAATAGTCGGTATAAACGCACTTTGAAATCCCTCATACTTAACATATGTTAGACTGTTTAAAATATGAATATATTGTAAAAATATATATTCAAATGTTCTATACATATGCTTTGGTGTGTTTTACGTAAAGGAATTAGTTTGGAGAGTTGTAGAGATTGTATAACAAAATTGTGAAAGTTAGAAGCGAAAAAGTCGCTATGGATGCACTTTGAAATTGCTTTATGTTCAACGATTTTTAAGTCAACTTTTGAAGACATCCTTAGGGGTTCATTGGGTTTTAAAATTAAAATATAAGTACTTATTAATGTAAAATTATCAAGTTTTCAAAAGGTTAAAAAGAGTCAAAAAAAGTTGTGAAATTTAGTAGCGAAACAGCGTTATATCGACACTTTTAAGTACCTTGTTTTTTAAGAATTAATGTTTATTTTTGTAGAGACTTTCTAAAGGGTTTCTTACCATTTTAACAAGTAAATTATATTTTTGTTTTACTGCAATTTTTTTGAAGTTTAGATCATTTGGTAACAAGTTGAACGACGTGGCAAAACTTATAGCAAACAGGTTACTATATGAGCATGTCAAAAAAATACCTTGTTTTTGGAAATTTTATAAAGTAATTAAATGATATTCTTAAGGGTTTATGTAGCGATCCGGGATTTTGGCAATAATATTTTAATAAATATTTAACGCAATTAAATAAAATATCAACTTATCATTTTAAAATGAATAAGTCTTTTGGAAATATTTGCCATTTAATTATATAGATTTGTATCTTGAAAAGGAAATTTGATTTAAAAATATTTACAATAAAATCTCTCTTATATAATTAAATTAAAATTCTCTACCTTATTTACATTTGGCAATATATATATATATATATATATGAATAATAATGTTTAAAATAAAATCAAATCCTATCAACATAAAATATAGTATAAAACATAAGTCAAACATATGAATATAATTTAAATGTTGATAGTTAAAATAGAAATATAAATAAAAACAAGAATTAAGTAGTTAGGGTGTGCTTGCAACATAAGCTGAAAATTTGTAAGCATAAGGTATAAAATAAAGCACAAGTGTATAAAATCGGTCAAAAATATGTATAGGGTAGTAAGCTAGAAGATAATAAAACAAATATCTTCATACATAATATCTATGCACATAAAATAAAAAAATAAATAATAATAGTATGTAAACAAATTAGGAAACCATGGCCTTAAATGCCATCATCTCAGCCAAAATTTAGTCTATTCAAAATTTTACAAATCTTTACATTTCAGGAAGAAAATCAGATCAAAACAAAAGAAGACTACTAGATACTACCTTTCCATATTACAAACTGTTTTCTCTAATAAATATACATCTAATCTATTTTAGTTCGTTCAGTAACAACTTAAGAAAAACCAGGAAAAATATAATCAGTATCTTTATTTTACAAAGCTCAAACTCAATTCAAACCGCAGTTTACAAAAACAGATTCAAAGGCAGATTCAAACTACAGGTTTTCATAACATCAAAGTGTTCTCTGTTCAGAATTTCCAGGTGAGTAAACAAGAATTTTTAAAGTTTTAAGTTTAATAAAACAACAGTTGAGGGGATTCATTGATAATCTGGTTTGTATATGCTTTAGTCTTGAATATAATTCTGTGTTGCTCTGTACTTTTCTGCTATTTGTTACAGGATTAAATATTATTCAAACTTAAATTTATTTTCTTCTAATCATTGTTAAGCTTTAAATTTTTCAACAAAACAAGATGCTTAAACTTCAATCAGGATTTTTAAAAGCTGTTTTAAAAATGTTAGAGAAATATACCACTGTAATCTTGTTTTACACGTAATCAAGTACTAAGTTGATAAATTTCATTGTTATAAAATGCTAATTCAAGTTTATAACTTGAATCCTTACTGCAAATTAAGATTTTTAAAACAAAAATGAAGATTTTTAGTTTAGAATTCTAAGAGCAGTTTGTATTTGAACAAAATTTGCATTTTACCCATTTTCTGACAATCGAAACAATTTTAAATGTTGAAATTTGGATTGAAGCAAACATAAACATCTGTGATCTCGAGAAAATTGTTGAATAATTTTTCTATTGCATGAATTAAAGAAACGAGGCTGAATTAGGGTTTTTGTTCGAGCTTTTGGACATGTCAGAAACGAGGCGTGTTCGTCTCCTATACGTGATCGAGTTTCACGAGACTCTGGAGAATGGAAGAATAATGTGTTGACGTGGTAGGGACAGAAGCGGAGCATCTCTGGTGGTCGGAGTAACGGTGGTGAGGTGGTTATGTTGTTTGGGGTGAGCTTCAGGTTCGAGCAAAATGCTATTTTTCGATTTGATATGCTTGGTATCGATTTGAGTTTCGATTTCGTACGTAGGGACGATTTGTGATTTGTCGATGGTCGTGGGGTTCGTCGGAGCTACGGCGCGTCGCCGTGCACGTGTACGGCATGGTTTCGGTGTCAGCGTCGTTGATGTCATGTGTCTCGAGTCGTTGCTCGAGTAAATGAGGTGATTGCTTCGAGTTTTAGACCAAGTACGCGTGAGAGTTTTGAAGCTATAATTTATACTTAAACTAAAAACTTAACTACTGGAAAAAAAGAGAAGAAGAAGGAGTGCGTGAAGAATATGGGGAAAGTCTCGGGTGAAATGGTGAGAAGCTCGAGTGTTACTCGAGTAAAACAGGAGAGATTCTCGGGTTGGTTTTTCAACTGCTATGTTATAAAAATAAAGTTAAGCAACTTATTTTCCAACAAGTTTTAAGCATTATCGACTTAAGAAATGTTTAACAATTTAAATTAAGACTTTAATACAAGTTTTAATTATTTTAGTTAATACTTAACAATGTTTTAAACTCTTAATTATTTTAATTAAGTAATTAATTTAAGTTAAGTATAAAAGTATTAACATTTAAGTTTGTAGTTAGTAATAAATTGATTTTCAAAGTTTAAAGATGATTTCATTTAAAAGTTAATTAAGATGAATAATTAATATTGATTAATTGTTTTGAAAATCAATTAAGAATAATTAAATTATAATTGTAATTAGAGATTGGTTAATTAATGATTAAGTGATAAATATATTTGTAATTAACTACTTAAAGTTAATTAATGTATGATAAGTAGTTAACTACTTAAGTAATTTAATTAAGAATTAATAATTGATTTATTAAGTAATTAGTTATTAATAAATGGGTAATTAAGTTTTATTAATTAATAATTAGGTTATTAATTAATAATTAAGAGTAAGTAATTAAGTAATTAAGATTTAATAATTGATTAAGGAATGATTAATTAATTAAATGATTTGAAATGGAATAGTTAATTAATTAATGATTAATGAAACAGGGTTAAGTGATTAATTCTCAAGTAATTGATTTTAATTAAATTAATTACAATAAGAATTTAAGATGCTTGCTTATGAATAATTGTATAAGTAGGGCATCTGATTTGTGATATTTACTTGGTGATTTTCTGTGATGCTTAATGATATGCTTTGATGTATCTATGATGATTGTGTATGATTTATCTGTGATAAATACTATATGAATTCAAAGTGTTGAATTTAACTGTTTAAATTAATTAAACAACTTGACCTTTAAAATGACATTTGGATTTCGATGAGACCGGGATTAGGTGTCAATTATGATTATCCGAAAACCACATCGATCCAAATTAAACGTTAGGTCGTAAATCCCAAGTGAAGATCTAGATGGTGTTTTAGAATGCAAGGGTTATTGTCATTGACTCTAAGGGTGATTCCAAAATGAGTGTAACGAGATAATGCCTTCGGTTTCATTCGAACCCGAAATGAACTTGTATGGATTGAGTGCTTTCAAAACATCGTCAGTCAAACGATGAGCATTCTAAGAGATATGTTCTATAAAGGTAATCGTAGCCTCAAGCCTCATCAATCGGGAATGGCTAAAACAAAGGATGTGCAGCAAGGTTAGGTGGGTAGCACCCAAGCAGGACGAGATATACCCCTGTCTAGATGTCCTTTTTTATTTCGGCTGTGTGGGCGATTACTAGCTACAATCGCGGGGTTATCTTGTTCGGGACTATTCAATAAGGAATGGTTTCGGCCTTATGTTGTAGGGGGTCAAGAGTGATCCTCGGTACGGTGATCTAGGCCCCGTACTGTGACGGGCGGTACCCCCCGCCATTGTATGGAATCCAATCTACAATAAGTGTCGTGCATTTTGATTGTGCCCAACTATGTTGGAATGTGAGATGTAAGCATTTCAGCTATTTCTGTATTTTACTTGAAAACCCTAGACACTATTATAATATCACTGGATTTCCTATTAAATTATTTTGGTTAGCGTAAGGTAAAAACTTACCCGTGTTTATGTGTGGGAAGTCTTACATGATACCTTTATTTTCAAATGCTTTCAAAGTTAAACAAATTTTAAACCGTTTACTCATACCAGACCCATGTCTGACCCTGAGTTTATTTTTGTTTTTCATAAACTCTTGGGTACCCAAATTTTTATGAGTAGCCAAGTGATAGGTTTTGGAGTGATGGTTTCTGGAGGAGCTGGAGCAGGAGGCCAGGCGTATATATCTTTCTAGTTCCGATGTGTTAGTTGATGTATGTTGTATTTTGGGATGTATGTAGTGACAGATGTATATATGACTGTCATGTGTATGATATTGTGTAACTCTGATATATGTAAACTATGTAATAGTTATGTGATGTATTATATTTTGTTCCGTTTCCGCCGTGAGATTCTGATGTTGTTATTATTTCTTTCTATTCTTTTCTATTTCTATCCCTTTCTTTTCTTATTGATGATACGTCTTCCTGTGAGTAGAAAGGCGGGTCGTCGCAGTTTATCTTCACGGTTATTAAGTACCGTAAGCATACTAACAACTTTTAAAAAAATCAAATCAAAATTCAATCGTGTAAGTGCCGAAAACTAGCTTCAATATTGTAGCAAAATCATGCTAAAACAGGCCTAGAAATTTAAATAGCATTCAGGAAATGCTGTCTTTGCTTCTACAACACATTTTTCCTATTGCAAATTGTTTAGATAGCATTTTAGGAAATGCTCATTTCTGTGCTTTGAAACATTTTAAGGCGTTTTAAAGACTAATCACCCCACTTTATAACTGCTAGAGTTTCTGTTTTGTTTGATTGTTTTGAAACATTTCTAAACTGATGCAAAGATTTTTTACATCATTTTGGAAAAGTTATCTTTTCTATTTGAAACTTTTAACTGTGTAAAAATAATATGTAAATTAAGTATTTTTCTTTAACTTTTTAGGTTTGTTTTCTAACTAATATTAGAGTGTTATAAAGTTAGTCTCATGTTTAAATATGTTTCTAATAATTAATATGAATTTTTGTAGTACGACGCTTTTAAAATAAATCGTATTTATTTTTTATTTTTCTATTTAATTCCAAATTTGTTATTTTTACATGATATTCTTTATAGATAATTATAATATATTTTTGAGTATTTAAAAGCATTTTAAAATAATTATAAGTATTTTAAAAGAATATATATTAGTTTTAAAAGGTAAGTTAAATAGTTTATCAAAGTAATAAAAGAAATTTTAGATTTTTAACTCTTAAGTTAAAATAAATGGTTTTGTGAATTTAATTAAAAGTGTATTACCTTAATTAATAAGTGTGGATATGCTTTGATCTGTAAAATTAATCTCTTAAAGTTAATGACAATTATGAAAATGGTTTTGAATTGTAGTAAACATTGTTTTAGTAACATTTGTTTTTAACCCTTATTAATTATACTTGGGAATATAATTAGATATTTAATAATGAATATTTAAAGGTAACTATAAGTAAATAGTTTTGGAGTGTAGTAAACAATGTTTTATTAAAAAAAAATTACCCTAACTAATTATTCTTAGGAATATAATTTGTACTTTAATAATGAATACTTTAACCCTTAAGCATAATTATAAGTGAATGGTTTTAGGTTTGTTGTGATAATGTTTAAGTAACAATTATCTTTAGCCCTTGTAAGTGTAATTAAATCTTTAAAAGCAAGGTTTAAAGAAAATGGTTAAGTTTAAAATGGTTTTGAGTTTGTTGTGATAATGTTTAAGTAACAATTATCTTTAACCCTTAAAAATATACATAGAGCTTTAATAATGGATATTTTAAAGATAATAGAAAGTATGTAATCTTTTATAAAAAGATAGAAAAGGTGAAGTTTAACTTATAAAAGAGAAGGTATTTATAGTAATAATGTTTGAATAACATTTTTTTAACCCTCTTTGATTTTATTTTAAAGTAAGTAAATATTGTTAATGATTTGTAAATATACTTATATCTTTTGAGATAAGTATATGAATACTTTTAAAGTATAAAAAAGAGTAATACGTGAATAGTAAGATATGTGTATAGTGAAATATATGAATAGTAAAATACATGAATAGTGAAAATACGTATATAGTAAAATACGTGAACAGTAGAATACAAGTTTATATCTTTTATAAAGAGAAATTAAATCTTTATACAAGTTTAAAAGGGAAAGTTTAATTAATAAAGAAATTTAATTAAATAAGTGAAGTTTTAATTAATAAGTGAAGTTTAATTAAATAAGTGAAGTTTTAATTAACTAAGAAGTTTAACAAAAAAAGGAGTTTAATAAATAAAGGAGTTTAATTAAATAAGGAAGTTTTAATTAATGAAAGAAGTTTTTACCATATAAAGACGTTTTACTATAAAAGAGGGTTAATTATTTAAAGATTAATTAACTAAAAAAGGTATTAAAAGTCATTTATATGACTTGGTCATGCTTTATGTGAGTTAAACATGCTTTGTATTTTTACTTGTCTATGGAAAGTTTTAGCATGTGCTTGGCACTAAAAGCTGACGAAGTAGAGTTGATTCTATCTATGAGAGTTAAGAATGATGATTCGAGTAGGGTGTAGAAGCAATAGTGCTCTAACCTAACGGGCTTCACTCTTGAACGAGGGATAGTAGCGAAGTTGAAAGTTCGAAAACATGATAAGTATACAAGACTTGGTTTCCATATGCGATCGTTTCATTGTTGTTGAATTTGACCAAATTAACTTGGGAAATATCCAAAAGAGACACATAAATTGTATAGTATGGTTATTCACTCAGTGATGATATAACCTATATATAAACTCATCTTGCTCCTTTAGGGCAAGAGATAAGGAAATTCATCCAGATAAATGTTGATCTCCACCCTTATCGTTGTTTGATTATTTCTAAAGAACTGGAGTGAAGTTAAGAGGAAATTCGTCGATTTAGTATTGAAGAGACCGGGATCCGTAAGTATCTTGCTTATTGAAAGCCACTTCAAAATTGAGATACGAGTTCTATATTTTTCAAGTGTATTTATTCAAGATGCTAGAATCCATGTATAGTTTCATGATCTATTTAAGATGTTGGAATCCATTTGGGAATTCATGATTTGTTCAAGCGATGATGACTCGTTTGTTGAGATGCTGAACGTGAATTCACCATGGCGAAAATGACTAATGGTAGAGTAGGATGCACAATCTAGGGGTTTATCTAACCCATGGGGGATACATTAATTTCATATCTAGAATATGCTTATCGATATTGCACACGAGAGTTGATGATAATTGGTTCCCGTAGTTCATGAAAATGTTCGAGCATGGGCCTATTGTGTTTACCTAATGGCATATTCTACCTAGAGATATACGACGCTCGGAAGGTAGTTTTTGATCCTTGTCATGGAGACCCGCTTTAGTTTACCGCAGGCGTCTCATCGAAAAATCCATATGCAGATGCATTTGGCGGTTTTAATTGTATACCTATTAATATGTTGTGGCGTGATTAATGTAAGAATCACAACTATTTTCTGATTTATATTCTTCACCATAAACATTATCCATTATAAAGTAATATGTACTTATTAGATGGGTTTGGTTCAGTTGAGGGGATAACTGTTATGACGGTCTTAAAAGTACTATTATATGCTGATCACATATTTCTTGAGCTTCTCACACCAAACTTATGTCCAACCCACATTTTTATTTTTCCCTATTTCCATGGGTACTCTTTCGAGTAGTTTGAGTAAGGTAAGTTTTTGTTGATGTTCATTGAGATCTTAGAGGGGAGTTGGATGTTTTACCTACCGAAGTATTCACTTCCGCTACGTCATTTTATATGCATATATATCAGCAATTATAAGGACATGTCATTGTAACTGTCCAGGCTAATGATATTATTTACTTGGTAACTTGGAAGTGCTACGTAACGACCCAGAATTTTAGTCATTTGAAATTTGTATATTTAATTGATTTTAAATATTCAAATGTAAATTTAAGAAGCTGAATAGATTATATTTCGAATATAAGGATTTAAATGGATAATTAAATTGTTAATTTAATATTTGAAATTGCTGAAATAATTAAAAATTGGATTTAAAATGAATAAAAATGATTTATAAAGTTGAATTAAATCATATTTGAATTAGAATGATGTTAGAGAACTTTTAAAATCAAATTAAAAGTTAATTGTAGAAATTGAATATTTTAATATTTAATTAACGAGTGAAAATAGCCATTTTTCAAACAGTCTCGGATTTCGACGAAACCAGTTTCATTGGATTCGTAATGTTAAATTATTGTAAGATTTCAAATTTCATGTTCATCGGATTTACGGTTTGTCCGGAGCAAGCTAAAACGCGTAGAAATCGGTTTAAGTGAATTTTAAATTTAAATAATTCGATTTGAAAACCTATCTTCCAAATATGATCGAATTGGCATCCGATATATTTTCCATTGTGTTTGGAATATGGGTAAAACATTATAAATGCCAGGCAGTACGCTTCGTTTCGAGTTCGGAATATTTCCGGGTGAATAGTGCGCGCGAATTTTCTATAAAAGGGCATCATTATTTTCTTTTTCACAAAAGCTAGGTTTAGAAACCCTAGTCGCCGTTTTCGTTTTAATGGCCATAAACCTTCGATTCTTCTCTCCTCAAAATCTCTAAATCCATCAACAATTAGAAAAATCTTTTAACTACAATGTTGTAGACCCAGATGAGAGCTTTAAATCTATACAGGTATGATCGAAAGTAGTGGAGTAAATCGATGGCAATTGAAGCTTGAAGGCAACGCGTTCATGCACAGTTTTCAGCACCAAGGGGAGGCCGAGCTCGTCCACATCAGGGCCGATGGTGGAGCACGCGTGGGCGCTCGTGGCGACGGTCCCTGATCAGCTTCTCGACGTCGTATGGTGGTCGCGACCATCGGCATTAGGGAACGATGATGGGTTTGTTTTCGCGTGAATTATCTGGGAAGAAGAATACGTACGCGACCCTGATGGAAGCAAGAGATCGAACGGCCAAGATTGATGTAGGTTTTAAAATTAAAGAAATCTGTAAATTAATTATCTTTAAATTCGTTCAACCTTTAAAAATTGATATCTTGTTCATACGAGGTCCGTTTCGCACGAAACGAATTGCGTTGGGTTCGTATTTGCGAATACTACGCGATGGAGCCGGATTGGGATTGATAGGAGCTAGTGTGACTTTTGGGTAAAATTAAACGCACGTTTAATTTTATTCGAAATAAAACACTACAACTGCTATTGGACGCAATGTGAGTACAACTCACTCTTTCTGACTAACTGATATTTCTATATAAGTGAGAAATAATTTATTATATGATGATTGATGATTTTTTGGATGATATATTGGTTGATATTTGGATATATACCTGCCTATTGGAGCAGATGAGACCCTATACGTTCCCGTGTATGAGCGGATGACCCTTTGTACGCGCGTCTGCCTTGAAGCAGACATTGTACACATATTCTAATATGTATATTTGTTGCAGGTGACAGGTTGGAGGGATCCAACTGGATTCCTCAATAGTATTGATTTTATTTATAGATATTTGTGATATATTCTGTTATCATATGATATATGATGTTTTGGATGCCGTGATTGATGTATTTGGCGCTGTTGCAGCATTGGGCCTATATTTTGGAATTTAAAAATGGTAAAGTGATGATTTCAAATTTAAAAGGGTTTTTACAGTGATTTTTGAAACAAACGTTTTATTGATTTTTAAATTGTTAAGGAATTGATTTATTTTAAATAAATGAAAGTTATAAATTTTTTTTGTTATAAAAATTATGATATTTGAGAAATATAATTGAAATGTGATTGTTGGAATGTGAAGTTAACTATTTTGTAAAATGGTTTAAATTGAGATTTTTGATTTATTATAAATGGTTTATATAGAAGATTTATAAAATTGGTATTTTATAAATTAAAATACTGGAATTGTAAAACGAGTTTTATAAGTGTTATAATAAAGTTACAAATGGATTTTTACAAGTGAATAAGATTTATAATTTGTGAAGTTATAAAATGGATGATTTTGTAAATAAGTGAATTATAAGTAATTTACTTATAATTTGGATTTTGGCATGTAAATAGGATATGAATAGAATGTGTTAATAAAGTGATTTTATAAATAGAAGTTTTTATATATTATAAATGGAATTTATAAACATTGTTTTATAAATCCGAAAGCATTTGAATTTGACAAAATAAATATGGAAGTTTATTTAAAGGAATTATATTCACGATTTTTGACAGTGAATTATCCTTTAAATTAAACGTTGTAATAATAAAGAATTTGGTTAGGATTTATATCCACGATTTTGGACAGTGGATTATCTTTAAAATAAATGTGTAGAACTATTGAATTTGGTAAATGGTTTGTATTCACAATTTTTGACAGTGAATAATATATTAAATAAAATGGATATTTTTAGAAAGTTAATATTATTAAATGAAGTAAAATGATTTAAAGGTGTTTTAAAATGTGTTAAGGAGCGAAACCATAGATTTCAACATTCATTGTTGAAATAGACGTTTTCGAGAAATAAGGAAATGATGGACTATAACACCGTTGTTATAGTAGATGATTTCCGAAAGGAAATATTTTGTATAGTATTGGGATTTATACGTCTATCTAATTTTCGAATCCATATACTAGTGATTTTGGGTTGTCGTAACGATGTTTTACGCAACATTTGTTTTGACCCAAATAAATGTGTTTAAGAGAATGTTTTCCTTAAAGAATAAAATATATACTTAATCGTGTTTTAAGTATATTGAATATTTTCTAAGCGTTGAAAATAAATTGATTTGTGAATTACTTATTATTAAATAAGTATTTGGAAATGTTTTCCAATGTTGAAATGGTTTTGAGAATATATCTTTTTAAAGATAAATTGAAGTGGATATTTAGCAAATGGTTTAAATTAATAAAAGATTTATTAAAAGGGCCTAGTGATTGTTATGGTGCTGAATATTTGTTTGTTTGCTTTGATAGTTAAATAATCGACTATCAAATTGCCCAAAATTTTAGTTCCTCGACTTGATGTGGGAACTATTTAGTTGTACAGTTAGTACGTAGCCTTCTGTGTAGGCTTGATTATCATTTGTGTTGAGGATGTTGATTCGTGTAGTGCGGAGTATTACTCTAATCTATCGAGCTTCCTTCTTGACCCGAAGGATAACAAGTTGAAAGTTGGAGACATGATAAGTCTATGAGACTTAGTTGCTGTGTGAGGTGGAGAAACGCTTTTGCGTTGTTGGTGCGAAGAGACCGGGATCAGATTTATTTGAAAACCACTTCGGACCAACGTATATGCGACGATTGTGCAGGTTGCTTGTGATGATATTGATATTTCGAAGTTTCATAGTGGGGGACTACTTGTTGATCTTTTGGGGTTAAAATCCCAATATACATCCAGTAGCAGTGGTCTCTTCATTATGAAATATCCAATGCGAGGACTATTCGCTACTAATTCTAGGGATTTCCCGACAGGATGTAGTAGGAAAGTGCCTTCGGTTTGTCCTGTTCCTGGACAACTTGTATGGATGTTTATCTGACATTGCATTTCTATAGATTACGTACATTGGTTTTTACAAACGTACATCAGTGGTGGCGGAGAAGGCAACTTCTCTTAGCTTAACATCCTCCTTGAGACATACGAGCTTAAGGATTGCATTCTTGTGGAAGGCAATTAGTATTCAACGGAAATGGCCGTGTGGCATTCTAAGTGATGTGATATGTGATTGTGAAAGGTAAACATTACCTCATCAGGCCTCATCAACCGGAAATGACCAAAACAGGGTTAGACGCGGCAAGGCTAAGTGGGTCATTCCCAACTAGGATATGATCATCCTCTTCTAGATATATCTTTACACGCTATAACGTCGTGTATCTGATTATTGTGGTTTGTATGCTATGAGGGCCCTCGGTAAGGTCGGTAATGACCGGAGGATGACATATTCGGTACCATCTAGTTAAGAGGTGAGCCGGTCTTGTGTTGGTAGAGAAACTTTGTGATGGTTTCTCGGTATATTTTTCTAGAGATGTACTGCCGGAAGGTAGTCCCTTCACCTGGTCATTTGTATGGAAATCCAAAACCCACTACGAGCTGCGATTTTGTTTATAAAGGCGTAATGAATAGCCTCGAAATGCTATATGGGTAACCATTTCGACTATGATTAATATTATTTGTATACTAGACACTAGTATAATATAAGAGGATTTAATATGAAAGAAATGCTTTAGTTATCGTAAGGTAAAAACATGTCCGTGTTTATGTATGGACGTGTCTTACGAGATACTTTTATTTTGATAAATGAAAAGTTTGGTAATTTAATAAATTCAGTTGAGTGTGTTTCTCACGCTGGTTTACCAGACTGATCCGGGCGTTCTTCCCTTTCAATGCTCGAGGTCAGACTGAGTATATCTACAGGTTATGCTTTGGTGCTTTTGGAGCTTCAATGGGAGAGCTGGAGATCTTTATTTTCGTACGTTCGTATTTGCTTGATTATCCCCTGTATTTAGTTGTTGTTATTATCAGCATTTGTGAGGACAGGTTATTATAACTGTTCAAGCTGATAACTATTGATTGATTGTTGAACTCTGATTTATGTATGTATATATATATATATATATATATATATATATATACAGTTTCTGTTTTATAAAGATCACTGGTATGATATTATATATTTTCCGCTGCGATGTGAGATTCTATATTGTTCTGTTTGGTTCTATCTTCTCTCTCACTCTTCTCTTCTTCTCTCTTCTTTTCTTTCTCTTGACTTTCCGTTAGTTTGTGCTTTTTGGGTTGTACATGCGTGGATTATTGTCGATTTAAAGGGTATGGATTTTCGGGTCGTCACATGCTATGTATATTAGAGTAACATTGTGTAATGTCTTTTGGTACTATATTTTATCATTCCACATGTGAGATTTCTATGTTTTGTTCTCCTCTTTTTTGTTCATTTTCTTTTCTTCTTTTTCTTTACCCTAAAGATCTTTCTTTCCAACACTTGAGCGGTCATCATGTGAATACCGTGGATGTATTAGTATTGACATTTGAGTATTGAAAAGGCCATTCGTTACAAAATCTAAAAGTAATGATATTACAAAGCTCTTTCAACTTGAGAATACTATCGAACTTCGATGTGGATACTCCACTTTGATTATAGTTAAATCATGGCACGATGATCATCGATTGACTATATTTAGGTCCAAGTTGAAGTATTGGACATGGAACACTATGTAATAGAGACTGTCTCCTCGGTTAAAAGATGTTAGTATCACAGTCGATTGTACTCAACTAAAAGTTAAAGTCTCTGGCCAAAGTAACACGATTAATAATAATTGTTATTATTAAACCAAGGATTTCATGTTTGGAAAAACCAAATTTAATGTGGACGATATTAGAATTTTTACTAAAACAAAATTCCATAAGTCCCAAAGTGATATAGTTTAACGAAAGAATTAGTGTAAATAACCATTATTTAAAGGTAATGCTTAAAATAGCAAAATTGGATTTTACCGAAATGATATACTAAATAGTATCCCATAAATAATATATGATCGTTCATTTGTCAAAATATTAATGCAAGACAAGTAATTGCGATATACATATACACAGAAGTGTATATTTGATATACTCTATTTTATATAAATATCAAATTGATTAAAATAAAGCAATTAGTTATACTCTATTTTAACAAATAAATAAATTTATTTTGAAATTTTTTTAGATTGGATCTAAAATCATTTAGACTTTATAGGCCTAACAAAGATCCAATATAAGAATATTTTGAACTTCAATCATTTATCTCGCTTTCGAGTGATCCGGTTCTTTTAATGGTATTAGAGTCCAAATGGTCTATGCAATTTAAATTAAAAATATTAGATCTAACTTATTAAAGCTTACCCATTTGGTGGAGTGTCTAAAATGGTAATGCCAAAGGTTGGGTTTGAGCAATTGTACTCTAACCTATATCGTTGTTGACTTGGCGCGAAGGATGATGAAAGCCCAAAGGTTATCCCCGATATAAAGAGCCGAATTGATTTTGGACATTGGGCTAATTTACAAAATTTGTTGTGAAAGTTTAAATTATATTTTAAATTTAAAAGTTAAGTTCGAAATATAAATGAAATTTTATGAATGTTATAAATTATTTTCAAAAACTAATAAATTTATATCGACTTATTTTAATTATTTAATTAATTAGATTGATTAAATTAATTAAAAGTTATTTAATTAGATTAATATATATATATATATTGATATATGTATGTATTTATCTTAAAATGTTTAAGGTAAATAATAGTATAAAATTTGAAATCAATAAATTTCGTTTTAATTAATTTTTTTTAATTAATATATAAATACATGTATAATGATATATGTATATATAAATTAGTATAATGTTATAGTCTATATTCATTTTAAAATTTTTTAGAATGAATAAAAATAAACTAATTAAAGTGTTAAGTAAATTAATTAAATAGGATTTAAGTAATAAAACAAAAATTAAAATTAAATTAAATACAATTTAATTAATAAAATTAAAATTAAAATAAATATGATTAAATTAAAGAGTGGAACTATATGAAACCCAAATTAGGTTTAAGGAATAAATACATATATTTAGTATGTACATTTCAGATGTGTCTACCACTTGAATCATTAGAGTTTTTCATAAGAAATACATGTTTCCATAAATTGATATCACTCAAATAAGTATATTAAAAATTGTGAATCTTTAATGTATACGTTATCCTTTACTATTTATATACTTACATACTCTATAATTATTAAGAAAAATCAAGAGAGAGATGTTATGTGTAGTATTATTAATAGATTGATAAATGTGCTAACATACATATATGTATTTGTTGAGCAAACTCAAGGTGCCATGAAATAGTACATACAAGCAAATAATCTCTTTTGATTTGTTGAGAAAAATCAAGGTCAATATGAGATTAGGACAAAGACCACGATTAGGAGTTGTATATGATATGATCAATAATGTGTTATCCATTACTTATGGATTTATGATTTGTTAAGCAAACTCAAGGTTAGAATCTCAGGGCAAGCGAGACACCCACTGTAGAAATAAAAAAAATTCTATGTTTTCTCTTAAGGTCTTGAGATACACAAAAATCTAGTGAGAGTCTTATCAGAAATACGAAATGGTAATATTTAACATTTCTAATATTGTAAGAATACATACTGTGCAAGGAAAAATAATATACTTTGAGAAATTTATGCAAGTATAATTAATAAAATGTTCGTCAGCTAAAATATACTTTTAAATGGAATTAAGATTGACATAGAAATATAAAGTATACTTATCAATAAATCTCTTGACATGTTGTCACTTCAAGATCTACAAAAGAGCCAATTTACAAAACCACTAAACCATTCATGCCTTGGTTAATTAAGAGTTTATTTGTCAAAGACAATATATTTTCTTATGAGTTTTGTACTCTTAAGCAATACAAGAAAATGGATAGTTGATCCATATTCGATCACTATAAATGTTATACGGTAAATGGTTGTGAATCATAATGTATGAAACTTTGATGAAATTGATTAATTTGAAATAAGCAATTAAACCATAATGTGAGATCATGTATTCAATATGATTGATTAAAATAAAGACCTTGTTATGTTAGATACAACACTGGATCAAGAGCTGCAAGATGGATCTAGGGATTCGAGCAGTGAAATGTCAATTTGATTAGTTTATGTGAAGTGTAAGTTGTTTGATATTCTTAAATATCAAGGACAAACAAATGCACTACTACAAAGGGTCCAATGTGACCTTATAGTAAGGATTTTCATTGAATGGTTCGACCATTTTGGAAAGGAAAGCTATTGTATGGGGTTGATATAACTTAAGCAAAGTTGGGATGAAGATAGTGAATAGTCATTTTTGCTTTATAAAGAGGCATCGGAAATGAGAACGGTACAAAATACTAAAATATACTTTATATGAAATGGGAAATGTGAGTTATATTCCAAATGTATTTTTATATAGAATTTTTTTTATACAAAACTTATTTCTTCAAGCTAAATATAATTGATCTAAAACTCACGAATATAAACTAGTTATAGTGAATGGAATAAAATCTGAGTAGTTAAATGAAGCTTTGTATTTCGTACACTACTACAGTAATGGTAAAGATAGAGGGTGCATACCATATACCACTTCTTAATGTATACATCAAACTACAAAAATTGTTATCGTAAACATGCCAAACATTATTTATAAAGTAAGAACTACTTTTAGTATTGACTGAAAATATAAATACTTTAATTTCAATATGAATATTATGAATATTCATCGTAATACAAAACTACAATAATGGTATTTTTATATTGCAACAAAATGATGTAGTAGAATATACAGAAGCATTTGAAAATTCACAATTATTTTGGAATTATGAACTAATCCACATTTTTGAGAATCATGTGATTATGAATCATATGATACCAGTGAATTGTATCTCAACGATTAGAGGAAAAATACCTATTTAGTGGGAGTGACATAAGAGTTGGTGAACTCTTATGATTAATACATATAGATGTATGCAATTGTAGGTCTAATAATACCAAAATGGTTCCACATACTTCGTAAAATTCACCGATGAATTATCACAAACATAAACATATTTATTTGATATACATGTAACATGTCTATGATAAGTTCATATAATATTAAAAAAATAAAATAACATGGCATGCAAAAAAAATAAAACGATCCAATTTGATCGAATTGGTGAGTGTATTGGAAAGGAGTTCCAAATGTACCTAAAACGAATAACATTCAATCTCAAAAGTCACTCCTTTCTATGGTACATAATGATAATCGAACTTTGTTGGATGAAATATGATTGACGATGAGTGAAGTTGAGTTAACTTCTTTCTATAAGGACACATACTTTAGAGTAAGCACATAATGTTAAATTTAATTTCATATAAAAGAAAGTCTACAAAGCCATACAAGATAAGAGTTTATGAAACAACCCCAGCATATTCTAGGTTAAGGAGTTGACAGGTTGTATGAGTCAAGAGACTGCATGTAATACTTATTCGTGAGGATCTTGTATGGACCACCCCAAATGAGTTTGTGACCGATCAATATTGATTAATCAGTTTATGTTATGAACATATGTTTTGTAAACTTAAAAAAACCTCAGTTTGCACGCACACACATATACATCAATATACACACACATATACACATGCAATTCATAAAATATTTATTAATACCTATTTCGTTGCGCTGAAAAACAATTTTTGTTTTAAGAAACATCAATTTCATTTAGAAATTTCAAGAAATACCAAATTTTAATATCACTTAAAAAAAGGATATAACAAATAATCTTTCTTTAAAAATACATTTTTATTAATCAATAATTGTTAATAATAGCTATAATAACTTTGGTATCACATTTTTTTGTGTCAGCGTGGACTACCAAAAATGCCCCCTTTATATATATATATATATCAAAAATCTTAATATCGCTTCAAAATCGGATCTATCAAATAAACTTCCTTTGCAAATTCAAAACGTCACTCTGTACATATTACTAAATCTTAATATCACTTAAAAATAGGATCTAACAAATAAAATTCCTTTACGGATTATTTTTTTGTTAATAATATAAATAAAAATTTAAACTAACCACATATGATGTCGCTTAAAAATAGGAACTTACAAATGAGGTCCATTTACAAATTCATAAAATTTAAATATTATAGCTTGGAAATAAAAATTTAAACTAAATACACATGATTTTGATGCAAAAATATGGCTAAATACTGGTAAAATCATTTTCTCGTGAATATGCCATCATCATGCACGAAGCTATTATGTTTATTCTAATATGTAAATATGTTCTTTACGTGCATTTTTAGATCCCATCTGGATCGATTTAAATAAGCAGCATTTTTTCCTAACTGGTTTTGGCTTTCAAAATAAATATAGCAGCTTAGTTGTTTATTTTAAGCAATAAGCACTTGTTGAAGCGTTGATTTAAAACGCTGATTCAATTCAGCATTTATTTAATCGTTTGGTTTAACATTTTATTCAGCATTATCAAGTCAAACAAGAAGAAAAGTATTAAGCACATGTTTAGTGCTTTTTGAAATGCTGAATAAGTGCGAATATATTTTTCAACGTATACCCTTCCCATATTATAAATTGCACAATTGTTTCTTCTTTTGTTCATGGCAATTCAAAGGCACCCTTGTACACATTATTTTAGGTAAGGTCATATGTTTTTTAATAATATAAACCAAGTACATTTGCTCATATTTGTATTTTAATGGGATTGTGATGAAGTACATGTTGTTTTATAATATAAAGAAATATAAATAGTTTTATGGTTCCATGCAGCCAATGATGCTCTTTTGATCCTAAAGAGAAAATATATCATATAAACATGTTACTATTGCAGTCTTGCGACCATGAGCTAGTGTTCTAATGTTATATATGATGATACTTTATTTTTTTTGAAGAAGTCAAATGTCTGTAGCAATAAAAGTGGAATTGCCTACCTACTGTTCTTTCATGCAATTCGTCACATTATTGCGGTCAAACGAATACTTTCATCATGATTTCTTTAACTATTTATTGCTACACTCATAAAGATCATAAGGGCTCTATATCTTATAGTTTCAAACTTCTAATAATGAATGTTTATGCTATCTTTGTTACAGTTTGACAGTTTAAAACTATAAGGTGATAAGTATCTTATAGTAATTCATTTGATTATTTGACAATTTAGCTAATTCATTCATTATTTGACAGTTTCAAACTTTTAATAATGATGCAATCTCAAACTTATAGCTAATTCATAACTAATTCGGTAGATAAAGTCTCAAACTAATCAATAATTTTTTTGTTAAACTACAAACTCTGTTTTAATGTTATATGGCCGACTAAAAGAATGTTTAATATACGACTGATGTGGATCTTCCTAAGATACTTCAATTTTGGGATTGATTTATATTTGACAAATATTTAGGAATATTTTCGTTCATCAACCATCTATTTTCGTTCTTTTAATTATTGGACTATTAGTATACTTTTTGTTACATTGCTACGTTTCTTTAGGCTTCGAGTTGGGTTTTTACTAAGGTATGTTGAAGTAGACCGTGATATATTTCTTATCCATACATGAAATATCCAAAATTACCTTATATGGTATAAATATATACATATACAATAACAAGTTTATCTTAAATATCACTAATATAACTATATGATAAATTTTAAATTATCTTTGTCATGTAATTACTAACATAGCCAGTTTGACTAGCTTTTGGATTATATTGTTTTATTTTATATATTCACATTAAAATGTCAGTAACAAATATACGTAGAGTAAAACTAAATAGATGGTGGTGTTGGTTTGAAAAATGAGATTAAATTACTATCAAGCTTCATTCTCGGTCAAGTATCACATATGTACATTTTTAGTATAAATGACACTTGTTGACTTCCTCTTTATATATGTTCTAGTTTCATAGACCCCTTTTTGGTTAAAATATACGAGGTTATAGTTGGGTGCCTATCACTTTAATGTTATAATTCATCCATTCAAGGCATTAGGATGTTAATGAAAAATAAAACTATATGTATTGTTTTATTACGACGAATAAATGTAGAACCAAGACTATACTGTAGATGTTTCAATGATCTTTGGCACCTATTGAAATTTTATAAATCATGTTTGATAAATGGGAGGTTTTTTTGTAATTTTGTTGAATATATTTGATATTAAAAGTAGTACCATGCAATTTAAGCTATACTTTTTTAAAAAAAATGTGTAATTTTTTTCATGTAAAAAAAGTATACAGTCAAATTAACTTAGTTCGTTGGCTATATATTTTCTACACGCGTAATAGATTATTGACTACTTATTTTTTCCTATATGTATATTAGAAGTAATTGCCCTTTACATAAATTTTATATTAAGATGATTATTTTCTTATACAAAATCTAAAGTCTAACCATGATAGTTTATAGAATACATTTTTTAAATGTACTGGATTATGAGAAGTGGTTACTATCTACATTAAATATTTTAAAAAGACCATGTGTTGCGTTTCTAAACATGCATTAAAAATCTATAGGAATGACATCACGTAAAAAAACATAAAAGTAATGTGTGAACAATGAAGCAAATGTAGCTTCCAAAAATAGAGCCACTTTTGAGAAAATCTTAAAATGGAAAATACTTCCATAAGTTGTGTGAGAGAAGCCACTAACCATGGGAATAAATGAGCTTTTTGATTTTAGATTCATTGAAATGACTTTAGAAAGAGTTTAATTTAATGTGGGATGTCAACTACAGACACAAACAATATAAAAATCATTATACTTATTTAAGGGATAATTATGCACTATGGATTGAAATTATCGGATTGTCTAGACATGGATTAAGTGGTAAAATGAATACCATACATTGCCCCCCTTCGGGGAAAATGGAATGAAGTCATTTGAGCAAGTTCATTGCATGTATTTTATATTTTATTAACAATAAGTTAATTAATTTTCTAATATATGCTAATTAAATTTTCATGTGTATATTAATGAACAACAATATCTTAAAGCATGAAAATTTCGAAATAATTCTTTAGAAAATGTTGAAATGTTAAAGATGATTTTTAAAAGTACTTATGTGAAAGGAGAAAATGCATGGTCATCTACATCATTTGATCCACCCCTTAATACGGATAACGCCCAAGTGTAAGGTGATGTATTAACACAAACTCATGTAGAGATAGAGGAAGATCGTTTGCTTGCTTACATGGAAGGTGAGTTTTTTAATGGAATTATAATAACTGAAGAGTGTAATAGTCCATTTAATGGGAAGACCGATGATAATGATTCTACTAAGTTCAAACCTCCCTTGTTTACTAAAAGAAAGCGTAAAGTATATGTTGTGAATCGATGGAGAAACAAATTGAAGATTTAACTGAAATTCTAAAATACCAAATTGACAAGAGGAGTTCGGCAAGGGATATTCATTAAATGATGTAATTGTTGCTTTAAATGAAATAAAAATCAAAGTGTTATATTCAACATGATTACATGAAAGCTAAAGTGCTATTTTACGAAAAACCAGAATTGAGAATGGCTTGGATGAGGAGAGTACAGTTCAAATAATTGAATTCTTAAATTATCTGTTACACATTTAATAATATATGATTTGCTTACTATCGCATAAAAAATGGATTTAATAGGTTATGTTTCACAACAAATAAATGTCAAGAGCTATGGTAGTTATGTATGTTGAGTTAGCATATTTGTATGTAGATCCGTCTTTTGCTATTTTATCGAATAATTAAATATTTATTCTTTTTTCATTTTATACATATTTCATGTGGACATGAACTTATATGCTAAAACATGTTGAGGGTATTTTGCAATTGATGCGTACTTTACTTATGATTTAAAATCCTCATATTGAACTTGGTACTAATGAAGAATATATGTAATTTGATCATAGATGCATTTATTTTTAAATCAACATAAGAACATTAAGTAATGCATCTAAATTTTATTTTTAGAATGGTGTCAAAAAGGTTGATGATGATGTTGTTATCACTTTTAATATTGTCTAAGATGAAGAATTAAAGTTTTAACTTCTTTCCTTTCAGGAAAAACATATATGCTAGAGCCCTTAATTGGTCCTTTGTTGTGATGTAAGATAAATTTAGAATGGATAAATTAGGGCTGTCAACGGATGCAAACGGATGTGGATATGGCTGTATCCGCATTCTCATCCGAAAATTCAAATCCGCATCCGAATCCGCATTCGATATCCGTGGATATTTGAGAATTAACATCCGTATCCGCGGATATTTTTGGATATCCGAAAATATTCACATCCGAAAATAAAAAGTGGGTATTTCCGGATATCCAAAAATATTCGAAATATCCACATCTGAAATTAAATAAATTTTTTATTATACTAATATTTTTGAAATAAAACAATCACTTTCTCAAACGACAATACGCACACTACAATACTAATCAGTTTTTCAAATGACAAAATGGCAACACATATAATATCAAACAAGTTTACACGATATTATATCAATTTAAATGATAAAATAACAACATACATAATGACAGAATGACAACACACATAAAATTTCGGATTAGACGGATATTTTTTGGATACATATATGCCCGTATCCGCATCCGATTTTCTTTTCAGATATCGGATCCGCATCCGATTTTCTTTTCAGATATCGGATCCGCATCCGCTTTTCGGATATTGGATAATATCCGTTTTTTCAGATACGGATCCGGATGGATTTCGGATTTCTCGGGTACCCATTGACCAGCTTATGATAAATCATCCTTATGAAATTGTGTTGCTATTTTCAAAGAAAGAATTGGTTTCAGGATAATAAATATACAAATGAAGAAGAGAAAACGACAATGTTTTCATCAACCGTAAGTCACCCCTATAGAAATTGTATTGATAGATACCGTTACCAACATTCATGCCAAACAATTAACAAATATTTTCATGAAGTTTTGACAACCATGAAAGATGCCGCTCGACAAATGATAATTCCGTCAAACTTTGACAAACCTACTAAAAATATACAGTTTCGTATACGACTAAGAGAGTCTTTTTAAAGATGCAATTGGAGCACTAAATGACATTTTAGTATATGTAAACATTCCAACATATGATCCAATTTCATTCAATGACATAGGTTAGAGTAATTGTTATCAGAATGTCATGATGGTTTGTGATTTCGGTATGGAATTTATATATGTCATGGCGGGATGGGAGGGAGTAGCTCATGATTTAAGGGCGCTCAATGAAACAATTCGTAGTCCTGCTAATAACTTTTCAATCCCTCCTTTATGTAAGTAAATTCAGTAAATTTATTTGCAAAATTGTGCTAACGTATTGACTTAATAGTTTATGATAAGTACTATCTTTGTGATGTTATTTATACAAATACTGTATGCTTTCTATCTTTTTATCGCGACATACATTATTCGTTGAAAAGTTATATAAATAACACTACGACAAATAAGAAAGAAAGATTCAAACATGCACGTGCGAGATTAAAAGATGTCATTAAACGAAGTTTTGGTATGTTAAAGAAAAGTTTTTCCATTTTAGTTAAAATGCTTGCACAAATTTTCCTATCAAAGAGATATTATTATTGCATTTATGATTTATGAAGATATACATTTTTCTACGTTGTGTTTCATTCGATGATGAGTTATTTTTAGAAGCCGAGCAAAAGGAAGATACTGTAAATGAGAAAACAAGCACTAAAATTGATAACGAAGAACCATCACAGGCTCCACCAAGTCATGGTGAAGTGTTTTCATTGTGCATAATTAAAATTGTCGATCTTCTTTAATTTGTAATAAATTTAATTATGCTGCTAATAAACAAGTACAGTTTTGTTTTTAGCATCTTTTAGAATGTCATTGAATATATGTTTCATTTTCAATTGTAATAACCCATTTGTGTATGTTTAATGTACTATTCATGCGATAAATGATATTAAAATGATAAATGATATTAAAAAAGAACAAATTTGTCAACACAAAATATATTTATAATCAGCATTGAATCAAGCAACATTTCAACATTCAGCATTAAAAATTCCACTATTCAATTCATCATCCTTAATCATCGTTGCTAATATTGCTAAGTCGTCTTAGCTAAGACTTCGTTTATTTAAAATTCTAAATTCTGATTGTTGAACTCTGAAGTCTAAATGATGACCGCTGAATGCTGAATTTTGAATAATTACTTACTTATTTGTTTTCATTCAGAAAAAAAACAACATTCAACATTTAAAACAAAAAATAAACATCAAAAATGTTTTGAATTATTTTGTCATAATGGAGAGTTTTATTCATAACACTAATAAAAGACAAATCGCATAAAATTCTGATTTTAACCTTTTATTACAAACATTCGCAGCCTAAGCCTTATTGCTTCTTAGCTTAATACGTTTGTATCCGACCCGTTGGTTTATGAAGGAAAATAATAATCATCAAATCCATGTTACATAGATCTCTCATATTTGCCTACCCATAAAACCCTAAAGAACAACTGATTAATCTTCAACAGTCATCAAAATTTTCCCAAATTATGCCGCGATTCCACGTCGATGGCAAAGTAATCGAATTCGTAGATCTATACAAGCGTAGGCATTGGCCATGGCGACTCGATACCTGGCCTTTTGCGATTCTTTACTCGATGTGGCTGTTGTTTATAGTCCCGAGCTTGGATTTCGTCGATGCCTGTATCGTTCTTGGTGGATTATCAGTGTTTCACATTCTTGTGTTGCTTTTCACCGCTTGGTCTGTTGATTTCAAGTGTTTTGTTCAGTTTCGGAAGGTAATGTATGAGTTGCTATGGTATTTGTGTTAGGTTGGAAATTGTGAAGCAAGATAAACTTAGCTTTTCTAAGATGAAAATTTGAGAGTTGTTAATTCTTCATCTGGATTACCAGGCCACAGATATCGCTTCTGCAGATACTTGTAAAGTAACTCCCGCTAAGTTTTTGGGATCAAAAGAAATCATTCCACTTCATTTCAGAAAAAATGTAAGTTTTATACTAGTTTATGCTGAAACCATTTTTCTTAGCAGAGTCAACCATTTATTATTTTATATACAACATCTGTTAACTATTGAGTTCTGCCCATAATCGTGCAGACCAACAGTCATGGAATACTTGAAGGAAAATTGATTGCATTCACTTTACCCATTATGCTATATACTGTGCAGTGCTGTTTTTCTTTAAGATTTAGCCTGTAATCAAATGACTCAAAACTATTTTTTTATATATATGACAAATGCTATTGTAAGGTTAACATCACAATCTGTTTGTGAAGGTGCATGATAGCTATCACCATTACAACTAATCAGAAGTTTATTTATAGTTTACAGTAAATCTAATGGTTCCGAGTGTGCAACTTTACACTTCTATGGCGAGGTTAACCTTATAGTAGCAATGTTTTTTTTTTCATTCTGTTTGGCATTTATTGCTGGTTCTTTAAATTAATTAGCCAAGGCCAACTGTTTCAAGTCTAGAATTTTTCAAGGGCTATATTGAATTCCCCAGATTATATTAACATTCAGCTATTTTATTATCATAAATAAGTATTCAAGTTTTAGTTCAGTCCACAATTCAAGTTCACAGGTTTTGATCATGTTTTGTCTTAAGAATTTCACATGACATCTTATATTAGACAAGATCTCGAACAAGACAAGTGTACCTTGATCTTACATTTGAGATTGACATCTTGGGTCTTAAAGTATCTCTTGAATTATTTCGGAGTAAATTTCGCGTTTTGACTTTTTAAGATTCCTTTTAATGACTGTATTGTAAAAAAATATTTTTTTAGTACTAGCTTCGACTGAAAGATAGTTGTGCTATTTTTTTTAGTGGAAGGTGGCAACATGAGTGATTTGGTAGCAATCGAATTATTTCTTCTTATTTGAACATTGAAAATAAATAATACAAAATCTTTTTATGAGGCTTACCTAAATGAAAACTAAAAATTTGGTTGAAGCGCTATTGTTTTTGTTGATATTATTATTATTTTGTGATCTTTTCTAGAATCGTACGAAAAGTTTGAAAAAATTACATAAAAAACACATAGTTTCGACCAATGTCTTAAAATGAGATTTTGATATGGATTTCAATTGGGATTCTGATATGTCAAGTGAGATGGATGTCAGATGAGATACAATTGAAATTTATTGTTTTGTCTCTCAAATGCGGAAGCAAGATCTTAAGCAGAATTTTGGATGAGATGGATGGGATTTGTAACATTAATTTGTCCATCATATGCGGCCTTATATGTTGGGGATGCAAATGAATATCCATAATGAACGAGATTTGAAGTGTTTATGTAACATTCTCTCTAATTAATATCTGTCCCCTAGGTTTGTTCATGTAATAATTTTATTATCATCCGCTTAAGCTTATTTATGAATGGTGCATATATTTAATTGCGTTCCTCTCTGATACATTGCTTGCTCTAGGTGGAGGGCACAAAAATACATTTCAATTTTTGTTTTACATGAATACTGAGCGGTAAGATCCATATGTTCATAAAAAATGGAATGTTGAAATATTGTAGCCATATGATCAGTATATTATTTATGTGTTTATAGTGTTTTCTTTACATTATTTACATGAATAATGATTCATTTTTTTGTAATTTGATGTGATAAATTATGTTACTTGCTTTCATTGGGAAATCACCATTATCATCATATTTGTCATTTTTTCAAAGCCACGAGAATTCTCAATTTACTTTTTAGGTCATTTTCAGTACTTTATTATCATGTTAATTTTGGTCTTTCTTATCGTCTTTTTATTTCAATATAGATATTATTTTATCTTTTGGTTAGTGCATCACTTGGTCTTCTTTATGTACGTCTATTCCTCCTAAATCTGCTTTCCTAAATGTTCTTATATACAAGTACCACTTTTAATCTGTCTCATTCTCATTTCCAACTAAATATTTTCTCGTGATTCCGATCGCTCCTGAACGCTCTCCTTTCTTGTTCTCTTTTGAAGTAAAGTTCTATTTTTCTGTGTTAGGTTCTAATATGAAAACTAGTTTAGGATATATAGAATTAGTTATCTAGGCTGTCTATAATGATTACATATTACTCTGATTTAATATTATTTTTAGTGATATATTTTAGATGGAACCCAATACACAATACTAACTGGTAAGAAAGACTTCAAGAGGATCACATTAGAAATATTTTTCTTTTGAACCAAACAATTATTTTCAGTTTCCTACCTACAAAAGACAAATTAAAAATGCAAGGAGTGACTGAAGATGATGTTTGTGTTCTGTGTAAAAGAGAAGTGGAAACTTGTAAGCATTTATTTTTCAACTGTTCCTTTTCGAAGCATGTGTGGTATTGGATTAGAACCATGATGGGAGACCCCATAACACAAAGAAATCTACATACTTCTCTATCAGATGCTATTGCATACATCAATCAGAACTTTACAGCTAACAATATTAAGAAGGACATTATAATAGCTGCGCTAAGTTCATCTATCTGGTTCATTTGGAAAAGCAGAAATTCCATCATTTTCAATAATGAAAAGACAGACAGAATTACAGTTTGCAATATCATAAAATCCAATGTTCGTGACCTTATTATTAATAGATCCAGATTTCTCAAACATAGCAGGAACAATCCCGAAGAAATCATTGAAAGATGGGAAATTATACCTCTGCGACTTGTCAATAACATTACCTCCATCCCGAACCCTAAATCCTCAAACATAGCATCATCCTCACGATACATGATTGATGGAGAAGATGACGAAGCTGAGAGTTCTAGATCGTCTAGACGCACTGATAGTTTTAACATTAATGTTGAAAGAGAAGAATACTTGCCTAGAAGAATTTATGAGCCGCCATGATCAGATTTGTTTGCTAGGTTTACGCAATGTGTTTAGGGCATTGTTTGTGGATCTGTTTTGTTGCGCAACCCGTATATATTGCTTGTATATAGTGTATGTAATGTTCCATTATCAATAAAGAGTTTGACTTTTCTTCAAAAAAAAAGAAAAAAAAAAGACACCAGATGCAACTGAAACCTGCAATTAATATAAATATATGTTAACCTTTGTACCATGACATCAAATCCACTCCTTGGGAATGATATATTTAAAGTTCTTTCAAAATACTTCATATCTCCCAATAGACAAGCATTTTGATATTTTCCCCCAAAATAAAAACATTTTACATGTGCGTAAATGTTATAACAATATGTGATATATGATTGTTATTCTTTTGATACCTGAATTTCTTCATGCCAAGTATAATTGAAAAAAAGGATAATAACAACCTTAACATGTTGTAAAATAAGTGAATGTACGTTGAGCTAAAATATTTTGTGTCGTTGTTGTCAAAAATGTTAAAATAGACGATTTAGATCCCATTTCAAATCAAATCACTCGCTTTACGATTCGATTTATATTCTACTCAAATCCAAATAAAACCTCAGTCGGTAAAAATCATTCAATGCGTACGAATATATTATATATGCTTATTTGGATCCACAACTCCAATTCTAATGCTTTTTTAAACAACATATAAATGAAATATGAGAGAAAATTAAGTTTTACATTTTGATGTAGAAGTTCAAATGTCAAAATCAATTTCAAAGTGTGTACGACCTTAAGTTAAAATATGGATATTTTGAATATAAAATTTAAGATTCAAATCTGATTTCGATTTAATGTTTGAACTTCCGATTTACGAATTTAATCCCGATTTTAAAACCTTGTTTTGTGTGGCACATGCCTTGTGTTTGATAGATGTAAGAACATGATCAGGATAAAACTTGCAGTCATGCATATGCTGTCTATAGCTGCATTGTAATTGTTGAAGTACATATAATCACAATTATTCGTTCTGATGTGTTTTGGAATGTTAGCATATTCAGCATCTTCTGATATGAAAATATTTGTTGTATGTTTGTATGAAAATAAATAAAAATAGTGCTACTAAATATTTGAATATTTTATTATGCTGCTGGGTTTGATGCACCATGTGTCATAAAAATACCATCATGCTTTTTTTACAACGATGACACGTTTTCCCATCAGGTCATACATGACGTCAAAATGATGACCTATGATTTTAAACATGGCCTTTTCATTTTGAATGTCTCTTGTGGTCGCTCCTGGTGACCATAGAATTTGTTTAACCGTTTTGATACCCTTATACTGCAAAATTCAATGTTCGTTGCTTTTAACATTTTTCTCACATGCACTGAGCTAAGGAATATCTAAACCAATCACATTGTCGTAAGCATGCTCCCAGTACTATTCATTTTTTATTTTCTCAAAATAATCTATAATTGTGAATATGAAGATTGATGATAGAAGATGATATCCGGAGGATTAAGATTTTTTTAGACGGTTAAAGTTTCATTATACAGAAATGATTAAAGTACTAAATATGTTTTGAAACAAGGATTTCTGTCCATTCTGGCTGTAACCGGGATTCAATTTGGCCAGAGTTCTGGTTTTAAATCAAAATAATATAAAATTAAAACAAGAAAATTGCGATAATGTGGTAAAAATGCAGTTATTGAAAATGAAAGCAGATGAAAGAATTCAAAATGCAAAAGAGGCACAGAAGTCCATAGAAATATGCCATTATTCCATATTTCAATTTCTCAACAACAAACTGTATCAGTAGTATTCCATGAACTCGCCATATCAACATAAATACTTACCTATATTACTAGCTGCTCTGCTCTACTCCATATGAGTTCCGAGATTAGGAATTATGACCTGTGTGTAATCATATAGGGAATGATGGAATACCAAATATCCACCGAGTAATTTAATGTATCTAATCAATACTGTCAGATGTGTTTTGAAGGAGGAAGACTCGAGAAAAATGAAAACTGAAGAATAGTAAATATCTGTTTTTTTAAAAAATGAATGTGAACCGGTAGATCTGCTCCATCTTGAAAATTGTACATTGCCATTAACTCTTCTCTGCTCTCGAAGAGACATTTGCTTTAGACATGGATCTCAAACAAAAAGTAGAGTCTTCAAAAGGATGTATAGAAGACAACTGTATGATGTATTTTTTTTTTTTTTTTTCATTTGGTCTTTTACTACTTTAAAAAATAACAATATTTTGTTTAGTATATTTATTTATGCATTTCATTGTTTAAAACCGAAACAAAATGTGGAACTTCCGAAATTGATTGAACTCAAAACTGAGTTTAAATCTGAACCTCGAACCTTGCTTTGAACATCACTAATATTTGAGCTATACCTTTCTTTTGCCTTTCTTTTATAGTTCTTCAATCCCTAGTTGTGATTTACTTACCCAAAAATTTCTCAGAAACCAGATAGGCATTTGCTCTTCCGTTTGGCTTAGTAATGAGCATCCATGGCTGACGGTAGGCAGCTAAAGTAGACCTTAAGACCATCTAGTGCTAATCTAAGTGTTCGTGCTAATTATTTTAATGTATATACTTGACTGTTCATCACACAATATTAAATTGCAATTGTAAACTGACAATTCAAGTACTTAACGTATACTGATTTGTGATTTTTGTTAGAGTAATACATAAATAATTTCACTACATTAAATTGGTATATGCTCATCAAAATTCACTGTAGTAATATACCGAGCATGTGCAATTTAGGTTGTGGAATCCTCAGCATCTTCAACCAGTGATGATGAGATATATTTCGACTTTAGAAAGCAACGCTTCATATTCTCAAAAGAGAAAGGAACCTTCTGCAAGCTCACTTATCCTACTAAAGAATCATTTGGATATTATCTTAAGAGCACAGGCCATAGTACTGAAGCTAAAGTTGCTGCAGCAATTGATAAGTGGGGGCGAAATGTGTAAGTTGGTTCTTTTAAGAAAAATACATTATATTCTGTGCTAGCAACAAAACCTGTAATCCATTCCTTCTCCATATTACCTATATCATTTTCTGTACGCAATGAATTCACCTTTTGATTTTCTTTCAATAAAACATGCGTTAAAGTAATCAATCATTCGATTTTGATATTAGTAATAATTTCAGTATTGCCATACCTTTATTTCATCCTTACGCCGCACATATTCTGTTTTATGGTTATGATTATACGTAAGCAATAAAGTAAATTAGAAAATATGGAAGAGCCACAGTAGACACAGAAGCAAGCAAACCAATATATTAGAAGCGAAACGTTATTTAACAAAGAGAATAATAACAAGCCTCCTACCCAAAAACATATTCGAAAACTATTATATTATCTTTTTATATTGGTTTTCACCCGAATAGTTGCATTCTACTGTTACTGTCTGGATATCTAATTGTGGCATTGGTAAATTTGAAATTTCACCTCCTTGTGGATGGAGACATAGACCCACCTTCTATATACATGTGATGTCTATGCTTGAACAAGTTATAATTTAACCTAACATGTGAATTTTGATTTATTGTAGTTTTTTTATGAACCACATGCTAAACTAATTCGTCATAGCTGTTTAAGTGAACGCTATCTTGCCCCATTTACTGACATAATTTATACATTTGCTTCTAGATTTGAATATCCGCAGCCTACTTTTCAGAAGTTGATGAAAGAGAACTGCATGGAGCCTTTTTTCGTATTTCAGGTTACACTTTTTAATAGATATATCATATTTTACATTATGTGTGTATGATTTCGGTAATGGATCACTCAATTACAAATTTATCTTTCCTTGCCTTTTTAGGTTTTTTGTGTGGGACTTTGGTGCTTGGATGAATATTGGTATTACAGTATATTCACACTTTTTATGCTGTTCATGTTTGAGTCAACAATGGCAAAAAGTAGGTTGAAAACGCTAACTGAGCTTAGACGTGTCAGAATTGATAATCAGATGTTGATGGTATATCGTTGTGGCAAGTAAGTTTTTAATGTTTGAAGGATCTTTATTATGCTTCTTTATCAAACTTACATAAAGAACAGACCAGTTTGAAATCCTTTACAAGTATAATACTTTTTCCACGTAGGCATAAATTGACAAATTCATGGTGGTCTTTTTTCAAGCGGCCTCGTTATTATTTTGGATCTCTTTTATAAGCGTCATTCAATCTTTTGTTTGGTAGAAAATGTATTTGATCTTTATTTATGATCGCCTTTATACATGTTATTCAGTCTTTTCTTTGATAGATAGATGACAGAAAATGTACTTGAACTTTTCGGATGTCTCTTTTGATATAACAAAGTTGGTAAAAAATATATAACCCTACCTATGATGAAAACAAAAATAAATAATATAGGAGGAACTGGTGCGATTTGAATACAAATTGCACGTTTTTGCGAACATGGTAGATAATTATTATTACAATATGATAATAATATAATGAAGAATAACTCCTTGCTGTACTAACTCATTAAAAATCCTATATCTTAAAATTCTTTTCTCATTTTTCAAGCATAAATTTTGCATTTTGTACCTTTCATTTTTCCTTTCCATATTGGCTCATTAAATTATTTTCTTTCCTATTTAAGCATTATACAAATATAAACTAAATTCAGCAACCCAAACAAATCGACACTGATATGATAAATTTCATGTCTCATACAAGAATGATAAAATTAGCAATTATTTTTTCTTTTCTTAATCTATTTGGTAGTATAAATCCATTCATTATGTTGTGACATCTTGCTCTGTTAACAAACATAAAACTCAGGCATTAAGGTTCACACAGCTTTATAGAAAAGCTTAAAATGTGAAATTTCTTCTCTCATATATATTTTCACTTAAGTCATCCACATTTTTAAATTTCTAACCCACTTCTGCATCAATCTGCAAAAAATAAAACAAATTATCGAAAGAAAGAAAATTTGATTGAATGAAGCATTATTGAATATACTCGATTTCAATTTGATTTTTTGGATATTAAATTTTATCGGTTCAAATGATAAAAACAGTTCATTTATGGTTTGACACAGTATGCAGAAAAATTAACCTTTTATTTTACAAGTATACATCGTTTAGAATTCCACACGCACACACCTAAAAGATAACCTAGTGGTTAAGGCATCTATAAAGAAACCGCTTGACATGAGTTCGAATTCCGTTGGCATAACCCCCTTTGATTAACCAAAGCTTTGTGTTGTGGATCGGTGCATACGTCCTTAGGATGTTATTAATGTTTCTCCCATTGGCATCTGGTTTACTCAAGCGTTCACCTTAATACACACATATGCACACGTGGATATGCATGCATGCATACATACATTCTCATTTTAGTTAAAAGTTTAGAAAAAAGGGGCATATTGTGAAAAAAGTAATCTTACTTAAATTGTAGAGCAGTTTGTTGATGTTGTACCTATTTCAAATTATATTTGCTTAAATTTCTCAGAACATTCACCTTAAAATCATATATCAAAACGCAGTTCACAACTTATCTGTTAAAAAATATTGGTAAATAGATAAATAATGCGAACTGCGAAATTTTCAGCTAACCTTCATTCTCTATGAATAGTTTACATTTGGTTGCAACTGAATAATGAGAAATTACTGAACACGATTCATTGTATTCATAGGTGGGTCAAGATTGCTGGGACTGATTTACTTCCTGGTGATGTTGTATCCATTGGTCGCTCGACTAGCCAGAATGGGGAAGATAAATCTGTACCTGCTGACATGCTGTTGTTAGCTGGAAGCGCAATTGTGAATGAAGCCATTCTTACTGGAGAATCTACTCCTCAGTGGAAGGTGCCTTTTTGCAATATATACGATCTTTCCTCATTTTCATTTGTCCCACAAATTACAATAAAATTTATCATTTGAAGGCTAGAGCAGCACTGCACAATGTTGAGTATTGGATGCTGAGCTAATGATTTCAAAGATGACCTTTTTTTTATATATACTTATAATCCTTTTACTTGGAAATCATACTTTAATGTTTAAAAAACAATAATAGTAGAATTAGACCTTTAGCAGCTTTGCTAAGTAAAACTTGTTTCGTTACACTACAGTTCAAATGTTCAGAAATTGTCAACACTTAGTAGCAATAAACCATGTAAATGGACTTGGCAGATGATTAAAATAATGGGCTTAAGTCTATTTATTGTCACTCAACAATTTAGTGACCTTTTTAGGCATTATATTTCGAAGAAAATGGAAGGCTTTTCTTGTTAGGCCCAACTTGTAGCTAATACCAGCCACGAGAGCTTCGTATCTAGATCTTTTATTTTTTGTTTGGGCCGTTTTTGTTTGGAAACATATATTGTTATATCCCTTATGTATATTTGTTGGGCTCTTCCGGATGCCAACATGTATCATAATATCTTTATAAGCTAAATGCTAGCAACAATTATGGAAATGCTGTAAACTTCACTGCTATTATTCTGTTTCATTAACAATCCATTTGTCAGTTCTTAATTCAGTGCAATGCAATTGGCCATCATTTTTTGTTATTCTCACCCAACTGTCCGACACAATATCATGTGCATGGATCTTTTAGGTGGAGTCATGTATAAGCTAATGCTTCAATACAATGTTAGGACTTAAAGACAATGCTACAATTTTGTACAAGTTATCATGATGAATGGCATTCTTTGTTTGAGTGTTACACACACTGTTTGTAAATTACTGGAGAGGAATTATCGCAATAAATGGTTTCTGTAATCCTAATAACTTGGTTGCCTTGCCAAAGGAATTATTGCCATAAATGGTCTCTGTAATCCTAATAACTTGGTTGCCCTGCCAAAGTCTTGTAGGTTCGGTTAGAGCTTAAAACAAAAGTCATGGATCTATTTGTACATGATTCCAACAATCTACATCAAGTGTAAACTAATGTTTGTCCCATGAATATAGTGAAATATGAAAGCATGCCACCTACTTACAAACTTTCTGACTAAAACACAGGAGTCAGCATTTCTGTCAAAACATAATCTACCAGTTACTTCGTTGGCTTAGATCTCTGAAACATTTTATAATTGTTCATCAAAATATACGGAATATGTTAATCTAACTGTCTTTAGCACTTCAAAACTGAAATCAACCTTTGAATATGAGAGCAATATGTATTTTTCTCGCACTAATTCATTGATAATATGTAGTTAATCTAACTGTCTTTAGCACTTCAAAACTGAAATCAACCTTTGAATATGAGAGCAATATGTATTTTTCTCGCACTAATTCATTGATAATATGTAGCGGTGTAGGCATACAAATAACTTTATAATTATTCTGTTGATAAGCTCCTTCATGATGTCCATGTCTTAGATTTATCAAAGTTCACTCGGTAACTTAGTAACATCTGCAACCATTATATGGAAAATTTTAAGTGATATCATGCAAACGGCAGTCTTGTTGAATGTCAATGCTTGGAACGTAATATGTCAATTTAGGTTGTGCAACCCTAAAAGTCTCTCAAATTAAAGATAAAACATGTATAGGTCACGATTTTGCATTGAGCTTTGAGATTTCTCTCTTTACATTTCTCAGCTTATGTTACCAAGTTTGTTAATTTTATTTGATTCATAATTACAATTTAAAATCAACAGACTTCAATTGCGGGACAAGGAATTGAGGATAAATTGTCGGCTAAGAGAGATAAAAACCATATTTTGTTTGGAGGAACAAAAATACTTCAACATACTCCTGATAAGGTAATGTGACTCATTTTTAAGGAATGCTAGTATTTTTTTCCCCCTTGTTGCTTATTCTTTACCTTGTATCTTGAATTGTAGTCATTTCATCTAAAAACACCTGATGGAGGCTGCTTAGGTGTTGTTCTTCGTACGGGGTTCGAAACCAGTCAGGGCAAGCTAATGCGGACCATCTTATTTTCTACTGAAAGAGTAAGCTGTCTCCTATCTCCAGCTAAACAATTGATTGTATTTTCCATAACTTTTGCTTAATTGGCGCTCAGGTAACTGCAAATAGCTGGGAAAGCGGGTTGTTCATATTATTCTTGGTGTTCTTTGCCATCATAGCAGCAGGTTATGTGCTTAAGAAGGTATTGACTAATTTTCTTCTTGAAACCGTATCTATTTCTCTGGTGTTATATCATAATTAACAATTGCCTTCTGTTATAGGGATTAGAAGATCCTACGAGGAGCAAATATAAACTCTTTTTAAGCTGTTCTTTAATTGTTACTTCTGTGATTCCACCTGAGCTGCCTATGGAGCTATCAATAGCTGTTAACACATCTTTAATTGCATTAGCACGGAAAGGCATTTTCTGTACCGAGCCATTCAGAATACCATTTGCTGGAAAGGTCAGCAACCTAAGCAGTAAATTTTGTGATATACATTGCTTCCAGTATCAGTATTTTAAAGGTCGATGTGAAAGTATGATATGCTTATATTATGCAGGTTGATATATGTTGCTTTGATAAAACTGGAACTCTGACATCTGATGACATGGTATGTTTCTTCTTAGATTTTTCAAATTATGTTCTCTATTCCCTGTGGATGAACACAATTATTCTTTGGTGTTTATGTAACTATACTTATGTTTCAGGAATTCCGAGGAGTTGTTGGTTTGGCTGATGATGGAAATTTAGAGGCTGATGGTACTAAATTACCTGAGCGGACTGTACAAATTCTTGCTTCGTGTCATGCTTTAGTGTTTGTTGAGAATAAATTGGTGTGTTTCCGTTGTTACACCTTGTTATGCCCTTCCATTTTGTTGAAAGATGCAACTGGATTAGCCTAAAATTGCTAAGTAATATTTTCATTATGTTGCTCAAGGTTGGTGATCCTCTTGAAAAAGCAGCACTCCAAGGCATAGACTGGACATACACTGCTGATGAAAAGGCAGTATCCAAAAAGTAAGATTTGTTTGTGCACATAATAAGCCGATTTATGTTTATTTCTTCAGTCGATGATATTTCCTAGATATTGAATGCTAAACTATCTGAATTTCTTTGGTCGTGACTCGTGTTGCTCTTACCTAGATCCAAATTTTAGATGATGCAAAAGCACAGCATCTTAATGGGTATAAAAGTTGCATATATCAGGAAAAAATAAGTGCGTTATGGTAAATTAAAGTGGCGGCAGCATGCTTATTTTACATAATTACAAACATCCTATTCCCTAGGATCGAATGGAACAAACTTTTTTTCTGTAGTTGTATAAAAGTTCGTATATATTAGGAAAAATAATTGGCATGGAGTCATAAAGTGTGACAGCATGCCTATATACATAATTACAAACATCCTAATCCTGTAAGTTTGAACAAAACATTTTTTGTCTTGATGTTTTCTGTTTTGGACAGCAAAATATAGCTCCCATATTGTTTTTTTACTTCAGCATCTACCTTAAATGCTTTTTAACGAATACAGTTTAAGAAGGATGAATGGTGAATGCATCCACAAGCAGATTATGTTTCTCCATCATCCATTAAAATTTCATATTTTTTGTTGGTTGTTCGTTCTTTGCTCAACTTAGTATTAACTCTTGCGTAACAGGTCAGGGAGTCATGCAGTGCAAATTTTACAAAGACACCATTTTGCTTCTCATTTGAAAAGAATGGCTGTTGTAGTTCGTGTTCAAGAAGAATTTCTGGCTTTTGTTAAGGTCGAATTTGTTATTGATTGGGATTTCTATATAAACTTATATCTGTTCAGTTTCATTTTCTTGATACAGCTTCTTTAAGATTGTTAGTGTTGTATATTCATATATATTAAGTTTATCTTCTTTTTCATGTAGCCTGATATTTGTTGTCTACCTATTTTCACATGTGCTAATTGTGTATACAGGTGTTTTTACACCAATATATGTATTGTTCATTTCTATTAGACCTTTATTATTTAGCAAACACTATGTCAAAGGCATTTGCATTATTCCTTTATTAATCAAAAATGAAATATTCTTGTTAAGTACCACCAGCTCAAGTGATACTTAACACCAGCTCAAGTGATAAGTGGTATGATGCTCTAGGCTGAGATTCTAGAGGTTATGGTTCGAACCTCAAGACATCAAAACGAGTGCTTTGATAAAAAAAAAACCACTTAAAAAAAGTTTAGGTCTTGGGTGAACCCCCGAGACATCAAGATGGGTGCTCTACTTGAATGAAGTACCATTCTTGTCAAAAAAAAAAAAAAGGAAAAAGAAAAGAAAAAAGAACATATATTCCTTGTTTCTCATGAAAAAAAAGGTCAAGTCATACTATTTTATATTAGCCAAATAGTCTTTCCCTGATTGTACATATTATTGTACGATATACCAACTTGTTTCATCCTTCATGTTTACAGGGTGCGCCGGAAACCATTCAAGAGAGACTAGTAGATTTGCCATCAAATTATGTGGACACATACAAAAAATACACACGTCAAGGTTCTCGGGTTCTGGCTCTTGCATACAAGAATCTTCCTGAAATGACTGTAAGTTTAATTGTTGATTGCTTTGTCGCTTAGATCAGTAACATTCTTGCAATACTTGGAATTATTTTTGAAATGTCATTAAGTATATTTATTGTTATCGCTACTATTACTAACCAAAGTCCTCGTGTTCAGCAACTTAACCGTGTCTGGAGGGATCAATTTTTATCATTACTTGTTATGTCTATTTTCTCAGTCTCTCCCTATCTTTATCCTCACTGATAACCTAAAGCTATCGGGAATGGAAAGGGGGGGGGGGGTGTTAGGTTCCTATTTATGCATAAATATATAATCCTTGACAAAAAGTTTTTCTATTCAGTATGAGAAGTTTAAAAATTAAAATAATAGAAGCTAATATTGGTCAACACATGCGTGACTGTTCATCAATTATATTTTTGAGTGTAGAGTTGACAAAAAACTTGATGTAAATAACATATAAACTATGTCCGTATGCCATCGTCTGTGTTGATACACTAATACTTCCAAATGGTGGTCAAGTTTGGTGTCATTTAAAAGTCGCGATCGTGATGGTGTTTGCATTATTTCTTCTTCATTCTTTCCAATTAACAATTGGGTAGTCTAATATATAACTTTTTGATGGAAAGCAGAAAGATGCATTTACGTGGGCGAATGTTCTGAATTTAAATGGATTTCAACCTGTTATACTATTGGTTTAGTCTGTTTCACAGGTGGTTTGTGACATGAGCAAATAGTTTGTGACATGGTTTGTCATCTTTATTGTGGTTAAATGACAAATTCATGCTAGATTTAGTATTATTCTATTTTCTCATTTATCTATGTATGCTTGAACAGGTAAGTGAAGCAAGAAATATGGAAAGGGATCAAGTGGAAAGTGGTTTAGTTTTTGCTGGTTTTGCGGTAAGTTGATCTCATGGAGCACTATTTTTCAGTGAAGAAACGTTTCTTTTGTCGATTGAATGTATTCATGTCAAATCATGGTTTAGTTAATAGCCTTATTTTTTTACTGGACACTTAAATGTTTTTTATATTTAGGTTTTCAATTGCCCTATTAGACCCGATTCTGGCTCTGTGCTGAAGGAATTGAAGGAAGCATCACATGATTTGGTAAACATTTTAACAGTTTGACAGCATGATTCTCTTTTTTTAAAATCATGGTGTAGAAAAAAAATCATGAATTATTTTTAAGAGATTATTCTTTCAGTTTCATTATAAAAAAACCGGTAATATTTTGGCTACTACTAACATCCAATCTTTTGCAATACGGTCTAAGCAATAACAATTGATTTCTGTTATCTTTTACAATTTATTTCTTCGATACAAGCTGAGTTTATTACTTAATCGCCGTGAATATGTTTGAGGTAACAAAATTTATAAATGATACTTTTCAGTAATTTTTTGTATAGTTAGCTATGAAACTCAATTACTATTGTATCATCTTTCAAAATCTATTATTTGCACTGCTCCAGTTTATCATTCATATGTCGTTTAAGAGATTGTGTGGTTATTGTGTTATAGAGTACTTTAATGATATTAGATGTGTGAGTTTCGGTAAACTTTGTTTTTGTATCAAGAAACATGGGATGGTGCTGTTTATACTTGCTAGAATATACAGTTTGATTTGAAATCAGCCGTGCAGTATATTTTGTGAAGTGATGAATTTACTTTCTTTTATTTCAACTTGCTAATCCCACTCCATTTCTTATGTTAATTACCTATGATTGAAAAAGTGTAAAGTTGAGTATCTTCAGTAAAGGGAAGTGTATTTATCACCATAGACTTTAAGTTCGTGAATGTTTAGATGGATAGGAGAACGATTTCTCTGGTGTTAGTCCAACCATCCATTAAACAATGAATGATGAATGAATTTATTTGGGACCATTTAAAAATCAATTATCCATACTTCATTGTTTACTACTGGTTAAAACCGATAACAGGGGTTTTGTATTTGCACCTAATTTATTTGTCACCTAATATTCAAATTATCCCTGCAACTATTCTAGCAAAGGAATACAAAGGAAAATCATCCATGATGCTGTGACACTTCTCTTCTTCTTCTATTATTATTATCAATATTATTTTTATTGTTATTGATTCATATTGATCTCTTTGATTTCAGCATTTCCTTTTAATTTCCCTTTATAATATTTTATAACACAAATATAAAGGCGAATGATCTATGATGGCACGACAATCAAGATTTTTCTATTTTGAATCTCTTTTGCGCTCAATTCTTTAAATCTTCTTCAAAAAACTCCTAGGTAATTCTTTATCGTTTCCTTTTATCATGCTTTTAATTCAAAATGTAGCCTTTTATGAGAATTTTAATTTTTTGATTACTTTCACTATATATGTGCATGCATGTTAAAATATATTCTTTTAATCTACCGAGCTGAAAATAATTTTAATAACAATTGTTGACCCAATAAATGGACCAACATCCTGATTAGAGTTTGAAAGCACCAGCCCTGTTTTGACAAAGCAATATCATAGATATAAAAAAGGAACAGTAAAAGAGAGAAGACCGAGAATTTTTATAGTGGTTCGGCTGTTAATAAAGTCCATGTCCACTTTATAGCTTTACTATAGACTGATTACTGTTACAAGAGTTGTTTGGTTACAAGGCTTCGATTGTTTCCTAGCTAGATTGGATCTCCAGTTCTCCAGAGTAGGAATCCACTGGAGAATCACAGTGTCTTCCTTTGGAGATTGTTGTGAGGGAGGTAGAGAGTGAAGAATAATTACAACAGAGCTTCAGCAACCCGTCCGGAGAAGACCCTTTTTGTGTTGCAGGTGAGATGATATTTATAGAAGTCGGAAGACTTCTGGGCCAGACCTGTCTTCATCAGCTCGCATGCCGGCTACAGATGACCTAGGGGGCTTTGGCTCGCAAAACGAGCCAAAACCATGGGTCGCTGGTGGCCCATGGCCCATGGTTTGCTGGCGACTCATAAACTTGGTTCGTTTTGCGGGACAAGTCTTGCCTCTTTTTGATAGTGTTTCACTTCTAGTTTGTTTGATGGTTTGAGTAGAAATATGGGTTGCTAATGATTCAAGCACTTAGGATTTTTCTGGAGTTTGGAGTTGGAGATGTTTCTATAGTCTTTTATCGTAGTTGTTTGCATAGCATCGTTGCACGTTACTCTGTCTTGATGACGATCTACTGGCTGATTGTGCTTTGATTGCTGACTGGAGTGAACTGACGCTAGCTTCTTGGTTCAGTTGAATTTGGTCGTTACTTTAGTAATATGATTTGGCTCTCGTCCACTCCTTTGCCTTAGCTTTTTTGGTTAAGTTCTAAGCCATTTTGATGTGACAAGGTTGTTCTGTATTCTGCTGGATCCTGTTGGGTTAAAAACCCGGATAACAACAATCTTCCAATCAGCTTACCGTCATAATATAAAATTTAACATTTTCAGTTCCCAAATAATTCAGATTGAATCTGAGAAATCTAAGTGGATCCATTCTACTTTATATATTGCTTGTGGGTTTGGAATATCTCTGCGCACTGTTATTTGCGAACGAAATTTTCTTTTTAGATTGTTTGAAGTCAATATTAGTGATATTTAAAATAGCATTGGGGATTTTCACTTAAAACGCTTCATAGATCAGGGTAATAAATTTCCAAGATAACACTATGAAACAATTAGTTTCAAGGACAAATGATTGAACAAAGTGATAGTAATTATCATTTTCATTTATCATTCTTCTGTAACACTTAAGAAAAATGATAATTTCTGTTATCTTTTGTTATTGAAACTAATTATTTTGAAGTGCTGTGTGCTAGAAACTTATTACCCTGAGGCTGTCAGCCTAATTTTTTGTTTTAATATCATGTTCCTATATTATTAATGACTTGTAATTTCAGGTTATGATTACTGGGGACCAGGCACTGACAGCTTGTCATGTTGCCAGCCAGGTTAACATCATTTCCAAGCCTGCACTGATCCTGACACCTAAAAAGGATGGCGGTGTCGTTGAATGGGTTTCTCCTGATGAAACCGAGGTGACTGCATTCAGGTAAATATCTCAAGTAAAAATTACCGTGGTAAATTTTGGTCCCGATCTCAACCAACGTCTTGTAAAATTTGCACTTTCAGTGATTTTTGCATATTGTATTACAAGCTGATGCATCTCCTGCTAAGTTTAATTTTAAAGCTGTTGTGTAATTTTAATGACAAACAGGAAATAGTTTAAGTAGCAGCAAAAAAAACTACAGTATAAAATTAGGAAACCCTTTTGAAGGATACTCTGTAAATATAATTTTTACATGGTTTGATAGGAAAAAAAGTACTGTAAAGAAAGTAATAAACCTTTTTCTACCATTAATTTGTTACGAATTGTACTTGAAAAGTAGCGAAGAGTCACCGAATCCCCATTGCAGTTTAGTGTTTAGTTTTGAATTGCAAGCCTTCTGGCAGTATCAACCAAGATGATGCAACTCCCAGGTAGGTGAATATTTAAGCTGTAGGCAATTTCAAGGACAAAGGAAATTAATTTAAAGCATCAGGGTGAAATCTGTAATATGAAGTCACATGCATATACTCTGCGAATGTCTGTTCATATGTTTTAAAGGGGTCAAAAGAGTGCTGCAGTGTAACAAATATTGTTTTTGTACCGTTATTTGATTATAAATCGTACCTGAAAAGTTTGTAACAATTATAGCGAAGAGTTATTTACTCTCCATTGCCTTCATCATTCTGTGAGCAAGAAGGATTTGATAAATCGATTTCTTACATATTTTACATTTGACACCCGACTCACCTTACTTGCTGCAGTGCAGAAGCAGTAGAATCTTTGTCCGATTCCCATGATCTGTGCATAAGCGGTGACTGCTTTGAAATGCTACAACAAACTAATTCTGTCATACAAGTTATCCCTTATGTAAAGGTTAGTATCCGCACGGTGGTTTAAGTAACCTCTAACTTCTTGTTGTGTAATGTACAATTGTTCCGTTTATTTATTTATTTCACAGGTGTTTGCCAGGGTTGCCCCTGAACAGAAAGAGCTTATTCTGACTACTTTGAAGTTAGTTGGAAGAATGACCCTCATGTGCGGTGATGGAACAAATGATGTTGGCGCGTTGAAGCAGGTAAATCAATACTCTATCAGTCTTTTGATGCCCTCTCTTAGTTTGATTATAAGTGAAATTTAATCAGCTTTATTGAGAAAGAGAACATCCATTATTGACATCTGACATTATAATATCAATATTGGCAGGCCCATGTTGGCATTGCGCTTCTGAATGCAGTACCTCCATCAACTGATGATCCAAATGCAAAAAACTCAAAAACCAGTTCCAAACCATTAAAGCAAAAGAAACCAAAACCTGAACCACCATCATCATCAGCTAAACCCGCTTCCCTAGCGACAACAAGCACAAACCGACACCTGACTGCCGCAGAAAAGCAACGTGAAAAACTAAAGAAAATAATGGAAGAAATGAATGAAGAAAGCGACGCTCGTGCCCCTCCCATTGTGAAACTAGGAGATGCTTCCATGGCCTCTCCTTTCACAGCAAAACATGCTTCCGTTGCTCCTACTCTTGACATAATACGTCAAGGCCGTAGCACCCTCGTCACAACCCTTCAAATGTTTAAAATTCTTGGTCTCAATTGTCTTGCCACTGCTTACGTTTTGAGCGTAATGAACCTAGATGGCGTAAAACTCGGCGATGTACAAGCCACCATAAGTGGAGTTTTCACTGCTGCCTTCTTCTTATTTATATCTCACGCCCGTCCTTTACAGACTCTCTCTTCCGCTCGCCCACATCCTAACATATTTTGTGCTTACGTATTCCTTTCCCTAATCGGTCAATTTGCGATGCATCTTACGTTCTTGATTTCTTCAGTCAATCTGGCTTCGATGTACATGCCGGAAGAATGCATAGAACCTGACTCTGATTTTCATCCGAATCTAGTGAACACTGTATCATACATGGTGAACATGATGATTCAAGTAGCTACCTTTGCTGTCAATTACATGGGCCGGCCGTTCAATCAGGGTATATCTGAAAATAGGCCATTTAAGATTGCATTATTTGCTGCTATGGGATTTTTTGTGGTCATCACGTCTGATGTGTTTAGAGATTTGAATGATGCACTGAAACTCGTGCCTTTGCCTGAGGGTATGAGAGGGAAATTACTACTATGGGCTGCTTTGATGTATGGCGGTTGTTATGGATGGGAGAGGTTATTGAGATGGGCTTTTCCGGGTAAGATGCCTGCATGGAAGACTAAACAGAAAAAGGTGGTTGCTGCTGCTGCACTGGAAAAGAAGCTTCAATAGTGTTGTTTTAATTTGGATTTTGGATTAATCAAATAGCAGCAGCAACCACTGCCATCCTAAGGCCCTTTTATATACCCCTACCATCCTAAATCTCTTTTATATTTATATACATCACTGTTATGTTCATGGTTGAATTTTGTTGCTATGGAAATTTGAGTACTTTTTTTCTTTTGGGTAGTAACCCAGTTAATTTCTTGTTTGTCCTATAATTACATGACGTGACTCAAAATGTAACAGATTTTGAAAGATACAGGATTATAGTTGTGAAGGGGCTTAACAATTTTTTACTGAATTTCTTTTGACTGAATGCACATCTGCTTTCTATCTTCAGAGAAGGGACTCGTAGATCTCATGTTTGACTGTTTTATTAGTTCTCGTTTGTGTGTTAATTAATTGAGATATGGTTAAAGGAAACATATGCCGAATTCCTAGGCTTGTTTATATTTGGCTGGTTTTGATTTTTTATTAGCCATGGTGTTGTGTTTATTGCACCAGAGCTTTCAAATGGTGCTGAATAATTCTCTCAATCCTCGTTAGAATTTTTAACTAGTGTAATATTGCTGCGGGCATAAGATTTTGGGTGCTGGAGAGCTGCAGATCAACCTATATGTTTGACAAGATGTGGTATGGTGTCGCATTATTTAAGATGATGTAAATGGTGGTTAAAATTTGTTTTCCAGCATAATCTGTAAGAATGATAGTAAAATTAGCATCTATGTTTGGACGTTGGATTATGCATATCTTCAATCTTCAAATGCAAGATCCACGTATAGCTGACATTTCACACGTGCTTGTGCGTGCACGTCCACAAACGCTATTTATTGTGAAAAGACATGTACAAAACTTAGGAACCATGTGGGCATTTATATTTTTTTTCCCGTACAATGATACAAAGGACTCTGCATTTCATGCCTTATGACATAGGTTCGTTCTTTGACAAGTTGACTCTATTTAGGTTGTGCTTGCATCCGACACGTCACCGAAATGCTTCACTTAGGAAAACCGTTAAAATACGCGTCGAAGTTAGACGGATCTGACATTAAAGGTAAAATTAAAAAAGGCAATTACACTCTTATTTAACACGTATTAACTACATTATTCAAACCCACTCAAAACAAAATAAAATAATAACAAAAAAAAATTATTTATAATAAAAAAATTATATTTCAATTCAGATACCCCTTTCGAAACACAATAGCGCATTCCCCTTTTGCTAAACATTTCCTTTTCAAATTCCCCTTTCGATGCCTTTTCATTCCACACAAGAACACGCCCTTAGTGAATTGTTGTATAACTGTTCTAAATAATCGCACGTACGTAACTTCTTGGTGTCCCCTACAGTTATGAGTGTTCATACACCAGTCTCAACGAATGTGTTGATATTTTATTCTCCACACATTTGGACTAGAAACGTTCAAGTACTAATATTTATTTGATACGTTCAATACTCATAGTTTTAAACACATTCGAAACAATCGGTTATATACCTTTTCTAAGGATTTTCCACGTATGTATATCTAATGTATTTAAAACACCACTTATATCCTAGTATAACAAACACACACACGCACACACATATATGATAGAAAATAAAACAAAACGCTTACGCCTTACGCTGTTTCAAAATAAACTCATTATAACGTTAAGTTTAGCCTACAGAATTACTGCTAGTGCAAACAACAAACTCTAATATTATCATGCATGGTCTCTCTTTCAACCAGAGAGAAAAAATTGAATGTATGTTGTTAGGAACAAGACTATTGCGTTCTGATGATAACAACCATGTGCGAATGCTACCAATGTGTTTATCACAATATTCCAGAATTTGTAGCATTTTATGTAGAGCGATGCACAAAGAAACAGTACGATAATGAAGAAAACAACAAAAACGAAGCACATATAACTATAAAGGAGCGAATGAGATTCCAAAACATTATTAAAGAGTTAACAAAACATCAGGAGCATATATATGTTGAAGATACACTCGAAGACGAATCATAGAGTTGAAAAGAAAAACATTTTATATCCAGTCCTTTAGAATCTATTTTTTTTAAAACCATACAAAATATATCTAAATCAGTTTAAATTTCATACTATCATTCGAAATTTACTATAAAATTTTATTTGTTTTTTCTAGATTTTTCGAAGGTTGAAAGGTGTGAAAAAATGATGAAAAACGATGAAAAGGGCACAATGCAGGGGACCAAAAGACCCAACCAAGTCAACACCTTCATCTAACTGGTCAATCATTCAGGACTGACTTGTTGACAATTAGATCAAGGGGTCGATCGACTGAACCGATCCTATAGTTATTTATTTCCCATCGCGATGTCTCTTCGCTTTGCAGCTGCATCTCTTCATTTTGTTTCTTTTCCTCTTCGTTCTAGGGAAATTTCTAGTGATTACAACCTTTCAAATACATCACTACAGAACCTATTTAAATACAATAGCATCTATATTAAATAATACAATTTCCATATTTATTGCTATACTTCCCTTTTATCTATGTTACTCTTAGTTGCTTTCTGTTTTATTTAATCTTTATTCACTTCTAACTCATATTTACGATCAATATATACTACAACCAACCATCATTTAGTTCACTACCTTAAGATTCTGATAAGTTTGGCCTTCTAAGCCACTATATCTCTACTCAAAGTTATTTGTGTTGGTTCTAGAAGATTTGCACTATCGTATCGACAAAGTCAGTGAGAAGAAAGACAAAATACTACCAAAGTCGGTATTTCACTAGAAGTTGTTGTAAGATATTAGGGTGACATTGGTCTTGAAGTCTTGGGCTGTCTTGGGTACTGTTGGTGAAGTCCTATTATGGTGTTCTTAGATAGTTGTGTTGAAGTCCAAATTGGTTGTTCTAGTTATGTAGAAACATGTTCCTTCAGATTAAGTGAGAGTTGTTTAAGGAAAATTCCAAAGGGCGTTATATGATTAGATGTAGGATAGGAATCTAAACTCATATAAAATCGACTATGTGATATCTCTAGTTATATTTTGCTGCATATTGTTCTATCATACATAGTTGGCTACATAACGCGATCCGTACTAGATGTCGTCTGTTATTAAAACTATAACGTATAGTGTCAACTGATCTTTCGCTTGGTATCAGAGCCAGGTGTTCTATAAATAGTAAAAACATACTAGAATCATGGCCAACAAAAGATGAAGATCCAGTTAGAGCAACACTAGCAACAAATAACGAAATACATGCTACACGGCTACATTTAATGAAAGCACAGTTCCATGGAACATCAAGAAGATACAATTTTCTTATGATCAATTTTATGAGTTTTGTGGTGATTTGCTCAAGAAGTTTTAAAGTCTTACAAACTGTCATAATGAAAACTTAGAATAAACAAACAAGAGCTCGAAATTGAAATGCCAAAAAAATGAAAAATAAATTTTAGCTAATTAAATTGATCTTTAAAGTTCCCTTTGGATAATTCTATTTCCAAAATGGTTCACCTTAAAACCAAACAATTCTCCGGGAATAGAAAATATTTTTTTTTGAAAGAAGTTTAATGATATGAAATTTGTTTAGATTATTCAAATTCTCAGCTTTTATTTCTTGAAAAGAGAACCCTGATTTAAAGAATGTGAATTTGGAATTAATTAAAAAGTCGATATCTTGAAAAATAGAAGTGAGTTTTTTGGAAAAAAAATTTGTAATTATAATTTTTTTGATAAAATTAACAGAAAAAATTAATATTTTTAAAGAAGATAAGTGATTTAAATTTGGTTTTATCATATTATTGACCTTATAACGATAAAAGTGATTTAGGCTGTAATAAGGCTAAAAATAAAAATAGTACCATATATGCGTATTTATGCGATAGAAGGATTACAGCTGGTATTAAAAACCAAGATCATTCTAAAGCCACTTATAGTTATGATAGTACTTCGTACAGAAATGATATAAAATATTTTCTAAGTACCAAAGTAATGACAACAATACTAAATTATGGGGTTCTATCAATATAAGTAAATATGTTAAATGAATATATATTAGCGGTTAAGTCAAAAAATGATTAATAATAAAAACCATATTGTTGAAGCTGCAATCATACCCACTTGGCTATGGTTTCCTAAAACTTGGGAAAATTATAAACAATAGGGTATCATTATGCTTAATGTTAATATAATATTGGCTACCCTACATATGTTATGTCAAATTATATTTTGTTTATATATTCCTTTTTAAGAATTTTACTACATATATCTAGGTATGGTTCACATTCTTTGACTAACCCTTGGACCCTAATATTGAAAACATGTGTCAAAACAAATATATTTTTTACAAGTGCTCGAAGAACAATAAGAAGGGGGACAGAAAGATTCTAAAATGCGCATGTTCCATATATTTGATAAATATGTGAGTTTTTATGAAATAACGAATTCAGTAAGTATAACTTATTTTATTTATTACAATTAACAAAATTCTAGGTTGGTCTTGTAAACTTTATAATGGGTATTACTAAGCTTTAATTTGCAAAAAAATTATTAGACATTCATAAATGGGACATAATTAGGCTTATCTGTTTAGCAATTTATATTTTTAAATTTTATAATGCTCTTTTTATAGTTTTGATAAGAAATATATATATATTCCCCAAATCTTATATTTTCACCTCTTTTTTCTTATGACAAAAGGGAGAAAATTGTACATATTGACATAGGGAGTATATTGATATAAAGAGAGCATATATTTGATAGAGTTAGTGTCCTAGGGGCAATTATGTAATTTGGTTACATAACATAACTAGCGAACTGTGTTCGAAATACAGTAAGCTTTTGTTATTATTTTCTATTGTATGTATTGTTATATTATAATATAATTAATGTTTTTAGTACATTAAATAAATATATAAGTATAATATCCTTAGGAAAATTACTTAACTAACTGCAGTTAAAAACGTTTTTGTAACCACAAATATTGAATCATATAAAATAAATAAATTCCTTAAATGTTTCTAGTCAAGACGCATGGAGAATGAGATATTGAAATATTGGTTGAGAATACTGCTCATTACCTTTGCATATGATGGATAGTGAATTATCCATGAACGTTAGGGGGCACCTGGGGTACTAACGTGTAGTTATTTAGAACAGTTACATAATAACTTACCGAAAGTCTTCTACAAGTGAATAGTCAAAAAGAATATCTCCCATGATGATGCATAGTAGTCTTTTGACTTGAGATTATTATGGATCTTAAGTATTTGATTATGGTCAATCAAACGACAACGACGATCATGTTAAGATCATAGTTGGGTATAAGTTGAACCATTTGAAAAAAATACTATTCCAGAGAGAATTTGCCTCTTTCAAATATAAGTTAGTATCACCAAAATTGATAGTAAACTTAAAGTTAAAGTCTTTGGCCAAAGAGAATCGGTTAATATATATGTGTTATCAGATTGAACCATAGACTTTACTGTTGAATTATGAAATTAACACATAAATTATTATAGCTTTGACCAATGTATGAGCTCTAAATATCTAAGTGATATAAAGACGACGAAGGGAAAATGTGTGCAATATATAGTTGCTTAAGGTTGCCGATTTAAAGGATAAGAAATTGGATTCACCTAGATTATAAGTAATCGAACTCATGTCCACTAGTGTGAACCCATGATACGCATACAGATAACAACTGTTTCATTTTTGTAATTATCATTTAATTTTGTTTTTTTTCTTCGATAAATACAATTGTAAATGATAATTAACTAAAGCATTCCATTTAGTCATTTCTTGCTAAACACTTTCAACGATTTCAATATTGAATGTGTGGGTTAGAGATAATTAGATAAGGAGATCCTAAGGAGTGAATCAAGGATCTAGATCTTTATTTTTCTCACCCTAATTCTCCTCACTATTTAATTCAAATTCCAACCCACATCAGCCATCAATATGGCTGGCCTACCCTTGCCTATTCTAGCCAAAAATAACAAGCTCCTTTTGGGACAAAAAACCACTTCAAATCGAACAATATTTATTGCATTTACATCCAATTTAAACGCATATGATATCGTATATCGATTAGTATTTATATAACTATTATACACACACTATTTCATGTTGTTTACTGTACATAAATAAAATTTTATAATTAATATTTCATAAACATTAATTAATTTAACCGATTTATAACAATTATAAATCAATTAAATAAGGTGGTATTTAGGTGAATTCAACTTTTCAGTTGTGACTCTTAGGTTTAAATTTTTTTGCCGATTAATATCAACGAATATTAATATTCACACGTCACTTAGCAGGCGGTGTGATATTATTGCCAAATTTATCGCTTACTTAGCATCGGTAAAATCCAATTTTACTTTGTTAACTGTTTCCCGATAGTGATAATGATTTACATCAATTCTCTTCGTCAAAACTATATCACTTTGGACTTGATAAATTATAGAATTTGGTAATGGTCAAAATTACAATTCATTCATATTTAACTCTATAGTCCAAACACAAAGTGCTTGATTCAATAATAACAATTATTATTAATTAAACTGCTTTGGCCAGAGACTTTGACTTTAAGTTGACTTGAGTTGACCGCGATACTAACCTTATATAATTGGGGAGACAAATCTTTTCTTGAATAGTGTTTCACTTTCAATGCTTCCTCTCGACCCAAATATAGTCGTTCGATGGACACCGTGCTAATATTTGACTATAATCAAAGTGGAGCTTCCACATTAAAAATAAACAATATTCTCAAATCAAGAATACTATGTAATTTTATCACATCAATATTTTTTGTTTGACCTTAGTAATATTAACCAACAATAAAACTATCGAGTGACTAATTCCAAAATTATCCAATAACTCTGAGTACGCAATCCCTTGGTTCCCCAATAGTACATTGTCCAATATTCAAAGAGCGTCACGTACTCTAGTCTCAATGTATGCATTAATATCTAGTCTTGATACATCTTGATTAGGAATATTATAACGACATGCTTGATTTCATTAAGATAAAGTACTCATGGTTATAATACTTTATAACTACTATCACGAAACATACCATTTATGGATTTTCTATTAAATATACTTTTAATTTAATTAGTTAATTAATTAACATAACATCTTATATCAAGTATATAATAGAAAGAAAATACCTTTTATTTCGAATAAGACTGGTTATCGAGTTAAATATATGTAACAAATTACATAATTGCCCCTAAAGCATACAACCAACTCTATCAATGACTACTATAAGTGCAGTTTTTTTTATAGAAGACCGAACATTCTTATTACAACATAAGAATGAGCCATTATATGAGAAATGCTGCTTGGAACTCCAACTCTAGTAGAGATAAAGAACGAAAAGGTTCGGGAGTGGCTAACCCTGATATGTAGACTGTAACGACCCGCCTTTTTGACCATCGAAAGTCGACACCGAACACTACCACTGTGTTTCAAAGTTGCGCATCTAATCGAAAAAAGGCAGATTGTTAGAATAAATAAAAAGAAAAGAACGCAGTCAGAGAACAGAGAAAAATAGAATCTCATAGCGGAATCGACAATATATAATATAACAAGAACAGTAGAAACCGTCACTCCAAACATACAGAGTATATCAGAGTTAAAAACAAACCTTATTAGTTGGATAGTTATAAAATACCGACCTTACAAATGCCGATAGGTGTACTACATAATACATCGGAAAAAAAATACTACGATAGGTGAATCTTTGGCTCCCCTCCACTATCTCCAAAATTTCAAAGACAACATGAGAAAATACTCAATCTGACCTGAACATTATAAATAAATAACACCCAGATCAGTTTGGAAATATCAACGTGAGATAACTCAAACAATGAGAACATATATAAAATTTCTGTGAGACTATGCGCTAACGCGGAATTGGTTTTCACCTCACAAGAATAATCATCCATAAAGGCAAGAGCAGCATATCAGGAAACAAGTCCAAATATGAATGAGCATAAATAATTTTAAACCAGATCTGAAAGAATGGAGATAAACCAAGTAAAATCCAAATTGGACAGAATGGATAGAACAAGGAAATAGTCCAACTTGATAGTATGGACTAAAAAAGGTAACGATACAACTTGATAGAATGGACTAAATATGGTAACGGTCCAAACTCGATAGAATGGACTAAATAAACACTTAAATGCCGTGGTGAGGAGTTGGCTTTATTCGTGGCAATTTAAGCTAAAACAGGTTCAGGTTTCGAATCAAACAAGGAACGGAAATTTTCCCACAAATGACTATGAGGGTGTGCCCCCCTACCGAAAGTATACCTTTAGAAATATACTTGAGAACTCCGATGGTTCTCGAAAACCTCCAAGTTGGACCCCACCAACTGTTACCGAGTATTTCACATCTTAATGGGCAATGTCAAATCCAATCTAGAGTAGATGTGAAAATACCCTAATAAGAGCAACTCCATAAAGCTTGGTCCCTACTGGCTCTTTTGGTTTAGTCATTTTCGACAAAGGATAATAAAGCTCGATTGAACATCAAATCGTTTTTAAGGTGATGTTACACCATGAAGAAAGCTGAATTCAATAATTAATAAATCAACTATCGGGGATAATTTAAATGGTCATATATGGAAATTAAATTTCATATATTCACCACTACTCGTTGATTCCAGACAAGTCCTATCTCTCGATTAAAAATGAAGCCGGGCAAGTTGAGGTAGTGTTACCTCTAGGCATCACATTGACGACAATTTTAACCTTTGAGATAGAAACGAGTCCAAGCCTCAACGTTCAACGTTAAATGCATGACAAGATCCTTTTCACATAAGCGATATCGATTACGGAACTATTGTTTTATAACCGAAAATGAACTTTAACTTTCAGAAACTGAGCTTGTGCTTGATTTCCATATTTCCACATTGGTACAACACTTTTAGAACTAGTTCCTGATTGTTGAAACGTTGAGAGAATGATTTTTCCAAGTGTGCGACCCCGAAGGCCTAAACCAACATCAGACCGAACATCCAGAAGATTATCCAACCTAACATCCCAATAATCGAGTTCCAATTCCTTTTTATAACTCTAACACAATATTAATTATCCCAAAAGATAACTAATCACATTTAAAATATATTTTAAAAAAACAAATCCATCATCTTTAATAAATAGATAATTATTTCCAAATACTTTTATAACATTGGTAAATTAACTTTAAATCAGTTGATTAAAGCAATTTTATCATATCGGTTAATTTACTTAAATCGTCCTTATTAAGTCAATTAATTAACTTTAAATATTCATTAATTAAAAATATTTATTAAATTCAAATAATCATTAGTTAAAAATGAATAAGTAATCTCAAACATCTTCTATTAAAATGATAAGTAAGTTTTTAAATACCATTAACTAAAACAATTAATAAAGTTCAAATAAGCATAAATTAATTGAATTGATTAAATTCAAACTCCATTAGTAAAATAATTAATTAAAACATCATTTGTTAAAATAATTTATTTAATTATAAAACATCATTAATTAAGATGCTTAACTAATTTTTAAACACTATTAGTTAAACCAATTAATTAAATTTAGACAACTATTAATTAAAATAATTTATTAAATTTAAATATCATTAATTAAAATGAACTAATTAAATTCAAATATCATTATTTAAAATGATTTATTACTTTTAAACACCATTAACTAAACAATTATTAATTTCAATTATCGTTAATTGAAATGATTAATTAAACTCAAGAAATCATTAGTAAAAATGATTAATTAAATCCGATCTAGTTTAAATCAAAAGATAAACCAATTTTAAACATCGTTAATTAAATTGGTGAATTGATTTCAAAATCATTAGTTAAAATGATTAATTAATTAACATTATCATTAATCAAAATGATTAATGAATTCTCAATATTCTTTTTATCAAAAACATAAGCTCAAGTTCATATGATAGTGTTTTGGAGATAAAATTGAAAAATGACGATGTAGCGAAATTGCTATAACGACACTTAACAATTTAAGTGGAATATTATGATTTATTTCAACTAAGCATCAATATAACAGCATAAGGATGTAAATGAATAATTTATTGGCAAGAAACCCCTCAGGATCTCTCTACAGATTTTTCCTGCAAAATAGTGGTTATTGATAATGTATAGATAATCATATGGGTTTATGACTATAAAATTAATATGTCATCCATTTTTCAATCATAAATTCAATCAAACGAGCAATTAAACTAACATCTAAGCAATCAATAAACGTTTATAATATCATAGATATGATACAATAAAATTTAATAAGAGTTAAACTCACATTGATTTTCGTTTTCGCTAAAACATTCCGATTTGGATTAAAACTGAACGAGCATTCGTTATTAGCATAAATTCCAACATGCTCCATGTAACAACCCGTATTTTTAACTATTTTATTTTATTAGATTTAAATACAATTGTTAAATGAAAATGGTTAGAAATAGAAAATTTAACGAATTATTAGTGTAGTTCAATTAATATGAACTTGGATAAAATTTTGAATTAAACAAATTCTGAAGATTTGGTGATAACGAGTATTGAAATGGAATTCTATATATTAACTAGATTTATAACCAATAACCGAAGTTGAATAATAATTGTGAATTATTTAGATATAAATAAAATGATGCTGACACCTAAAATTTATTTGGAACTTAACAATTTATTTATATTAATTTATAGGACCATTAAATTGTTTAAATTTGATATTGGAAATTATTTGAATAATTGAATTCTGAATTTACTATGATTGAAAATGATATCGGAAGTTGATTTAAATTTTATTTTAACAACAGTGAAGATTGTTAACATTTAAAATTGAATTTAAAATTAAATAATTAGAAATTGAAAATTTCATATTATAATTAACGAGTAAAAATAGCCATTTTGGCCACAGTCTTGGATTTTGACGAAACCAGTTCCATTGGATCTGTAATAGTGTATTATTATCGGATTTCAAGTTCGCAGCGTTTGGATTTATCATTTGATCATACGGGATAGAAACGCGTTGAAATTAATATCGAAAATTCAACATAATAATTGGGTCCAAAAAGCTAGCTTCATCATACGATCGAATTGGGACTCAAAACTTGTTCCATTGCGTTCGGAATATGGGTATAATGTAAGGAACATCAGAAAGCACGCCTCGATTGAGGTTCAGAATAAATATCTAGATAATTTAGGAATTTTAAATATATATATATATATATATATATTATTTTCATTTCACATCAAGGCCACCAAAACTTCACATCATCCCTGAGTTTTCAGCTTATCGAAGATTATCCTTTGGAGGATGAAAACGAAGATTTGGTATATTGTGATTACTAATATTATTCCCAACATCAAGTCGTTCTGCTGCATTGTATTTTGTTCCATTGTATATATATAACTCTGATAAATGTTGTATAAATTATAATCAAATGTATAGTAAACAGCTTCATGAAATGTTTGTTTAATTATTATATTTTTATTGTTCCGCTGCGAGATTCTATATATGTTTTCTTCTTCTTTTCTTATTTTTCTTAATTAACCTCATTGATTATCTATGTTTCGAATTGTTTAAGTTGGACATGTGTGGATTATTGTCGATTTAAACCTTTCAAAATATGGGTCATCACAGTTGGTACCAAAGCATTGATAACCTTAGCTTTGTGGGGTTTGACTCATTAGAGATAGAGTAGTAATACCCTAGAATGGGTCTGTTTGAGTGTATATATATAATGGAGCGTGTTTGTTAGTGTTATATAAAATTGTCTCATATTATGTTGCTTGAATTGTTAAGTTTGAATTTTGAGTTTTGATCGGTACATGGGACGCCATTATATCGATAAGGATTCCAAAACAGTTGAAGAAAGCAAAATAACACAATATTGTTTTCGAAATTTGGTAAATGAAATAATTTTACCTAGGATTATATTTTATATATAAAAGAATGGTTTTCTAAAATTTAGATAGTTAAATGAATAGTTATTAGAAACGATAAAATTGGTCATTATCGTTTATTATTTGATTAGTCAATATTCCTAAACTATTAACTATTATATAATTATACGAAAATGAAACTGCATAAATGTGATTTAGAAAATATAATTTGCAAGTAAAGTGAATATAAAAATTTAGAATTTGAGAAATTTAAATTCCGGTGCTTCTCAAAAACGTTTTTAAGGTTTGGAAAATAATATCAGTATTGTTTAAAAGTATACACAAATATAAATTGTTTCCACTATAAAAGTATACACAAATATATTTACTTACCTTCTTAGTAGTTAAGGTACTTCTACCTTACTCCTGTACTACAACTTTATTACGTGGTAATAAAAGTGGTCGGTCCACTATAAAACCGTCGGCCTTGCCAAAAAAAAAAAAAAAAAAAAAATATAAATTGTTTCCAAATAAATTTTAAAAGGAATGAATACAGTACTCCCTTCTTTTGTCGTTGGAAAATTATTTCGATGATGACTGTGCAGCATCATCGATGTTTATTTCGAGTCTCAAAATGAGGGAGACTTCCGAGAAGCTTTGCTACGAAACTGTTTTGATAAACGGATTTTGGTTTAAACTCCAAAAGTAGGATCCGATATACAAAAGATATAAGTATACATACTTATTTCAAATGATTTGAAATTAACCTAGTATTTAAAAATTTTAAGTTCTGTTAATTAATAATCTTCAAATTATTTGAATGAAATGAAATATTTGAATAACCAAAACTTATAAAATAAGAGAATTAGGAAATCTAAGCTAAATGTTTCGAGAAGCTTTAGAATTGAAGTTGCAACTCTTATATTTAAAGTAAAGAAAATTTAAACAAGTTAAAATAGTGAACATTCTAATTAAGTAAAATGAATCAGATAAATTTGTATAATACCAAATTGCATTCCAATAACATATAACACGAATTACCAAATGTTAAAATTCAAAGTGATGATTTGGATATGTAATGGAACATTATACAAGAAAACCAATACGTAAGTAATTAAAATGTTTATAAATGAAATTTATGTTGTATGATAAATGTTATATACTTAATTAGTGTATTATGAAATGATTAAGGACTAACTTGAACAAGTTGGAATAAAAGAAATGAACCTTTATAAAATGGTGATAAACTAAAGAAATGATAAATGAAATGTTTCACAAATGAATTTAGTGTTAAATTAAAATTTGTGAAGGTAAATGAAAGGGAAATCTAAAATGAGATATGAAATTTGATATAACTCAAGTAGAGTTAATGGAAATGAATAAATGTGTTCTGTTAAGGAAATAAATTAACAAAATGAGTCAAATAAAATAGAATTTGATCCAAAATGAAAATTAAATTAAGTTGTCAAGTTATATTAAATGTAACAGCTTTAACCATTGAATGTAAAAGAAATTTGATTTCAATGAATGTAAATAAGTGAATGAGAATCAATTTAAAATAAATGGAAGAGAAGATGAGCATAATAAAAATTACAATGAATGGAATGAAAATTCGTTGGATCATAAATAAAATGATTATCATTAAAATAAATATTAATCAATTGAGAGAAAATCGAGTGCATGTAAATAAAATAGATGTGAATAAATTGAAAGTGAATCAATCCAATGTTAATAAATTTGAAGTAAATCAATTGAATATTAACAAAGAATGAATGTTAATAAGAAATGATGTGTAAAATTCAAATAGTGACATTGGATAATGTAAATTCATATCGTTATGAATTAATTGGATGAATACTAATAATTGAATGGTTTTTTTTGTTGTAAATCCGTTATAACTGTTTTATTATATTTGATTTCTGCTTGTCGTATATTAATGCTTATGTTATGGTTTGGGTTTAAAATTCATGTTATATGCTTCTGTAAAACTCATACATGCTTTCTATATCTCATATAAATGACTAATATTCTAAATTGAGTTGAGATAGGTACATACCAAGACCAGTTGGACGTATATGCGGGTTCTTATGTGCTTTTGCTCGCTTCATACGAGCGAACTCGCTTGTATTAAGGTACACGTCTGGGATTACATACCGTGCGTTTATATTTTTTTCCTACGGGATGCCTCATCAATGAGATGAGATGTATATTTGATATCTATTTGGGTTATATATTGAATTGGAATTTTTTTTCGATCGAGCCACGCAAAAGAGACTCTGCCGAAATTTTTCGTAAATCCGTGTGTTAGGAGTATTTTGAAGTTTTAATTTTTTTATAACTTGTTTTGATAATTAACTTATAAATTCCATAAGCCGATCGGAGTAGCATAGTAGAAACGTAATAGAAGTTTTATAAATGAGATTTAAATTTTTATAAGTTGGTTGATTTGACTAAAACATATCAAGTGTTAAAGTCTGTACTTAGCAAATTTTGAGGATGAAAAGTTTGAGTGGGGGAGAATGTAACGACCCGTATTTTTAACTATTTTAACTTATTAAATTTAAATACAATTATTGAATAAAAATGATTAGAAATAAAAATTTAACGAATTATTAGTATATTTAATTAATATGAACTTGGATAAAATTTTGAACTAAACAAATTTCGAAGATTTAGCGATAACGGGTATTGAAATGATATTCTATATATTAACTGGAGTTATAACCAATAACTGAAGTTGAATAATAATTGTGAATTATTTAGATAGAAATAAAATGATGTTGACAACTAAAATTTATTTGGAACTTTATGATTTATTTATATTGATTTATAGGATAATTAAATTGCTTAAATTTAATATTGAAAATCATTTGAATAATTGAATTCTGAATTTAATATGATTGAAAATGATATCAGAAGTTGATTTAAATTTTATTTTGAGGATTGTTAACATTTAAAATTGAATTTTAAAGTGAATAATTAGAAATTGTAAATTTCATATTATAATTAACGAGTAAAAATAGCCATTTTGGCCACAACCTTGGATTTCGACGAAATTAGTTCTATTGGATCTATAATAGTATATTATTATCGAATTTCAAATAGCGTTTGGAGTTATCATTTGGTCATACGGGATAGAAATGCGCTGAAATTACAAAAATTCAACATAATAATTGGGTCTAAAAATCTATTTTCTCCATACGATCGAATTAGGACTCGAAATTTATTTCATTGCGTTCGAAATAGGGGTATAACATTAGGAATACCAGGCAGCACGCCTCAATTGGGGTTCAGAATAAATATCTAGATATTTTAGGAATTTTAAATATATATAGTATTTTCGTTTCACATCAAGGCCACCAAAACTTCACATCAGCCCTGAGTTTTCAGCTTATAGAAGATTATTCTCTGGAGGACGAAGACGAAGATTTGGTATATTATGATTACTAATATTATTCCCAGCATCATATTGTTCTGCTGCAATATATTTTGTTTTGTTGTATATGTATAGCTTTGATAAATGTTGTATAAATCATAATCAAAAGTATAGTAAATAGCTTCATGAACCCTTTATTTGATTATTATATTTCATCTTCTGCCGTGAGATTTTGTGTTTGTTTTCTTCTTCTTTCCTTATTTTTCTTAATTAATGCCATTGATTATCTATGTTCCGGATTGCTTAAGTCGGACATGTGTGGATCATTGTCGATTTAAACCTTCCGAAATGTGGTTCGTCACGCTTCAAATTCCTCCAATCCAATTCTATAACATAGTATTTATCGTTAGGAACATAATGCAACTGATCGCGTTAGATTTGAACCTAGAACGAATAAGATATTTATTATACAAGATTTATGGATTAATTAAATAACTACATCTTTAATTATTTTATTAAACAAAACCCTAATTACCAAACATACCAGGGCCATTAATCTCACTTCAGCCAAATAGTGGCCACCCAAATACCCTTCTTCCTAAACGCGAAAAGCAAGCTCCAACCGCCGATCTTCCACGCCATCTCACCGCCGCATCAGAGCTCCAACCACCACCGCACTTCACCAGAGACATACCCTGCCTTAGATGCCTACAATGCCACCGGAGCTGCCCCTCAATTCATCGTCTCCACAGAGAATAGGGCTAAAAACTGCCTCGACATCGCAACCCAATCGCGAATGCCACGCTCCATTAAACGATGATCGGCCAGCGCCGATGAACTCCTCATCCTCTCGCCTATCTTTTTGCTTTTGGGATCGACGCTTAAAATTGCCTCTAGCGGCCGGAGCAACGTTGGTCGTTCATTACTAGGGTTTGTTTTAAAGAAAATGGCGGCTAGGTTTATATTCTAGGGTTTGGGCAAAAGAATGAAGGGTATAGGTCCTTATATAGGGTCCTCAACTAACACTATTCACGATCTAAAATTTACAAACTCCAATCAAGGTATGCCGTCTGGCATTCTATATGTCAAAATCCCAAACTATGCCCTGGAATGACAATTTCACAGATTTAAATATCATTTTTATATTTAATTATTGATATTTATCCGATTTATTTATATTTATAAATAAATTTACAAATTAAATTCACCAATGTTATTTATTGGTTAAAAGGAGTTAAATAAAATTATTAAATCCATTTAATTAACATTTTATTCACAATTCATATATTTAAACATTATATATATTTGAATTATAAGTTATTAAATTCTAAAATTCAATTATTTTAAATATTTAAAATTAACTAAACATTTAATAATCAAATGACCAGGATTTTTGGGTTGTTACGTAGTCCATATTTATAGAGATGACAAGGAACGTGTTGCAAAACGCCCAATTGGTTGCTCTTGTTATTGCTGGCGGAGGTGCTCTTGTGTAAGTGCCTAACGTTGACTTTTCCAAACTAAACAATGACTATTCTAGCCTTGTAGCAAACTCTGCCTCAAAACGAAGACATTTGCAACGCTGCACTGGCCAGACAGTTATGAAAGGAATTTTAATGACTTGGAGTGAGATGACACTACGAGAAGGAGGTTGGGCTTGCGACAAATCCAAGGAAAGGCGATGAACTAACGAAATGCACTTAAAACTACGATCTCGAGGACAGGTTCAGTTGGGATCAGTTCAAAATGAGGTTTGAGAAGAAATTTCATACCGACGCTTAGAAGTCATGTTGTTTAGGAATTTTCCGACTTAAATTAGAGGACTTGTTTGTTTCAGAATACTTACTTAGTTAGATACTTTGTCAAAATATGGGTGTCTCTTACTAGTACTCCATTGAAAAAGAATAAGAAGTTTATCATTGGGTTGAATGATTATCTTGGAAAATGACTGATTGCTCACATTGACAAGAGCTTCGAGATGTTGGTAAAAAAGGATTTACGACACGAGAGCCTATATCCAATACAGAAGGATGTTGTTTCCAAAGATGAGCCAGAGTCGTAAGAAAGCGGGGGAGGCAAAAGAAAATGGAGCAACAAGAAGAAGAAGCTCCATAGGAAGGATTGTTAAGGGTAAGTGGGATATTATTTGCTATAGTTGTGGTGAGAAAAGACATATGAGTAAGAATTGCAGGAATGATGGAAAGAAGTGCTACAACTGCAGCAAATTCGTGTATTCAAAAGGACTATCCCGAGCAAGCTAAGCAGAAGAAGTTGGTGTAAGTATATGCACTCAATGCTATTCCATCCTCGTTGAATGCTCCATTGATGAAGGAGAAAGCGAATGGTATCATTATTCAAGGTATGCTTTCCATTTATGATGTCCATATACATGTTTTATTCGATACCAGGCTTCACATTGCTTTATATCCAATGACTTGGTAGATAGATTAGGATTGAGACTCGACTTAGCAAAGAGACTCTTGATTAGTCAAACCCAGTAGTGATTCGAATAATTTGTGTATGGTTTATCATGATATAGCCTTATCAATTCATGGATGTACATTATTTTGTGATTGCCTTATTTTGGGTTTTGTGGGAGTCGGTATTGTTCTAGAATGGACTAGCTGAAAAAGTACAGAGTAGTGGTCGATTGTGAGAGGTGAATAGTGATGATTGGGACGAATGGAGGGTGAAAGGTAGTGATAGGCTACCTATCATTGATGAGATGATGGTTAGATTTCTATATTCAGTAGAGATCTCACCTGATGAGTTGTCATTGATACCCATAGACAGGGAGTATCCGAACGTATTTGAGAAAATGATTAGGTTACAATCACATAGAGATAAACTTCTGTGTAGATGAATGAAAGATGCCAAACCAATAATTATGCTTCCGAGGTATGTAACACCCAAAGTGCAAAGGGAACTAGCATTGCAAGTGAACGACTTGTTGAGAAGAAGTTTCATTCGATGGAGTATATCTGAAAGAGGAGCACATATATTATTCGCCACTTAGGTATATACTACTTTTTGGTTGTGTGATGATCACAATAAGATAAACAAGGTGACAAAGAAGAACAAGATCCACTACTGCATATTGATGACTTGTTCAATTAGCTCTATGACGTGAGGGCATTCTCTCAGTTGGACCTTGCACCGAGGTTTCATCAACTGAGAGTTGTTAGAGAGAGTGTGTTGATTGCCACATTTCATACACCGTCTGGATTTTATAAGTCGTTGGTTGTGCTGTTTTAGCTAACCAATATGTCGACATACCTCGTTGATCTTACAAATCGTGTCTTCAGGGATCTGCTAAATAAGTTTGTATTTGTGTTCATTAATGATATTATAATCTTTTCCTGGAAGGAAGAAGAACACAAGATACATTTGAGGGTTGTGTTTGAGGTATTGAGGAAATACCAATTAAAGGTGAAGTTTTCTAAGTGTTACTTCTAGAGGAATGAATTATGATTCTTGGATCACATTGTTTCCGAGCAAGGAATTTTTGTAGATCCTATGGATGTCGTAGTAGTCCAAGATTGGGATCAATCCAAGAATGCTACATATATGAAGAGTTTCCATGGATTGATGTGATGTTATAGATGTTTTATCAAGAACTTCTCTAAGGTAGCAGCACCATTAACTAATTTGACAAAGAAGAATTAGACTTGGACGAGAGGCGCGAGCGCAAATTTGTAAGTCTAAAAGAATGGTTCATAAGTGCACCGGTATTGACCAATCCAAGTGAGAATGAGGAGATGTTGGTATACACTGATGCTTGTGATACTGGATTGGATGCAATGTTGGCGTTGAGAGGTAAGGTTGTCCTGTATGTTAGCCGACAACTAAAATCGCATGAGAGGACATACCTGTCCCATGATTTCGAATTAGCTATGATTATGTTTGCACCGAATATGCGGAGGAACTACTTTCCTGGAGAGAAGTTTGGTTTATTCACGAGCAACCAATCATTGATGTACCTCTTCTCTCAAAAGGATCTCAACCTTCATCAATAGTGATGGTTGTAATTATTAGCCTCCTATGACTTTAACATTTCATATACATTTAGAAATAGAAATTCACTCACTAACTCTCTGAGTAGAAGAATGAAAGTTTGGGAGCGATGTTCCTAGAGTGGACATGGCTTGAGTTTATTGTTGGTTATGACTTCAGACTTGATGTGAGCTAAAGCTATAGATGTTAGCTAGTTTGACATCAAACCTACTCCGATTGAGCAAATCACTGCCAATCGGAGACGTTGTATCGGACTAGAGGAGATCATGGCTAAGGACCATGTCTGATTCATCGAAGGATTACTAAGGGCTATATGAGGGTACGATAATATTTGGGTTATAGTCGACGAATTGTTGAAGAATTCTCGATTCATACCCATAAAGTCTATTAGGATGACATGTAGATTAGACGAGTTGTATGCGAAGTCGATTGTGCGATTCCACGGTGTACTGAAGAGCATTATAAGCGATCAAGACCCATTGTTCACTTGCGGATTTTGGAAGAGCTTATATGAGGCATTGTGGATAGAGCTGCAACTGAGTACAGCTTATCATCCACAAACTAACGGGCATGTCGAGAAGATGAATCGCATCTTAGAGGATCTTTTGCCATATTTCATACTTGACTTGGATGCTCATGGGACGATCACTTGCATTTGGTGGAGTTCCCATACAACTACCAAACTAGCACCGGTATGGCGCCATTTAAGCATTATATGGCCGACCATGCAACGCTCCTTCATGTTGGTGGGAAACAGACAAGAAATTGATACTTGGGCCATATATGATAAGAGAAACTCCAGAGATGATCAAGATCATTCGACAACGAGTGAAAGCGGTCAAGATAGATAGAAGAGCTATCTTAATAAGTGGAGATGTGATTTATATCTATGTCGGCGATATGTGTTTGTCAAGATCTCTTCACTAAATAATGTAGTTCGATTTGGCACTAAGGGGAAGTTGGCGCCAAGATTTGTAAATTCTTTTTTGATGCTTGTTAGGATTGGGAACCTAGCTTATAGATCGACTTACCTTAGAAGATGACAACCGTGGATAATGCGTTCCATATTCCTCATATATAGAATTTTGTGCATAGCTCAGGCATAACTATTATATCGGATAAACGAATGATATCGACATTGAACTAAAAGCTTCGAGACCTTGTGGGTCTATTTGTATAGTTGGACATGATACAAAGCAACTTCGGAAGGAGACATTAAAGTCGGTGAAAATTCAATGGTGTGAAAGCGAGAGCGATTGCACTTGGGAGATCGATGAGAGCGTGAAGACCATTTATTCGGAGCTATTTACTTGGTGAGACTTTCTTTTTATTGCATTTACTTTCACTTTCGATATCATGAAGAGTATTTTAGTACTTTGCATGCTAGGGTAGGCATATGCTATATTTACTTGCTTGTGTCTGCATGTTTGATGGATGTTATGTTTTCTCATGGTTGTCAGGAATATGGTGTAACTATATTGTTGGTTATGTTTGTTTGGGTCGAATTTATGATACAAAATTCCAGAAGTGGCAAAGGATGTAATGACCCATATTTTTCTTATGCTTTTATTTATCGAAGAATCATAAAAACATCATTTTTATGACCATACGAATTCAAAATATACTAAAACTTTAGGGAATATTGAGTTTTGGTGTTTTTGACCTTCGAAAAAATTGTGGATGATTTTAACCTTAAAATTTGTAATAGATATAACTTTTGATAGAAGTCTAATTAGATCATCAAATCAGTTCTAAGCGAAAGATATGATGGTTTCTTTTTCCGTTGATTGGTCATAATAGAGTTTTGAATTTAAGGGTTGAGAGATATAGTTGTATGAAGTTTGATTGTTTTTTAATGGCCTATGAAGGTAATTAGTACAAGTCCATGGCTTACGCCCGTATCCATTTCGGGATTTGTGCTAATATTGTGCGTCATAGACTATCCCCAATCATTTAAATCTTTTCAAAATAGATCTAAATCTCCATTAAACTTCTCCCTAGCCAAAGACACTTTTAATATCTTCTAAATCAAGCCAAATCTATGGATAGATTGGCATGAAGCTTAGCAAGAGACTTTTAAATATACATTTTCAAAAGAGAAATGCTTTGTTGCCTATTTTTGGATGTGCATCGTTTTACGTGTAAATAATTGATTTTTGGATGTTCAGTGAAAAAACTTGAAAATGAAGTCCGCTACGATTTTGCAAAAGCTCACTATTTTTGTTCAAATTTATGGCCTGTGAACACATCCCCGTGCACAAATTAATAATACAGTAAGAAAATTGGATCTCAAAATAACGCACCCGTGCCCTAATTTCAACCCCTTCTCCCCTCTCTCTCTCGCTTTCCATCGACCATCTAAGAGTCCAAAATCTACTAATGGCACGCTTTAATTCCTCCCTAATTTCACCCCGTGCCACCAACACCCTTCTTCTACGCCAAAATCTGCCTCCTCGCCAGAATCTTCCGTCTTGCCAAAATCAGCCAGTCGTTGAGTAGACTGTGCCACCATCTGAGAGTTGATCAAGAAGAGCTTAAGACCGTGATTCCACAAATTAGTGGAATTGTGAGGTTTGTTAGTGGTGCATATAGAGAGGCTCGATTGCGAGGTTGTTGGATGGAAACGTGGAGAAGTTTTGTTCCAGAGTGCAAATCGAGAAAAGGTTTTATGAAGGAAAAGTTCTGAAAGCTATTGATTATGAAGGAAAAGTTCTGAAAGCTATTGATTATGAAGATATTTGCAAAATTATGCAATGAGCGTGGATACTGGCTGTGAGGATAGTATAGCATTTACTCTTTATTGGCATATTTATTTTTGTTTGCGAATTCGGGATCCTGTTTTATTTGCTGCATCCTGCTTCAATTCTAGTACTTAGAAATATTTTCTGATTAGCAAAGTGAGTATTTATTAACTGTTTTCCTAGCACTCTTAAATACCGGAGTATTTTTTTGTATAATGCATCTAATAAATTCATTAGTCATGTAAACATAAAAATTCATGGTGATGGTTTCTTATATTCACGTTGAGTAGACATATTCCGTTTACATGTTCATCTAACACGTGAGACTGATTTCTAAATGGTTTTCTTGTTACTTGTTTCTTTTACATTGAATGCACATATTTTGGATGGTGAGAACCCGTGTTTTTACTTTTTATACATCTTATTAAAGTTGCTAATTAATAGTGAATTATAATATGTGTTCCATGGACCAAGTTTACACTCATATCCCATGCAAGGTTTCTCTGTTTTTTTTTCTACCTTTCTTTTCGAACTCATCAATGCATTCTTCTTCATCCTTTTTTTTTCTTAAAAAAAAAAAAAAAAAAAAAAACCAAGATGCTTTTATTTGCATGGGTTTGGGATTCTAATGTCTTGTGCACTTTAGAGTTGGACTTGAATTTGTTATTGCTTGGGTTGTTGCTGCTAGATGTTCTCAGTTTGCCTTTTCCGTTAACTACTTGTGCATGGTAAAGACGTCACTTATTATTACAAAAAGACCTGCTTGCATATAAGGTAAAACTGATTAAAATGTTTAGAAACAGGCTTATTTCAGTGCTTGCTCGACAGGTATAAGTTGCTTAGAATATCAACATTATTTGTATTTTCGGCTCTTTGAGTCCAGTAGAACTTTCTTTACAGTGTAATAATCTTTAGGACATTTGCAATTTCTAGTTGGGGGCTGAATCCAATTTTAATAAAAAAGGGAGCAGGAGATAAGTATTTTAGTACTACTATTGAAAAAAGAAACAATGAGCCTTATGGAGAGTGATCGTAAGCAGATAGCCTTGGAAATCTCATTTTGAAAATCGAAAAAACCCACTGACAATTTAATCCACTTTTCATTAAGGTTGTCATAATGTTCTTTCAAAACTTGTGGGTTTATATCCTTTGCTTGAATAAAAAAAATATGGCTTCTGACATAAACAAAATTTAAAAGTATAAAAGAGCAGACAAATATAGAACAATGGTATACCGTGAAGAAATAGTAAAACAACCAAGTACTACCATCTTTCTCTCTCTCTCCCTATATATATGTGTGTGCGCAAGTGCGTGCACGCACGCGTTATTTGCTCATATGTAATTGTTCATCTTTTTAACATACAATGCCAAATTGTTCAAAAGATACTGATGCATGTCGATTTATAAAATGATAAGTCATTTGCATAAAGTCAAACATGAATGCTAGGAGTAAAAATTCTACTAAACTATATCTTTACCACATAGCTTCGCGTCTCCACTTTATCCGTTCTTGTTTTCTGCTAATTTCAAAGTATAGTGAATTCAAACATGAGTCCTTTCAATCCACAGACAAATAAGTGAGCCCTATTTTCCAAATACTTCAGCGCTCTTCAATTTGGAAATGAGAATGCTTCATTTTTTCTTCTTCATGTTCCTTTAAGGTTCAATAAGGTCAGTTGATCTTTCCCTAAGTATGAGCCACAAAATTGCGTTAATACGGAGTTTACGTACCAAATATTTTACTGCAAATCAGACTCACTAATAATATGAAATGAACCCTAAAATTAAATATCCAAATACATGTGCTATAAAAAAAGATCATAGTGGAATAAAATTGTACGAGTGTGTTTTATCACATCATCCACAGCTTTACGTGGTTACATTTGTTTGGATATTCGAAGTGAAACTTCATTTCCTCTATCTTTGATAATAGCTGTAATACTTTTGGTGTCACTCTTTTTACTTTTGTCAGCATGAACTACCAAAAATGTTTCTCTACAGATATTATTAAAATATCACAATCGCTTCAAAATAGGGTCTAAAAATAAACTTACTTTACCAAATCAAAACGCCCTCTATATAAATATTACCAAAACAAACCTTAATATCACATAAAAATTGCATTTAACAAATAAACTTTCTTTACCAATTCAAAACCCCCCCTCTAGACATTACCAAATTAATTCATATCATTTAAAAATAGAATCTAACAAATAAATTTCCTTTGAAATATGATTAAATATATACAATTTGTAGATATATAGTTCACGTGCGAAGCATGTGCCGTAATTCTTGCTTATAAATTCTTTTCTACCAGTTCATTTAAAATATTTGAGAATTCTTTTTGTTCCTCTTTGTTTCAATTTTAAATTTGTTTCATAATTTAGAGTTTTGATTTAATAATACTTAAACTTTTGAAGTCTCCATTCTGTGTTCACCCCAAAACTGGTTAACATTAATACTAGTGCTTATATAAAATGTTGGATTTATACATTTGTTTGTATAATGGCTTACTTAGGTCGTATCTGGGTTCCTATTGATCCGGAACATTGTGATGATTTTGATCGTATCATATCTTTATTTTTATTTTTGAGGCCTATTGTTCGGTGTTGTCAGTGTATATTGGTTTGGGGGGGGGGGGGGGGGGGTAAGTGTGACCTTTTCTTCCACTCAGCATCTTCAGTGACCATACAATTCTTCTGGTCATGTTTCATGTTATACTTAGTTCTACAAAATGTCAGTTGCGTTTGTTGTGTACTAACTAACAATACTCTAAATTTACATTCAGATCAAGATTTTGTGCGGTTGTTAGCTGTTGAGGGTTGTGCTGCACTAGGGAAGTTATTGGAACCTAGAATGTGTAGTATATATTCTTCTTATGATTGTTAATTTCTAACAGGTTTGTCCAACACCAGGCTTGCATTTCTTTCATAAAAGCCGAGTTCGTCTTGTATACTCAAGTGGCATGCTTGTTTTGTTATCTTTTCCACAGGATAAGTCCTGGCGCGTTCGTTATATGGTTGCCAATCAGCTATATGAGCTTTGTGAAGCTGTTAGCACGGAGCCTACAAACTAATTATTAATTTTAATGTCTAGTTTTGTTAATATGCCTATTAATTGATAATTGTCTGAGGCTTGCTCCAGTTCTTTTTACTTGTTTGTAAGCATACACTCGTTTAACTTGTTTGTAAGCATATGTTCGACTTCTTCGCGATAATGAGGCTGAAATGCACATAGCAGCAGCTGGCAAAGTGACTAAATTTTTCCAAATCTTGGACCCACAGATTGCAATTCAGCACATTATTCCCTGTGTGATGTGTGAAGTACCAATCACTTTACTTTTATCAATTAGATGGTTTGAAAAATTCTTGTCTAGGATGGACTTGTAATGGTGCATTTATTTAAACTTTCTAATTTACATTCTTTATACATACTTTTTATTTTGTGCGTACTTGTAGGATTTGTCAACTGACTCGTCAGAGTATGTGCGATCAGCTATAGCTTCTGTGATCATGGGTATGGCACCCATCTTGGGAAAGTTAAGAGCAAGAATATGCGCTATGCATGGTTTTTTTAGTGCTCGACTTTATTATGTTGCAAGTTACAAGTCGGACTTTTTTTGTGTGAGTACGTGCGGCCCAGGTTGTTGTTGGTTATTGCTGAATCTTTATGGTAATGAATTACATTTTGTTATAGGGTGATTTGGAATCACCTCCTTGTAACCGTTTGTCAACTAGTAAAAGGACAACCTTAATTGTTAAATTGTGCTATGTCCCTTATTTTTATATGCTGGATTTTAAATCATTATCTGCACCTATTTCTTGATTCTAACTCATAGTGGGTCCTTGCTTATGAGTCGCATCTAACTCATAGTGTGACCTTGCTTATGAGTCTCGCATGAATGAAACTAACTGCAATAAATTCATAGTATATTACAGTGCATTTAATTATGGAAACTATTACCACAAGTTATGCAATTTTAAAAGTGGAATGTGCACATATTACACATTTTAGTTATGTATGTATATCTCTGTGTGTAGGTCTTTGTGTGTGTTTTTTTTTTTTGTTTTGTGGGGGGGGGGGGGGGGGGGGGTGGGGATGGGGCTCGTAGCGGAAGTTATACGTGAATTTCAATTTTTTACTCTACTGGATCTTGATTGGGCACATGATATTCCGTGCAAAGCATAACAATGTCCGTGTATAAGATCTAATTATAATTAGTATTTGTCGTTCAGCCTAAAAATAAAACTTAATATCCTTTAGCTTAATTTTTTTTCCAAAGTTTGTCATCTTTCCTACTTCTCCTTTTATTTTATATCAATTTATTAACTCATATAATGATTAAATAGTAATAACAAATATTAAATAATTACCAAAAAATTATTTTGGTCACTAAAAATCTTAATTGATGTAAATATACATTTGAAAAATATTAGTTCAAATATTTATGTGATATAGTTATATAGTTTAGTACAAATAATATAAATAAATTAGTTAACATATTAACATATGTATATATTAATTAATAAAATATAATGGTTTTGGCTGTGTGTGTAAATGGTTATGAGTTGATTTAAAACTTATTAATTTTGGAATTTTAAGGATATGATTTTTATAACTTAATAAATGGATTTTGATTAAGGTGATTAAATGAATAATTTCACATTGAAATAAAATGGAAATTTGAATATTTAATATTGATTTAAAATTTGAGATTTTATTTAAATGTTTAACCAATGGTGATTAAATGATTTTTTTTTTAAATTTAAATAAAATTGAAAATGAATATTAAATTTTGATATAAATTTGTAATTCGGAATTTTATCTAAATGGCTATTAAAAGAGATTAAGTGAATATCTTCAAATTTAAATATAAATTAAAGTTAAAATTTGAAATATAAATGAAATTGATCAAATTTGAGTTATTGTAAATTATTTGAATACTTAAACTTTGAAACTTATTGAATTATAAGTTGTTTAAATTTGTAATTCAAATCTGGATTTAAAATCGATATAAATTAAAGATGGTTTTAATGATAATTTGAATTGAACCTTTTCAATTTGAATTGATGAACTGAGATTGATTTAAATTGGATTTTTTGGACTTCGGGTTGATTTGAATTGATTTGTGGAATTGTAGGAAACAATTCTAATTTGAAACTATTTTCTATATATATTTTAATATATGAACTATTTTAATATATAAACTATTTTAATCTATAACCTATTTTAAATATATAAACTAATTTTATTATAACCATTTCAATACAAATAAAATATTTTCGATATATGAACTATTTAAGTAGGAATTGTTATAATTTAGATTTGATGGATTTAAATTCGAATACTCTGATATGATGTTTAAACTGTTTAATGGTTATGATTTTGAAAGCGACTATGATGAAAGTGAATAAGATTTCGAAAGTAATGTGATTTTTAAATGAATATGATGTTTTGATATGAAGAAAGAACCGTTTAAAATGATTATAAAAGTGATTTTATAAAATGACCACGGTGTGAAATAAGCGTTTGGTTGTTAAAGAGACCGGGATCAAATATTGTCATGCTTTATGCCAATATGGAAAACCACTTTAACAACTGTGCACGTGGTGGAGATTCCAGAACGAAGTAGGATGGTTTGAAGAACGATTCTATATGAGGTATTAACGCAGCCCTGACTCTTGTGAGCAGCTTGATGAGGCTAAAACAGGAGCAATACCGGGCCAAGTGAGGTCGCACCTTCGATCGGGCACATCTCTTCGATACCATTCTATTACTTTGTGATTTGATTAGGTGCACCTTTAATTTGAAAGTGTGTCTCAAGGTGGGCGGTAGTAGTTGCTATGCGTTACCACCAGTCCAGGAGTGCAAAAAGGTAGAATCCTATCCTAGACATTGCCTCACGTTCCTTGTCACATGCCTTATCGCCTTCTACGAGTTTGGTTTGTGTCGTACTTATGAAGTGATCCTTGATAGCCCACCAGCTTGATGGAGTTTACAGTGCCGTATAGACTACAACATTTGTATAAAATGTGTTAAGAGGGATATGGGTAACGCCTTAACGCTATTTTAATAGTTTACTTTACTATAGACATTATCTATGTAACGTATTGTACTATATATGTAGATAGTTTAGCAGATCCTTAAAGAATGGGAGTCCCAAACATCCTTTAATTTATTCGTATTTCAGTTGACATTTCACTTGAGTTGAATTTACTGAAATAAGAATGTTAATCCTGATTCGAGTGTTTTGTGTTTTGCTTTATGCTTGGGTCAGACTAAGTGTCACAAAATTTGACTCACCTTTGGTGCTTGAGTTTTGCTTAAAGATCTTTCTTATGTTCGTTCAGCTTTCTGTTATTTCCAGTTGCTTATGTTTAGTCTTGTCAGCTACTGTTGTATTTGAGACTACTATGTATTTGAGATTTCTATTGTATTTTGTTTTTCTAAACTCTGATGTTTATGTAGTAGCTTCATGAACTACTATTTATCTATTCCGCTGCTTATTGCTATATTACACCATGCCTGTGATTCTACGATTGATTTATTTACTGTATATGCCGAGTTTTGCTAAATATAAATTAACAATCTGTTATTTTGAGCAATTCAAGTCTGACATGAGTGGACGATTGTCGATTTGAATGGCTCGAAATTACGGGTTGTTACATGTGGTATCAGTGCTTTGGTTTAGGCAAAACTTAGCATATGGAGTAAAACTCATTAGAGATAGAGTAGTAATATCATAGAATGAGTATAATAAATTATGGAATCATATCCGTTCGAGCTTGAAATTCTTTGTTAGGACCTTATTTTATTTGAATTTATTTTTAATTTTGAAACTCTTTCTTTTGTTCTAAAATCCATTCTTGTCCTTTGCTATTTGTGTTCTTCTTAATACTGGAGCATCCGATAGTTCCAACCTCAATCTGCAACTTCATCCTTGTATGGGACTCAATCCTATTAGAGATCCCGCCTGAAAGTGTGCTATGGGTCGTGTAATATGGAGATATGATAATACAGAGTATATGATGATAGCTATACAGTAAATAGTGCGGAATATAAAAGCAGTATAATCAAAATGACACTAGAGATTTTTATACTGGTTTGGAGCTCCGTCCAACGTCCAGTCCCAGACTTCTTCTAGAATTTCACTAAAACAATAACCCTTACTTAAACCAGAGGAACAGATCCATGCAACCCTTGAGCAGCCGAAAAAGGACCTGGGCAGCGCAACAAGATTTCGCCTCAGCAGCCGAAGAGGACTTCACACGCCTGAGCAGCAGAACATGACTTCAACAAATACAAAATATTGTTTGACTATTTTTGTGTTCTGATAACACGGATAAGTCTGTTTATAGTACACCCTTCCTATGATCTCTCATCGAGTATAAATATATATATTTGAAGTTTATGAAGAATAGAAAGGTATAATATTGCTTTAATGCACAATATTTGAAAGTATAGTTGCAAGTTGATTCAAGAGAGTTAGATAAGAAAGATAACAAAATTCAGTAGTTTGGAATCAAGTTAGAGCATGTATTTATAGATGTTCAAAAGCAGCGAATGTTGACAAAGAGTTCTAGTTGAAGTGTTGCGTCCAAATCTTTTTATAGAGATTCGCAACTCTTCACAAATAATCATGTCTTTTCAGAAAATAGCTGTTGTAGAAATTCAGTCAACTGAACCTCTGGGTCAGTCAACTGGATATTCAAATGTATTTTTTAATATATATTTCTGTGCAATTTGCACAGTTTACCCAAGTTTATACATATATATATATATGATTAAAGAGAAAACTTTGATAATATATGTATGTATGTATGTATGTATAAGTCATTAGGAAGATTATATATAAGCTAATATATACGTTAAACGAGGTGAGATCTTAACAAAATTGACTTAAGACTCAAAACAAGATAATATAAAAATTGATGCATCGATTTCGATGTCTTGTCTCCATGTAGTATATATTCTCTTTTTGTCGTAACAATCATCAAATCTGTATGTTGTAGTGATAGCTTTGTGTCATGAATCAAAACCAAGTTTCAACATTTTCCCCCTTTTTGATTGATGACAACATGTAAATAGATATAGATTTTGACTGTATATATAATATAAATACTTATTCCCTCTGAATCTTTGACGATCTATATACTGCATTCTTAATGTTAGTGATAATATTTCTCCTCCTTTATTATCGACAAAAGGGAATAAAGAATATAAAAGTATGACGTACCGATTTTGTTGTCTTGTCTCCATATAGTATATATTCTCTTTTTATCGTAACAGTCGTCAAATCTGTATATTATAGTGATAGTTTTATGTCATGAATCAAAACCAAGTCTCAAAACCGCCAACCTCAGTATGATTTTGTAAAGGGGTGAAACACCTTTACAACAAGCATCGATTCACTGGAGATTTCTACGTCGTCGGTTTTGATGCTGTTATTTCTTGAAAAGCCTGAATCGTTTCTCTAGTAGATGACTCAGGTAATTCTTTTGTGATCGTATGCTGATTTTCTCAGGATGTCGTAGGCAAATCTATCTTTTCAATTTATTCTCAGGCTATGATCTCGACTCCACCTCGATAGTCAGGGTTCCGCTTCAATCTTATCCCTGGAGCTTAACCTGTTGTCCTTCCTCCCAGACTTGAATGGTAAGTCATGCCTTTTGGTTAACCAGTGCTCCTGCCCTCTTCGTTGATCTCATGAATCGCGTTTGCCGTGGTGTTCTCAACAAGTTGTCCTGGTTATCATTGATGGTCTTCTCCTTTTTCTAAGTCTCAGTTGACCTGGATAAGGTCATCAGGATTAATATTAGTCCATATATCTTTCGTCTTTTGTAATTTAATTATCTTATCTTGCTTTAGAACCTATCTTCTTGCTTAGAATTCTCTTTGAGTAGGATCCCTCTAAATTTGAATCTCTATCCTTGTTTTGAAATCCATTCTTGAATCATCCTATGAGAGAATGTATTTGTAATTAATATAAAATGTTTTATATTATGTTGTTTGAATTATTATGTTTGATTTGGGGTTTCAATCGATTCGTCTGGCCAATGCTATCTATAGGAATTCCAAAATACTTGAATAGAACAACTAACATAATACTGTTTTTCGAAATTGGTAAATGAAATAATTTTATGTATGATTATATTTATATATAAAAGGAAAATTTTCTGATATTAGATAATAAAATAAATTGATTGTTAGAAATGATAATACTAGTTTGTCAACATTCCTAAATCGTTAACTATTTTGTATATTATAAGGTGTTGAAATGTTATAAACATGGTTTATAAATCTGATTTGCTAATAAAATTGGATTTAAATAATGGATTTAAGAATGTAATTTCCGGTGCCTTTCGAAATATGGTTTTCAAAGTTCTGAAAAAATATATTATTTGAAGTTTTTTCAAAAGTAAATTGTCTCCAAAGAATTTCTAAAGAAGTTAGTACTCTCCTCTTTTATCACTGGAAAATAATTCCGGTGATGACTACAACATCATCGACATTCATTTTCGAGTCTTGAGGTGGAGAGACCTCGTAGTAGCTTTGCTACACTTTTGTTTGGAAAAATGGATTTGATTTGAACTTCTTGAGTATTATGTGATGTATAATACATACATACATATATGTATGTATGTATGTATATATGTATACATATGTATGTGTGTATATATTTTTTCAAAATGGTTTGAACTGAAACCGAAAATTTAATTCTTAAATTCTATGTTGAGTAATGGTTTTCAATTATTTAAATAAAGCAAAGTTTTGAATAATTGGAGTGTCTGAATTAAGAAATGGAATTTAAACAACTTGAAACAATTGAATTAGGATAAAATTAATTTGTACAATACTCAATTGCATTCTAAAACATATATAACTTACCTGAAATGTTCAAAAAAAGTTTAAATGTTAATAAATTTTGTAATTGAAGGTTATACAAGAGAAAACTTAAGTAAAGAAAATGTTCAAACTAAATTTTCCTTAATAGAATGTTGTAAATAAGAGGTAAATTTGTATAATGTTTAATTACACTCAGAAACATTAATATAACTTACTTAGAAAGGTTAAATGTTAATGAGAATATGTAATTGAATAATATATAATATACATGTAAGTAATAAGATGTTCAAAAAAATGAAGTTTTGTTAAAGGATTTTTATAAATAAAAATTTAACAATAAATTGAATTGTTATAATAATTGTTTATGCACTTAATCTATGTTATAAGAAGTGTTAAGTGAATAAATTGAATAATAAACGAGCCTAAAACAATATTTTTTTTTGGCAAAGCCAGCGGGGTTAACTGGTCCCCTACCAGTTTATTGCAACACAATAAAAAAGATTCAAAACATGCTTTGAATCAGAAAAAGAAACATACTGGGATTAACAAAGTAGAACACAAAGAAAAAAAAACAAAGGAAGAACATTATCTCGAGCTATCGATCACAATGTCAGGGAACAGGCACTCCTTCCTAATTAGTTGCATGCAAACGCGATGCTTAATGTCAGACCAGAGAGAGCAAACAGTTCTTCTCTTGTTTTCAAAAACTATGTTGTTTCTCTCTTTCCAAATCATGTCCATATAAATTTTAATGCAAACCATTAAAACACAGTAGCCACTATTCTTCCACCTCGTTGCCTTCAGAATTATGTTCCAATCTATAGCTGAGAAAGGGGCAGCAACTGAAAAAACAATATAATTTAATTTGAAAGAAAAATGAATTTAAGTTAAAAAGTAAAGTGAATTGGATGGAAATGCAATTTTAATTTAAAAGTGAGTTAATTAGAACAATAATAATGAATGGATATTAAATAAGTAACGAGATGTATAATATTAGCTCTTGAAATTGAAATTTATATGGTTTTAAGTTAATTGTTGTATCTGGTATTTTGTATTTTAAATCTACCTTTCCTTTCTACTACTTCTATTCTCCGATCTCGTTCCTTTTCAGGTACAAAAAGTTTTGAGTGGGGGAGAATGTAAATTTTAACTATTTTTAGTGACGAAATTGATTAAATTTTTGCTTGAAATTAAATAGTTTAAATTTAGCAATGAATATGTCTATTTCAACATAGCAAGTGGTAGATTTTCATTGGTAAATATGAAAATTAGTTCTGTTAGTAATTTTCAATTTCAAATTAAAATCAGTTAAATTTGATGAAAATAAAATATTTTCGAAATCTGAATATTTTTACATAATAAAAATGTAAAACATTTTCTGAGTGAGATGTCATATTTTCTTTCGACAAATTCGGACTGCTCTAGCTCCGTTTATCTTATTTTAGGCGTTTTAGCAGCAATTTGGTAGCGAATATCGAGTTTTGATGGATGACCGTATTGTTGACACACACACACACACACATGCACACACACCCCCACACCATTCCGCACGTCTCGTCTTGCCGATCTCCGTAGGTACGCGACGAAATCTCTAAAACTATTAGCCGTATCGGTACCCGTTTTGATTTTATTTGGTCCACTAGTTTGTCCATCGAGTGAAACAAATAGCCATCGGCATTTATAATTTCTGAAATCCAACTAATTGACTTTTTTTATTCCCTATGGTTTCAATTTATGTCCTTGCTTGTCTTTTCACTTTTCATTTTCTCTCGGCCCCTCTATCTTCTCTTCTTTCTATTTGTGCTTCCCAAAGATAAATATATAGTATTTATACAAAGCTTTCATATTTTATTTGTTTTTCTTAGCCTTATCTACTTTCCATTTGTGCTTCCCAGAGAGAAATATTTAATATTTCTTCAAAGCTTTCATATTTTATTTAACGACCACCAATGTCCGCCGCATGGCCTTCCACCTCCCTCCGCCTAGAACTTCCTACGACCCTCCGTGCCTGTAACCACTTCAGTCGCATCGCCCCACCTCACGTCAACTGCAGCCTCGTTCGCACCAAAACCTCTACCGCTAGACCCACCTTTCGCCCTTTACGTTGTCTACACCAAACCTAACCGCATCCAATCTTCACCACCACAATGCACGGCCGAGTCTCCAGATCCACCACTGCCTACTGCCTTCCCCACCATCATCCTCTCCTCTCGACCCTGCCTAAGCCTCGTCTCCTTCTGCTACCTTCGGCCATTCCAACTCCCCGCCTTCCCTCACCTCATCCCCTGACCACGCCATCCAGCGGCCGAAGCCCCACTGTCCAAACTCGAACAGCTCCACCATGGCCATCACCTGCCATTGCTCTCCATGTCCACCATAGCTTTCCCACAGCCCATGCTTTCTCACGAGAAGCAAAACCAGCCTAAAGCACCACAGCTAGCCTCCATACGACAATGCCAACATCCAACCGCTTATTCGACCTCCTCAACCTAGATCATCTCCTCCTCCAATTGAACCTCCCCACACCGTGACTGTAGCTAGCACACAACCCATCTCTTGACCGACCATATTTCTTAAAAAAATGATGGTGAATTATGTAAGTGCTCATGCGTCAACCTGCTTTCCACCATCATCTCACCCTCCCACCGCCATCTCTCCCCTTGCCTGCTGACCCAACTGAGCCTTCTAGCGCATCATTCCATTAACCTTGCATCGCCTGCAAACTTCACGTGAACAAAATCTCTCCCTTCCTTTCCGTCTCCGATTCCATGTTCATCTCGAGGCAGAGAACCCACCACCTTATTCTCTTTATATCATACACATGTTTACGTGTTTAAAAATAATGGGTTTAAATACATGTGTTTATGTGTTTTTTATATAAATATATAATATAAAGTTTATTTGTGCACTGTTCTATGAAATTATATATATATCTATGTGTGTGTATAATATGTTTAAGCTATTTTCGTTTCTTTGGTTTTATATTTTATTTACAATTTTACATATACGAGTGTATTCGATTTTGTTATACATATCGGTTTTAAGTATTGATATTTAAAATATAATGTGTGTCTGTGTATTTGATTTTAGAAAAGAGAAAATGGGGAAATATGTGTTGTAAGAAATAATGATTTTGAAAAACATACATGAAGATTTTGATTTATTTAATGTTTTGATTTTTCAAATATAAATTTTAAGATTTACTTATGATTTTATTATTTTTAATAAATATATGATTTGTCGATTTTGAATTAAAGTTCTTTGGCGTGTTTCGCCACTGTTTGGTGATTACAGCATCAGTTTTCTAGCTTGTCGCAATCCCGCTTGTCGATCCATCCTTAGCCGTGTACGTCAATATCTCATTATTTTATTTCTCTAGTCTCGAAAGGTGGGCAATCACTCATGATTACCATTTTTATTTAGTAAATTTAATTCACATGAAATGACGATTGAAATAAGCTGTTAAATTTGAATTGTTAAGTTATTTTATTGTTAAATATGATATGTCATTATTTGCAATTGTTCACCTATGACATATGACACCATAACCTATTATGTATACTACATTTAAATTTGTTGCTGATGATATATGCCTGTTGTTATATGTTATATCATTATCGTATTTATTCTCACTCTACAAGTTCCAAGTTAGTTTAGGAATTCCCTATGGGTTGAAATGATACATACCCGAACAATCATATAGATTAGGAAAAATTATTTTTGATTGAAATGATAAACCCAAGCGATTTTATTGAAATTTTGGGATTGTGGGTTGAAATGATATATGTCCGTAAATATTACAAAATATTAAATTTAAATTGTGGATTGAAATGATAAATATCCATATCACTTGACCATAGGATAGAAAATTATATACGGGCACCGTTGGTTTATTTTGAAAATGATTTCCAAAGTTTTGTAGGAAATAGTTGGGTTTTAATAAATATTGATTTTAAAATATAACAATAGATATTAATTTAATTTTAAGTAAAGGAAATTTAGATTTTTAAAATTATATGTTTTGAAAATTTTAAATTTATAAGTTAAGTTTTAAAATGTAAATTATAAAATTTTACTTATAACTTTATTATTTGTAAATATACATAATAAGATATAAAATGGATTTAAATATAAAGGTTAATTTAATTTTATAAAATTTAATTTAACTAATTTATATAATTTTTTAAATGTTTATTTAAAATGTATATTAATATTTTGAAAATAGATTTTGTAACAACTTTAATAGATTAAGGGTGGAAAGATAAATTAAATTTGATTTGTAATTTAATCTGTTTAAGAATTTATAAAAGTAGGAGTTGATTTAAAACTTATTAAATTTGGAATTTTAAGGATATGATTTTTATAACTTGATAATTGGATTTTGATTAAGGTGACTAAACGAATAATTTCACATTTAAGTAAAATGGAAATTTGAATATTTAATATTGATTTAAAATTTGTAATTTGATATTTTATTTAAATATTTAAGAAAAGGTGATTAAATGATTTTTTTAAATTTAAATAAAATTTAAAATGAATATTAAATTTTGGTATAAATTTGTAATTCTGAATTTTATCTAAATGGTTATCAAAAGTGATTAAGTGAATATTTTCAAATTTAAATATAAATATAAATTAAAGTTGAAAATTTATCAAATTTGAGTTATTGTAAATTATTTGAATACTTAAACTTTGAGACTTACTGAATTGTAAGTGGTTTTAATTTGTAATTCAAACCTGGATTTAAAATCGATATAAATTAAAGATGGTTTTAATGAGAATTTGAATTGAACCTTTTTAATTTGAATTGATGAACTGTGACTCATTTAAATTGGATTTTTGGACTTTAAGTTGATTTGAATTGATTAGTGGAATTGTAGGAAATAATTCTAATTTGAAACTATTTTCTGTATATATTTTACTATATAAACTATTTTAATCTATAACCTATAAATATATAAACTATTTTTATTTATAACTGTTTCAATACATATAAACTATTTTCGGTATATAAACTGTTTAAGTTGGAACAGTTGTAATTTAGATTTGATAGATTTAAATTCGAATACTTTGATATGATGTTTAAACTGTTTTATGGTTATGATTTTGATAGCGACCATGATTTCGAAAATGAATAAGATTTTGAAAGTAATGTGATTTTTAATTGAATATGATGTTTTTATATGAAGTATGAACTGTTTCAGATGATTATAAAAGTGATTTCATAAAATGACCACGGTGTGAAATAAGCGTTTGGTTATTAAAGAGACTGAGATCGGATATTGTCATACTCTCTGCGAATACCGAAAACCATTTTAACAACTATACACGTGGTGGAGATTCCAAAACGAAATAGGATGGTTTGGCGAGTGATTCTATATGAGGTGTTAACGCAACCCTGACTCCTACGAGTCAGCTTGATTTGGCTAAAATAGAACTATACTGGCCAAGTGAGGTCACACCTCTGATCAGGCACATTTCTTCGATACCGTTCTATTACTTTGTGATTTGATTAGGTGCACCTTTGATTTGGGAGTGTGTCTCGAGGTGGGCGGGAGTAGCTGCTATGCGTGACCACCAGTTCTGGAGTGCAAATTATTACAATCCTACCCTAGGCATTACCTCTCGTGCCTTGTTACATGCCTTATCGCGCCTTCTACGAGTTTGTTTTGTGTTGTACCTATGCAGTGCTCCCTAATAGCCCACCGGTTTGGTGGATTTTACAGTGCTGTATAGACTACAACATTTATATAAAATGTGTTAAGTGGATATGTGTAATACCTTAACACTATTTTAATAGTTTACTTTACTATGACATTATCTATGTAGCGTATTGTACTATGCATGCAGATAGTCTAACGAATCCTTAAAGGATGGGTATCCCAAACATCCTTTCATTTATTTGTATTTCAGTTGACATTTCGATTAATTTGAATTTACTGATATAAGAATCTTAATCCTGACTCGATTTTTTTGTGTTTTGCTTTATGCTCGGGTCAGACTGAGTGTTATAGCATTTGACTCAATTTTGGAGCTTGGAGTTTTGCCCGAAGATTCTTCTTATGTTTGTTCAGCCTTATGTTATTTCCAGTTTTTATGTTCAGTCTTGTTAGTTACTTTTTTATTTGAGATACTCTATATTTGAAATTTCTCTTGTATTTTGTTTTCCAAAAATCTAATGTTTATGTAGTAGCTTCATGAACTACTATTTATCTATTCCGCTCCTTATTTCTACATTACTCCGTGTTTGTGATTCTGTGACTGATTTGTTTGATATATATGCTGAGTTTTGCCAAATATAAATTAACATTATGTTGTTTTGAGCAATTCAAGTCTGACATGAGTGGACGATTGTCGATTGGAATGGTTCGAAATTATAGGTCGTTAAAATATTAGTTGTCTACGTATATTTCTCTACATTCTTGGTGGAAGAGGTGAATGCCGAGGATTGTACAAAAATAGTTTCCATGTTAGAAAGAGCAAAACTATTCATGTGAGTGAAAGATTAGCAACAAAAATGAAATATTGATGAGAGAAAGGAAGATAACTAATATTCGGTAGCAGTTATAGTAATCATCAAAAAGGTTTTAAGGGTGGAAAGAAAATAGGCGTTCATTGAAAACAGTAGTATATAAGTTATGATATACAAAGTCCACATACCCAAGTGACTAGATGCAAGCCCACATGGACATGCGTATATATATTCGTTTAAATAATGATAATAATGTAATACAGCATTATTAATTTTAAAATAACATTAAATAATATTGTCAATTAAAAAGTATATAACCAATATTAAAAGCTAATGATATAATAAAATATGATATGATATTATTAATATAAAATGACATTGAATGATATTATTAATAAAAAAGATCATACAAATGGTATTAAAGAAATAACCAATGGTATTAGTATAGAACATAATGACATGTTTTATAATAAGACATGGTATTAATATTAAAAAGTAATAATGAATCGTTTTACTAATAAAATAATAACATAAGGCATTACGATAAAGAAAAATAATAATGTATAAAAATAAGAATAATATATGACTTTATTAAAGATAAAAGCATAATTGGTATTTTTAAATAAAAATATACGTGTAATCGGTTTTTTGAATAAAAAACAAAAAACGTATAGGGTATTTTCTTAAAAGCTAGCAATATATTTGTTAAATTTTAACATTAATTTATTGTGTAAAATATGATTTAATTTATTTCTAATTTTATAGTAAAATATGGATTATATGAAAGTTCGAACTTGGATGTAAGTGCCTGGATGGAAAAGAGGATCTATATCATTGCATTTTAGGAAAGATGTGGAAGCATTTCTAGGAGTAGCGTCTTGTAATAAAACAAAGATGAAAGAAATTCGATGTCCGTGTAAGAAATGTCATTGCATGAAACTTCAAGATTATGAAATTATAACTTTTCATTTGCATTATCATTTTTTTATGCCGAATTACTACGCGTAGAGATATCATGGTGAATCGGGGACAAAGCATAGTTCGACAGTTGTAGTTGAAGAGGCAACCGAAAACATCAATGTTGATTTTGATGATTATAGCGTGGGAGATAGAATGACAGAAATGGTTCATGATGCCGCTGATCTAAGTATGTGGACTGATGAACCTAATGTAGAATAAGAACTTGACTCAGAAGCTAATTTTTTTTTGATTTGTTAGAAGCATCGAAACGACTGCTTTTTAAAAGTTGTACAATGGCACATTTGTCGACTACATCTAGGTTAACCACTATAAAATCTAAATATAATGCGTCAAAAAACATATTGAATGCTATTCTAAGTCTGAATAAAGAAACGCTTCCACTTGACAATGTGTTGACAGGTAACTGGTATTCATTAAAGAAGGAAGTATCTACATTCGCTTGCCGTATGAAAAAATTGACACATGCCCAGGTGGATGCATGATATATTGGAAGGAAGATAAAAATGTTACGAGTTATAAATTCTGTAATAAAAAAGATATAAATCTTCAAAAACCAATGGAAAATGTGTATCTTTCACTCGTATGCATTATTTTCCGCTTACACCTAGATTACAAAGGTTGTATGCATCTTTTGCTACCGCTAAAAACATGCGATGGCACAATGAATGACAACAAGAGGAAGGGATTTAATGTCATCCTTCTGATGGCGAGGCATGGAAACATTTTGATAAAGTCCATCCCAATTTTGCTAAATAATCATGTATTGACCGACTTGGTTCGTGTACAGATGGTTTCGCACCTTTTACTTCATTCGAAAAATCTTATTCAACATGGCCAGTTATTGTAGCACATTACAATTTACCTCCATGGATGTGTATGAAGAATTCATACATCTTTTTAACTATGATTGTTCCTGGACCAAAGAATTCCAAAAAAGGGAATAGATGTATATCTGCAACCCTTAGTTAATGAGCTGAAAAAACTATGGACAAATGGCGTTGTTACTTATGACGTGTCAAGGATAAAAATTCGGAATGTTTACTTCTTTATTTTGGACAATAAGTGATTGTCCAGCATATATGACGCTTTCTAATTGGAGTACTAGCGGCAAGTTTGCTTGTCCTATCTCTATGGATCGACAATCCTTTCGATTAAAATATGGCGGCAAACAATGTTGGTGGAATCGTCATCGTAGTTTTTTGCATCCAAAAGATTGTTTTAGATTTGATAAGAAAAACTTCAAGGCAAATACAACCATTACTTTAGAGCCACCTGACATTCTGGGTAGTGAACAAGTGTATGAGATCGTGCAAGATTATCCTAAAATACATGATATAGGAATAGAGCCAAAAATCCCTGGTAAAGGATACATTCCTAATTGGTGCAAACAAAGTATATTTTGGGAATTACCATATTGGAAGAATATGAAACTTGACACAATCTGGACGTAATTCATAATTAGAAAAATGTGTTTGAGAACTACTTTAACACAATTATGAATGTTAAGGGAAAAACAAGACATGATTTGAAGTCGAGGAAGGATATTTCATTCTATTGTAATCGTCCCAAACTAAAAATTGATAGTAAACGTCCAAATTTCAAACATTTAGCTTGTTATGAGTTGGGAAATATTCCTCGTAAAAAAGTATTGGAGTGGGTAAAAAATTTGAATCTACCAGGTGGAGTTGCTTCTAATATGAAATGATGTATTGACATGAAGAACCTTCAACTATCGAGAATGAAGAGTCACGATTGTCATATATTTCTCAAGATTCTATTTTCGATATTTTTTGAGGAGCTATTACCATAGAAGGATTGGATTCCCATAACTGAGCTCAGCTTAATATACAAACGTTTATGTTCGACTACTCTTATTAAAGATCATTTGAAGAAACTAGAGAAGGTCGCACCGAAGTTATTGTGTAAATAGAAAAAATATTTCTTCATGGAGTTTTTAATAGCATGGAACATCCACCTGTACATCTACCAAATGAAGCTTTAATATGAGGACTGGTACAATATGGATTTTGAGAGGTATATATAACTAAGGTGGACTTTTTTTCTTCATATTTTCAATATATCAATGTAAGAATGTTATATTTAATATTTCATGTATTCATAATAAGGTATCTTGGTCACCTTAACAAAAAAGGTGAAACAAAAAGTACGCATTGAAGGTTTAATTTTCCAAGCATACATTACTAAAGAAGCATCCATATGTTTCAATTACGATTTTGAAGACCATATCAACTTGATTTCTAATAGTGGCCACCGTAATGAGGATGATATGGACGATTCATCTGACATATCTCTATCCATCTTTCAGAAACGGGGACGTCCATCTGGTAAATGGAAAAATGGAGGTTTTCAAACAATTAAAGATTTTACTTTAGCGAAATCAACCGTGCTTCTCAATTGTGAAGAGCCATCAAATCTTTTTTTGTATGTAACACAACTTCAATCAAATAATATGATTTATGTTTATATTATAAATTTTCCTTGGTAATTTTAATTTTCCAATAGTAAATTTGAAGAAGAAAATCTTGATGTTGAGCCTAGCAAAGGATTTGAGAAATGGTTTAAGAAATATGTAAGCATGATTTATTATATATTAATCACGTTTTACATCGTAATTTTATATAATATTATAATATGGGTAAATTCATTTTAATAGGTTGATGATAATGGAATCACTGATGTTTGTTATGCAAAAGTTGCATTTGCTCCTATGATGAAGTATAGAAAATGTCTAATTATGTACGTAAACGGATATAAATTTCACACAATTGAATTTTGGAGCAAATAAAATAACTTATAACATTGGGGTATGTGTTAAAGGAGGCAACGGGGATGATGATCTAGAAGATTATTATGTCGTGTTACAAGAAATACTTGAACTTACTTATTCGATGACACCAGAGCTTAAAACTTTTTTGTTCAAATGTGAGTGGTTTGACAATAGAAAATATGTAGGAATAGGTCATGCACATAAAGATTATCCACTGGTTGAAATAAATCACAAAAGATGATACCAAGGCAATGATCCATTTGTGTTAGCGATGCAAGCAACTCAAGCTTATTATGTACCCTATCCTGCTATGAACAACAATAAAGTGGATTGGTGGGTTGTCGTTAAAACAAAGCCAAGATGGTCATTTAATTCGAACATGATCATAAACGAAGATCAACCATATCAGAATGACTTGGACTGTAACAGACTAATGCAAATCACTGAAGAGATTAACGACATATGACCATTTCATAATGAAGTATTTGATGGAGTAGAGGTTGATGATGATGTCGAAGTTGAGTATGATATCGAAGCTGATGAAAATGATGTTGAAGTTGATGAAGATGTCGAAGTTGATGAAGATGAATACGAAAGTGTAAATAATGGAAGTTATAATGATAATGGTGATTGATAGCATGCTTTCATTAATGTACTTGTTTTGTTTTTCTACTAATATGAATTTTTACGTCAAATCACTATTGTATACTTAGTTATCTTCAAATATTTAGTCTTCAGTTCATGTTGTTTTAATTACAGTGACGTATATTTAATTCTTCAAATCATATATATTTCTCTGTGTTATATTAATTGTATTTAACATACATGTCTACTCGAGCTGATTGTCATCGTCATTCCATGAAATGACATACTCTACATTTTTCTAGCAACAACACATCAGCCGCAGCATAACCTAGTGCATGTCCTGCTGATCAAGATGGATCAGGATCACAGTCAGTAGAGCAGTATATCATGTCTCCCATCTTTCATCCAACTTCCCTTGATTTTTATGCTGCCAATCCATCAACTATTGCGTCTGTGTCGGACTCCTCCTCCATAACAAGGGTCGATGTTTTCTGGCAAACCAATATTGGGTAAGAATTTTTGCAAAATATTAATTGATGTTGTCTTTTGTGAGCTATATTGTGCAGTTAATGCCCCGCTATTACCCCATTGTAACCCTGCTATATCTCATAGCGGATTTCTACCAGTATGATTTTTCCATATAGCCTTTCCACTTTAAGCCTCGTTATTTCCGCTATATCCCGTTATTGCCGCTATATTCCAATATTTCCGCTATATCTTCTTTAAAAGAAATCAATTGAAAAATGACATTTATACGTTATAAAAATTATGAAATTTATCTATTTAATTGATTTTTTAATATATGTTCATAAATGAAAATACCCTATGTTCTACTAAATTCAATTATGTTATATAATAGTTTTACGTTTATTTATAGTATATTCGAAAAAATTTTTTGAAAATTATTTATGTATCAATTATAATTCAGTTGAATGTTAATTTTTCATTTAACAATAACTTATATATTTTTAAAAACATTAAGTATGAGTTTTATATGCTATTTTAGAGTCATCCACTAGCTGTATTCCCCCTATGACTTTTTGCACCTCTACTGCATTGAATCTGCCGAGATCTTTAACTGAACATGAGCTATATGAAATAGATTTTAAGTAGACACAGTGAAATTTATAATAGATTTATATTTTGACATTACCAAATATCTTTCAAGGACCTAGTGCCTTTTATTCACCGTTTTAACATTCTATTCACTATTTTATTCATTAGATTAGATCAAAACAAACATTTTACTCACTATTTTATTCACTATTATTAAAAGCATCATTTTAGTATCAACATTCAAAGTTTTAGCATTGACTGATTTTATTTCAAATAGGCGTAAGCTCTTAGCCCATTTTTAGTCACAAAAGTGAAGACATGTTTTGATTCTCATCACATTTCAGTTTCATATCACTATTTTGCTCTATCTTCTTGAACAAAAATGATAGGTCTGAATTTGAATTATTTATTATTTCCTGAAGTCAGTGGATGTACATGCTTATATATATATATTATTACATAGTAAACAGTAATTTCGGTATAAGATGCAATGGAACTGTTTTTTGCGACTAATCTGCATTCTGTTTGATGAACTTTGACATGATTGCCTACCTTAGTATGCACTACAACTGGATGTAGTATCTTCAGTGCTAATAATCATAAGTTAACTCATCATGAAACAAAATATAATTTTCAATTAACAATGTGCTTCTAGGAGCATTAGGATTTACAGTCCTCGATACCATCATCCAATAACAAAACAAAATCAATTATTGTTTCTCATAATACCATGTTATGGTTATCAAAAGAACATCTTGGCTTATTGTTAGTAGTAACTAAGCTCGTTAACCCTATACATCTAAATTTACAGTAACAAAGATACTTAAGCTTCACACAAGTGTTTATTTCCATCGGGTTTGATTACAAATTGTGGGCATTTTTATTTAATGTACAAAACCCAAGCTTAAATGTTTTAAAAATCATTAAAATCTGCTTAAAGTAATTTTGATTGTATTATATAACTTGAAAAAATAGGCGGCTTTTGACTGTCTCTAATAATTTAAAACCTTTGGATACTTTTAAACAATTATCTTATGATATTTCCTATCTAATTCTATAATAAGCTTCATCTCTCCTTATTTTTGCTTAACAAATGCTTAATTCATAAAGATGACATCTAATTATCTCATAGAATAAATTCTAAAAAAATAAATTAAATTTAAATATAATTGCGGTATTTTTTTATTCTACCTTTTTTTAATTGTTTTCACCAAAAATGGTCACAAACCCCAATATCGTGAAAGCACCCGTATATGAATACAAATCAGCAATATTCAACACAAATTTCAGATCTAAGCAATATCAAGCACAAAAATTCAGAAATAACAATCACAAACACAGGATTTATAGTGGTTCGACGATCTTGCCCACGTCCACTTTGAAGCTTATGATTTTATTGATTCACTTGATGATTTCGATCTGTTACAGCAGATTACAGCAAGTTATAGCTCTGATGTTAGCATACAATAGTGATAGAAAGATGTAGAATTGAATCCGGCAGAGTCTGAACGTCGAATGGCCAAAAGATCCCTTTTTGTAGGCTTTAGGGGGCTATTTATAGGCGTAGGAGGCCGAGATCGCGCTCAAACTTCGGGAGACTTCTTCTGGCACGTGAGTGGGCCCACGCGACCGTCCCCAACAAGTTTCGACTCGATCTGCGATCGATACGAAATGATTTCGTATCCATCAAAAAATGAACCAATCGAGCCGAAACTTGATAGGGACATTCTTTACCTTGTATGGAAGCTGCTGTGAAAATTTCGTGGCATTTGGACTTGTGGTTTGGGAGACATGATCGATACAAGTTGGAGTTTCTGGGTTGGCTGTTCGCTTTGAGTCGATCACTTTGCTTTCGAATCGATGGATGCACGTGTTTTCGAGACGAGGTGGCGCGCACATCTCGTATCGATCCGCCTTTTGCTCCGAGTTGACCACTTCGACTCCACGAGTTTCACCTCGTTTGTATCGATGACCGTTGCATAGCTCGAATCCACCAGTAACGTGTACTTCGCATCAGTTTGCAGCGTACCCACTTCGTATCAATGGAGGTGGCCCTATTCGCATCGATGGAAGTTGTCTCCATTCGATCGATATGAACAAGCGTATTTGGGATGGATACGAAGTGAGAACAACTGATGGATACGAACCAAGGTTCTCAGATGGATTCGACCAAGTGCCTCCTCGATGGATACGAATTTTGCATTGAATGACCGATACGAAGGTACTATCTGCTGATGGATACGAAACCGATCGATACGAACGAGAGCTTGTGGATGGATACGAAGTAGATCGATGCAAGCTGTGACACGGCGATGGATACGAGAGCGATCGATTCGAAGTAGGGTGCACCGATGGATGCGAAGCGATGTGGATTGATCGATGCGAACGCCATCGATTCGAACCTGATGGACACGAATCTGATGGATTCGAATTGCGGCGCGATGATGGATACGAATCTGATGGATTCGAAATGGACATCTCCTCAACTATTTGATGGATACGAACAACGTATTTTAGCTAACTTGCATCGATCATATCTCATTCATACAAACTCCGATTAACCTGAAATTTGAAACACTGGCTTTTATGACCTTGCTTGTCATGTCCTATCAGTTGTAGCCTGATCCGGGCTCGGACAAAATTCATCGATATCTATAGCGAATCAATGTATAACCAATCTTTGAGACGAACTGTCTTTTGTTTTCTATCGATCTTTTGGTATCACGGCTTTGCCAAAAAGCGAGATAACATTTGCCCTCCAAAACATGCCTTGCTATAGGAAGGTGTGTTTTGTAATGCCATAAGTTGGATGTTCATATCCTGTCAACAACCTGTAAAGAACTCGATAGTTTCATATGACCTCGAATGATGATCGTTCGGGATCGTATGCCATTTGAGGTGAATCGGGACCGTTCGCGGTCGATGTCGTTCGTGGCAAATGATGACATGAGACCATTCGCGGTCGTACGCCGTTCGTGGCAGATGGTGATACGCGACCGTTCGCGGTCGGATGCCGTTCGCGGCGAATTGTGGAATGAGACCGTTCGTGGTCGGATGCTATTCATGGCGAAAGATGAAATGGGACCGTTCGCGGTCGGATGCCGTTCGTGGAAAATGCTGATCGTTCGCGATCGAGTGCTGTTCAAGGCGGATTGTGACCGGTCGAGGTCGGGCAGCGCTTGAGGCAAGTTGTGACAGTTCGAGATCGGGTGCCGATCGAGGCAGAGTGTGATCGTTCGCGATCGATTGTCATATAAGGTGAGTTGCGACCATTCGCGGTCGGGTGCCGTGCAAGGCGGAATGTGATCGTTCGCGATTAGATATCATACTAAGTGAATCGTGACCATTCGCAGTCGGGTGCCGTTCGAGGCAAATTGTGATCGTTCGCGATCGTGTATCATACTAAGTGAGTCGTGACCGTTCGCGGTCGGGTACCGTTCGAGGCAAATTGTGATCGTTCGCGATCATGTGCCGTTCGAGGCGAATTGTGATCGTTCGCGATCGTGTGCCATTCGAGGCGAATTGTGATCGTTCGCGATCGTGTGCCGTTCGAGGCGAATTGGTATGCCCGGGGGGGGGGGGACTTAGTATTATCGACGTCAGATTTCACGTTCGGGGGAGTTTCAGAATCAAAGACTTTGGCGGTTCATCGCCATGCAAGAGGTGCTCATGGACCGTTTACGATCCAACGGGCATACAAGTAAATTCTTCCACAGAATTGTAAATATCAAAGCAATGATCATACGAATTCCACAACAGAAATGTCCAAACAAGCAAAGTCTAAATGTCCAAATCAAAACAAAATAAAAGCAAAGCAAGGATGTCAAAGTGTAAATTCTCACTATGGTGCGGTCTGTAGTCATTCAGAGCATGCCTATGGATCGTGCGCGATCTCTTACATGTGTAAATGATTTAACCGTGTTAGTGAGAGGTTTACAACTTGTTCATCATTATTTCAATCAATTAATCAATCAATTGATAATCAAACGTTGTCCCGGTTCAACGTCACCTCTAGCTGATGTAGACGGTGGTCGCTCCGGCTCCACCGGTGGAGTTCGCCTCCTCACATACTGAAGTAGTATATCATTCCTGATATGCCCTTCCACTTCATCTTTCAGATGTCTACAATCATTAGTTTTATGACCGTTCAGTTCATGGAATATGCAATACTTATCTAATTTCCTCTCGTCAGAAGTTGGATCCCTTCGCATTGGTCTACGATACGGAACCTGCTCTCTGGTATCCTGATAGATTCGTTCCAAACTATTATTCATCTCTGAGTATGTGGTGAACCTTGGTTCCTTTCGTGGTCGCATTGATCTGTTATAGCTACTCTCAGCCTTTCGTTTCCCCTTGCTAGTTTTTGTACCTTTCTCGGGAGGATTTCCATCTTTGACCGCATAATCGTTAAGTTCATCTCCTTCTTCTCTTTCTGCACCCGCATCTTCCAATCGCAAGAACTTTTCTACCTCGTGATAGAATTATCCTAGATCCATAGGCGGATCTTTAATCAACGAATTTTTGAACTCTGTGCCATCAGTTATTCCGGACACAGCTGCCATCATAACCATGGATGGATCTGGTCGATCCACCGATCTTGCTGCCGTGTTGAATCGCGTCAGGAAACTCCTCAAAGACTTCCCAGCTTTCTGCTTCAAAATTGCCAAACTCATCACATTCTTGGGTCTTGCAATGTGAACCCTAAATTGCCTCATGAATCTCTCAGTTAAATCTGCCCATGTTCCTATGGAGCCGCTCTCCAGTTGCTTAAACCATAATGCTGCGATATCCGTCAGATATAATAGAAAGCACCGGGCTATAACTTCCTGTGATGCCCCCAGCACTTCCATGTGCCTCATATACCTTGTCAGATGGACCGCGAGGTCCATTCTCCCATCGTACATCTCCACTGATGGTAACTTGAACTCTGGTGGGTTCCTAGACATCCTAATTGTAGGACAAAAGGGACTCCTGTTCACGTCTTCAAGATCTCTGTTCACTAATCCACCTCTCATGGCTCGCCTGACCATCTCCTCCAATCTATCATTGTCTCCAAGATGCAATCCTCGTTCATCGCTTTCGACTTGCCCCCCGAGTTCACGAGGGAATTCCGGAATCTGCCCCCTTGACTGAGCGTTCATTCCTCTGCTACCTTCAAGTTGCGCAGATGCTCCTCTCTCTCTCTCCATGATTGGATCAACATGCTCCAAGTGTGTGCCCCCTAATGCAGGTGCTACGCTGGATGGTCTTGCTTCATTCTGAACTTCATCATCTCCTCGATTCTGCGCTCCAAGTTGCCCAATCTGTTGAAATAAGCTCTGAATCAGCTCTTCTTGCCTCTTCATCATCGTCTACATCTCATCCCTGGTAATGAAGATCGATGCTTGATTCGCTCCTGATGAAGCCTCTTGACTTCCTTCATGTTCACTTCTCTCTGGCCTCTGCCTTCTACTTGTTTGTCTTGTCATAGCTCTTAGATCTGAATTCTTAAATCTTAAAATTCAACTTCTTCTGAATCAGCTTTTCTCAGTGAAAGCACCAAAGTGTTTGCACCAAAAATGGTCACAACCCCAATATCATGAAAGCACCCATATATGAATACAAATCAGCAATATTCAACACAAATTTCAGATCTAAGCAATATCAAGCACGACAATTCAGAAATAACAATCACAAACACATGTTTTATAGTGGTTCGACGATCTTGCCTACATCCACTTTGAAGCTTATGATTTTATTGATTAACTTGATGATTTCGATCTGTTACAGCAGATTGTAGCAAGTTATAGCTCCGATGTTAGCATACAATAGTGATAGAAAGATGTAGAATTGAATCCGACAGAGTCTGGACGTCGAATGGCCGAAAGATCCCTTTTTTGCAGGCTTTAGGGGGCTATTTATAGGCGTAGGAGGTCGAGATCGCGCTCAAATTTCGGGAGACTACTTCTGGCACGTGAGTGGGCCCATGCGACCGACCCCACCAAGTTTTGACTCGATCTGCGATCGATACGAAATGATTTTGTATCCATCAAAAAATGATCCAATCGAGCCGAAACTTGGCAGGAACATTCTTTACCTTGTATGGAAGCAGTTGTGAAAATTTTATGGCATTTGGACTTGTGGTTTGGGAGATATGATCGATACGAGTTGGAGTTTCTGGATTGGCTGTTCGCTTCGAGTCGATCACTTTGCTTTCGAATCGATGGATGCATGTGTTTTCGAGACGACGTGGCGCGCCCATCTCGCATCCATCCTCCTTTTGCTTCGAGTTGACCGCTTCGACTCCATGAGTTTCGCCTCGTTTGTATCGATGACCGTTGCATAGCTCGAATCCACCAGTAACGTGTACTTCGCATCGGTTTGTAGCGTACCCACTTCGTATCAATGGAGGTGGCCCTGTTCGCATCGATGGAAGTTGTCTCCATTCGATCGATACGAACAAACGTATGTGGGATGGATACGAAGTGCGAACAACTGATGGATACGAACCAAGGTTCTCTGATGGATTCGACCAAGTGCCTCCTTGATGGATACGAATTTTGCATTGAATGACCGATATGAAGCGTACTATCTATTGATGGATACGAAACCGATCGATACGAACGAGAGCTTGTGGATGGATACGAAGTAGATCGATGCGAGCTGTGACACGGCGATGGATACGAGAGCGATCGATTCGAAGTAGGGTGCACCGATGGATGCGAAGCGACGTGGATTGATCGATGCGAACGCCATCGATTCGAACCTGATGGACACGAATCTGATGGATTCGAATTGCGGCGCGATGATGGATACGAATCTGATGGATTCGAAATGGACATCTCCTCAACTATTTGATGGATACGAACAACGTATTTTAGCTAACTTGCATCGATCATTTCTCATTCATACAAACTCCGATTAACCTGAAATTTGAAACACTGGCTTTTATGACCTTGCTTGTCATGTCCTATCAGTTGTAGCCTGATCCGGGCTCGGACAAAATTCATCGATATCTATAGCGAAGCAATGTATAACCAATCTTTGAGACGAACTGTCTTTTGTTTTCTATCGATCTTTTGGTATCACGGCTTTGCCAAAAAACGGGATAACATTAATTGAAAACTATTTTATTTATAATGGGATTTCTCTAATGTATAGTTTATCATGAAAAGATAATTTATAATTTTGGAATACAACCTTTTAAGTAATTTGGCATATTTTGCAACTGATCTGCATTTTTTATTGAGTATATATGTCATACAAACATTTTGAGTAATGTATACTCATGCTTTACATTTATATTTTTCAGATATGAGTTCATTTCCATGGCTCCATCTCATGCCATTCGAGTGGGTTTGTTAGCATGGGTTAACAATTTTTGGCCCAATTTTAAAAGTATCCTCGATAATGTTAGGAAAGTGATGTTTATGGAATTTCCAGTAAAATAATATGTGTGTATGTGTTACATCTATTTTTTTGGTCATAGTATTTTCCACTACATATACATGAGTCATTTCAATGGACATATGATGCTTCACCAACAATTGTGAAGTAGATATGGAATAGAAAAGCAAGTTTGAAGTATCGGGATAGGATTCACAGTATGAAAGAGTCAGAGAAGAAGCATCCGAACCTACCTTAGAAGATACACGAGCAGTTTTTGGTATATTGAGAGCTTCTTCGAGTAAAATCTCAGGCAGAAAAAGATGCAAACTCCAGGGCTCAAAACCAAAAGCGACATTGTGTTGGTTCGAGATCCTTTGTGGATTATTAAAACAATTTGGTTTGACCTCTAAAGTTTTGTTTTAACGTTAATTTACATCATTTTATCAAATATTTACTATATTTTAATCTTTATTTTCTAGACCGATAGACTTAATACGGAGCCAATTACTTAGGAAGTGTATTGTAGGACTCACAAGGTCACTTCAGACAGCGGATCTACCACTAGTGTATGGATTGATGAAGCATTGATGGATTTGCAGTAAGTGATTCTTATAGCTTGGTTTTCATAATTGGTTAATAATTTAGTATGTGCATATAAGATACACCTAAGTAAATGTACTTAATTAATTAGTTTGAAGTTTCCTTTACATATGCCACGATGGTAGTTTATTTATCAAGAGCTACATGCTTTGCATATATTAATCTGATCTGATACTAAGCTTTTGAAAAAACTATAATGTAACTCGAGTAAATGAGTAGTGGTATTTAGCTGCTAAAATAAAAATTGGTTCACAAAGATTGGTTCACATGCACTAATCTAGGAATTAATTTGTTCATTTCTTTTTTTTGAGCAACTTTACTAGTTCCTTATTCATCTAGTTATTAAATGCAACTTGGATAATTAAGGTGCTAAATACAGATATGAAAACCTACATTCCACTTGAAAATACACAATATAGGTAGAAGGTTGAGTCATGATGGCACTTCTAATTGAAATGTTAACTTCTTATTGATCCAAGACATAGTGGAACCTAAACATACCAAAGATGTGAATATAGGCAGAGAAAGTTTGTTATCCCAAAAGGAAACATATATTATGTAAGCCAAGATACTATGCAAAACGAAGTATGTAGATTTAAAGTATGCATTTAGCTGCTCTAGCACACATCTTGACTTATATATATATATATATATCTAATAAAAATTTATTAGGAAAATTACAAATACATGTATAATATCAAGCTAGAATCGAAGAATTAAAAAGTCAAGGAACATAAATTTCCTATGAAGTTGAGGAAGAATTAATTGATATGCTTACTGGTGCTATTGCTAAAAGAAAGGGTCGTAGACCCTATTATGGAAATATCCTTGAAGTAAATATTTAAAATTTCAACAAACATTATTTTAATTAGTTTAAAATGTAGAAATTGATGCAATATTTGATAAAATGCAGAAATACAAAGCCGTCACTTATAGCATCATTAAGGGAGTAGCACAAACTAGAGCCAAACTAGAGGAAAAGGTGGAGCGTCAGGAATGAGAGATTCGAATACTAAAGACGCAGTATGAACAACTAACCGAGATGTTTCGATAGTGATTTGATGGATAGTTGAATGAACGTCATGAGGGATGAGGGTATTTTCTTAATTCTTAGTGGTACCTATACGATATCATATATCATAACCATATTATTGTATTATTTAGACATATAGAACTTTATTATTATTGTTTGACTTTGTAATATGAATGAAATATTTGTTTTTTGAATTAAAGATGAATGATTTGATGTCAACTTTTTTGTTGAAATGTGTGTGTGTATGAATGTGGTGAAATGAAACACAATAGTAATATATCAAAATTGCTTTAGAAAAGGCATAGGTAAAGCAAATATTGATGCAGCAAAAAGCCATGTGCATGGCGTAGGAAAATCGTAAAAAACCAAGATGTAGGTAAACCGTAGATAAATGAATGGCATGGAAAAGACGTAGGGAAGGTAATATGTATGAATGGCATAGGGAAAGCGTAGGAAAACAAGTCGTAGGGAAGAAGGAGGTAAAAGAATGACGTAGGAAAGGCTCAGATAACAAAAGAACTAAAAATGTCATAGCAAAACTGTAGGAACACCGAGGCGTAGGGAAGGCATAGAAAAATCATGGCGTTGGGAAGATGTAGGAAACAATCCCACAGATGGCGTAGCTAAGGTGTAGGTATTTTACTACCTACGTAGGTTTTACCGACGCCAAAATAGACGTAGGGGTTACACAGTTGCTGCATTTACCTACACCTCGCCTATGCCATTTAGCGTAGGTAAATCGCAGTTTTCTTATAGTGAAGAGTTATCATATATCCAACGTACCCTAGACCTTGCTATATTTGCTTTATCACTCTAGGAATGTCACATGCGTATGTATTGTTGACTTGGATACCCAAACACCCGACACTATGCTTTGACTTGTAGTACATCCTTATATGATAGTGAATTAGCATATACTATTATGTGCTAACTCTTTGGATGCAGAGATATGTCAGGTATGACTCTACATACCCTAGTCCTTCTTTATTATATTAACTTTTACAGTATTTTAAGATGGTTATCACTCACACCAGACTGTTGTTTAGCTCGATGTTTTATACTTTGCTTTATATTATCTTGGGTACTCTTAAATGAACAGACTATGGATAACAAACTGGAATGGTGCATGGAGCTGTATGGAAAAAGAGCAGGAGGCTATGCTTTCATATATCTATCTGTGGAGCTTACTATCACTTTTATTTCAGTGTGCAATACCATGGATCTATGTCAGTACTAGTATTATTATTAGGGACTGTTTGGAGTTAATTTGGATATTGGTATTTATAAACTCTATTATTTCCATTTCTTATAGTCTTATGAATATGTTGCACTCGGATGTTCTTAATTATGGTTCATTTAATTATATTACCATCTCCTCTATTTTACGTACATTTGATCATTATGTTTTGTCCATGCATCGTAAGCTGTTCTACAGGTTCTATGATTTTAATTATTTTAGGTACTTTACCCTTTACTATCATCTACGTTGATCGAACGCCCTCGTAGTGTGCTTTACAGGTCTTATTGGGCATCGGAGGTGTTAGGCGATTAGCACACATGACAACAATAGTCATGGTCAAGGCCATATTTGGGAATAAGTTGAATCACTTGACGTGAAACACTATTCAAAAGATAATTCTTCTCATCCAAATAGAAGTTTAGTATCGTCATAACTGGTAGTCAACTTAAATCATATTTTATCAAAAGAAAATTGGTTAACCGATAAATGTTGTCAGATTAAGCCATGGACTTTAGTGTTGAACTATGTAGTTAAATATGGATATTATTAGAGTTTTGACCATGTCTGAGATTTAGATATCTAAGTATACAGTGATGATAAAGAGAAAACAAGCATAACATATCGGTGCTTAAGAGTGTAACTTTGACATATAAGAAATTGAATTTTACTTAGATAATATGTAAGCAACTTAAATCGTGTCAACTACCGTGCCACTTCAAAATCCGTACATGTTTTAATATTTATATTGTTTAGATATCTTGTGGGCTAAGTTCACACTTGTGAACTATATAATCGAATCTCTTAGCTTTTAACCAAACATAACTTAATGAAATAATTATAAAATTTACAACATTATTATTATGAAGAAATTAATATAATGTTTATACATTAATTAATTATTACTTTTTAATGATTATTATAGAGTCTAAAATAAATTAATAGAATTATAACTATTTTATGTACATTTACTTATTTTTTTAGGCCACCTTAATAATTTAAATCTATTAACTATATGTGCGTATATATAATATACATTAGTATCCTAATTTTTTTAAATTGTTTTTAAATAAGGTGGACCAATTATATATGGGTACAAACTCATTAAACAGGTTTAGTTATTCAAATGAGATAAGATCTCACTTATAATGGGTCAAGCCTTGAATAATGGATCTAAGCAAGATATTTTACATAGCTCAGTGGTTCTATAAATATACCTAGAGCCTTCATTGCAAAGATATACAATTTTTTTTTGTATTCAAAATAAATTAAATTTAAAGGTATATTTTGCAACTCCATCATTAAGTTAGAGATGAGATGCCTTAAAGCTAAGCTAACAGTTCAAGGTGTATTCGACCGATAGGATTATCAAAGAAAAAAATTTGAATTGTTAAATTTTTGGCTATTACTGTACATGCATATCCTTGCAAGAGACTTTCCTCTCGACTTGCACGTCATCGATGTCATCGTTGTCGCATCACCCTAGCTTCGCTCAACTCATCATCACAACTAAAAGCGATCTAAGAAGGGTGCATCGACTTTGACAAAGACCAGCAGTAGTGATAACAAGGTCTTTCGAATTAGGGTTTCGGGGATGGCGATTAAGCTTGACATGGAGGATATTGTTTAACTTTGCTCGACATAAGGGGTGCAATTGTGGCGGCGTCGGCTTCTCTGGTTTCTGTGGCAATGCTGGAAATTAAAAAAAAAATCTAATAGTGTTGTTTAGACTTTCGCAGGGGCAGAAGTAGGTAATTTTATTTGTAAACCGTTGAATTTCGCTAATTACAAATTGACCCATAAATATTCAAACTAGTATAACTGTCACATACGAGCTCCTTTTTATGCATGACTTATATTGATGTACTAGTAATTAAATTTGAACATATTGGCATTATTTGACAGTATACTATACACTTGATTACAATACTACAAACTAAACATTTGATTTGTAACAATCCTGTATTTTGTAATTATTTTAATTGTATATCTTCATTTTTTTAAATTTAATTTCCTGATTGAAAAACTTTATTTTATTTATTAAAATTGATAAATTTTGTTATTTTAAATATAAATTTTAATTTTGATATGAATTAGAATTCCACACATGACTAAAAAGAATATTTTCCAAAAAAGTGAATTTTGGTTAATATGGTCAACTCTGATTTTTAATTTAAAAATTTAAAAGTTTGAAAATTTGAATTTTATCTTCTATTATGAAATTAAATAAAATTTTAAGAATAGTGCTTTTCGTTTCATTGAAATCCGACTTATATTGTGAAAGTTATGCCTTTTTAAATATTGCGTGTAATTTGCTGTATTTAACAAAATTGCTTATTTTAAATTTTATAAATAATATTTTATTTGGTCATGTAATGTTATAATTTATAATTATATGGTTAAGATAACATGTTATGTATATATTTTGGTTTTAAAACATTTTAAAAGTGTAATCGACATTTTCCAGTGTCAGTTGTATTTTTGTTTACAATTTCTAATTTCCAACTTCAATTAATTAAAGGAATTCGTTATTTATTTTTCTATTTTCTCAAGATCTTATTTTATTCACATTACCAATTTATTTTGTTACTTATTTATTTTATTTATTTGACTTTTACCTATTTTAAAGTGAAGTAGGAATTTTTCTAGAGCCAATGGTATTTTATTTGTAATTTTCATGTCCTGTTTCCAATTTTTAAACAATTTCTTTAATTCTTTTTCTATTTTCTCCAAATTAAATTATTTATTTCACTTTTAAAATGTTTTAGAAACTATTTTATTTTAAAATTTTGTTTTATAATATTTTTAAAATGAAGTAGATATTTTTACAAAGCCAATGATGATTTAATTGTAATTTTTGAACCCTGTTTTGAATTTTAAACAATTTCTTTAATTCTTTTTCCATTTTCTTCAAAATTCATTATTTATTTTTATTTTATATTACTTTGTTTCGGTTTTCAAAGTCAAATTACTGATTTTATTTTTGTTTTATTTGTATTAAAGAAAAAGAAATATGAAGAGTTTAAAGAGTTTTAACCTAAGTCCTTTCATTTCCAAAGACTTTTCATTTGCCCGCCTTTTCCTTTTCTCTTTTTGGCCGTACATGCTAAGTGTTTTAGCCGTGTATTCATTTTTTTTTCACGTGAATACTTCAGTTCCTCATTTCATTTGATGGCTAAGAAGTTTTGGGTAATGACCTCCTCTTTTCTTCTACTTTTCTTCCTTTTCTTATTGATTTTTTCAATGTTTTGCCTTGGATTCTCTTGCTCTGCTCGGCCTAACACCTCCACCATCTCCATCGTCGACCGCCACCACTTCTTCCCCACCTAATCCATGGCTACACCGTCCCGTTCCTCTGACCTGAAGGTGCCATGGCCTCCCTTTGATCAAAACTTCGCAAAAATATTGAAAAACTCATTAAAAAGCATGCCTATCCACCTAGTCTTCATCGCCATCACCATAGATGACCTTGGCCACCTCCTATTGCTCCACCACCACCTTGACACAACACTAACCATCACCTCATACATTGTCCAGACCTATAGCATGTCATGGACGAGCCTAGGACCTTGTAGACTGAGCCAAAGATGAACCAAAACTCCACCATACTGCATAAAACTCTTCATATCCCGATGTTGTAACATCCTCTTCATGTCTAGCCTTCATGCCGTGCATTTCTTATGTTTAAACCTGAGCCAAAGCATGTCCAAACCTGAGGCAAAACATCCCCCTAGGCCTTGCAAGAAAATGTAGAAACCAAGGCATAAAGTTGTGCATTCAATTTTTTTTTCATTTCAAAGTTATTCAATTTCAATGTTGTGTTGAAATGTTAATTTATTTTGGTTTTTGTTTTGCGTTGTAACACAAGATCCTTAGCTTGGTTCTCATCCACTTGAATCCATTGTTGTGTCATCGTACCTTTGGGAATTCGTTTGTGTCAATTGTATTGCTATCTCCAGCACACAAAGGTGAGTAAATCTCACATGACTTATTATACTTATGCAATTGTGAAGCGACGACAATTGAATGTGTAGAATTATATATGATGTTATAACCGCCTGTGATTATTAATTATATGATGTTAACATGTTAATTTACCTGTTATTGCATCTGTTATTGATATACGTTGTTAAACTGTTCATTTATATCTGTTCATCACTGCCAGTTACCTGTTAGTTTAGAAATCACTATGGGTTGAAAAGATACGTACCCGAACGGACTTTAGAATAGCGAAAAATCGTTATGGGCTGAAATGATACGCCTGAGCGATTTTTATTTATTTTCATTTAATTGGGATTGCACGTTTGAAATGATAGAACCAAGGTTTTCTTTGTAAATTACGGATTAAAATGATATAATATCCGTATCACTTTACCTAGGATAGAAAATGATATACAGACCCGCGGTTAGTATAAATTTTTCTAAAATATTTAAAGTATTTTAGAAATGTAAATATTATAATATTTTGATTTAAACTTAATTAAAAATGATTTTTTATAAGTATTATTGATTTTTCTAAAAATTCATAAGTGAAATGAATAAATTGTAAAGTTAGAAATTAGAAATATAAGTTATTTTTGGAAATTATGATTTGGTTATAAATGGAATTTAAATTAAGTAGGAAATATGATAAATGGATTTAAAAATTTGATTTCAAATGGATATAAAATGATTTTATAAAGTGTTAATGATTTTTGAATAAGTTAAAAGGTTAAATAAATGAATATTTAAGTTGAATTTTGAAATATAACTTAGATTGGAAATTTGTGAATTTTGTTTAAAAATGAATTTTAAGTTAAGTAAATAAAATGAAAAATAAGTTATATTTGGAAATTTAAACTTAAGCGTTAAGGAAATTTTTTTAATTATAAAGTATTGAAATTTAATGCTTGAATTATATAAGTAAATTATTATTAAATTTTGATTTTTGAATGAAAATATCACTTTATAAAATCATAAATATAAAGATATTTAAACGATTGTCTTAAAAGTGAAAATATTTGATTTTATAAGTTTAAAATGGTTTAAATAAAAATTTAATTATTTATGAAATTATACTGAATATTTGGAATTTAATTAATTGCATTTTGAAATGTTATTAATGTAAAGGATATTACAGCATTTTGTAAATGCTGTAGTTGATATAAATGAACGAAATGGCTAGAATTGAACAAAGGCTATTACAACACTTTGTAAGTGTTGTAGTTGCTGGACTTAACTAAAGTTTATTTGAAACTAAATTAAGTTTATTACAACATTTTAAATGCCGTCTTTTGTTAAATGAATTATTTTAAAACATAACTTTCCGTAGCATCTTCTAAGTGCTGCGAAAGTTGAATTTACACTGTTTTGATAAATTTAAAGGAATAAATGAACTTTGAAAAGGCTTAAATTTTTGAGAATTTGATATTTAATTATTAAGTATAATGACTTCATTTTTAAACGATTTAATGGATTATTTAATTGGTTTAATTGGAATATTTAATTGGTTTAAATGGAGTATTTTGCTTTGATATATAAACCATATTAAAATGTGAATTGAAATGGTATTTAAATTAAATAAAAATGAATATGGTTGGGAAAAATATGATATTTTGAAATGGATTTGAATGGTATTGAATTTTGAAATGATATTTGATTTAGAAGTATAAAATTACTATTTTGAAATTTTAACCACGGGATGTATTTAATTTATAGTTTAACTGATCCTTAAAGGATGGGCAATCCCAAACATCCTTTAAGTTATTGTACATTACTACTACAGTTCACTTGAGTTGGTTTACATTATATAAGTATATATGTCCTGACTCGAGTGTTTTGTGTTTTACTTTACGCTCGGGTTTGCCTGAGGATTTATAGCTTAGCTTTGGATTTCTTTTCTGGAGCCAGGAATCCCTGGAGATTCTGCTTGTCTAGTTATCTATTCCCTTTCAATTTCAGTTGTTCTATTTCAGCTCTGGTATTTATAAACTTCTATGTATTTGAGATTTTTGTTGTATATGTTTTTTTCAAACTGATATTTTGTAATTGTTTTGAGAGTTTGTTATAGTAGCTTCATGAACTACTTTGGTATTTTAATTTCCGCTGTGAGTTATTATGATTTCTGTGTCTGTGATTCTGTGATTGATTTTATTTGCTCCAAATTTATTTACAATTCGGTATTTTGAGAAATTCAAGTCCGACGTGTGTGTTTGCCATTGCACTTGGAGGGTGCAGCATGATAGAGGGTTCTCGCTTCCTTGTTTGGTACCGAACGGTTGACTCTTAATCCTACATGTCCCCGTGGGGGTTGGTGGTGTAGTCGAGAGGCTGGCCGTAAAGGCAGAACACAGGTACCAATGTATGCTACGGTGGACGTTACCCCACTGGCGTAGCCCATTACAGTTGGTATCAAAGCTATGGTTTTAGGCAAACCTTAGCATGCGGAGCAAAAACTCATTAGAGATAGGATAGAAATACCCTAGAATGAGTGAAATCAACCTCAGAATCATTTCCTTGTGAGAGAGCATATTTTCGAAGTATAAAATGATTTCCAAATGATTTTAAAGGATTTCCAAAGATTATATTAGTATAAAAATTTTCTTATTTTGAAATCAAGATTTTTTAAACTTCATCCATTCTGAATCCACCTTGTTAGTAATCTCTTGGTTAAGATTCTTATCGATTAGGATTCCTTTGAACTTTGGAACATTCCCACTTGTTCTGAAATCCATCCTTGTCTTCCCTATTTTATCCTTTTAATTTTTGGGGCATTCCATAACCCTACTTTGGAATGACCTCTCTAAAGATCGGTGATTCTTCCAATCTTTGAATGATTTATAAAGGGGTGAAACTTTATTACAATTGGTATTGATTCACCAGAAATTTCTATATCCTCGGTTTACAATGCTATCTATCTCCTGTTCTACTCGGATTCTACTTCTGGCGATCGAATGTCGATTTGCCTTAGATTTCAGAATTGATTATATTCCTGAAGTCACGGTTGACTGGTTAAGGACGCCCGCGATTTATATAGGCTTATCCATCTTCTATTTGGTAATAAAATTATCTCATCTTTATTCGAGCTTATCTTCGAACCAAATTCTATTTGATTAGAGTTTCTCTAAATTCGAATCTCTGTTTGTTTAACATGTATCCGTGAATCATTCTTTGGGAATTTGTGTTTGGTTGAATTTTGGAATTTGTGTATACATCGAAATAATTATTTTGATAAGAAATGACCTTATTTTGTATATAAAAGTAAAATGCTTTCGATAAAGATTTTATATCCTTTAGAAATGGAAATTTGAAGTTTTGAAAGGATTTGAAATTTTGAAAATTTATAAGAAATTTGATTTAAACAAAAAAATAATTTATAACTGAAGGGTTTTGAATTTGAATTTGAATTTCGAGGAATCGAACTCAGGTTTTTTGAAATATGTTTTGGGATTTTGGAAAATATATAATAATAATAATATGATTTAAAGATATTTTTCCGAATAAGAATGTTTCAAATGTATTCGAATGAATTCCAATGATTTCGAAGAGATTTCAAAGAAGTTTCAAGAAAATAAAGTCCAGAACCCACTTATGTCGCAGGAAAATAATTTCGGTGATGAATGCATGCATCATCGACATTGATTTTCGAGTTTCTGAGTGGGGGAGAGGCCACTCTAGTAGCTTTGCTATGCGAGTGATTTTGTGAAACCAAATTTTGATTTCAGATTTTGAAGTATGGTTTGATATTCGAAAGATATATGTATATTTGAAATGATTTAAAGTAAGCCGGTGTTCAGTCCTCGAGATTCAAATTTGTTTTGGTATAACCTTATCTATTGGAATTGACTTACTGATTTGTTGGTGATTTGCAACTCTTGGATTGAAAATATGATCTATTTGACTATTTTGAAGATTCGAGCACTTCCAAATCAAGGTTAACTTTTCAAAGCTAATAAATTTTGAAAGGTATAAGTTATTTGATAAAGAATATAAGTTTAGTTTTGTATGATTAAAGTATAAAGTAATATGATTTATATAATTTTGAAACTATTTGTTGAGTGAAATAAATAAGACTATTTTGAATTATACTGGTATGAAATATAGATTTGAAATGTTTTGAATAAAGTATATATGTAGAATAATAATCCTTCCAATGGTAAATGGGATTTTTCATATAGACATAAATAGTTTGAAGGTTTTAAAAAGGGATAGTTTTAAACTTAGTAACCATTTTAGATATTTTGATGATTGAAATGGTTTGGAAATGATTTAATCTTTATTTTGATAAAGAATGTGAATTTGAAATGAAAATTGATTTTGATAAATGAATATTTGAAGTTTATATTAGTATGAAAGGATTTTTGGTTTACTTGTAATTTGAGTTTCTTTAAAAATGATGGATTTATGAAATGAATATTTCAAAAACTAAGTAATAATGAAGTAAAATTTGAGATATATGAAATTTTAAATTTAGTTTTGGAATATGGTATATAAGCTTTGAAAATATTAGAGATTGAATAGTTTATTTTATGGATCAAATCTCTATTTGAAATTTGATAATATTTGAAATGGTTTTGTTGGAAAACTAAATTGAATTGAAACTGATGGTTTGAATTGAATTAAAATTGGAAATTTTAGATTTGGGTATAATTGAATAAATTTGTGAAATGTAAAGAATTAAAGGAATGTTTTATGATTTCAAATGTATGATTTCGAACGGTTATGATTTTCAAAGGGTAATGATTTCAAGTATTTTGGTTTCGAAAGAGTTATAACTTTTAAAGTATTATGATTTTTGAAAGTGAATATATTTTTGAAATAGAAATGAATTTGTTTGACACAAATTTTATTGTTTGGAATTTTGGATTATTTTCTAAATCTATTGTTTTAAGAAACCTTGAAACTGAATATATGTAATTAGGAAGAAATGATTTAGCGAAATCATATATGATTTTGAAACTAATTGATATTGAAATGGTTTGAAATTGAGAATCTTGTTTATTTAAATATTTTGATTTGGGAGTTATCGAACTTATATAAAATTGATTTGTAGTGATTTGAAAACTATTGATTTGTACAAGTACTCAGCTTGTAAATTGAAATCTTATATAACCGAAATCTATATAAGTGTGAGTTGATATACTATTGATTTTGGGAAGTATTCGATTTGAAATGAAATCTTATATATAATGGACTTTATATAAGTATGATATTTGAAAGTAATTTGAAAGGTACTATATGGTACATATTTTCAAAGTAAAGATATGGAAAGAGCCTTCTGCTTGATATCCGCTTTATGGCCACACTGTGTATTCATTCTATCGATATTATTCTCTCTGATTTGGGTTTTCCGGATATGATACTCGAGAGTCCATCGAATTCCATGGCGATCTCCATGGTCTTACGTGCGCGACTGCATAGCGCAACTGCCTGGCTGAGATGGCCTAGGGTTGCGAATTGTTTCCTGGGGGGACCAAGGCGTAACCTTTCCCCGCGGCTTCTGCTACTAGTGATGTCATTGTGTATCCTGCGATCTATGTAGGTCGCATTAGTAGCGAAACTGCCTGGCTGAGACAGCCCAGGGATACAGATTGTTTCCTAGGGGATCCAGGCGTAACCATTGTGTATCCTGCATTCTACTAGTCATCATGGCGTAACTCGCAGGGCCGAAAAAGCTTACGGATACAGATTGTTTTCTGGGGGATCCAGGCGTAACCATTGTGTATCTGCGATCCATGGTTAGACAAATGTTTTGGTTTGGTTGATTTGTTTGGATTGTACTTTCCATATCTGTTTTTTTAAAAGGTTTTCCAGTATTTTTCACCAGGTGTTGAAACAAGTCTACTAAGTACCCGGAGAATTCTAGCTTTGCGTCTAATCAATGCATGGACCGAGTCTGCAAGAACGAAAGTAAACTTGTTAAGACATCGAGTTATAAAAAGTATTTTGATAAAAGTATTATATAAAGGATTTTGATTAGTTATTTTTTCTTTCTAAATGATTTTAAAGTGTTTTAAATATTGTTTACTTCTTAACTAATAATTTGAATTTAAAAGACTTTTATGGATGTAATAAAATGAATTTAACCAAATTATTAAATATAAAAGAATTCTACTTAAAGTTATACAGTTTTAAATTAATGGCTCATCTTTGTCCTTCGACCTATTTTTCCCTCCTAGCTATCCCTATTCCCCTACCTTCTTTTCGGGGATGTCTTCCAACCTATTGTTCTTTCTAGTTGTTTCTCCGCCTCCTTCCTTTTCGAGGACGAAAAGTTTTGAGTGGGGGAGAGTGTAACAACCCTGTATTTTGTAATTATTTTAATTGTATATTTTAATTTTTTTAATTTAATTTGCTGATTTAAAAACTTTATTTTATTTATTAAAAAGGATAAATTTTGTTATTTTAAATATAAATTTTGATTTTGATATGAATTAGAATTCCAAACATGACTAAATAGAATATTTTCCAAAAAAGCGAATTTTGGTCAATATGGTCAACTTTGACTTTTATTTAAAAATTTAAAGTTTTAAAATTTGAATTTTATCTTTTATTATGAAAGTAAGTAAAATTTTAAGAATACTGCTTTTCGTTTCATTGAAATCCGACTTATATTGTGAAAGTTATGCCTTTTTAAATATCGGCTGTATTTAACAAAATTGCTTATTTTAAATCTTATAAATAATATTTTATTTGGTCATGTAATGTTCTAGTTTATATTTATGTGGGTATGATCACATTTTATGTATATATTTTGGTTTTAAAACATTTTAAAAGTGTAATCGACATTTTCCAGTGTCAGTTGTATTTTTGTTTACAATTTCTAATTTCCAGCTTCAATTAATTAAAGGAATTCTTTATTTATTTTTCTATTTTCTCAAGATCTTATTTTATTTGCATTCCCACTTTATTTTGTTCCTTATTTATTTTATTTATTTGACTTTTATTTGTTTTAAAGTGAAGTAGGAATTTTTCTAGAGCCAATGGTATTTTATTTGTAATTTTCATGTCCTGTTTCCAATTTTTAAACAATTTCTTTAGTTCTTTTTCTATTTTCTCCAAATTAAATTATTTATTTCACTTTTGAAATGTTTTAGAAACTATATTATTCCAAAAAATTTCTTTAGAATATTTTAGAATAAAGTAGATATTTTTACAAAGCCAATGATGATTTAATTGTAATTTTTGAACCCTGTTTTGAATTTTAAGCAATTTCTTTAATTCTTTTTTCATTTTCTTTAAAATTTATTTTTTATTTTTATTTTATATTACTTTGTTTCGGTTTTTAAAGTCAAATTACTGATTTTATTTTTGTTTTATTTGTATTAAAGAAAAAGAAATACGAAGAGTTTAAAGAGTTTTAACCTAAGTCCTTTCATTTCCAAAGACTTTTCATTTGCCCGCCTTTTCCTTTTCTCTTTTTGGCCATACATCCTAAGTGTTTTAGCCGTGTATTCATATTGTTTTTTCACGTGAATACTTCAGTTCCTCATTTCATTACATGTCTAAGAAGTTTTGGGTAATGGCCTCCTCTTTTCTTCTACTTTTCTTCCTTTTCTTATTGATTTTTTCAATGTTTTGCCTTGGATTCTCTTGCTTTGCTCGGCCTAACACCTCCACCATCTCCACCACCGACCATCACCACTTCTTCCCCACCTAATCCATGGCCACACCATCCTACTTGTCTGACCTGAAGGTGCCATGGCCTGCCCTTGATCAAAACTTCACAAAAATATTGAAAAACTCCTTAGGAAGCATGCCTAGCCACCTAGTGTTCATCACCATCACCATAGATGACCTTGGCCACCTCCTATTTCTCCACCACCACCTTGACACACCCCTAACCATCGCCTCATACCTCTGTCCAGACCTGTAGCAAGTCATGGCCGAGCCTAGGACCTTGTAGACTGAGCCAAAGATGAACCAAAACTCCACCATATTACATAAAACTCTTCATATCCCTATGTTGTAACCTCCTCTTCATGTCTAGCCTTCATGCCGTGCATTTCCTATGTTCAAACGTGAGCCAAAGTATGTCCATATCTGAGCCAAAACATCCCCTAGGCCGTGCAAGCAAATGTAGAAAGCAAGGCAAAAAGTTGTGCATTCAATTTTTTTTTTCATTTCATAGTTATTTAATTTCAATGTTGTGTTGAAATGTTAATTTATTTTGGTTTTTGTTTTGGTTTGTAACACAAGATCCTTAGCTTGGTTCTGATCCACTTGGATCTAATTTTGTGTCGTCGTGCCTTTGGGAATCCGTTTGTGTCAATTGTATTGTTGTCTCCAAGACACAAAGGTGAGTAAATCTCACACGACATATTATACTTATGCAATTGTGAAGCGACAACAATTGAATGCGTAGAATTATATATGATGTTATAACTGCCTGTGATTATTAATTATATGTTAACCTGTTAATTTACTTGTCATTGCATCTGTTATTGATATATGTTGTTAAACTGTTTATTTATATCTGTTCATCACTGCCAGTTACCTGTTAGTTTAGAAATCACTATGGGTTAAAATGATATATACCCGAACGGACTTAGAATAGAGAAGAATCGTTATTGGCTGAAATGATAGGCCTGAGCTATTTTTATTTATTTTCATTTAATTGGGATTGCGGGTTTGAAATGATAAAACCCGGGTTTTCTTAGTAAATTACGGATTGAAATGATATAATATCTGTATCACTTTACCTAAGATATAAAATGATATACAGACCCGTGGTTAGTATAAATTTTTCTAAAATGTTTGAAGTATTTTAGAAATGTAAATATTATAATATTTTGATTTAAACTTAATTAAAAATGATTTATTATAAGCATTATTGATTTTCTAAAAATTCATAAGTGAAATGAATTAATGGTAAAGTTAGAAATTTGAAATATAAGTTATTTTGGAAATCATGATTTGGTTATAAATGGAATTTAAATTAAGTGGGAAATATGATAAATAGATTTAAAAATTTGAATTCAAATGGATATAAAATGATTTTATAAAGTGTTAATGATTTTTGAATAAGTTAAAAGGTTAAATAAATGAATATTTAAGTTGAATTTTGAAATATAACTTAGATTGGAAATTTGTGAATTTTATTTAAAAATGAATTTTAAGTTAAGTAAATAAAATGAAAAATAAGTTATATTTGGAAATTTAAACTTAATGTTAAGGCAAACATTTAATTATAAAGTATTGAAATTTAATGCTTGAATTATATAAGTAAATTATTATTAAAATTTGATTTTTGAATGAAAATTTCACTTTATAAAATCATAAATATAAAGGTATTTAAATGATTGTCTTGAAAGTGAAAATATATGATTTTATAAGTTTAAAGTGGTTTAAATAAAAATTTAATTATTTACGAAATTATATTGAATATTTGGAATTTAATTAAGGGGCATTTCACTGGAAAGACAAACTTTGCAGTCCAATTAGTTTCTAGGACACACATTTACAGAAATTAATTTCAAGGCCAAAGTCAGTAGAATAATTACTTTTAAGGACAAAGTCAGCAGTCCAATTACTTTCAAGGACATAATTTCATAGGTTTTTAGGCATTAGAAACTAATTATTTTGCATTTTGTCCTTAAAATTAATTATTTCAGTTGTGTGTCCTAAAAACTAATTGTACTTGCTAAAGAAGCCCTTTTGGCTAATTTCCACTTTAATTAATTGCATTTTTGAAATATTATTAATGTAAATGATATTACAACATTTTGTAAATGCTGTAGTTGAAATAAATGAACGAGATGGCTAGAATTGAACAAAGGCTATTATAGCACTTTGTAAGTGCTGTAGTCGCTGGACTTAACTAAAGTTTATTTGAAACTAAATTAAATTTATTACAGTATTTTAAATGTCGCCTTTTGTTAAATGAATTATTTTAAAACATAACTTCACGTAGCATCTTCTAAGTGCTGCGAAAGTTGAATTTACACCGTTTGATAAATTTAAAGGAATAAACGAACTTTGAAAAGGCTTAAATTTTTGAGAATTTGATATTTAATTATTAAATATAATGACTTCATTTTTAAACGATTTAAATGGATTATTTAATTGGTTTAACGGGAATATTTAATTGGTTTAAATGGAGTATTTTGCTTTGATATATAAACCATATTGAAATGTGAATTGAAATGGTATTTAAATTAAATAAAAATGAATATGGTTGGGAAAAATATGATATTTTGAAATGGATTTGAATGGTATTGAATTTTGAAATGATATTTGATTTAGAAGTATAAAATTACTATTTTGAAATTTTAACCACGGGATGTATTTAATTTATTGTTTTACTGATCCTTAAAGGATGGGCGATCCCAAGCATCCTTTAAGTTATTGTACATTACTACTAAAGTTCACTTGAGTTGGTTTACATTACATAAGAATATATGTCCTGGCTCGAGTGTTTTGTGTTTTACTTTACGCTCGGGTTTGCCTGGGGATTTATAGCTTAGCTTTGGATTTCTTTTCTGGAGCTAGGAATCGCTGGAGATTCTGCTTGCCTACTTATCTATTCTCTTTCAGCTTCAGTTGTTCTATTTCAGCTCTGGTATTTATAAACTTCTATGTATTTGAGATTTCCGTTTTATATTTTTTTTCAAACTGATATTTTGTAATTGTTTTGAGAGTTTGTTATAGTAGCTTCATGAACTACTATGGTATTATAATTTTCGCTGCGAGTTATTCTGATATTTCTATGTCTGTGATTCTGTGATTGATTTTATTTGCTCCAAATTTATTTACAATGCGGTATTTTGAGCAATTCAAGTCCGGCATGTGTGGATGCGAATGGCTGAAAATATCGGGTTGTTACATGATTATTGATATCATCATTAATCAAAATTGATGTGTTAAGTCATTATTTATTCAGTTTGAATATTTAGTGTTTCAACTGATGTTAGTTACGGCCATTTAAATTATAATATCAATTTACGATAGATATATTATATATATATATATATTATTTTAATTTGATGAAATTTTTTATTTTTAAATATTGGATAAGTAATTACATTGTAAATAAAACCATTAATGTTGACACAATGATAATATTAGTAAATTATGTTCAAACAAAACACAACGCAAAGCAAAAAATTGAACATAAAATTAAATTTCAATTTGTAAATTTAAAACAAATTTAATCTTTAAATATGAAGTAATCAAGTAAAAATAAATACTAAACACTAAACTCCTTCTACATCCAAAATATTAAATATGATGCAACTTTAACAATTCCAAACACTTTTCATGAGAAGAGCGTATTATTTACATGTAGCAGCGATCGAATGTGCATTTAGCTGAAAAATACACCCAAATTAATATACTGGGTGGCAGATGGCCTTATTTCACATAAAGATGGGCTTTCATAATGAATGAACCATAGATAGAAAAATGAATCGAATTCACCACAATGAATCAATCCCGAAGGCTCTCTCGACATGCCTTTTGCCTATGGATGCTGAACTTCATTGCCATGACCACGAGGGGCATTAGGCTCCAAGCTTCTTTAAAATCCTTATTCTGTCAGAGTCTAGTTCACAAGCACATAGGCCTTTTTCGCATGATTCTTTCTTTCTCCATTCGATCATTCCTGGAATTAGTAGGGGATTTTATTCTAAGCTGAGCTGGCTAGACTCTTTCTTATAAAAAGAATCAAAAAAGAAATTTTCCAACGAGAGAGGAAGATCCGTCGGTATATTAATTGGCTTGACAATTGCTTTCCATCGACTACTTCTTCAGTGGTCTGAAGAACTTACTTTGAGCTCGATTATCAACAAATACACTTAGCTAATTGTTCATTATACCATTAAAAAGATCTAGTGCATAATGAATTAAAAAATGATATACTTTTTGGAAATTTACCCCTCTACTGTGCTGTCCGATATACCTGATCCAACAAGAATAAGGTGTAGAAAAACATAAATTTTGCTGTCTTATAAGTCTTGTTATTTTAATCATCAAAAAGGAGGAGAATGCTAGAAATACAATTTTAGTATTTTGATGATAACAACTATAAGACAATGCCACTAACGCTTTTATCAAGATGTTATAGGATTTGTAACATTATACGAAGATCAGTGCACAAAGAAAAAGGTGATAAGGAAGAAGACAAGAAAAATGGAACATACAAAGCTATAATGGAGTTAATGACCTTTCAAAGCATTTGTAACGGGGTTAACAAATCTATAGGAGCACATATATATTAAAGATATGCTCAAAGGTGGATCATAGAACTGAAAGTAAAGTTCGTTTTGTTTTGATTCGTTATTGAGTCCTTTAGAGTCTAAATTTGTTATAACCACACTAACAATATCCAAAACACTCCAAAATTTATTGCGTCATTCAAAATATATTATACTAATTTTATGAATTTTTCTAGACTTTTTAGATGTCAAAAAGTGCAAAAATCGATGAAATAGGCATGAAACAAGGGACTTGAAGATCCAACTAGGTCATCCCCTTCCTTTAATCAATCAACAAGTTAGGGATAACTAGTTAATCAGTTAGAGTAAGTTGTCAACTAGTTAGACTGTTACTTTAGCCTTTATATCCCGTCGTGTTGTCTCTTCGCTCCGCAGTCACATATGTTCATTTTGTTTCTTTTCTACTTCATTCTAGAGATATTTCTAATGATTATGTCCTTTTAAATTCATATTTACAATCCTATTTAAACTCTTTAGCATCCAAATCAGAAAATACAAATTTTGTACGTTCCTCACTGTGCTTTCTCTGTGATCTTTGCTGCTTTTAGTTGCATTATATTTCATTTGGTCTCTGATCGTTCATATTTAAATTTTATTTATAATCAAATAGTGTAACCACCGATCATTCAATTTGTTACTTTAATATTAAGGTTGGTTTAGCCTCTTAAGTCTTTACACCTCCACTTAGATTAATTATGCTGGTTATAGGAAATTTGTACGATAGTATATATCGATAATGTCAGTGTGAAGCAAGAACCAATATTATCAAAGTTAGTATTCTATTATAATTTGTTACAAGACAACAAGGAGACATTGATGTCGAAATCTTCTATATCTTAGGAAATGTGGGTGAAGTCCCATTGCGGTGTCCGTAGGCCATTGTGTTAAAGTCCAATTCGATTGTTCTAATAGTAGTAGTAGAAACATGTTCCTTAAGGAGATTGGGGTTGTTTTGTGAAAAATTTCGAAGGGAGTTCTAGGATAGGTAGGATGGAAATTCCAAACTAGTATAAGACTGATATGTGATATTTCTTGTTATATTCCACTACATATTACTCTCTTTTACATAGATAGCCATGTAATTTGTTCCATAACAAACTGTCATTTCATATCAAATCTATAACACATAGCTCTACTTGAAATTTCACCCAAAGGGTCCAATCCTTCTCATGTGGAACCTATATTTTAATGAATATAGCTTTGAATATTCTATGATGTGAAAAGTATCCCCATCCCCTTATTCCTCTTCTTCCCTAAAAACAAAAATACTCAAATAATTTTTTATGAACATTGCATTAATAATCCTCCACTATACTTATTACATGTTACAGGAAAATTTATACATAAGTATAAATGTCAAGTGAACTTGAATCTATACATATCATTAACCCATCAAAGTATGTTAGGACAAAGTGGTTGGCTAAGCATTGAACTATCAATCCCATTCGACATATTAAATATGGTTAACATGCTTTTTTTACTTTAGATAGTCCAAAAAGGCGACTGTGGATTGATCCTGGGACTGTATCTTTCATAAATTGCCCTTTAAAAATGCCATAGTATCATACAAGACAATACCACCTACATGCATTCCTAGAGACAGATTTGTCAGAAATGATCTATAATATACATTTCAATAGTATTATTGTTATAAACCTAATAAGTACAAACTAGTACAACCACTGCCACATTATACATACCGAGCACTTTTACCTTAGAATGGAACATAATATTAGTTGTTTAGAGTAATATTATAGAGAAATTTTGTTAAACACCCTTCTACTAGTTTAGAAACACTCTTCCGCTCATTCCCAAAGAAAGTTTCATGAAACAACCATGTAATTATTTTTGGGAAAATTTATAGTTTCTTCTGTTAATATTTGCAAAAAAAATATTTTCACAAAATAGACCGAATAATTGTGTTTTAATGCACATATTTATAGAGAAAATTGCAAATATTAACATTAAAATTTGCAAATTTTTGCTAAAAATAATTATAGTAGTGTTTCGTGAAACTTGTATTTAGGTGTGAATGGAAACGAAATAAGTTTGAAATTAGGATGTATCCCTAATTTCCACAATTATAATTTAGTGCTTCCAATCGCATCTTTTGATGTACTTCTGCTCATTTAGCTCAAGATAATGAATTTCTTGAGTCGAGTTTCCATTATTACTGATTATATTTTCTTAAAATAAGAGTCATATTTTACTCAAGCAAATTACTCGATGGTAGGGGTTCAGACCAAGACCTATAAACCCATGTCTAGTGTAATTTACCACTTGCCGCTTAGGCTAATGGTTCTTGACCTTTTAAGTTGGCTTTAAACCCATTCCACTTGATGTTTTCAACACCAGTACCTTGCAAGTCCTTTAATAAATGGATATACCATGTTTTTACTTAACCTTACACAATCAATGGCGATTACACCATTATTGAGCATTTTCCATGATATACCATCCCTTATGCTAATCTACCTATGTTATTATAAACCTTACTATACGCTTGCGATAATGTTGCTTGACTATCATAGTGCATAAATGTTAGAGGCATAGGTTTTGACCATACAGAATTCCTACTAATAAACTCCTCGCCCATTACATCTTTTTACTACACAAAGCCAATGCTATAAGTTCAAAATCCATGTAGAATCAGTAATACACGTTCGTTTTTTTAAGGCTTATGAAATCGCCCGCCTATGGAATCTATGTACTTGTATGCTTGTTTGCTTATTATTATCCTCTTTTCTAGTATTCCAAGTAGCATCCGTGTATCCTTCTTATACATTTTGATAACCATTGTACAATGTATATTAGTTCATGGTTTCCTTTAAATATTTAATATCATTTATACAACAATCCAATGAGTATAACTAAGGTTATTAGTGGTCTAATCTTTGTTTTTTCCTCCAAAAACATAAGAAATATTTGTTCTGGTTCATGTCATGATATACATTAGTTGCCCAATAATTCTAGCATATTCTAATCAATCAATCATCCTACCAGCATTAGAATATAATTACATATTTGAGTCAAATGAAGTGTGGTGGTTGTAATCAAATTGATTGACCATTTTCATAATCTTCTCAATGCAATGAGATTGAGTAATGCTTGATAGAGAAAAGGGTTTACCACAGATACAATTATGTAATTTATTTACGCAAATCAACTCCTGTTTAAGAATCTTGTTCAAATAAAGTATGCTTCTGTATATGTGTTGTTATGTTGTGATATAAGTAATGATATGAATAAGTTAAGCTAATATAAGCAAAAAATCCTTTGAAAAATTATTTAATCAATTGTAGCATCGAATGTATTCGCAACCATGAGACTTGAATCGAACATTCAAAATACTTATCCTTAAAATTGTTCTTAGTTAAGTTGTATCACAAAAAGGATATCGATAAATCTATTGGGAACAATATATTTAATGCTCTCCAATGGCGGATATTGAATTATTCATGGCCGTTGAGGACACCAAGATATTATGTATTTGTGGTTGTTTGAAATAATCATAAAGTGACTCAATAATATTCTTTTATAAGTTAATACAACTAAATCAAAATATAAAAAATCATGCAATGATGTGTAATAGTCTCCGGTCATGAGAGCAATATTGATCTTAAGTCGCTAAATGTAATTTGATTATGGTCAATTGCATGAAATCATGGTCATTTATGACAATAATTGAGTACACATTGAATTAATTGAATTGATAAAGTACTGAAAGATGGATTCAACTCCTTCGTTTTAAAAGGTTAGTGTCACTATAATTGGAAATCAACTAAAAGCCAAAATCTCTAGCCAGTGTAAAATAGTTAATCGATAAAAGATATCAGATTGAATCAAGGGACTTAAACATGACACTATGTAATTAACTATAGATATTATCAGTAATTAACTATAGATATTATCAGTGTTTTCGACGTTGACCAAACTATAGATATCTTAGTAATATAGCGACGACAAATAGAAAACGTGCACAAAATCTCATTATGAAGGTGTAACTTAATGTAGATTGGAAATTGGATTTCGCCTAAATGATATATGTAAGCATATGAACTCATGCTTGATAGTATACTTCAGCATAGTACGAACATGCTATAGTAATTAAATTGTTTAAATATTACCAATGATTGAGTTCACACCTGAGAGTCAATGCAAGTGTTGTTCGCTATTGTTTGAGTTTAGCTAGTTTAAACTAATTTATTAATATATAAATTAATAATTAAAAATAATACAATATATTGTGTTAGCTTTCTTATGGCATTTAATTATTTATTTGCGGCCTTAAATTCAATTAAAATAATATATTATTATTACACATCAACTTAGCTTAATTAATTAATTAATTAATAGTGTATTATAGGCCTAATTTTATGAAGTGTCCATAAAGGTGGCATAACATGGAATTTGGGGGCGGGGGGCGTTTGAATGATTATTTCAATTTGGATTAAATCTAGCTTCAAAAGATAGAAAGAGTAGATATATTATATTTTCTGTGACTGTAAATAGCACCACCTTCTCTTATTCAACACATGTAAAACTGATGCAACACTAGCCTATATTAAAACTAGTTGGAGGCTTGAACCTAGGATTTCCACACCAAGCTTGAAAGAGAAAGGAACCGTAGTCCGAGAAGGAAGAGCCTACACATCAAGCTTCATAAACACGCAAATCTATGGTAATTTGTATTTTAAATAATTTTTTTGCACATGTCTTTACTTTTATTTCGACCAAAAAAATTAATTTTAAAAATAAATAAACATATATAAATTGTAGAATACAATAGTTTATGATTTTTGTTCAATGATAATAAACACACACACACACACACATATATATATATATGTATGTATGTATAGATTAAATGTGTTTGTTATAGTACTATTGCAATACCATAAAATGAAATAAACGAATCAAAATTTCAGTTAAACAAATATTTTATTCACAATTTCACTTGAGAAAATATTTTATTTCATTTCAGTTTCAAATAGCACACATTTATTGCATAGCTTCCTCTATATTTTACACCTTCATATTCAACTATATTTTTCACTCTCGTATACAATTTAATCTATACAACTCAATCACTTATACTCGAATTCGATTTGCTATCTTCCAGCTCCGATTGCTTTTCTAGTCTTCTATCTTCTACTTTGCCTGCCGAATAAACAATAAAGCAGTAAAAAAGATAAAGAAACAAAATGAACTTGCAAATAAGAATGTGATTAAATATAATGTTGCCTCAGTTAATTGTGTTGTTTGTTTTCAAATTTTAAAACTGGACTTCAAAATTAATGTACACGAGTAGCATATGGCATGCACAGTTTATCATTGCATATGCCATAAGACTGTTTGCACATACAAAAAGCACTTGCACCAATAAATTTCGGGGACAAATGCAAAGGTGCAGCCATGATTTAACTTAACTCAAGTGCATCAAGTTGTGTACATAGGGTCGAGAACATATGGTGCAACAAATTGAAATGAAGTGGCATGCATATACAAGTGCATGTAAAAACGGCAGTTCTCAACATAATGGACATGAAACAAAAGGAAACACAAGTGCACATATACAAGAGCAAACCAGAATCAAGGCAGCAAAAATCAAGACCAGATCAGGCATAAGTACAACAAGGGTAAACATGCATCAACAAACCAAGTCAGGCATCATTATCGTAACAAGTTCAAGAATGATGAAGTACATAACAAAGCACCATGAACATGTACAAGAAAAGTTAGAAACTGAGTGCATAGGTAAATAAACTCAAAATGCTGTAAATGAGTGATGCAGGCAACAAAGTACACAAACATCTCGACCAAAACCAGAAACAAAGCTGTGAAACAAACATGTACAACCAAGTGCATATACGGTTCGAAGGCAAGTGCATACACACAAGTGTAGTAATCATGAATAAAATTAATGTCATATTAATCAACTTATAAGAAGAGTGACCCGACTTTAAATCAATGAAACAGGAGTGGAACAAGCACACAAGGCAGTATAGTCGAAGCAACAAAAGAAAGAGATAGTTGAAATATATATACATACATATGTATGTATGTATATACATAGAATATCATGCAAACACATCAATCTCGAGATACAAGTATCAAAGCAAAGAAACACCAAGGAACTAGGGGACACACAAATGAATATCAGAAAGAGATAACTCATATCACAAGGATGACATAGCTAGCATATCTCTAGCATACGCAAATCAGATTTAATCATCGTTAAGTATCAGTTTAGGCTCATCAACACCATCACAAACCAATAAGCTGAAAGGGAACTGAATTCATCAACAATACGAATTCATCAACAATACAATACAGTCAGAGATGCACAACAAAGCAAAAAAATTCGACAATGACAGTCCAATATCTGACAAGCAAGGTTCGGTAGAATATGTATAACGATCCTGACTTGACCTTCGAAAATCAACACCGAATACATCATCCATATTCAAATGCCGCAGAGTCAAACGTCGAATCTAGTTCGTCGGAGCTTATAACACATTAAATACAACAATACAACGGAAGAAAAATGAATAACTTCATTGATACACAACATTCGATACAAAAATGATACAACATTCCTCAACTTCAGAACCAATATATAACAGTGGGAGAGATAACAGAGGAAAGAAAACACCAGCAGCGGAACAATATCACCAACTTGATCTTCCAAAGAATAGAAAGAAGATAGAATCCAAAACTACATTCCAATTCAATGCTCCAAAGATCTGCAAGATATCACAAGCTCGAACCACCATCACATTATAATGTAGCAAACTCAGTAACTATTGAAGTGAAACAAATGCTATTGCCATATCCAAAGGCTAGTGCTATCGAATCTAAACCTATTATTTGATTATTTGAAAAACCCAACTCTAGACTGTTCGTGTGGAAAATTGTGCGAACCCAGAGTTTAGGAAGGGAACAATAAACTCCAGGTCAGTCATGAGACTGGTATGAGCAAACGAAAATAATTTTTCTTTATCAAAAGCAAAACAAAAGAATTTAAAAGAAATCCACAATGCTTTTTGAAAAAATGAAACTACCATAAGGCCTCCCCGCACACACATAATGCAAGCGCACAATTGGAGGAGATTACTCCTTATGATTGTCAAATATGCTTGATATGCAAAAACCATTTGATATTATTATTATTATTAGTGCATAGTGCAGAAAACATTTGCATGTATAATATAAATCTTAGCCTGCATACGTACCATTATAGTATGCCTACTTTAGCTACCATATTAGATGGCAGGTTCTACGACCAAAACCGTACAAGGCACATATTGGTGATTGGATTTCCAACAAATGGTCAGACAAAGGAACTTCTTGGGCCGCATGGGTATGCCTCTGGAGGGACGCCCCAAGAACCTAACCGGATCTCTGCCAACACAAGGCCGGGTTACCTCTATAACTAGGTAACTAACTGTCACGAGTATGCCACCCCCCGGTTGTAACCAACCTTTATCCTAGGCCTTGACACCAACAACCACAAAGCAATAAGTTTGCAGCAATCACATAAGTTAAGTATCTGGGTTCCATACCATGATACCACTTCTATCCAGAAAAAAATGGACATACCCTTAGGGCGCGCTCCTTGCTGCATCTTTCCTGTTTCGACTATTCCGGATTTTGAGGTCCGACGAGGTCACATCCACAAAGCTTTTCACAAAAGCCATGCTTCGATCAACACATGATCAACAACACTTCGTATGCCACATTACCAAATTGAGAATGTATCACTAGTAACCGTCAACTACATAACCTCTGAGCTCGTACGTCTTGGAGAAGGGGGTTAAGCTAAGAGAATAAATTCTAGGCCACCAAACAGAAATCTATTTGATAGAAACCGGCTTTGCATCTCGAAGTGTAATGTGATACACACATCAATACAAGTACGTTCTGAGTTCAAACGGAACCAAAGGCACTTGAAAAGAAGCCCTTGCAATCGTGATAATCCCTATCACGTCCAGACTCCCCATCGCAAAGGGTGATCAAATCTCTATACCGAGGCCACTGTGTAGAGACATTCACAGGTAATCCTTTCGCTTTCGAAAATACCCGGTCTTCACCACCGGTCTTCATATGCTATCCATTTCATCATATCATTATTCGAAATGGGTTATATGACACAAAGTCCTCTCCGGCTAAACCGAATAACGAGCGCTTACTTTAAAAGCATACAGGTATAGTGGGATCTTAGTTAAATCACAACGTAAAGCCCAAAACCTTTCTTTTGAATGGTTGAAACAAATTTCCACTTTTAATCTTTAAAACAAAAGATTTACCCCTTAAATATCCACCTTAATTTAAAACCAGGGTTCACCAATCTGTCACAAAGATTCATTCATAGCCTTTCAAAACAATTTCCCTTTCAAATTGGATTAACTCATCCAATTTTTAAATCAAAGGCTCAATTCATAGTTTCCAAAACAGTTCTATTTCAAATTTGAAACCCTTTCAAAAAAAATTTGGAAATCCTTTCTTTATTTGAAAGCCATTATCTCTTGAAAACAAGTTCATTTCGAAAAAATCTGATCAAATATACACAAGTTATAGCCTTTAAAAGTATAAACCATAAAATCAACGAACTGCCATATCATTGGCAAATTCTAAATCGAATTAAATTCAAATTCCCAAAACAATAGTTTCCAACCCAATTCCATTTCCAAAACCATTTGGATTCAAAATTAAACTTTTAAACAAAATAATATTTAAATTCAAAATTTTTGTGACTTAACAGATTTCCTCGTGCTATCCATATTTGTGTGTGTATGGTGTAGTCCAGGGTTCTACATAATAGTGCAACATCATCAACATCACAATCCAAACACGGCAATATCGATAAGCGGTATAATCCTATAACACTTATCTTCATTCATAGATTCACAGATAAATAATATAAATTTATCACAGATAAATAAATTACATTCATCATAGCTCAAATCATAATAATTCATATCACAAAGTATCACACATCAGGGATATCAAACGATTCAAAGCATTCCATGCAATTCAAACATTCATAAGCAAGACCAATTAATCATCTAATTAATTTAAATCAGATTAATCACTTCTGAATAAATTACTAAACTTGGTTAATTAATTATTCACAAACCATATCAATTAATTAACTTTTGATTATTTATTAATTAACCTTTAATTAATAAATTGGTTAATCATTAATTAATCAACCTTAAATAATAAAATATCAATCAACCATTAATCATTAAATAATTAATCTTTAATTATCCTTAATGACATTGATTAACTAACCCTTAATTAATTATCCTTAATTAATTAAAAATTAATTAGCCTTAATTAATTAATTAATTATCCTCAAATTAATTACTTTAATTAATTAATAAAGAAATTATCCTTTAATCACTTGATGAATCAACCATTAATCATTAATTAACTACTTTTAATTAAGTAATTATCTTTAAGTAATTAATTACCCTGAATTTCTTGTCATTAATTAAATTATACTTAATTAATCATTCTTTAATGTAATTACATAGAGTAATTATCTTTAATTAAGTAATATTCTTTTATTAATTAAAACAAGTAATTATACTTAATTGATTTTATTAAGTAGTCATCCTTTAATTACTCATCATTTATTAATTAATTCTCCACAAATTAATTAATCCCATATTAATACTTAACTATCATTAACATATTTAAAAACATTCTATCTTAAAAATTAACTTACTTAATTAAATTATATGAAATCTAAATTTTAAAATAAAACGAACATTTAACCTAACCAAATTAGGTAGAACAAGTTATAACTTCTTTTAATCAAGTAATTTACAATATTATCTTATAATAATTTAAACTAAATTCAATTCAAAATTTAAAACTTGCTTTTATAAAACCATAAATCAACTCAAATCTTTAATTAACCCACACATGAATACATATTGTATAAAATGATTAATTTAACCAAATTTGGTGATATGTGATTTAAACTTTAAAAACTTATTTTTAAAAATTTTAAAACTTTTACAACTACTACCTTTAACTCGAGTCAAACCCGAAGTAAATCCGAGTTCAACTTCGAGTAACCCTGCATCGTATTAACTGCGAGCCAAACCCTCAACTGCACGCGTACGAACCTGGACAACTTCGTCTTCCCAAAGCCTGTAATCAAAAGACATACGAATGAACTTGTGCACGTACACCATCACCAGAACGACCTCCGACCATTGCCGTAGCCTTCGACACATCATCGAAAACCACACCAATCTACTCGAGCACCCAGATTTATGAAATCGCTTAGGAATCAAAATCGAACGAATTTTCGAAAACCATCAGGAATAAACCCGATTGATTAACCACCTCGGCCTATCACCATCGACCACCGGAGACCACAGCCTCATGCCAGAACCTTGGCCTCCGATCCACACATCGACCCTCCCTGGTCCGGTCTATTCCGATCCATTCACGACAATGCATTACCTTTTTAAAACTTCATCGACCAAACTTGGTCAGAAACCCTAAATCAACAACTCACCACCTCCAAGGCGAACAATAAATAGCACTGCTATTTTTCAGATGATCTACCTCCCGCTTACTCCCTCCAGGAATCACCAAAACTCACCTATCATCGCCGATCAACGGAATTCACCCAATTTTTTTTCTTTCGTTAAAACCTCGAAATTCTCATTCAATACAGCTCTAAGAATCTTGATTTTTGTCTTAAAAATCATCATTTTTGAAGACGATTCAGGTTATATAATCAAATCGCGAAATCTTAAAAATCGAATTTTGGGATGTTTTGAGTTTTTCACTGTATTTTCAATTTCCAGAAAATGTTTTTATCAATTTTACCTCAAAATATTTTTAAATTTAAGATTGTGTTAATTCAGACACATTCTACTCGAACATCAAAGCCAAAGGGAGATTAGAGGCTTAGATTTTGAATTTTTTTTATCAAGGTTTAAAACCTGTAACCTATACAGGACATCAAAATGCATATACACATAAGCATGCACAGGTATATTCACATATTTATATAGATGTGCAAAACATTTTCATTACTTCACTTCACATATATCGAGCTAATAAACAAATTCGGGGTTTAAATAGAGGTTTGCTCACCTAAAGATATAAAAACAGAGAGACTTTGAACAGACAGCAGGTTTGCTTTGAATATGGAAATTGATTTGTTGCATGCTTGCTTTAATTATACTTCAGATTGCAATTTGAATCTAATACTTGCTTGAGTTTGAGTTGCTAGTTGTTTGATTCAGATTTACTACTTTGAATCTGAAAACTTGATCTTATTTTCAGGCTAGAATCTTGTGAAGGTTGAATTGCTTTCAGGTTTGAACTTGGTTTTGATTTTCATTCTGTTTTGGTTTTGATTCCTGAAGCTTGATACAGTTGAATTCAATTTGCATGCTTCGATTCTTTCAGGTTTGAAAACTTTTGACTTCAAGTTTTGTTTTGAGTTTCATTTATCATTTGTTTCCAGATTTGAAAATTTGTGAGGCTTTGTTGCTTTTGTATTTTCTGGTTTGTTTTCTTTGTTAGTAGGTTTTAGTTTTTTGTCAAAGAAATGAGAAAGGAGAGGGTAATGATGTATATAAAATCTTGATTTTATTTTTATTTATTATTTAAAAATAAAAGAAATCATGACACTTGTTAAAATTATTACACTTGTAATTATAAAACAAAATTGAGCTAACACTTGTCTTAATCCTTGTTAATCTAGTTACAAATGTAAATTTGTATGATAAAACCTTGACACTTGTAATTTATATATTTATTAAATGTTTAAATATGATTTTTCTATTTAGTTTAAATATATATATATATATATATATATATGTTTTATGTTTTCTTATTAATTTAAGTTTACAAATGTTTACTTGATTGTTAAAATGTTTACACATCTATTTTGCATGTATTTATGTTTTACATAAATTTTTTATATCATATTTTAAATTTAAATAATCTACTTCCTTATACATGTTTATATCTTTAAGGAATATGATTTAAAATGAATTAAACATTATTAAATAAGTGTATAACATGTATATATTTGAATTTAACTCTTTAAATAGCTTTTGCAAATTTTTTATATCAATGTCAAAATATAACTTTTAAATCACAATCTATACATACATACATATACATACATACACACACACACACACACACACACACATATATATACATACACTAAATTAGAAAACAATTTTTTTTTCATTAAAATATAGTGTTTTGAATCCAATTTATTTTTTAAAATATTAATCTTGAATTCCAAATCCAAATTCTATTTATACTCAATTTATATACATATATATATCAATAAACAAACAAATGTCTCATTTAATTCGGAAAAATTCAAACTATTTCACAATTTAATTCAAAATATTATATTAATTATTAAATTTTGTCTTAAAAATAGGAATGTTACAGATTCCTCCCTTAAGAAAATTTCATCCTCGAAATTTGCTAGACAAGGAGACGAACAAAAAACAGATAGAAAATGTTTTACTAGATAAAACTGAATATCTATATTGCATTTGGCTTATCAAATCAGAATATTATCAATCAATACGAGAACTAATCTATTCAATGCTTTATGAAGTACTCGGGTCATTCGGTCTACGAAACATGCGGCGGCATTGGTTAGTTCGAAGGGATACCTAACCATTCGTAGAATATATCAAGACCCCAAAGGATATAATCCAATTTAACTTCATATTTAATTAACCAATTTAATCCAATAAAATTTCAAATTAATTAGAGTTAAAACGAAAAGAAACTGATGAAAAGAATACGAAATAGGAATTAGAATCTTTTCTATAACGTAAACAAAGATTCGCAGGGCCACCACCACACTAAAGCTTCTTCTTGTAGCTACCACGAAGCCATCGAAGAACTGATGTCGGATAAGGATCAAAGAGATTGATAGAGAAATTGTTTCCATTGTTGCAGGGTATTGACCATTTGTAGTGGTACTCCCCTGTCCCCTACCTCGTCCTCTTCTTGCACTCACACTCACTATCAGTGGATAGTAAGAGAATATACTGAGGCATACAGACGAATATCTTAGGGATATACTCGTTCTAGGGTAATTGTAACCCTATCTCTAATGATTTACCTAATGTTTTATACTCCCGAGTTAAAGTTCTTACTCAACCTTCAGCTCTGATGCCAATTATACCGATCTTGACTCGACCTTCGAAATCGGCACCGAATACATCACCCGTATTCAAATGCCGCAGATTCAAACGTCGAATCTGGTTCGTCGAAACTTATAACACATTAAATACAACAACACAGCAGAAGAAAAATGAATAACTTTATTGATACACAACATTCAATACAACAATGATACAACATTCTTCAACTTCAGAACCAATATACAATAGTGGGAGAGATAACAACAGAAAGAAAACCCAATAGCGGAACAATATCACCGACTTGATCTTCCAAAGAATAGAAAGAAGATAGAATCCAAAATAGCATTCCAATTCAATGCTCCAAAGATCTCCTAGATGTCATAAGCTCGAACCACCATCATGTTATAATGTAGCAAACTCGGTAACTGTTGAAGTGAAACAAATGTTATTGCCAAATCCAAAGGCTGGATGCTATCGAATCTACACCTACTATTTGATTATCTGAGAAACCCAACTCTAGACTGCTCGTGTGGAAAATTGTGAGCACTCAGAGTTTAGGAAAGGAACAATAAACTTCCAGTTAGTCATGGGACTGGTGTGAGCAAAAGAAAACAGTTTTTCTTTATCAAAAGCAAAACAAAAGAATTTAAAAGAAATTTTTAATGCTTTTTGGAAAATGAAACTACCATAAGGCCTCCTCGCACATACACGATGCAAGCGTACAATTGGAGGAGATTTCTCCTTATGATAGTCAAACATGCTTGATACGCAAAAACCATTCGATTTTATTATTAGTGCATAGTGCAGAAAACATTTGCAAGTATAATATAAATCTTAGCCAGCATATGTACCATTATAGTATGCCTACTATAGCAACCATATTAGATGGCAGGTTCTACAAACATAACCGTACAAGGTACCTATTGTTGATAGGATTTCCAACAAATGGTTAGACAAAGGAACTTCCTGAGCCACATGGGTACGCCTATGGAGGGACGCCCCGAGAACCTAACCGTATCTCTGCCCATACAAGGCCAGGTTACCTCTGTATCTAGGTAACTAACTGTCACGAGTATGCCACCCCAGGGTCATAACCGACCTTTATCCGAGGCTCAACACCAACAACCACAAAGCAATAAGTTTGCAGCAACCGCGTAAGTTAAATATCTGGTCTCCATACCATGATACCACTTCTATCCAGAAGGAAATGAACATACCCTCAGGGGGCGCTTCCCCCAAATAATCTTTTCGAATCTTTCCTGTTTCGACCATTTCGGGTTGTGAGGTCCGACGAGGTCACGTCACAACGCTACGCTTTTCACAAAATCCATGCTTCGATCAACACATAATCAGCAGCATTTCATATGCCACATTATCAAATTGGGAATGTATCACTAGTAACCATCAACTACATAACCTCTGAGCTCATATGTCTCAGAGAAGGGTGTTAAGCTAAGAGAATAAATTCTCCGCCACCAAACAGAAATGTATTTGATAGAAACCATCTTTACATCTCAAAGTGTAATGTCAGACACATATCCTTACATGTCCATTCCAGGTTCGAAAGGAATCGAAGGCACTTCAAAAGAAGCCCTTGCAATTTGGATAACCCCTAATCACGTTCGAACTTCCCATCACAAAGGGTGATCAAATCTCTATACCGGGGCCATTTGGTGCAGAGACATTCGACAGGTAATCCTTTCACTTTTGAAAATATCCGGTCTTCACCATCGGTCTTCAAATGCTATCCATTTCGTCGTATCATTATTCGGAATGGGTTATATGACACAAAGTTCCTCCCGGCTAAACCGAATAACGAGTGCTTATTTTAAAAGCATATGGATATAGTGGGATCTTAGTTAAGTCACAACATAAAGCCCAAAATCTTTCTTTTGAATGGTTTACACAAATTTCCACTTTTAATCTTTAAAACAAAATATTTACCCTTAAAAATCCACCTTACTTTAAAACCAGGGTTCACCAATCTTTCACAAAGATTCATTCATAGCCTTTCAAAACAATTTCCCTTTCAAATTGGATTAACTTTATCCAATCTTTAAATCAAAGGCTCAATTCATAGCGTCCAAGACAATTCTATTTCAAATTTGAAACCTTTTCAACAAAAACTAGAAATCCTTTCTTTATTTCAAAGACATTATCATTTGAAAACAAATATTTTTTCATTTCGAAAAAATATGATAAAAATACACAAGTTATAGCCTTTAAAAGTATAAACCAGAAAATCAACGAACTGCCGTATCATTGGCAAGTTCTAAATCGAATTAAATTCAGATTCCTAAAACAATAGTTTTAAACCCCCCCCCCCCACACATATATATTGTATAAACCTTTCAAACCATGATTTCTAGAATAATTTCAAATAATATTTTCAAACTAAATTTGAATTTCAAAACTTCCATTTCAAAAGCTTTCCACATTCAACCCAATTCCATTTCCAAAACCATTTGGATTCAAAATTCAACTTTTAAACAAAATAATATTTAAATTCAAAAATATCTATGGCTTAATCGAATTCGTCATGCAATCCATATTTGTGAGTGTATGGTGCAGTCCAGGGGTCTTACACAATAGTGCAATATCATCAACATCACAATCCAAATACAGCAATGTCGATAAGCGGTATAATCCTATAACGCTTATCTTCATTCACAGATTCATAGATAAATAATATAAATTTATCAAAGATAAATAAATTACATTCATCACAGCTCAAATCAAATTAATTCACATCGTAAAGTATCACACATCAGGGATATCAAACGATTCAAAGCATTCCATGCAATTCAAACATCCATAAGTAAGTCCAATTAATCATCTGATTAATTTAAATCAGATTAATCACTTATGAATAAATTACTAAACTTGGTTAATTATTATTCACAAACCACACCAATTAATTAACTTTTGATCATTTGTTAATTAAACTTTAATTAATAAACTGATTAATCATTAATCAATCAACCTTAAATAATAAAATATCAATCAACCATTAATCATTAAATAATTAGTCTTTAATTATCCTTAATGACATTAATTAACTAACCCTTAATTAATTACAAATTAATTTATCTTAGTTAATTAATTAATTACCCTCAAATTAATTACCATAATTAATTAATAAAGAAATTATCCTTTAATCAATTGATTAATCAACCATTAACCATTAATTAACTACTTTTAATTAAGTAATTAATTACCCTGAATTTCTTGTCATTAATTAAATTATACTTAATTAATCATTCTTTAATGTAATTACATAGAGTAATTATCTTTAATTAAGTAATAATCTTTTGTTAATTAAAACAAGTAATTATACTTAATTGATTTTATTAAGTAGTCATCCTTTAATTACTCATCATTTATTAATTAATTCTCCACAAATTAATTAATCCCAGATTAATACTTAACTATCATTAACATATTTAAAAACATTCTATCTTAAAAATTAACTTAATTAAATTATATGAAATCTAAATTTTAAAATAAAATAAACATTTAACCTAACCAAATTAGGTAGAACAAGTTATAACTTCTTTTAATCAAGTAATTTACAATATTATCTTATAATAATTTAAACTAAATTCAATTCAAAATTTAAAACTTGCTCTTATAAAACCATAAATCAACTTAAATCTTTAATTAACCCACACATGAATACATATTGTGTAAAATGATTAATTTAAACAAATTTGTTAATATTTGATTTAAACTTTGAAAACTTGTCTTAAAATTTTTAAACTTTTACAACTATTACCTTGAACCCGAGTCAAACCCAAGTAAACCTTGAACAGAGAGCAGGTTTCCTTTGAATCTGGAAATTGATTTGTTGCCTGCTTGCTTTGATTATACTTTAGATTGCAATTTGAATCTAATACTTGCGTGAGTTTGAGTTGCTAGTTGTTTGATTTAGATTTGCTACTTTGAATCTGAAAACTTGATCTTGTTTTCAGGTGGAATCTTATGAAGGTTGAATTACTTTCAAGTTTGAACTTGGTTTTGATTTTCATTCTGTTTTGGTTTTGGTTTTGATTCATGAAGCTTGATACAGTTGAATTCAATTTGCATGCTTTGATTCTTTCGGGTTTGAAAACTTTTTATTTCAGGTTTTGTTTTGAGTTTCATTTATCATTTGTTTCTAGATTTGAAAATTTATGGGGCTTTGTTGCTTTTGTACTTTATGGTTTGTTTTCTTTATTACTCGGTTTTAGTTTTTTTTATCAAAGAAATGAGAAAGGAGAGTGTAATGATGTATATAAAATCTTGATTTTATTTTTATTTATTATTTAAAAATAAAATAAAAGAAAACATGACATGTTAAAATTATTACACTTGTAATTATAAAACAAAATTAAGCTAACACTTGTCTTATTCCTTGTTAATCTAGTTATAAATGTAAATTTATACGATAAAACCTTTACACTTGTAATTTATATATTTATTAAATGTTTAAATATGATTTTCCATTTAGTTTTTTTTTTTTTTATATATATATATATATATATGTTTTATGTTTTCTTATTAATTTAAGTTTTCAAATGTTTACTTGATTGTTAAAATGTTTACACATGTATTTTACATGTATTTATGTTTTTAAATAAAAATTTTATATCATATTTTAAATTTAAATAATCTACTTCCTTATACATGTTTATATCTTTAAGGAATATGATTTAAAATCAATTAAACATTATTAAATAAGTGTATAACATGTATATATTTGAATTTAACTCTTTAAATAACTTCTGTAATTTTTTTATATCAATGTCAAAATATGACTTTCAAATCACAATCTATACATATACATATACATACATACATACATACATACATATATATATATATATATATATATATATATATATATATACACACACACACACAAAATTAGAAAACAAAATTGTTTTTCATTAAAGTATAGTATTTTAAATCCAATTTATTTTCATGAAATATTAATCTTGAATTCCAAATCCAAATTCTATTTATAATCAATTTATATACATATACATTATTAAACAAACAAATGTCTCATTTAATTTGGAAAAATTCAAATTATTTTACAATTTAATTCAAAATATTATATTAATTATTAAATTTGTCTTAAAAATAGGAAGGTTACAATTTGACCAAGTCAAAACGGTATATGCAAGTTTTAAAAAATCAACCAAAAGAAAAATATATATACATTCGAATATATATCAAGACTTGAACAAGTCAAGTAGTGTCAATCGTTCGATGAGAAATCGAACGAAAAAAGTCACTGAAAAATTTATTGCAAAATACGGAAATCAAATAAGTTCGAAAATATAGGGAATCAAACCCTATATAAACCCAAAACCATCATTGGCAAAATTGAAGTTGAGTTCGAGCAAATATTGAGAAAGGGCAATAATTGATAAACATACTAAATCGATAGCAATCAACTCGATGTCGAAGCAACCGAGGGAAAATCAAAGCAAGAAGATTGATCAATTAGGAAACCAAGGCGAATTTCGATCAATTGATAAGTGAACTCGGTATCTTTGAACAAACACAAAAACCCTAATTCATAAATGAAAGAGAAACGACCTTGAATGGAATAAAAGAGAATGGGCACAAAAGAATTATCTTCCTATTTTTATTAGGCCATATTGTTTATCTTCGTTTGATCTTAAATATTTTATAGGGTATCATTTTATTTTTCGTATTTTGTTTAAATGTGTAAAGATCTAGTTGTAAATATGTGCAAACTACGGGGTGTAGTTTGAGAAGTTGCAATTCGGGGCTGATTTGTGGCAGGTTTTTGAGTGTAGGGTTAGAGCAATTAGGTTAGCGAGGGACGCGAGTTTACAAGGTATGTAAGCGTTAGATTGTTTTGTTCCTAGTAGAAACCTTGAGAGTAGGAGTAGGCTGGTTTTGCCGATGCTAGGTAAACTTATGTGTTGCTTTTATTTTTGTATTTACTATATTATTACCTATGCTATAATTTTTATCATTCAAATGAATTTATTATAAACCCTATTCATCACCGTCTAGGGTTAATTTGATCCTACAAGGATATCAAAGCTGCTTACTAGCATAAATGTCTAATTTAGTTGCAGATCCAGCGAGTCATTCCAGTATTAGTTCCTCCATTTTTGATGCAATAAATTTTTTAAATCGAAAATGGAATTTTATTTAAAACTTATTAATTTAGATGTTGGGATATTATTGAATATGAATGTGATAGGGTAGATAAGAAAAATAGTTCAATTAATGCTTCTACTATGCATATACTTTATTCTCTAATTAATCGAGATGAATTAAATCATGTCTCTCATTGTTTAACTGCATAGAAAATTTGGAGCACTCTCGATGCAATATATGGTAGAAAAGACGACAGTAGTGAGAAACTCCCCCAAATCAACTTAGTTAAATAATTATGCTTGACAAGATTTACAATAGATAGTTTGGACAATGATAGTAAAGAAAGCAGCGACGAAGATGCAACAGTTGACGAGATAAGTGAGTTTCATTCATAGATATTATTCTCTTATGTCCAAAATTAATTAAAAATAATGTTGACCTTGAGATGAAAAATAAAAAATTGAAAAATGAACAATCTCAGTTGCGTCAGAAAAATGATGAATTGGGAAATAAAATTAAAAATATTAGGAAGATTAAAAATTCTAATTGCAAAAATTGTTTGAGTTACAAAAAAGAGTTTGCTCGTTTTCATGAAAAGTTTCAAAAGCTAGAAAGGGAAAATTTGATTTCGACGAAAAATTATACCTAGTTAATTTGCAAAAACAACATTGAAAAATGGAGTTGGAATTTAAGATATTCGAAAATTCCAAATGTGCAAATTTTGAAAAAAAATTAAATGAGGCCAAAGAAAATTTCAAAACCCTTGAAAACGAAAATGTGATTTTGGAAAATAGAAAAATTGAAATTCTTTGAATAAATCATGGATTAGAAAATGAGATCGAAAAAATCAAGGATTTTGAAAAACTTGACTTCGAAAAATGCTAACTCCTTATGAAATGCTTGATTTTGAGACCAAAATAAATGAGCTCAAAAATGAAAATTTCTTCCTAAACAATGATTTTGAGAAGGGAGAGAATGATATTAGTCCTTGTTCTAAGCTACTAAATAAGAGTAATCTTAAAAATCAAAGTTATTGAACTTGAGTTGATTATACGAAAAAATTTCACTAGAGAAAAATCATTTAGTATGCTTTTAGAAAATCAACTCTTCACGAATAACAGAATATGACCTGGATTTGAAAAATTGTCAATATATAAACAAGTGACTAATAACACTGCTAGGGGGAGAAGTGTTATACCCAAATGTGTAAAGTGTGGAAATATATGACAAAAAGGGAATAATTGTCGAAATAAACACAAATGCAAAACTTTTAAACAAATATGGATCCAAAAGGTTCAAATATAAATTTTCCTAAATTTAAACAAGCTAGGGTTCCTAAGTGTATGTTTGTTAACAGTATGTCATATAAATAAACTAGGGTACCAAAGACTTCAATTGAAAATGAAAGTGGTTTTACGTCCTTCGATAGGCCATTCGCCTCCTCCAAATTTTAGGTACAAAAGTGGGTAATGAAACAACTTCGACAGAGACAGATTTCAAGTTTTTCTATATGGTCGATGAGCAAAACTTCTAATGTTCCTTAGCTAGAAAAATGAGTTAGAGATCTATACATTTGGGATATCATGACAATGAAGATAAGTAAAGGTGTGATCTCTTAACTCTATGTTGTTTTCCTATTGTTAATTCTATTTTTGTTAACACTACTGTGTATAATTGTCATATCTTGAGCTACTTAATTATGATTCACAAACTTCAAGATGATATGGAAAGTAGACAAAAATTCTATAAGTTTTATGTTTTTTATTTTTCCAGAATTTGATACTAAACCATTGGAAAAATGCAAATCATTAGAAATATTATTTGAAAATTGTTCCAGAATTTCTTAACATAGCTATAGTAATTGAATCATAACTTGAACATCCTTAATTTGATTTTCGAAACTCTTGAAATTCTGAAAACCTAATTGATTACCCTATAACTTTACTATTTGAGTTTCTACTGATTCATTTTATAAAATATTGAAAAACGGTAATCATTTCAGCACATTACTTGAAAATAGTTTCTAATTTGTGCAAACATGTTGTAGTATTTTAGTCATAACCTTTGATTGATTTATTTCGACTTGAAACCAATTCTTTTGAGTGGCATTTTTGAGTATCAAAATCTTTTATGTTTATGCTAAACCAAATTACAAACTTAAAGCTTCCAAATAGTCATTGGAAATGAACTGATTTTTCAAAATAGGGATTTTTGATTGTTTTTGGTAGAACAATTAACTTTCACTATTTATTTCACGACTAACAAATTAATTGTTGGAGAAATGTGTGTGTTTTAGCATTGATGTAAATGTTTTTTCCTTTGTCTAATAAAATAGCCTTGCTGATAATTTTGAAAACCAGTTAGAGTGATGTTGAGTAGTACACAGTCTCCTTAGTTAATACTATATCATTTTTGGACAACTAGAGTACAAGTGGTATTAGACATCACTTCATCAGAAATCATATATGCACATTCATCTGACTTTAAACATAGCATGCATTGTTCCTACAAAACCCTCGCATAAAATATATTTTCGTTTTTGGATTTAGTAATTTTTGAAGTAACTCAGAATTTTACTTTGATGGAAACTTCTTGTTAATTTTGGTATGGGATGTACCCTGGAAAAGATGGTTGTTGACTGTTTGAACATTTTGAAGCCTTTGTAATTATTAACGTCGATTGAGAAAGTAGTGGGTAATGATTTAATTATTCTTCATAAGTATAGGAAGAAATTAGTGCATATTCCATTATCATTTTTATCACTATCATCCTTCTTACGCTCCATACACCAAAAAGTTAATATAGTGTATAGAAATTGGTATTTTGGGGAAAATAAGAAATTATATTCCAATTTTAAAGCAAGAAATTATACTTTTAATGGAATTTAAAATTATATCCCCAAGTGTTCACACTCATTAAAAAATCCTCAGGGTTATGCATGGATGAGTAACTTTAATCTCTATATATGTGCTTCCATTCTCATTTAAATGTCCTCATGGCTATGCGTGGATGGGACTCGTATACAACAAAGGGATAAATATTCAAGTAAATTATAACCTCATTTAAAAGTCGGTTATGCATGGTTAGAAAATACTTGACAGTTTTTAAGAAACTACTAACCTTATTTAAAAATCCTAATGGTTATATGTGGTTGGAAGTGCTTAACATTTTTTTAAGGGAATTACTAAGCATACCACACTCTGTCACTATATCTTCCCAAAATATAAACCATTTATCACTCTAAAGTGGAATTTGTGTCTAATTAGTAAAATATTATGATTTTTGTTTGGTTAATTGGGCTTTGCTATATATTTCTCTTTTGATATGATTTTAATCAACATTCATCACTATTTCAGTTATTATTATTTTTGATGATAACAGAAGGAGAAGAGAGGTTAAGGTTTTGATGGTTGAGTAATAATCTTACTAATATTCGAGAGTTGTTTTTATTAATCAAGAGTTGTTTTGAAATTTTGTCAAATTAATTTTTTTAAATTGCATGCATCTATGTAGGGGGTCTAGTTGCAGGGGAGTATACAGATAGTGTCACGACCCGTCCTTTTCGATCCTCGAAAATTGACACAAAATACGCCATAGTATAATATGCCGACGATCGAGTGTTGGAAAAGACCGATTATTGAGGAAAAAGAAAGAAAACAGAAGGAAAAAGGAACTAAAAAAATAACAGAATCTCACAATCGCAGCAGAACAAAATATAATAGTTAATAATAGATCTTTACACAAAATGAAAACATATCTGTTTTATATATACACCATCACAGTAACACACAATCAAAACAACAATTACCAGCCTGGTAGTTATATAGCCTGCCTCACAACTTGCTGGCAATTCAACAATCACAGCAGTGGAAATAAACAAATACGGGTAATACGTCTCGGACTCCAGCTCCTCTCCTGAGCTCCCAAGCATCCTATCCTGTATTTTATAATACTCGGTCTGACCCGACTATTATAATGAAATAACACCGGAGTCAGTCTAGAATACCAGCGTGATAAAAATACACCCAAATTGATTATTAAAGTTTCAATAATCCTTTGAAAATTAAAAGCATCTCGTAAGACCACGCCATAAATAAACATGTTGGGTTTTTACCCTACTATAGCCAAAACATTTTTATCAAAATCCTCTGATATTATAATAGTGTCTGTATACAAATACTCATTCAAAATTGCTGAAATTGTTACATGATTAAATTCCAGCATGCTAGCCACAAAATGGGTTCTAAAATCAAAACCGTACAAGGCACGTAGAAAGAATGGATTTCCATCGAATGACTAGGCACTGGGGTACCACCTGTCACAGTACCAGGTCCAGATCAGCGTAACGAGGATCCACCCTAAATCCCCTGCAACACAAGACCAGGACTACCCCTTACTGGATAATCTCGAGTAAGATCACCCCACAGTTGGGATCAGCAACCGCACCACACAGCCGGAAAAAAAGGGACATCTAGACAGGGATGACCTCACCTTAATGGGCGCGACCCACTTAGCCTTGCTGTATAACCCCTGATTTCCAGTCATTCTCGGTTGATGAGGCTCGAGGCTAAGCGTTACCTTTTTAGAACATTTCACTAAGAATGCTCATCGTCCTCCTAACAATGTTCTGAAAGCATTCATCCATACAAGTACATTCCGAATTCGAACAGAACCGAAGGCACTGCTCCTACTACATCCATTTTGGAATCACCTTCGGGATTAATAGCGATAAGCCCTTGCACTTCTCTGCTCCATCTTCGACTCCAAGCTCTTCTCTTCATCATGAAAACGTACTCGTTGGATCGAATTGGTTTTCGGATCACAAATCCGATCTCGGTCTCTTCGAAACGACGTTCACTATTTTCCAGTTAACTCAACCCCGGTTCTTTAGGAAATACACAGACGAAGATAAGATCGGAGTTCAGCTCCTAACCGTTAGTGGACGGATTTCCTTACCAACGTCCTAGAAGAACAAATGAGATTATACGTACAGTATAGCACCTCGAACGGTAACCGTACCATATAATTCTCATACCTCTTCTAGATATTTTCAAAGTTACATTTGGGTCTAGATTTGACAGTCGGTTATTTAATTATCAAATAAACAAACAATTCAACCAATTATTTCATTTCAACTGAAAACACCAAGTCTTTTAAAACTTAGATTTTATAATTTAAATCACTTTTCTCAAAAATATATACTTAAAACATTTTAAAATAAAACTACTTCAAATCACTTTACTCAAAATAATGATTATGAAATTCTATAATAAATTTCCAAGTTAAATTTTAAGTCACAACTATTTTTAAAATAAAAGTTATATATAAAGTGTAAATATTAGAAAATTTCTTTTAGAAACATAATTCCAGTTCAACCTTTAAAATAATTACTATTAAAATTAATTTTTATCGATTTATTTTGAAATTCTAAAACAAGTAAAAATAATAAATTTCTCTAAAACATCCTTTTTAAAACAATTTTCAAAATTTAAACTTATACTAATAAATTCTTTTGGAAAATATACCTGGCTATCAAGTAATACACTTCCATTTCAGAATAAACCAAAGAACATTTTTATAAATCCTACTCGATTTATATCAACTCAAATTTACGTCTCAATCCCGTAAATTTCTTCCCACGCTTCAAAAATAAACACCTTTCCCTTCTCTTGAAAATCACTTTCAAAATATATACTTAAATTATTTTAAATAAGTTACTAAATTTTTTATTCAAAATAATACTTTTGAAAATCTATAAAAGTTTCCTAAGTATCTTAAATCAAAAATTTCCTTTTAACATAAAGTTATTATATCAAATATGTATATTATAATTTCCTTTGGAAAACAAAATACTAATTTATCTTTAAAATAATTAACCATATTTACTTAAATAAACATTTAGTTTCCTTAAAAAAATAATTAAAAATAATAATTTTTCTAAATCATTCCAAAGCACATTTTTTAAAACTTCTAGTTTATGCTCCGAAAGCTCTCCTTTGGAAACATACTTAGTCTTCCAGGAACAATACACTTCCCGTCTTTTAAAAATAATCTCACCTTTATTTTTAAAATGTTTTGTACCTTTCTTATAGAAATTCCCACTAGAAATCTATCTTTCAAATTTATCCACTGATAAATATTCCACTTTATTTATAAACTCAGTTTATAAATTTTCATTCCTTATTTCCTTTTAAATTACAGTTTCAAAAAACACTTAATAAATCCCAAACCAATTTCCTGAATTTAATTTCCTTAAATTCATTACTTAAAATTTTTATTTTCATTTCATTTAAAACCCAATTCATTTTATTTTAAATATCAGATTATATTCATCCAACCATAACACTACACAAAAAAAAACCCAAACTAATCTATCACGGGATATCAATAAAATACAACACAGATTATGACGATAATTTCTATATTGTGAGGAATCCAGTTGGATCCCTCCAACCAGTTTTCCCTGTATTCACAGATGTTAGTACACAAATAAATATTGATCCAATCTGATAAAAAATTTCACATTCAACCAATCAATCATTTAAATTTTAACTATTTAAATTAAATGGCATCCAGATGTGAGTGAGATTAACTCACCTTGAAATCGTCGAGCTTTTCAATTTTAAATCAAATCGAGCGCCTTCGATTTAATCTAGAATTTTCACTTGCTCCGATCGTTCATAGATCTGAAATATAGCATAGAGTTCCTCGCTACGGTTCCGACGTCGCCAATTGCGTCGAATTCTGACAACGTATGCATCAGTTATAAATTATTATAGTTTGAACTATAATTTAAAACAATTTCCGTTTATTATTATCATACCAAAGAAGATCATGACTGCACATGCCTAGAATAAATCGTGGCCATACACATGCATCTCCTACATCGCGAAACAGGTTCTCAAAAAAAAACCCATAGCCGCCAAAAATCCAGCAATTAACACTACCAAACCGAGACCCTAGGAGATGATCGAAGACTGCCACAACGAAGAGCATCTTGAATCCACCATCCACCAAAGTATCAATGGACTCGGTCACCTCTACGTGACGCGACAACCCTTCACACGCGCTTGGAACTCGGTGGCCTCCTGCCTTCCATGCTTCACAAATCTCGATCGCGACCATATAGATTGAAAGCCCTTGCCAGGCTCTACGATCTTCATGTTGGGGAAAATTGGTAAAACTCGATGGATGGTGGTGGATTTGAGGTGGAAGGTGATTAAATTTTGGCCATAGATTTGTCGAGTGGCGACTGAAAAAAAGAGAGCTAGGGTTTGGCCATACAACCCATATATATATATCATTTATAAAAATATTATTTTATTAATATTCCCAAATTTTAACGAGCTTTTACAAACGAACTCCGAATCAGACATTCTGCCGGTCGATTACAAGGTTTTACCCTTATTCCGAACGCAATGGAACATGTTTCGGGGCCCAATTCAACCATATGTGGAAGATAGCTTTTTGAATCGATTCAAAATATTAAATTTTCGATTTTAATTTCAATGCGTTTCTCACCTGTTCGAGCTAACGGTAACTCCAAACGTTCCAAAATTTGAAACCCGACAATAATACAATATTATGGATCCAATGGAATTGGTTTTGTCGAATTCTGAGACTGTGCCTCGAAAGGCTATTTTAACTCGTCGATTAATTCGAACGATTTTCAAAATCGTCGAAATCATTTAAAATTTCACTTTTAAAATTTTACTAACTTAATTATAAATCAATAGAATCTATAATCACATTAGAAATCATTCCGATTCATTTCGAATGAAAATTTGATTATTATATTAAATTCATTATTAAATTAATATAAAATTCCAATTATTAAACTAATCGATTTTGGATTCCACCCAAAGGCCCAATATTATAATTCAAACCCAACTAGACTTAAAATAAATTTTAGAAACTATTTTCATATCTATATACAACCAGATTCACCAACCATCCCAATTTCGAATATAAAAATTGTTATTTATCCAAATCCAATTGAATTACCATATTTGAAATTTAACTAATCTTAATGATTTAACCAAAATTTTCTTATTTCAAATCGAATTATAGTTCACATTCAACATTTAAAATGAATTAAATGTTCAAAATTTAACGACCAAAATTCCGAGTCGTTACATTCCTCCCCCCTTATAAAAATTTCGTCCCCGAAATTTGCTAAGATAGGAAAAATGCTTCCACATCCATTAATTTACCCCAAATTCACTTAATTAAAACTCACATTCACTTCCGAAAACTTATATCTCAATTCCGAAACCATTCGTTTTATCTTTAACCCAAAAGCTTTGTTTACAGCACCATTTCAAAATGCAACTTTCTAGTTAACCCAAAACTTTCAAAACTCTCAAAAAATTTCTAACTCCCAAAATTTTTGAAATTTTTTGACAGCATTTTCTTTGTACGGAGAGTGTTTACGATATCACAATAGACATAAATATATATATATATATATATATATATATATATATATATACATCGACCCGCATGGTCGGAAAGCAAAATATACCACAATATATTATCATTTTCCAATTTTATTGCGTAGGCGTACCTTTTGATTAGCATTTTGAAAGCAAGCGGCTAATTATATTGCATTTACACGCTCCAACTCTATCGATTGTCTTCCTTACCTATACTTACTCAAACATGCACGTAAGTTTTCAATAATATGAGATTTTAACAACCTTTCATTCATTAATTTTAGCCAAACACAACAATTGCATAGCCTAAACAACAAATTTCATAATTCAACATGTTAACCATCTTTTTTAAGCAATCACAAGGTTTCACCATTATTTTTAATTCCCTTCATAAATCCATATCTCATTTTATTCCACTCGAATAATTTACATCCAAGTTTACTATTCTCAATTCATATTTACCACAACCAATTCATATTTATACCAATTAATCTCATGTCCACAACACATTGGTTATAAGCCTTACTTACATAAATTTCACCCTTTCCAATTCCAAATTGATCAATTTACATCATATTTATAATTCACTTTCATTTATATGCAAATTCACTAAATTAAATTCCATCTCATTCCAATTTATTCAAAAACCAACTTATTTACTTCCTTTAAACAATTTACTTCCGTTTACCACAAAACGACTAATTTTCTATGCAAATTTAAATGTTATTCATGCAATAACCATTACTTAAGCTTATAACCATTTTAAATTAATTCCACCTCAATTTATATTAATTTTATTCAATTCTGCATTGTTCACAATCCAAACATTCTTATTTCATTGCAATTATTAAATTAGATCCTTACCCTTGCATTTCCATTTCCATTTCATTAACCATACAGGTTCATTCAAGATCAATTCATGGGTTTGACAACAGACATTTCACAATCTTCTTAAGTTATCACAATTCTATTACATCCTATTTTTTTTTCTTACATCAATTTTTTTTTTCTTTTTTTTCCATTTTAATTCGATTCTCATCTAATCAAATTCCAATCTATTTTAATTTTATTCACCTTCTCAATTCATTTCTGAATTTATTAATAACATGACCATCCCAATTATTCTAAACTAGAACTGGGTTTTATTTTGCTTTTTCAAATTTTTACAAGCTACCAAAATTTTATTCATCCCATTACTATTTTCATTTAATTTATCTTATGCAAAATTCATCTTCAAACAATTATTTTGAATTTAGTGGAGTGAGAATTTATTTCATTTAATATCATTTCAACTAAATTAAATTTTCTTTCAATTCAATTCTTTTCCAAATTTAATTCAAGTCCAACTAAATTTTATTTAGCCAACTAAAATTCATTCCATTTCCTTTACTAATTTAAATAAGAACTAATTCCATTCAATATTATTTACAACACAACTGAATTTTGATTTCAACTCAATCCAAAATCAACTCAATTCCTCTAATTTAAGTTAAATCCAATTTTTATTTCTCCATTCCTTTTAAAATTTTTACTGTCTAATATGTAAGTCCAAAAACTTGTTTACTAACCCAAGTCCATTCACCTTTTTATATTTCACTTTGCCTTACCTTACTTCACATTTCATAGGATTTAAATTTTGAATTTCCCATAAAATGCCAACCATTTTATTTTGGTTTTACAATTCATTTCTATATTCATAAGTTCCCTAACTTATTTACTTAAAATCTTACATTGCTCATATGAGTCTATTTACATTTTATAATCACAACTCAAGATTATATGTAACACTTAATAACTTAAGGGTATAAATTTACATTACACAAATTATAACCCACAATTATATAATCATTTTACATTTCAACTGTATATCTAATTTAATTCAATTTCAATTTCAATTTTAACTTGTCTCAAGTTAAATTCAAATATATTTTATTCACTTCCATACACTCAAGTTAAATTTTAATTCCAAGATTAAAATTTCAAATTTCCTTTCTTATTTATCAACTTCACTTTATAAGTTCAATAGTTGATTCATTTTTAACTTTAAATATTATTTAAATAGAATTTTCCATAATTCAATTGTTCGGTTTTATTTCAAAACCATTTTGAAATAATAATCAACACATACCCACTTGGTATATCAAATCAAATCTCCGGATTTCAAAACAACTTGTTTTTACAAAAACAAATTTTCCCCTTTGAAATTTTTAAAACAACTTGTATACCCAACAAGTCCAACAAATATCATAACCAATCTCTAGCAATCCATCATTTTAGAAACTCGAAAATACTGATGATGTGGCCATCACCATCAGGATTATTTTCCATCGACTGAAGTGTGTTCAGTGCTTCCTTACTACCACAAATTCCTTTCAAAACAATTTCCATTCAAAAATATTTCCCAAAATAATACTCCATCATTTCCTTCAAACATTTTGGAAAACATTTCAAACATTCCCAAGATTTTAAATTCCTAAACTTTTTGTTTAAATTCATTTTAAACACTTTTCAAAATTTCTAGGATTTAAATTCTGTTTTAAATCAAATTTTAGTTTTATCCCTTTGTATAGATTATATTTATATAATTCTGTTTGGTTATAGACCATTTCAAAATTTAGATCAAATTTTAGATTCTTATTTGATTATAGTATTAACACCCAAACATCCATATATATATAATAATTTCAGAAAATTATTTTCTTTTATATCAAAATATAATTTTGGGTAAAGTTATTTCATTTACCCACTTTAAAACAATACTATGTCGGTTTATCTTGGTTAAGAGTTTAGAAACCCCAATCGATATGGTTGTACTTCCCGTACTGACCAGAATTCATAAACACTCAACCGATAACTCAACACAGTATAAATTTTTTTTTATATTCACTAACAAATATGCTCTCAATGCTATTAATACACTCAACTCATTATAGAGTACTATTGACTCTTTTTCTAATGAGTAATTTCCCCACCAGAGCCAAGGTTAACGCCAACCTAAGCCCTGATACCAACTGTCACGACACGTCCTTCTCGATCCTCGAAAATCGATACAAAATATGCCATAATATAATATGCCGACGATCTAGTGCCGAAAAGACAGATTGTTGAGGAAAAAGAAAGAAAATAGAAGGAAGAAGGAACTAAACAATAACATAATCTCACAATCGCAGCGGAACAAAATATAATAGTTAATAATAGATCTTTACACAAAATGAAAACATATCTATTTTCTATATACATCATCAGAGTAACACACAGTCAAAACAACAATTACCAGCCTGGTAGTTATATAGCCTGCCACACAACTTGCTGGCAATTCAACAATCACAGCAGCGGAAATAAAAAAATACGGGTAATACGCTCGGAATCCAGCTCCTCTCTTGATCACCTAAGCATCCCATCCTGTATTTTATAATTCTCGGTCTGACCCGAGCATTATAATGAAATAACATCCGAGTCAGTCTAGAATACCGTCGTGATAAAAATACGCCCAAATTGATTATTAAAGTTTCAAAAATCCTTTGAAAATCAAAAGCATCTCGTAAGACCACGTCACAAATAAACATGTCGGGATTTTACCTTATGACAGCTAAAACGTTTTTATTAACATCCTTTGATATTATAATAGTGTCTGTATACAAATACATATTCAAAATAGCTGAAACTTTTACATGATTAAATTCCAGCATACTAGCCACAAAGTGGGTTCTACAATCAAAACCGTACAAGGCACGTAGGGAGAACGGATTTCCAACGAATGATTAGGCATTAGGGTACCACCTGTCACAGTACCTGGCCTAGATTAGCGTACCGAGGATCCATCCTAAATCCCCTGCAACACAAGACCGGGACTACCCCTTACTGGATAATACCGAGTAAGATCACCCCAAAGTTGGGATCGGCAACCGCACCACACAGTCGAAAAAAGGGACATCTAGACAGGGATGACCTCACCCTAATGGGCACGACCCACTTACCTTGCTTCATAACCCTTGATTTTCAGTCATTCCCGGTTGATGAGGCTCGAGGCTAAGCGTTACCTTTTTAGAACATTTCAACTAGAATGCTCATCGCCCTCCTGACGATGTTCTGAATGCATTCATTCAGACAAGTCCATTTCGGGTTCGAACAGAACCGAAGGCACTACTCCTACTACATCCATTTTGGAATCACCCTCAGGATTAGTAGGTATTAGCCCTTGCACTTCTCTGCACCATCTTCGACTCCAAACTCTTGTCTTCATCATGAAAACGTACTCGTTGGATCGAAGTGGTTTTCGGATCACAAATTCGATCCCGGTCTCTTCGAAATAACGTTCGCTATTTTCGATTAACTCAACCTCGGTTCTCTAGGAAATACACAGACGAAGATAAGATCGGAGTTCACCTCCTAACCGCTAGTGGACGGATTTCCTTACCAACGTCCTAGAAGAACATACGTGATTATACGTATAGTATAGCACCTTGAACAGTAACTGTACCATATAATTCTCATACCTCTTCTAGATATTTCCAAAGTTATATTTGGGTCCAGATTTGAAGTTGGTTATTTAACTATCAAATAAACAAACAATTCAACCAATTATTTCATTTCACCTGAAAATATCAAGTCTTTTAAAACTTATATTTTATAATTTAAATCACTTTTCTCAAAAATGTATACGTAAAACATTTTAAAATAAAACTACTTTAAATCACTTTACTCAGAATAATGATTATGAAATTTCTATAATAATTTTCTAAGTTAAATTTTGAGCCTAAACTATTTTTAAAATAAAAGTTTTATATAAAGTATAAATATTAAAAAATTTCTTTTAAAAACATAATGCCAGTTTAACCTTTAAAATACTTACTATTAAAATTAATTTTTATAGATTTATTTGAAAATTCTAAAACAATTAAAATAATAAATTTCTTTAAAACACCATTTTTAAAACAATTTTCAAAATTTAAACTTATACTAATAAATTCTTTTGAAAAATATACTTGGCTTTCAAGTAATACACTTCCATTTCATAATAAATCAAAGAACCTTTATATAAATCCTACTCGATTTATATCGACTCAAATTTACGTCTCAATCCCGTAAATTTCTTCCTACACTTCAAAAATAATCACCTTTTTATTTTTAAACACATTTCCCTTCTCTTGAAAATCACTTTCAAAATATATACTTGAATTATTTTAAATAAGTTACTAAATTCTTTATTAAAAATAATACTTTTGAAATTCTATAAAAGTTTCCTAAGTATCTTAAATCAAAATTTTCCTTTTAATATAAAGTTATTACATCAAAAATTTATACTAAAATTTCCTTTAGAAAACATAATACCAATTTACCTTTAAAATAATTAAATACCATAATTACTTAAATAAATATTTATTTTCCTCAAAAAATAATTAAAAGTAATAATTTTTCTAAAACATTCCAAAACACATTTTTTTAAACTTCTAGTTTATACTCCGAAAGCTCTCCTTTGGAAATATATTTAGTCTTCCACGAATAATTAACTTCCTATCTTTAAAAGTTAATCTCACCTTTATTTTTAAAACGATCTATACCTTTCTTATAGAAATTCCATTGGAAATCTATCTTTCAAATTTATCCACTGATAAATATTCCACTTTATTTATAAGCTCAGTTTATAAATTTTCGTTCCTCCTTTCCTTTTAAATCACAGTTTCAAAAACACTTAACAAATCCCAAACCAATTTCCTGAATTTAATTTCCTTAAATTCATTACTTAAAAATTTTCTTTTCATTTCATTTAAAACCCAATTCATTTTATTTTAAATATCAGATTATATTCATCCAACCATAACACTGCACAACAAAATACCCAAACTAATCTACCACATGATATCGATAAAATACAACATAGATTATGACGATAATTTCTATATTGTGAGGAATCCAGTTGAATCCCTCCAACCTATTTTCCCTGCATCCACAGATGTTAGCACACAAATAAATATCGATCCAATTTGATAAAAAATTTCACATTCGACCAATCAATCAATCATTTAAATATTAACTATTTAAATTAAATAGCATCCAAATGTGAGTGAGATTAACTCACCTTGAAATTGTCGAGCTTTTCAATTTTAAATTAAATCGAGCGCATTCGATCTAATCTAAAATTTTCACTTGCTCCGGTCGTTCATAGATCTGAACTATAGCGTAGAGTTCCTCGCTGCGGTTCCGACGCCGCCAATTTCGTCGAATTTTGACAACGTATGCATCAGTTATAAATTATTATAGTTTGAATTATAATTTAAAACAATTTCCTTTTATTATTATCATACCAAACAAGATCACGACCGCGCATGCTTGGAATAAATTGTGGCTGCACACATGCATCTCCTACATCGTGATAAGTTTCTCAAAAAAAAATCCATAGCCGCCAAAAATCCAGCAATTAACACGACCAAACCGAAACCCTAGGAGATGATCGAAGACTGCCACAACGAAGAGCATCGTGAACTCCACCATCCACCAGAGTATCATTGCACTCGGTCACCTCTACGTGATGCGACAACCCTTCATACGCGCTTCGAACGCGGTGGCCTCCTGCCCTCCATGCTTCACAAATCTCGATCACGACCATATGGATTGAAAGCCCTCGCCAAGCTCTACGATCTTCATGTTGGGGAAAATTAATAAAACTCGATGGATGGTGGTAGATTTGAGGTGGAAGGTGATTAAATTTCGACCATAGATTTTTTGAGTGGCGGCTGAACAAAAGAGAGCCAGGGTTTGGCCGTACAACCCATATATATATCGTTTATAAAAATATTATTCTATTAGTATTCTCAAATTTTAACAAGCTTTTACAAACGATCTCCGAATCAGACATGCCGCCAGTCGATTATGAGGTTTTACCCATATTCTGAACACAATGGAACATGTTTTGGGGCCCAATTCAACTATATGTGGAAGATAGCTTTTTGAATCGATTTAAAATATTAAATTTTCGATTTTAATTTCAACGCGTTTCTCACCCGTTCGAGCAAACAGTAACTCCAAACACTTCGAAATTTTAAATCTGATAATAATACAATATTACGGATCCAATGGAACTGGTTTTGTCGAATTCCAAGACTGTGTCCCGGAAGGCTATTTTAACTCGTCGATTAATTCAACTATTTTCAAAATCGTCGAAATCATTTAAAATTTCACTTTTAAATTACTAACTTAATTATAAATCATATAGAATCTATAATCACATTAGAAATCATTCTGATTCATTTCGAATCAAAATTTGTTATTTGCATTATTATATTAAATTCCATTATTAAACTAATATTAAAATTCCAATTATTAAACTTACATCGACTTTGGATTCCATCCAAAGGCCCAATATTATAATTCAAATCCAACTAAACTTAAAATAAATTTTAGAAACTATTTTCATATCTATATACAACCAGATTCACTAATCATCCAAATTTCGAATATAAAAATTGTTGTTTATCCAAATCCAATTGAATTGCCATATTTGAAATTTAACTAATCTTAATGATTTAACCAAAATTTTCTTATTTCAAATCAAATTATAATTCACATTCAACATTTAAAATGAATTAAATGTTCAAAATTTAACGACCAAAATTCTGGGTGGTTACAAATAGGGGGAGCTTGATCATAACACATTGAACATATTTACTAGGCACAAAATCTTATATATGTTTGTTATCATCAAGAAGGGAAGATTGTGGAATACAATAGTTTATGATATTTATTTGATGATAATACACACACGCGCGCGCGCGCGCACACACAGATATATATATATATATATTAAATGTGTTTATTATAGTACCATTGCAATACCATAGAATGAAATAAACAAATAAGAATTTTAATTAAACAAATATTATATTCATAATTTCATTTGAACAAATTTACTGCATTTCAATTTCAAATAGTATACGTTTATTACATAGCTTCCATATATTTTACACCTTCATATTCAACTCTATGTTTCACTCTCATATATAACCCACCCTACACAACTCACTCACTCCTCACGCTCAAATTTGATGTTTTATCTTTTAGCTCCAGTTGCTTTTCCAATCTTCTACTTTGCAAATAAACAACAATGCAATAAAAAACAAAATGAAACAAAACTGAAATTTAAAAAAAATAAGAATGTGGTTAAATATAATATTGCCTTAGTTAATTGGGTTGTTTGTTTTCATATTTTAAAACTGGAACCCAAAATAAATGTACATGAGCAACATATGACATGCACAACACTGTGTATGCCATAAGACTATGAACACACACGAAAAGCACTTAAAAACAATAAATTTCAGGGACAAACGCAAAGGTGCAGACATGATTTAGCTCAACTCAAATGCATCGGGTAGTGTACATAGGGTCGAGAACATATGGCGCAACAAACTGAAATGAAGTGGCATGCATATACAAGTGCATGTAAAAACAGCAGTTCTCAATATAGTGGACACGCGATAAAGGGAAATACAAGTGCACACATAAAAGAGCGAACCAAAATCAAGGCAGTAAAAAACAAAACCAGATTAGGCATAAGTACAACAAGGGTAAGTATGCACCAGCAAACCAAGTCCAATATCACTGTCACAACAAGTTTAGTAATGGTGAAGTACATAACAAAGCACCATGAACATGTACAAGCAAAGTCATAAACTGAGTGCATATGTGGATAAATTCAAAAGTCAGTAAATAAGTGATGTAGGCAATGAAGTGCACAAGCATCTCGACCAAAACCAGAAACAAAGCAGTGAAACAAACATGTACAACCAAGTACATTCATAGTTCAAATACAAGTGCATACACACAAGTGCAGTAATCATAAACAAGATTAATGTCATTTGAACTGACATATAAGAATAGTAATTCGACTGGAAATCGATGAAACAGGAATGAAAAAAGCACACAAGGAAGTATTTCAGAAGCAGCAAAAGAAAGAGACGGTTCACGCACACACACACACATGTATGTATATACATGGAATATCAGGCAAACACATCAGCCTCGAGATACAAGTAGCAAAGCAAAGAAACTCTAAGGAACCAGGAGATACACAAATGAATAACAGGCAAAAATAAATCATTTCACAAGGATGACATAGCTAGCATATCTCTAGCAAATGCAAATCATATTTAATCAACATTGAGTATCAATTTAGGCTCATCAACACCATAACGAATCAATAAGCTAAACATGAACTAAATCCGTCCATAGTATGAATTCACCAATAACAAAATATATTTAGAGAAGCACAACAAAGCAACAAAGTCGACAATGATAGTCCAATATTAGACAAGCATGGTTCAGTAGAATTTGAATAAGTCAAAAATGTATATTCAAGTTTAAAAAAAATCAACCGATAGAAAAAGATATATTCAAATATATATCAGGACTTGAGCAAATCAAGTAATGTCAACCATCCGATCAGAAATCAAAGGTAAAAAATTTACTTAAAAATTCAATGCAAAATACTCAAAGCAAATATATTTGAGAATATAGGGAATCAAACCCTTTATAAACCCAAAACATCAAGGGAAAAAGTGATGTCAATTTCAAATAAAAATTAAAAAGGGTCAAAAATTGAAAAACATACCAAATCGACCGCAATCAACTCGACGTTGAAGCAAATGAGATTAAATCAAAGCAACAAGATTGATCGAAAAAGCAACCATGGTGAATAATTTACTTGGATCAATTGACAAGTAAACTCGCCATCTTTGAACAAAGGTAGAAACCCTAATTCTGAATGAAAGAGGAACGACCTTGAACAAAATAAAAGAGAACGGACACAAAAGAATTATCTTCCTATTTTTCTTAGTGTTATCCGACATTCTAGCCTGGCTATATCAAGATGATTGCATGAGTTAGATCGATTGCCACCAAGGCCGACGATTCCAGAGTGATGATTGTGGGACCTCGAAGTCAAGTACAAATTATCATATAAAGTCAGGATTAAAGGGATTTGATGGATGTACGATATAGGATGCTCAAAGCATGGAATATAGCTCAATGGATGGAAGGGATCGACCTAGGTTGGCTCGTTAAGAGGGATCGGCATACTTCATGAAGGAGGGGTTGACATGATAAAGATACAAGTGCATTCTTGCATATAATGATCAATATCACAAGATCTACGGGTCAAATCCCTATGAAATTTGGAGAGCAAGGTAAATGTATCCTAGAGAACCTACCCTAGGGATCGCACGTCAAAAGGACAACATTGGAGGGATTGGCATGTATCCCTTGGAAGGGACTAGCAAAGTGCAGTGCACAAGTAATGTTGAGTTAAAGATCAAGTAATAACTGGAGTTCCAGTGATCCAAACGATGTAAAAATTGGGGGTTAAAAATATTTTAGCATGATGAAGCCCCTTTAGGGATCACTTCCCAAAATTCAACCAAAAAAAATATTGGTACAATCCCTCCACTTTGGGAATTGGGCCTAGTGATCCCTCTAGTGGCCCATGTAGATTGGAACGTCCTTCAAGCGAAATTTCAAAGAGATAGGTGGTCGTCTTCATTTATAAATACTGGCCCGATGGGTCATTATGAGGATGTTTACGCTACTTATTACTCTAGACTCTACTATAATCAAGTGTTTTGCTATTTTCTACTGCTGTAGTCAGATTTATAAGTGATTAATAAAGGATAATCTTTAAAGTGGACATAGGCATTCAGTGCTGAACCATTATAAATCTTTGTGTCTCTTATAATAGTTGATTCTCCGTTACTTGTTGATTTATCTACTCAGTTTAATATATTTTTTCTTCACTTACTCTTTTATAAAATACTATTCTTGTGTGTTTGTGACCAATTTAGTTCCAAACATTTTGGTGCTTTCACTGAGAACCTTGATTCTCAACTTGCTAAGATCCCTTTGTTGCTACCGAATTGGATAAATCCTCCGAAAGAGATCTACAGTTATCTTCAAAAAGTTGCTAATACTACTCAGATTTATAGAAATCTAAGCAAGGCTATAAATAGTGGTGAGACATAATAGATTTACTTCTCAGAACTTGAAAGGAAATGAGAATGCTAGCATTCAGCAAGGAGACCCAGGCAATAAATGTGAATGCTAAGTCGGTTGAAGTTTAGAATCCCACTGATTCTATTACATGTGCTTAATTTCATAATTTAATGAGAGAGCTGATAGACAACCATCAACAATTAAATCAACAAATTCAGACAATTATCAACTTGATGAACCAAATCAATCAGCAGCAGTGGGGGAATGCTACGAGGGATCCCACTCCTTATTCGACATTAGAAAGTACTAGCTTATCAGATGAATATCACAAGCATAGGCATCATAGGATAGAAGAATATCGTGCAGAAACTTCAAAGCATCACCTGGCAGACCATCGTGGTGCCAGGACCGATCGGTGCCGATCCCTCTATAGGGATCCATACTGATCCCTCTTCTAGAGGAGGGATTCCTCCCATACACCTTAGGAATCAAGGTGGAACTGCTTCTGTTGGTTTGGATGATGGAGTTCGATTGGATCAGACTAGGTACCTCCCTGAAATGATGATGAAATGAATGTATTAGATGCGCATTGGGAAGATGGTGAACAAGAAGGCATGAAATGGCCTGCAAATATCGACTGGATCATTCAAGTGAGGTGGAGTACGACCACTACTTGGCACCAACCATCTAAATGTTAAACTTATCAGCAATGATCAAACAGTTGGTAAGAGAGAGCTGAGGCTTGACTAACGATGATTGGGAATCTCAAGAAGCCATACCCCATAAACTAATAATTTTTTAATTGCGGAATATCCAAGGAGGTTTAACATGACATCAATGCTCGCCTACGAGGCAAAAACCAACCCTAGGCAGCATATCATGAGATACAAATGGCTGATGGGTTCTGCGCAAGCGGATTATGCGACGAAGTGTAGATGCTTTTCCATAACTCTCTCTGGAATAGCGACAATATTATTCACAAGACTACTCCCATGATCAATTTCTAGATTCTATGATTTGGAAATTAAGTTTATGGAGCAGTTCTAAATGCAAGCGACTTATCCCAAAGATGTGATGTCCCTATCCTTCATGTTTAGGCTCCAGGAGAGTCGTTGAAAGGTTATTTAGAGAGATTTCATACAGTTGTTATTGTTAACAAGAAATCTTATCAACACCCCAAAATTGTGTTTTGGATTGAAGTTTGTCCTTTAAGTAGATGAAGAGGATTGGAAGGAGTTTATACTTCTTGATTTTCCTTTTTTATTTAGTTGCAGAAGTAAGAAGTTATTCAGTTAGACCTTTCGACTCAGTCGAAAGGGTCGGATTTTCCCTTATTAACCTTTTGATCTTGTTGAGGTAGATTGGCTTTCCTTTCGAAGGCTCACCTTTTGAAATAGTTGGGATACCTTATATGGGGTTTTTCTTGGTAGGTTTCGACCTGGTTGAAGGTCTTTGTTATTGTGTGTCTAGGACTTTATCCAAAAATTTGAGGCAGAGGTTTCGACTCTATCGAGAGCTAGGATGATTAAGTGTTAAGACTTGATCGAGGAATCTAGAGCTGGGGTTTCGTTGTCAAAAGCTATAGGATTAAATATCCTTGGTTTGATTGGAAACCTCAAATTGGAATGGATTGGAACTAGGTTTCAACCTTGTCGAAAGCTTGACCTCTTGGCACTTTGTATCAATCAAAAGTTTGGTTAAGGCTTGGTTTCATCCTTGTCGAATGCATAAATTCAAAGGAAAGTAGCTTGAAGCATGTAACTAAATTTATTTAAATCTGTAGAGTTTCGATTGTGTCGGCAGGCCTTTCGATGTAGGCAACACCTGAAACACAAGATTCAACCTAAGAAGAGCTTTAAAGACGGTAAAGTAATTTGAAATATTTGAGACTTCCCTTTCACAAGCTTAGAGAAAGACTTTATTGCTCCAAATCCCCAAATTTATTTTTTAATTAGGGTTACAACACTTTTGATTAAGCAAATATAAGTTTAGAATGGAAGAATCGGATCTCCCAAACCTGACCCCTTGGGTCTTCTTTATAGATGCAGTTCAGCATCTTTCGACCTTGATGCTTTTGACTAGGTCGACAGGTGGCTGCCGAATGACTCAAGTATGTTGCCGCCTTTTTCGAAAGGTATGGTTGTGCTTCCCTTCTTTTTTTTGCTTTTTAAGTGCTTCCTACTCTATCAATAGGCTTTGTTTTATGGTTTCGATGATGTTGGTTACGTCTAAGCTCTTGTTTCTGATTTGATGCGGAACCCTCCTGTATCACACTGGCTTCGACCGGTTCAAAGGCTTATCGTAGCTTTCGAAGTGGTTGTTCAGGACAATGCTCGCTTTTGCATGGTTTAAATGAAGGTGAAACCTTTGGTTTCGAAAGGTTTGGCGCATATGCAAAGAGCTATTCTTCATTGTCTTCGAAAGGTGCAGCTTTGACTCAATCAAAAGGTTATCATGCATATGAATGACCCAGTCGAAAGGTGGCTACCGAAGGGGGGAAGAGTGCTTTCGACTCCTTCGGAAAATAAGAACCCAATGAATCTTCATTGCAAAAACCCTTCAACACCTTCGAAAGGTCCTATAGCTTTGAAATCTAGGCGGTATCATCCTTCAACTCCTTCGAAAGGTCTAGCTGGACCTCTTCTCTCTTGTTCTCCTTTATTCTTTGCTTAAAATGATTTCGACTTAGTTGAAAGGTGGATTTTAGGAGTAACATTTGCCCCCTCTTGCGAAGGGATGCACTCGACTTTCTAAGTCATCTTTGTTAAAAACAAGAACCTTCTCGCCTCTTGGCCTTCCCACATGAATCTGGGACATCCATTCAAATTTTATCTAGCGCCTGATGATGCTTGCGACTTTTCTTATAAAGTACGATCTTCTTCTTCTTCCCCTTTCACCTTTTTTGTAAACAAAAATTCAAATACGAGTAAATGAACTCCAAAAATTATCAAATCTTTTTTTCCTGAATCAAAGATTAACCAGATTCAATTGTAAGTTTGGGATTATTTATGCTTTTGAAATTTTCGTATTCTTTTCTTTACTTTGTATGCTTCATGGTGGTTTGTTTGTATTTTCAGATCGTATAATCAGGATTATGGGTTAAACACTATTCATATTTACAAGCTTGTTTGATTCGAAAAGTTTATTTATGAGAGATTTCGTGATTCAGTTTCGTGAATCGATTGAATTATTTTTTCATTTTGAATTTACTTCAGTGTTTTTTGATTACCCTTACTTTTAAGATAATATGAATTCTTATTTCTAGTTTTGAAATTGAAAGTTGCTAATTCATGTTGAAATTCATCTTCTTATCAGGTTTGGTTCATTTGTAATAAGAAATTTTTAAACCTTGGAATTGCAATTGGGTTGGGGAAGACAAAAGTATCTTTTTTCTTCGCCCGGAAGTTTCAAGTGTACGGATGGAAAATTGGCACCATAAATGACCTTTCTACCCCTTCAAAAGGGATTGAGGCATTAACATGGGCTTTGCTTCCTTAGCCCATATCGATGGGGTTGAAAATTGTTGTAGCATGAATTTAATCATCCTTGTTGAAAGGCTATGTAGTTAAGTAGAGTGTAGTCACCCCTCTCGAAAGCAAGATATTTCGACTAAGTCGAAACCTTTTGTGCCAATTGCAATCCATTTTCTTTAGTTAACCTTCGAAACCATAATATCCTCTCGACCCTTTCAAATCTCTTTGTATCTAATGAGCTGAAAACCCTCCAAAGTTGTTTTTTCCCAACATTGTCGAAACTTTCAAAGTGCACATGAGTTTAACTTAGCACCTTTCGACTCAATGAGTATATAAGATTTGTACGACATTCGTATTTCTCTTAGGAAACCTAAGTCATTGGTTTCGACAGCGTCGAAGGGTCTTGTTATCTTGTTTATGAAATGTTTGTAGTATATATTTTTGTTTAACCTTTTAAGTTAACTTTAACTACTTTCCTTTTAACAACTTGGTTCTTATGGAGCATTCGACACTGTTGAAAAGTGCCAATTGAACAAATATCTCGACTCTTCCTTTCGACCTTGTCGAAAGCTCACTCTTTTTTTGGCTTTCAACACTGTCGAGAAGTATTTACTAAATGTTGATGTCCCTTTCCCTTTCAACTTTGTCGAGAGCTTGGTGACTTTGACTTTTAACTTAAATATGTTTTCAAAAGTTTGAAGTTGCATGTTTGGTTTTTGTCTAAGTTATTTAAGTACGTTTTTACTAATTCTTGAAGGAATGCTACATTCATAATAAACTCGAAAATTTTAACTGAAACGTTTTCACTTGGTAGAATCATGTGCTCTTCGAAGAAACTCGACGCCATTTCAAAGCATTCCTTAATATCTTCACAGGATGAGGTCGAAGCCATCCTCAAAGACTTCGAAATTACTGGTGTGGAAGCTATTCCTTCCAAGGAAACATATACCATCAACTACCCTCCCAAAGGGTTCTTTTCTTACACTACCATCCACATATGGCACGGAGCTATCCAAATTTCTTTCTCACCTTGATATTGCTCCAATCCAGCTATCCCTAAATGTCTATACGTACCTCTTATCTCTAGAGCTAATGGCACTAGAGTCTGGACTCTTTTACTTAAATGCTAAAGTTCTGAACCATTTGACCTGATTAGTCAAACTAAACGCTCTCAATAGCCAAATATTCAGAGCGAATCCCTTAAAGAAGTTAATATCTGAGGGGGTTAATAAGTTCAAAGTCTGGGAGAACCAATTTTCTTTGTTCGATGTTTCCCGAACATCAGTGGGATCTTTTCTACTCCTTGTAAGTTCAAATTTTCATTATCTTCCTTCCATTTTGTTACTTCTTTTGTCTAATCTTCATCTTATATCACGTTCTCCTACCAAAGAACTTAATGAGGCGGACATAAGAATAGTGGAATCTTTAACCGCGGCCTTTAACAAGATCGAAAACCAATTGAGGTTGCTAATCCCATCTAACTTGAGGAAGCAATATCTTCTTCCCCTTGGTCAAAGGGTTTTGGGGCTACCCCCTTTGATCCAACATACATTAAAGGGAAAATGCTTCCTCTCCTTAGGAAATTCTGAACATTTTTCTCCTATGTCATCTATCTTATCAGACCACTTAGGTAAACTATAGGCACAACGTTTGTTTTCTATATTTATTGCTTTCTAAATTATTTTGTTGACTTGTAATCTGTTTGGGTCCTTACAGCTGCTTCTCAGGTTACGGTACCTGTTAGTGGTGTTGCTTCCCTTCCTACAACTTTTTAAGAAGGCCATTACAAGGAAGTTAATGCCATCGACCGTAGCGGAAACTCCTCTAAAGGCTGCTAAAATTATTGACATAGAGGAGGAGGATCGTTCATCTTTTGATAGAGCCTTGGAGAGCCCGACCATTGAAGTTCCTCAAGAAAAACTAGAGCAGACTGCTTCTGCCATTGATCCCCTCTCTCGCATTTCTGTTTCTGACCCTTCGGCTGCACTCGCTCAAATACAACAAGATTTGGAGATGACTCCTCCTCTAAGGCGTACTCCTCAGAGACCAACATGTTCTTCTCCTTCCGTCAATTTCGAGGAGATAGCTCAATCTATTTTGAATTCAGAGTCTTTCACTTCTATCCACCCGCCTTCTTCTGTTCTTGATTTGGCGGGGCATTACCGCTCTCCGATAGAGTATCAATTTTTGGTAAGTTTACTTCAATTATCTTTATCATCACTGGCTTTCTCTAAATCTCTAATTTGTGTTACATTTCTTCTTCTAGATTTCCAAGAGTTGGTTAACTCTGCATAAGCAAACATCCAAATCTTTCATTAAATCCTCCAAGTTCCAAGAGGAAATCTCTACTATAAAGGATTAAGTATCTTCTCTTTCTATGGTAAAGGATGAAGCAACCTTTGAACTGGAGCGGTTGAGAGCTTCACTCGCCCAGTCAGAATCTACCATTTTAAAGGAAAGAAAGGCTTGTCAATTCCTTACCGATGAGAACTTCGCTACGCGACTAACTTAAAAGATTCCGATGAGGAGAAGTCCCGCATAGGAACCAAAAATGCTTCCTTGAAAGAGAAGCTAAAGAAAACATGGCCTCCTTAAAACTTGCTGTCAATACTATCTTGAATGCTAAACAGCGAGTATCTTAGTTTCTTAGTACTACTCTAGGAGAGAATATGTTGAATTCCTGTGAAGAGGCTTTGATGCCCACTTATGTTGATAATTTCAAGAAGTGCCATGACCTAAGCTTCCCCTCACTTGGTTCTGCCCTTGTTGATAGAGTAATGGGAAAAATTAATCAAATGAAGTAGGGGGTTAACGCCACAGCAGAGGAGGAAATTGACGCCTCCAAAATTCTTTCTTTCGACATCCCCTTCGTAATGACCCGTAATTTTAACACTTTGAAAATGAGATATTTAATTATTTTAAATATTAAAATGTAGAATTTTCAAACTTAAATAATCAAGTTTTATACGTTAAATAAGAATGACAAACTTATTTTTGATATTGAATAAAGATTTTGTATTTCCATTATAAAATTGACAAAATTCGGATACCAATAAAGTAGGATAAATATTCATGAAATTTGTTTAAAGGATAAATAATTTATTTTAAATATATATAATCGATTTACAACTCATTTAATAATAATAGTAATTCAATTTATAATGGTTCGATAAATATATAAACTTATTTTATAAAAGTTGACAAATTTCATCGCATACCGATAAATCGATGTTGTATTTTTACAAATAGATTCAGATATTATTTTATATTATTTTATAAGTCAAATATACTTATTTTAATTATTTCAAGATAATAAGAAATTTATTTTGAAGTTTGGTTGACATGAATAAATAGTTTAACAAAAACGTCCAAATGTGACCGTAAAACATTTTATCGAAAATCAATGGTTTGTTCAAAATAATGTGCCACAATGTTGTCACACCTTTGTTAACATGTTTTAACATATATATATATATATATTAAACATTTTAATAACTAAATATGTTTATTTTTACTAAATAAAATTAGAAATCTTCTAGCAATCATTAGTAAAGTAAGTACGAATTAACAAAAGTAAATATCAAATCACATCAAATCAAAATCCAAAAAAACAGTTACTTTTCTTTACTTAATTTTTATGTGACTAAGGCATAAATTAAGAAGTGAAAGGATGATGTTAAGTATTGAAAAAAGAATGTTGCTTTAGGCTGAAGTAAGGATAGTTTGGTAATTTGGTAGGAGGTTATTTTGGTAAATTTACCACTTCTTTCTTTTTCTATAAATACCCACCTCCTTTTTCACTTTCATTCACATTTCTTCTTCTTTTTTTCTCAAGCTTCTTTACCTTCTTCCTCTTCTCTTTAATGGCTTCCATGCTATATTAAAAAATTATAAAGAAATAATGTTAAAATATTTAAAAAATATTCAAATGAAATCAATATTGATTCTCTTCAAATCAAACTCCCCTTTCTCCATATTTTACCTCTTCTTCCCTCGGCCATAACGTCTTCAAAATAGAACCAATATAAAAAATTATTTTTATCAAATTATGTATTTTTCAGTGGCTACAATTTTCATGTTGACCGGTTTGTCTCATTTTAAACTTAACCATGTCAACAATCCACTTCTTTCTAGTGCATTCTCTTGCCCAGTTTTTAAGCCAGATAATAGCCTATTTTGTTTTGATCATAACTTGATTATAACTGATCCAAATTAAGAAATTCTTCCATATAAAATTATAGTGGCAACAACTTCTATATTGATCACTTTTTCCACTTTTGAGGTTCGCTATACCTGAAACTCAATTCTTTGAAGTGCATTTTCGGGCTTCATTTTTGTTAATTCGAGAATGCCTCTTCTTAATTCTATCATATCTTCCTCCAAACTAATCAAAATCAAGTGAATATTTTTTTATATTGAAGAACAAATAATTTGAAACAACTTTTAGTTAACAAGTTTTTCAAATTTTAAGAGTGAGAGAGTCAAAAACAAGAGAGAATGGGTCTAATTTTGAGAATTCAAGGTCAAAGCTCTACCACTTCTTCTCTACATTTTTGGCCCACCTCCATCTCAATCCTCGGCCGATCACTTTAGAGGAAGGGAAAGTTGTTTGCTAATTTTTAAGTGGAGTAAGAAATAGTTAGTGAAGCATGGATTAATTCGAATGTTGGTAGGAAGTTAATCGCATTGGTTAATGGTGAGAAACTCTATTTAGCATCTCTTTTTATATATATATACATGTTTGATGTTCTGTTATGATTGCTATGGATGCTTATATATGCTTTGACCATCATGTATTGATTGTTTGATATGATTGTTAAATTGTTTTACCAAGTCACACTAATACACATCGATAAGCATAAAGGAAATCACTTTCCTTTGAAAATAAAATGGTGTATATGGAATGCTTTAACCTTTTGAAAATAGTTTTAAAGCGAGTTAGAAATGTTTTATAAACATTAAATATGTTTGAAGAAATAAAGAAATAAAATCAAGATTTCATCCTATATATTTTAAAATATGTCCAAAATAATTTTCTATCGCGGTTTTGCAGTTCGGAATCCAAAAAGGGTTTTCTTTATAACTGATATTTTTAAATATTTTAAAAATATGAAATAAATTCTAAAAATATTTTAAAATGTTTTAAAATATATTTAAGTTGAGAAGATGGATATCTAAATGATATAAAAGTCGTTTTGAAGAATGCAGCTTTTAAAATATATTGGCAATACTTTTCGCAGTAGTTTTTAATAACTTTTGAAACGTAGTTTTAACTTAACAATTCTTTTCTAAATCTTTGTGAATGATTTCAAAAGAATAGTTAAGTCATTTAAAGATGATTTGGAAGTTTTAATAAGAATTTTAATAAATGGCTAAGAGAAATTATGTGAGAAATGCAGATTACAGATCTTAAGGCTGGAATAACACTAGAGGAGGGAGGGGGGGTGAATATTATTTTATGAATTTTCTAAATCTTTTTGAAACTTATGTAATTTAATCACCAATAAATGCAATTAACAGACACAGATATAATCAGAGAATCAGGTATAGATGCAAACAATAAATAAAAGCAGTAAAGGAAAGAACACACCAGGATTTTATACTGGTTCGGAGTTATCCTACATCCAGTCCCGTACAATCATACAGATTTATTTTCAAAAATAATCTCCTAGATTACACCCTCGGTTTCAAGGATACGAGGTAAACCCTCCTATATTCGAGTCTGGGGCAAACTCTCTTGATGTAATCAGGCTACAAGATCACCTAATCGATTTCCGAGGTTACGATCACACACAATTGATTTCAAGGCTCAACCGCACCTTTTACTCAACAGATTTATTTATAAATGATCCTATAACTCTGAATGGCACTAAGATCTTATGGAGAGAATGGCAGAGAATCAAACAAAAGATAATCAAGTTTGATTCACTTGGTATTTCGGTAGAATATAGTTTAGGATTCTTTTGAATAAATGTGGAAGATGAAGAGAATGAAAATCTGATTATAAATTCGTTTAGAACTTCTGGTATTTATAGGAGAGCAACAGTCATATCTATTTGTGAAAGGATACGAAGAATAAACACTATTTAAAAAATTGAAATTTGAAAATAACGGACACCATGTCGACATGGGGGTTGATGTCTATCGACATGCTCACGGCAGAAATTGATGTTTTGATTTTCTTATTAAAATTGGTTTCTATATTTTGTTAAAACAATTTCTAAACTTTGTATATATATTTGAATATATTCTAAACATATAAAAGAGTTTAGAAAGTAATTTTTAATATATATAATCTTAATCTATAAAGTGATTTAAAATCTGACTATATAAATATTTTAAAGCTAAATATTTAAAACAAGAGATGGTTTAAAAACAAGGACAATTTTGAAATCAAAATATTAAAATGTTAAAATAGTTTTGAGGCTAAAATATTTGAAACCAAGAAAGATGCCTTTTTGAAAAGAAAGTTTTGAAAACATTTTTAAAAACAAGAGATATATTTTTGAAAAACATTTTTATAAAATTAGTGGATATCAAAATTGGACCACTATATGTTCCACTAGATATTGTCGTGGGCTCCATCCCTTTAACATGCTCGAAGTGGATTCCATTTCACGAATAAATTTCGAATAAAGATGTAAGTGTTTTCAAGAAGTTTTAACATAATTCTAGACTAACTACATTATCTTGTACTGTTTGAAATCTTGAACTCTTGATATCTTGATACTCATGAGTCTTCAATCTTGATATCTTCAGTCTTGAATCTCTATGTTTTACAGTCTTCATTCTTGGTACCTACATGTTTATATTGTGCATATACATATATATCCAAACCATAGCGTTAGTATTTATATTTGATAACAAGCTCTAAGGTTATTATCATCAAAACCATCATCTCAATGTCTAACAATCTCCCCTTTTTTGATGATGACAACCCATGTTTATAAAATATACTTCACCTTCACTATAACTCCCCCTAAAACTAATGACTCCCCTTTAATCTAAGCCTAACTATCCTATTTATATTTCTCCCTTTTTGTCATCAACAAAAAAAAACTTATCCTAAACTAATATAACTCCCCCTTAATCTAATACTATCCAAACTAAATACTAATAAGGAAGTATAATATGCGAAACAAAAATTATATATGATGTTATATATATATATATATATATATGTGTGTGTGTGTGTGTGTATATATATATGGAACATAAACACACAAACATATTGTAGTACATAAATTATAGAGTAACACTACTAACGAGAGTTTTTGACATTTGGTGGTTTGTTAATCGAATAATTTGGATAATGAAAACAAACGTTTCCATGTTGTTCGACTAAATTTCCATCTTTGTCAAAACATATTGCGCCTACGCAGACCACATTGTCATCTTCTTCCATATGTGCTTCTTCCTCTTCCTCTTCCTCTTCTTCTTCTTCCTCCTCTTCCTCTTCCTCTTCATTGTGCTCTAAGGCGTTATGCACTTGAATGTTGGGAGAATCTTCTTCAATCAAAATAGGATTTGCATGATTATTCAATAGGAATTTTTGCAAATTCTGAAGAATTTTTCCTTTCTTTTCTTGTTCTTTTTCCATCCTTGTTTGCACAACTTGAAGTTCAGTCAACATTTGCATGGCATCCTTCATAGATTCTTTAATCTTTACCACACATGCCAGTGTTGTGCGTTGGAATGGACCATAATGAGGAGAAGGGAAAGAACCGGCGTCATTTTGGTTTGATTTAGTGGAGGAGGCCATTAATTTTAGTTTTTGGTAGTTTATTACAGAGAAAGAGAAACGAGAAGACAGAATAATTCGAAATACATAGGTTTATATAACTACCAAACTGATTTTAGAGGGAAAGTTTTCAATATTTACCATTGTATGTCGGCAAGGGTGGTAGGGCTATGTCGACATATGTCAGAGAATTCATGTGACTCATATTTTCCTATATACTTTAATATATATATACATATATTATTTTTAATGTCTATATATTTTCTGGAGTAATATTAAATATAATAATAATGATACTCTTTCAATAAAAAATATTATAACATTAAAAATAAAAATAAACATAATAATAAAAAATTTAAAATTCAAACAAAACATAATTTCAAAAACAATCAAACAATTTTAAGTAAACAATTTTAACTAATATATTGTAAATGTGTACCTTTTTCTAGATTCGTATCTCCGAGATCATCGAAATCATGGATAGCCGTAAAGCACATATTTGAATTTTTTATCTTATGATCATCATTTCTTGAGGATGGGTCTGAGTTTGAATCTTCTTAGCAGTATACTCTCTCTTCCTTTTCTTTATATAATCATTGCTTGTAGGAAACTTTTGCTTATCAGGGTGTGGACAGTCTCTTCTGAGATGGCCTGGTTCGTCACAGTTGAAACATTTGACGTGGTTTGGTACTTCATTATGATTTCTAGAATTCCTGTGATCATTCTTTTTTGAAGTTGTTCATCTTTTTGTATCTTAGAAACTTTCGAAAATTCCTTGTCATGAAAGCTATTTCTTCATCATCATCACTTCCCGAGTCTGATCCATCTGTTAATGCATTGAACACAATTGACTTCTTTTAGAATGCCTTGCTATCTCTTCTCCCTTGCATTTGTACCTCAAACGATATTAGATTTCCAATCAATTCTTCAATCTTTCAAGTACTCATATCATTTGCTTCTTTGACTGTAAGAGTTTTCTGATCCCATTTCGGAGTAAGAGAATTTAGAATTTTTTCGACTTGATCTTCATCGGAAAAACTTTTTCCCAGTGATATTAGAGAATGCACAATATCTTGAAATCTACTATACATATTAGAAATGGACTCATTAGAATCCATTTTGAATACTTGAAACTGATTTGTGAGTATGGATATTTTGGTCTGTTTGACTTTGCTTGTTCCTTTATGAATAACTTGCAAAGTTTTCCAGATACCATATGCAGACTTACAAATAGATACTCTATTGATTCATTTCAATCAAGCGAACAAAACAAAATATTCATTACTTTAGAATTATTTATGCTATAGTCTTTTGCTCAGCAGTCCACTACGCAAAACTAGTTACCGGTTTAGAATATTCAGTTTGCGTGATATTCCAAGAGTCTAATCCTATTGACTGTAAATATATTTTCATTCTACATGCCCAAAATGCATAGTTACTGCCATTAAAAAGTGGTGGTATGACAGTAGACGGACCCTCTACAAATGAACTAGTGATAGTGTTAACAGAATCAGTGTTGGTAGCTATTTTTTAAAAACTTTTCAAAATTCAGATTGTGAAAACTTTAAAAATCTTGCTCCGATACCAAATGTGAGAAATGCGGATTACAGATCTTAAGGCTGGAATAACACTAGAGGGGAGTGAATCATGTTTTATGGATTTTCTAAATCTTTTTGAAACTTATGTAATTTAATCACCAACAAATGCAATTACAGACACAGATATAATCATAGAATCAGACACAGATGCGAATAATAAATAAAAGCAATAAAGGAAAGAACACACAAGGATTTTATACTGGTTTGGAGTTACCTTACATCCAGTCCTGTACAATCGTATGGATTTCTTTTCAAAAACAATCTCCCAGATTACATCCTCGGTTTCAAGGTTACGAGTTACACCCTCCTGTATTCGAGTCCGGCCAAACTCTCTCGATTTAACCAAGCTACAAGATCACCTAATTGATTTCTGGGGCTACGATCATACCCAATATATTTCAAGGCTCAACCGCACCTTTTACTCAACAATTTGATTTACAAATGATCCTATAACTCTGAATAGCATTGAGATCTTATGGAGAGAGCGACAGAGAATCAAACAAAAGATAATCAAGTTTGATTCACTTGGTATTTCGATAGAATGTTGTTTAGGATTCTTTTGAATAAATGTGGAAGATGAAGAGGAGAGAAATTGAATGAAAATCTGATTATAAGTTCGATTAGAACTTACTGGTATTTATAGAAGAGCAACAGTCGTATCTATTCATGGAAGGATACGACGAAAAAACACTTCTTTTAAAAATGAAAACTTGAAAATAAATTACACCATGTCGAATGTGGGTTTAACGCATGTCGACATGCTCAAGGCAAAAATTGATGTTTTGATTTTCTTATTAAAATTGGTTTCTATAATTTGTCAAAACAATTTCTAAACTTTGTAAATATATTTGAATATAGTTTAAACTTATAAAAGAGTTTGGAAAGTAATTTTTAATATATATAACCTTAATCTATAAAGTGATTTAAAATATGAGTATATAAATGTTTTAAAGCTAAATATTTAAAACAAGAGATGGTTTAAAATGAAAGACAATTTTGAAATCAAATATTGAAAATGATTTAAATAGTTTTAAGGCTAAAATATTTAAAACCAAGTGAGATGTCTTTTTGAAAAGAAAGTTTTGAAAACATTTTTATAAAATTAGTGGATATCATAATAGGACACTATATGTTCCACTAGATATTGTTGTGGGTTCCATCCCTTTAACAAGCTGGATTCCATTCCACGAATAAATTTCGAATAAAGATGTAAGTATTTTCAAGAAGTTTTAACATAATTCTAGACCAACTACATTATTTAATACAATTTGAAATGTTGAACACTTGATATCTTGATACTCATGAGTCTTCAATCTTGATATCTTCAGTCTTGAATCTCTATACATTACAGCCTTCATTCTTGGTACCTGCATGTTTATATCCTTCATATACATATATATCTAAACCATAGCGTTAGTATTTATATTTGATAACAATTCCTAATGTTGTTGTCATGAAAACCATCATCTCAATGACTAACAGTTTATACCACTTAAACAAAAAGTGAAGAATATTGAATGTAATAACAAGCTGAGTATGCGGAAACGACTAGTACATTTGTCCTAACTGTGAGATCTGGAAAGATAAAATAAGGTATTTAACTATGGTTAGGAATGAAGCAACCAGTGCTTTGAACTTACCTGGCCTATATTTTCTCTTCTTAGGCGAGGGGTGATAAGATCGAAAGGAAAGCTCGGATGCTTTAAAAGATTATATTTATGTTTTTCCTAGATAAAAGAAAAGGGAAAAATTTCCTTGAATGTTAATTAACCACTTAATATCTTTTAAGTCGATGATTAGCATGAAAAAACCGAGATTAGATTTGGGTGATTCCTATTCGAAGAACCAGGATCAGATTTGCTTGAATATATTCAGCATTATATGGGGTTCTCACTTTGTGGACAGTGACGAAGCTTAGATTCTTACCTCTACATATCCCTAGTGTGAAAGGGTTGGTTGATAGTCGAGAGGTTTTCCATAAAAGTAGATCCAAGGTACCATATGTGGTGACCTCCATGTTGAAAAGTAGGGGTGCCCCAATGCTAAAAAGCAGAAGGTAGCGGGATGGTTGAAAAGCCTACCGAGGCGGGTCCCAAAAACCTGGTCGTGACATTCGGTATCAGAGCTGAAGGTTAAGCGAGAACCTTGGCTTTGGTGGCGGTAAAGACTCATCAGAGATAGGGTTAGTAATACCCTAGGATGAGTAACTCATTATAGATAGAATTAGTAACACCCTAGATTGAGTTGAGAGTATTATATATGAGCGCATATTCGATAATTTTATATATAAAGGCTTTGTTTTAGAAAATTGGTAAATGAAATAATTTAACCTAGGATTATATTTCGATTACAAAGTATTTTTTTGAAAATTATATAGTTAGAAATTAGGATTAGTGAAATTTAAATATGATTATCTTGTGATTAGAATTTCACAGTTTGACTATAAGATGTTTCATAAGGATAGTCGATAAGTAAGAAATCCGATAAGGTAATTAAGATCTTGAATAATTATTCCAAAATAATAAATTAAGAAATGATAATGTTAAGTTATTATCATAAATTGATCAATTGTTTAATTTAAAAGTTAAACTACAAATATCTTGTGAATTAAGTTTCACAATTTGACTATAAGGTATTTGATAATAAGATTGGTTTAAGAAATGGACATATAAGATAAAAATGATATAATATAAAATGATTATGTAAAAGGAAAATGTAAAAGGACCGAAGGTTTAAAATTCGAGTAATTTAAAAGAATTTTGGTAACTTAAACGAGTTTAATTAATATAATATGAATTTATAAAATAGGTTTTGTAAACAAAAGTAATCTCTACAGGATTTTAAATAGAGATATTTTATGATAACTTGTTCGAATGACTCGAAAATAAATTAAAAATAGGCAGGAAATGTATTCGGATGGTAAACACTTCTCTTAAATATTGCTCTTATTTTTAAGAGGATATGTAATACTATTAGTAGTACTCAGTTCCTTGATATTACTTTGGAGTTACTTGATCTATATAATTTTTTAAGTTAAAGCGATAATGTGGATCGTTAATTGATAAATTGATTAGTAATGTTTATAAACATGTATAAACCAGAGATAAATTTGGAGTCACTAATTGATAAGATAAAGCGGGATTCTCGACGATTTGGGACAGTCGAAATTTTTTTGAATTACACCCAACTCAGATCTAAGGAGCTTATGAAAACTTTTGATAAAACATAAACCATTGCAAAATGTTTTAAGTAAATGAAATTGGATAAGTATAATTTATAAATGTGATTATAGATAAAAAGGATTTAAAAGTGGAGAAATTTATTTTAGCATTAAATCGGAAATAAATTTTGTTATTATGAATTTGAAATGGCACCAACGTACAGCAAACTATAATTCACCCGGATATAAATTAGATCGGGAATTTGGGATGTGTGTGTGTGTATATATATATATTGTTAGGATGTAAAAAAAGTATTATACAAAACTAGATTTAAGTCTGAACTATTTATATGCTTAAGTAAAATCATGACTCTTTAAAATGAAACTATAACCTGGAAATCTTTTTATTAATGAATTCTACCATTAATTAACGATTTGGACCTAAGTTTTTAAAAGTGATCGATTTACATAGTTGCGTTCATAATAGTTTTAAGAAATGATTCATAAACAATATTAGTATTAAAGAAAATATGCTAAAAAAGCGAATGTGAAAAAAAATAGGGGATGTGAATAAAGAGAATTTGGTATAACGGAGCAAAACCAATAGGAATAAATGCGTAATTTATACGTATATCATTTGGTCGCACAAATTTTGATCCAATATTCGAATACGGAACTTTGATATATTTACACAGATCCGCAAACGAATTTATCACTCGATTTCTTGACGGCTTGCATTGATGATGTTTTGTGGTTAGTTACTCGAGTTTTCTATCATAGTTGAGCGCTATGCAAGGAAAACAAGTGTATTTGATCTAGAAGCTTGATCAGAGTCTGCACTAGAGGATCGGAGGATTGATACTAGTTCAGAAATAAAGTGGTGGATTCGAATAGAAGATCAAATCAGATATTTTATAAGGATGATTTGGGTACATCTTATGGGTTTAAGTTCGTGAAATAATGATTTAGGTTAAAAAAATTGTGGATTTAGGTTCAGAGTAATTTCAGGGATGAAATTCTTTTAAGTAGGAGAGAATGCAATGATTTGTAATTTTAACACATTGAAAATGGGATATTTAATTATTTTAAATATTCAAATTTAGAATTTTCAACTTAAACAATCAAGTTTTATCCGATAAATAAGAATGACAAACTTATTTTTGATATTGAATAAAGATTTTAGATATCCATTGTAAAATTAACAAAAATCTGATTCCAGTAATATACGATAAATATTCGTGAAATTTGTTTAAAGCGTAAATAATTCATTTTAAATACACACACACACATATATGTATATAATCGATATCAAACTCATTTAATAATAATAGTAATTTACTTTATAATGGCTTGATAAATATATAAACTTGTCTCATAAAAGTTGACAAATTTCGTCGCATACTGATAAATAGATGTCATTTTTTACAAATAGATTTGGATAATATTTTATAAGTCAAATGTACTTGTTTTAATTATTTAGAGATAACAAAAAATTTATTTTGAAGTTTTGTTTACGTGAATAAATAGTTTAACAAAAACGTAAAAATGTGACTATAAAACGTTTTGCCGAAAATCAATGTTTTGCTCAAAATAAATTGCCGCAATGTTGTCGCACCTTTGTTAATATATATATATATATATTAACATATATATTACACATTTTAATACTAAACGTGTTTATTTTACTAAATATAATTAGAAAAATTCTAGCAGTCACTAGTAAAAGTAAATAAGAATTAACAAAAGTAAGAAATGAAAACATCAAATCAAAATCCAAAAAAATAATTACTTTTCTTTGCTTAATCTTTAGTGACCAAGGCATAAAGTAAGAAGTGAAAGGATGATGTTAAGTGTTGAAAAAGTGGATGTTGCTTTAGGTTGAAGTAATGATAGTTTGGTAATTTAGTGGGAGGTTATTTTGGTAAATTTACCACTTCTTTCTTTTTCTAAAAATACCCACCTCCTTCTTCACTTTCATTCACATTTCTTCTTTTTTTCTCAAGCTTCTTCACCTTCTTCCTCTTCTTTTTAATGGCTTCCATTCCATATTAAAAAATTATAAAGAAATAATTTCAAAATATTTACAAAATATTCAAAAGAAATCAGTGTTCGTTCTCTTCAAATCAAACTCTCTTTTTCTCCATATTTTACATCTTCTTCTCTCAACTATAACTTGTTCAAAACTGAACCAAAATCAACATTCTTTTTTTTCAAATCATTCATTTTCCAGTGGCTACAACTTTCATGTTGACCAGTTTGTCTCATTCTAAACTTAACCATGTCAAAAATCCACTTTTTTCCAATGCATTCTCTGTCCCAGTTTTTAAGCCAAAGAATAGCCCATTTTGTTTTGATTATAAATGATCCTAATTAAGAAATTATTTTTCTCAAACCGTATAAAATTATAATGGCAAAAACTTTTATGTTGATCACTTTTTCCATTTTTAAGGTTTGCTATACCTAAAACTCAATTCTTTGAAGTGCATTTTCGGCTTCATTTTTGTCAATCCGACAATACCTCTTCTTCATTTTATCATATCTTCCTAAAACCTAATCAAAATCAAATGATTATTATTTTTAATTCAAGAGCAAAGAATTTTTAACAACTTTTCAGTTAACAGGCTTTTCAAATTTTGAGAGTAAGAGGGTCAAAAACAAGCGAGAAGATGACCTATTTTTCGGGTCTAATTTTGAGAATTCAAGATCAACGCTCTATCACTTCTTCTCTATACTTTCGGCCAACCTCCATCTCAAGCCTTGGCCGAGCACTTCAAAGGAAGGGAAAGTTGTTTACTAATGTTTAAGTGGAGTATGAAGTAGTTAATGAAGCATGGATTAGTTATAATGTTGGTAGGAAGTTAATCGCTTTGGTTAATAGTGAGAAACTCTATTCAGTATCTATATATATATATATATATATGCATGTTGGATGTTCTATTATAATTGCTATGGATGCTTATGTATGCTTTGATCATCAAGTATTGATTGTTTGACATGATTGTTAAATTTTTTTACCAAATCACGCTAATACACATCGATAAGCACAAAAAAAATCACTTTTTTTTTGAAAATATAATGGTGTATATGGAATGCTTAAACCTTTTGGAAACAGTTTTAAAATGAGTTAGAAATGTTTTATAAACATGTAAATATGTTTAAAGAAATAAAGAAATAAAATCAATATTTCATCTTGTATATTTTAAAATATGTCCAAAACAATTTTCTAAAAACATTGCGTTTTTGCAGCTCGGAATCCAAAAAGAGATTTCTTTATGAATGATATTTTTAAAAGTTTCAAAAATACGAAATAAATTTTAAAAATATTTTTAAATGTTTTAAAATATATTTAAGTTGAAAAGACGGATATCTAAATAGTTAAGTCATTTAAAGATGATTCGAAAGTTTTAACAAGAGTTTGAATAAATGGTTAAGAGGAATTGTTTGTACCACTTAAACAAAAGTGATGAATATTGAATGTAATAACAAGCTGAGTATGTGGAAAAGACTAGTACATTTTTCCCACCTGTGAGATGTGGGAAGAATAAACAAGATGTTTAACTAAGGTTAGCAATAGAGCAACCAGTGCCCTTAACTTGCCTGGCCTATATTTTCTCTTCTTAGGCGAGAGGTGGAATAGAACGAAAGGGAAGTCCGGATGCTTTACAAGATCATATTTAAGTTTTTCCAAGATAAAAGAAAAGAAAAAATTTCCATGAATGTTTATTAACCACTTAACATCTTTTAAATCGATGATTAACATGAAGAAACAGGGATCAAAATTGGGCGATACCTATTTGAAGAACTGGGATCGGATTTGGGTAATTCCTATCCATGAACCGCTTCAAACTAATTTTCGAAATAAGACATATTGAAGACAAAGATATTCATGACGTAGGATTACATGCCATTAGTACTCGGAGGTGAAATTTACCATATTTAAGACAGAAGTAGTGCTTTATTATGAAAATCTTCGATTTGCGAGAATATGATTTGAAGTTAAGAAAGAAATCTTTGATTAAGATTTAATAAATGATTTGAGAATATTTTCCGTAACTTAAAAGTTATAGCTTAAATATATGAAATCTTTGATTAAGATTTAATGAATGAATTGGAAAGGTTTTCCTAATTAAAAGAGAAAATGATTTGGAATTATTCCAAGATTTAAGAAAGGTTTTAATAAATCAAATGATTTAATAAAGAAGGCTTAATGATTCCATATACATTTGAAAAAATAATGGAATATATTAAAAAGAATATATCTACGAAAGTTATTTTATAAAAGATGAAGTAATTGTTTGATGACTGAAATCCATATATGAACTTAACATCTTTTAAAGCGATGATTGGCTTTGAAGGATCCGCGGTTAGATTTGGGTGATTTTTATCCGAAAACCACTTCGAACCAATTTACATGTTCGAAGATTGAAGATGTTTGAAGATAGAGATATTGAGACGAATAATTGCGAGGGACTACTGGTTGATTAATTAGGGATAAACTCTCGATTCACTATATTGTAGCAGCGGTCTCTTTGTTATGAAAAACCTCAAAACCACAAGGACTTCTCGCGTAGTATTGGTCAAGGAACGTACCTTCGGTTTCGTTCGGTTTCAAAATAAACTTGTATGGAAGAATATCTGACCTTGCATTCCAAATCACAATGAGTGATCTCTATAAATATATATCAGTCCGTGGCGGAGAAAGCACCATCTCTTAGTTTAACATCCTTTCCCGAGACGTACGACCTCTGGAAGTTATACATTTATGGAAATCAGTCATATCAATGTGGAACGACAATGTGGCATTCAAAGTGAAAGAAGATGTGTTATGCGAAAAGGTAATCGTTGCCTTAAGCCTCATCAACTGGAAATGACCGAAATATGGTTAGATGCAGCAAGGCTAAGTGGGTCATCCTCAATTAAGGTATGATCATTCCATTCTAGGTATATTTCTTTCCGCTATGACGTTCGAGATGTAAATTAATGTGGTGTATGGAAAACGAGCGCTCCGTCAAAGGTCGATAACGACCGGGGATGAAATATTCGGTACTAACTTGTTATAGAGGTAGGCTGGTCTTGTATTGGTAGAGGAGCTTTATGATGGTTCCTTGGGACATCCATCTAGAGTTGTACCAATCGGAAGGTAGTCCCTTCACCTAGTCATTTGTAAGGAAATCCATTCTGTAATAAGAACCTTCGGACTTGTTTGTAGATCCTAGTATGATGGAATTTAATAATGGTAACAATTTATGTTACGATTAATAAGTTTATTTGCAAATGTCTTCAAAGGATGTCATAAAAATAATATCAATTGTTTTGATATAAAAGTGTTTTAAGTTATCATAAGGTAAAAACCCGTCCGTGCTTATGTGTGGGCGTGGTCTTATGAGATACACTTTCTTTTCAAAGGATTTTATTCAAAGGCTTATATATGACACTGTCATTTATTATTGAGTTTTCTCACGCTGGTTTTTCAAGCCTGATCCGGATATTTCAATACTCGGATCATATCTGAGTAGTTTCAGGTTTAATTGAAGACGGTTGGAGTTTCCAAAGGAGACCTGGAGATATTCGTCTACATATGGACATATTCTATTATCCGCTGTGGTTAGTTAGTTTTAGTTTGATGTTGTCAGCAATTGTAAGGACAGATGTTTATAACTGTCCAAAAATAAATTTAAGTTAGACTGTGATATATGTAATGTATAAGTTTTCTGCTGTAAAGATATTTTTTCAATATTATATATTATTCTATTAGTGTGAGATTCTGTTCTGTCTTATTTTCTTTATTACCCTTCATGTTCCGTCTTTTCGTGCAATTTGAGTTGGACATGTGTGTTTTATTGTCGATTCAAAGGGTACGAAAAAATTGGCCATGACACCCTCTTTCGAAATTGAATCTGATTCTGAGGATGAGGGTACAAGGATGATGCTGCCGGGGAAGAAGAAGATGACGATGATGGTGATGATAATGATGATAATAATGACGACGACGATGAAAATCTCGATGGTGGCCAAGGCTTAGGTGCCGATAGAGGGGGCCATACTGAAATCTCTGAAAAGAATTGAAATGATGATATTAGAGCTCCTGAGAATGAGCATCTTCCCAAAAGTTGTTCCGCCTGAATCCCCCAGGACTTCTGCTCCTTATGAGGATGAACCTGCTCCCGTTAATGTTGAAGAGCTAAAAGGAAAAGATCAGGCATCTCAGACTTTTGTCATGATATCACAAATATGGGACTCTCTGTTTAAATATCTTTCACGTTGAAGATAATAATAGGGTAAATCATTTATTTTAGATAAGGAAAAAATCTATCCTCCTCGATAAAACAAAACTTGAGAGAAAAGAAGCAGAGATAAACAGGTTATATAGGGAGTTAGACAAGCAAATAAAAGAGCACAATGTACTTTCAGAAAAATATCATAGACTTGATAGAAGTACATCGGTGTTGGCGTCTTTTAAGCTCAAAAGGCTGTCCCTTTACTAAAGAGAGCACGCCTTCGCTCTCTCTAAAATAAAATTGGGGGGGTTAATCACCCTATTTTGGATGCTGATTGAAGAAAGAGGCATTCTAATCAACTTTTTATATAAGGCTTATTGATTTTTCGTATTTAGGCGAATTAAGTGGGGGTATATTTAGACGTTTTAACAAGAGATACTTGGATGAATTCAGATCTAACCCGCACCCTGGAGCTTGTTGGAACTTACTACAGTTAGACTGATTCCCCAAGATCTCTCCTTTAAAAGCTTAAGTACAATAAGAATAAATTTGTCTTTGAATTATTTTATAGGTTCGTTTTGTATTAACCATATGAGTAATCGTAAACATGTAACAATGTATTGATTTATAAATATTTGCTTTAGTTTTTCTCTTTATTCTTAGCTTCGTTTTATTATATTATCACAGAGTGATTGTTCATTAGGTCGACTTGTTTCTAGAGACCATTTAAGCCAATATGTTAAACTGAGGAGATTTTATCTCGAAAAGGCATAAATTTTAGTCTTTGAAATTAGAAAGATATTTTTTTTACAAATTTACAAAAACTCTACTTGGAATTTCCTCGTCTTCGCTTTGACTTCCTTGGTGATGAGAAAGAAAATCTTCTTAAGGAAGTCGGAACATTTCATACGAAATTGATTTGTGGTCACGATAGTCATTCGGTTGGGTAGTGCGACTATAGCAAATGTCTACGAGTCATTACTCCAGAAGGAGTCAATATTCCTTTGATTCAACAGTAACCCTTTTTGCTAACTCATTAGATAAAGTAAGAAAAGTAGTTTCTTAGCTTTAGACGTAAACCAATTTTTTATTGTATTTTTCAACTTCGTCGTTATTTGAGTTGTAATTTGTTATTATAATAGTAAAGAGATTTTTCATCTTGATTTTTGACTTTATTTTTTTTCTTTTTGCTTAAATAGTAGTTGCAATTATCTATAGCTTTTCTCCCTCTTGATTTTCATCACACATCGCTCCTCTTAGAGAGAAACTGTTAAAATCATATGGAAGGAGTGAACTTAATGATTTATCTTATTGGATGCTTCGGTGGCAACATCAAATCCTTGAAATCGCATAAAAGATATTTTGTTCAGAAATCCATTGCTAGTAATTTGATAGATCAAATTGCCTATCTGGAGGCCGATATTAAAAGAAAAGATGAAATGATCTCGTCACTGAAGCGACAAGTAAAGTCAAACCCTTCAATTGATTTCGATCACAAGATGTCAGAGCTTATCCAATAGGTCAATGACCTAGAATTGAAATTGAAGGACAGCCAAACTCAGTGCGAATCATTATAATTAATTATGGGAGACAAGATTTCAATTATTGATTTTTCGGTTCCTCGCACTACTCCCTCGGTTACCAGACCCACAAGGTCAACTCGCCTCATTGCTCAGAGATTCCCTACTATGACCAATGCTCCCCGGGCTTAGACGAGAATGTTGTGGGGAATTGGTGTAGGAAAGTTAAATTCGAAAAAGCTAAGTATTTTGAGGAGCAATAAAAAGCAAAATATTTGCAAAGTATTAACGAGTATGCTGCCAAGGTCCAAGAGCTTAAGCGCGATAATCACTTCCTTTGGAAGCGCGTTGTGGAGTTAGAAAGGGACAATAAGACCCTTAGGGGTGCAAACAGAGCTTTCAACCACACTTTAAAGACAAATATTGATGTAACTAATGATTCAAATAGGAAAAAGGAAAAGAAACTCTAAGTAGTTCTCTACATCACAATTCGTCATATAATTGATCCTTCAATTGCGGAGAATCTTAACAAAGCCGCTCAAGACTTATGACATATTTGTATCTTTGAAATGTATTGATTTGTCTTATATATATGTGAATAACTTCGTAGTTTTGTAAATAATTTCATGACTTATGTAAATCATATAAACTTGGTAAATATCGCCTGATTTGTAATCCTTTTCTATAATGCCACTTTTGAAATGGTTTTTGGTAGCACATTCGTTATTTCTGCATTTGCTAATTCCTTTTTTTGGTTGCTGTGCTGGTTACCTTGAAAAGTATGAAGTAAACAATATTTCTAGTTGTTAGCTTGAAATTGACATAGTAGTCTATGTATATAATTTGCTTTAGATTAACAAATCATCTTGTTAATCGCATGAAAAATAGTTTATATTAAATGTCCAAATCCCATCTTTAACTATGATGAGAAATAATCAATAATTCAACTCCAATCACTTAGCTGGAATGTCCAAGTCATGTTGATAGGAAATCCCACCCTCATACAAGGGTATAAATGTTGGAAAGTAATCTTCAAGGGATATTTAGTAAAGAGCTAAATCTAGAAATCATTATCAGAATATTTGTAGTAGAAACCAATTAACCCATTCTTGGGTATTAATGGAACCTGAAGAGTTAGAAATCCAAAACCTAGATTTAAGAACTTATAATAATGATCTTCATCAAATTATTCTTTGACCCAGATTCGGGCATTTGTGATGGATAAGTAAAAATCCATTATTGAAATTTTACACCTAGATTAGGGCTCAAATAAGTGACAGTCTCGACATCCAGAATCGGGTATAACAAAGATAGTTAGTGACTGATAAGGACCCGAAACTAGATTCATGTATTAGTAAATTGAGTTTTGAAATGAATGTCGCGAAACCCAAATTCAGGTATTAATTGATGAAATTTAGATATGAGAGGCCCGAAACCCAGATTCGGGTATTAATAGATATTGTTTAGAAACGAAAGTCCCAAAACCTAGATTCGGGTATTAATAAGTGGAGTTCTGTTCTGCTCCTTATGAACCCTTCAGGTTTTGTATAAAAGTAATTTGATTAGTTGACTCTTAAGCTCGGACGTCTCAGTTCATAATTGGATATGCCGTTCCTCGGGTTTGAACATCTCAGTCTTCTATTTAATGAGCCTTCTCTTGGGATTGGACGTCTTAATCCATTATTCGATGAGCCTCTTCTTGGGCTTGGACATCTTATTCATTATTTTATGAGCCTCTTTTTGGGACTGGACATCTTAGTCCATTGTTTTTCGATTGTCTTAGTTAGCTTATCTTAAAGGCTGGAACCAAGGACTACCCGATCTCCCTCCAGAAGGCGCCCTGCCCTGGCCATAGCGTGGCATGGACAGGGGCTTGTTCGGTGCTTTACCCTATACATCTTATGGCACGGATAAAGGCTTACTCCATCCTCCCTCCAGAAGGTGCCTTACCCTGGTTGTAGGATGGCGTAGATAAGGGCTTGTTCGGTGCTTTACTCTTGTCATCTTATGGCGCAGATAAAGGCTTACTCCGTCCTTCTACAGGAGATGCCCTGACCTAACCAGAAGCGCGGCCAAGGGATTGTCTAGTGCTTTAGCCTGGCCATCTTACGGCACAACTAAAGGCTTACCCTCCTTCCTTCCAGGAGGTGCTCTACCCTGGCCCTCTTAGCATGGACAAAGGCTTTCTACCATCTTAGATAGAATACCATCTTAGGTAGTATCCAAATATTAGGAGCATTTCACTCCCAATCATGTACATTTTTCATAGAAAATGATCTCTTTATTGATTTTTCTCAAGTTCCCTTGTCCGAAGAAATTGATGATCATCCCCTCCAGAGATTTGCAATGATTAGTTTCATGGCCATTCATCATAGTTAGTAACAGTAGGATCCTCCTAGATTTCTTTCATGTTTTGGTTTCTTTTTTTGTGATGTCCAATAGTTGAGCTCATTCTTTGTTAGCATGTAGACATTCTCCATGGATGTCGTTAAGTTGCATTCTTTAGGAAGTCTAGACTTGAAGTTTGATTCTTAGGGATGACTCTTAAATTTTTTGTTCCTTGGCCTTATAGTTTCATACTCTTTGATTACTTTTATTTTTGCCAGCCATGGTGGTTCTTGTATAGAAAGTGTTCTTGTTGTAATTAGTTGTTTCCACTTATTTGCAAAGGCATTGTAATCGGTCATTATTTCTTTTTCAAAGATTGTACCTTAGAAAAGAGTTGGATGATTCTCCTCATCTGATTGAATACATTATCACATCCATTTGTTCTCTTTCCTAATGCAGAAATAGGGATGGGAGCAACATGAAAGGGATCTAAGCTCCATTTCTCATGATCGTATGATTCCGTTCTTTTCTTATTTATAATCCTCAGAGCTTCTAGCATTAACCTTTGTTCTTCATTTTGGTTGGAACCTTTGATGAATTTTAAGGGGAACTTTATCTCACGTGGCTTAGAGGATCCTTGTTCATACCTTATGATTCTTCTAGCCAAGATTTGAGCAAAGTAGATAAACTTGAGATTGGGTAGGGTTAGAGAATTGTAGTATTGGGTATTTAACCAAGTCAGAGGTTCGAGCCGTAGTTCTAGCGCCAAAATGTTGACAAGAAATTTTATCAACACCCCAAATTTGTTTTTTGAAAAGAAGTTTATCCTTTAAGTAGATGAAGAGGATTGTAAGGAGTTTATCCTTCTTAGGTTCCCTTTTTTATTTAGTTGTAGAAGTAAGAAGTTGTTTAGTCAGACCTTTCAACTCAGTCAAAAGCGTCGGCTTATTCCCTTTTTAGCCTTTCGTCTTGTTGAGATAGATTGGCATTCTTTTTGAAGGCTCACCTTTCAAAATAGTTGGGATACCCTAGATAACGTTTTTCTTGGTTGGTTTCGACCTGGTTGAAGTCCTTTGCTATTGTATGACTAGGACTTTATCCAAGAATTTGAGGCAAAGGTTTTGACTTGGTCGAAAGCTGGGTTGATTAAGTGTTAACACTTGATCCAATAATCTAGGGTGAAGTTTCGGCCTTGTTGAAAGCTATAGGCTTAAATACCCTTGATTTGGATTGGAAACCTCAAATTGGAATGATTTAGAATTAGGTTTCGACCTTATCGAAAGCTTGACCTCTGGCACTTTGTATTAATCAAAGGTTTAGTAGCTTAAGGCTTCGTTTCGTCCTTCGAAAGCATAAACTCAGAGGAAAGTAGCTTGAAGCATGTAATAAAGTTATTTAAATCTGCTATGTTTTGATTGTGTCGGCATGGACCTTTAGATTTAGGCGACACCTGAAACACAAGATTAAACCTGACAAGAGCTTTAAAGACAATAAAGTAATTTGAAATATTTGAGACTTCCCTTTCATAAGCTAAGAGAAAGACTTTATTTCTCCAAATATCCAAATTGATTTTGTAATTAGGGTTACCACACTTTCGATTAAGCAAATACAAGTTTAGAATGAAAGAATCGGATCCCCCAAACCTGAACCCTTGGGTTTTATTTATAGATGAAGGTCAGCACCTTTTGACCTTCATATTTCGACTTGATTGAAAGGTGGCTGCCAAATGACTCAGGTATGTTGCTGCCTTTGTCGAAAAGTATGGTTTCGCTTCCCTTCTTTGTGTTGCTTGACTCTGTCGATAGGCGTTGTTCTATGGTTTCGATGATGTTGGTTACGCCTGAGCTCTTGTTTCTGATTTGATGCGAAAGCCTTCTGGATCACTTGGCTTCGACCAATTCAAAAGGCTTATCATAGCTTTCGAAGGGGTTGTTCAAGACAATTCTTGCTTTCACATGGTTTAAATGTAGGCGAAACCTTTGGTTTCGAAAGGTTTGGCGTGTATACAAAGAGCTGTTCTTCATTGTTTTCGAAAGCTGCTGCTTTGACTCAATCAATAGGTCATCACGCATATGGAATGACCCTGTCAAAAGGTGGCCACTAAAGGAGGAAGAGTGATTTTGACTACTTTGGAAGTAAGAATCCAATGAATCTTCATTGAAGAAACCCTTCAACACCTTCGAAAGGTCCTGTAGCTTTGAAACCTAGGCGGTAGCATCCCTTCGACTCCTCCGAAAGGTCTAACTGGAGCTCTTCTCTCTTGTTCTCCTTTGTTCATTGCTTAAAATGGTTTTGACTTAGTCAAAGGTTTTTAGGAGTGACAGTTACAGAGGTTAGTAATCTTAATGACCATGTTATACTCATGGCCGTGATGAGAGGGATTGATATAGAGTCTGATTATGGCGAATGGTTAGCCGGTAAGCCGCCCGCGACGTTGGAGCGCTTTTACACAAAGGCGGCTCCGTATTTGAGAAAGGAGGAAGCCAGATCCTCCAGAATAAAGAATGTCGTAGGACCAAGTGCAGAGGTAGTACAAAGTAACATTGTAATAAAGCAGTCCGATGATAGTTCTGGAAATGTTCAAGTGCATGTCCAAAATAAACCTAATCAATAAAAAAGTGGTGGAGATAGGAACCGAGAATAGAAGAGGGATTCTAGAAGAGAAAAGCCTAGGATTCTAATGTATGATACTTACATTCCATTGAATACATCCTTGGAGAATATCTATCTATATACCATTAGCACCATGCAGCGTAGGAAGCCGCCTCCAAAAAAACAATAGAGAAGTAGAAACAGACTGGGAAATATAGTCAGCTTCATGAGTGCTATAAGCATAATACTAAATAATGCAAGCATCTTCAGGATGTTATAGGAAAACCGATTCAAGAAAGGAAATTACAATAGTTTGTGAAAGCCCCATATGATGGCGAGTAGGGGACATCTGACCCTAAACGAGAGCAAGTGCTACATAGGGCCGAGGAGCCTTCATGGATGTGGAAGATTGGTGATAAATATGATGTCGGAGGACCACACCTAGAAGATAAGAGTTGGAAAGAGATGGAGCGCTATGCTAGCGCGATTAGGCATGTTGAATTTGAATGCTGTTCGAGTACAAATGATGGGCTCCGACAAAACAACAACGTACGATGACGGATGATATTGTGTTTAGGAACAGAGATGCAAATAATTAGAGGCTCCGATGATCGAGCCAATGGTCGTTTCGACCATGATTGGCCCCACTTTAGTGAGAAGGTATTGATTGATTGTGGAAGTTCAGTTAATATAATTTCCAAAAAACTTAGATCGGATAAGGATGGAAGCCCAAGGTTTAAAACTGTCTAAAGCTCGTATATACAACTTTAACGACATTACAACTAAAGCGGATGGTTATGTCGAGCTACCCGCATAGTTGGGAGAAGGTGAACGAAGGAGAGTGCGGATCTTGCCGTTTGTTGTTTTGGATGTTTTCTAAGTCGACTGGCCTTAGCCGAATTCCAGGCATCTCTTGCCCTATGTTGTTTGACTATGAATTTTCTGATAAATAATGGTGTTAGAGTTGTTTGTGGCGATCAGGCGACTGGACGTGTCTATTATATAGCTGAGTTGAGGGATTCACAGTGCCAAGAGAAAGGTAAGGATGTGGACAAGGCTATCCATATCCAAGCTACCGAAGATTGAAAACTAATGCCAAAGCCTTGGTTCGGGCACCATTGTCCGTTCTATAGAAATATAGATCTGACAGATGATGAAGAGGAGCCCAAAGAGACCAAGGTTGCACTGGCTGAGCTGACAATTGATAATGTGATCATCCACGACGAACCGTCACGAGTTCTAAAGATTGGATCACAGCTTTGCCCTTGATGATGAAAGAACTTTCTAGTTTTCTTCGAGCGAATCTAGACATGTTTGCTTGGACTTACTCTGACATATGTGGAATCTCGCCTGCTATTGTGAGCCATGCAATGAATATCGACTCGAGGCATGTCCTTGTGAACCAAAAAAGATGCAGCATGGATCCGAAGAGATCCGCCGCTCTCAAAGAGGAGGTAGATAGACACAAAGACAACGGGTTTATTTGTGATGCCCTCTACCCTAAATGGGTATCTAATCATGTACTTGTGAAAAAAGCTAATGCGAAATGGAGAACATGCATTAATTATTTAGATTTGAATATGGCATGTCCAAAAGATAGTTTCCCCCTTCCAAGGATCGACCAGCTGGTGGATTCAACTGCAGGACATGAATTTCTATCTTTCATGGATGCATACTCGGGATATAACCAAATCCCAATGCATATTCCCGATCAGGAGCACACCAGTTTCCTTACCGATGTTGGATTATACTGCTACATAGTAATGCTGTTAGGATTAAAGAAGTAGGAGCGACTTATCAGCACTTAGTCAATAGGATGTTTAAAGATCAGACTGGAAAAACGATGGAAGTATATGCGATGATATGCTCGTGAAGTCACGACAATCAAGCGGCCACATTAGAGACTTGGCGAAAATGTTCGACATCCTCCGACATTATAGGATGAAAATTATCCTTTAAAGTATTCTTTTCGTATTGCATCAGGGAAATTCTTGGGTTTATTGTTAACGTCCATGAAATTGAAGCTAATCCCGAGAAGATTCAGGCTATCCCCGATATCTAAGCGCCATGGACTATTAAACAAGTCCAAAATCTGAATGGGAAAGTTGCTGCTTTAAGCCAATTTATTTCTAGAGCTACCGACAAATGCATTCCTTTCTTTGATTTGAGTAGGAAAGGGAAAAGAAACTTTGAATTGACACAAGATTGTAAAAACGCGTTTCAAGCTTTGGTGAATCATTTGGAGAGATATCCCATCTTGTCAAAGCCGATGGATCATGATGATTTGTACGTTTATTTGGTTGTATCGGCACATGCTATAAGTGTCGCATTGCTTCGTGAGGAGGGTCGGATCCAAAGGCCGGTGTATTACGTCAACAAACAACTAATGGGAGTTGAATGGAACTATCTGTAAATAGAGAAACTGGCATACTGCTTACTGATTGCATCATGAAAGCTTCGTCCATACTTCCTGGCACATCCAATCAATGTTTACATCGACCTGCCGTTACGACAGGTCCTACAGCAACCTGAGATGTCTGGAAGTTACTTAAGTGGAATATTGAGCTCAATCAATTCGATATTACTTATCTCCCTCGAGGAGCTATCCAGGGTCAGGCATTGGTAGATTTTATAGCATAATTTAGTGCGTTAGATGATTCTTCGAAAGTAGTGAAATCCCTACCATACGATGGGAATTGTATACTGATGGAGCGTCCAATGATCATTATGTTGTAGTCTAGAATTGTACTTGTAACTCCCGAATATCGATCAATCTGTTATACTTTAAAGCTTGGTTTTTCCAGTGACAAACAATGAAGATGAGTAAGAAGCTATGATTGCTGGACTCAAACTCGCTAGAGAACTCGGAATAAAGTCGCTGGAAATCTTTTGCGATTCACAGTTGGTAGTGTACCAAATCAGGGGACATTATCAAACTAAAGTACAATTTCTTGCTCCATACCTTACCTCAAGTCCAAGAGTTGTTGGTAGAATGCGAGTATTATGACATTTCGAATATTTCATGGGATTAAAACAAAGAAGCTGATTCATTGGCAAAGTTTGCTAGCACTGGTGATGCATAGTAGATGGGCTTGACTTCGGTCAAAGTATTAAATGCCCTAAGTATAAACATGATAGAAATCGATCAGATAGTGGAAGCTGTGCCTGAGCGGGAATCGTGGATGACTCCAATCAAAGATTATTTGCTACATGGAGCCTTACCAGATTAAAGAAATGAAAAGCAAAATGTCCTTCATAAAGCTTCGCAATATGTCATGCAAGGAGGAATTATGTACATAAAAGGTTTTTCAGTTCTCCTACTCCGATATGTCGCTCATGATAAGATAAGACGTATCCTTAGAGAAGTTCATGAAGGGGAGTATGGAGATCACAATAGGGGGCAATCTTTGGCAAAAAAATAATACTTCGTTACGGGTATTATTGGCCAACTGTCAATCGAGATGCCACTGGCTATGTTAAAAAATGCGATAGTTGCCAGATATATGCAGAAGTTCTATGAGCTCCGTCAACGAAATCATGCAAAAGGTCAGCCCATGGTCATTTTCAATGTGGGGGTATAAACATTATCAATTTTTTTACCGATCTCTAAAGGTTGGCAGAAATTACGCTATCGTCGCAGTTGATTACTTCACCAAATGGGCCGAAAGTAGAACCTTTAACCACGATCACAACCAAGAAAGTGATCAGCTTTATTGTCCAAAAAATCATATGTCATTTCGGTCTTCCGCAAACTATTGTAACAGATGATAGGATGTAATTCGACAGTGTTGAATCCAAAGACTTCTGTCGAAGATATCATATTGAAAAGAGATTTGTAGTGGTCGCTCACACTACACCAAAAATGTGTATTTGTAACGAATATAGTCGTTACAAATGAAATTTATAACAGATATAGTCGTGAGCGATACAGGCGTGAGGTATGTCGTTACAAATATTTATAACGACCCCTACCCGTTATTAGATATATCACTTACCAACGGACTTAGTCGTTAGAAATCTAAATTTTTGTAACGAAAATGTTTGTTATTAGTTGCATCGGTTTGTAACGGGTATTTTTCGTTACTTAGTTTCCCCTTTCATGGTAGAAGAATGGGTTGTCATTCTAAATTATCACGACCTTGTCCGTTACAAATTTCATCATTAGTAACGCACTTGTTCGTTACAAATTTCATCAATAGTAACGACTATGCTCGTTATAAATTTCGTCTTTAGTACCGAATATGTTCGTTACAGCTACCAAACCATGTAGAGCTGCATTTTTGCTAACATTTACACTACAGAATTGTCTATTATAGTACAGTAGGTACATACATATCAAAAATTACAGAATTTCGATAACAATAAGCAATTACGCATCCAAACATACAACTTAAATTGCACAAATATTTGACAACAAATTAAAGGAAGATTCGAAAATTTCACAAGTTCATCATACATAACTAAAGAGTATGAAATCAAAATATTATAAGTTCTAGCATTACTTCAAAATAAATTCTAGATCCTACAAACAACGAACATGACACTCATGCCAAATAACAAAACCTCTATCAATTATATCAAATAGCTTGTAATTACCATTTTGTGGTGCTTCGTAAATAGGAGCTTCTGGATCAAACACTTTCTCCACACATACAACTCTTTCCCCATTCATCACCTCTCTATGGTGGCATATTTTCTGTTTTCCAAGATGGCCCTTGGCAACCTCTTTCAACTCTTCTGACAATAAGACTAGAGATTGCCTATCACTTAGCTTTCCAGTAGTGTTACTACTAGGAGCCAGTTTAGAAGAAGATCCTCCATTCGATTCTGAGTTAGAATTTGTAGTAGCCGTCGCATTTGAAGATAAATAGCTACCATCTTTGAAAATCTTTGCGCTTGGAGAGTCAGGTGAAAGCTTCAAGATAGCTGCATACAAACGTTTTCAACAAAAGATGAACAAATATTGCTACTAAAAGCTTTATCCTGTAACTATAATATGGGAAATTGAAGTAACATACATAGGCAGTCGGAGACTCTAGCATCACTACTGCAAGCTGAAGGCATTTGAAGGGCCAAAGTGGTATTAATAGGAAGAGCCAATGAAGTATCAGTGCTTTCTACAATCAATACACGGACACATTTGGGCATGCTTTTCCTAACCTTTTCCGCATCTGCGTAGCACTCGGGTGTTGGCTTGAGTGCTGTACCGCTTACGTACGGTATACACGCTGCGAGGTTTTGTAGCTGATCTCCCCATTCTTTTTCGTCCTCTGCAATTGTTGCTGCGATAGTTCTAGACATGCATAAGACTGCTGCAAGTAAAATGAATAGTGAGGCTATTGCATCCATCTCTTGTGGTTTTTCTTCTGTGGTCTTTTGATCCTTATTTGTAGGCAAAATGAATAAGACTACAGATTGACAATTCAGAAATATTTTTGTTGGGAATTTCATGTTTTGGTGTAGTGTGGATAAATATATGAAACCTTTTTCTTTCATGCAAATTAATAGTTTTATTATCATCATTCAAGTACATGGTATGCAATATTCAAACATAGTTTACATTTATTTAATTAAAAATGCATTAAAACGTTGATCACCAGCAGAAAAAAGTGGTAAAACTAGGATATTTTTTATCATCAAAATTAGATACAATATTTTGCACACAAAAAACAGAGACAGAGATGTAGAGAAAAGGGAAAGGAAGAAAGAAAATCTTGAAATATCTTTGTATCTTCACTGAATTTTTCTATAAAATTAAGATTTGTAGTCACGTATACAAAAATAAACTTCAACGATTTTTACAATAACAAAAAGTACAACTGAGAATAAAAAATTCAGATTCAGAGGTGGGAAGGTCTGATATAAACATTGAATTACATAATTATAGGTCAGTAGATTCAGGATAGAATCTCACCTTTGCATATAATGACACTGCCCTGTAAAAATCCTTGGAAGAAATGGCAGCATCCGCCTGTAATGCACTAGGTTGATTTCAAATTGTTTGCTTAAAAGCGATGATATATAAACAACAACCATAGAGGATGCAACAATGGCAACTTAAGTGTATGAGATAAGCAGTTTACAAACAAAGGTGGTAGTGAATCAAGAGTCCAACGCATGTAAGAGAGACTGACCAATTGAAGATAGCAATAAACAATGTAGTTGAAAGAGTGCTGCAGAGAATGAACTATTTGAACAAAAAATTAGCATGAAAGGAAAATCTGTAAAGAGCTAAAGTTGCAAGAAATAGCAAGAGAGATGCATAGTGATGGGACTTGAGTAGGCAAAGGCAACACTTGTGCAAGGCAAGAATGGACTCAACGTGCAAAACCAACAGAACTGAACAAATGCCACAAAAAAGGCATGCACCGCCACAAAGACAACCAAGAATAGTTCAAAAACAGAAATTAGCAAGAACATCGGAAAATACAATAATATACAGTTGAATAGCTTGGTGATAATCGGAAAATACAATAATATACAGTTGAATAGCTTGGTGATAATTGATCATATGCATGCATGGATGAAAGCCCAAGTTTAGCAATTGAAAACATGAAAGCAAATAGCTAACAGTCAATCACTTAACATGGAACTAAAACAGGAAGAATAACGAGCTGACTGAAACAACATTGAAGAAAAATAGAGTAATGTAAGAAGGCTGCAGGAAAGGATGGTTAAAACAGGTAGTTGGAAAATGCAGTAATACACTGGAATTTTTCAGAATGATGCGGTGTAGGACACCAGTGCTGATAATGTTAAGATTCTTTAAGATCTGGTAAGCTGGGGCATCCATATATGCAAAGATGTAATACTAGAACAACAGTAGTTCAACCACGGTCTTTAAGATTATAATTCTTGTATTTATAATACCAAAAAGTAAATATAGTATACTTACCTGAAGTAAATTTTTCACCCGGTACAATATCGCAGTTCATCGTATACCAGTTCGGACTCTTATAATATCTGAAACCGGTATCACTGCATGATCAAGAGATGAAAACATTGTTTTCAGGTTTAAAAAAATTTAGCGAATCAATAAAGGTAGTGCGGTTGGTTAAAGGATATTTATTGTATACAGTGTTTACAAACTCCTTAGTACCCAATATGTACAGCTTTGAAGCTTTCCACTGCTTTAACTAATCATTTTTTTTATTCTTCAAACAAGAGTCTTATAACCAACTTACGATTCTTGATTTTTTTTTCCAGTTCGCTTCTTTGATAAAACTCTTTTTGGCACTGGTTGTATTTTAGATTTGTAACCCCTACAGAACATGTGTATATATTATACTTCACGGTTTCTGAATCTCCATGAACTGCCGCAATCTTTTACCATTTAATCCGCAGTTCAAGATTACAAGTTAATAAATATCCAACTTTAGAAACGGTTCAATAACATAATTGCAAAAGTGTGATTTTATTAATCTCAATTGTACGGTTTACAAGTGATATATGCTGATTATCTATAGAGAGCATTGTACATTCAGTATTTGAATAAAATAGTTACTCAGAAATAAAGCTAAAGTGAACTATTTGCATTCTTAGAAAACTACTGAACAACAGTACCATAAGAAAATAATGTTCAATTGTAAGTTAACTCTTATTTGTTTACAGTGGTGCAACCAAAGAGAGTAGTAATAATGTTGGCTGAAAGAAAATAAGTGATATTAATCACAAATTCTGAATATAACATTGTTAAGATCGCAAATATGAAAAAGAAAACAGAAATGATAGGAAAAATAAAAGACAACAAGAATCATAAGCTCACTTGTTGTCTTCTGTGACAACACCATCTTTTTTCCATATTCTGACAAGAGCTAGAAGTGATAATGCACATTTTAAGGCCTCCACCTGTGTGCATACAGAATTGACAGTTAACAATAATATTTGGTGATATCTTATTTGTTTACTCATCACAGAACCATCAAAACATCACCATTGCATTATCCAAACTCCAACATTCATAATCACCTTCGCCAACCTCTACACTTCCATCACCATCCTACTGCCTTCTTTCTTCATCACAAAATTGCCACCTCACTACCCTTTTTCAAACAACTGCCCATACATCACTGCTGCTCCACAACAAACTCCAGCCACAGTTCAACCATAGACCACACCACAGTGCAACTATAAATTAATTGGTTTATAAATACCATTCTACAATATTCCCTAATATAACACTGAACTACTTTACTTTTCCAATTGTAATATACATTTCAATGGAATCTATTCCCAGCTGTATGTTCCAGTTACTTCCAATAAAATAACAGCAAAATGAGAAACTGATGCAAACATTGACAACACGATAGAGGCTGTAACATGTGCACAGAAGTTACTGACTGCATTGCAGATTTTTTTTCATTCCTAAGTTTCTATTCCCGCTGTGAATTGCTATATTGGTTGAAATTGCTGCACTGTTGCTTGAATAAAGAAGAACGAGAAACACTAAATCTGATATTTTGAATCCTATCTCAATGTGCTTTAGTTTTGCATTGTTTGTAAGCGACACAGCAAGTGATGCAGCTGAGTATATGAACATGAGTACGTTTACTACTATGAAATATCTACAAAATATGAAAGTACGTAGATTTTAGCATACAAACTGGAACATGTGACTTCACTTCAATCATGTTTTTCTTCTTTCTTAAGGGCTTTGTTGCAAAAGGAAGTGGCAATAGTTCGTAAAAACTTAATAGTATTGAACTAATCAAACTGATCTGAGACTTTTTACAAGGAGCCAATCAAAGTAATATTTCTATTAGTTCATCAACTGTTAATGCATACATGATACAAAATTATGTTGGTACCATTGTGTCAGTCAATATATTCATGACCAATGAAAATTCCACTTAATTAATACCAGTGTATTTCTTTCATCCTTTTCACATTCAAACACCTTATTTGATTTGCAAACTATCATAGTTACGAATAATCAAATCAAATAATGATTATCCAAAGGAACTGGACAGATCCAGAGAGCAAAATTAGGTATGAAACTTCTCTGGATTATAAAGTTTGGAGACAGTGATCCTAACATAGTTTGGAGACATGGTTTTATAGCGAAAATTACTGTTAAAGTGACTTGAAAATCTACAATGCAGTGAACTCGTTGCCCACCTTTCAAATTATTAAGAATTCCTAGTTCTTTCTGACCAAATACTATTCAGTCGCTTACTATTTAGTAATCGACCTAAAACAAATTGTTATGTGCTCCAATACTGAAATTGCTCAAATGAAAAAAAGGTGATATAAACAAACAACAAATCAAAAAGTATGTACAACGAAATTGTTACCTAATACAAAAGTGTTCATACCTGAGTAGACGGAGGTGGAAAAGCGAAACCCTAGATTCGTAGTTCGCAATCGATATCTTCCTTCATCTTCTTCGATTTGGTAGGAAAAAGGGAGGAGGCGGTGGCAGAAGGCGGAGGTGGTGGCAGACGGCCGAGGCGGTGGCAGACGGTGGAGTCGGTGGCAGATGAAACCGCGTAGGAATGAAAGAGAAGTAAAACATGAGAGGGAGAAATGAAATTACCGTGAGAAATGAGATAACTGTTGTTAAAAGATAAATCTACAATCTTATCCATGCTTCTTTTCATTATTTACCAAATTACCATATTTACTAACGGTAATAGCTGTTGTAAATGGTTGTAACGGATATAACCGTTAGAAATTTGTAACGGTTATTACCGTTATAAATTGAAAGTGGAAAAGTGTTACAAAATGGGCTGTTTGATGTAGTGTCACCTACAAGCAAATAGAAATTTTGATGCTGTGAACAAATTTATAAAGTCCATTCTAAAGAAGTTTTTGGAAAAGGCTAGAGGAAAGTGGGTGGATGAATTTTCGATAGCATTGTGGGCTTACAGGACCACCCATAAATCCACGACTGGACATATTCCATTCACCCTTGCTTAAGGTTCCGAATCCGTCATTCCTATTAAGTTCAAGGTTTCAGCTCATCAAGTGATTTGCTACGATCTCAAAACGAATGAAGATCTCCTTTTGTAATCTTTTGACTTTATAGATGAGAAGCGCGAGGAAGCCAATCTGAGGGCGCTGCGCATCGACACCGATTTTTCCAGTATTACAACATTAGAGTCTGACCTAGAGCCTTTGAAATCCACAATCTCATCCTAAAAGGGGTTTTTCCTTCCCCGACGCACATGTATCCAATCTGGGAAGGACCATTTGTCATTGAACGGAGGCCTGGAAATGGAATTTTCAAGCTAGCGACTGTGGATGGCATCGCACTTCCAGGGGCATAGAATAACGAGCATTTGCGACGCTATTTCACTTAGTTGATCTCTTTTTCATTTCAGTTGTATTTGCTTTCAGAATTTGGTTTAGCATTTGATTTTCTAGATATGTAATGAGACAACTTATGTTATTTCTTTCCATTTAGCGAATAAAATTTTGGACTTCGATTATATTTATGTTTATGTGGCATTATGTATTAGTTACATGATGAAACCGATTGATGTCGACATATCTGAACAGTTTCCCAGAGTTTGAAATTAATCAATTACGCTAGTTTCCAATGGGAATAAACAAGATGGTCTTGGACCGGCTGTTCATTTGATAACTCTCATTAATAATCCAATGGACGAGATGTGTAATGAGTAATGGATGTGACTTGACAATTTGACAATCAAATAAATCTTGCCAAATGATGGGACTGGAAAAAATAAGAGCAATCGTGACACGACCGATCGCTCACTAAATTAACCCCCTTACCCCTGAGGGGTAAGTCAATCAATTATGGAGAGTACGATCCGACTGCTTTCCAAAATAACTCTAAGTCTACAGAATGAGGACTGAAGTATAAACATAAATTGGGTGTGATTCGACCACCCTTAAAATAACTCTAAGTCCCTGGAGTGCAAAATGGAGTATAAACATGTATTGGGTGTGAATCGACTACCCGCAAAATCACTCTAAGTCCCCAGAGTGCGGACCCGACATAACTATGGTGCGATTAGACCACCCATCAACTAATTCCTATCCCCAGAGTGTAGATATGAGCACAAACAGATAGACGAGTGAGGTTTGGCCATTCATTATTCCATGAACTCCGGCCTGAAATCAACAAGAAGAGTACAAACCAGCTAAGGATGGAGTTCGACCATCCAACGTCTAACCCCACTAACCAAAGAATTGGGGTAGGAGTATACTTACTCAAAACCACTGAATTCGATGATGTAACATAAGGATCGAGCCTAGCATTAGATATAACTCAAGGCCATGACCACATGGAGGCCGTAGAATAGAGCTAGTGGATTGTTACCAGAACTAATGAACAATGAATTACAAGTACATTGAATGGAAAGTAATAGTTCAATTACTTAAATAACTATTCATAAGGAAAGCTCAACAGAAAACATAAACTTTTATTCACATGATAAGTTTCAAAATTATGGTACAAGTTATTCCAAAAAATCGAGAGTCATACCCGTACAACCGAAATTAATAAAACAAAACGACGAACAAACCGCTATGCAAATTATGTACACACCGAGCCAAAGTGACGACTATTTCGTTGACCTTCTCTCTTTTTTGGATTTTTTGGGAGTGGCACCACTTGAACCACCGACAGTTCTCTTCCTAGGTCCTTTGCCACCTTTTGCAAAAGATCTTTCGAAGGTAGGAGGAAATTCACTAGGAATCGACCCTCCAAGTGGAATAACTTGTAGTGGGATAAGGTGTGAATCGTCGATGTCCACCTCAGTGGTCTCAGATTTATTCTTTTACTTCAAAAACTCTTCCTTTTCTCAATATGCTCCTTCAAGCTAATCTCAGCACTGTGTTCGGAGGTGTCGGTAATCACAGCATCGTCGGATTCGTCCACCGGGAGCGGATCTTCAACCTTATCATCGGTTAGAGCTCCGATGACTTGGCAATCGAGCCCTGGGACATTAGTGGCCGTCGGTATCTCTGTTTATTTCTCTTGCTGCTCCACAGTAGCATCGCTTTTAGGATTTGACCAAGACCCGAAAGACTTGCAAATATGTTAAAACAGTAAGATAAGCTTAAAACCATTGGGCGCGAAGAATAAAACCTATCGTAAATTGGAGAGTAAAGTGGAATACCCCTATCGGGCTGGCCCTCGGTTGTTGCTGGGTTTCCCCCTTCTAAAATAAGGTCAGCACTTTGGATGATAACCAAGCTTATCTGGATCATAGCTTAAGTCCTGCTCCAAGCCAAAGGAAACCGATGCTCCAGCCGCTTGGAAACAAGTAGAGGCCCTTAGGATCAGCCTTCGATGATATGTCAATATGTTTCCATTTGTCAAAAGGCGCTGAAACATCAAAATATAAGAGTCGCTCAACGACAAGATCTAGGGCTTCATTTTCATGGACGATCTCCCGCACTAATTTCTCTTCATTTAACTCAGCTCTGCCCAGTTCCTTGTTCATCACAATGATGTGCTTCCAAGCTTCAGCAAGTGACTCGAGATAACCTTTGCTAAGAAAACTAAAATCACGGTGGATGAGGACTTGGGCGTTATATTCGACGATCAATGGATCAAATAAGTCCTTTATTTGATTCCGACCGAACTCCTTAGCATCTTCTACTCAAGTTTCAATTTGTTCCATCATCTCCTTCCAGCTTTCCTCTCATGCATCCTCTTTAAGGGCTTTTATTTTGGAAAATTGCTCATCAAGTTTAATTTTAAGGTTGCTGGCTTCAACGACCTCTTCACAGTACCTTTGGGATTCTTCTCGAGCCTCAATCTTTTCTTTCCTTTCTTTCTTAAGAAGCTCCTTAAGTTCCTCGACACAGTGGACCAAGATTTCCTTTTCCTTTTACAAGGAATCCTTTTCCAGAGCAAGTGCCCTACTATGATTGAGGTCAGCATCGAGTTCTTTCTTATGGGAAGCTTCTAGATGAATCATTCCCTCCGAAGTTTCCTTGGCACTCATTTCCACCTCGGCAAGTTTTGTTATCAACTCCGATAGTTCATCATCTTGGTGTTTGATTATGTCTTTATCATGTTGTATCGACTCTAGCTTGAGACGATCTATTTATATTTCGCTCAATTGACACTTTAGTATTTTTTTTTACCAAGTGTTGAAATGATTCATGCTGTATAAACATGTCATTAACACATGCGAGAGATCTTTCTTTGGCGTGCCCCAGGATCATATGTGATGTGGGAAGGAGTTTAAGCCCATAGAAACAGATTTTCGGGAAAGTGGCCTTAAGTTCAGCCAATTTCTCTGTTATAGAAGTATCAGGAGCATTAGCCAGCAAGGATGGATCGGAAGCGGCAATTGGATGGTGGCTCAATATATGGTCAAAGATTTTTTAGAGCTAGAATAACCAGTGCTGCTTATGTGATGTGGCGGTTTGAGGGCCATAGAAGGGCGGTTGATCTTCGCTATAAATAAGAAAATTGGACTAATTTCCCTGGAGAGATGTCTAAGACCGGGACTTATGCTTAGAAGAGGAGGATTCCCTTGAGTGAAAGCTTTTTTTCTCATCCGTTGTCTTTTTCCTTGCGCTTGCCAGACTTTGAGTCGTGGCTGGATCAATAATGCGTCGAAAATACCCTTAAGCTACCGAAGGCCCCGGACTGAGCCATTGCACCTGCAAAGACCAAATGAGAACATATGAGTAACTATTGTGGAAAGGATTGATGAAGAGAGTGTAGTAAAGTGCACGTGGTCGTGAGTGTCCTAATGTTCCCCTCGATAGACGGATGGCTGTAGCCTTGCTTATGGGTGTTCTCTCTCCTTTATCAGTAGGAAGAATGCCTTCACCACTCCAAGTAGGAGAATTGACCCTTCGATATTGATATGTGGAAAGTCATATGTCATAATATCGTCGGGAATTTGGAGATTTGAAAATCCCTTCAGTGAACTTTTCAAATGTTGGGAAGGTGATTCTTCTTCAATAGAAGTGATGACGAATTCCAAATCTGTGCGGTTTTTCTTCTATGAAGTTTACATGCCTGCTTCTTCTTTCTCTTGGTTAGTTTTTGAGACTGCATTCCATGTGGCGATTCAACCATAGGAGCCTTGCTTGGGCCTGCATTAGCATTGCCAGGTTTACTAGCCTGAGAATCCCTAATCTCACATTCTTCAATGTCATCCCGAGTTCCCTCGACTGGGGTATGATAGGATTGTTGACATCACTTTCTTGCTCTGTGACGTTTCTCGGCAATGCTATACTTTCGGGGGGTCCAACGCTATGACCCTCTTCCAACAGGCCGAATAAAGATAGTAATTCATCGGTTACAAGAAGTTTGAGTCACTATTTTCAGCAGGGTAGCGCAGATAGCGGAGACTGCTTTTGGAAAACTAACGCCTTTGGGACATGGGCGAACACCTGTAGGAATCCTAGGTGTCAGTAGATTAAAAAATACGACTTGAGTTAATGAACTTAAGAATGAAATGAAAATAACAATTACATCCTTCTAACCATCTCCTTACGAAGCCAGGTGGACACGTAACATAGAACCACTTGCGTTTGAGCAGAGAGAGTTTATTCCAAGCACCTGTTAAGAGTTGGTAGTTAGCGAAGGTTCCAGAAAAATGTAGGAAGGACTTACTGACCACTGTTAAAGTTAGAAAAGAATCTTATGTCCTCGAGAGTTGGCGGACGAAATAGAATGCTCATGAATAACAGAAAGGTTCCACGTAGGAAGGCATAGCTGTTCGAATGGAGTTGAGTGGGAGCTATTCCAAGATATCTCAGCATCTCTCGAATAAACAAATTAAAGGGCAGTATGCATCTGGCCCAACATATAAATTTGTTACACGCTATGTACCCCTCCGGGGGCAAGTGAGGCCCGTCGTTTATCGAAGAACCAAGACATTTGTGAATGGAATTCCATATATGGAACACAGCCTATAAAGAGTGGCCACGCCAATTCGGGAAGCTTGAGAATCTATTGGGTTCTCTTGGAGAGTGGCACCTTCTACCGCATCAGGAGCAAAGCTTATATCCTTTATCGAGAGGATCAGAACATCTAAAAAAAGGTTGGCAAATGGACTAGAGACTTCCATTTGTTTGGCTTGATAGATCAGGAGAAAGTCTGCCGGATATAGTCGCAGAGCTTGATTGTTCTTCAGGACTGATATGCTGCGTGGCCAGTTCGAAAAGCAAAATGCTCTGAGCGTCTAGAGTCCATATTAGATATACTTAGTAGATAATCGAAGTTAGAAAAGTTTACCTTATCCTCCATGTGTTAAGTGTGAACTAGTGCAGTATAGTGAAGTTTATAAATGAAATAAAGAGCTTAAAATCAAAAAAAGAAGTTAAATAACGAATCTTTGGATTTCGACCAGAGTGACCGCCATCGCCAACTGTCTCAACTGGTAGAAAGATTGATCGGTTGTAAAGGCATTAGGATCGACTATTGGCAATCGAAGTGTAAAGTTTGTCGTTCAAGTCTATATGCATGTTTTTAATATATTTTGAAAGTTCCAAGGATTTGATTGTTCAATCTCAAGTTTAATAGTTGATATGAAAGTTTTATTGTTCAGCGTTATCGTATCTCCAAATTCATTATGGTGAAGTAGTGCTGATTGTTCGAATAAGTAAGGTTGGATTAGGTTTTAAGTTTAAAGAACCCTTATGCTGATCCATATATACCAAATCCTCTAGGCCGATCCCTATCCCAACGCCACTTGACCGATCCCTCTCTTCGGCCTAAAACAATCGTTCCTTACCAATCCCACCGATCCCTTCACTTCCACATATCCACTGATCCCTCTCTCACAACAGACACCACCAACCCCTAATTCTACCGATTTTTAACGACCCGAAATTTCACTGCTTTGATTAGTGAATATTTAATTAATTTTAAATATTAAATATATAGGTTTTATGATCGAAATAAACTCATTTTAATTAACTGATAATGATGGTAAAATCGTTTTTAATTTTTTTTTACCAAATTAAATAATTCATAGAAAATTAAACTTATGTATATATATAAGAAAGTGATGTGACTAAATATAATTATATATATAAAAGAGTGATGTGATTAAACATAATTATATATATATATTATAAGATATTTGTGATGTGACTAGATATAATGATGACAAAGGAAATGTGCCTATAAATAGCCATATGTTTCTCCATTTTTCATCCGCTTTCCACCAACTTTTCTTCGTCATTTCTAACTCAAATAGAGGTTTTCTTTTTTTGAAACCGTGTGAAATTTTAATGGCTACAACAATTTAGTTGACCATTTTTCAAATTTCTACAATAGCTATGTCAAAATACTCAATCTTTGCAAACCAAATTTTCACCTAGAATTTCAAGTCTGAAAATTTCCATTCTTCTTTTGATCGTAACTTCTTCAAAACTAAAAGTAACTGATTGATTATTTTTACTATGATACAGAAAGGAAATTCCAATAACTCTCTCTTTAAGTGCTTTTGAAATTCCATGAGTAGATAGCCCAAAAATCAGTTGCAAAATGACCTATTTTCAAATTTATTATTGAGAAATCGATGTTTCTCCGAAGTCGCTCTACATTACCAAAATATGTCTCACTTCCTTGTTCATCCATGGCCTAGCCTACCTTGTACATTTAGGATTCAAGAATTTGTCTTTTTTCTTAGGAATTAAAGTGCTAGTTCGTACTTAAGCCAGCAAAAGTTTGGATAGCCTTCGATGCGTAAATTCCTTAACTTTTTGGGAAAGAATCTATATTTATATATATGGTTGTTGTATGGCTGTATTTATGATGTTATTATCTGGATTATGGTATGGTTCAGATGTTTATGTCTGTGCTAATTTTTGGTTTAGCATTAGAACTTTGAATTGATGATTTAAGTGGTGTTTTGGTTATAAAATTGTGGTCTTTGGCTTATAATTGGAAGTGATTTGTAAAGTTAGTAAGTTAAATTAGTAAATGGAAGAGTTAGCGAGCAACAAGTTGGAAATTACAGCCATCCACAGTGATAGTCGACATAGATGCAGTTCGTTTAAAAATTCGATTTTCATAAAGTTTGGTTTTTATACGTCAAGTTGTTTTGTAAATGGTTTATAAACTAAGTAACAATATTTTAAAAGGTAAATTAAGAATTTAACAATAAATTTTTAATTAATTATGTTTTGGTAATTAATAACTAATTAAGGGTGAAACAAGGATTATTAACTTTTATTAATTAAAGATTGGTTGTTAATTAATTATCTATTAAAGTTCAGATTTATTTTAATTAATTATTAATTAAGTTGGTTAATTATGAGTTAAGTATATGATTTATTTTTAATTAACTATTATTGAAATACAAGATTAATTATTAATTATTAATCAAGTGTTTTATTATTTTTAAATTGTAAATTAATTAAGGTTTAATTTAAATTAAATTATTTATTGAAGGTTTAATTTATTATTTAAGTTTAATTAAATATTATTTAATTAATTTATTGAGATTAATTAATATTTAATTATCAGTAAAGGTTTAATTAATTATTTAAAATTAATAAAGGATTAATTTTGATTGAATTAATAGTTAATTACTATTATTTATTTAATTAAATTAAGATTAAAATTAAATTTAATTATGATTTAAATAAGGATTTAACTTATAATTAATTTTTTTTAAAAGGGTTTAAAAGTTTTAAATCCTTTGGTTTTCAAAAGTAAAATTGTTTAAAGGTACTTCTTTTTCAAAGATGGTTTTGAATACACGTGATTCAAGTGTTGATACTATTAAGAAAAAAATAGCCGTGGATGAGTTATAATGTAGATCGTTGAATTGTTTGGCCGTGTGTTAGTAGAATAAATCTCATCTGCTATAAATTGACTGTTTGTTTGTTTGGTTGTTTGGACATGTGTTAGCAGAATAATCCCGTTCTGCTATGAAGTGATTGAACTGTTTGAACTTCTATTAGCAGAACAAATCACCATCCTGATATTATGTTATTTGGACATGTATATGATAATTAGTTCACATTGACATGTTATTCCCCGTTTTGGATATGAATTGTATTTACATATATATTAACCTATACAAATAACTCTCAAGTGGACTGGAATTTAATTGAATGGTAAGTTAAATTAGTACCATTGGGATTGCTAAGCCTCTTTTTGAATTATTAAAGTATGTTTTTGAACTAACATTAATTCCTAAATCAATTTGGGTTTAAAGGTTATAAATGATTTTCAAATTTTATTATTATTTTGTAAAGTTATTTTTAAATAATATCTTGTTTTTAAAAAGGGTTTTATTAAATAAAATGTTTTAGCTAGAGCGATTTACAAAGGATATATTGAAAATGATATTTTATAAAGGAGATTCTATAAATAAATTATGAAAGAAGATTTTTAAATAGTTTTAAAAATAGAAAGATATTTTATAAATCATTTTGGATATTTTTGAAAGAAGTTTCAAATCTAGTTTGAAAACTTTTGAGTGTTTTGAAATGTGAAGTGAACTTATAAAAAGAATTTTAATAAGGAATAAGTATATGTGTTTTATAGGGGGTGATGTTTTTGAAAGGGAATTGTTTGGTCATTTAATATGGAATTTGTGGAAATGGAATTTCCAAAACGTTTGGTAAATACTTATACTATTTTTCAAGTAAAAAGGAATGTAAGAGGTTTGGAAATAGGGTTTGAAAAGATCTTCTGATCAGGTTGTATAAAGTGATTTTATTTGTTAAAGTTTAATTAATAAGGCTTAGAGGATTCCTTACGAAAATTAAACCATGATTGGATGTTTGTTTATTTGGTAGTTAAATAAATGATTATCAAGTTTGACCCAATTTGACTTAGGAAGTATGAATGTAAATTCGAGTTCCCCGATAAGGTCTCAAATACTTACTTCCAAAAGAATGGGAATGAGTCAACCAGAAATTATAGGTTGTTGATATGGAGAGACCGGGATCGGATCTATATCCGAAAACCACTCCTAACCAACATGTACTTTCGATTGGAAGACATCTTGATAATGATCGAAGATGGTGCTCTTTGAAGTGCAAGGGCCACTAGTACTAATCCTTAGGGTGATTCCAAAATGGATGTAGTAGAGTTAGTGCCTTCGGTTTCGTTCAGACCCAGAATGAACTTGTATGGATGAATGTTGGCATTGCATTGATGCTTGGAGGGTGATGTTAGCATTCCAAGATGGATTGCTATTCAGAAAGGTAAAACGTAGCCCCAAGCCTCAAAACTGGGAGGAATGACAAAAATAGGGCATGTAGTAGAGCTATGTGGTTAGTTACTATTAGATGTAGTCGCCCCATTTTAGATGTCCCTTTTAGAGCTGGTTTTTGCGCAAACACCATGATAGTGTAAGGCCGCTGTATCAAGGGGGTGATGTAATCCGGTCTGTCGTGTTAAAGGGGCAGCCGGCTCTATGTTAGTGTCAGTGCATTTTCTAGAGGTGTATCATTGAAAGGTAGTCCCTTACCGTGCCATTATTAGAATCCAATCTCAAATACGCGCCTTGCATTTTTTATTATAGAGCCTAGTATTTTGGAATGTGAGATGCAAGCATTCAGCTATTTTATCTATTTACTTTGAACCTAGACACTATGATAATATCACTGGATTTTGATATAAAATGTTTTGGTTATCGTAAGTAAAAACCCATCCGCTTTTAAGTGTGGTGTGGTCTTACTAGATACCCTTAAAGTTTTCAAACGTAGATTTTAGTTTGGCTGTTACTTGTTCTTGAGTTTAACTCACACTGGTTTACCAAACTAACCCAGGCGTTATTCCATGTAATGCTCGGGTCAGACCGAATATGTTTTCCCATGTTTAGGTAGACACTTTGGAGTTGGGGAGGAGTTGGATGGTCAAGACGTATTCATGTATATTTTTCTCCTGTTGGATTATAGAGTCTATATGTTTGTCAATGTAAGGACATGTTTCTGTAACTTTCCAAATTTAAGATTTGTCTAGTGTACTCTAATGTTGTATATATGAATAAAGATGTTTTCTTTTTGTAAAGATCAATTTTGTATTATATATTATTCGATGTGTTGTGTGATTCTGTGTTTTTGGTTTTCTTCTATCTTCTACCTTCTTCTTTCACCCTAACAAATTGGTACATCCGGCACTTGAATGTTCAGCATGTGATACAGTGGGCATGACATATTACTGTCCATTTTCGAGAGTCGAAAATCCAATTCGTTACGTTTGGTATCGGAGCTGAAGGTTAAGCAAGAACCTTGGCTTTGGTGGGGTTTGACTTATCAAAGATAAGGTAAGTGAGAACCTTGGATGAGTTTGAGCGTGTGTATGTGTGTGTATATGAGAGTGTATATTTTTAGTGATATAAAAATGATTTATATTGTGTTGTTTGATCAGTTGAGTGGCTTAAGAATTTTGATCGATGCTTTTGGCCAACATTATTGATAGGGATTTTCTAAGCACTTAAACAAGTTTAATCGACACAACATTATTTTGAAATTGGTTAAATGAAATAAATTTAACTAGAATATATTTTATATATAAAAAGAATGATTTTCAAAAATAGTATAATATAGTTGGTCGAGACATTAGAAGATAATAATATATTGTTATTATCATTTAAGGCTTGTTTAGTCATGTTCATCCAATTGAGCATTGATTAGATTAGCGCATGTAAGAAGTTTCCATTTTAAGATACGAGTTGGGTAAATAGGAATAGGGAAAAAACAAAACGACAACTTGTGAATTAAGTTTCACAATTTGACTATGAGGCGTTCGATGTTAATATTGGATTAAAATTTGATTCGATTAAAGGGTATTATTTAAAGGTTAGAATATTTAGGAATAAATATTTGGAAATGGACCAAATAAGATGTGTCTTTCAAATTAAAAGAATTTTAGTTGAAAACTTGAGAGCATAAATTTCGATGCTTTTGAAAAATGATTTTCAAGGTTTTGGAAAGTGATACTAGTATTATTTGAAAGTAGTTTGGTTCCAAAAAAATGTTGGAAATGAAAATTTTATGAAGGAAGTGTTTTCTTTGGATTGGTTAGGGGGAATAAGTCTCAATTCTTTTATGATGATTGGAATAATCTTTTAAGTGACGATCAAATGTTTGCCTTGGCGAACGTTGTAATACACTTGGTAAATTATTCTCTTTATCATTATACGATCGAAACAAGTTCAACCCAAACGAACCTAAAGCAAGTTAGTGATAAATATTTTATTGAAAATGTATGGTATTGTTTCAGAAATTAGATTTTGAGGTAAAGGAATATTTTAAAGTCAACTAGTTTGAGTGGCTCGAAAATAACTTAAAATTGGGAAAGAGATGTGTTCGGATAATAAGCACTTTTCTTGAGTATTACTCTTCTTTGTAAGGGAATGTATAATAATGTTTGGTATTACCTAGTCCCTTACTATCATTTTGTTGTTACTCGGGATATGTATAAATATATATACATCTGTATGATTTAAAGTATAGAATTCCATTTCAAAATGTTTTTGAAAATAAGATCCGGGTATTTGGATCTTGAATTTCCTTAGCGAAGTAAATGAAAAATGAAATAATGGAATCAAATAGACGTATATGCTCTTAGGCTATAGTGGAGTATTATTCAAGTTCAACCATTGTAATTTATGAAATGTTTTCATAAATGATTTAGTGGAAATTGGATTGGTATTAGGAAGAACTAATTAGTAAGTGTGTAGGGTGGACATAGATCATTTCTCCTTCTCATGTAGTTTTGATCCAAGATTTGAGTATATGACTTTGAGGTGTTTCACGCCATTTCGAATAAGGATCTATTACCAGACTTTTGATGGTGAGAACTTGATGAGTATTTCTGGCAGGGGGCCAAAGTTTTTGATCATAGCATCTGACTATGCAAGGAGGACAGAGGTTCCAAATCAAGGAACCTAATCTGAATCCGCACTAGAGAATCAGTTGAGCAATACTAGTTTGGAAGGAAAGTTATGTGTTCGAGTTGAGATCAAATTCGATTTTACATAAGAATGATCTATGTACATCACAAGAGTTGATGTATATTGTTAAGTGTTTTCTGGGATAGGTTGAGGTGTAATTTCAGGGATGAAATTCTTTTAATGGTGGAAGAATGTAACGACCCGGAATTTCACTAGTTCGATTACTGAATATTTAATTAATTTTAAATTTTCAATATATAGATTTTATAATGAAAATAAACACATTTTAATTAACTAATAATGATAGTAAAATCATTTTCAATTTTTTTACCAAATTAAATAGTTCGTAAAAAAATAGAAAATGTGACCGAAGAACGTTTTCTGAAATTTTGACCTTTCGACACCGAAAGTTGTCGGGAACGTTGTTCGTCTTTGTGCACAATATACATACATACATCTCTACAATTAATAATGAGAATTCAATCCATTAGTTTCAACTGTGTCTTTTTGAAATTCACACAATGCCCTTTACATCATTGAAGATTCAAAAAACATGATTATCATTTTTCAACTACGATGCAATCGACTTAGTTTCCTTTACCCTTCCTACCTCATCACAATTTTATAGGCTCCACACAAAGGGACAATTTACTACTTCCTCTCTTAGCTTATATACACTAATAAATAAGATACTTTTGGTGATGTGGGACTAATTTAAATTAATCTTAGCATAACCTAAGTGATTGCTAAAGAGAATAAATACCAATGAACACAGAAATCAAACCAATTTTCTAGCCGCCAAATTTTTCCTGACATATCATCTATTTTATATTGCATCCAATTGCTATTTCTTAGTATTTTCGCACTTCCTTTCAAGTCTTCCGATTTCATATGTTTTCCAGCCTGTGCATATTCTTCACCATTGTCAACTAACCAGACATGTAAATTGCTAATATTAGTTATTTACTATACATTCTCCTCAAAATACCAGCTTTTGAAGACAAGAAGTAATTGTTCAATTCTATCTACTTGATACTTTATGAATAAGTCAAATAACGACTAGTTGGAAAAGTTTGAAGATAATAAAATTTCTATCTCCTTAGCAGTACCATCATGTTTCGTACAAAATAATTTAATGAGCATTGAAGAAGTAGTTAAAATAATTGACAACTTTAGCGTGTCAAATGAAGGTTAGAGATGCTGCATTAATCAAGAAAGCTTATATTATCATATTCTTTTTCGAATGAATGTTAGAGATGCTGCGTTAATCAAGAAAGCTCAAATTACTATTTTCTTCTTCGAGTATTTTTTTTGGTTATCACCGAAATGCTTTAAAATGATTTTATATATCATGAAAGTATGATAATATGTATACTTAGGTGCAAGTTAGGTTAAGCTACCACAATAAATATTCCGTGTTACCTAATGTTTGACTTTATAATATTACCAGCTAGTTCTCATACATGTTCTTTTTATGATCAACACTAAGAGAATAGGTAAGGGTCAAATAAAATATGCATCATATTAATTAGGGCCTACTCACGTATAGTTTTGACCGTAGTATTCTTCGTGTTGGACATGCTACATCCCACATTATTTTACTTCGGTTAAATTACATTTCATGAACATCAACCTAGTTTGTAAGTTGTAAATGTTAAGGATTAAAAAGTTTGCATTGATAATACACCTTAACTCATGCATAAAAACTTAATTCTAAATGTAATCTTTATCTTTATCTTTATTACTAATAATGGAAATTCCATGAACTAATTTTGACGTGTCTTTTTGGACTATCAATAATACCTTTGCATCTTTGTCCTTATTTCCTTGCATATGCTTAGTCCCAGTTTATTCCACTTTGATCCCTAGACCTAATCTATATCCATGGCTACTCAACACCAGCGCCATCGTCTTATTTACTCTATTATTACTGCTATTCCATTACTGACTGTAATCCATATGTTTTAGCTAAACTGATAAACCCTAATTGATCATCATCACTAATTTAATAACCCTTATTTCTGTCTCCACATGTGGCAATTTTATCTTCGTCTAACCCTCTTTCGAATCTTCACATGTAGATTTTCTTACAACTTCCAACTTAATAGGCGTTTTGGACTTATGCATCCTTAGTCTACTTGGTTGTTATGTCTCCATTATTGATTGATAACTTACTGTAGAAAACCAATACCAGGAAAAGGTTTATTTAATGTAAATAAAAAAATTTCCACCTTAAATGATTCAACTTTGATTTTAATTGTAGTTTCATTTTGTCTAAGACAAATGCTAATATTTGGTACCTTATTCTAGAATGAACACGTAGATGGGCAAAGGAAAAAAAAGAAAAAAAAGGGGAGTTTCCCATAACATGTTTGACTATTGTTAAACAACCGTTGCTTTTTGTTACAGTAAAACTCAAGTTCACTATGTGATACTATCGCATGATGCCTCAATGCTATATTTACAATATGAACAAATGTGAAGGATATCTTACCTAAATGAGATTATTTCCATGATGTCTAAATACTTTAAACGAAAAATGAAGCTCATAAGCTCGACGGCGCACATTTATATAGCTTCTTAAGCATAGAATAATTATAGTGATCTACGAAAAAGTGGTTCATAGATAGTTTAGAATAATATAAGCATTTGAACCCAGTCATAATGGCAGAAAGCATAAAAAGGAATTCCCTAAGACTCGAGTTAATTCTCTCTACCAACTAGTTTAGAATAGTATAATGACGTTTTTTAAAGCCAAATCTTATATAATAGAAACAACGTGCCTTACATTATGGAAACTTGACTTTTTAATTGAATAGTGTAACAACATTTTTTACATCAATTTCTGTATTTGTTTATGGAATTTAAATGTTAATCCATTTCTTAGTGCAAATTTTATCAAATCCAAGAAAATATGTTGTTAGCCTAATTTTGTTAAGATGTTGAATGAAATTTTTAGATGTTGACGCACATTTGTTGAAAATGCAATGATTTTATCATTTTAATTTCTCTAAGATTACTTGAAGTTGATAAATTTGGAGCATTTGAATGTTTTAACTATGCATTGTTTTCCCTCTTGCCACTCAAGATTGCATTGATTAAGTTAATGCCATGAATAATTATAAATCGCATATACGTGCATCTAATAGCTAGAGATGTTTATTTTTCATTTAAATAAAAAATTAATAGATTTATGAGTGTTATAACTACAAAATCTTTGGAAGTTACAACATTTATATTTCGAGAAATTTTGGTGGATGTGTTGGTGAAGAATTGATAGTGAAATTATTTTCATGGATGATCGAAAAGAGGACTGCCCCTACCGTACTCCAGCTTGGTAGTTTCCACCGCCTGTTCCTCGCTAATATATTACTTTGGGAGGAGACCGACGGTGGTAAATGTTGCAAATCGATGGTGAGTTTCTATTAATGTATGATGGTATTTTGAGAATTTTAAAAAGACATGGTGAAAATATTATTCATTGAATTCTTACTACTAATAGATAGAAAAGAAGAGATAAGCCATGCTGTGAAGTGATCATGTATTCGGATACATTTTCGCTTTGAGCTCACATTAGCCAAACATGCATATGCATGTAAAAGTACAAGTATTTTTTTTCCATTTTGAGTAGTATAAACTTAACTAAAAGAAAATAATGACAAAACTTTGGTGTAGTAAAAAAATGATTCTATGACTGTTCTTCAATTGTCTTTGTCTTTTTGGACATTGCTTCAGATTCAGTTTATGCTGGCAATGGTACTGTTAAATTTACTTTCGGGGTGCAACAGTAAATGCATATCCATTGTGATTAAACGCAGGTCAATCTGGACGTCCATACACACTCGTATATATAAGATTCATTAACTAAATAATAATACACTTAGTAAAAAAATTATTTTATAATTTAGATTATTAAGTGATGTGACAAGACATAGTTTTAAAAAAATAAACATTTTTTTAAATTATATATATATATTAAGTATTGTCACATCATATATTTTACAATCGTTAATCATAATTATATCTTGTCACATCCTAGTTAATTAATAACTAAACTTATATATATATATATAAGAAATTGATGTGACTAAACATAATAATTATATATATACATAAAGAAAACGGCGTGACTAAACATAATAATCCATACTATAATATTATTACTGAGTTAGATTTCAAGCGCACACATGCCTCCTTCATATTTTGAAATATGAACAGTCAGGTTTTTAATTTCTTTCTATTCCAAACTTTGAAATGTGATAACTTTTTCTACACTAATTTGATTTAAGAACCGATCTCACTAGTAAATCTCAAATTTAATATGCTGTCCAATGATATCCATTGTTGATAGCTAATTTTTTTTTAAAATACTAGTTTTTCGGATTATTCATATTATTAAATCTATTTGACTTTAATTCTTTTAACTAATCTATGTCGTTGATTGTTTTGAAAATTTCCAGCCTCTGATTCTACTTTTACAAATTGCAGTCAAGTCTGGTGAAATCTAACATTACCAAAATACAGCAACAATGTTAGATGGAATTAGAAATGGAACCAGAAAGCTCAAAAGCATTAAACACAATTATATGCTTCTTCTTATACTGAATTTGCTTTGACTGTAAAAGAAATACAATGATATTCTTCACATTAAAATAGATATTGTTGAATAATGGTTGTTAGTTCCAACACTTCAGACATAAAATATGTATGCTTTAGAATTAGCATATTTTTCACAAGAATCGTTCAAAACAGAAATAAATCTCTTTATCCTCTAATCTTATCATTCTACAATAATATGATGCTGCATAATGTGTTCCTAGACATAGTTAGTTATGAGATCATCATCAACACTTGCATTCTCATGAATCATGTCAACGTTGCTTTTGGCATTTTTTGATCAATGGTCAAGTGTAAACCAAATGTTGTTACTTGCACTGCTCTTATAGATAGTTATTACCGAAGCAGAAAATGGAATCAACGACATCAAGTACTAAAGGAAATGATTAATAAAGGTATTCACCAAATGAAGTTACATATAATACAACTGATGTAGGAAGCAACAGCTGATGCACGGAGCAACAGCTGATGCACACAATAAATTTATATGTGTATAATATATATGTGTATTTTGTGGAAATTTTATCTTTGAAATCATTTTTGCTTGATATTTTGCAATTGTTTGTCAATCGCCAGTACTATCTGCATTACTGTTTTCAAAGATTTATACACAAGTTTTAGACAAAATGCTAACTTATTTGGAAATTGATAAAAAAAGATCACTATTTCTTAATCAGTGAACCATATAAATCATTTAAACATGTTATGATGATAAGAGGTTGAGTGCGGTCCGTATGCGAAGCACGGGTTCGCACTAGTTATATATAAAAGAAAGTGATGCAACTAAACATAATTATATATATATAAAAGAATGATATGATTAAACATAATCATATATATATATATATATTATAAAAGATTTGTGATGCGACTAGATATAATGATGACATAAGAAATTTGCCTATAAATAGCCATATGTTTCTCCATTTTTCATCTGCTTTCCACTAACCTTTACTTCCTCATTTCTAACTCAAATGGAGATTTTTTTGAAACCATGTGAAATTTTATTGGCTACAACATTTTAATTGACCTTTTTTTCAAATTTCTATTATAGCTACGTCAAAATACCCAATCTTTGCAAAGCAATATTTCACCTAGAATTTCAAGTCCGAAAATTGTCCTTCTTATTTTGATCATAACTTATTAAAAACTAAAAGAAAATGAGTAAATCATTTTTGAAATGATAGAGAAAAGAAATTCCAATAACTCTCTCTTTGGGTGCATTTTGAAATTCCATGGGTAAATAGCCCAAAAATCAGTTTCAAACTGACCTATTTTTGGGTTTATTATTCGGAAATCGATGCTTTCTGAAGTCGCTCGACATTATAAACACATGTCTCACTTCCTTTTTCATCCATGGCCTAGACTACCTAGTACATTTAGGATTCAAGAATAAGTCTTTTTGCTTAGGAATGAAAGTTCTAGGTCGTACTCAAGCCAGTGAAAGTTTGGATAGCCTTTGGTGGTAAATTCCTTAACCTTTTGGGAAAGAATTTACATTTATATGTATGGTTGTTATATGGTTGTATTTGTGATGTTATTATTTGGATTACGGTATGGTTTGGATGTATGTGTGTGTGATAATTTATGGTTTAGCATTAGAACTTTGAATTGATGATTTAAGTGGTGTTTTGATTATAAAATTATGATCTTTGCCTTGGAATTAGAAGTGATATGGAAAGTTAGTAAGCAAAATTAGTAAATAGAAGAGTTAGTGAGCAACAAGTTGGAAATTACAGGTATCCATAGCTATAGTCGCTAAGGATGCTATTCATTTAAAAATTCGATCTTCGCAAAGTTTGGTTTTTATACATCAAATTGTTTTGTAAGTGGTTTGTAAACTAAAAAACAATATTTTAAAAGGTAAATTAAGAATTTAATAATAAAATTTTAATTTATTATATTTTGATAATTACTAATTAATTAAGGGTTAAACAAGGGTTGTTAGCTTTTATTAATTAAAGGTTGGTTATTAATTATTTATCTTTTAAAGTTTAGATAAATTTTAATTAATTATTAATAAAATTAGTTAATTATGAGTAAGTATATGATTTATTTTTAATTAACCATTATTGAAATATAGGAGTAATTATTAATCAAGTTTTTTATTATTTTTAAATTATAAATCAATTAATTTTTAATTTATAATAAATTATTTAATAAAAGTTTAATTTATTATTTAAGTTTAATTAAAGATTATTTAATTAATTAGTTGAAATTAATTAATATTTAATTATTAATAAAGGTTTAATTAATTATTTAATAGTTAATAAAGGATTAATTTAGATTTAATTAATAGTTAATTGTTGTTAATTATTTAATTAAACTAGGTTAAGATTCAGTTAAAATTAATTATGATTTAAATAAGGATTTAACTTATAATTAGTTATTTTTAAAAGGGTTTGAAACTTTTAAGTCTTTTAGTTTTTAAAAGTAAAATTGTTTAAAGGTACTTCTTTTTCAAAGATGGTTTTGAATACAAATGATTCAAGTGTTGATGCCATTAAGAAAACATATAGCTGTGAATGAGTTATAATGTAGATCGTTGAATTGTTTGGATACGTGTTAGCAAAATAAATCCTCGTTCTGCTATAAATTGATTGTTTGTTTGTTTGGTTGTTTGGATATGTGTTAGCAGAATAAATCCCTATTCTACTATGAATAGATCGAATTGTTTGGACATCTGTTAGCAAAACAAATCACCATCCTACTATTATATTATTTGGACATGTATATGATAATTAATTCATGTTGACATGTTATTCCCTGTTTGGGATATTAGTTGTATTTACATATATGTTGACCTATGTAAATAACTGTTAAGTGAATTGAAATTAAAATTGAATGGTAATTCGAATTATTAAAGTATGTTTGTGAATTAACTTTAATTCTTAAATCAATTTAGGTTTAAAGGTTATAAATGACTTTAAAATTTTGTTATTGTTTTATAAAGTCATTTTAAAATAATATCTTGTTTTTAAAAAGGGGTTTATTAAATAATTTTTTTAGCTAGAGTGATTTACAAAGGATATCTTGAAAATTATATTTTATGAAGGAGATTCTATAAAGAAACTAAGAAGGAATATTTTTAAATAGTTTTAAAAATAGAAAGAGATTTTATAAATCATTTTAGATATTTTTGAAAGAAGTTTTAAATCTAGTTTGAAAAATTTTGTGTGTGTTGAAATGTGAAGTGAACTTATAAAAAGAATTCTTATAAGGAATAAGTAAGTGTTTTTATAAGAGGAGATGTTTTTGAAAGGGAATTGTTTGGCCATTTGTAATGGAATTTTGAGGAAATGGAATTTCCAAAATGTTTGGTAAATACTTAAACTATTTTTTTAAAGTAAAAAGGAATGTAAGAGGCTTGGAAATAAGGTCTGAAAAGATGTTTTGACCAGGTTATATAAAGTGATTTTATTAGTTAAAGTTTAATTAATAAGGCTTAGAGGATCCCATATGGAAATTGAACCATGATTGGATGTTTGTTTATTTGATAGTTAAATAACCGACTATCAAGTTTGACCTAATTTGACTTAGGAAGTATGAATGTAAATTCGAGTTCCACGATAAGGTCTCGAATACTTACTTCCAAAAGAACCGAGAATGAGTCAATCGGAAATTATCGATTGTTGATACAGCGAGATCGAGATCGAGATCTGATCTATATCCGAAAACCACTCCGAAGCAACATGTACGTTCGAGTGGAAGACATCTTGATAATGATTGAAGATGGTGCTCTTTGAAGTGCAAGGTCTACTACTACTAATCCTAAGGGTGATTCCAAAATGGATGTAGTAGAGTTAGTGCCTTCGTTTCGTTTAGACCCGGAATGGCCTTGTATGGATCAATATTGGCATTGCATTGACGCCTAGAAAGAAGCGTTAGCATTCCAAGATGGATTGCTATTCAGAAAGGTAAAACGTAGCCTCAAGCCTCACAACTGGAAAGAATTGCTATAATAGGGCATGCAGCAGAGCTATGTTGTTAGCTACCATTAGGAGTGGTCACCCATTCTAGATGTTCCTTTTAGAGTTGGTTTGCGTGCAAACACCATGGTAGTATATGGACTTGGTGTCAAGGGGGTGAGTTAATCCGGTCTGTCATATTAAAGGGGGTAGCCGGCTCTATGTTAGCATCAGTGCATTTTATAGAGGTGTATCATCGGAAGGTAGTCCCTTACCTTACCATTATTAGAATCCAATACGTGCCTTACGTTTTTGATTGTAATGCCTAGTATGTTGGAATGTGAGATGCAAGCATTTCAACTATTTTATCTATTTACTTTAAACCTAGACACTATGATAATATCACTGGATTTTGATATAAAATGTTTTGGTTATCGTAAGGTAAAAATCCATCCGTTTTTATGTTCGGTGTGGTCTTATGAGATACCCTTTGTTTGAAAAGTTTTCAAGCGTAGAAATCAGTTTAGTTGTTACCTATTATCGAGTTTTACTCACGCTAGTTTACCAAAATAACCCATGCAATATTCCATGTAATGCTTGGGTCAGACTGAGCTTGCTTTCCTAGGTTTAGCTGGGTACTTTGGTATTGGAGAGGAGCTGGATGGTCAAGACGTATTCACGTATATTTTTCTTCCACTGTATTATAGAGTCTGTATGTTTGTCAATGTAAGGATAGGTTTCTATAACTATCCAAATTTAGGATAAGTCTAGTGTACTCTGACGTTGTATTTAGGTATAAAGATGTTTACTTTTTGTAAAGATCAATGTTGTATTATATGTTATTGGCTACGTTGTGAGATTCTGTGTTGTTTAGTTTTCTTTTATCTTCTACCTTCTTCTTTTACCCTAACAAATCGGCATTTTCGGCACTTGAATATTCGGCATGTGACACAGTGGACGTATTAGTGTCGATTCTCGAAAGTCAAAAATCCAGTTCATTACACGATCCCTCCACTTCGTCATCCACTCATCAAGCCTCTACGTCGAGGGATCGCATAGAAAAAATATCCAACACTGATCCCTCTTCCATTGTATCTTCTTCCTCCTTTATCCTACCCTCTTCCTTCTCCTTATTTATTTAGCTGAACCCTATCCATCAATGATACATCTTCTCCAGGCTGGTTCAATCACTGTATCATTATTGCCTCGAGCATCATCAAAATTATTAACAACATAGAGACCTTATCTAACCATGAACCAATGGAAAGAGTCGAGAAGGCTCACCTACGTGTGAATATGTTAGAAAATCGACTAGAGGTTTAAAGGCAATCGAAGTGGAAAGTATGGGGAAGTTAGTTTGTAAACATGGATTGAACCACGAAAAGGTTTTGTTTCGAAATTAAGTAGAGTAGGAAAGGATGATAGTTCATTTTGAATGAAGGAGCGAGAGGGTGCGGTGCTTCTGAGGGAAATGAGAAAATGAAGTAAGTGAAAATGAAGGAATGGGAAAGTTGCTTTATATATTTGCACTGAGGGATCTCCCAAATCTTTGGCACAATGCATGGAGAGATGGATCAGCATGAAAGCTTACCATTCCCTATTGGCATGAACCCAAAAAAGGGACTGGCATACCCATATGTCGATCCCTACAAATGCACAAAAAATGGGAAAGGAAGAGGAAGAGAGAGAGGGATCGCTAAGCACATGCCGATCCCTACACATAAAAAATGATGATTATGAGGGTTCGGCTATAAAAATGTTCATATAAAATAGAGGAAAGTTGACAACGATCCGCGAACATGCGAGTACATCCGGGAGCCAACAACAAGAACATGTACATAAACATGCACGTATGAAACCTAAAGGTCCAATTTTTTTTGAAATCCACAGAAATTGAAATTAAACCTGAAGCCTTCAAATTCGAGGCCGGAACAAACAATCAAAAATTATTAGGCTTGTGGAACCAAATTTATGAATATTAACTAATGGAGTATATCTTGGATTTATATTATGGAAAATCGACCAAGCATCATGGTGTTCAATGAGAAAAATAACGCCTTGGAGAAATAGTTCAACAGATGGATAGCAGCTATTCAGAAAACTGGTTGGATTTCTTGTTGACGACTCTAATTTGCTTTAATTCAAAGCACGTCATGTTCATCATAATACATAATATAGGATGCAAGTGTTATCTGGCATTCTAGACCCTCAACATCAAGCTGATTGCACGAGTTAGATTCAATTATCGTTGAAGCCGACGATTCCAGGGTGATGATTGTGGGACCCAAAAGTCAAGTACAAATGATCATATAAAGTCAGGATTGAATGGATTTGATGGATGTATGATGTAGGATGCTCAAAGCATGGAATATGGCTCAATGGATGGAAGGGACCGACATAAGTTAGCTTATTACAAGGGATCGACATACTTCATGTAGGAGGGGTTGGCATGCATAGAGATACAAGTGCATTCTTGCATACAATGATCAATATCATGAGATTTACAAGTAAAAATCCCTATGCACTTTGAAGAGCAAGGTATAAGGACCCTAAAGAACCTACCTTAGGGATCACACGTCAAAAGGACAATATTGGAGGGATCGGCATGTATCCCTTAGAAGGGATTGGCAGAGAGCAGTGCACAAGTAATGTTGAGTCAAAGATCGAGCAATAACTCGAATTCCAGTGATCCAAATGATGTGAAAATTGAGGGTTGAACATATTTTAACATAATGAAGCCCTTGTAGGGATCGTTCCCTAAAATTCTACCACAAAAGCGGTCGGTACCGATCCCTCGACATTGGGAATAAGGCCTAGCGATCCCTCTGGTGGGCCCATATGGATTGGAAGGTCCTTTAGGTAAAATTTCAGAGATATAGGTGGTCATCTTCACCTATAAATACTAGCATGATGGGTCATTATGAGTATCTTTACGCTGCTTGTTACTCTAGACTCTATTGTAATTAAGTGTTATGCTATTTTCTATTGTTATAATCATTTATATAAGTGATTAATAAAGGATAATCTTTAAAGTGGACATAGGAATATAGTGCTGAACTACTATAAATCTTTGTGTCTCTGATTATAGTTGATTCTCTGTTACTTGTTGATTTATCTACTTTGTTAAATTTTGTTTTTTACTTACTTCTCTATAAAAAACTATTCTTAGGTGTTTATGACTAATCTAGTTGCGAAAAATTAGGCCACATTGTTTATCTTTTTCCGAGCTTAAATTGTTTATGGGGTTTCATTTTGTTTTTGGTATTTTGTTTAAATTTTTAAAACTCTAGTTTTTAACTAGGTACGAACTGTGGGATATAGTTCGAGAATTTGCAACCCAGGGCCAGTAGGGTTTTGAGAATTGGTTAAAACATTCAGGTTAGTGAGGGTCATGAGTTTACAGGGTCCGTAAACGTCAGATTGTTTACCTCTTAGTAGAAACCTTGAGTGCAGCTGTATGCAAGTTTTGTCGAGGCTTAGTAAACTTGTGTACCGCTTTTATTTCTGCATTTACTCTGTTATTATCTGTACTATAATTTTTATTATTCTTGTGAATTATTATAAACCCTATTCACCCCCCTCTAGGGTTAATTCGATCCACCATAAATATATCCATATATATATATATATTAATAATTATATATATATATATTTCATATATATATATATAACTTAATTTTTTCTGTTGGCTAATACAAAGAAGATATTATTTTAATCACACACACATACAATGTTTTCATATTAAAAAAAATACTTTCTGGGTTTCATTAAAAATATTTTTTTGGTATACAATTTATATAATTAAGTTAATTATATTAAAATTTTAAATTTCCAATTTTACAATGTATCTATATATATGTTGGAATTTATATGTATATTTTAGCCAAAATATAATAGATCTAAATAATTATATACATATATATTATTCATTAAAGAAAATATCAACTTAAAAATATTGCTAAAAGTTTTAAAATAAAAAACAATTTTATATAATTAAACTATATGTATATATATACATATTTGTGCATGGTCAAAAATATATCTTCTATTATTTACATATATGTACATATATGTGCTCATATATTTTCATAAATACGCACATATGTATTAAAGAGATATTCTAGATATATATTGCCCGCTTTATTACCATAAATCACTATATATATGTGTGCGTGTGTGTGTTTATGTATGCATATACATACATACTTGTTTGAACCAAAAATGGCATAAACACCAGAGTATCATAGAGAAAAGAGTGAAGAAACTAAATAAAAACACACTGAAACAAGACAATAGAATTTTATAGTAGTTCGGCTAATCGTTGCATATGTAAACTTAAATTTGTTGATGACTTTAAGTGATGTTTATGCTTTTGTTATTACGGATCAGTATGGATCCGTAGGAGTACAAGAGAATTATAGAAATGTTGTAAAGAAGTGAAAAAGATCCGCAAAAATGTGCCCCTTCCCTCCTATTTATAGTTGGAGGTTACCTGAAAAATGCTTCCAATATCTCTATATCGTTTTCCATTCCCAAGACCACTTCTCCTGAGAAAATGGTGGACACATCGTCAACCAATGGACCGACATCGATCCATAAGCTTGGATCCATACCGATTCGTAAGATCAACTTATGGATCCTCCTAATTGCCTTGAATAGGTGCTTCTTGTCATGGTCTTTATGATTTCCAACCTGTTTGCAATGCAATAAGCCTATCTCTAAGTCCCAGTTTGTAGAAGAATGGAGTTGCTGACTTCAAGTGCTCATGGAGATCAATAGATAATTGCATGGGATCAGCAAGGTTTCAGGGGCCGCACCCCTAGGGTATGTCCATTCCTTCTTAAAAAGGGTGGTATCATGGTATGGAGCCCAGATACTTACTCATGTGGACACTGTATATTTATTATTGTGTGATGTTGTTGGTGTAGAGGGCCTTCAGATAAAGGTCGCAAACGACCGGGGGTGGCATATCTTAGGTGTTACTCCCGGGAAGGGAGGACACCGACCTTGTGTTAGGAGAGAGCTGGGTAGGTTCTCGGGGCGTCCCTCTAGAGGCGTTCTCATGTGGCAATAGGAAGTTCCTTGGCCTGACCATTTGTTGGAAAATCCAATTTCCAATACGCGCCCGTACGGTTTTAGTTGTATATACCTGCCATCTACTTATGGTGCGCCCCACTGTTTGGATGGTAGCTATAGTGGGCATAGTTCGAAATGCCTATGCTGGCTAGGATAAATATTATACCTTCGAAAGGTTTTCTGCACTATGCACTAATAACAATATCAAAATGGTTTTCGCGTATCAAGCATTTTTGACTATCATAAGGAGAAATCTCCTCCAATTCTGCGTTTGCATGGGGTGTGTAGCGGGAGGCCTTATGGTAGTTCATTTTCCAAAAAGCATTGCGGATTTGAACTTTAAAAGCTTTTGTTGTTTCTTTTAAAGATAAACTGTTTTTGTTTGCTCATCAGTTCCATGACTGACCCAGAGTTTATTGTTCCTTTCCTAAAATCTGGGTGCCCATAATTTTCCACACGGGCAGTCTAGAATTTGGTTTTTCAGATAGAAGAGTAGTAGGAGTAGATTCGATATCTTTGAAGCTTTTGGATCTTGGCGATCACAGTTTCTTCATTCTGGAGTTATCTAGTTTGCTTATTGCATCGTGATGATGGTTCGAGCTATCTTTAGTTTGAAGATGGAGTTGCAGTTGCATTATGGAGTCGGATTCTTTTGGAGATGTATTCTATTGAAGATATTCTTTCCGCTGTGTCTTGTATCTCTTAGTATTGATATCTATTGTATCATTCTATTGTATTCATTGTTGTATCAGATATTGTATATCAATGTATTATTCATTTTCTTCCGCTGTGTTGTTATACTTAATGTGTTATAAGCTCCGACGAACCAGATTCGGCATTTTGATCTGCGGCATTTGAATACGGGTGACATATTCGGTGTCGATTTTCGAAGGTCGAGTCAGGGTCGTTATAATTTATGACCTCTTTGGGAGGTCTTTCAATCGATGATTTTCATTAGACTCTCTTTTTCTAGGCATCAAGTCTTTTGAACCAATAGGTCTTCCATGTTTTTGTCTTGCTGTAGATTCATTTGCTGCTATATTCAGCTTTGGTCCTTTTGGGACTTTAATTCTAGATGGTGCATTTGCTGCTAAATACGATATTTAGTTATTTTTGTAGCATCAATAAATGTATCTTACATTTGATTTGCAATATTCTTAAGATGAAGAATTATTTGTACCTCATATTGGCATTGTTTGGTACGTGAATCCAAATGATATATAGATGGATTATTCCATAATATTTCACACCATTCTACTGGAATGGTTTTCCTCCCCCTAATAGCGGGAAAATCATCCGATCAAATTTACAGTCTGAAAACTTGTAGTGAAGATACCATATTTGAGAGGTTCAAGATAACGACTTATTGAGGGTGAATCAAATCCCACATCAATTCCCACCCTTCTTTGAGGACCCATGTTAGTACGAAGTGGGGGACTAATAGGCATATGCATAGCGCAACAAAATTTTCGTAAATGTGAAATATTTGACTGGGATCTGGCTAAAAGCTATGACGGTGAAAATTGATGATGAGCCATTGGTCTAATTTTAACTAATTTTGATGCATGAAAAATTATTGCATGTCCCCTAGTTGAAACGGGTAGCTTTGATTGCATAAGCAACAATCTTGCAATAGGTTGCAAGCGATTAATTAATGATTTTTTCAAATCATTCTGAGTATGAACACGAGCTACTGGATGTTCAGCTTCAATTTCCAATAATAGACGATAATCATCAAATACTTGGCAAGTAAATTCTCCTGCATTATCTAGTCGAATTGATTTAATCCGATGATTAAGGAAGTGTGCTCTCAATTCGATTATTTGAGGAAGTAATTTGGCAAATGCCATGTTTCTTGTAGAAAGTAGACATACATGCACAAGATGATGCATTAATTAATACTATAAAATTTTTAAACGGTCCACATTCAGAGTGGATTGGACCACATATATTACCTTGAATTCCTTGTAGAAATGATGGAGATTCAGAAGTAATTTTATTTATACGAAGATCGGGTGATTAATTTTTCATATGCACTTGAGGCATGTAAGTAATCACTTGGTAAATTCAATTGGTTAGATAAATCATGTGCATTTGATTTTTTTAGCGATTTTACACATCATAGTTGATCCATTATGACCCAAGCGATCATGCCAAAGAATTAGTGTCTTTGTATTTATGAGCTTATGGCTCATTTTTATAGAGTGGGGGGTTCAAAAATGCTAATATTTGTGAAATATAATCCAGTTGAAATTGTACCAAATTTTTGTAAAATAAGCTTCTGGCTTTCAATTCTAGAACTAGCACAAAGATATTCTTTGTTATTTTCATTTGTAGTTTCAATATAGTAGACATTTATTCTTATATCCTTAAAGCTTAGTACATTTCTTTTAGGATTGTTTGAGTATATTGCATGTTGAATGAAGATATGTGTACCATTTGGTAATTCTATGTGGGCTCTCTAGACCTTTCAATTATATTACCATATCTACCTAAATTGGAAACTTTGACTAAAATATTTTCAGAAGATTTGGAGAAAAACATTTGTTTATTCAAAATTGTATGAGTAATTGCACTATCTAGTAGACATATATCATCAGCCAAATATTGATGGTCCACACCTTAAGAATTAAAGACAATATAGTTGGTCAATTATTGAAAATTATTTTTTGAACATAAATAAATACTAATACTTTCTAAAAAGGATTTCAAAACCAACTACTGATTCAAATAAACATCCATCAATATACTTAATTTCAACCAGTTCTTAAAAAAACAGACAAAACATCAACTTCAGATTAACTTATTAATATAAGATAATGAAATAAAATAAAACAGAAAATACATATCAAGCTTCAGGCCGATCAACTCGGTCATATCATTGATTATTGCACTTAGATTTTCATAATTAATGAAATTTCCAACACCGTCTTATAAGAAATCATTTAACTTGAAGTTAATGTTATCCGACAATTATTCAACATTATTTGCCTCAATATTCTTCGAACATTGATATTCTTTAATTGTTTTCTTTGATGATCTACATAGACTCACTATGATCAGGATATCCACATCTACAACAAAATTCCTCATAATGCTTTTTATTTTCTAAAGCTGAGTCATTATTCTTTTCACGCTCATTTTTCTTTTGCTGCTTTCTAAAATTAGTAGTTTTCTTACCTTTAAAACACCCATAACCACATCTTCTAAAGTTATATCCACGTCCACATCCACGACCATGTCCTTTACCTCGACTTTGACTTCTTCCAGAGTGGGAAAAATTGGTATTAATTTCTGATAATGCAGCTAAACTAGTTGATCTTGATGGGTGATTTATAATAAGAAATTCATTATTTTGCTCAGAATTAATAAACATCTATTAGTTCAGAATATTTCGTAAAATGACGCTTTCGATATTACTACTATATGAGTATGTTTGAGGCATGAAACGTTAAACATGCCTTTCCAAGCATTTGTGCATCATCTTCCTTTTCTCCATATAATTTCATTTAGAAGTATTTCTAAACATAGCATTACATATTTAAATTCTTGAAACCTCAGGCTCAACCACGCTTGCCTAGTGTTTGGAAGTATATCCATCTCCTGGTGGTCATAACACTCCTTCAGGGAGTTACATAAATGGAGACGATCCTTTTTAGTTAAATATTTTGTTTAGAGATCATCGTGTATGTGACCTTGTAAAAATATCAAAACTTTTGCTTTGTCCTATTGGAACATATTACTACCATTTTAATGGCATTTCTGATCATTGAGATTGCAAGTGAATCTCAGCATCCAATATCCATGACAAATTGTTGTCTTTAGACATGTCAAACGCTTTGAATTCAGATTTAGCAATGTTTTCCATTATTCTACTTACCGCCAAGAAGACGACAATTTTTTATTGTAAATAATATTTTAAAAACATTAAAATATTTATAGAAAATTGTTATTATACTAATCCATAAGCAAGTAAAATTACAGCAAATATTTACACTTACTACTGCTCTTTTAAAAAAAATTATGATGAAACAATAGAAATAGAAGTAGAAAACTAGCATCTAAGGTTTAGATGATATTCGCAACAAAAAATATATGTATATATAAGAATTAGCTGTAACTTGTTTGCTGTTAGAAGAAATAAAGTATTAACAAATAGAAGCTAAAAAGTAAAATAATAATAATATAAATAGAGAACTTCATTTGCCTCGTTTTACGAAAACAGAATAGTAAGAAGAAATTAGTAGCTTTTTGTGTTTTGCAAGTAAGGAGAAGATATCCTTTTATATAGACACATAATTGACCATGCGTGCCAACTTGTGGCTAGAGAATAGGTATTAGCTAGTTACTAGTGCGAACCCATGCTTCGCATACAGATTCGGCCACACTGGTAGTTTATAAAGTTATAAAATTATTCTAAATTATAAATAATAATTCTTAGATTATATATGCTCATATACTACTCATTTTTCCTATCTTCACATCTTTTTTTTGTTAATTGGGTTGGTAAAGTCTAATTCAATATATAGTTTCATTGAATACAGATTAATTATGAGGATTTTTATGATTGGTTTAATTGATTTTGATTTTCAATTTTAAATCAATGAAACCATCAAATTGATGTATTATGTGAATGTGAATCACTTTAATCCATCATTTGTTTTTCATTTTGTGATAATATTTGTTAATTATTCATGTTATGAATAATCTATTTATTATATATATATGTATGTATGTATGTATGTTTGTACGTATACATACATACATACATATTATATATATATATATATAAATACATACACACACACACATAACACATATATACATATACATACATACGTGCATGCGCATACTCATAGGTACACACACATACATACATACATACATACATACATACATACATATATGTATGTGTTCTATTATATAAAATATTCGGTCTCTTTGATATTTATCTTTTTCCTTGTTTTATCTCGGTCCTAATAATGCATGTGCCTTAATTAATGTACCTTTCTTCTTTTAACCCTTACAAAATTTTCATTTTTTTAAAAGCATATCGGTATTACTTAACAATTAATGGAAACCGATCTCAACTACTTTATAACTAAATATCAAAAGCTATTCTTATTTATGAATTGTTTCCTAAATGCCTAAAAGAAAACATGCTTAGTAATTAACATGTTTAGTTTTCATTTTTCCATAATTCCATCTTATTCATCAATTTAAAAATCCTCATTAATTGATACTAAATACAGTACAAAGAATCTATCATCAATAATCTGTTGTGTTAATTTCAATTTCTGCATTATATTGTTCAAATTAAATATGTTCATAATTACTCCTTTTTCTATCTTCGCATCTTATTTTTGTCATACGAGTTGGTTCATTACTTATTTACTCTTTATTTTGAAATGGAGTACTTAGGTGGTAGTATATAATTTTATCACAAGTCATCTCTATTGTTATATTATTATCGAGTTGCATTTCAAGGACGCACAAGCCTTCTGAGTATTTTATGAAATGAACAATCTTTATTACTATAATATTATAATTGGATTCCTCCACATGCTCTTTAATTGTTCTGACCTTTCATTTTCACTTTTGTAGTCTTTCGTCTGGTATCAGTCAATTATATTTAATGATTTAATGAAACGTTTTTCACTCTCACCAGTCCTACAAGCATTTTTCTTCCCCTCTTTTATGTTTTCAGCGCATCTTTCACATCCTTTATATGCATTGTAATTTCATCTTCTAGCTTTTCCTAATCTTCTAAAATTTCGAACTTCTATACATTAGCAGAAAACAATTTCCTCAAACTATTCGTATTTATATCTGCCTCCCGTTTTCGCTCCTCTAATACTGCAATAAATTATTTGCATAGTTGTGTGTTTTTTTATACCTCAATCTTAATTATCCTAATGTTATACAAGGGTCGTTTAGAAAATGAATCATCTCTCCTACTGCGCTATGGCATAGCAGACGAATCAACATGGATTAATATTCTTCTGGTATATTTCTTCTCTTCTCCAAACAGGTATGTTATAACCCTAATTTTTCCATTTCGGTTGTTTGTTTTGCTTTGTTTTTTCTATTTCTTACTCTGTTCAATCGTTTTTAAGAACTTACCCTTCGAATCAATCCATTTTTGAGATTCTATTTGTTGAGCATAACCCTAATTTTGATATGTCTGTTATTAGTTTCACTTTATTATTTCACTATTTATTTTGCTTTAATTTGGTTGCATCTTTGATTCAGTCCATGCTTAACTTTCTTCCTGCTAGTCTATATTAGTACTTTTGCTCTTTTGCATAGATTAATATAGTCAGCATGTATTATTGTCCAATTTCCCTTTTTATTAGGGATTTTTGTATTCATTTCAAATTATAATGTTTAGTTATTGACAACATTGGTGAGCGAAAATATAAAATTAGTTTTCAACATCATTTAGTTGTCAATATAATCACCTGTTTTTATCATTATGGAGCTTAGATTTTGTTGCTCTTTCGGTTATTGGCTTCTTTTTTTTGGATTCAATGACAAACTATTATATTGTTGATAATTAATAACACCTTTGTTATTTCAGTTCAGCAAATTTGTTTACTGGTAAAATTGTCTAGAATCATAATGCTATAGTTATAAATAAGTATTTTCACTATCTTCTCAACTTAGGATTCATTATGGAATTTTCCTTCTTATTACCAATGTGGAACGGGTCTTATAAATGTAAATTTGTTTCATAAGAATGCCAAAGTTATACATCGTTACTTCCAAATTATTATAATTTAGATCATGTAAAGAGTGAAAGGTATTTGCAGCTATAAGTTCTTTATAGCAAGTACTTAAAAGAAGTGTTTTAAAGACCCGATCCAACCATGGTTTGACCATGGCTAATCTTCGATCTTAGAGCATTACTGTTTTGAAAATCAAATAACCTTGCATGTATGAACCAACGGTCAAACCTCAAAACCTTGAAAAAAATCTATCGACCAACCTCTTTGAACCACGTAGTTATTCAAATTTAAGAAAAAAATTGGCTATAATTATCCTTTTTAGTGCATAAAGTATAATTATACCTTTTAGTGCATAATTTATCTCTATTAACAAAGCAATTCGTTTACTTGGTTATGTTTTTTTTATTTCCTAAACTATCCATGATCTTATTAATATAGAAAATGACTAAATGAAAGATATATTAGGATACTCAATGTTTTTTTTCTTTTTAATTTGTCTTCTTGGTAAACATATCTATTATAGTATTAAAAGGTGATATTTTTTGTTTACAAAAATAAATTTGGATTAAAAAATATACTGCCAAGAACTTGATCTTAATAAAGCGTCATTTATACATAAGGTATTTCATGTATTATTATGATTTTAATTTTGATATTCTCAATTATTTAGATTTATTAATTTCTATATATATGGATATTTCAAATTTATTATTGCACATAATTACATTAAATATGTTATTAACATTTAGGTTCATTTCAGAAAGATTGTGCTACCATATTGTTGATGTGGATTTATTTGTTTATTTATTGACATCATAGACTTTTCCTTGGAATCTAACCATGTATACTAGCAATTTTTTTCAGTTCATTTCATTTAGTTGTTTTGCCTGCTAATTGAGAGACTGGTACAAACCCACATAATTAATTAGCGACGAGGAAAGTAACTTTTATGCATCAAGTGAAGAAATGGGCATGAAATGACCCAACTAATTGATGATGGGAATGGAACTTCTACGCATCAAGGGATGTGATGGCTACTTTCGGGTAAACCAATTTTAAGTTACTTTTTAGTTGCAATATTAGGTCATATCAGCTAAAGCTTGACATTCTCATTATGCTCGTTGAATTTAAATATTTATTGCTTTCGATTTTCATGATACTTAAAGCACCAGTAACATGTCAGCAATATTCCTTCATTATCAATATAACCTGTCTTTAGTCATACATTATATTTTAATTTTTGAAATATTAGCAAAGAAAATATCAATTGTAAAACAATTACTAAATATGGTTACCAATACCTTTTGATTTTGACTAACATATCTCCAACTCACACATTTTTATAGCTTAAAAATATAAATAATATGTGAAATATATTTTGATTAAAAGATTCATTTATTTCAATAAATCACAAATATGTGTATATATGTATCTAGGCCTCGTATTTAATGGAATGAAGTAACCAAAAAAAGAAAGATTGAATGTTAAACTTTATTTACTGAATGATGCACATCAGCTGATTTTGTTCCTAGTTCAATCTACCATTGTTTTTGAAATTAATATCACCTCGATTCTTTGATTCAATTGCAGCTAGCCATTAGAACTTTTTTTGGCACTGACTGCAGTAGATTATACTTGAAGTATATAAAATTTTAGCTGGTAATTTGTACCCACGTTTTAACACTAACTTGTAGCAGATATTGCGACTAATGTGGAAAGCTCATATGAAAATTAAAACACCACATTCGTTGAAACTAAATGGGGTACAAATTCAAAGTTAACTCCACGATAATAATAGAGAATGGTAGACAAGTCAAAATAATAGCCAAATTTAACAAGTAAGGTAGCATTGCTCCATTCATAATTAGTTTGTCTTTGCTTGACATGAACATTGATAGAAACAAGGAGGTGGACATTGATGTAGTGGATTCCATTTCCATTGATGGATAAAGGTAGCACAAGGTTGTCATTGTCTTCAGTGCATGGACTTTAGTGATGTATAGGTAGAGCTACATAGATGCAACAACTTATATTGTCAGTAAACTATGATAACACGATTATAAAATACATTGAAGTCTGTGGTATTTTAAAAAGAAAACTAAAGGATGTGCATCCATGTATATTTTATAGTTACAATGAATTCTCAGTAATTTTGATCAATTGTAATTTAGTATAGTTTTCGCATACATTTGCAAAGCATCCAGATTGTTAATGTTATAGCCTACCTCAAAAATATCTAGATGGTTTTATATTTTCCCGCTATGTTTGTTACTATTTCAATCGAACATCCATGTGTAAGCGCATTCTATACAAAATCAATATTTATTTGCAACAGAAGGAATATGTTCATCGTTTTCTTAGCACATATGAAGCTTACATGGTAGCATCAGGTATTCACGGGCATGTATATTGTTTTCCATAAAGTGAGTAACGTGATACAACACTAAGGAGTTGGTTTTCATTTCAATTTTATTCGATCATCTTTAATTCAATTTTCTTGAGTACTGATGAATTAATTAAAGATGGGAGAGCTTTATTTTGAGCTTCGTTTTTAGCATTTATTTAAAAAAAAATTATGGTGTTAGCTTTATTGTGGGAGGTTAGATTTTCTTTACTGCTTTTTGATGGTTGTAGATGTGTTGTTTTTGCTTTATTGATCTTAGTTGTTTTCATTCTTATCGAGTTTATTATGCCTTTGATATTTTAAGCAATTACCTTCCAATGCTATAAATTTGCACTGCGGCCAAATATATCAGTCAATATTTAATCTGACAAGTATAAAGATGGAACAACAAGTGAATTATCATTTGACTACTAATTTATTTTTGATTCATGTTACAAACAAATTACCTTTTATTTTTGAAATTTTAAACGAAAATCGTGTGCGAAGAATGGGTTCACACTAGTTTATATAAGAAATGGGCGCAAGAAAGTAAACAATTTACACAACAGAAGAAACACCTTGTATTCACAATATACTTTTGCTATACTTTGATCATGACGGTTGGTTGACTTGCACTTAATTCTTATATACTTTGGTTCCTTAGCTATTAAGTAAAATTGCATTATATATTCATACACTAGTGTAAGTGGCCCGTGCCATGCACACGGGCAATGTTGAAACAAATATGGAGTTAGTAGAGGTATATGGTGCATGTGATGTGATGGGACAGACATGAACAAAAACACAACCACAACATGAAATGAAATTCCATCCAATCGACAAAGTATAGCATCTGTATTTTTAATATAAGTAAGGAGTATTCTTAAATGTAGGAATCCTGCACAGTAGTAGTTTATAAACTATGGTCATATCTATGAACAACAAGCTATTTTTTTATACAGTTCTGAAATTCAGATGTAATGTGCTGCGTGGTATGAAATATTGTAATGAATGTGCAACTTTTGGACGAATGAAATCTGACAATGATTCACTTCGATTGCAGAATGATTTTTGTGCGCTTTGTTGGTCGATGGACCACGTGCAATAGTTTGATTTAGGGTATCACACGGTTGCTAAAAAAAGCATCCTATTCATAAGGATGTGCATCAGTAATATTGCTTTTATCTAATTTCTTGTTGTTTTGAGGTATGGTATGCAGTATGTAAGTTGTGAAACACCATGATAAATTTCCGTTGGAATGGAAGGTAAAGATGGGTAACTATAGAACGTGTTTGTAATGATTGAGACTCTTGTAAACTTTATAACTACTGATTTTCGAAACTGTCCACCCTTATTTTTACTCTTTTTTTGTTTGTGTCTATAATGGATTTGATTTTGAAGTAATATTTCCAACTGAAATGCTACCTTTTTTAGTGGAAACCAAGTTCTAGCCATGTTGCCTTTTTTTAACAGTGATTAAAACACCTGATATTTACATTTGTATGGTTTACATCACAGTCAGTGGCTTTCATTTCAGATTGAGTATTATTTGCCTTACCGTACGCAGTATTAAAGTAATAGGTGAACATATGACAAATTTATTTATATCACCGTAAAATAACAAAAACCTACTATTGTAGACCATACTGGAATAACGTACGACCATACACGTTGCAGTACTGTGGTCATGTAGCAGACAAAAAAAATAGTACTACACACTTGCTCTTGTTCATTTATCGAGTAGGCGGAACATGTCTACCGAATCCGCGTTATGTAGAGTGTACAGAAATGTTTTGCAGATGGAAGGGGATATGGTCAGAAAATCAGACGAACAAATAGTGCAGCCAATCCTCGTGCTTCTTGTATAACATGTCATCTTTTTGCCCCTAAAAGTAACCTACATTTTGAACGAAATAGGCGACAACCCTGCTGATATTAACATTCGTTAAAAAAACTATAAGATATCCATGTTGCCATGCATAAAGTTATTAATGAATGTGCATAGATTTCTTCCACTAAGCAAACATAAGCATTGTATAGGGTGGAGATATAAGATGGCAGAAGAAACAGAAATAGTAAAGCAAAAAGAGACAAACGCATACATTTAATAATAAACAAGGTCTATAATTATGAAGTATAATTGCTTGTCGACGGGGAAAAATGAAATTCTTAAATTGGTTTAAACAGCCACTCCTACAGTATTTCAGAACTTCCAATGTTCTTTAGTGCATGAAAATGGAACATTGGTATATCTTCATAGGGTTGAGTCTGCGTGTTGTTATATACTTTTGTGGAGGAGGGAAACAAATAGACATGGGATATAAACTCATTCATAAAAATTACCAATATCATAGCACGTTTAAATAATTAATAGTTGTATGCGGAATTTCACTTTGTTGCACTATCCTAATCGTACAGGTTTATACTTAGTAAAAATATACGCTAAAACTGTAAATATCCCAAAACATTACATATAGCCTAAGAAGAGAAACCGATGTTTTTTAACAGATGTTCTTTTAATTTATTTCTTCTCCTTCTACAATATTACACTACATAAACATACATAAACCATTATCAGCCAAGCTCTAAAATTCCCAATATCATTCACACACACCCAACGAAACCTGTAAATTCTTGCCAAAAAGAGAAGGGAAAAAAGGAAAAAAAACCATTCATCATCAAAGGATTACCTCTGCCTCATGTTAGGGAACCTGTTTCATCTTAATTGCAATGCTAACTTCAATACCATAGCTCAAATAGGTAATGGCCTTAAATCCACTGCCTTTCTGATCAAGCTCTCCCTCACCAATGCAGACACATGTGGCCTCTCAATCAGCACTTAATCCCTAGTAAACAATGCAACCATCGACTTCAGCACCTTATTCCTAATTGATGATGGCACATTTTCTTCATATTTTGTTGCAAAGACTTAAAATGCTAGCAAATGTTCTATATTGGATGTAATAGAAGACATAGGGTCCGATTCACCATTTGTGGATTTTTTGTACTAGAGTTTGATGTAAAATTGTGAGGGCGAGTATGGATATCAAAGATGTATCAAGGTTCAGAAGCTTGTATGATCAGTTTTCCATGTCATGGGTGTAGTCATCACCAAGGTTGCTGTTCATGCTCTCAAATTCATCAACGGCTTGGTTCCAAACCTAGATTCTAAACAATATTTCTTGCTCATGACTATTTCACCTAGAAATCTTAGATCTTCCTTTGCAAAGGTCATTTTAGTAAGATTCACTATTTAAATTTAAAAGGGAATGGTTACAATTTATATAGCAGATTTATATGATCATTAGACAATGTGTTCTCAGAAGGTGGGTACAGTTTCATCCACATGAACTTCTCCATTGCGTAAAAATCTTATTATTGTTAATTTCATTAAGAAGTGTCAATAGTATATCAAAAAATAGCGATTAGTATGTATATGCTAATTTAATTATTGAAAAATGGTACAGTGATATAATTAAGAATTAGAGCTTGAAGTCTGAAGTTCATATCAGAGATAAGGGGAACAACTAAAATATTATTAATTGTGCTTTCTAGAAACTGAAGAAATGGCCTAAAATTGGTATTTTGTCAATTAAATCAATCATCGCTGTATCCAAAGTAGTTTTAAAAGAGTCTATGTAAAAAAATTAGTACATAAGGGAGACATAATAACAAAACATAAGCAAGAATCTAATACATTTAAACAACATGAACTAATCGTAGATAGTTCTTTCAAATAGTTAGTTTGGCAAATAATAATAAAACTAGTGTGTGGCCCGTGCTACGCACACGGGCATGATTGGAAATTATATAGATGTTAAAAGTTACTTCAGAATATAATGCAGTAACATAAAGGAATTTTACGTAGGAGAGGAATATAGACTTTTAGTATGTTTTGGTGGGTGTTTGCAAATGTAACATGTACATACACAAACATGGTTTTTTTTTAATAGTGGATTTTCAATATAAATTGACATGTTCAATTATTTCTTCAAAACCCTTGTTTAAAATATAGTAAAATACATGTAGAATAGCATAGAATGAAAATGCAGAAACCACTAAATTTTGATCAATATTTACAATGTTTGAAAAAATTTAAATTTGTATACATCTTTCCCTTTTGGAAAAAAAATCAAATATTGTTAAAGTAAGGATATACCATGTTCCAGTATTAATCTTTTAATTAGCAAGCACTGCACGTAGAATTGAAATGAAGTATATGAATCAGTTATATATATTCTTGACTGTCAATTACATGTCACAAAATGTGATGTATAAGGAAGAATGATTTCGAATATGGAAAGGTTTTAAAAGCATATTTCAATGATGTCTTGTATATTTACAGTCAGGTATGTCCAAATTTTCCAATTCCAATTTACAGTTTCATAATCATAGTAGTCTTCTTTATAATATTTTGGTAAATATTTTTGCAGTAGTCTTCTTTATGATATTTTGGTAAATATTTTTGCAGTACAGCTAGTAATATGCAGCAACTAATGGGAATACATATCAAGTGTTAACTACTTTTGTATTATATGTATACTGCCAGATTGAATCATTCCACCGAAGAAAGAAAATCATAAATTTGTTTCGGTAGAATATATGAAAATAATAATTGTAGAGGAAGGAAAATTCATTTAATCATTAAAAACCCAGTATAAATCATATTTTTTTTTACAAAGAATGAATTTCAACATTTTTTGGAGACTTTGCCCAATCTCTTTTCATATGCATCTTATTTACTTCATTTCAAAGTCTAACTAAATCCATTAGGTAAACCTGTAATTTTCCAGCTACTCTCACCCCTTCTATGAAGGGACCCAATCATCATAATAATGATGTTTCAACATTTACCGGTCTACCTCTAACTTCCTTTATGCCATTTTATTTTTGAAATGGTACTTTATATATAACAAAACACTGTGACAACGTATCACATATCACTAAACGTTCAAATCACGCTACGCTAGTTTCGAACTCGTGATCTCTCGGATCAAAGCCAAATCACTTAACCACCAGGTCAACGATGTTTGTCTCCTTTATGCCATTTTACTTCAGCTGTTTCCATCTTTCTAAACTCAAGAGATGAAAATATCCATGCATAACTACCATGGAAACTCTTGCAGCACATCCATATCCTGAAATATAAGTTAAAAGTCCAAGTCGGGATATTTGTAGAACTCAAAAATAACATCAAGCAATGTTTTAACAAAACCATCAAATTGTTACTTATCTAAATTTCCATGCCCTCCTCATCTTTTTACAACCAGAATACAGCATGCAGTAGCAAGATCATGTCAGAAATATTGTAGGAAAATTTCTTCCCAGTATTAACATTTAGATATCTATAAATACTAAGCAATTTTATGTATTTACTTTCCAAATACTGCTTAACCATTCAAAGTTCAAAATTTTATGATGCCAATCTATAGAATAAAATGTATCATATTAGCTGCCCTTTTTTGTGAAAAATATATGATTCAGTTCAGTATTATGTATCGTTTAAAGTTTAAATAGTCTCAGTATAAAATGAAATAGCTTAAAAACACACCCCATCATGTCATGCATAAATAACGTGCAACACTAAAAAGAAAAGGAAAGATATGCTTACTGATGGTCATTGCTTACCATTCCATTTTATAGCAGATAAAGTCTCTCTGGGTTTCGCACATGCCTTTTACATGCCAGCGACAATACTTTCTCATGCTCGCTTAACCTACCAGCATAACTATGATCCTCTCTCTTTCAGACTATTTTCTTCTCTGGTTTTTCAGAATCCTCTGTCTTTTTGGCATGGCTTTTATACAACACACCGCCTCCATCACAAGTGAACATTAATTTGGCTTTGCGTTTGGCTATATTTTCTTCTTCTGATTTTATGATGATGATTATGAAGCCCAGACTGATTGCCTTCTATACCACATTGGTTCAAAAATATGATTCAAACAAACTTAATTCTAGAGTTAGAAACTAAGATAAGGTATACGAGCTAAAATGCATTTGAAAATGAAAACTGGGATTTTACATTAAGCAGTAAATTCTTCATTAACAATAAATCCACCAATTATTTCAACTGAAACAATATCGTAGTATTAGTATTATTTAATAGTCTAAAGATAACAATATCTCAATTAGAAAAAAAAATTACGCTTCACAAAAAGCACCATCCATTCAAAGTGTAGTGTAAACATATAATTTCGATCGAAATACAAAGTGGAATAAGCTAATGCACATTGTTATCTTCATCCACTTGACCATAAGACAACCCAAAATATTCAAAATTATACCCAAATTTCCATAATACATTACATAATAGGTGGTATATGGTAGGTGCATTCCTATAACATGCATTCCTATAACATAAAACAACCATCCAGACTGGCCAACCCATATTTCTAAAGTCTACATAATATATGGTATATTGCAGATGCTTTCCGATGACCAAGAACAAATATCCAAACTGGTCGACCACAATCCAATATGGATCTATGCAAAAACAGTGACTGAGAAATCCATCTATGAACATCCCAAAAACATAGGTACAACAATGCCATTATCATTGAGTTTCCAAAACCAATGTATTTTTCCATGATTTCTTTTTGACAAACAGCTGAAAACTGTCAATTTGATAAACATAATGTTAGGTTATTTTGAAATTTTATTAGTGAAACCAGATCATGGACTGGAAAAATTAAATAGATTGTAGTAGTGTAATATTATAAGCAAATGTATAATCAAATTTCAGTGAGCACATTCAACTTGATGAGATTTCTAAATAAAAGAATACAGTAGCATACCATGAAAGGTTAGACATGGTACCTTCTCTGCTAGCTAGATTAAAATTTTCAGTGTATCCACAGTTTAACCAAATCTTAACAAACCTGTCATTACCTCTATAAAGCTATTGTGAAAGTGGGACACACCTTCAATAAATTATCAGCTAAATTTGTTCATTCCTTTCAATCTCCTTAAATGTGTATTGTTGGAATTGTGGAAGCATAAAATTATATAATACAAATTCAAATTTCGCGAAGAACTAAAATTTAGTAAGAACAATAAAACAAACCCATTTTTGCATTTTGAGGAAGATAAAGAACGATGTTAACTTCTCATATGCACATCATTATTCCGCAATATAATACAATTACAGAATGTTGCAATTCGAAGCATACACCCACTTCTATCAAATTTGAAAAAATAAACAATAACTACATAGGGATAAGATACTATAGTAAATTCGCTCTTCCACCTAAAATGTACTTTGACTAAGAATGAACTGACTCACATAAACATGCATGATAATTAACCTTATACCCCATTTAATAGCTAATTTATACTCACCAATTGATATAAAAGATATTGCATGCAAACACTTTGTTACCAAATGAAATATATTTAATATTAATTACACTTCAACCTCCGTGTGTCTTAGATGAAGACAATAGTATCTTTTCTTTATAAATCACCTAAAATTACAAATCCATCTTTAAGACACTAAAAAGAGGTAACATAAACCATAATATTTTCGAAAATGAGTTAAATTCCAAGATGATTTCATCATGAAATAAATTGGACCAAATTTATCAACCACAATACCAGCTTTTATATCAATACCAGGTATTAAGTCTATAGTAATAATACAGTCTGCAATTATCCAAGAGCATGTATTACTGAACATACCGCTGTCATCATTGGAAGAAATGATTTTTTTTTTCAATTTTTTCATGGTCCTGGTCCTCTTTTTGAACATCAATAGTGACATGCATATCATACTTACTCCTATAGCCTTGCATTTCATTCAAGAAATAAAAAAGAAGAATCTGGTTAGAAGAACTATATAAACTATTACGCAAGATGCAAAACTACTATTTAATTAAAATAAATTCCACATCGCATCATTTAGCAACCCCGCTGAATACTTGCAACATAACCATAAGCTCATCCCTCATGTGTTTTTAGCCTCCATAGTGCTATTTTCTATCATGCACAGGTCTTACTATGCAATGTGTTAATTACCTGATGTAGGTAATTAAATTCCTATTCAGCTAAGTACATAATTTCTTTCAATCCAGTTCTTTTTCAATGGGTGCAACAAAAAATGTTGAAAACATTGCTTGTAGCATTCCGTGAATAAAAGTGCGGATTTAATTTTTCTAACAAAAAAGAAATGTGTTATACTTAGAATTTTCCTTGCTTTATATTCATGTTACACTTTTGCCTCTTTGTTACTGTAATTTACTGTTATCCACTGAAGACAAAATGGATATTTCATTTTCTACCTCCATTGAATAATATGCTTCTCATTCCTTCCCAAAGAATCCATTTAGAGATTTCCCAGAAATTATTTATGGTAGTTACATGGATATACACATATTTTATATCATTTGCAAATTTGGCCATAATATATGAATATATAATAATAAATATTGTTTAGATATATGGATAATAAGTGAGGATAAAGGATTGAAAAAATATTGTTCAAAGAACCAATGAAAGTTGAGAAATAAAATTTCAATAGAGAAAATTATGCTACAAAAATATGCAAACACCATAAGTTCAAACGACTCATTCTATCTGTCTCCATTGTCACTCTTTGGTCTAGCATCAATTCGTATAAGTTCAAAAATAACATCAAGTCCCAAAAAAGAAAGTGATTTTGAACAAAGATTTTTCACACATCACGAAACAGCTGAAAGCTAAATGAAAATTGACGGTAATAAATTGTTTTTAGCTGAGCAACAGTTAGTTTTGAGCTCCATCAAATTTTGAGGAAATTACAAATTAAGAACCTAATCAAGAAACGACCTAAAGAAAAAAATTGGAGAGATCATTAATTACTAAGAATTTTGACAGTGATAAATTTTCAATTCTTTGAAGTCATGCCGTTGTAACTTAGAAACGAATGCCATATAATTAATTTAATTCATATATAAAGTATTATTAATTCATTGCCTAAATAGTAGTGCTCTATAAATGCTTATAAATGAAGACAATATCATATACCCAAAAAAGTTTCCATGGATGTTTTTATATACTATGTGACTATTAACGAACATCCAAATTAAGTAAACATGAGATGTGGAGAGCATCATGTAAGAATCCTTGAGTTTTTTGAACTATAGAAGATGAATTAATATTGAATGTGAATCATTAAAAGTAAAACATATAAAAGTATTCAATCATGTGCCACACAAACACATTGAGTTTAATTGATGCAAATAAGCATTCAAATACTTAAATTACCCATAAATTTAAGTTCACGATATTGAAATGTGCATAACATTAGATTATATAGTTTGAATAATAATCTATATTCAATTTGGATTTTGAACCAACTTGGTCGGAGACATGAGTCATAATGGATAATAAGCACTAATTAATGTTTGTGTTGACAACTTGTATTGTATATGCTTTTAATATGGTGCTTACATTTCTTTATCGTTAGGAAAAAACTGTACATAGAGTAAGTAAAACAACTATATAATAATAAAATTAATGTAGCAAACGCTAATCCCTTATGAGCTCAATTCCCTTGTCCCCAATTATTTTGTCCCTAATCTCAACCATTTATTATAATTATTTAAGTAATACGTAGAACCCACCATATTAGAATAGTAGGTGCTGATGGAGAAATCAATAAATGATATGTAACAGGCATATGATATAGCAAAAATAGCGATAGAAGAATAGAATTTCTCATGTGTACGTACAGTTGAAAAACGTATCACTCCAAAATATCTACTGATTGGCTGTCAGAATAAAGTAGTACAAAAATCTAATGCATGAATAATATATGGTGTAATCTTAATATGAAAGATGTAGCTAAGTTTATTTCTTTAGAAATGTGGCCCTAAAAAAATATAATGCATCTTGAAATGTATATTCTTTCCTTCTTGGATGACATGCTAGAATGTGACTTCGAGATAACATTAAATGACTACGAATTCAAAGAAATCAAAAGTTTTATTTATTTTGCATATAATATGTTAAAAGATACAATTATGAAGTGTAGAAAAGTCAAACACCCCAAATAAGTTGGCACTTTGTCTAAATCTGTGGTTTATGTTCTTTATGTTCATGGAACCATGTTAGCTCGTTTTGTACACAATGATAAAAGGGGCTAAAAAACAGAGGCGGTCATATTTTACCACTAAAACATACAAGTACAATATCATTTATCTCATTGGAAAAAGATATAGTAAAACCACGAGGATACAAAAATAATCAAGCTGTCGTTGTAATACTTCATTTTAACTTCTTAGGTAAACGTGAATTTGATTGAACTTGACTATCATGTGTAAATTCTAAAAACATAGCAGTTTTTCTGATCATTTAAGTTGTAAATTCTAAAATCATAATATTCCATCTGAATGTCATGTGTAAATAAACAAAAGTCCTACATGGTTATATACATAAAAAGTTGTAAATATATAACCTGTTGTTGCCTTAGCACGTCCAAATTCATATTTTTCATCCAATTCTATTCAGAGGTTTTCCATGCAAATAATGAGTGGCTGAAAATTGAAGTTTTTTCCATCAAAAGCCCAATGTTAGTTAATTTTATTATGTATTAAAGTTTAGTATTGGAATTGATGAAAATAACATTAACGACAAAAATTATGGAAATATACAAATTAAATAGTAAAATTGCGTTTTTCCAACCATTTCAAAGACTTTTGGAAAAAATGATTGATAAATTCACATGGGTTTTCATATCCATAATCATTAATAAATTAAATCCAACTCCACAGATAAAGCAAGGGTAAAATGAGGGTTGAAAGGGAAAGACGAGTAGCATTTGACAGCGAAATCAAAGCTTTTGAAATGATGAATAGAATAATGATGGCAGTATCTATGTCACATACTGGTAATTGTGTAAAAATCAAATAATAGTACAAAACCAAAAAAAATGAAATAAAGTAAAATCTTACCCAAATTGGAGATAGCAAGGATTTTGTGGCTATTGGCAAGGAAGAGAGGTGATTGGCAAGGATACAGGTTTTTCGTGTCTGTAGATGTAAAGGAACAGCGGTCGGATGAAAAAGATAAAATCAAACCAAATGTAGAAGAAGTGGAAGAAAGGGTTTGGTGAGATCATAGGAGACACAACGTATAATGAGCATAGAGAAAATTAAGCCGCAGTTTAAAAATACGTGGGATGCCACATGTCGCATGGGTAAAGAATGGATTCTATTATCCTATTTAAGTAATAGATGGCCCTTTTTAAACTAACTATAAGATAATTTTGGTCTATATCATGAAGATGGTTGGCTAAATAGTATGGAATAAAGTTTGATTGGAAAATTTTTGTTGCTTTCAAGCAATAAATTTTGAATTTTAACCAAACAATTGCGCTGATGTAATTAATTATTTCTTGCACGTTAGTTTGTGGATTGAGATAATACAATGGACTAAAACAATGCATGCTTCATTATTCACTGTACTCGTATTTGGTATTGTGTTGCATACATACTTTTAAAATATTACTACAATAATTGATGTAGTTGAAACCCTATTAAACCAATAAAATGTGAAGATTTAGTCACATACTGAAACATTCGTACTGTAAAATGTTTGAGGAGGTCTGTCGTATATCTTTAATTTTCATGCACTGTAAGCACACGCGCTACACCATACATATAAATATTTACGGATAATGGACTAAGAACAAATGCCGCGAGCAAATAGTACAATCAGGTATGAACATGAATTCTGTATGGTCAATAATGTATAGAATAAATTGCATCTAACAATGGCAGTCTCATTAGATTACCACAGATCTAAATCCTCTTAAAAGTACACTGAAGTAACAATTGAACTGCTTAAACCATGGTTGAAAAAGAAGTAGGTACAATATCAAATTTTTGAAAAATTAAATATGTTCGATATTGCGAAATAAGAAAAGAAAAGCAGCGAATAGAGAGCAACAACTGCGGACATAAAACCATAAATGTACTGTACATGAAATCATAAACTATTGGAAAATAATTTTTCTGCTTTTTCTCACGAATCTTGATCCCAGGAGCTGCTGCAGCACGCTGATCTATATCACCATTCTATGGATAAGGGAAGTAAGATGTGGTTTAAGTTCATTAGTGAGAAACAGCTTGAAGTAATAATAGGTTTCCATACGAAGTTAAGACACGTAGAGACATGATAGTGTTGAAAGGTATAATAGTTCAAAGTATAGGTATTCATAAGTACGGTAATCAGGTAGGGGCAAAGTCAGGTATTGTTAGTCGGTAAAACAACATAGAGTAGGATGTACAATGCAACATAAGTCTTGGCATATAATAGATGTTTACTAATTAATAAGAGTAGTAAATAGATAGGAAAAAAGTGGAAAAATATGTACCTGAATCGCATTTCTTCTTCTTAGTGTCTTTCTAGGGAGTGGTGAATCAGAAGCCCATACTACCGAATGGACCGTGGTAATGTCGTCCTACCAAACAAAACAACCTGTCATTAATATGCAACCAATTGAGTATGGACAAAATAGCGTCCAAGATTGTAAATCGAACCTGAGCAATCTGTTTCTTTCCTTTGATGTCTATTTCGGACTGTATGTTATGGTTACCCATATTTGAGATATAAACTAAGTTAGAACTTTGATCGCTAGGTGGAGTTAACTATAAAGTTCAAAAAAATGTATAAAAACACAATACACAAGCAAGAGTGAGGAGGTGAGTGCATAAATTAGAACTTAATAGGCTATCGAGCTTGAGAACGTACCGTCTCAGTCACTACGATGTTTTTTGTAATTTTTCTAGTCGTGAGATAAGCGTCAGGATTATTGATCTCATAATTACTCGGTCTAAACTCAAATATCGCTTTAAATCAAGCGAGGCGATGGAATTTTTTTTCAATTTTTTCTACCCATTTTTCCTGCAACATGTTATAGTTTAAGTTGGAGAACAATGTTCGGACATCATGCAGTTAACGATGCTGTTGTCAATGCAGTTGCGTAGATGTGAAGCATAGGTGTGTCTATATGAGATGTCATTTGTAGATTGAGTGGAGTAAAACAACATAGCAGTAAAATGTATAAATATGGTTTTTTACCAAGTGAAGAATGGCAAGCATGTCGTCAACCTAATGTCCTAGCAGCCATTCGGCTTCCTTGTCAAAAGCGACGATAGTAGTGGACGTAGAGATGTGCAGCATGTCCATAGTAAAGCGATACATACCGAACAACATTTTTGGTGATAGCAATTAATGTTGAAAAAAATTCGAATAACGAATTTGTCAACCGTTACCTATTTAAGGGTTGGACAGCCATACGGTGGCATCTGCAGAAGTAGTTTGTTCCCTCAAAGTGAACATTAATTTGCAGAAAGCACATAAAAGATAGCTCCAGGTCGAACTTTTCAATTTCACAATAGTTGCAGGAGCGACATATATTTTACCCTGAGTAAAATTGTTGTTTAGATAATTTATTACTTATATCGGCACAAATGTTTAAATCTAAAAATGCGAATGTTGATGATAAGAACAACAAGAAAATTAGGGTCCATGTTTGCTTTTTGTTTTTTCTAAACTGGTGAATGCACAGGCTATAAGTAGTACCTAAATGATAGGGTAAAAAAGTTATGATCAATCGGTGGAAGGGGATGCATGGGGGCAATCAACTGTTATTGTTATCTGTGTAGTAGATGTAAGAACAGTTTGCAATCCTAACGTCATTCAAAAGCCGGGTGAGCGTAGTGTTCCACAGTAGCATGGTTAGAAGCAGAGTGGTCTATGTACTCGATTTTTTTCCATCATGGTGGTTGGATTTACGTAATGTAAATAAAAAGAGGCAAATGAAATTAAAGAGTCAAACTTACGAACATTATGCATAAAAAGCATACCTACTTTTAATGACAGCTAGTTCAGGTAAATCAATGTCCAGATATATTTTTGTCGCTTTAGTAGAACTGAAAGTAAATGCACCTGATAAAGAAAAATATAAATCAGTGGGCAGTTGTTTTGTGGTGGTGGAAAGCAAGTACGGTGATCAGTAGCGTACGGCCGTATGTTGCGACTGTCAGAGAGGTGACAACAGCTGTATCCAATCACGTAGAAGTAGGAGGATTTGTGGCTGGATTGGATGAAAAATTATGGATTGGTACTGATCCACCACTTGGGTGGATTTTGAATCTTATCCCTTGGAGTGTTTTGTTTTTTACCTCATGTCTTTGTTCATACATGGTTTCTCGACTCTTGGGGCTATCTCTCCAAGCTGCTTGCCTTGATAACTTCCAAGTCTGATTCCTTAAGTTCGCCCATATACTTCCTAGTTAAAAGGCTAGATAAAACTTGCCTTCCAATGCATTCCTTAAGAATGGAAGATATGCTTTGCTCAATAACAAATATTGAAGTCGATGGAATATCAGTAACTGAATCTTTTGGTTAATAACCAATCAAGCTGTTGCAAATCATTCCGTTCCTTTAGATTCACCTGTAAATCAAAGGTCATTCTAGACCGTGATAGTTATGGATTCGAGTCCTTGCTTGTGTACAAGTCATAGACAATGATTTCGTGTTCTCTCAGAATCAATAAACCGTGGGTTATATCACCATTCAGGATCATCCCATGTTCATCCCGCCCTAGCAGTCATATGTTGAAATCTCGATCTCTTTGGATCGTTAGTGAAATCCACGGCCTTTCATGGTCGATTGCTGAATTTTGATCTCTCCGATCATCAATGGAATCGTTAGCCTCTTTGGACCGACAATCAAACCCATGATCTCTCTAAACCGTTAATGAAATCTACCGTTCAGGGCCGAAAGTTAGATCCGTGATCTGTTCGGATAGTTAATTCAATTCAATGCCATTCTTGCCGATAGCTAAATCCATGGTCTCTCCAAACTGCTAATCAAATCCACTGCCATTTTGGGCTGGTAATCAAATTCATTGTCTCTCCAGACCATTAATTGAATCCATAGCCGTTCGAGACTGATAATCAAATCCATGGTTTTTCCGTACCATTAATCAAATCTATGGTCGTTCGAGGCTGATAATCAAATCCATGGTGTCTCTATATTGTTAATCAAACTTATGGTCGTTCGGGGTCGATAATCAAATCCATGATCTCTCCAGACCCTAGTTGAGTCGAATCTGCTTGCTCTTTGATGAGGTGACTCAACTACAGGCAAGCCCATCTACTCATGCTCCGAAAAGGTGACTTACTTCTTGCACTTAGATTCTTGCACTCCGGCCAGGACTTAAAGCGATCAATATCATACAAGTACATCCACGTGCTCTTGGCGAGGGAACTTGCACCTTATGGTTATAGGAGATGCGGAATGCGGTGGGAGCCTTATTATACGAATTCATAAACTAATCTAATAAGTAAAAGAACATGTGCAATGTTATCTAATTTGCTCTAATGAATTTTCATAGATAAATGTCCACACTGAACTATTTGTAGAGGACGACATACAAACTAGCATAAACTATAAGGACTGGTTAAGAAATATAAAGGTCGCACTCACCTACAAAAACTCTGGTATGTAGATGCCGATGAGCTTAAAACTGAGCCAGATAAAGATTTAACACTTGAACAAATATCCTCCTACAAGTTGTGGTCAATGGACTATGAACCTTCTCACTATTACGTACTATCAACCATGAATAACAAGCTTTAAAGACAACATAAGAATATGGATATTCGATCTATATTTTAGTACTTTCAAACCTGTATGGTGAATAGTCTCGTACAACAAGTTACAAGATTTCAAGTAAATTTCTTCATATGAAAATGAGCAAAGGAACTCTCGTCCAGGATCAGATGCTCAATATGATTAGGTACATAAGAGATTTACTAAGATGGGGTGTAACGACCCAGAATTTTTAGTAATTAAAATTTGAATATTTAATTAATTTTAAATATTAATAAGTGAATTTATAAGTCAAATAAATTTTATTTTGAATTATTGGATTTAATTGGATAATTAAATCGATAATTTAATATGTTAAATTATGGAAATAATTGAAAATTGAGTTACATATGATTGAAAATGATTTGTAAAATTTTATTTTGTCATATGGAAGTTAGAAAGATATTTTAGAACTTTTAAAATCGAATTAAAAGTTAATTTGTGAAAATTGAATATTTTAATATTTAATAATCGACTGTAAAATAGTCAATTTTTGAACAGTCTCAGAATTGAACGAAACCAGTTCCATTGGATCCGTAATAGTTAGTTATTACCGGATTTCAATTTTCGTGTCAATCGGAGCTATCGTTTGATCGTGGCAGTTCGAAACGCATCGAATTATTTTTAATTTTAATTTGGCGAGTTAAAATAGCCATTTTTCAAAAAGTCTCGGATTTCGACGAACCCAGTTTCATCGGATCCGTAATGTGATATTATTGTATGGTTTCAAATTTCGTGTCAATTGGATTTACCGTTTGTCCGGTACAAATTAAAACGCCTAGAAAATCGTTTAAATCGGTTTAATTTAAATTGAGCGTTTATAGCCATAACTCGCACAGATGTCCGAATTAGCTTCCGAAACCTGTTCCATTGTGTCCGGAACGCGGGGTAAACCCTAGAAATGCTGGTTACGGCGCGTAAATCGGAGTTCGGAATTTCCGGGATGAATAGTGTTCGAAAATTCTCTATAAATAGGCCTTAAATTCACAAATTTAATAAAAATCAAAACCTAACCCTAATATTGCCCTAGCCGCCAGTTTCGAATTCTATGGCCAGAAATCTCTAGTTTTCTTTCCTTAATCTCTTCCAATCCGTGAAGTTTTAGCCAAAGTTGTTAACTACAACATTATAGAGCACGACGAGATCTTTAAATCCATACGGATATGATCGTAAATGGAGCATCGTAGTGGAAGCTACAGGGGGCCGATTGCTACAGGGTGCGCGCGCATTTCTAGGTGATAGAGGCAGCCGAGCTTCAGGTGGTTGAGGCCGAGCAAGGTGTTCGTGAAGGGCTTCGATGCTATGGTGTTTGATCGAGTTCAAGTTCAACATGGAGGGTGAGAAATCAAACCCTAATATGGAACAAACGGGTTATGTGAGCGGCAAATTGTCTGTAGCGTGAACGATGAAGAAGATGGGGGGGGGGGGGGTCATGCACAGCCAAGATTGCAGGGAGTATGATCATACGGCTGTGATTGGAGAGTAGGTTAAAAAATTATAATTAAGTTGTAAATTTATATATAAAAAAATTCGTGTAAACTTTAAATATTCGTATCTTTTTCATACGAGGTCGAAAACGCGCGAAACCAGTTGCGTTGGAATCGTATGGACGAGCACTACGCGATGAAGTTGGATTGGAGTCATTTGGAGTTAGTGAGAATTTTGAGTAAAATTAAATGTCCGTTTAATTTTATTCAAAATAAATCGCTAAAACGAAATTAAAATCAAGGTGAGAACTTCTCACTCAATCGAATCAGTTTCGATTATTATTTTAAATAGTTAGATTTAAAATATTTGAATGCATGTTTGAATGATGATTATTATCTATTGATTGTTAAAATAGACATTATGCGCCGTTAGTAAGCGGATGTTATTTATTAAAAACATATACCGCGAATATTTCATAAACAGCGAAATTGGTATTATATATAATAGCAATATATATATATTGGCATATGTATATATTGGAGTTATTGATTTTCCGCATTTTTTGTTTAGCGGATGAGACCCTATTGCGCCGTCTATTAAGCGGATAATATTTTAAATCCCATATACCGCGATAATTTCGTACTGGAGCGAAATTGGTATTGTGCTAATGTTTGTGGATGCAGGAAAACAGGTTGGAGGGATCCAACTGGATTCCTCAACAGTATTTATTTGATTTTGAATATTTTGATATTCGTTGATTATCATATCGATATATGATATCGTTGTTGTCGTGATTGACTATTTGGTATGTAGCATCATTGGACCAAGTTTTGGAATTTTAAAATGATTTATAAAGTGATTTTTGAAAATATACTATATGTTTGGAATTTGATCTATTTTAAATAAATAAACGTTATAATTTTTAAAGTTATAAAAATTATGATTTTTGAGAAAAATAGTTAAAAACTGATTTTTGAGAATATGATGCTAATGATTTTATAAAATAGTTTAATCGGGATTTTAGAATTTATTGTGAAAAGTCTAAATATAGGATTTATAAAATTTAATTATTTTATAAATCAAAATGGTAAAATTATAAAGGAGATTAAAGACGTTTTGAAATAATAATATAAATTGATTTATATAAGAGATTTATAAATGGATATTTATAAATTAAAACGTTGGAATTATAAAACGAGTTTTTATAAGTGTTTGAATGAAGTGAAAATGAATTTCATAATTGAATGGAATTTATAGAATTTTAAACAGTGAAGTTATAAATGAAATTTTATAAACAGTAGTTTTATAAAATTTATAAAGTTATTGAAAGAATGAATTTTGGATAAATAAACAATCTTATAAGTTATAAGATTTATAATTTGGGAAGTTAAAAGAACGATTTTTGTAAAATAATCGTTTTATAAGTGTTTAACTTATAATGTGAACTTTTGTTTTATAATTGAGTTATAAATCGAATAGGTTAATAAAGGAATTTATAAAGGAAGTAGTTACAAAATAAATAGAAATGGAATTTATAAACGTTGTTTTATAAATTCACCAACGACTTATTTTGATAAGTAAATTGTTATAACTTATAAATGGAGTTATATTCACGTTTTAGACAGTGAATAATCCTTTAAGTTAAAAAGAATAGAAATGATGAAATGTGTTAACGTAGTATATTCACGTTTTTGAATAGTGAATAATATGTTAAAGAAAATGTTTAGAATGTGATATTTTAAATTGAATTAAAAACGATCTAACGATGTTTTAAAATGTGTTGAGATTCGAAACCATGGATTTCAACATTTATTGTTGAAATAGACGTTTTCGAGAAATAAAAGGAAATGGTGGACCATAACACTGTTGTTATAGTAAATGATTTCCGAAAGGAAATGTTTTGTATAGTATTGGGATTTATATATATCTATTTTAATTTCGAATCCCTATACTAGTGATTTTGGGTTGTCGTAACGATGTCTTACGTAACATTCGTTTTGGCCCAAATAAATATGTTAAGAGAATGATTTCCTTAATAGAATGAAATATATACTAAATCTCGATTTAAGTATATTGAATATTTCCAAGTGTTGAAAATAAATAAAATTTGTGAATTACTTATTAAATAAGTATGGAAATGTTTTCCAATATAAAGTGAATATTTTGGGAATTTATCTTTTTGAAGATAAATTTAAATGAATAATTGAAATCGTATATGCATGGATATTGTGAAATATAAATTCACTAAGGAATTTATAAAAGGAAGTAGAATTTGTTTAAAAATAAATATTGATTTATTTTTGAAGTGTGAAAATTATATATCTTGTAAAGATATTTTGGAAAAGAAATAATTTGAAAAATTATTTGGAATCTGGTGATGTTGTGCATATCCATTGATAGTTCAATAACCGACTATCAATATTTCCCTTTGAATGGGCAGTTGATGTGATTTGTTTGAATTTGAATGCCACGCTTATTTTTGAATAAGCGCTCACTACTCGGGTTAACCGGGAAAGGACCATGGGGTCGTATAACCCATTCCGAATATGTGATACGTCGTTATGAATTGCATTTGAAGATCGGTGTTGAAGACCCGGTATTTGCGAGAGCGATAGGATGACCTGTCGATTGTCTCTGCACTGAGTTGCAACGGTATAGAGACTCCCTAAGTGATGGGAAATCCGATCAGGATTGTGAATATCCGGATTGCAAGGACTTCTTTGTAAGTGCCTTCGGTTTTGTTCGAGCCCGAAACAGACTTGTATGGATTGTATGTCTGACATTACAAATTGAGATATAAAGCCGATTTCTTTCAAATATATTTCTGTTGGTGGCGGAGAATTTATTCTTTTAGCTTAACACCCTTCTCTGAGACGTACGAACTTAGAGGTTATGTAGTTGAATGTTATCAGCGATATATTCCCAATTTGGTAATGTGACATGCTGAGTGTTGCTGAAAATGATCATTGTGTTGATTATTTGTGATAGGATCGTTTATTTGATCGTCTATCCTGGTGATCATTTCTATGATCATTTGTTGACCCAAAGCATGGCTTTTGTATAAAGTATGTTTTTGTGGACGTGACTTCGTCGAGCCTCACACCCCATGAATGGTCAAAACAGGAAAGATGCGGCAAGGTTATGAGGGGTAGCGCCCTTTAGGATGTGTGCATTTCCTTCTGGAAAAGGGTGGTGTCATGGTATGGAGCCCAGATGCTTACTCATGTTGAAAACACTTTGTTATGATTGTGTGAATTGATTACGAGCGCTCGGTGAAAAGGTCCCAAAGGACCGGGGGATGGCATATTCGGTCAGTTGTTACTCAGTTAGGGGTAACCCGGCCTTGTGTTGGTAGAGATCCGGTTTGGTTCTCGGGGATGTCCATCCAGAGGCATTCTCATGTGGCAATGGGAAGTTCCTTGGCCTGATCATTCGTTGGAAATCCAAAGAAACAATACGTGACTTGTATGGTATTAGTTGTAGAACCTATCATTCACTTATGGTGGCGCCCCACTGTTTGGATGGTAGCTATAGTAGGCATACGATAATGGTCGTATGTTGGCTAAGATTTATATTCTACTTTTGAAATGAATTTTTCTCTACACTATGCACTAGTAATAATATCAAATGTCCTTTTTAAATGCGTATCAAACATCTTTGACTATCATAAGGAGAAATCTCCTCCGATTCTGCGTTTGCATTGTGTGTGTGTGCGGGAGGCCTTATGGTAGTCTCATTTTTAAAAGCATTGCGAATTGTGAGATTCTGATGTTGTTCTGTTGTTTTTTCTGTTCCGTTCTACTTTCTATTCTCTGTTTTCTTTTCTTTCTATCTTCTCTCTCCTTATCTCTTCTTCTGTTTTTTTTTCTTTTTCTTAAACCATAACATTTCGGGTTTTTGGCCTTCGATTTCTCGGCAGTCGATAAAGTGAGTATCGATGTTGAATTTTCGAAAGTCGAAAAATTCCGGGACGTTACATTTGGTATCGGAGCTTATGGTTAAGCGACAACCATGGTTCTGTTGGGTATTACTCATTAGAGATAGAGTCAGCAGTACTCTAGAATGAGTTTGAGTGTAATAATAGCTATGAGAGCGTATTTGTTAGTGAATATAAAATTGTTTTATATTGTGATGATTGGTTTATTGAGTGGCATATGAACTTTTGTCAGCGTGGTCTGCAAAACTATGCCGAAGGGGTTTCTAAACACTTGAATAGAACAATTCGACACAATATTGTTTTAAATTGGGTAAATAAAATAATTTTACCTTGATTATATTTTTTATATATATAAAGGAATAATTTTTCACAATTATTAAAGTGTATATAAGTTGATTTTTTAGTTGTTTGAATAATCTAAATAAAAGAATTATAAGAATTGAATTATAATTAAAGTGATTTACAATTGTGAAATAAACTTATATATATAAGTAGTGAAACTATATGAATATATTTATGAATATGAGTTGCAAAATAAAAATGAATTTAAAGTTAAATGGAAATTTACTTTAGAAATGGAAATATAACTTAAGAGATGTTTAATAAAGTTGATATTAGTATCAAAATAAATTAACAAAGTGAAGTAATAAATATAAACTTAAGTTATATATATGAATTCAAATTAAAGGTAAATAATTGATATGGAATAATGAATGTAAGTGCTAATTCATTAGAATCTAATGTTATTGGAAGTTGAATAATTGAATGAAAATCAATTTAATTAAACCAATTGTAAGCAAAGGAATTTGGTTGTCATGAATATACTTTGGTTGTTATATGATTGTTAGTTGATTGATTGTATATAATTCATTAAGTGTTAATGAAAGTGAATTAGCGAAATTGAAAGTTAAAGTAATTGAAATTCAATTGAAAGTAAATAAATTTGAATAGAATTGAATGTGAATTGGATTTAAATTAGTAAATGTGAACTAATTGAAAATGAATGTTAGAAACATCCATTGTTAATAAATCAAATGTGATTAAATTGAAAACCTATTTCATTAAATATTAATGAGAATGAATGAATATTTATCGGTTATGAATGCTAGTTGGTTGATGGTTGAACATATTGCTTTTGTTTGCAATTGCTATGTTGACATATATAGTTATTATGTTGCTATATGTTGTATATCGATACTATTGTCTATATGCATGTGCTCATGTTGTTTGTTGAGTGTTTAGTAGGTGCGGATCGCGTTTGCTTCGCATTTGGAGCTCGCTTTCACGCTATATTAGCCGTATAGGCTTGCTAATAAAATATAAGGTACATATCTCGGATTAAATATCGTACTTTTATACTTTTTTCCCTTCGGGATGCCTCATTACTTGATGAGATGTATATTTGTGATATATATACTGTCATTTTTTTTCGGATCGAGCCGCGCAAAGGAGACTATGGCGAATTTTTTTCGAAAATTTAAGGCGTTAGAAAAAAATTGAGAAAATTGGAAAATTTTTGAAAACTTTAACTTTGATTTTAGAATTGAAAGTTAAAAAATAGTAGTTGTTTTTGAAAAGATAACTAAGTATGATTTGAAAACTTAGTAAGTTATTGTAAGAAGTTTAACTATGAATTTTGGAAAAATTAATAAATTCTGTAACTTTTCTTACTTAATAATTTCGAGGACGAAATTCTTTTAAGGGGGGAAGATTGTAACGACCCAGAATTTTTAGTAATTAAAATTTGAATATTTAATTAATTTTAAATATTAATAAGTGAATTTATAAGTCAAATAAATTTTATTTTGAATTATTGGATTTAATTGGATAATTAAATCGATAATTTAATATGTTAAATTATGGAAATAATTGAAAATTGAGTTAAATATGATTGAAAATTATTTGTAAAATTTTATTTTATCATATGGAAGTTAGAAAGATATTTTAGAACTTTTAAAATCGAATTAAAAGTTAATTTGTGAAAATTGAATATTTTAATATTTAATAATCGACTGTAAAATAGTAAATTTTTGAACAGTCTCAGAATTGAACGAAACCAGTTCCATTGGATCCGTAATAGTTAGTTATTACCGGATTTCAATTTTCGTGTCAATCGGAGCTATCGTTTGATCGTGGCAGCTCGAAACGCATCGAATTATTTTTAATTTTAATTTGGCGAGTTAAAATAGCCATTTTTCAAAAAGTCTCGGATTTGGACGAAACCAGTTTCATCGGATTCGTAATGTGATATTATTGTATGGTTTCAAATTTCGTGTCAATTGGATTTACCGTTTGTCCGGTACAAATTAAAACGCCTAGAAAATCGTTTAAATCGGTTTAATTTAAATTGAGCGTTTATAGCCATAACTCGCACAGATGTCCGAATTAGCTTCCGAAACCTGTTCCATTGTGTCCGGAACGCGGAGTAAACCCTAGAAACGCTGGTTACGGTGCGTAAATCGGAGTTCGGAATTTCCGGGATGAATAGTGTTCGAAAATTCTCTATAAATAGGCCTTAAATTCACAAATTTAATAAAAATCAAAACCTAACCCTAATATTGCCCTAGCCGCCAGTTTGGAATTCTATGGCCAGAAATCTCTAGTTTTCTTTCCTTAATCTCTTCCAATCCGTGAAGTTTTAGCCAAAGTTGTTAACTACAACATTATAGAGCACGACGAGATCTTTAAATCCATACGGATATGATCGTAAATGGAGCATCGTAGTGGAAGCTACAGGGGGCCGATTGCTACAGGGTGCGCGCGCATTTCTTGGTGATAGAGGCAGTCGAGCTTCAGGTGGTTGAGGCCGAGCAAGGTGTTCGTGAAGGGCTTCGATGCTATGGTGTTTGATCGAGTTCAAGTTCAACATGGAGGGTGAGAAATCAAACCCTAATATGGAACAAATGGGTTATGTGAGCGGCAAATTGTCTGCAGCGTGAACGATGAAGAAGATGGGGGGGGGGGGGTCACGCACGGCCAAGATTGCAGGGAGTATGATCATACGGCTGTGATTGGAGAGTAGGTTAAAAAATTATAATTAAGTTGTAAATTTATATATAAAAAAATTCGTGTAAACTTTAAATATTCGTATCTTTTTCATACGAGGTCGAAAACGCGCGAAACCAGTTGTGTTGGAATCGTATGGACGAGCACTACGCGTTGAAGTTGGATTGGAGTCGTTTGGAGTTAGTGAGAATTTTGAGTAAAATTAAACGTCCGTTTAATTTTATTCAAAATAAATCGCTAAAACGAAATTAAAATCAAGGTGAGAACTTCTCACTCAATCGAATCAGTTTCGATTATTATTTTAAATAGTTAGATTTAAAATATTTGAATGCATGTTTGAATGATGATTATTATCTGTTGATTGTTAAAATAGACATTATGCGCCGTTAGTAAGCGGATGTTATTTATTAAAAACATATACCGCGAATATTTCATAAACAGTGAAATTGGTATTATATATAATAGCAATATATATATATTGGCATATGTATATATTGGAGTTATTGATTTCCCGCATTTTTTGTTTAGCGGATGAGACCCTATTGCGCCGTCTATTAAGCGGATAATATTTTAAATCCCATATACCGCGATAATTTCGTACTGGAGCGAAATTGGTATTGCGCTAATGTTTGTGGATGCAGGAAAACAGGTTGGAGGGATCCAACTGGATTCCTCAACAGTATTTATTTGATTTTGAATATTTTGATATTCGTTGATTATCATATCGATATATGATATCGTTGTTGTCGTGATTGACTATTAGGTATGTAGCATCATTGGACCAAGTTTTGGAATTTTAAAATGATTTATAAAGTGATTTTTGAAAATATACTATATGTTTGGAATTTGATCTATTTTAAATAAATAAACGTTATAATTTTTAAAGTTATAAAAATTATGATTTTTGAGAAAAATAGTTAAAAACTGATTTTTGAGAATATGATGCTAATGATTTTATAAAATAGTTTAATCGGGATTTTAGAATTTATTGTGAAAAGTCTAAATATAGGATTTATAAAATTTAATTATTTTATAAATCAAAATGGTAAAATTATAAAGGAGATTAAAGACGTTTTGAAATAATAATATAAATTGATTTATATAAGAGATTTATAAATGGATATTTATAAATTAAAACGTTGGAATTATAAAACGAGTTTTTATAAGTGTTTGAATGAAGTGAAAATGAATTTCATAATTGAATGGAATTTATAGAATTTTAAACAGTGAAGTTATAAATGAAATTTTATAAACAGTAGGTTTATAAAATTTATAAAGTTATTGAAAGAATGAATTTTGGATAAATAAACAATCTTATAAGTTATAAGATTTATAATTTGGGAAGTTAAAAGAACGATTTTTGTAAAATAATCGTTTTATAAGTGTTTAACTTATAATGTGAACTTTTGTTTTATAATTGAGTTATAAATCGAATAGGTTAATAAAGGAATTTATAAAGGAAGTAGTTACAAAATAAATAGAAATGGAATTTATAAACGTTGTTTTATAAATTCACCAACGACTTATTTTGATAAGTAAATTGTTATAACTTATAAATGGAGTTATATTCACGTTTTAGACAGTGAATAATCCTTTAAGTTAAAAAGAATAGAAATGATGAAATGTGTTAACGTAGTATATTCACGTTTTTGAATAGTGAATAATATGTTAAAGAAAATGTTTAGAATGTGATACTTTAAATTGAATTAAAAACGATCTAACGATGTTTTAAAATGTGTTGAGATTCGAAACCATGGATTTCAACATTTATTGTTGAAATAGACGTTTTCGAGAAATAAAAGGAAATGGTGGACGATAACACTGTTGTTATAGTAAATGATTTCCGAAAGGAAATGTTTTGTATAGTATTGGGATTTATATATATCTATTTTAATTTCGAATCCCTATACTAGTGATTTTGGGTTGTCGTAACGATGTCTTACGTAACATTCGTTTTGGCCCAAATAAATATGTTAAGAGAATGATTTCCTTAATAAAATGAAATATATACTAAATCTCGATTTAAGTATATTGAATATTTCCAAGTGTTGAAAATAAATAAAATTTGTGAATTACTTATTAAATAAGTATGGAAATGTTTTCCAATATAAAGTGAATATTTTGGGAATTTATCTTTTTGAAGATAAATTGAAATGAATAATTGAAATCGTATATGCATGGATATTGTGAAATATAAATTCACTATGGAATTTATAAAAGGAAGTAGAATTTGTTTAAAAATAAATATTGATTTATTTTTGAAGTGTGAAAATTATATATCTTGTAAAGATATTTTGGAAAAGAAATAATTTGGAAAATTATTTGGAATCTGGTGATGTTGTGCATATCCATTGATAGTTCAATAACCGACTATCAATATTTCCCTTTGAATGGGCAGTTGATGTGATTTGTTTGAATTTGAATGCCACACTTATTTTTGAATAAGCGCTCACTATTCGGGTTAACCGGGAAAGGACCATGGGGTCGTATAACCTATTCCGAATATGTGATACGTCGTTATGAATTGCATTTGAAGATCGGTGTTGAAGACCCGGTATTTGCGAGAGTGATAAGATGACATGTCGATTGTCTCTGCACTGAGTTGCAACGGTATAGAGACTCCCTAAGTGATGGGAAATCCGATCAGGATTGTGAATATCCGGATTGCAAGGACTTCTTTGTAAGTGCCTTCGGTTTTGTTCGAGCCCGGAACAGACTTGTATGGATTGTATGTCTGACATTACAAATTGAGATATAAAGCCGATTTCTTTCAAATATATTTCTGTTGGTGGCGGAGAATTTATTCTTTTAGCTTAACACCCTTCTCTGAGACGTACGAACTCAGAGGTTATATAGTTGAATGTTATCAGCGATATATTCCCAATTTGGTAATGTGACATGCTGAGTGTTGCTGAAAATGATCATTGTGTTGATTATTTGTGATAGGATCGTTTATTTGATCGTCTATCCTGGTGATCATTTCTATGATCATTTGTTGACCCAAAGCATGGTTTTTGTATAAAGTATGTTTTTGTGGACGTGACTTCGTCGAGCCTCACACCCCGTGAATGGTCAAAACAGGAAAGATGCGGCAAGGTTATGAGGGGTAGCGCCATTTAGGATGTGTGCATTTCCTTCTGGAAAAGGGTGGTGTCATGGTATGGAGCCCAGATGCTTACTCATGTTGAAAACACTTTGTTATGATTGTGTGAATTGATTACGAGCGCTCGGTGAAAAGGTCCCAAAGGACCGGGGGATGGCATATTCGGTCAGTTGTTACTCAGTTAGGGGTAACCCGGCCTTGTGTTGGTAGAGATCCGGTTTGGTTCTCGGGGATGTCCATCCAGAGGCATTCTCATGTGGCAATGGGAAGTTCCTTGGCCTGATCATTCGTTGGAAATCCAAAGAAACAATACGTGACTTGTACGGTATTAGTTGTAGAACCTATCATTCACTTATGGTGGCCCCCCACTGTTTGGATGGTAGCTATAGTAGGCATACGATAATGGTCGTATGTTGGCTAAGATTTATATTCTACTTTTGAAATGAATTTTTCTCTACACTATGCACTAGTAATAATATCAAATGTTCTTTTTAAATGCGTATCAAGCATCTTTGACTATCATAAGGAGAAATCTCCTCCGATTCTGCGTTTGCATTGTGTGTGTGTGCGGGAGGCCTTATGGTAGTCTCATTTTTAAAAGCATTGCGAATTGTGAGATTCTGATGTTGTTCTATTGTTTTTTCTGTTCCGTTCTACTTTATATTCTCTGTTTTCTTTTCTTTCTATCTTCTCTCTCCTTATCTCTTCTTCTGTTTTTTTTTCTTTTTCTTAAACCATAACATTACGGGTTTTTGGCCTTCGATTTCTCGGCAATCGATAAAGTGAGTATCGATGTTGAATTTTCGAAAGTCGAAAAATTCCGGGACGTTACATTTGGTATCGGAGCTTATGGTTAAGCGACAACCATGGTTCTGTTGGGTACTACTCATTAGAGATAGAGTCAGCAGTACTCTAGAATGAGTTTGAGTGTAATAATAGCTATGAGAGCGTATTTGTTAGTGAATATAAAATTGTTTTATATTGTGATGATTGGTTTATTGAGTGGCATATGAACTTTCGTCAGCGTGGTCTGCAAAACTATGCCGAAGGGGTTTCTAAACACTTGAATAGAACAATTCGACACAATATTGTTTTAAATTGGGTAAATAAAATAATTTTACCTTGATTATATTTTTTATATATATAAAGGAATAATTTTTCAGAATTATTAAAGTGTATATAAGTTGATTTTTTAGTTGTTTGAATAATCTAAATAAAAGAATTATAAGAATTTAATTATAATTAAAGTGATTTACAATTGTGAAATAAACTTATATATATAAGAAGTGAAACTATATGAATATATTTATGAATATGAGTTGTAAAATAAAAATGAATTTAAAGTTAAATGGAAATTTACTTTAGAAATGGAAATATAACTTAAGAGATGTTTAATAAAGTTGATATTAGTATCAAAATAAATTAATAAAGTGAAGTGATAAATATAAACTTAAGTTATATATATGAATTCAAATTAAAGGTAAATAATTGATATGGAATAATGAATGTAAGTGCTAATTCATTAGAATCTAATGTTATTGGAAGTTGAATAATTGAATGAAAATCAATTTAATTAAACCAATTGTAAGCAAAGGAATTTGGTTGTGATGAATATACTTTGGTTGTTATATGATTGTTAGTTGATTGATTGTATATAATTCATTAAGTGTTAATGAAAGTGAATTAGCGAAATTGAAAGTTAAAGTAATTGAAATTCAATTGAAAGTAAATAAATTTGAATAGAATTGAATGTGAATTGGATTTAAATTAGTAAATGTGAACTAATTGAAAATGAATGTTAGAAACATCCATTGTTAATAAATCAAATGTGATTAAATTGAAAACCTATTTCATTAAATATTAATGAGAATGAATGAATATTTATCGGTTATGAATGCTAGTTGGTTGATGGTTGAACATATTGCTTTTGTTTGCAATTGCTATGTTGACATATATAGTTATTATGTTGCTATATGTTGTATATCGATACTATTGTCTATATGCATGTGCTCATGTTGTTTGTTGAGTGTTTAGTAGGTGCGGATCGCGTTTGCTTCGCATTTGGAGCTCGCTTTCGCGCTATATTAGCCGTATAGGCTTGCTAATAAAATATAAGGTACATATCTCGGATTAAATATCGTACTTTTATACTTTTTTCCCTTCGGGATGCCTCATTACTTGATGAGATGTATATTTGTGATATATATACTGTCATTTTTTTTGGATCGAGCCGCGCTAAGGAGACTATGGCGAATTTTTTCGAAAATTTAAGGCGTTAGAAAAAATTTGAGAAAATTGGAAATTTTTTAAAAACTTTAACTTTGATTTTAGAATTGAAAGTTAAACAATAGTAGTTGTTTTTGAAAAGATAACTAAGTATGATTTGAAAACTTAGTAAGTTATTGTAAGAAGTTTAACTATGAATTTTGGGAAAATTAATAAATTCTGTAACTTTTCTTACTTAATAATTTCGAGGACGAAATTCTTTTAAGGGGGGAAGATTGTAACGACCCAGAATTTTTAGTAATTAAAATTTGAATATTTAATTAATTTTAAATATTAATAAGTGAATTTATAAGTCAAATAAATTTTATTTTGAATTATTGGATTTAATTGGATAATTAAATCGATAATTTAATATGTTAAATTATGGAAATAATTGAAAATTGAGTTAAATATGATTGAAAATGATTTGTAAAATTTTATTTTATCATATGGAAGTTAGAAAGATATTTTAGAACTTTTAAAATCGAATTAAAAGTTAATTTGTGAAAATTGAATATTTTAATATTTAATAATCGACTGTAAAATTGTCAATTTTTAAACAGTCTCAGAATTGAACGAAACCAGTTCCATTGGATCCGTAATAGTTAGTTATTACCGGATTTCAATTTTCGTGTCAATCGGAGCTATCGTTTGATCGTGGCAGCTCGAAACGCATCGAATAATTTTTATTTTTAATTTGGCGAGTTAAAATAGCCATTTTTCAAAAAGTCTCGGATTTGGACGAAACCAGTTTCATCGGATCCGTGATGTGATATTATTGTATGGTTTCAAATTTCGTGTCAATTGGATTTACCGTTTGTCCGGTACAAATTAAAACGCCTAGAAAATCGTTTAAATCGGTTTAATTTAAATTGAGCGTTTATAGCCATAACTCGCACAGATGTTCGAATTAGCTTCCGAAACCTATTCCATTGTGTCCGGAACGCGGGGTAAACCCTAGAAACGCTGGTTACGGCGCGTAAATCGGAGTTCGGAATTTCCGGGATGAATAGTGTTCGTAAATAGGCCTTAAATTCACAAATTTAATAAAAATCAAAACCTAACCCTAATATTGCCCTAGCCGCCAGTTTCGAATTCTATGGCCAGAAATCTCTAGTTTTCTTTCCTTAATCTCTTCCAATCCGTGAAGTTTTAGCCAAAGTTGTTAACTACAACATTATAGAGCACGACGAGATCTTTAAATCCATACGGATATGATCGTAAATGGAGCATCGTAGTGGAAGCTACAGGGGGCCGATTGCTACAGGGTGCGCGTGCATTTCTAGGTGACAGAGGCAGCCGAGCTTCAGGTGGTTGAGGCCGAGCAAGGTGTTCGTGAAGGGCTTCGATGCTATGGTGTTTGATCGAGTTCAAGTTCAACATGGAGGGTGAGAAATCAAACCCTAATATGGAACAAACGGGTTATGTGAGCGGCAAATTGTCTGTAGCCTGAACGACGAAGAAGATGGGGGGGGGGGGGGGGTCACGCACGGCCAAGATTGCAGGGAGTATGATCATACGGCTGTGATTGGAGAGTAGGTTAAAAAATTATAATTAAGTTGTAAATTTATATATAAAAAAATTCGTGTAAACTTTAAATATTCGTATCTTTTTCATACGAGGTCGAAAACGCGCGAAACCAGTTGCGTTGGAATCGTATGGACAAGCACTACGCGATGAAGTTGGATTGGAGTCGTTTGGAGTTAGTGAGAATTTTGAGTAAAATTAAACGTCCGTTTAATTTTATTCAAAATAAATCGCTAAAACGAAATTAAAATCAAGGTGAGAACTTCTCACTCAATCGAATCAGTTTCGACTATTATTTTAAATAGTTAGATTTAAAATATTTGAATGCATGTTTGAATGATGATTATTATCTATTGATTGTTAAAATAGACATTATGCGCCGTTAGTAAGCGGGTGTTATTTATTAAAAACATATACCGCGAATATTTCATAAACAGTGAAATTGGTATTATATATAATAGCAATATATATATATTGGCATATGTATATATTGGAGTTATTGATTTCTCGCATTTTTTGTTTAGCGGATGAGACCCTATTGCGCCGTCTATTAAGCGGATAATATTTTAAATCCCATATACCGCGATAATTTCGTACTGGAGCGAAATTGGTATTGTGCTAATGTTTGTGGATGCAGGAAAACAGGTTGGAGGGATCCAACTGGATTCCTCAACAGTATTTATTTGATTTTGAATATTTTGATATTCGTTGATTATCATATCGATATATGATATCGTTGTTGTCGTGATTGACTATTTGGTATGTAGCATCATTGGACCAAGTTTTGGAATTTTAAAATGATTTATAAAGTGATTTTTGAAAATATACTATATGTTTGGAATTTGATCTATTTTAAATAAATAAACGTTATAATTTTTAAAGTTATAAAAATTATGATTTTTGAGAATAATAGTTAAAAACTGATTTTTGAGAATATGATGCTAATGATTTTATAAAATAGTTTAATCGGGATTTTAGAATTTATTGTGAAAAGTCTAAATATAGGATTTATAAAATTTAATTATTTTATAAATCAAAATGGTAAAATTATAAAGGAGATTAAAGACGTTTTGAAATAATAATATAAATTGATTTATATAAGAGATTTATAAATGGATATTTATAAATTAAAACATTGGAATTATAAAACGAGTTTTTATAAGTGTTTGAATGAAGTGAAAATGAATTTCATAATTGAATGGAATTTATAGAATTTTAAACAGTGAAGTTATAAATGAAATTTTATAAACAGTAGGTTTATAAAATTTATAAAGTTATTGAAAGAATGAATTTTGGATAAATAAACAATCTTATAAGTTATAAGATTTATAATTTGGGAAGTTAAAAGAACGATTTTTGTAAAATAATCGTTTTATAAGTGTTTAACTTATAATGTGAACTTTTGTTTTATAATTGAGTTATAAATCGAATAGGTTAATAAAGGAATTTATAAAGGAAGTAGTTACAAAATAAATAGAAATGGAATTTATAAACGTTGTTTTATAAATTCACCAACGACTTATTTTGATAAGTAAATTGTTATAACTTATAAATGGAGTTATATTCACGTTTTAGACAGTGAATAATCCTTTAAGTTAAAAAGAATAGAAATGATGAAATGTGTTAACGTAGTATATTCACGTTTTTGAATAGTGAATAATATGTTAAAGAAAATGTTTAGAATGTGATATTTTAAATTGAATTAAAAACGATCTAACGATGTTTTAAAATGTGTTGAGATTCGAAACCATGGATTTCAACATTTATTGTTGAAATAGACGTTTTCGAGAAATAAAAGGAAATGGTGGACCATAACACTGTTGTTATAGTAAATGATTTCCGAAAGGAAATGTTTTGTATAGTATTGGGATTTATATATATCTATTTTAATTTCGAATCCCTATACTAGTGATTTTGGGTTGTCGTAACGATGTCTTACGTAACATTCGTTTTGGCCCAAATAAATATGTTAAGAGAATGATTTCCTTAATAGAATGAAATATATACTAAATCTCGATTTAAGTATATTGAATATTTCCAAGTGTTGAAAATAAATAAAATTTGTGAATTACTTATTAAATAAGTATGGAAATGTTTTCCAATATAAAGTGAATATTTTGGGAATTTATCTTTTTGAAGATAAATTTAAATGAATAATTGAAATCGTATATGCATGGATATTGTGAAATATAAATTCACTAAGGAATTTATAAAAGGAAGTAGAATTTGTTTAAAAATAAATATTGATTTATTTTTGAAGTGTGAAAATTATATATCTTGTAAAGATATTTTGGAAAAGAAATAATTTGAAAAATTATTTGGAATCTGGTGATGTTGTGCATATCCATTGATATTTCAATAACCGACTATCAATATTTCCCTTTGAATGGGCAGTTGATGTGATTTGTTTGAATTTGAATGCCACGCTTATTTTTGAATAAGCGCTCACTACTCGGGTTAACCGGGAAAGGACCATGGGGTCGTATAACCCATTCCGAATATGTGATACGTCGTTATGAATTGCATTTGAAGATCGGTGTTGAAGACCCGGTATTTGCGAGAGCGATAGGATGACCTGTCGATTGTCTCTGCACTGAGTTGCAACGGTATAGAGACTCTCTAAGTGATGGGAAATCCGATCAGGATTGTGAATATCCGGATTGTAAGGACTTCTTTGTAAGTGCCTTCGGTTTTGTTCGAGCCCGGAACAGACTTGTATGGATTGTATGTATGACATTACAAATTGAGATATAAAGCCGATTTCTTTCAAATATATTTCTGTTGGTGGCGGAGAATTTATTATTTTAGCTTAACACCCTTCTCTGTGACGTACGAACTCAGAGGTTATGTAGTTGAATGTTATCAGCGATATATTCCCAATTTGGTAATGTGACATGCTGAGTGTTGCTGAAAATGATCATTGTGTTGATTATTTGTGATAGGATCGTTTATTTGATCGTCTATCCTGGTGATCATTTCTATGATCATTTGTTGACCCAAAGCATGGCTTTTGTATAAAGTATGTTTTTGTGGACGTGACTTCGTCGAGCCTCACACCCCGTGAATGGTCAAAACAGGAAAGATGCGGCAAGGTTATGAGGGGTAGCGCCCTTTAGGATGTGTGCATTTCCTTTTGGAAAAGGGTGGTGTCATGGTATGGAGCCCAGATGCTTACTCATGTTGAAAACACTTTGTTATGATTGTGTGAATTGATTACGAGCGCTCGGTGAAAAGGTCCCAAAGGACCGGGGGATGGCATATTCGGTCAGTTGTTACTCAGTTAGGGGTAACCCGGCCTTGTGTTGGTAGAGATCCGGTTTGGTTCTCGGGGATGTCCATCCAGAGGCATTCTCATGTGGCAATGGGAAGTTCCTTGACCTGATCATTCGTTGGAAATCCAAAGAAACAATACGTGACTTGTACGGTATTAGTTGTAGAACCTATCATTCACTTATGGTGGCGCCCCACTGTTTGGATGGTAGCTATAGTAGGCATACGATAATGGTCGTATGTTGGCTAGGATTTATATTCTACTTTTGAAATGAATTTTTCTCTACACTATGCACTAGTAATAATATCAAATGTTCTTTTTAAATGCGTATCAAGCATCTTTGACTATCATAAGGAGAAATCTCCTCCGATTCTGCGTTTGCATTGTGTGTGCGTGCGGGAGGCCTTATGGTAGTCTCATTTTTAAAAGCATTGCGAATTGTGATATTCTGATGTTGTTCTGTTGTTTTTTCTGTTCCGTTCTACTTTCTATTCTCTGTTTTCTTTTCTTTCTATCTTCTCTCTCCTTATCTCTTCTTCTGTTTTTTTTTCTTTTTCTTAAACCATAACATTTCGGGTTTTTGGCCTTCAATTTCTCGACAGTCGATAAAGTGAGTATCGATGTTGAATTTTCGAAAGTCGAAAAATTCTGGGACGTTACATGGGGACAATTCTTAACACTAAGTTACTGATCAATTTTATCCTTAGATCAGCAACTACGCAGTTTGATAATTCATATTGAACTTCAACATGATCTCACTGAAGCGTAATGTGACAAAAGAACCTAGTTAGGTACTCAGAGTTAAAGGAACATCTACTTTTCATAGTTCAAGTATAGAAAACTTAGGTCAAAGGGGACAAGGGTAAAGCTAAGTCTAAGGAAGAGAAAGGTAAATGTTATCCTTAGCTCAGTTATAAATTAGTGCATATATATATATACATATTACTTTTACTGTTGTGTTATTCAAGGCAATTCACTTGGCCTTTCGTTGAATCAACAACTACCACTGTAACAACCCAGGGTTTGGTAACAATTAATTATCATCAAATGACGATTAAATTGGTTGTTAATTGTTATTTGGGATTTTTAAATCGAGTTGAAAATTCTTTTAATAATTTGATAAAGGTTACGCGGGCTTTAAATGAAATTTGTCCCACGATTTCTTTTGTTATTGGTACCGTGTTATATTGGAGTGAATACCCGGTCCTTCATTCATTGACTTCTTTTTGAAACCCTAAACTAAACATATGAAAGAAAAGTAAATGGCGGCTCGTTCTTTCGTTCGTTCCTTTAAATCAAATTAGGGTTTTTGTGTAATTCGTGGATGCCGACTTCGAATACTTTAAATTGTCGAGTGCCTCCATTGATTGAGTTCGACTTGATTAGGGATTCAAGACCCTTGATTCCGTTCATCTCGTCCATGCTGTCTTCGGCTGTGGATTTACACTCGTCGAAACAAGGTGAGTGTTTTCCACTCACATCCAAATTCTTTCTCAGTTCAGTGTTTTGGCAATTAATTTTGTTTTGATGTTGAGGTTTTCTCTGATTTAAGCAAAATTCGTATAAATTGATACTACTTGTTCATTTATATGGCTTGAAAATTTCTGACTTGTTCATTTAATTGTTGCTTTGAATTCTTTGTTGGCTTTTGTAAATGCTGCTGTTTATAGTTGCATTTGTTTTGATACAACTGATGTTAATTGCATACATGTTGTCCCGACCTTGTTGAGTTCTTGGATTTGTGCATTCTTGTCTTTGAGGATTTATGAGAGCTTTGCCTATATTTTCTAATGTTGCCACTTTGAGTAATTATCACTGCACTGTGTCTTGTTCTTTATTGTAACTGGACAGGCACTAATAGTTTCCATTGTATACTCAAATAAGAATTGTCATGTTGTATACATATGAACTTGGTTCATATGTATGTTGTGCATTGTTTTCAAGTATAGCTGCAATGTTCCATTGTTGTTGTGCACTTGTGTTGTTTGGCTCTGGTCATATTTTGGGTACACATTTTTCGTGTTTCACCTGCGTGCTCTAACCTGATGGTTATATGCATGTTATCTGATCATATGTTGAAGTCTTTTAAGTGCTCGACTTTGACCATTAACTGCTACATTTATGTTGAACTCATTTCTGATGTTGCAGTTCCATCTGGTTCTTCTCTGTGTATTCATTGCTGATTTGGTTTGAAACTTCCTACGGCCTTATTTTTGGTTCGAGACTTCGTCCATTAATCTTTGACCTGCAGCTTGAACTTTGTATGGATTTGTGGTCTTGCGTCATAGTTTGTATTCCCTGGTTTTGATGAATTTTCATGAATGCTTGCTGCCTGGACCTATTGCACTCTACCTATTTTAGCGGTGGCATTGATATTTGAATCTTCTTTATGTTGCATAACCTGTTCTTTAGTGTCGAGCATTTGTATCTGCAGTCTTTACTGCTACCATATGAGTATACTTGCCTTTGAATTTTTCTTGGGGTCCTGTAGCTTGCATACTTCACCAGTTTGTCCCACTGCCTTTGGGCACTTGGTCATTCGAATTGATGTTCAAGCTAGCTTGTGTGCACTTGTGTATTTTTTTTGATGCATACATTAGTGCCTGTGTGCACTTACTTGACTGGTCAGTAACTTGACCTTTACACTTTGTTAATGATTTGGCTGTATTGAATTTGATTTGAGGACTTTTGGGTTCGACACTGTCTTGATGGCTTTGTTCGAACTACCTTTGGCAGTTGCTTATGCTAAGTGATGTTTCATTTGATATAGATATGTATGTGTATTCATATATATGCATACATGCACTTTTGTGACATATCTGACTGTGGTTACATGATTTTGTTTTTAAAACTTGTAGCCTTTGTGCTTGTTACTGTGTTTCCTTATCTGGGTAGCTTGTCACTGTGTTGCACTTGCTTGACCCAGTTTGGTAGATGCCTACTTGCTGTGCACTTTTCATGTCCTTCCTTTGTTGCACTTGGTCATTCGAGCCTTGTGCTTTGTAATTGAGTTGAATTTCCTTTCAGTATTGAATATTTGTGTTGTCTTGAGTTTATGTGGTCTTCACATATGTATAGCCAGCACATGCATTGAGTTCTTACTTCCTTTAGTTCATACTGTGTATATTTATATGTGCTAGTGGCTGTGCACATTGTATATGTTCATGTATCTTGTAGTTGTGTTGAGTCCTGATAGTAGTGACTTGACCTCTACAGTTTCGACTTGCTAATAATAATTGGAGTTGTGATGACGTCATCACTATAGTGGCGAGGCAGTGCACGCGAGCGTGTACTGCAGTCACACCGTATTGATTTTATTGGTATTTCTTTTTCTTTTGATTTTTTGATCTTTTGCGTATTTCAGATGCTGTAGCGGCGAGGCAGTACACGCGTGCGTGTACTGCAGCCCTAACCGAATTGACGTTTTGATTGATATTTCAATTATTTGAATTATTTCGTGTATCCCATTCAATATTTTGAATCGTATTTTGATTTGGTTTAATTTGATGATTTTGTTGATATCTAATTATCTTTTTGATAATTAGATTATGAGTTTCTAATTATTTATTTAATAATTAGATTTTGTCGTTAATTGCCGTTTAGGCAATTCTGTTGTTTTCTAAATTATCTTCATTGATAACCCTTTTATTTGTCTTCGTTGATAATTTGAATTTGTTGGTTTGTTGTTTAACACTGTTACGTGTTATATTTACCGTTATCTGATTTCCTTATTTAAGGATTGGATAGGTGAATTTATTTTGACTGTCGTCTAATTTTCATTTAATTATTATTGCTTCCGTGCATTCATAACTGAGTTTGAATTAGATTGACCCGTGTATATTTTCTTTTAAATTTAATACTCGGGTCAGACCGAGTTATTATAGGTTGTAGATATCTTGCTTTGGGTTACTGATTGAGCTATGAAGTCTCTTTATACCTTTTGGAGTAAGGGTTGTCATAGTATAGGATGATACGTATTCATGTATATTGATCATATTAATGTACTTGTATATGTAACATCCTGTGTCGACAGTTGTAGTTGTATCATATGTATTGTATCGTGTATTGTAACTGACTTCAGTTATATATATATGAGACTTTTTATTATCTGTGTTCCACATTTAGCTTATTTGTGTTATTATTATATATATTATCCTAAACTATTATGAACCATCGTAGTTTGTTTTATACTGGAATTGGATATGTCGATGGGTGTAAATAAATAAGAGACGAAAAATAAAAATATATACCACTCCTATCGAGGTATCCAATACTGGTGTAAGGCCTAACTACGGATGATCGCTCATATCCAGCATTATTCTTCGTAATAACAGACAGTGTTTCTTTTAATACTCTTTGTTATTGTGAGCATAGAGCTGGGGCATCACAGTTGGTATCAGAGCAAGGGGTTTATGGACATAATATAAAACATAACTTGGATGGAACATGTGTTACAACTATTTGTCGATGTTTTATTGTGCTTTGAGTCAAAACTAAAGTTTTGAAATTATGATGAAATTTCTAAATATCTTTATTTACAAATAAAAGTGAAATTGTGTTTGATGATTAAGTAATTTGGGTTTTTTTTATCAGAGTGCGCAGCGGAAACAGTGAGACTTTCGCTGAGTATAGTTGATAACCTTTTTGATTTAAGAATCAAAGTATGAAATTGAAATAAATTTCATTGTGTTGTTATATGGATGTATTTATTTTGATTTCTTTGAAAATTTCGAATCCGATTTGAGGATCCGAAGCGATTGCAGTTATGTGATTTTGTTGAGATTTTGTTGTTTTGAATTATCTTCATTGAAGATATATTCGACTGATTTCTTTGTTCATTTTGTAGTATACGTGCGAATTTAAGTTGCACATTACTGCATTAATTTTACGTTGAACCGGTGTTTGGTTTTCAACATATTTTGTTGCCGTTATTTTTATATAACGGAGTTTTTACATCGGTGCTAAGTTTTGAAGCGCGGTGTTTTGTTGCCTTTTTAATGAATGGAAATTCATTGGTGTTATGTTTTGATGCGAATTATTTTGATGAGATTTTGACGTATAAATATTACTGTCGCTTTGAATTCAGTAACCGTCAAATTTAAAGTGGATTTTTAAGTGGTTATCTCGCAACACTGATTTTGAGATCCGTTTTTACGGTGTTTTAAGAAGTGCAATTTCCTTATAGAATTTGCTACAGATGTTACTGTTTTGAGCACGGGTTTTCAAATCGTTTTAAAATAAAATTGTTTTCCAAAATTTCTAAAGTTTGCGCTTTCAAAAGAATGAGGAAGCGATTCAAACGTTTCAGAAAAATTGAGGACTATGAACCCTCACTTTTACTGATTCGCTTAATTCCGGACTTGTCCGTTTGAGAACGTAAAATGTTATTTATTTAAAATACATAATTTTGCACTTTCAAGGAAAAGATGAAGAGATTTAAACGATTTAGTAAAACACGTGGTATGGGACATGTGCGTTTGCTATTTTGGTTAATTCCGGACTCGTTAATTGAAATATTTGCTGTTTGACGATTTTGCACTTTCAAGGAAACGACAAAGAGAATTAAACGATTTAGTAAAACTCGTGGTATGGGACATGTGCGTTTTCTATTTCGATTAATTCCGAACTCGTTAATTGAAACATCTGCTGTTTGATGATTTTGATGATTTTGTGTGCTTTCGAGCCACTATGTTGGACCTTCGGGTCATATGTTGGACCTTCGGGTCAATACCAGTACTAGACCTTCGGGTCATTTGTTGGGCGCCAAAATTATGTTGACAATACTTGGTAGGCTTCGGCCATTTGTTGATGCATGTGCGGCGTAGCTTAAAAACTCGCCATCTGGTGGAATCGATCCAACCTTTTGGGTTAATTTTCTAGATTATCTTAATTGATTTCTAGATATTTGTTGTTTCCAATTATTTGCAGGTAATTGGATATTTGTTGATATGAGTTCTAATTATCTTTGTTGATAATTAGATAATTGTTGATTCTGATTATCATTTTTGATAATCGGATATTTGTTGTTTCTGATTATCGTTTTTGATAATCAGATATTTGTTGATTTGAGATTTCTAATTATCGTTTTTGATAATTAGATATTTTTTGATTTGAGATTTCTGATTATCGTTTTTGATAATCGGATATTTGTTGATTTAAGATTTTTTATTATCGTTTTTGATAATTGGATATTTGTTGATTTGGGATTTCTGCTTGTCGTTTTTGATAATTGGATATTTGTTGATTTGGGATTTCTGATTATCGTTTTTGATAATTAGATATTTGTTGATTTGAGATTTCTCATTATCGTATTTGATGATCGGATATTTGTTGTTTCTGATTATCGTTTTTGATAATCAGATATTTGTCGATTTGAAATTTCTGATTATTGTTTTCGATAATTGGATATTCGTCGATTTGAGATTTCTGATTATCGTTTTTGATAATCGGATATTTGTTGATTTGAGATTTCTGGTTATTGTTTTTGATAATTGTATATTTATTGATTTGATATTTCTGATTATCGTTTTTGATAATCGGATATTTGTTGATTTGAGATTTCTGATTATCGTTTTTGATAATTAGATATTTGTTGATTTCTGATTTCTGATTATCATTTTTGATAATTAGATATTAGTTGATTTGAGATTTTTGATTATCGTTTTTGACAATTAGATAACTGCTAATTTTTGTTGGTTTTGAGATTTTCTAGTCTCTAATTGATTCTAGATTATGTTGATTTTATTGAGTTGCTGTTTTCTATCTATCCTTGTTGATAGTTAGCGTTTGCTGATTTTGAAGTTTGTGTTTTCTAATTATCTGGTTGATAACTAGATGATTGCAGTTTTGCGAATTTTGTTTTGTGTTTTCTAATTATCTTTGTTGCTAATTAGATTTTGTTGTTTGCTAATTATCGTATCGATAATTAGATATTGCTGTTTTATGATTTTGTATTCTAATTATCTAATTGATAATTGAATATTGTTGATAATTGCATTTATTCAGTTTTGTTGTTTTCTGATTATCTATTTGATAATTAGATTTTTGTTGAAAATTTATGAATTTCTTCTATGAAATTAAAAAATTTCTTTGGGGTTTGTGTCCTTGACCTTTATTTTTCTAGCTTAACCAGTTTATGTTAGAAAAATAATTGTTATTGACGACCTTAATTATGAAAATTGCGGGGATGCAATTTTTATAAGGAGGTGAGTCTGTAACAAACCAGGGTTTGGTAACAATTAATTATCGTCAAATGACGAATAAATTGGTTATTAATTGCTATTTGGGATTTTTAAATCGAGATGAAGATTCTTTTAATAATTTGATAATGGTTATGCGGGCTTTAAATGAAATTTGGCCCACGATTTCTTTGTTAGTGGTACCGTGTTATATTAGAGTGAATACCCGGTCCTTCATTCATTGACTTCTTTTTGAAACCCTAAACTAAACATACAAAAGAAAAGTTAATGGTGGCTCGTTCTTTCATTCGTTCCTCTAAATCAAATTAGGGTTTTTGTGTAATTCGCGGATGCCAACTTCGAATACTTCAAATTGTCGAGTGCCTCCATTGATTGAGTTCGACTTGATTAGGGATTCAAGACCCTTGATTCCGTTCATCTCGTCCATGTTGTCTTCGGCTGTGGATTTACACTCGTCGAAACATGGTGAGTGCTTTCCACTCACATCCAAATTCTTTCTCAGATCAGTGTTTTGGCAGTTAATTTTGTTTTGATGTTGAGGTTTTCTCCGATTTAAGCAAAATTCGTATAAATTGATACTGCTTGTTCATTTATACGGCTTGAAAATTTCTGACTTGTTCATTTAATTGTTGCTTTGAATTCTTTGTTGGCATTTGTAAATGCTGCTGTTCATAATTGCATTTGTTTTGATACAACTGATGTTAATTGCATACATGTTGTCCCGACCTTGTTGAGTTCTTGGATTTGTGCATTCTTGTCTTTGAGGATTTATGAGAGCTTTGCCTATATTTTCTACTGTTGCCACTTTGAATAATTGTCACTGCACCGTGCCTTGTTCTTTATTGTAGCTGGACATGTACTAATAGTTTTCATTGTATACGCGAATCAGAATTGTCATGTTGTATGCATATGAACTTGGTTCATATGTATGTTGTGCATTGTTTTCAAGTATAGCTGCAATGTTCCATTGTTGCTGTGCACTTGTGTTGTTTGGCTCTGGTCATATTTTGGGTACACTTGTTTTGTGTTTCACCTGCGTGCTCTAACCTGATGGTTATATGCATGTTATCTGATCATATGTTGAAGTCGTTTAAGTGCTCGACTTTGACCATTAACTGTTGCATTTATGTTGAACTTATTTCTGATGTTGCAGTTCCATCTGGTTCTTCTCTGTGTATTCATTACTGATTTGGCTTGAAACTTCCTACGGCCTTATTTTTGGTTCGAGACTTCGTCCATTAGTCTTTGACCTGCAGCTTGAACTTTGTTTGAATTTATGGTCTTGTGTTATAGTTTGTATTCCCTGATTTTGATGAATTCTCATGAATGCTTGCTGCCTGGACCTGTTGCACTGTACTTATTTAGGCGGTGGCATTGATATTTGAATCTTCTTTATGTTGCATAGCCTGTTCTTTGGTGTCGAGCATTTGTATCTGTAGTCTTTACTACTACAGTATGAGTATACTTGCCTTTGAATTTTTCTTTGGGTCCTGTAGCTTGCATACTTCACCAGTTTGTCCCATTGCCTTTGTGCACTTGGTCATTCCAATTGATGTTCACGCTAGCCTGTATGCACTTGTGTATTTTTTTGATGCATACATTAGTGCCTGTGTGCACTTACTTGACTGGTTAGTAACTTGACCTTTACACTTTGTTAGGCTGTATTGAATTTGATTTGAGGACTTTTGGGTTCGACACTGTCTTGATGGCTTTGTTGGCAGTTGCTTATGCTAAGTGCTGTTTCAGTTGATATAGATATGTATGTGTATTCATGTATATGCATACATGCACTCTTATGACATATCTGACTGCGGTTACATGATTTTGTTTTCAAAACATGTAGCCTTTGTGCTTGTTACTGTGTTGCCTTATCTGGGTAGCTTGTCACTGTGTTGCACTTGCTTGACCCAGTTTGGTAGATGCCTACTTGCTGTGCACTTTTCATGTCCTTCCTTTGTTGCACTTGGTCATTCGAGCCTTGTGCTTTGTAATTGAGTTGAGTTGCCTTTCAGTATTGAATATTTGTGTTGTCTTGAGTTCATGTGGTCTTCACACATGTGTAGCCAGCACTTGCATTGAGTTCTTATTTCCTTTAGTTCATACTGTGTATATTTATATGTGCTAGTGGCTATGCACATTGTATATGTTCATGTATCTTGTAGTTGTGCTGAGTCCTGATAGTAGCGACTTGACCTCTACAGTTCCGACTTGCTGGTAATAATTGGAGTTGTGATGACCTCATCACTGTAGTGGCGAGGCAGTGCATGCGAGCGTGTACTGCAGCCACACCGTATTGATTTTATTGGTATTTCTTTTGCTTTTGATTTATTGATCTTTTGCGTATTTCAGATGCTGTAGTGGCGAGGAAGTACACGCGTGCGTGTACTGCAGCCCTAACCGAATTGACGTTTTAATTGATATTTCAATTGTTTGAATTGTTTCGTGTATCCAATTCAATATTTTGAATCGTATTTTGATTTGGTTTAATTTGATGATTTTGTTGATATCTAATTATCTTTTTGATAATTAGATTATGAGTTTCTAATTATTTATTTAATAATTAGATTTTGTCGTTAATTGCCGTTTTGGCAATTCTGTTGTTTTCTAAATTATCTTCATTGATAACCATTTTATTTATCTTCGTTGATAATTTGAATTTGTTGGTTTGTTGTTTAACATTGTTACGTTTTATATTTACCGTTATCCGATTTCCTTATTTAAGGATCGGATAGGTGAATTTATTTTGACTGTCGTCTAATTGTTATTGAATTATTATTGCTTTCGTGCATTAATAACTGAGTTTGAATTAGACTGACCCGTGTATTATTTTCTTTTGAACTTAATACTCGGGTCAGACCGAGTTATTACAGGTTGTAGATATCTTGCTTTGGGTTGCTGATTGAGCTATGAAGTCTCTTTATACCTTTTGGAGTAGGGGTTGTCATAATATAGGATGATACGTATTCACGTATATTGATCATATTAATGTACTTGTATATGTAACATCCTGTGTCGACAGTTGTAGTTGTATCATATGTATCGTATCGTGTATTGTAACTGACTTCAGTTATATATATATGAGACTTTAACTTATCTGTGTTATTATTATATATATTGTCCTAAACTATTATGAACCATCGTAGTTCGTTTTATACTGGAATTGGATATGTCGATTGGAGTAAATAAATAAGAGATGAAAAATAAAAATGTATACCACTCCTATCGAGGTAACCAGTACTAGTGTAAGGCCTAACTACGGATGACCGCTCCTATCCAGCCTTATTCTTCGTAAGAACAGATAGTGTTTCTTTTAATACTCTTTGTTATTGTGAGCATAGAGGTGGGGCGTCACAACCACTCGTTTGGAACATTTCCAACTCAAAGCTCCTTAACTAAAGTTGAATATGAATTTAGGATTAACATACTATATCCTATATTAGCTATGCAGTTCGAGTCCGAAAACTCCTTCATAAGGAATTCGTTGTTTGCATAAACAATTCCCTACATTTCACGAGTAGCTGAGAATAATCATAACTACCACTTAGCGATCTTAATTGGAATTCAATACTTGCTCAATGCATCAATTACATTACTAAATAATGATATAATAGACAACATTGGATATACAACAATTTCTATTGTCAATGCATAAAGAATCCATCCCATTTACTCTACGCAAACATTTTAATACAGTGTCTATGTATATTGTTTGGGATAATCCCAACATCCTTACTTGTTTTTATAAATATTTTAGCACCTCTTAATATTCTTTCTTACATATACATGATTCCTCTACATTCTAAATGATAATCAAACCATTTTATTTCTCTATAAAAATATTTTCTCAATTTCGATGCTTACTAAATGATAATGTCATATTAGTTCTTGGATCTTATCCTACACTTACAAACTCAGTTATCGCTTGATATTTTAGTTACCATATGTAAACAGCCTATTCTAAATCATTATTCATACGAGTCCTAATTAACTCAAGCACATTGGCTGATGAGTCAACTACACTAATTTTAAAAAACTAAAATTTATGATCTTATTCTCATCAATGTTGCTTACTATATTCCAACTACATCAGTCTTCGTTATAATGATGCACCTGTAGTCGATAGAAAGTATCCCTTCAGGTATAGTTATCAATATGGTATTTTGATAATATACACAAAATCCATTCTAGTTTTAAGCTCATGTCATATGGTAGAGTCTATACTCTTCACAACTTATTGACAAATAAAGGATATTGTAATTATTAACAATTCTTTTCCTTGACATTGATAAGAAACTCATAGATTCTCTTTAATATGTAATAAATTTTGTTAAACATTCTGATGAATCATGTCTGTTTTAGGCTTAGTAAATTTCATTCATCTTATGTAATCAGTTTCCATCTTATATAGAACCATTTAATTTTGGGTTCATGCAATTTACGTTCATAACAAGAATTAGTGAAACTTTTTTGGTCGGTCCAAATCCCTTTGGGACGGTCCGTGCAAGATCCCTCAGTGTCGTAATTTGATGTATCCATCAATAAGTGTCATATGGTACACTCTCATTATTTCCACCACTACTATAACAATGTGTGAAATTAGTAACTCCATTCAACCACTTATTTGTTCTATTATTACTAGCTTATAGTCGAGAGTATCAAATTAAATATCTTGTACATGAATAAATAACTTTTATTAAAATTATTTTCTATAAAAATATACTTGAATATATATTAGATTTCTCATTCTATATTAAGTTTCTACTAGTAATTTATAAAACACTTATTTTTAACGTTTCTTTATGAAGCATAGGTGACCATTTATTCTCTTCATCCCAACCATACCTATGTCACATTCACTCTTGTACATTCGCTTTGCTTTTCCAAATGGTTGAACCATTAAGAAGGAAACTTTTATAATAAGACTGCACCGTTTCCTTTGCAAAAGTGCAATAAACATCCTTAACATTTTAAGGGTGTTATATGTGTTGAACTTAAGTGAATTGACCATGATAGACATTTTAGTGATCAAATTCCTAGTTGACTTTTAAACCCTGTCCTTCCATTGTTTTCAACATGAAAATATTCTCATTGCATTCAATCTTATTTAATCATGATCTTGCATTATGTTTTCTTGCTCGTTTTAAATGAATCTATGCCACTGAGATTTCTTATATTACGAATGCGATTGTTTACTATATAACTTTTATATGTGATCTAATATGGATCAAACTTACATATTCTTATATTTCTTTGGAGTTCAAAACTCATATAAGTCAATATACAGTCTCAAGCAAATAAATACTTAAGTGACCAATGTATGAATATATTTAGCATCTGTACAATTTGGCTCTTGCATGGATCTTGAAGTAAAAACGTGCAAAAAGAATGATTGGGAAGTACATATTATATATCATAGTCAATATTAATTTAATTCATTAGTATATTCAGTTGATAAATAATTTTATCAATTAGATCAATTGCATAAATTTATTAAAGTAGATAATTTTAATTCTATATAGTATGTGTTCTTACAATATAAGAATAGTGAAATCTAATTATTCCATTTTTCTAATAAGGCTCCCACTAGATTTGTATATTCCTCAAAATCCTAAGAGAAATATAAAATCATTATATTACTCTAGTGAGTGTTAGGAATTGCTTGCCTTAGGATTCTGACATTCAGTTTGCATAAACAATCGTAGGCCCGCAACCGATGGACAACTCTTTATCGGTCATATAATAAACAATTCCTAACCATGTTCTTTGCACTAATTTCAACCATGAGACTAAGTTCTCGCGGTATATCAAGAGAGACTGATCGCTCTTACCCATCATTTCTCGATGGTCCAAGTATAATGCACATACCTTGAGTTTGCTGAACAAATACATGCATGTATCTTACCTCGTCTAGGCAATAATAACATTACAGATAATAGCATTATATAGTGTATGCAAGTAATCTATCGACATACTAATAATAGAGGACAACAATATTAAATATTTATAATCTTTAATATATTTTGAGTGAAAAAAGTTAAGGAATGGTGCATTTCTTCTGAAATGCCATCATGCTTCAAATATCAGGCATATCTCAAATCACAATATACATACCATACGTATGTATTTATTCCAAAAATTTATGTTCGATTTATTTCAGTTTGAATTATATTTTCTTTATACATATCTAAGTAGATAAGTTCAATTTGTTTGTAATTATTATAATGTAATTAACTTATATAAATTTATATGTATTTTATTAAATAATATTTAATTGCTTTTAATTATTTTTATTAAATAATATTTAGTTGCTTTTAATTATTAATTTAAATACTAATTTAATCAAATTTATTATAAATTTCATAAATTTTATCTTGTTCATCTTAAAATATTTAAGAATAATATTTAATTATAATCTATATAGTTTGTTATATATATATATATATATATATATATCGAATATATTAATTAATTAACTATTTAATTAATTATTCAATTAAAATTTTTAATTAAATATATAATAGATTTCAAATTTTTGTTTACTTTAATGTCTCAAAACAATTTTGAGAAAATTAAAACATTTTAAATTAATTATAACATTTATAGTTTATATACATACATATACATGTACATACATAGGTACATACATACACACACACACACACACACACACACATACATACATACACACACACACACATATATATGTATGAAGGATGGCGATTAGGACATAAAATAAAATGAAAAATGGTGAAACAACAGATTTTGGTCATTGGATCTCACATTGGTTGAATTCAAGGGGAGATCTAATGATTGACGTCTATTGTGTCACCACTTGTGTCATCTATTTGTGTCCAAATCTATAATTTTCAATACACATACATACATACATATATACATACATACATATAGACACCAACATTTAATCAATTATTTAGCAAAAAAATTATTAATTTAATTTAACTTTTAAGTAAATATTTTAATAATTTTTAGAAATTTTATTTAATTTAACTTAAATAATTTGAATTTAAAATTTCAATTATATCTTTTATAACTATGTAAGTATGTCAGTATACACACACACACAGATATATATATATATATATTGTTCAATTAAACAAATTAGTTAATTGTTTATTTAATTAATCAAATTAGTTAACTATTTATTAAAATTTTGAGTAATATTAAATTTATTTCTCAGAACAATTCTGAAAATTCTTAGATTTATTTTTATAAATTTATATAATTTCTTTTTATATTTTGGATTTAGTGTTTAATATAAAATATATTCTACATTTTCAAATCTTAATTTGAAAATTAGCCTAAGGCCTAAAGTAAATCCGAGCCTTACGTTGGGGCCAATCTTTTAGACTCACTCCACCCACTGGTCCATGCTAGTATTATAAGAAGGGAGAATAATTTTTATCCAACCCCAAGCCTAGACACTACAATTCTAGATGCCCATCGGGTAGAAAAGTTCATTAGTTGGCTTCTCATAGTAGCTAATAAGTCCGCATAGACCATGCAGGCTCTGATACCATTGCATGATCCCATTCCACTTTGCAATTGATGAAATTAGTAAGTTTTAAAATTTCTCCTTATTTGGAACTTAATAGGCCTATAAAGTCCATTAACTAGCATTAGATCCAATCTATTTATTAAATAAAACCATATTTTATTTAAAGTTAATTGTATTAACTAATTAATTGTACTAATTAACGTAATTAAATGTTTATTCAAATAAATCATGTATATATTCAATAGTGTGACAACGTATTATATAATGAAGTATAAACAGATTCATTTGTGTGTGTATGTATACACACACACACAGAGAGATATTAGGATTTATATTTGTTATATATTCATATATATGCATAGGCATTTGTGTTCCCGATATTCATACGAAATTATCATATCCATATGTATGAATATATATATGTATGTATGTATGTATATATGTATGTATGTGTGTGTTTGTGTGTGTATTTGTACAAATATACTATAGTATGTGTATATTGTTTGTATACAGATATTTATAGTGCCATATATAATGTTTAGACATAAATATACATCTGTGTGATATCTATATTGCCACTTGTACACATGCATGCATACATATACATACATGCATGCATATATACAAATACACAAACACACACAGATATATATTTGAATTCAAATCAATATATTAAAAATCATCTATCTTAAAAAATTCTAAGAGAACATAAGATTATAGATACATGTAGATATACATACATAATGTGTGTATACACGTATGTATACATGTATGTATAAGATCAAGATCTAATCAAATCAAGATCTAAAGAGGATGGAGAAAAAGGTTTTACATTTAATTGATTCCACCTTCCTCTTTTACAAATAACAAATTAATACTATATTCAGTCTCTATATGTAAGATGATTCTATACTTATTCATAATCAAAATTACCTTAGCTTTAATATTTTATATCCGAAATATCACTTAAACACATATGTAAGCAAAATTATTATAAAGCATTGTCATAATTAACTTATTGCTCCAACAACATGATTGATAAATTAAAACATTATATGTATGTATGTAGGTGTATATGTGTGTGTATTATAATATAAAATTTTGAAATTCAAATACAAAACTTTAGAGTAAAGTTTCCTGGCTTTAGATGACGACAACTGCATACATTAGTCTTAGCAGAAAAAAGCAATATCAATAGAGCTTAGATTGAAGCGAAGAATGCTTGCTATCTTATTGAAATATCGATGAACAAGAAAACCATTGAAGATTTCAACATTGTGTGTCTGCAGTCACAGATATATCTCATTAAAACTCACAAGATTCTAACTACAAAATTCCAAGTCTTTAAAGTTGCTAAAAATAATTTTTAATATTTTTTATGACATTTTTAAAAGGCCTTTTTCCGCCTTTAGATTTACTTAAAATATCATGTACACCAGTCTACCGCTTGGACCTGCTATGCATTGGTGTACACGGAAATTTCAAAAACCTGAAGGCTATGTGGAACATTTTCAACGTCATGGTCTTTAATCGATCGCGATATTCTCTATAGACTTTAATTACAATAGACGTTTCTCTTATTCAAAACTCTTCAGTATCTTTATATACGTATGATTTTTGAAGGAAATTACAACTTTATTTCTAATTTTCGTTCTCTGATTTAAAAATCTCTTAATTTTAGAAAATAATCAATAATCAGCATCTTTTAATTATAAAATTAGTTCTCTGATTTCTACTTGTTATAAAACTCTTTCTCATTCAACTCTAAGATTCATGTGGGTTATAAGACCCTTGTACTTAGTCGGCAAATCAATGTATTGAGACACAACCATCATCGAAGATAATTTTTCTTTTGAGTTATCTAAAAGACCTATTCGCTAGCTCAGACAATGTGTAAACCTATTCCCCTAGGTGAAGTGAGGGCATTAGCTAGTGAAAAGCCAAATAGAGACTTTAGAACTCCATGTAGGATTATGCTCCAACGGCATGAAAATCCTGGTGTGCTAGTTTTATTCGCTTTATTTTATTTCTGCTAGATAGTTTAACTTATATGTACTAGTATGTGTGTGTGCTTTGCACACGGCTGTTTGTATTATTGTATCTGTTGGTATTTTGTTTGAGTGCAAACACGTAAATGGAAAGCAAGGGCATTTTTGGAATTTCAGAAAGACACCGAGTAAATTAGTTCAACCAATTTTCTTTATTAGTAGTAGAGATATATACACACATAATCCATTAAGCTTAGCCATATACACGATCCACTCAAATTTTGTTTGGTATCATAGCAGGATATTTCATAAACCATAACAAAGTTTAGTGAATAATATTTGATATGGTGCATATAAGCACTTTTATTGAAGGCCAGTCCATAGCACGACCCCCACTATTCACTAGAAATGAAAGTTTTGGTCGACTAGAATAAAAATTTACATGGAAGAAAACAGTCTTGAAACTTGAGATGCCACAAAAAATCAATAAGTAGCTCCTACTACACCATTAAGAACGTGGACTCCTGAACAAAAGACCGCCGCTGCAAATATTCAAAAGTGTGACGACCCACTTTTCTGATCCCTAAGAATGACACTTAACACATCCTCAGTGTTCGTATGCCATTGCCTAAGCATCGAAAAGATGAATTATCATGGCATAAAATAAAGAACATAATAGAAAACCTCATAATGAAATTGCTAAATAAAATATAACAGTTAATAGTACATCAGGTTAATCCTTAGTAGAGATTTAACAGAGTTACACAAAAGTGCTACAGATTAGCTTAGGCGGTTATAATAACCTGCCTACATATGCTAAAACAAAATACACTTGCACAAACTAGATAATATAGTAGAATAATAGATTAAGAAAATGAAAGCCTCCTGCTCGAACGCCGTCTTCAAAAGAGCCCAACAAAGACCAGCTGCTCTCGAACTACTCAAATAAAACGAGTACCTGGGTGTTTAGGAAAAAAATAACTCAGGGCAGATGATATGTCTGATATGAGTAAAACTTTAAACAATAGGTGTGTAATTAAACATAAACATGTGAGACCATGCCACTGAACACGGAACGGGTTTTTCTCTCACATAAATCAGCATCCAAACATAAAGAATGGATAAGTAATTAAACTCCATGAAGAATGGTAGACTTTTCCCGATGCAAATAAGGAAATAAATTTAAAGGTTCAAATTAAATCAGAAAAGGGAATTCTCTAAAAAATGATTAGGAAGGTGCACCACCCTTGAAGTATACTGCTAGTAATATACTTCTAATAAACTCATATACTTCGTGACACTTCTCGTACAATACCAAGTCGGATTTCGCCAAACTTTACCGAGTATCCGAATATTTCATGTCTAATAACGCTACCGAATCCAAATCTTGATGAGATATGAAAGTACCTAATGGGAGCAACCCCACATAGCTTGGCATCCTGATGCAGTGCAGTCTGAAAACTCTGAAAACTCTGAAAATTCTCAAGTTATAGGTCGCTCACGACCTAACGGCTCACGAGGGGAGAAGCAACGACCTAACAGGTCGTGTGGAAAAGAGCAGCAACCTAACAGAAGCCTAAGTCGTTCGGGTTCTTTAGGTCGTATGGAGGAAGACTTGGTTTTAGGTCGGCTACGACCTATGAGAAGCATTTTAGGTCGCCTACGACCTAGTGGGTATGCTGAAAGAGGAAGTTCACGACCTAAGATAAGTCGCGAGAAGATAGGTCGCGAGAAGATAGGTCGCGAGGAAGATAGGTCGCGTGAAATTCCTGTTGCCGCATTTCTAGGTCGCGAACGACCTAACTCATATAGGTCGCAAGAAGATTGCTGAAGCCGCTCCTTTAGGTCGCGAACGACCTTGTTTAAGTCGCTATGTGTTGTATATATGTGTGTTAGGTCGCTAATGACCTTTTGTAAGTCGTAGGTCGTGTGTTTGAGTGTCTGTTTGATCGCGTGAGTTGTTTTTAGGTCGTGAGTCGCGTGTAATGTAAACATGTGGTGTTGTGTTGTAATGGTAGATCGTTGCCAACCTTGTATAGGTCGTAGGTCGCTCAACGACTTAAGGTCAGGGTCGAAAACACTATAAATAGGGAGTGTGTTGTAACTTTTGGTGGTTGATATTGGAATAAAATTCTCTTTTGTTAGCTTTGTGCTTTCATACAAATTGGTAGTTGAGTGTGATCTCCTATCTCCTCTTTCGGTTAATCGAGTGCGCTCGATTCAACGATCGTAGAAGCCGATTCACGGTATCTAATGCGCTAGATCAACGTGCGAAGAATCGTAGATCTTCTTTCTCGGCATCGTGCGCGATCAACGAGACGAAGATAGCTAGAATCCGGTATCTTTGGATCAACGGATTTGGGCCTTGCAGTATTCTCAACTCACCGATTGCTACATTCCATCAATTGAAGTTTGTTTCGATTTATCCGCTGTGTCAGTTTTGGTATCCGAGCCATACTTAGCCAATCATAGCTAAGTTGATTCTTGGAGCCAAGTATTTGGAGTTTATCGTGTTCATCTTGAAGTTGCAACGAGTTTGAAGATTTCGATCCATTCCATTTTGGATCTAGAGTGGAGATTTGTTTGAATTTGATTTGTGTTGAAGTACTTGAGCTGAGCCGAGCTAAGTTGTGTAGTGGTATAGGCCGAGTCAAGAGAAGTTTAAGGCCGAGCCTTGTGAAGTTGTGTGGAAGCTTGTGAAGCCGTGACTTGAAGATTTTGTTGTTCAATCATGCCGCCTAGAAGAGCTAACCGACATCAAAACGTTGAAGCTTTGTATCGAAGAGAAGAAGCCGATCAAATGGAGCAACGTATGCATGAGAAGATTGATGAAGGCATTGGTAGGTTGGAGAAGCTTATGATTGATATGAATCAAAGTAGAAGAAGAAATTCACCTGAATCCATCCGTGGGGGTAGTAGAGTGTCATCACATTCAGAACGGGAGAGGAGAGAAAGTCAAGAGCATAGGAGTGTTGACAATCGAAGTAGTAGGAATGTTGATGATCATGATAGACGGGATGTTGGTAGTAAGGGTGGTGGTGGTAGAGATGTTGGAGGGCGTGAAAGAAAACGATATACATAAGACTTTGATGAGGAGTTTGACGGTGAGAGGGGAAGTATTCATTTCAGAGACCGAGATCAGGGACAACGTCAGTATCGGGTTATTGATGATGATCGACGTTGGGAATCGGGAATGCGGATGGAAATTCCGGAGTTTAAAGGAGGGATGGTTGCTGAAGAAATTTTAGACTGGTTATCTAATGTAGAGGAAATCTTTGATTTCAAGGAGGTTCCGGAGAATCGAAGGGTGAAGTTAGTTGCTACAAGGCTGAGGGGGAGAGCTTTGGCGTGGTGGCAGCAAACTAAACTTACTCGTGAACGAATGGGGAAGTCAAAGATAGAATATTGGGAGAAGATGAAGAAATTGATGAGATCTACTTTCTTACCATACAACTATCAATCACTTATGTACCAGAGATTGCAGAATCTACGGCAGGGGACAAAATCAGTAAATGACTATACAGATGAATTTTACCAACTCATTGCCAGGAACGATATAATGGAGACAGAAGAACAGCTGACTGCTAGGTTTGTTGGAGGGTTGAGAATGCAAATCCAGGATATGGTTAATATGTTCGATCCCAGATCTGTAGCGGAGGCATATCAAAAGGCGTTAGCTTGGGAAAAACAAGGAAGGCGTGGAGGTGGTGTGTTTACTAATTCTAACAATCAAGCAAAGGGTGTCGGTGGAAGTTCTAATGTTACTAAAGCTGTTGCCAAACCAGTTGTGAAGGAGGGTGAGAAGGCGAAGGTTGGCAGTGGATTCAAATGTTACAACTGCCAGGAGATGGGTCATAAAAGCAATGAATGTCCGAAGCCGAAGAAGAGAACTATGATAGTTGAAGCTGAGGATGAGGAGGAAGAAGCTGAATGTTCTAATTCACCTTATGTTGAGGAGGAAGAAGAAGTGTCGGGAGACGAAGGTTGTAATCTGATGATGAGGAGGTATTGTTTGACGCCAAAACAAGAGGAGGAAGATAGTTGGTTGAGGAATAACATATTTCAATCTACTTGCACTATTCTTGGGAAAGTTTGTAAATTTGTCATTGATGCTGGGAGTTGCGATAATATTATCTCTACAGAGGCAGTGAGGAAATTGGAGTTGAAAACCGAGAAGCATCCTAAACCATACAAGTTAGCTTGGTTAAGGAAGGGTGGTGAAGTGAAAGTTGGGAGAAGAGCTTGCATGAAATTTTCTATTGGGAAGAAATACAAAGATGAAATCTGGTGCGATGTAGTGGACATGGATGTGTGTCATCTGTTGTTGGGCAGGCCATGGCAGTTTGATCGAGCAGTACAACACGATGGTCGGGCCAATAGCTATAGTTTCATGTTCGAAGGTACTAAAATCACTTTGGTTCCCAAGAAGCAACAACAGAAGGAGAGCAAGCTGGAGGAGATTGAGGAATTGAAAACTCTGTTGACTTTGAAGGAGTTTGTTAAGGAGGTTGAAGAGGAGCCTGAAGTATACTTGTTGATTGGGCGTGAGAGCAGTGAAGAGGTTGAAATTGCCGAAGAAGCAAAGCCAGTTTTGAAAGAGTTTGAAGATGTATTTCCAAAAGAGTTGCCAAAGGAGTTACCGCCACTGAGAGACATTCAACATCAAATCGATCTTGTCCCGGGAGCAGTATTACCGCATAGACCGCATTATCGAATGAGTCCGAAGGAACATGAAGAGTTGAGAAGGCAGGTGGACGAGTTGCTTGAACAGGGACGTATGCAGGAGAGTCTGAGTCCATGTGCGGTGCCAGCTTTATTGGTACCCAAAAAGGACGGGACGTGGAGGATGTGCACTGACAGTCGAGCATTGAACAAGATTACCGTGAGATATAGATTTCCAATGCCGAGGTTGGATGACTTGCTGGATCAGTTGAGTGGGGCAACTATCTTTTCGAAGATTGATTTGAAGAGTGGTTACCACCAGATTCGGATTAGACCTGGAGATGAATGGAAGACAGCGTTCAAGACGAGAGAAGGGTTATATGAATGGTTGGTTATGCCATTTGGTTTATCAAATGCACCTAGTACGTTCATGCGGGTGATGAATCAAATCTTTAGACCATTCATTGGGAAGTTCGTGGTAGTTTATTTCGATGATATTCTGATATATAGCAGGAGTATGGAGGAGCATGTTCTACATTTGAGGGAAGTGTTGATTATTCTTCGCGAGGAACAATTTTATGCTGCTACGAAGAAATGTGTGTTCATGGCAAGAAGTGTTTTATTTCTGGGGTATATTGTTTCGGAAGCAGGAATTCAAGTTGACCAGAATAAAGTGGAAGCAGTCAGGAATTGGCCACAGCCGAGGACGATTACAGAGGTGAGAAGTTTTCATGGGCTAGCATCATTCTACCGAAGATTCATTCCGCACTTCAGTAGCGTGATGGCTTCAGTTACTGATTGCATGAAAGGGAAACAGTTTGTATGGTCAGAGGAAGCGGGGGTTGCTTTTGAGAAGATCAAGGAATTGTTGACGTCTGCACCAATTCTTGTTTTACCGAATTTTCAATTATTGTTTGAATTGCATACTGATGCATCGAAGGTCGGTATTGGAGGAGTTTTGAGTCAGAATGGGAAGCCAGTTGCTTACTTCAGTGAAAAGTTATCAGGAGCAAAGATGAGATACAGTACATATGACGTTGAATTCTATGCTGTGGTACAAGCTGTTAAGCACTGGAGGCACTATCTATTTCAGAAAGAATTTGTTCTGTACACTGATCATGAGGCATTGAAGCATTTACAGGGGCAAGACAAGATTTCAGCGAGACATGCATCATGGATTGCTTATTTACAACAGTTTACTTTTGTCATGAAACATAAGTTAGGGGTGACGAATCGTGTAGCAGATGCATTAAGCAGGAGGAGTCATTTATTAACGACATTGAAGGTTGAGGTGACAGGGTTTGAAATGTTGCCAGAGCTGATTGAAGAAGATCCTTGTTTTGTGAAATGTGTAGAGAAAGTCAAGGAAGGAAATACCAATGAATTTGTGATGGTTGATGGATTCTTGTTCAAGGGGAATCAATTATGTATTCCAAATTGTAGTTTGAGATTGAAAATTATCAAGGAGTTACACGAGGAAGGGCATGTGGGCCGTGATCGTACTTTGCAAGTGATTTCACAGTCTTACTTTTGGCCGTCGATGAGGAAAGAAGTGGGAAGGTTTGTGGAGCGATGTCATATTTGCCAAGTTTCGAAAGGAACCGCGACCAATGCTGGGTTGTATATGCCGTTGCCTGTACCGGCTAAACCATGGGTTGATGTGAGTATGGACTTTGTATTGGGATTGCCGAGAACGCAGCGTGGTAATGATTCTATATATGTAGTGGTTGACAGATTTTCTAAAATGGCACATTTTATTGCTTGCAAGAAGACGGCGGATGCTGTTCGTGTTGCTCAGTCATTTTTCAAGGAGATCTATCGACTTCACGGATTGCCAGAGTCTATTGTGTCGGATAGAGATACTCGTTTTTTGAGTCACTTTTGGTTAAGTTTGTGGAAGATGGTGGGAACGAAGTTGAATTTTAGCAGTGCTTATCATCCACAAACAGACGGACAGACCGAAGTTGTTAACAGATCGTTGGGAAATTTGTTGCGATGTCTTGTGAAGGACAATCTGAAGAGTTGGGACATGAAGTTATGCCAAGCTGAGTTTGCACATAATCATGCAGTGAATCGTAGCACGGGTTTCAGTCCATTTCAGATTGTATATTCAAATTTACCCAGGGGACCGTTGGACTTAGCGGTGGTACCACAACCGAAGGGGACGGTTAAACGAGCTGCTGATTTTATCGATGAATTAACTGAATGTCATAAAATCGTTCGGGAACGATTGGAGAAGGCCAATGAGAAGTATAAACGATCTGCAGATTTGAAGCGACGAAGTGTTGAATTTAACGAAGGTGATTTGGTTTATGCAGTGTTGACAAAAGATCGCTTTCCGGTTGGAACGTATAATAAATTGAAGGCGCGAAAAATTGGTCCAATTGAAATTTTGAAGAAAATCAATGAGAATGCTTATCAATTGAATTTACCAAACGATGTTCATACTTCAGATGTTTTCAATGTCAAACATTTAATTCCGTATCGTGGAAATGAAATTGTTGTGGAAGAAGGTGTTGAGAATTCGAGGTTGAATTTCTGTCAATCCGGAGAGGATGATGCAGTGCAGTCTGAAAACTCTGAAAACTCTGAAAATTCTCAAGTTATAGGTCGCTCACGACCTAACGGCTCACGAGGGGAGAAGCAACGACCTAACAGGTCGTGTGGAAAAGAGCAGCAACCTAACAGAAGCCTAAGTCGTTCGGGTTCTTTAGGTCGTATGGAGGAAGACTTGGTTTTAGGTCGGCTACGACCTATGAGAAGCATTTTAGGTCGCCTACGACCTAGTGGGTATGCTGAAAGAGGAAGTTCACGACCTAAGATAAGTCGCGAGAAGATAGGTCGCGAGAAGATAGGTCGCGAGGAAGATATGTCGCGTGAAATTCCTGTTGCCGCATTTCTAGGTCGCGAACGACCTAACTCATATAGGTCGCAAGAAGATTGCTGAAGCCGCTCCTTTAGGTCGCGAACGACCTTGTTTAAGTCGCTATGTGTTGTATATATGTGTGTTAGGTCGCTAACGACCTTTTGTAAGTCGTAGGTCGTGTGTTTGAGTGTCTGTTTGATCGCGTGAGTTGTTTTTAGGTCGTAAGTCGCGTGTAATGTAAACATGTGGTGTTGTGTTGTAATGGTAGGTCGTTGCCAACCTTGTATAGGTCGTAGGTCGCTCAACGACTTAAGGTCAGGGTCGAAAACACTATAAATAGGGAGTGTGTTGTAACTTTTGGTGGTTGATATTGGAATAAAATTCTCTTTTGTTAGCTTTGTGCTTTCATACAAATTGGTAGTTGAGTGTGATCTCCTATCTCCTCTTTCGGTTAATCGAGTGCGCTCGATTCAACGATCGTAGAAGCCGATTCACGGTATCTAGTGCGCTAGATCAACGTGCGAAGAATCGTAGATCTTCTTTCTCGGCATCGTGCGCGATCAACGAGACGAAGATAGCTAGAATCCGGTATCTTTGGATCAACGGATTTGGGCCTTGCAGTATTCTCAACTCACCGATTGCTACATTCCATCAATTGAAGTTTGTTTCGATTTATCCGCTGCGTCACATCCTCTCGTGCTTTGGATTTAGTCATTTTCGACATAGGATATCGATGCTCAATGGTGCAACACATCGTCTTAGAATGATAATAATAAAGAATTTGAAGTAATCGATAGCTGAGAAACCAACTATCGAGGATATAAAACGATCGCATATGGAAATTAAGTCTTGAATACTTACCACCACTCATCAAATTCAAACTTGCACTATTTCTTGGTTAATAATAATACTAGACAAGTCAAGATAGTGTTACCTCAAAGTCATGTCTCCGATTATTCTTAACTTTCGAAATAGCGACAAGTCTACTTCTTCGATATTTAGTGCTAATTCTACAAGTAAATCGTTTCATATAAGTGAATCGCTTTACTAAAATTAATTCATTTCCATAAACGAATCAAACCGTTTCTTTTAAAAATCCAAATTCATACTTGGCTTCACATTACAGGTATTATCTTTAAAACACTTTGTTAAAAGAGTTCACTATCTTCAAAACATCATTAAAAAGGATTTAATAACATAAAGTAGTCTTATTACATTGATTAATCAACTTTAAAACTTCGTTAACTAAGATGATTAATTTACTTCAATAACCTTAAATTAAAAGGGTAAATCTCCTTTAAAACATCATTAATTCAATTAATTAATAATATAATTAATTAAATAAATTAAATATCATTTTTTAAAAGTGTTTAATTAATTTAAAAAATTATTTAAGGAATAATTAAGGTTAAATAGATTTATTAACTTTTAAAAGTCATTAACTAATAGGATTGATTAATTTTAAAAACATAATTAATTAACAAATTAGTTAATCTTAACCCATCATTATCAAAAGATTAATTAGCCATAAACATCATTAAATAAAATGATTAATTAAATTTAAAATATCATTAACTAAGTAATTAGTTAAATTTAAAGCACATCATTAATAAGTTAATTAGTTAACCTTAATCCTTATTAATTAAATAATCATTATTAAAATAATTAATTATTATTGAAAAATCATTAATAAAAAACTTGCTTAATTTATAAAATAATTTCCAGAACGATAATGAAACCAAACTATTTCGATAAAATGTGATTTTCCAAAAGTTCCGATATAGTGACTATCGCTAAACCGGCAGTTCGGGATTCAAGTTTATGACATTTGCAATATAACCACACATCACGTAACAAAGGTATAAGCATATATACATGGTGATTTACAATGATACAACATATGTCAAGCATTTGTTAACAAGAGAATTAGTTTAACTACTAGATTTTCATAAAACTAATGATTCGCTTACTAACTTTCTAAAGCAACTAACTTTCAAGCGATAACTTAATCCAACAATCAAAGCATTATTTCAATAGTACAAAAAATAATTCAATAGATATGGCATGAACAAAAATATAGTTTGAAAACTTTTGGTTTGAAGGTGGAAACTTTACTCACCAAAACGCTTACTACTTGAATCGAAATCGCACTAACTCTTCGAACAACACTAGAACTAAGCTTTCCTATGCACTTGACTTGATTTAGTGGATGTTTTGTGGGCTTCCGAGCTATGCTTAGACCATTTAAGGCTTGGCCATGGTGGATATGTTGGGGATATGGCTCTTGTTTGATAGTGAATTGTTTTCAAAAGTGAATTTAGCTTGATTTTTAGAAGTGTATTCACTACTTTTTAGCTTGGGAATTTCTCTTGGAAGCTATAAAAGTATTCATGTATATGAAGTGGAAAGAATGAAGAAAGAAATGAACATGTGATGTGGAAAATGTGTGGAGATGAGGAGTATTTATAGGCAAAGAAGTGGAGCAATAATTTAAATTAACATAAGCCTTTAAAATATATTAAATGATGTCACGTTCATGCTTCCATGCCTCCCCCCTCACCCTAGATGCACACTCACCACCCTAGGTCCACCCTCCACCATGTCTTAGGTACTTGTTTAGGTTATGGTTAAGGAACTTAATTATTTTACTAAGGTTATTTAATATATTTTGTGCATTTAATGTCAAATCAAGTTTTATATTTTAAAATAAGCTTGATTATTAACTTTAACACATCGATTAGCTTATCACATGATATATGTGCATGTGTATATTAGTTGTACAAAATGTACACAATGTTTGTAATGACTTTCTTATGTCAAAAATTCGAAATTTCGAAAAAAAAATTCTGTCGCATTTTCTATTGTTAATCGAACTAATAATTTTGGCAAACAAAATTTGAAAATGATTTTAAGATCATTAATTAATATTTAAAATATGTTTATTTGGTTTTTAAAATCCATTAGTTAAATATTTAAAAATGATTTAAATATTAATTATAAAATGATTAATTTACGGATCGTTACATCTTATTCCCTTAAGAGGATTGCGTCCCTGAAATTAATATACAAAAAGAAAATCCAAAAGGTATATATTATGCCAAGAAATTCATATAAAGACGCAAAACAATTGCATCATAATAGAACATTCATAATGCATTCGAACAACTAATCTGACATTACATCAGGGTAAGTTTCTCTTATATGATTCTAAGTTTCCCAAGTACAATCGCGGAGGTCATAACTCCACCGAACCTTCGTAAGCTTCACCACCTTGTTCCTCAATCTCCTTTGATCTCGATCTATAATATAAACTGGGTTTCGAACTACCATCAAATTTGGTTCTATTTCTAAATCTTCTTGAACAGACGTCTCAACAATCAAAGATGGATCATGAACATGCTTTCTTAGATGAGATACATGAAAGGCATTATGAACTTCAATCTTTTAGGCAATTCTACCCTATAGGCCAACGATCCAGTTTTCTCAAGGATTCTAAATGATACAATGAATCTGAGTGCTAGCTTTCTTACTCTTCTGAATCTTATAGCTCCTTTAATCATGGAAATTTTCAAAAATACCAAATCCTCGACCGCAAACTCTAAGCCTCTTCTCCGTTAATCATCATAATTTTTCTGTTGATCCTAGGCTTCTTTCATCCTTTCCTTGATCATAGCCACTTTCTTTGAAGCTTCTCGAATTATCTCTGGTCCGAAAACTAATTGGTCTCAAGTCTCAACCCAACGTGAAGGTGATTTACATGGCCATGCATACAAAGCTTCATAGGGAGCCATGCCCATGGTAGCTTGGTAACTATTATTATAAGAGAACTCTACCAAATGCAGATGATCTTTTTAAGAACCTCCAAAATCCAAAATACATGCTTTCAAGAGATCCTCCTAAATCTAGTTCACTCTTTCGGCTTGTTCATCCGTCTATGGATGATGGATGTGCTCAAATTCAACTTTATTCCTAAAGTGGCCTGCAATCCTCCCTAAAATGGACTGGTGAAGATGGGATCTCGATCATTGACTATACTTACTGGAATTTCATGCAGTCGAACGTCTCCTCAAATAAATCCCTGCCAGAGAAGCTACAGTTCTTGTTGACTTCATGGGAATAAAGTGGGCGCTCTTTGTTAATCAATCTATAATTACCCAAATCCCTTCATTATCTCTTCTTGTTTTGGGCAACCCATCGACAAAGACTATGGATACTTGCTCCCATTTTCAATTTGATATCACTAATGGTTAAAGCAACCTAGTAGTCTTTTGCCGGTCACTCTTGACCTGTTTACAATTCGCACACCGACTTACGAAAATCGAAATATCCCTCTTTATCCTTTTCCACCAAATGGTCTTCTTCATATTCTAAAACATTTTAGTTACTCCTTAGTGGATAGATAACTTTGAATGATGGCATTTTCTCAGCACGTCCAGTCTAATTCCACTAACAACTGACACATTTTAAAGTTAATATTCAACATTTTAAAATGCCTCGTGAGTCTATCTGAGAACTAGAGATATTTCCATCTTCAACATCCTTCTTAAGCCGAGCTAGAACAGGGTCTTCTTCTTGGAAATATGCAATTCTCTCCATTAATGTTGGCATAACTTTCAAATTTGCAATCGTTGCCACATACCTACTTAACGCATCTGCAACGGCATTTGCTTTCCCAAGGGTATAAAGAATCTCTAGGTCATAAGACCTGAGAAAATCCAACCATCTTTGATGCCTTAAGTTCAACTCCTTTGGGGTAAAGAGACAGTTTAATCACTTATGATCCCTATATAACTCAAACTTTGCACCCGAAAGATAGTGCCTCCATACCTTCAATGTAAAGACAACCCCCAATAGCTCAAATCATGCGAATCATAATTCTTCTCATGAGGTTTCAACTGTCAACTCACATCGCTATTATTTTTCCATTCTGAATCAAGAATGCTCCCAATCCGGTCCTGCAAGCATCCATGAAACTGTTAATCCTCCTCGCTCCCATCTAGAATAGTTAAAATGGGAGCGCTTGTCAATTTCTCTTTTATCCCATTGAATGCTTGATCACACTTAGGCGTCCACATAAACTTAGCATCTTTTTTCGTCAACTTTGTTAGATGAGAAGAAATCTTTGAGAAATCATTAATAAACCTTCTATAGAAACCTTCCAATCCCAAGAAACTCCTAAACTCCATCGCATTTTCAGGTTTCTTTCAATCTTGAACCATAACCGCTTTAGCTGGGTCTACCGATATGCCTTCTCCCGAAACTACGTACGCCCTAGAAATCTAACTTCGGATGCAATGGTACTTAGAAAACTTTGCCATTAAAACATGACTTCTTAAAGTACTTAAAACAACATAAAGACGGTACTTATGCTCTTCCTCTGACTTAGAATAAACGAGAATGTCATCAATGAAGACGAGAACAAACTTTTAAGAAAATCCCAACTATTGATCAAATCCATGAAATAAGCAGGTGCATTAGTCAATCCGAATGGCATGACTAACCACTCATAAAAACTACCAGGGGTTCAAAAAGATGTTAAGGCTACACTCTCCTCTGCTACCCTTAATTGGTGAAAACCAGTGGCAAGATCTAACTGAGAAAATATCCAAGCTTTGTGGAGTTGATCAAACATGTCATCAATCCTAGGTAAAGGATACTTATTTTAATGGTCCTCTTATTTAATTCTCAGTAATCCACACATAATCTAAGAGAGCCATTGGCCTTGGTAACGAAAACTACCGACGATCCTCAACTCGATGTGCTGCATCTAATCAAACCCTCCTGCAATAAATCAAACGTCTGCTTCTCCAATTCTCTTCTTTCCTTTGGAGCCAACCTTCAAGGAGGTTGTACAATCAGTATGATTCCTGGAATCAAATTAATACAGAATTCCACTTCACTATAAGGAGGTAAACCTTGCATTTTTTCAAAAATATCCTTGAAGTTCTAGAAAAAACGGTATATTCCTTATCTCCTCTTTGGGTATTTCGAGGGAATATAGAAAAATGCTTATCAAACTCTAGGTTCACCACAACATATATCAATGCTTCTACCTATTGCATCTTTTACTATGATTACCCTTCTAACTACAGTCCAAGACAACGTTAAACTTAGATAACCAGTCCATTCCTAATAATACTCCAAAACCCATGAATCCAAGAATAAACAAGTCAAAAAAGAAAGGCCGATCTCGATAAGAAATAGAGACATTCAACCATATGGTATCAAGATTGGTCAGACCCCCAATAGCGTTCGACACACAAATGGAATTATGGAAAATAACATATTTAAGATTCACCTAGTTCATTCGGTAATATGAGATAAAACTATAGATGCACCAGTATCGAATAAGACTCTAACAGGAGTATCGGAAATGGATAATGTACCTTGCAACACCTGGTTTCCTTTTAGGTCCGTAAAAGTAGATGGTATTTCCTTAATAGTAAAAGCTTTCCCTTGAGCTCCCATCTTCGAAAATGGACACTTGTTCTTTATATGTCCATGTTTGTTGCAATTGTAATAGAGAGGTCCACTAGCCAGGTTTGGGCACTGATTTGTAAAACGGCCCATTTGGTTGCACTTATAACAAAGTATCTTGGTCAAATCTAATTGTTTATTCTGAGCTAGAGCTCTACCTCCAAGCTTCTTTCCTGACCACTTCTTCATATGACTAATGATTTTCTTACTAACTTTTGAAAGCGACTAACTTTCAAGCAACAACCCAATCCAACAACCAAACCATTATTTCACCAATACAATAAGCATTCTAAAACTATGGCATGAACACAAATATAGTTTGAAAACATTTAGTTTGAAGGTGGAAGCTTTACTTACTAAAACGTTTACTACTTGAATCAAAATCGCACTAACTCTTTGAACAACACTAGAACTTGCTTTCCTACGCACTTGACATGATTTAAAAGACCTTTTGTGGACTTTTGGGCTCAGCCTGGGAATATGGGGGATATGCATCTTGTTTGATAGTGAATGGTTTTTGGAAATGAAGTAAGGAGTTTAGCTTGAATTTTAGAAGTGTATTCACTAGCTTTGAGCTTAAGAATTTCTCTTGGAAACCATGGAAGTATTCATGTATATGAAGAGGAAAGAACGAAGAAATAAATAAACATCTAAAGTGGAAAATGTGTGGAGATAAGGAATATTTATAGGCAAAGAAGTGGAGTAATAATTTAAATTAACTTAAACATTTAAAATACCTTAAATGTTATTATGTGCATGCTTCCATGCCTCTCCCTCACCCTAGATGCACACGCGCCCCTTAGGTCCACCCTCCACCACGTCTTAGGTACTTGTTTAGATTGTGGTTATGGTACTTAATTAATTTCCTAAGCTTGACTAATTTTTTTTGCATTTAATGTCAAATCAAGTTTTATATTTTAAACTTAGCTTGATTATTAACTTTAACACATTGATTAGCTTATCGGATAATATATGTGCATATGCGTGCATGTGTATACGAGTTATATAAAATGGTACAACATTTCCGATGACTTTCTTATGCCGAAAATTTGAAATTTCGGAAAACGTTTTTCGGTCATATTTTTTGTTTTTATTTGAACTGATTATTTTGGTAAACAAATTTGCAAATGATTTTAATATCATTAATTAATACTTAAAATATGTTTATTTGGTTATTAAAATCCATTATTTAAATATGTAGAAATGATTTTAATTTTAAATACAAAGCAATTAATTTACGGGTCCTTACAAAAAAACCATGAATATTATTTTGGTATACAGATAAAAATAAATTTACTAGAGTGATGATTCGCAAAACTGCATATGAGATTTGACACGCACTACAAGTCACTCACTAAGACATAAACAAAGTAAAACAGTTTAGAATTTCTTGGTAAAAAGCCAGTTCCAAAATTTTGGAATGAAAGAAAATGAAAATATATCATATATCTACTCTCCTCTTCAAGTATCACTCATGCAATTATTGATTTGGAATGACCATATCTATATTTGACACTATTAAAAAAAAATTAAGCACTTTAACGAATGATTGTGAAGGAAAAGTATTAGCCATCCAAGAGGCTAACGATCATTCACAACTTAAAATTAGTCAGTAATCTAATGGGTTATGAAGTAAATTTGCAAATAAGATAAACGTAGAATCAGAAGAGAAAACTATTGCATCCCAAAGAGGATTCCAATCTTGATGAAAATGAAATGACCTTCATTACAAAGAACTACAGATAATTTGAGAAGCAAGTGAGGAGAAGCTACAACAATGGAAATAACAATAGTGCACTAAAATGCTTTGGATGCAACAATTTTTGTCACATTGTAAAAGACCGTTCGATTCAGAATAATGGGAAAAAGGATTCAAAGGCAAAAATAAATATCAAATATACAATAATAATAAGAAGAAGCCAACATTTAAAGCTACATGGGATGATACTCACTCATTTTCTTTCAAAAGCGATAGCGATGAAGAACAAGCCAACCACTACTTCATGGCTATAGAGAATGAGGTACAGTCTGACTTAACATATAATGAACTTTTTGAATTTTGCATAGAGTTAGACAAAAAAATAGAAATCTTTGATAAACTTATAAAGAAACTATAGTAAATTTAAGTAAAGCGGAGTTAGAAATAACTACATTAAAAGATGGAAAAACTATTTTAGAAGAAGTTATTGATAATAAAAAACTATCTTTAAAATAATTTAACTTTGAAAATGGAACTGAAATACCTTTTCAAGAAAAGATAGAATTGTCTAAAGAATGTGATTTACTGAAACAATTAGATAAAGATTGAAATTTACTACGGACAATTTAAACTCTAAAATTAATCATTTGGAAAGAGAAAATGGTGTTTAAGAAAATAAAAATATTGGTTTACATAAAAAAATCAAGATTTAGAAAATTCTTAAATTTCATTTGAAAACTTGACAAATCAAATTTCTGTAATTGAGGATGAGCTCAAGACTTATAGAGATGAAAACCTCAAATTATTAAAAGAAAATTGTGAATTAACTTCAAGTATATAAAATTTAAAGTTTGAAAATTTGGATTTTAAAAAAAAATTAGAAAAGATTTCAACAAATGTTTCAAAATTTAATCAAACTCAAGAAATTTTGTCAAAGTTACAAAAGTTTTAAGACCATCTCATAAAAAAATGGTTTGAAATTTAGGAAAAATAAAACAAGATTACTCCAAGAAGTATAGTTCTCTATGTACAAAATTTAAAAAGACAAACAACAAATCAAAAAGTGACGTAGAAATACCCAAAAATAAGTAGTTAAAATATGGGTTCCAAAAATATAACAATTTAATTAGAAAGAAGTACATAGGAAAATTCATGATGTATGCTCATAACAACATCAAGTATTTTTTTCAATGGTACTACCGTATCCTCCTGTGTATGGTTGCCTAAAAATTAACCATAGGACCCTAACATATGAAGTGAATACCAATAAAATTATCTATTTTTTGCAGCTATCCACTCATGTTAGCAAAAAGAAAAGATGGATTTTGGTCAGCAAATGTCCTAAGCATATAACATGAAATTCCAACACGCTTACAAATACAAATCAATAGGCGAAGGCACTGTTTCTTCTAATGATAATTTAATGGATATATCATCGGAATATGGGACATCATCAATAATGGTAACTCAAGTTCACCTTTAATCACAAATATTTATATAGTTAAAAAATTAAAATATAAATTATTAAGAATTTGTCAATTATGTGACAAAGTTTTTTAAATAAAATTTGAAAGATAATTGTCACATTTTGATCAAAATGAGAGACTTATTTTCGAAGGTATAAGAAAACGTAATATTTACATTTTAAATATGAATATTAATCATGACATTAATGTGTCTTATGGAAAACACTAATAAGCCCATGGTTTTGGCACAACCTTTTTTGTTATATTAACTTTAAACTATTAAATAAAATAGCAAAACACGAAATTATGCATGGCTTATGAAAATGAATTTTAAATTAATAATCTTTGCGATGCTTGTCGAAAAGGTAAATTAAGAAAATTTTCTTTTCAATCTACAAATGAAATTTCAACTAAGCAATTATTAGAATTATTGCATTTCGATTTGTTTGGCTCGAATCATGTTAAGTCAATAAATCATAGTAAAAATATTTTTATAATAGTTGATGATTTTTAAAGATATACATGGACTTTGTTTTTAAAACATAAAGTGCCATTTTTAAAATTTTAAATTTTTTGTAAAAAGAATTCAAAATTTAAACGAACTAAAGTTAAAAATATTAGGAACATTCACGATGGAGAATTTGAAAGTGACGCTTTTACAAATGTTTATGCTAAAAGGGGTTTAGTCATAATTTTTTTTCTCAGAACATCGTAGCAAAATGGTGTTGTGGAAAAAATAATAGAACTTTACAAGAGTGTACTAAAACATTACTAAATAGCGCTACTTTACCTCAAAATTTCTAGACTAAAGAAGTCGCTACTGCATGCTATGTTCTAAATTGCATATCAATAAGACGTAAACAAAATATACCCCATATGGACTTTCAATCAAAGTAAATCTAAAATATCTTATTTCAAAGTTTTCGGTGCAAAAATGTTTTATTTAAAAAACGGAAGATAATCTACGATTTTTTTTTAAAGTCGATGAAGTTATTTTGTAGGTTATTTAGAAAGAAGTAAAGCTTACAATTTTTTAGTAAAAGAATAAATAATTATGAACACGTTTCCTTTGACGAAAATTTTAAAAACTTTGAAGATGATACTTAAATATCAAATATAAACCAATCTACAAATGTCACTCAAAATACCGAAAAAACTGAAAGACCTCAAGAAATTAAATGGATCTTTAGAATAAAATATAACCAAAAACCACCTCGTGTATTAAAAGATCATCCTATTGAAAATATTTTAGGAGATATTAGTACAAAAGTTATAATACGATGAAAATTAAATGAAATGGTCACTTAACTTTTATGTCAATTATAGAACCTAAAAATTATAAAGAAGCTGAAAAAGACGAATATTGGATTTTTTGCAATGCAAGAAGAGTTGCTTGAAAGAAATAATGTATGAGAATTAGTTTTCGGACTTAGTGATCAATCCGTAATAGAAACTAAATGGGTTTACAAAAATAAAAGTGATTAAAATGGAGAAATATTAAGCAACAAAGCTATATTAGCCGCTCAAGGGTATACTAAGGAGGAAAGAATTAACCATAACAAATTAATTTCTCTTATTGCATGACTTAAAGCAACTAGAATATCACTAGCCTTTGCTTGTCATCATAACATTAAAATATATCAAATGGACGTAAAAATCATATTTTTAAATGGTTTTATTAAGGGAAATGTATATGTAGAACAACCATCATCAATTAAATATGAGAAATATCCTAATCATGTTTTTAGACTTAAAAAGGCTCTAAATAAGCACTACGTGCTTGGTATAATAAACTTAAAAATTATTTACTTGACTCTAGTTTTGAAATTGGTAAAGTAGACTTAACTTTTTTTTATAAAACATAGTAATAATGATTTACTGGTTGTCAAATTTATATTGATGACATTATCTTTGAATCAACTAATGAAAAACTCTACATATAGTTTTCAAATACAACGAGCTAAGAATTTGAAATGTTCTTAATGGGAGAATTAAATTATTTTCTCAGTTTACAAATTAAATGCTTACAAAATTGAATTTTTTCACACCAAAATATCGTAAGATTTAGTTAAAAGATTTGATGTTGAAAATATAAGTAGTAAGCTAACTACAATAAGTATAATTGTTCACTTGGATAATGATGAAAATTGCAAAGATGTTAATAAGAAACTATTTAGAAGCACGATAAGATCTTTACTATATTTAACAGCCAGTTATCTAGATATAATGATGATTGTATGTCTATGTGCTAGATTTCAAGTGATTCATAAGGGATCATACCTATGTGCTGTTAAAAGAATTTTAAGATATTTAATTGGAACCAAAGGTTATGGCCTTTTCTATCAAAATGGATGTCCATTCGAATTGGTGTCATATAATAATTCTGATTTTGGTGGATATCGAATAAATAGAAAAAGCACGAATGGAACATGTCAGTTTATATGACAATCATTTGTTTCTTAGTTCAATGAAAAGGAAACAAGTGTCTTTATCTACTTACGAAGTAGAATATACATATCTCTATCACTTTAGCTTGCGCTCAAAAAATTTATAGGCAACAAACTTTTAAAGAAAATCACTGATTTATTATGATGATATGAGTGCGATAAATTTAGTAAAAAATCCAATTAACCACTCAAGAACTAAACATGTTGATATAAGACATCATTTTTTACGAGGTCAGTTTGAAAAAGAAAACATTACTCTAGAATTTGTCGATACTAAAAATCAAATAGCAGGTATTTTACCTAAACCATTAAATGAAAATACAAATATTAGATTACGTAGAGCGCTTGGAATTTGCTCAGTAACTATTTGTACACTAATTTTTAATAAATGAAAATACGTATATTAGATTATGTAGAGTGCTTGGATTTTTAAATAAAAACTTTTTATACACTAACTTTTTAAAATAAAATTATTTCTATAATTTATCGAAATTTAAAACATATTTGTATGTAATGAACTTTAATCATATAATTTTAGCATAATTTATTTAAGAATACTTTCTTTTTAAAATTATTACAATAATTTACATTATAAACATAAAATTTCATATTTTTTTTTACTTCATTTCATGTTGAAAATTAAATTCCTTTATAAAAATAGATTAACGTATAATAAACCTTAATTAATAGTATTTATTATTAAACTCATTAGTTATAAATAATAAATTTCTTTTGAAGGATTTTACAAATAATTTTATATAATTGAATTATTAAAAATTAAATTCATTAATATTATAAAAAAAGATTAATGTATAATAAAACTTAACTAAAAGAGTTTTTTCCACAATATATTAAAATCATATTATTTTTAATAAACAATTTAAATTTTTAATTAATCTATAACATGAAATTCCTATTAATTGAGTTCATATTCAAAATTAAAGTTTATTAACGATGAAGGTTAAATTAAAAAGGATTTACAATAATTAAGTAATATTGTGCAAAAACATGTGCAGTAATTAATTTGAAAATCGAAAAACTTAATTCATTTTTGTTTCAACTTTACAAATATTTAACTTAAAAAGTTATGCATTAACTAAAAATTATATTAGGAATAACAAATTGTTTTAGTAAGAAAATAATATTTAAATTAAATAATATATTCATTAAAAGTAAAAACTTATAACAATAGCTATCAAAAATCAAAATGCTTCAAATAAAGTTGAATATCCAAAAAATAGCATACTAGTAGACCGGTGTGAGTTACCATCGATACACCGATGATGGGTTTTAAACCCGAGAGTGATATTTCCCATTAATATGTTAATTTTTAATTCACCCCATCATTTTTGCTTTTCCATTTTGAATTTTACCCCCTTTTTCTAAAACCCTAGCCCCTAAAACTCGAATTCCACTCAATTTTCAACAAAAATTGCAATTTTCCATAATCACTAGAGGAAAAAGGCTAACCACCTCCACATCCGTTGCTTCCATCGATGAAATTCTGAACAATCAAGTAAAAGAACGGCTGAAGAACAACCGGGACATCACTAAGAGATTTAAAGTTGCAATGATGAATGATTCCCTAGGGGGTAGACCGATAAATCTAGATTCTCTCTCCTCATATAATATTCAAAATATATTCACTAGAGATCAAACAATAAATATTATTGATATAGATAATTTTGAAGTTAATGTTTATTCCCGACATGTCTCTATTTATGCTAATATGGAAGTTGGAGGTGATGATAATGGAATTGTAATTTATACAAGCATAAATGGGAGGCTATCAAGTTTAGTAAAGGAGTTTTAGGCACTATTTTGGGTATTTCCTCTAACTGCGTTATTTTGGATGAACTACTTATGGATGATAGAAATACAATACAAAGAAACTTAGAGAAAAATAACGAAAATTAGTCTTCATCAAATCTGACCAACCTAGCTCCAATTATTTTTCATATTCTTCAATATAGTTTGATTCCTAGGACTAGCGATTTTGATGAAATTCATCCCCTAGTCCGCAAAGCCGCTTATGCTATGCTTGGTGACATTAGAGCCAACGTGGCTCATTCTAGTATGGATAATATGATTGAGTAAAAATCAGGGGAAAGAAGGAGATACAACCTATATGAGAATCTTATCACTTTTATTCTTCGGCATTTCCAGGTTACCCTGGTAGATGAGACATACATTAAACGTCATTATGGTTCTGGTTTTGATGCCAAAGTTCTTAAAGCTATGAAGATTCCTGCTACTATGGATGAAATTAGTTGATACTCCTATATATCAGCTATTACAGCCAGACATTCCCTCCTCTTCATAGCACTAGGGTTCCTCATAGCCGCCTTCTCCCTTTAGAGAAGATCAGATCATTTCTATGCTTGAGATTTAGGAGCAGTTCATTTAGTCAGTTATGGAAGAGCAGAAAAAGGAGTTGGGCTTTATTAGATCTTTACTGATATGACTATGTTGTTCTGTACATAATCAAGAGAGCGTTGTTGGAATGTGTAGTGAGGGTAGTGCTTTGCAACCTCCACTTATGTTAGGTGCGATGTTATTTTCAAAGCCATTAGTACATAACCTTCAAGCACGAGCTTTGGGTAGTGACGCACCCAAGCCATCATTTCAACAGCCTACTTGTTATACTAGGATGGGTGCTATTGCTTGAGGAACTACGCTATTAGCTGGACTCAGTCATTCATCTGGATCTGACGCTCATCCTACAACACCAGCCATACATCATACCACTTTTATAGAGTCTGATCCTAGTACTCCTCCCAGCTACTATGGTTGATGAGAGCTTAGGCTGTTGATTTTTCTAGCTATGGTTTGTGCTTGGTCATTTCTTTTCATTTGCATTCTTTTAGACATTTGGATTAGCGGCCTGTTTTGTTATATATTTGCATATTGTGACACTCTGTTGTTTTCTACACATTGTGACATTCTGTTGTCTTTATGCATTTTGTGACACTCTGCTTCTGTGATCTATGATATGATATAGTGATTTTCTTGTTATTTATTCTATGACTGTGTTCTATGTTTGTGATATGCAATCTGCATTTTCATGATCTATTTTCTTCATTTTGTGATAACAAAAGGGAAGAAATACACACATACATATGAACACATTTAGGGGGAGTATGTGTGTCTATATGTGTGTATATATGCATAAATTCAAATGTAGTGTTGCATTCATATTAACATCAAGTTAGGACTATTTGCAGGAATGTATATAATGAGTTGCCATCATGAAGAATGTTAGAGCAAGATTTCCTTTATTTTGATGATGAAAACTTCATACATTAGTCATAATAGAAGAACAAAAGAAGTGACATCAACAGAGCTCAAATTGAAATGAAGAATGGTTGCTAGTAAAAAATCATTGAAAAACATTATGGGTTCGTAGCCATATATATATATATATATATATATATATATATATATATATATATATGGTCAAAAATTAGGAGAATCTCACCATAGTTTTCGAAGGCCTTGAAGTTGCTAGAAATAACTTCTAATAAGTTTTCAGTAATTTTAAAAAGCGTTTCTATATCATTAGATTTTATTAAAAAATCATGTCCACCGATCCACCTGTGGGGCCAACCGATGCATCGGTGCATATGGAATTTTCAAAAATATAGAAGCCATGATAAACTTTTTCAAAATGTCACGTCTCTTCAATCAATTGCGATCTTTTCTGTAAAGTTTCATAGCGATAGATGTTTCTCCTTTTCAAAACCATTCAGCATCTATTTATACGTATGATTTTGGAAAGAGTTTACAACATGCTTTTTTACCTCTCATTCTATAATTTCAGAATCTTTTGATTTCTTCTATAATCAGCGTTCTTTCAGTTATAGGATCAGTTCTTTGATTTCAACTTGTCCTCAAATTCTTACTCATTCAACTTCATAAAGATTCTTGTGATTTATAGGACCCTTGTAATCAAGTCATCAAATCATTGTATTGAGACACAACCATTTCCTATGATAGTTTTTCTTTTGAGTTAGTGAAAATACCAATTTAGCGACTCAAGCATTGTGTAAACCTATTCGTCTACATGAAATGAGGCTATTAGCTAGCGAAAATCCATAATAGAGATTTCGAGGCTGGATGTAGGACGGTGCTACGAGCCAATATAAAAATCCTAGTGTGCTAGTATTATTTACTTTATTTTATTTCTGCTAGATAGTAATATATATATATATATATATATATATATATATATATATATATAACCCATTAAGCTTAGCTATATACACAATCACTAGTATTTCATATATTTGATTAAATCATAAAATTTGAATATATTAGTTTGAAAATACAATTAACTTAAGCAAAAGATTTAACTTAACATTATTTTACTAACTAAATAACAAAAAATTAATATATATATATATAATTATTTGAATATCAAATCCACAATTATAAATAAATTAAGTTGTGATATATGTAGTATTAACAAATATTTTTAGATCCAATGAACATCAACAATACACAAATTTAAAATCAAGCATAAAATTGGATTTATGTTTAAATGACAATATATAAATATTTTAAATCAAACCCAATAAGTGGCAATATAGTATAAATATATGTGAATTTGGGTGAGTGATAATCATCATGAATGAATAAAATAATCATGGAAGTAAACCTGAGAGAATCTTACCCTTCATAACAGTTTGATCTGCAATCGTCTCCTAAGTTGCTTGAATCATCATTCGGTCTTGCTAGAATCGGATGAACCACCTTGTTTTATTTAATATTATTAATTTTAGGTAAAATAAAAAACTTTGACCATTATTGAGAGAGAAGCAACGACAATGGATGAAGTGAGAAAGAAGAAAAACTAAAACTAGAAATGAAAGAGTGAATACTATTTTATAAAGACTTTTCTCATTATCCCTTTTAAACTTCCCTTGTTTAATGTCTAATCAATTCTCAATCAAGCCAGCTCATCTCTCCTATGTATGTCCGACCATGACATATCCTTTACCTAGATTAATTTTGTTTCAAAAGCCCATTGAGTATGCGTTTAAATAAATATACCGACATCATATATCGACATGTATACATTTAACTTTTATGTTCATACAAACAATTACTAACAACGTCCAAACCATAAAAATATATTAATAAATAATATTTATCAAATATTAATTAACTTAATAAATTTATAACACCGTCAAACAAATTAAATTGTGTAGTTTTTTAAAGAATATAAAAATGTGGTTTTGTAACTTAAAAGAGTTAATTCAGTCGGTGATTAATACCGAACAATTCATATATTAACCTCCAAGTGTCACCTTAGCTAGTGGTATAACAATTTGTCAGAATTCATTACTTAGAGGACTTTTTAGTAAAAACCATATGTTATGTTATCTTACACAGTACCAATAGTGATAATAATTTACACACGTTTACTTCATCAATACTATATCACATTAGCAAGTCAACATTTAACTCGATCATCCCATAAACAATGTTCTTGTTCAATATAAACATTTACCATTAACAATTCTACTCGGACCAGAGATTTTGTTCTTTGAATTAACTACAATTAACCATGGTACTAACCTCATACAACTGATGAGGCAAATTCTCTATTGAATAGTGCTTCACTTCCAATACTTCAACTCAAACCCAACTATAGTCGCTCGATGGATCATCATGCCATGATTCAACTATAACTAAAGTGAGGTATCGACATTGAAGTGCCATAATACTCTTAAGATGAGGGAATTGTGCAAGAGTATCACTTTAATCTTTTCCATTTGACGTAGTTGTTATCAACCAATACGAAACTCTTGGACAAGCCATTCCATAGTTATCTAATAACTATGGGTATGTAAACTTTAGTGCCCCTAGTAGCAATAAGCAATACAAGCCCAACCTTTAGAGAGAACTGTGTACTACGGTCTAAATGGATGTATTTATATCCTTTCTTAAAGAATCTTGACCAGGAATATTTGAAACAAAATGTTATTTTATATTGTGATTAATTACTCACTGTTGTAACTATTTGCAACTACAATCACATAACATTTTATTTAATGATTGCCCTATTAATATACTTCAAATTTATTGCTTAATTAACTATGTCACAATATTACAAAGTATATAATTGAATTCAAACATCTTTATTATGAACAAGTTAGATATATGTAAAAAATTACATAATGGCCATAAGGTCATACTACTAACTCTTTCAATTTCATATTTTTGGAGCACGTCAAAATTTTTCATTATGTCACCTGTGTAATCCATCGATCTTTGTGATTTTACTTGCATATCGTTCATATAGACTTCCAATATCTTCCATATTTGTTTCGAAAACATCTTGTTGATCAAATATTGGCAAATAGCTCCAGCGTTCTTCAAGCCAAATGACATCACCTTATAGAATTACAGCCCAAGTTTATAATAGGACTCGTATTCTTTTGATCGGGAACACGCATCAAAATCAAATTGCAGCCAAAGTAAGCATCCGTCAATGAAAGTAATTTATGTGTAGGAGTTCCATCAACGAGTTGGTCAGGCTACTGAAGTGGAAAGTAGTCCTTTAGGTATGCTTAATTCGAATCTGAATAATCAATGCATGTCCTCCACTTTCTGTAGGCCTTCCTAACCATTAAGGGATCAGCTATCCATTTCAGTTAAAGTGCACCCTGGATAAGGTTGTTTGCCAACAATTTATCTACTTCTTCCTTCAACGTAGCAGATCTCTCTAGTTCCATACATCATCTTTTCTACTGCATGGGAATGAAATCTTGGCTGACATCTATTGCATGGAACACAATTTCAAACGAAATGGTGCACATATTAGAGTGAGTCCAGATGAAGACATCATTATTTAACCTAAGAAACCTAGTTAGTTCCTTTTTCATCCTCAGGCTGAGACTTAATTTTGAAAAATTTCATCATATCCTCTTTGTCCACTTGTATCTCATATAACAGGTCTAGAGGTCTGTCCTTAGCCTCTTCCATATCTTTTCATGGGTTTATAACTTTGTATCGATCTCTAATGATTTTGAATCGACGCTAAGGCGGTCATTGTTATGCATTCTAAGACTTGATGCAGAGAGCATTTTCTACATTCTTTCCTTTCTTCTTACACCGTGCTTCTCATAGCTGTATGACGTAACGTTTATTTATTGTGCTTTGATCCCCTTAGATTGTCCCTACTCCATCATCAGTTGGGAATTTCTTCATCATGCATCATGGAGAGACTGAAATCCTAAAGTAAGCAAGAGCCAGTCGGCCTAAAATAACGTTGTAGGTAGAATATCCATCCACTAATTGTTTTTTGAATCCTTATCCCTCTTTGAGGCTTATCTTCTAGCTAAACTAGAAGCCTAATGCATTTGATCAAGGATGTTCCCTCTCTAATAAAATTTTAAATATGTGATTCACAAGGTAATAAATCCATCTCACCGAGTTATATTTCGTCGAATGCCCACTTAAATCGATTGTTCACCAACCTTCCTTTGTCCATCCGAACTCGGCTTACTGTAGTTGGCCTAATCATGGCCATTATCACTAATAGATTGAAGGATGGAACTTTGAAGCTAGAAACATCCCTATTCCTGAAGATAATGTCATCATCGATCCTTCTTTATTGCTCAGTGGAAGTACAGCCTGGACAGCATATCACATTTCCTATGCCACATGCTTCAAGGAACTCCCGTAGTGTTCTATCTCATTTCGGCTCTTTTCAAAGGGATGTAGACCTTTAAATATTATATAAATCACAAACTTACATCTTGGTGTTCTTGGTACCTCCCCATCGGTCCCTTTCAAGTTACCTCGAAGCGCCGCGATGGTTGATTACTTCTTTGCTCGTGTTCCGGCGTATTCCTCCCATATTAATGTTGTTGATTCTTACTAATAAACTACTTAATCATGTCCCTCAAATGCCGGCACTCATTGGTATTGTGCCTATAAGTCTAATGGAATTTACAATAATTCCCAAAGCGCTTCTTTTCCTTTGACACCTCTTTTGAAGCAAGCATCCTGCATTTGACATTTTTTGAGTGGCAAGGTAGAGATTCTCCATAGAGTCATTCGGCTTTATATATTTTCGATCTCTAGTAAACCAAAACCGCTTCTTGGGGTCCTACTTCTTACCTTTAGCATTGTTATTTAGTTTATTATCATTTCCACCTCTATTCTTACCAACCTGCTTAAAAGCCTATGTACCCTTCTCCATGCTGCTAATTCTAACCTAACAATCAGTGTTCAACTTGTTCTCCAGTTCCACCTTTTCCATGCACAAAAATTATTTTTCCTTCCTATAATAGCCCTTTGATGTAGCTGTTTCTTCATTGTTGACTACCTTCAAAAATCAGTCTCCTTGCCCCATCCGCCAACTATTTCCATCAGCACAACACCATCTTGTGAATTCTTCACCCCACTACTGCATTGAATCATTTCATGTAACTCTTTATACTTCTCTATTTCTTTGGTGGATGTTTGCTCATGAAATTGCATCCTTTAGATGTATAAAATGAACTCTAAATTGATTCAAAAAATTATTTTCTAGTTGGTTGTAAGATGATGTGGATCCTAGCTTCTACCTTTAGAACCACATCATTGTTAATCACAATGAAAAGCACCCTAGACTTCAAATCATCATTCTCTTGGGAACACTTCATGTTCCAGTCATACTTTAGAAGATGTTTCATATGATCTATCAATCCATTGTACCTCAGCGTTACATCATCATGAACTTCCTTGGGTATTCGGCTGCTATAATCTCCACTGTAAACAGATTTTGACTCGAGGCTGTTTCTTAACTATCATTATGTTTATCCTACTGAAGCAATCTCATATTGCTTGGTAATCATCTCATTTTTGACTTCTTCTCCTCGAATGATACATCATGTGCATCACCATGCTTTCAGTTCCAGGAGCGACCATTATGGTCACTACATGAATGATCACGGCGATCATCACAACATCTGGACCTCTCTGGCTCTGGTTAGTCCATCCGTCCAATTCTTCTATGATATCCATGTTGTGTCTTATATATTTTCTCCTTCTATGAGTGTCCATCTTAGAATTTCTTCTAGTTCTTTCATATTCAGGACTTGCAGTTCGACTAGTGCCTTTACCTATAGTAGTTTCACCCCTATCATTTTACTTCCGTGATAGGTCGAGCCTGATGCATGATGGATCCATACCGATTCATCTGAGACTTTTGTTGTCTCCTCCATCTTGTTTTTTCAATTTTATTTCATCTTCTACTTGTTAGTCTATGCTAATCTACAGAGCTTTCTTCATCTAAACTAGATGGAGAACTTCCTCGACCTCCACGATCTCTAGGGACAGATCCTTCTCCTTATTGAGGTTGCTTCCTAGATGCGAATTGATTTTGAATTTCCACCATAATTATTTTGCTACGTTACTTCCATAAACTTACCACAAAGTATCCATTATAGAATCCAATTCTTATTTCGTCACCAAATCTAGTAGAGGGCGTGTAGATCTATTACTAGCTTCATCATTTGCTCTAGCAATCTATTCATCAATCATAGACTTACTTTGATTCCACTTAAGTCTCATGTTCTATTGGATCCTATTAGAGATATTTCCAAATCGTAGTAGCAAATTGAGATCCGGCCCAATCTTTAAGTTCCTCAGTGAATGCACCAAAAATGCTAGCCTTTATTTTCGACTAACACCCCAATCAATAGAATAGTTAAAGAATAAATTTAAAAAGTAATAAAATAAATAAAGAGAAAAGTAACAGAGAACACATCAGAATATGTCCGCTTTGTTGTTTTCGTTGATTACTTTGATCTAGAACCCCCAAATTTACAATGCAATTTGAAGGTTCAATCTCAGATTAATTTAACTGTAGCCTCTCCCCAGCAAAAGTTAGTAATAAATCCAAAGGTTCTTTCTTTGTTGAAGATGATAACAAATTATTGACGAGTTTGGTTATTCCTACCCTATAAACTCATAAGATCGAGTTTGAAATCATCGATCAATAAGATTCGCAATATCAGGAAAGAGATGAAGTCAAATCCGAACCAATTCTCGAGCTTGACGGGTCCATCCATGGATCGGTACCGATCCATAGCCTTGATCCAAAATTTGAACTTCGCACAAAAAATCCCTTAGCTTTCATGATTTTGAACTTTGGGGGAAAAATGATCTTTTTGGTAGATCAATACTAATCCATCTCCCATGCTCAAACTTGTATATATCTTCAACATTTCCTGGAGATCCATTGTGCAAGAGCTTAGGGGAAAATTTAACTTTTTGATGAATCAACACCGATCCATCCATGGATTGGCACCGAGCTATGGACTTAACCAAATTTTCTTTATTTCTTCTCTTGTTCTTTATAGTTGACTTTCTTTAAGTCCAAGTCCATTCCTTTATCATTATGTGATCTAATTCCATTGAAATGTCGCCGGGTTAAAATTCCAATTAAATTTTAATTTAAAACAATTTTAAATTAATCTATTTATAATATTTAATGTAAAACCTCAATGTGTTTTAAATTTATTCATAACCTTTCTAAATTCAAAGTTAAACCAATTTGGAATTCAAATTATACATATTATTCATTATAACACAGTGCGACCTCTAATACTAGTGTAGGATTAGATGCATCAAGTAGCAAGGTAAAAGTGGAAAATAAAAAAATTTATTTTTAATCATTTGTACCAGATCTTTTATAGTGCTACCATGAATAATGAAAATAATATTAAATCATATTTAATGATTTATTGGATGATTTTAACTGAAGTTTTAAGTTAAATTAAACTATCATTATATGACAATATTAGTTTGAACTAAATGTTATTTATTTATTTATCCAATATATTCAATAAGATATTCATATTTAAATTAAATAATTAACAAAATATCATTATATTAACAACATTATTCTGATTTTTTTTTCATTATTCCAATTATTTATATGATATTTATTATTAACTAATACATGCTTATCAGTAAATTTAAAGATGAAATAATTTTCATATGTATATGTATATGTGTGTGTGTGTATTGAAAACAAGTACATACTTTACTGCTTTGTAGGACCAAATTGGATCCAATTACAAGGCCAAACCTATCGCATATAACTTACAAAAAACAAGTAATGGTTCATTTGGACAATTATGTTCAGAATCTCGACCTAGTGTGCTTTCCTTATTTAAAAAGACTTCCATGGAAACTCTAGTTCAACCCAGTGAATCTCGCCGTCTTCTACTCTTAGGCTTAGCAACTTCAGTACCACTTTGTTTTACAGTTTTTTTACAGTTCATAGCTTTGTAAGTGATTTCATAGTTATACGTCTCATAACTACTTGCATGTTTTTGGCAGTCTTAGAACTAACCTTTTTTTTATTTCTACTTGCTCCCTAAAAAATATGATGATTCCTCCCCTTCCAAATATGCCAAACTATGACAGTCTAGGTAATGAAGGTAATTTTAGAGATCAAACTTTTGGGTTTCTATCATTTTGGATAGATATAACGCTACCTCTCTTACATCTCCACTATGATTGTTGTAGTCCAGTTTAATTTTCATCGGTTCCATATATCAGTAGTATAATGCATTCAAAGAATAGGCAATTTTATGTTCCTTCATGCTAGTTACATAGTAAAAACCGTTTCATGGATGATGCCCCCACTTTTTTAGTTTATCCTTGGTCGTTAATCTGTTTATAAGGTCTTTTTATATGGTCTGAGACATTTTAGGAACATCCACTCTATTCCAATCAAAATAGCCCCGTTCAAATTCCTCTTTGTTTCTTAAATTTTTCCATGCTATTTCAATACAGAATTCATAACCTGTAGGCTTCCAGTTCCCAATCTATAAATCAATTTTATAAATTTAAATGATTATGATTCATAATTTAAATATAAAATATTAGAACCAAAAAGATAATGTTTTAATAGATTACGTTCAATTAATGGTGTTGATATGTAGATATTTAGTGATAATCTTAATATTATAATGTTTAATTTACATTAGAAATAACTGCATAATTTACCATTAGATGATACCAATACGTTTGTAATTTGATTCGAAACTTAATAATATAACATGTGCATAGAAAGCATTCATATGTGAGAACCATATGTGTTTAACATTTGGGGTTTAAATGTAATTCTAAAAATTACAAGTACACATGTATAAATTTACCTCTCCTCATTACCCTGACATCCAGTAGCCTCTACTTTTTCAAATTTTCTCTAAAAACTTGAGTTCATCATAGACTTCAGGACCATTGCCAAGTGACTCCCCTCAATTCGAGCTTCCCTCCAATATCATAGTCATTGTCCCTTACAATGAACTAGGAAACCTTAATTCTATATTGATATTGATAATGCCACTGTCGTAGCCTACCATGAACCATCAGACTTCGCTCAATGTCCTTGAAGTTGAAACGACGATTGCATTGGCCTACTCGACTAATTTCGAGGGACGTGGGAGCTTGAACTAAAGGAACGATGGACTATATAGGTGTGGCTGATATGCATGGTGTGCCCATGAATAGTAATTCAAAAGACATTTTTATTATACAAGTTAATTTTAGAAATATTGATTAAGACATATTTTAAAATTCTATTTTGGATGAAAATGACTTGAAAGACTCCTAAAAAATCCTACGAATTGAATTCACCTTGAACTATCAACTTCACCATTGATGCTATTTCTAACTCAATATTAGAGTAGCAAATCCATGATTAACATGTAATTTATTTTTTATAGAGATAATGAATTTCTGTATGTATAATTAGACTTCTCTTTATATTTATAGCAGCACCAACGGGCTATGTAAAAATTCTTACCTAGATCCGTTATCAGTGAGTTCTTATCTCGCTTAGCTAATCAAAACTATTTTGATAATTCAAATCCAGATATATTTTGGTCTTCCTTAATTTAAAACAACTATAAAAAAATTTGGCTACCAAAATAATATTTATTACTTATTATATTTAAATGGTACTATTAGCCCAATAGTAATTACATAAATATATAATGATTAATAATTAATTTTAGGACCTTTAATAATAAATAAAAATAATAATAAATTAGTTAATATAACCAATTTACTAATTTCCAATAATAATAATTCATAACTTTTATAAATTATGTTAATAAATTATTTTCGATCAAAAATGGAGAATTGAGTTGTGTGACTCCTGGGTATGAATACGTCCCTCGTTAATATTTAAGCAATTTTATTAATAAAGTCTGTATAGACTTTGCGGAAGTACGGTAGTGGACACAAGTTCAGCTACTTATAGATTATCCCGATGAAATCCAAGTTTATATCTTTTAAAGCGATACCCTCAAAGAATGAATGATATATTATGCACGTTTGTATTCCATCGTATGAAAAACATTATGAACATTGGTTTCAATGGACATCTCGATACCTTATTCTCAATACATCTTGACTGGGAAACATTTAAGGGCAAGTATTTATTTCATCAGTTCAATACTCATGGTTACAATTATATTGATAACTGCAATCGATTAAATTCTTCTCCTAAGGATCTTTTACCTATATAAATTTAATGTATTTATAACATAATGCAAATCTAATATATCAATATGAAAAATAGAAAATAAAACCAAAAGATTACTTTTTTCAAACAAGATTTGATATAAAAGTTAAGTAATTTGATCAAATTACATAACTACCTCTAGTGCACACCATAACTATATCAGTATCAATGATCTACCACTTTTGATCTCTTACTCTTTATGAACAAAATTTTAGCACACCATTTAACTATATTCAACACAATTGGTATGCATATTATATTGATTAGTAAGAGTTTCCCTTTTGATCCTTCCGATGATTATCATGTTAAACCATCAACGAAGCCTCTTAGAGAACTTCTACAATTCGATTAGTGGATCGCAAAGTCATTAATTAAAGTTTTAATCTTTAATGGTGTAGTAATTTAGTTTATCTAAATGAAGGCTCTGTCGATCTATTTATAACATCAGATGTGACAAATATGTCACTTTAATATATTTACGCAGGCTAAATTTTATTTATTGATGGGTTCAATCAACCATATTAAATATTGAACTATTGATTAATTATTAATAGGGCCAGTCTTCTAATTATTAATCAAAGCTAATAATTTCAATTACCATACAAAATTTACTACTTAATATATATTATTTTGGCCTATATAAATAACAATAAAATATATATATAAATTACATATGTTTTCAAATAAATTTTCATCCCTTTAATAATGTTACTAAACTAATAATTAAATTCATATACAACCATATTAATATTTCTGTAATAAGTTAAAACATTTATAAATTATTTTATTTAAGTTAATTTTAGACGTAAAAAAAATATTACGGTTTTGGGATAGGCCTGAAGTCAGCTCTTAGTAATATTTCCATAATCTAAATATTAAAGACTGCATCGACTTTGCTGAAGCATGGTAATGGACACGAGTTCAGCTACTTATAGGCCATCTAGATAAAGGCCTAATTTTAATCATCAAGCTACATCCTTCAATAATAATGCATTGTTCACATTTTCTTTTCTCATCATATATCACTTAGATATCTAGAATTTAGTCAATGGTTAAGATTCTAACAGTATCTGTTTGCATCAAAAATGACCAAACATCCAAAATTGGAGATCTAATAGTCTTAGGATATTTATTTTATCCTAATGCTTATTTATAGGAGGTGAGATCTTTTTTCATTAAACATTTTAAGTTTTCGCTCTAATTCAGATCTTAAGACATATTGATATACTAGAAAGCACCGGAAGTAAAGTGCAAAAAAATAAGGGGCATATAGAATGGTTTATCGATCTTTGGCGCACATTAAAGTTATATTATTATGATTCTATAAGTTAAGATCAAAATAATGCTTGCTAGACCTCTCTGGATTGATTATAGAAATTGCGAGCCGTCCATTAACTTAGTTTGAAATTTTAGGGACTTGTAGTCAGAATTATTCTGACAACCTACAGTAAGAATTATTTAAATGACTTACAATCAAAATTCTAGTTGAGGTGGTGAATTTGGTTGGCCTAGATTGTAACACCTCATAATTGTGTATAATTAAATAAAAAAAATGTAAAATTACAATTTCACATAAAGGGTAAAATAGTAAATTTCTACAAGGTTTGTAATTAGTTTATAGGGCCTATTCCATTGCGTCCACAATGTCATTTATAGTTAGAAAACATATAATTTGTGGAATTTGGTTTAACGGGCTATAAATTAGAAGAAGTCAAACCAAGTGGCATTTTAGTAATATTTTAATTTTAAGATTTTAACCTAAATTTGAATTAGTTCAGCCTATATATAGAAATGCAAACCTATTCTCTAATCACATTTTAGCCTAAAAATCTTACCTTTAACTTCATCTTTTCCTTCATTTATATTTAAACAAAATCAATTCCAAATCCACCAAATCAAATCTAAATTAAACGAATAAATATATGGAATCAACCATCACGAAGAGGACTACGTAAATAAATCGAAGCTATCAAGAGATTTGGCATTTTTCAAGGCAAGGATTTTTTGGACAGTGTAGAAGGGGGAGGATTCATCTAGGATCATAGAAGATGCACAACTAATTGATGACTGAGATTCATCATAGTTGTGTATATATTGATAAGACAAAATAACTCACCACTTATGATTTTAAAACATAATCTAATGATGTAACTAATAATTAAAAATTAATTTTGTTATATGTACCCTATTAAGATGTACTTATTATATGGCCAGATGATTAAAAAGAAATTTTTTATTGGCTGCAATTAAAGAAGGGTAATGTCTTTTTAACTAAAAAGTGTGAAATGCAAGAGTGTTTCGAATCAGAAATATTATATATCCAAATTGTGGTTTTCCATGATACGAATTCATTAGTGGTGTTGGTTCATCGATTGTGTGACGACCCAGAATTTTTGAATGTTTGAAATCGGAATATTAAATTGACTTTAAATATTTGAAAAGTTAAATTTTAACTTGAATTCACATATCACCATTTATTCGGTAATTTAATTATTAAATTAAATAAGTTGAAGTTGGGTAAAGTGTTGAATCTGGAGTTCTAAGTCTGCTAAAAATAATTTGAAGGCTTGTAAAAGTTATATTGATAATACCGAAGATAGTAAAAGTGTTAAAATTGAATTTGGAAGTGTTTTGTTCAGTTTTGAATTTATATCGTTTAAATTGAATTTAAAAATAGCCTTCCGAGGCATAGTCTTGGATTTCGACGAAACCAGTTCCATTGGATTCGTAATATTATATTATCGGATTTCAATTTTCGTAGTGTTTGGAGTTGTCGTGTGATCGTACGGTAGATAAACGCGCTGAAATTTATATCGAAAATTCAATTTAATAATTGAGTTCAAAAAGCTATCTTCTCCATACGATCGAATTAGGACTCGAAACCTTTTCCAAAGCGTCCGGAATAGGGGTTTAACATTATAAACGCCTAGCGGCACGCCTCAATAGGAGGTCGAGATTTTGAGCTAACATTTCAAGACGATTTAAACTTAAAAATTTAAATATAATTTATATATGTATACACACACTAATCACCTTCAGCCGTAATTCTTTCACCATCAAAACTTTTCTTTCTCATTGACTTTTGCTTTTCAGAGCATTTGGTCTCCTTCTGCACGCCACTTTCTTCTCAACATCACGTCTTGCCTCCTCTCCTTCTTCTATATCACGCGACTTTCTTTCCTCGGTAAAAACTCACGCAACACTCTTTCCCTTCTCTTCTCTCTCCTTCATGGCAAAGCCCCCTTTCGTTTTCAAATCGATCCCGTTCTTTAAAAAAAAATCAATTCGAAATCGATTCGATTCAAGCTATGGGAGGGCAGCGCGTTCTCCTTTGCCAAATCGAAGGGCTAAGGGAAATCGAGGGTCGCGATGGGTGGGCGAGGCGTGGAGTCTCGAGGCGCGACTCTGGGAAGGGTTTCGAACCCGGTCTCGATCGTACGAGCGGTGTAGGCAATGAGGGAGGCGAGCAGCGAGATGGAGCACATGGAAAGGCGATGATGTTGGCATAGCGTGGGCGAAGCACGTGCACGAAGGAGCGGCAGCTCGATTGGAGGAAGGAGCTCGGTTTGGGGTTCGCGATCTAGTGTTCGAAGTGGAGGACTGATAGCAGTCGATGTTTGTAGCCTTTTTTTTGGTGAGTCTATTGACTTTAATTTATGTAATTTTAGTTTTGATAATTTTATAGAAGAGTAAGATTTAGAACAGAAGCCTTTTTAAAAGTTAGGGGTTATTATTATTTACAAATAAGAGTTAGGAGAAATAGGATTTTAAATGTTTAAAGCCTATATAGATTGTTTAGAATGTGCAGTTTGGAAAAAAAATAGAAATAAAATACATGTTGTAATTTACTAGATTTATTTTAAGAAAAATAATGGAGTAGATGATTAATTTATTTAATTTACTTATCTAATTATTCTAGGCACTAAAAATATTTTATTATAAGAAGATTAGTTTAAAATTTAATTTTTGATTTAAAACTAAAATTTTTGTTAAATTAAATCATAGGTCATTTAAATTTAGTAAATAGAAATTGATTTTTTTCAATTTATTTCGAATGTTAATAAACCGTGTAAATGTTATATAACGTCTCAAAATCATGGAGAAAACAAGCCAAGGTTGGATAGGATTGGAAACAAAATAAAAGGTGATTTAATCTCACTCTTCTGGATGACTATTTAAATTTAAATAGTTAAATTTAAATAATTCATTGAATGATTGAATTGTTTTGATGTGCAATATTAAATATAGTAGTATATAATATATCTTGGAATGATAGACTTCCCGCATTATATAGCGAATGAGACCCTATGCGCCGCATAATAGTAGATAATATTTTACAAATCCCATATACCGCGATATTCCACCTCGAAGTGGAATTGGTATTTTATGTTGTGCTAACGTCCGTGGATGCAGGGAAACAGGTTGGAATTATCCAACTAGATTCCTAAAAACTATTTATATTGTTTAATATTCTCTATTGTGAATATTGGATACTCTGCAATGGATTTATTTATAATTGGAATATTGAAGCTATGGTTTACTTGAATATATTTTGGTACACTGAGGTATCAAAATATATAGAATTGGATTTTTGAAAAGAAAATAAAAAGAAGAGAATTTGTAAGTGAAATAATTATAGAGAATTTAAATGAATTTAAAAATGAATTGGATAAGAATAATAGTGGTTTTAAGAGTCTAATAAATAAATTCCGTATATGAAAAGTGAATTTTAAATAAACAGGGAAAAAATGAATTTTAAACTTCAGTGTTATTATTTAAAGGAATAAAGCATTTATTTTAAATTTAAGATTTAAATTATTAAAAAGAATAAAGAAGAAATTTGGAATCTGAAATTGGTATGTTTCAGTTAAAGGATTTAAAATCAAAACTTAAAAGAAAAAAAATATAATATAAAGTCTATAATTAATGGATTTTGAAATGAATTGTGTCAGTAAAGAAATTTATTTCAAATGGGATAAATTGGAAATCAATATGGAAATTTATTTAAGTGTTTGAAATTGGAAATTTAAAGGAGAATGGGACGTTGAAATTTATAAACTGGGTTTATAAAAGTAAAGTAATAAATTAGTGGATATTTGGAGGAATAAATCCATAATGGAAGTTATTTAAGGAATGAGAAATTTCGTTTAAAAATAAATAGTGATTTATTTTTAAAAGGATGTGAAGAGAAGCATATTTCCTCGAATAGCCAAGTACGTTTCAAAGTAAATTTTTAAAAGTTTTAATGTCGTTTTAAAAAGCATGTTTTAGAAAATTTAATATTTCTAAATGTTTAAATTCTGAAGTAAGTATTTGTCAAATCTATTATAGTTGTAATTATTTGAAGGTGACTTGATATTTTGTTTTAAAAGAGAAATTCTAGTTTTATATTTTATAAAGTAGCTTCATTTTAAATATTCCTATAATATATATTTTTAATAAAGTATTAAAGTAATTTTTAATTTAAATGTTTTAAATGATATTTTTAAAATAAAGATTTTTATATTATTTTAAAATCCAAACTTTGTACTTGGTGTTTTCAGTGGAAATAAATATTTGGGGATTTAATTCATGAGAAAGGTGTGTCGAAAACTGTTTTCAAAAGAGTGAAAATGGAAATATATCTCGCGAAGATATTTTAAGGTTAATAAATAATTTGGAGAAATTATTTATGTTTGATGGTTGTTTGTGAATGTTAATTGATAGTTAAATAACCGACTATTAATATTGGCCAATGCGCCGATCGTTTCGAAGAGACCGGGATCGAGATTAATTTCTCGAAAACCACTTTGATCCGGTTTGTACGTTTTCGTGGGAAAAACGAGTTCGGAGTCAAAAATGGAGCAATGAAGTGCAAGGGCTAGTCACTACTAATCCTGAGGATATTTCCAAAATGGATGTAGTAGGAATAGTGCCTCCGGTTCCGTTCGAACCCGGGACGGACTTTTATGGATGAATACTTTCGGAACATCGTCAGGTGGACGATGGGCACTCTAAGTGAAACTTTCTAAAAAAGTAACGCTTAGCCTCAAGCCTCATCAACCGGGAATGACTGAAAATCAGGGGTACGTAGCAAGGCTTGGTGGGTAGCACCCATTTCTGGGTGAGGTCTTCTCTGTCTAGATGTCCATTTTATTTCGGCTTAGTGGTGCGATTGCTGATCCCAACCATGGGTGATCTTACTCAGGATTATCCAGTAAGGGGTAGACTGGGTCTTGTGTTGCAAGGGTTCAGGAGTGATCCTCGGTATGCCGATCTAGACCAGGTACCGTGATAGGTGGTACCCCAGTGCCTAGTCATTAGTTGGAAATCCATTTTCCCTACGCGCCCGTACGGTTTTGATCATGCCCAACTATTGCTGAAACGTGAGATGCAAGCATTTCAGCTAAATTCTATTTTACTTTCTTTAGACCCTATTGTAATATCAGAGAATTTTAATAAAAAGTGTTTTATCTATCGTAAGGTAAAAACCCGACATGTTTATTTGTGGCGTGGTCTTACGAGATGCTTTTGATTTCAAAGGATTTTGAAACTTTAATAATCAATTCGAGTGTGGTTTTCTCACGCTGGTATTCCAGACTGACTCATGTGTTATTGAACTGTAATGCTCAGGTCAGACCGAGTATTATAGAATACATGATATAATGCTGTGGAGCTCAGGAGACGAGCTGGATGGCGATGCGTACTTCCGTATTTGATTATTATTCCGCTGTGTATCCAGTTGTATGTTATTGATGTTGAACTCTGATGATGTACTCTGATGATGTATGTATAAACAGATATAGTATTTGTTTTGGTGTAAAGATCTGTTATTATCTATTATATTTTATTCCGCTGCGATGGTTAGATTCTGATGTTGATTTCTATTTTCTTCTTCTACCTCTTCTTTTTTAACCCGAATGGTTTGTATTTCCGCACATCTTGAGTTGATTGATGTAGAATTGCGTTGACTCAAGGGGTACGGATTTGCGGGTCGTTACAGTTGGTATCAGAGCTAGGTTGGTGATAACCTTGGCTCTGGTGGGGATTACTCGTTGAAAATAGAGTCCGTAGTACTCTAGAATGAGTTTGAGCATATTAATAGATATGAGCGCGTATTTGTTAGTGAATATAAATTGTTTTAATGCTGTGTTGGCTTTTTGGTTGAGTGGAATATGAATTCTGATCGAGTAAGTTGGCCGCTATTCGAGAAGAGTTTATAAATAGTATTGTTTTAAATGTGGATGAATGAAATAATTTTACCCAAAATATATTTTGATATAAAAGAAAAGTTTGTATAAACTATTTTAGCTAATATATGGTTGCTTGGATGTTAGGAATGATAATATTATATTACTACCATTGTTGTATGGAAATTTAACTATAAATTGAAAATATAACCAAAAGTTGAGGGAATAAATTCATTTATAAAATGAAATTTATAAATGTTAATTATAAATGTGATATATAAATTGAAATATGATCAAATGGAAAATTTGTGTGAGCATAAATTATATAATTGAATTATGATTAAAATTTGATTTAAGCCATAATTTGAAAATTTAAAATCCAAGAGATTTTGGAAGTATTTCTGAAAGGAAATGGGTTCAAATAAAATTTTAGGAAGGGATATAGCATTGAATTCACTTCAGTCGCTGGAAAATAATTTCGTTGATTACTGCTGCATCATCGATGTTCATTTTCGAGTTTCTAAGTGATGGATTGCTGCAAATTGATTTGTTCAGGAGAACCAGTTTGATTTTGAAATTTCAAAGGAAATTTGTTGGGAATAAAAACCAGGATTGGTTTAAGTTTTTTGAGAAGTGTGATTTTAAGATGTTGAAGATTTCAAAATGATTTGAAACCAAAAGCTGGGTGTTTGAAAATCCTGATGAGATAGGTTATAAGCTTATAAATTGAGACGATTTTTAAATAAGGAAGAAAATATGAGCTTTGAATGTTGGAATTTAAATTTAAAGTGAAAAGTTAAAAATGAAATTAACTTAGATTGAGGAAGAAAATTGAATTGAATTGAATTAAATAAATCCGTGTTAAAATAAAATTGAATTTGAATAAAATTCAGTTGAGTTATAGGTGATATTGAATGGAATTAGATTCTTACTTGAATAAATGGAAGTAAGTTGGATGAGAAATAAGTTGGAATGAATGAATTAGAATAACTTATGAAAGAATTAAAAATCCATGGAATAAAAATATGCTTGGGTTATAAATAAACGTAAATCTTGAGTTAAAAGTAAAAGATGAATATATTCAAGCCTAGAATGAATGGAAATGTGTAAAATAATAAATTGTGACTTATAAAACTGGAAAGTGGAATAGAAGCCCCAAAATAAATATTGTTTGATGATTTGGAAAATAAAACAAAAAATCCTAACTTGAATTATAAAATAAATTGAACTTAAGGAAATTAAATGAAGTGATTTTTGAGATTAAAAATCAAGTATTGAATTATAAATAGGGGAGAACTGATTAGATAATAAACTAGTTAATGAAATATGTAAATGGAACCTAATGTAGTTGAATAGAAGCTGAATTGTGAGTCAATAATGGAATTTGGAAATAAAATTCGAGTTATAAATTAAATTCGACTTGAATCGTTAGTGAAGTAAATATAATTGAAAATGTTGCCAAATAAAAGAAATTGGATTAAAGTAGGGATGGTTTTAGTCGTAAATAAAACCCAGATGAATTTGGGAATAAATTGAAAATGGCCTTGTAATTAATTAGATGAATTTGAGAACAAATTGAATCTGGAAATTTAAAATTTACAATAACTAATCAAATAAATTTGTAGATTGAAATGAGATTTGATTAAAATAGAATCAAGTTAAATTGAAAAGAAAAATTTGTGTGTAAAATGAAAATGGGCTTAAGTATGAAATTTGAATAATTTGAAATAAATTAATTTAAGTTTAAAAACTAGTGGAAGCTTGGCTTCGAGTAAGGGTAAAAGTCCATTAAATAAAAGCTTGGGTAAATGTAAATTGGGGAATGGTCATCAATAAATAAGCATGGAATGGTTCAAGCTTAATAAAATGGTCTCAAATGAAATGAAGGCAAATATGGAATGAAACGTAAATGAATGGATCGTGAATAAAATTAAAAAGGAATAAAATTGAAATAGAATGTGTTGAGCTAAATAAAATGGTTGTGAATGAATTAAAATAGAAGGAATTAAGTAATAAATTGAGTTGGAATCAATTTAAAATGGTTATAATCTTAAGTAATTGTTATTTGCATGAATAACATCAAATTTGCACAGAAAATTAGTCATCTTGTCGTAAACGAAAGTAAATGTATTAATAGAGGTGAATAGAATTGATTTTTAAATCAATTGGAATAGTATGGGTTTGTTTAAAATTAAAAATTGAATTGAACGTAAGCAAGTGGAGTGTAAACCATTCAAATTGAATGAAAATGGTATATGAATTAATTGAAAACAGTTGAATTAGTATGAAAACTATATAAATTGCTTACGGAAAGTGTTTAGTGTGCATTGCTTTTAGAATTCATGTGTTTAACCATTACAAATAAATGAAATGTTGTTAAACTTCATATATATGACACTTACATGTTTTAGTTGAGTAAGTACAGGTTCAGGGAAGTCGTTGGGTTGGATTTGATTGCGGTAACTGCTAATTAAATTAGTCGCTTGCTTAAAAATACTAAATAAAGGTAGGCCTACGCAATAAAAATAGGAAATATGAACTGTTTTTGTTTTTCGACTGGGTGGGTCGATGTTATATATTTATATCTTTTGTCAAATTGCAAAAGCTACTCCGTGAAAAGGAGACTCTGCCAAAATTTTCCGAAAATTTTGGGAGTTAGAAAATTTTGGAAATTTTTTTGTTAGCGACAAAACGATTTCAAATTGGAATTAAAATAAGGAATTTGGAAATTGAAACTAATTTTAATAATGATATGAATCAGTTATAAATGGAAGATAAAATTCAATATTCAGAGGAGAAGATAAATTGAATTCATATGGAAATGGAAAAACTAATTTGGATAGAAGTAGATATGAAAACTTTGGTAAGGAAATGTATAAAATGATTATAAAAGCTATGATTGGATATTATTGCTAAGTAGGATATGCATGTATTATAAAGGAAAAGGAAATTGGTTTTGATTTCAGAAGATAAATTTGAATTGCTCGACAAAAAGGTATGTGTTTAAATTTTTGTATGAAATTTGATTGGGTTTTTGATCTGACCACTTGGCTTTTGTTTTCTTTTGGAATTTGGGAGCCCGTAGAGGCAATTTGTAGTTGTACCGAGCTAGCAGCGCAAAGGAGACGCTGGCGAAATTTTTCAAAAATTTAGGGAGTTAGAAAATTTTTGAGAAATTTTGAAAATTTAAAGCTTGGTTTTGAATTATAATTTGAATGGTTGAATAAGTAAAGATGCTTGGGAAGTTAGTAAGAAAGATAATGGGTCTTTTATAAAAATATCATTGGTAAGATGTTGAATTGTTTGGTTTTGGGGAAAAGTAAACTGGTATTGCACCATTTTTCCTAACTAGTAATTTCGAGGACGAAATACATATAAAGGGGGAGGAATGTGATGACCCGGAATTTTTGAATGTTTGAAATTAGAATATTAAATTGATTTTAAATTTGAAAAGTTAATTTTTAACTTGAATTCACATATCACCATTAATTCGGTAATTTAATTGTTAAATTAAATAAGTTGAAGTTGGGTAAAGTGTTGAATCTGGAGTTCTAAGTCTGTTAAAAATAATTTGAAGGCTTGTGCTTGTAAAAGTTATATTGATAGTACCGAAGATAGTAAGAGTGTTAAAATTGAATTTGGAAGTGTTTTGTTCATTTCTGAATATATATCATTTAAATTGAATTTAAAAATAGCCTTCCGAGCACAGTCTTGGATTTCGATGAAACCAGTTCCATTGGATCCGTAATATTATATTATTATCGGATTTTAATTTTTGCAGTGTTTGGAGTTGTCGTGTGATCGTACGGTAGATAAACGCGCTGAAATTTATATCGAAAATTCAATTTAATAATTGAGTTCAAAAAGCTATCTTCTCCATACGATCGAATTGGGACTCGAAACCTTTTCCAATGCGTCCGCAATGAGGTTTAACATTATAAACGCTTAGCGGAACGCCTCGATAGGAGGTCGAGATTTTGAGCTAACATTTCGAGACGATTTAAACTTAAAAATTTAAATATAATTTATATACACACACACACACACACTAATCACCTTCAGCCGTAATTCTTTCACCATCAAAACTTTTCTTTCACATCGACTTTTTTCTTTTTAGAGCATTTGGTCTCCTTCTGCACGCCACTTTCTGCTCAATATCATGTCTTGCCTTCTCTCCTTCTTCTATATCACGCGACTTTCTTTCCTCAGTACAAACTCACGCAACACTCTTTCCCTTCTCTTCTCTCTCCTTCATGGCCGAGCCCTCTTTCATTTTCAAATCGATCCCGTACTTAAAAAAAAAAAAATAATCAATTCAAGCTATGGGAGGGCAGCGCGTTCTCCTCTGCCAAATCGAAAGGCTAAGGGAAATCGAGGGTCGCGATGGGTGGGAGAGGCATGGAGTCTCGAGGCGGCAGCTCTAGGAAGGGTTTCGAACTCGGTCTCATCGTACGAGCGCTGCAGGAAATGAGGGAGGCAAGCAGCGAGATGAAGCATGTGGAAAGGCGATGATGTTGGCATCGCATGGACGAAGCTCGCGCACGAATGAGCGGCAACTCGATTGGAGGAAGGAGCTCCGTTTGGGGTTCGCGATCTAATGGTCGAAGTGGAGGACTGATGGTAGTCGATGTTTGTAGCCTATTTTTTTGGTGAGTCTATTGACTTTAATTTCTATAATTTTAGTTTTGATAATTTTATAAAAGAGTAAGATTTAAAACAGAAGCGTTTTTAAAAGTTGGGGGTTATTATTATTTACAAATAAGAGTTAGGAGAAATAGGATTTTGAATGTTTAAAGCCTATATAGATTGTTTAGCATGTGCAGTGCGGACAAAAATTGAAATAAACATACATGTTGTAATTTACTAGATTTATTTTAGGAAAAATAATGGAGTAGATGATTAATTTATTTAATTTACTTATCTAATTATTCTAGGCACTAAAAATATTTTATTATAAGAAGATTAGTTTAAAATTTAATTTTTGATTTAAAACTAAATTTTTTGTTAAATTAAATCATAGGTTTTTTAAATTTAGTAAATAGAAATTGATTTTTTTAATTTATTTCGAATGTTAATAAACCGTGTAAATGTTATACAAGGTCTAAAAATCATGGAGAAAACAAGCCAAGGTTGGATCGGATTGCAAAAAAAAAAAAATCAAAGATGAGCTAATCTCACTCTTCTAGATGACTATTTAAATTTAAATAGTTAAATTTAAATAATTGATTGAATGATTGAATTGTTTTGATGTGCAATATTAAATATAGTAAAATATAATATATCTTGGAATGATAGATTTCCCGCATTATATAGCGGATGAGACCTTATGCACCGCATAATAGCGGATGATATTTTATAAATCCCATATACCACGAAATTCCACCTCGAAGTGGAATTGGTATTTTATGTTGTGCTAACGTCTGTGGATGCAGGGAAACAGGTTGGAGGGATCCAACTGGATTTCTCAAAACTATTTATATTGTTTAATATTCTCTGTTGTGAATATTGGATATTCTGTGATGAATTTTATTGATAATTGGAATATTGAATGCTATGGTTTACTTGAATATATTTCGGTACACTGAGGCATCAAAATATATAGAATTGGATTTTTGAAAATAAAATAAAAAGAAGAGAATTTGTAAGTGAATTAATTATAAAGAATTTAAATAAATTTAAGAATGAACTGGATAAGAATAATAGTGGTTTTAAAATTCTAATAAATAAATTCCGTATATGAAATGTGGACTTTGAATAAACAGGAAAAAAATGAATTTTAAACTTCAGTGTTATTATTTAAAGGAATAAAGCATTTATTTTAAATTTAAGATTTAAATTATTGAAATGAATAAAGAAGAAATTTGGAATCTGAAATTGGTATGTTCCAGTTAAAGGATTTAAAATCAAAACGAAAGAGAAAAAAAATATAATATAAAGTCTACAATTGATGGATTTTGAAATGAATTGAGTAAGTAAAGAAATTTATTTCAAATGGGATAAATTGGAAATCAATTTGGAAATTTATTTGAGTATTTGAAATTGGAAATTAAAGGAGAATGGGACTTTGAAATTTAAAAACTAGATTTATAAATGTAAAGTAATAAATTAGTGGATATTTGGAGGAATAAATCTACAATGGAAGCTATTTAAGGAATGAGAAATTTCGTTTAAAAATAAATTGTGATTTTTTTTAAAAGGATGTGAAGAGAAGTATATTTCCCCGAATAGCCAAGTACATTTCAAAGAAAATTTTTAAAAGTTTTAATGTCGTTTTAAAAAGCATGTTTTAGAAAATTTATTATTTCTAAATGTTTAAATTCTGAAGTAAGTATTTTTTAAATCTATTATAGTTGTAATTATTTGAAGGTGACTTGATATTTTGTTTTAAAAGAGAAAATCTAGTTTTATATTTTATAAAGTAGCCTCATTTTAAATATTCCTATAGTATATATTTTTAATAAAGTATTAAAGTAATTTTTAATTTAAATGTTTTAAAATATATTTTTATAATAGAGATTTTTAGATTATTTTAAAATCCAAAGCTTTGTACTTGGTGTTTTCAGTGGAAATAATTATTTGGGGATTTAATTCATGAGAAAGGTGTGTTGAAAAATGTTTTCAAAAGAGTGAAAATGGAAATATATCTCGCGAAGATATTTTGAGGTTAATAAATAATTTGGAGAAATTATTTATGTTTTATGGTTGTTTGTGAATGTTAATTGATAGTTAAATAACCGACTATCAATATTGGCCAATGCGCTGATCGATTCGAAGAGACCGAGATCGAGATTAATTTCTCGAAAACCACTTCGATCCGGTTTGTACGTTTTCGTGGAAAAAATGAGTTCGGAGTCGAAGATGGAGCAATGAAGTGCAAGGGATAGTCGCTACTAATCTTGAGGATATTTCCAAAATGGATGTAGTAGGAATAGTGCCTTCGGTTCCGTTCGAACCCAGGACGGACTTGTATGGATGAATGCTTTCGGAACATCGTCAGGTGGACGATGGGCATTCTAAGTGAAATGTTCTAAAAAAAGTAATGCTTAGCCTCAAGCCTCATCAACCGGGAATGACTAAAAATCAAGGGTTATGCAGCAAGGCTTGGTGGGTAGCACCCATTTCCGGGTAAGGTCATCCCTGTCTAGATGTCCCTTTTATTTCAGCTTAGTGGTGCGGTTGCTGATCTCAACCGTGGGGTGATCTTACTCGGTATTATCCAGTAAAGGGTAGTCCACGTCTTGTGTTGCAGGGGGTCGGGAGTGATCCTCGGTATGCTGATCTAGACCAGGTACCGTGACAGGTGGTACCCCAGTGCCTAGTCATTAGTGGGAAATCCATTTTCCCTATGCGCCTGTACGGTTTTGATTGTGCCCAACTATTGCTGAAACGTGAGATGCAAGCATTTCAGCTAAATTCTATTTTACTTTCTTTAGATCCTATTATGATATCAGTGAATTTTAATAAAAAGTGTTTTATCTATCGTAAGGTAAAAACCCGACATGTTTATTTGTGGCGTGGTCTTACGAGATGCTTTTGATTTAAAAGGATTTTGAAACTTTAATAATCAATTCGAGTGTGGTTTTCTCACACTGGTATTCCAGAATGACTCAGGTGTTATTTAACTGTAATGCTCAGGTCAAACCGAGTATTATAGAATACAGGATATGATGCTGTGGAGCTCAGGAGACGAGCTGGATGGCGATGCGTACTTCCGTATTTGATTATTATTCCGCTGTGTATCCAGTTGTATGTTATTGATGTTGAACTCTGATGATGTACTCTGATGATGTATGTATAAACAGATATAGTATTTGTTTTGGTGTAAAGATCTGTTATTATCTATTATATTTTATTCCGCTGGATGGTTAGATTCTGATGTTGATTTCTATTTTCTTTTTCTACCTCTTCTTTTTTAACCCAAATGGTTCGAATTTCCGCACATCTTGAGTTGATTGATGCAGAATAGAGTTGACTCAAGGGGTATGGATTTGCGGGTCGTTACAGATTGGGTTTACAATTTGATCAGAAAATGCATTGAAAATTCAACAAATGTGGACTGTCCATTTTGATCCAACGGTGGAACAACGACGAAACAACGATTGGAGGACATGGATGTAAAGAGCAAATCTAGTGGGTGTCTGTGCTAAGGTCCGACCGACTAGGTATGGTCGGAAATCACTAGAAAATGACATTCTATGGTAGCGAAGCTAAGGTAGTTTGGCTATAAGAGAGGCGATAATGCCGACAGCTGGTTAAAGGCAAGGTCACGAGCATTCCAATGGAGCCGTACGATTTATGAATAGGGCCTTCTTGCAAAGGCAAAACGAAAGTGGCAACTGGTTATTGAAGGTTGTGAGGTCGAGATTTAGGATATCTGATAGCATTGCATATATATATATATATATATATATAATTATACATTACGATATTGCCTTTTAACATCAAACGATTATAACTCTCGCATGTAACCTCCGTTTCATGTGTGGTTCACGACATTGGAGTCATAGTGAGACGAGGAACATTATGGTATGTTATTTTCTATGTTTTGAGATACTTTTGAAAAGGGCCTTGTTTTAGTAGATTTGTTATACTTTGTTTGATATGGCGATAGTGGGCTGAGATATTTTGTTCCTCAATAGCAAATCACTTATGAGTAGACAATAGTAGAGTGAGATATTTTGTTCCTCGACAGCAGTTCGCTTACGGTTTGGCAATATTGGGCTATGACACCTTGGTGTTTAGTAGCAAGTTGCATATGATTTGGCGACAGTAGGCTGAGACATGTAGTTCTTCAATAGTGGTTTGCTTTTGATTTGGCAATAGTGGGTTGGGAAATTGTGTTCCTCAGTAGCGAGTCGCTTACGATTTGACGATAGTGGGCTGAGGCATAGAGTTCCTTAGTAGTGAGTCATCTACAATTTGGCGATAGTGGTCTGGGACACGTATTTCCCTAGTAGCGAGTTGCTTACGATTTGATGATAGTGAACTGATACATATAGTTGCTTGGTAACTAGTCGCATGCATTTTTGATGATAGGACTTTAGGCTTAGTTGTGTTCCAGTTGGTCTTTGGCATGCAAGTTAGGACTTTGTTTTTGATCTAGTGCATATGATTAGATATGGGTTAGATTTATTGAGACCTTATCCTATGTTGACATTATGGTATTATATTATGTTTCACTCACTAGATAGGCGCAGGTAACACATACTAAGGTATAGTTTTCAAGCATAAGTTTTCTTTTACAAGCTTAATAGCATTATACAGTTATATGATGTGTTTCACTCATCGGACATATGTCTAACCCCTCTGTCACTTTTTGCTTTTTAGTTATTCTCTAATAGGTTGTTAGAGTGGACTGGTGGTGACATGGAGGCATGATAGTGCTACAGGGACATGCATTATTTGTCTATTAGCTATATACTATTTTATCCTAGTTATTCCCAAATATTAGGCTGATTTTATTACTCAGTGGTAGGTAAATATTATAAGTGAAGTATATTTGATGCTATATTATTTTATCATCTTTGATTATTATATTATTGATTATTATACTTTATTCCATCCGTTATGAGTTTTAGGAAGTATAGAATATTGTAGATATCATTGTGATTCATTTTATGTATTTTACTTTAAAATGGTCCACTATTTACAAGGTCCATGATGTCGGTGCCATTTTTACATATGGATCTGGATATCGTAGATGGAGGGTTGTTGCACTTGATATCAGAGCTTAGGTTAGAAGATTCCTAGTATATTAGGACATCGTAGAAGTAAATAACTATGAGTTAAATAAATGTTAATATTTTACTAATTTTGGGTTGAAGATACATCTATCACTTTTGTCACAATTTATTCCATAAAGGATTATTAAAAGAAAGTTTACATGTGAAGTAGCAGTAGAGTAAATTATGGGACTGGGGATGAATAAGAAGAAGATTACTACCCTTAAGCCCATCGGACATAAATGTGATGTTGATGGTGTATAATGAACGTATTAAGCTTTTTTTTTAAAGATTGTATGACCTAGTCGGGCTTGTGGAATTTATGATCTACTCCAATTAAAGTTATTAAATTAATTAAAATTAATTTAAATGTTTTCCCTAAAAAGAAAAAAATAATATCATTTGAGATTTTAAGGAAAATATAGAAGCTGAAGTTCGTTTAATATGTTGAAACAATAAACCCTTAAGTAAGCTTGAACATAAGAAAATTTAATAAGCAGTAATTTTCCATAAATATTTTAAAGATTTTATTTTTGAAATTTTTTTCAGTAAGGCACATTTTTACACTTATACTCTGATGTGTATTTGCTTTTGACAAAGAAATTTTTGAAAAGAAATAATTATAATATTACACTTTTGCGAAAATTTCTAATTTATAAAGCTTTAATAGGTGTGTTTTATAAGATTATTTTTCTAAGTCAAATTTGAAAAGTTTTGGAGCAGATCCTGAATTATAAAAAAAGGGAATTTGAAACTACTATTTTAAACATGTGGAATTTTTCGATTGTATTATGTATTGCTGGAAATTAAAGGGTATGTGATATGAACTTTTGAAAACATGCGTTAATCAACGATTTAAAGATTTTGGAAGTTATTTTGAATCCAATACGAATATAGTTAATAAAAAATAACCAAAGTTATTTTAAAATTAATTTTGGGTGTTATTATTGAATTGGTTAAACCCTAAAGAATTGAGTTTTGAAATGTGTTTTAGGAAATAATCTTTTAAGAATTATTGAAAAAATAGCTTTGGAAATTTGAATTATAATCGTTGTTTATTTAAGGACATATGAACATATATGAAGTGATGTAATCAAAATAAATATGAGTTATAATTTCCTATGATTTGATTTAATATGAAATGTCCAAAGTAAAACTCTTTAAAAATTTATTTAAGTGGAATTTAAAGAATTTGATATGAAAAAATGTGTTATGATTTTATTAAATAATAGAGAAATTTATGATTTTGAATCTTACTTATCTTGAGAAGAATAAGATGTAAGATTAGCAATTTTAATTAAAAAAATGAATTGAAAAGTTATTGATATTTTTATTGAAATTTGACTGAAGCCAAAAAAGAATTACACATCCGATAAAGTGTGAATTGATTATGGTAAACTAGCTAGGAAAGTTAATATGCCATTATGCTAAGGGTTTACTAAAATGAACATTATGGATTATGATTTAGGGGTTTATACCTAAAATTAATAAGATTATTACACATGAATTTTGGAAAAATTAATTTGAAACGATAAGGGAAATTCTTTTATGGATCAAGAATTTACGATTATTTATAAAGCAAAGTGGAATTTAAACAAATAGTAATACGAATTTTGGAATACCATCAAAATTTTGATCAAATAATAATACGATTGTTTTATAGACTTTAGGGAAAAAATATTATTATTATTTAAGCAATAAAATTAAGAGGCATTTTGAAGAGAATAATAATAATAAAGAGACATTTTCCATGAATTATTTTAGGACAAATATTACTATTTTTGATATGAATAACAACAAAGAAAGGATTTTTGAGATTTAATGCAGAATGTTATTGTTTTTGAATTAGGTAATTATAAATTAGTTGTAAACAAATGATTTCAACATATTTTTTGATGTAAATTGACAATAATATTATTATTTTAAAAGAATTTGATGAAAATCATTATTTTTGAATTAAATATAGATATTTGAGAGATTTAAAGTAATATTTTGAAAATGTGGATTTTTGAATTATATTATCGATTTGGAAAAAAAATATTTACTATTTTGAGGTAACAACGGAAATATTTTTTATAATAAATAGAAAAATACTAATACGATTTATATTTAAGACGAATAACAAGCTTAAATTTGTTATTTTGAATTATTAAGACGTATGTGATAAATATTGTTCAAAATTACCATATATATTTATGTCAAAGGCTGGGATACACTTATATAAGACGTGAGAAGCATGAGAGCGTAGTTAAGTAAAAAGTTTCCTAAAAGGTCAAATAATTAAAGATTGGTTGTATAAGACATTCGTTGATAAAGGTTGACTATACTTGTCTATGTAAAGTGTTTTGGTATCCGATGATGTACATAAGATACTCTAGTAGATGCTAGTTTATAAGACTTCACATGCATGGAGATAATATTTATTTTTAAAGCATCCAGTGCTGTATGATTTCAAGACATGAAGTGAATAAGTTTAATTGCACATACTAATGTACGAAAGCGATTTTAAAGAAGACGAGATTTGGCGATTTGAAAGAAATTGAATAAAAGGTAAGATTATTTCTTTCAATCATCACTTAGATTAAAATAGCTATGTTATTAAGTCAATTTATCAAATAGTGACCTATTGTGCATAAGTTATTTTCAATGCCCAATGCACATGAAAAATAAGTAAAAAGTGCATAACGTAATTTATGAGTTCATTATAGTAATGTTGTGTTTATCGAAAATAAGGCATCATTAATTTTTTAAATATATAAATTAAACAAGGTTGGAGTATGGGGTTCACCTAACAATCCTTAATGTAGTATACATAAAGGGGAGACACCATCAGTTACCGAATTTCCGTGCCTATGGAGTTAAAGAAAAATTTTAGCATGGTATGTCATAGGATACGAAGAAGGTTTTTCTATATGCCGATGATGAAGAAGCAAGTGGTGAAGTATGTTGCAAAAGTTATTTAATGATGGAGATATGCCAATAGTGCAATCTATTTAAATCTAACTTATACGGACATTATACAATTAGAGACACCTTAGTGATACATTAAGGAATGAAAACCGTGTAGGATAGACGTGTATATAGAGTTTGTAGTAGGTGGCATTATATAGGTGAAGGACTCGCTATTGAGATATGTTATGTGGGAAAGCTATCGCCAAGAGTTCTTGGGTCTTTATTGATTTTATGGAGAGTAGGGAAGTCAACAATTTTAAGTGGGCTTTGGTAGGTGTTCACATATTTTCTATTTATCCCATCTACGAACATACATAACGATTTAGCGGTTATGACAAAGCCTAGTCAGCTTATGAGGTGAATGTAGAGAGGGAGTCTAGATTACTCCGTAGGTATATCCACACTTTTGGGCTTGATGTGATATGGTAGAAAATAAGGAAATGAAGTTGGTCTAAGCACGACAAGGAAAAGCTTTGGATGGGAGTATGTGGGAACTTGAGGAGATAATCTGAGTTCCTCCATTATGATATATCTTCCAATAAGTCCTTTTAGTTGTTTGCTTGTTAGGTCATTTGCATGGTTGCTTTAGCTAGCTAGTTAACATAGGCATAGACATATTGATGCTAGGATTGGTTGTATGCACCCCCTTATTATGTGTTTCGGTTATTATAGTTACTTTATTTGGAGTATACCAGTCTAGTTTATATCGTTTGGCTTGTATGTGTATACATTTCAACCTAAGATTGATACCCATAGTTAGGTGTTCTAATTTATGCTAGATAATTATATATATATATATACTTTTTATTACTTTATATATGCGTTTGTGTTTATGGATTTGGTTATCTACTTATACTTTGATAAGGATGTTGTATATGGATGTATGGAAGCATATAGTATATATACACACATATACACATACACATATAATATATACACACACATATACACATACGCATATATATGCACATATACATGTATGCACATAAACATGTATGCATATATACATATATGCATATATACATATATGCATACACACACACGCACATACATATATAAGGATGTTTACATACATATTGGTTGCACTGCATGTGCATTCATATAGGAGGCCAATTTAGTTGCATTTGCACTCATCTCATACCATATCATCCTACTTTATCTACCATACATATTAACTCATGGTTGCAACTTTGATCGTGTTGTGTAATGGATATTAGATGGATATATCTATGTCCGTTTTGCATGTTTTCACGACATAAAGGGAGTTACATTATCCACGTCATGGAATTGTGGGAACAAAATTCTTTTAAGGAGGGAGGGAGAATGCAATACACCATATTTCATGTAATTAAATAATTGAATTAAACTGGATAAAATAATAAATTCACATAAAGGAAAAAATAATAAATTTCTATAAGAGTTGGAATTAGGCTTTAGGACTTATTTCACTGCACTTGGAATGTCATTTATAGTTAGAAAACATACATACCTTGCTGAATTAGGTTTAATGGGCTAGAAAATAGAAACCCAGTGGCATTTTTGTAATATATTAATTTCGAGATTTTAGCTTAAGTACAAATTATTTTAGCCTATAAATAGAAATAAAAACATATTCTTTGATCATACTTTAGCCTAAACATCTTACCTTTAATCTTCTTCATTTTTTCATCTATCTCTAAACAAAATCAATTCCAAATCAACCAAATCGAATCCAAATTAAATGACTAAATAAATGAAATCGATCACCGTAATCGAAGCCATCGGGATATTTGGCATTTTCAAGGCAGAGAATTTCTAGATAACAAAAAAGCAAGAGGATTCACCTCGGATCGAAGGAGATGCATAACTAATCGGTGAGTGGGTTTATCATATTTGTGTATTTATTGGTACGATGCAGTATTCACCACTTATGATTTTAAATCAAATTGTAATGATGTAAGTAATAACAAAAAACTAATTTTTTTTATTTACACTTTGTTAGGATGTGTATACCTGGCCAGATGATTAAAAAGTAAATTTTTTATTCATTGCAATTAGCGAAGGTTAATACCTCTTTAATTGAAAAGTAAGACATGCAAAAGTGTTTCAAATCATATATATTTTATACAAAATTATAGTTCTATACAATACAAATTCACTGGCGGTGTTCTTTTGGTGATTGGGTTTGCACATTGATCTAAAAACGGATTGGCAATTTGATAATCGTGGACCATCCATTTTGTTCCAACGGAAAAACAATGATAGTGGGACAATCGAGGATAAGGACATAAAGAGCAAGTGTAGTAGGTTTCTACGACGGGGTCTGATCGACTAGATATTGTTGGGAATCCCTAAAAGATGACGATCGTGGGCTGCAATGATGAGATTGTTTTGCCATAGGAGAGGCGACAGCGCTGACAACTAGTTGAAGGCGAGCTCGTGAGTGTTCCAGTAGAGCCCTCTGATTAACGAACAGGGCTCTCTTATAGCGGTGATGGTGAAAAAAATTCTCAAATAGTTGTTAATGCTTGCGAGGTCGAGATTTATGATACCCTTTAACACTACGGAAAAAACATATAATAATAATTATTAAATTGTAAACTATGATATTGCCCTTTAACTTCAAACGCTTATTACTCTCGATATGGCCTCTATTTCACGGGCAGTTCGTGGCATTGGAATCATTGTAAGAGGACGAGTGTTTTGGTATGTTGTTTTCTCTATTTTGAGATACTTCTAAAAAGTGCCTTGTTTAGTCAATCTGTTATATGTTGTTTGGTATCATGATTGTAGGCTGAGACATCTTGTTCCTAAGTTGCAAGTTGCTTACGATTGGACGATAGTGGGCTGATACATCTTGTTCCTCATTAATGAGTCACTTATGATTTAGCGATAGTGAACTAGGACATGTAGTTCTTTAGCAGCGAGTCGCTTACAATTTGGCAATAGTGGGCCGAGGTATTATGTTGCTCAGTAGCGATTCACTTACAATTTGATGATAGCGGGCGGAGGCGTAGAGGGGAGCATGTAGGAACTCGAGGAGATAAACCGAGTTTCTCCATTACGAGCTCTCTTCCAATAAATCCTTTTAGTTAGGTTGTTCATTAGGTTGTTTGCTTGTTTGCATGGTTTCTTTAGCTAGCTAATTAGCATAGGCATGGATGTAAAAATGTTAGGATTGGCTATATGAACATCCTTATGATGTGTTTTGGTTGCTATATATGCTTTATTTGGATTATACCAGTCTTTTTTATATCGTATTGGCTTGTACGTATAGACCTTCCAACCTAAGATAGATACTCAAAGTTAAGTGTTTTAATTTATGATAGATAATTATATATATACTATTTTCTATTTCTATACATATGCATTCACCGATTGTGTTTATGGATTAGGTTATTTATTTGCACTTTGATAAGGATGTTGCATACGAATGCATAGATGTACACACAAATAGAATATACACACACATACATATATATAACATATATTAGGATGTTTGCATACATATAGGCCGATTTAGTTGCATTTCCATTCATCTCATACAGTATCATGCTACTTTATCTACAACTTGTATTATATACTCTTGGTTATGTCTTTAATTGTGTTATGTAATGGATGTTAGATGAATGTAGCTATTTTTACTTTGTATATTCGCACGATATAGGGGGAGTTGCATTATCCACCTCATGGAATTTTAAGGATGAAAGTCTTTAAGTAGAGGGAGAGAATGTAACACCCTATAATTTTATGTAATTAAATAATTAAATTAAGCTGGGTAAAGTCATAATTTCACATAAAGGGTAAAATAATAAATTTATATAAGAGTTGGAATTAGGCTTCGTGACCTATTTAATTACGTCCAGAATGTCATTTACAGATATATAACATTTGATTTAGGTCTAACGGCTAAAAATTAGGAGAAGTCAAACATAGTGGTATTTTTTTAACATATTAGTTTTGAGATTTTAGCCTAAATTTGAATTATTTCGGCCTATGAATAGAAATAAAAACCAATCTCTAATCACACTTTAGCCTAAACATCTTACCTTTAATCTCAATCGTGTTCTTTATCCATCTCTAAACAAAATCATTTCAAAATTCATCAAATAAAATCCAAATTAAACGAATAGATAAATCGAATCGATCACCATGAAGAGAGCTACATAAACAAATCGAAGGTATCAAGAGATTTTTCATTTCAAGCCAGAGAATTTCTTGACAGTGAAGAAGGAAGATGATTCATCTTGGATCGAAGAAGATGCAAAACTAATCAGTTAATGGGTTTTATCATATTTGCGTATATATTGGTATGACGTAGTAATTCACCACTTATGATTTTAATTCAAATTATAATGATGTAATTAATAAATAAAAATTAATTTTTCTACATACACCTTATTAGGATGTAGTATGCCATGGCTAGATGATTAAAGAGTAAATTTTTATTCATTGCAATTAGTGAAGGTTAATCTCTCTTTAATTAAAAAATGAGATATGCAAAAGTATTCCAAATCACACATATTTTATATCAAAATTATAGTTCTTGACAACACGAATTAACTGGTGGTGTTCTTTTAGTGATTGGGTTTGCACTTTGATCAGAAAACGCATCGAAAATTTGATAAATGTGGACCTCCATTTTGATACAATGGCGAAACATCAACAGTAAGACGATCGAGGGACATGGATATGAAGAGCAAGTTTAGTAGCTTTCTACAATGAGGTTTAGCCGACCAGATAGGTCATAAATTCCTAGAAAATGACGATCAAGGCAATAATTACGAGGTTGTTTGGCTATAGGAGAAGTGACAGCATTGGCAACTAGTTGAAGGCGAGGTCACAAGCATTCCAGTGGAGCCCTTCGATTGACGAGCAAATCTCTCTTGCGGTGACGGTGGTGAAAGGAAATTGGCAACTGGTTGTTGAAGGTTGCAAGGTTGAGATTTACGATACCCTACCGCATTGAGAAAAACATATATTATATTAGTAGTTAAATTATAAATTATAATATTGGCCTTTAACTTCAAACGCTTATAACTCTCGCATATGACCTCTTTTTCACGTGCGGTTCATGGCGTCAGAGTCGTGGTAAGATGACGAATGCATTGGTATATTGTTTGTTATGTTTTGAGATACTTCTAAAAATTGTCTTGTTTTAGTACATTTATTATACATTGTTTGTTATGGCAATAGTGGGCTGAGACTTTTTGTTCCTCAGTAGGGAGTCACTTATGATTGGGCGATAGTGGCTGAGATATCTTGTTCCTCGGTTGCGAGTCCCTTAACGTTAGGAAATAGTGGGCTGAGAAATCTTTTTTCTTATTAGCGTATTGCTTACGATTTGGCAACAGTGGACTGGGACATGTAGTTCTCTAGTAGAGAGTCGCTTAAATTTTAGCAATAATAGGCTGAAACATTATGTTCCTCATTTGCGAGTCACTTATGATTTGATGATAGCCGGCAGAGGCATAAAGTTCCTCAGTAAAGAGTCATCCATGATTTGGCGATAGTGGGCTAGGACATGTAGTTACCCAGTAGGGAGTTATTTACGAATTGGCAATAGTAGGCTAAGACATATAGTTTCTCAATAATGAGTCGCGTACGTTTTCGGTGACAACGAGATGGGACTTTAGGCTTAATTATGTTGTAGTCGGTCTTTGGCATGTGAGTTGGGACTTTCGGTTTGATCGATTGCATATGATTAGATATGGATTAGATTTTGGTGACACCTTATCCTAAGGTGACACCATGGTATTTGTCTAACTAGTTGAGTGCATGTAACATGGTTTTCGAGCGTAAGTGTTGTTTTACTAGCTTATTAGTATAATACACTTACATAATGCGTTTCACTCACCAAACATATTTTTGATTCCGTCTATCATTTTCTTCTTTTTAGTTATTCTCTAATAGGTCGATGGAGAGGGCTGGTAGTAACTTAGAGGCACAATGGTGCGATGGAGATGTGCATTTATTTTTCTATTAGCTATCTTCTATTATATCTCAGTTATTTCTAGATATTAGCAGTTTTTGTTACTCGGTGGTAGAGAAATGTTGTAAGCGAAGTATATTTGACACTGTACTATTTTGTTCGTTTGAGATTATCGCATTGTTGATTAATATATTTTATCCTTTCCACTGTAAATTTTAAAAAATGTAGAATATTATAAATAACTCTATGATTTATTTTATATATTTTACTTCAAAATGATCCACCATCAGCGAGGTCTACGATACCAATGCCATTTTTAGACATGGATTAGGATCTTCGTAGATTGTAGGTAATTACATAAATCCAAGCCTATAGTTGTATTTCCGGATGGTCCTTTGTTGTTTAGTGGTCTTCTAAGTGCTATTATGATCTGATTGGTAAGGTACTTGAGTTTCTAAAAAATTCCACCCTATACAAGAGATGTCAAGGGCTATGTATGGGTGAAAAATATGTTATTCGACTTTCTATTCAGTAAATTTCAATTAGGTAAATACTGGTTAGAGAAGCTACTTGGCTAAATCTATTCGCCTAATTCTATTTGGGTCTAAATAGATTTAGGCTTATCATACCATTTTCACGATTTTTATATTTCTGATCGGTTATTTATATTTGGTTATTTTTTCCCCATATTATATTCAGTATATTTATGTGGGTACCTAAGAGAATCACTTTAGTTGACCCAATTTTTTAATGCCATAAATTCTTTATTTTAATTTGGCATTAAGCAAAACTTGGGTAAATAGTTTCGTATTATTAATTAAAACCTCATGTGCTTTCAGATGTTTCATTTGGGTGGTGTAGCTATAAGTTCTCCAAGGTGTGCCCAAATCAGTTTGGTAGAGGACCGATTTTAAAATGGCCATATCTTTCCCTTTGTGGCTTGGATTAGACATAATTTCAGCTAAGGTCTATTTCTTAACATTAGGTATATTTTCCAATTAGTTTCATTTATTTCGAGACCATGACCAATTTACCCTAACAATATCCATATTTAATTGTGAAGTATAACAATTAAATCTATAAGACCATCTGATATAATTTATTGATTAATGGATTTTCTTCGATCAAAGAATTTAACTTTTGTTGACTTCCAATTCCGATGATATTGCCTTTCTATCAAAAGGAATGAATCCTATCCTTAATAGTGTATCGCTTGAAGTGGTTTAATTTATATCCAACTAAGGCCTTGAAATGATTATCATTGTCATGTCATTGACTATGATTAAAATATAGTTTAGACACCTAAGGTTCATGATATGCTTATGTCCAAAGACTGCTACACATCATCATTGACAATCGTCTATTTGACTTTTAACAAATAGAATACTATATATGAGCCATGTTGTAATTTTTCAACCAAAACAAATGCATATACCTTTTAGTTCCCCCCACGATCATGAGTAATTCAACATCCATTGTATGTGGGCGTTAAGTACACCATTCTCGATAGATGTATCAATATCCCGTCATTGCACATCCTGACTTGGAACATTTAAGGATAATATTATTCATACTCATAGTTACAAACATATTTGAAATTATAATCAATTAAATACTTTTCCTTGGCATTTACTATTTGCACGAATATAAATATTTAAAATTATTATATTCCTATATAATAATAATACATACAATAGAAACTATAACCAAAAGCTTACTATATTTCGAACAAAATTCAATAAAAGTTTTATAAAATGAAATTACATAATTGCTTATAGAGTATACCCGTAACTCTATTAGAGGCGAGCTTTTGCACTTTCTCCACTCCAACTACGCCCGCGTTTTCCGCTCTCAAACTATTTCTTCCTTTTTTAAATGGTCGTAACTTTAAAAAGAGAAACCTTTTATTAGAAGAATATGTAAAGCTTAATATGTAGTCCTTGGTCTGTTGTTCCCAACACAACAAGATCCTCATTGTATTCAATCATATTGAGCATATGATTTCGCACTATTGTATAATTGCTCATTTCGAATGATACAATTTTATCAAAACTCCATATTTTAAGGAATGCCAATATTCACCACATAATTTTTTATGTTATCAATGCCCTTGCATTTTTTTAGAGTTCAAAAACCATAGAAGGCAATACATAACTTCAGACGAATCGATACTAAGTTACCAAGATGCAAAATTATTAATGGTTGTACCATTCAGCTCATACATTTCTTTGCCGAATTTTGATTCGGATTGTTTGGAATATTTTGAACGGTAAACGATGTTGTCAAATAGCTGTGCAAAAGTAGAATATTATAACATTACATATGTTCTCATACTTATTAGAATGTTTATTGTAATTTTCTAATAAGGCCCCAGTAGATTTACATTTCCTAAAAAATCCTAAAAGAGATGCGAGAGTTTTATAATTCCTCTAGTGAGTGATAGGTCCATTTATCATGTTACTACAACCTCAAGGGTGCTCAACTTATCTTTGTCCTCGTAAATGTTAAAATATACGTTATTAGTTATATCCAGTATATAACTTCTAATCATACACGATTTACTCCTAATATTCTTTATGACCCCGAGGGTGCTCAGAGTACATTAGATGCTTATTAGCATCATTTCATGATTGTTTAAGGTTATTTTTTTTTAATCCTTTAGGGTGCTTAAAAGTTACAAAATGTCCTTTCCAATTTAGGGACAATATAAACATCATTATAAATAGTTTATAGCTCGAGGGTGCTTAACAACATATAATACTTTATATATTTTGTAAATTATAGCGAGGAAAATTATTTGAGGTTTATAATCTATAAAGAATAATAAAGAGTATAGTCATCTACAAGGAATAATAAGTATCCACAATACTCAATGACATAAATTTTCATTTTTAATGTGAATATAATTATACACTCAAGTATTATTCCTTACAATTATATTGGGTTTGTTTCAATTTTAACTTTTGGAATCATATTACTTTTATTTTTTATGCATTATATAGGTTTCTCTTATTAATAATAGCAATTATAATGCAATATTAAATTTATATGAATGCATATATATATATAGTTAACACTATAATTAACATTACAACTTGATTGTAACTTTTATGCACCATAACATTTATAGATCATATTTAAATTCAAAATTATTTTTAATTTTATTTATTTATAGTCTTTATAATTTCAAATTCAAAGAAATTTCAATTTATTCACTTATGATTTTTATAAATTTCGGTTTAAATTTAAAATAATTTTTTACTTATTTATAACTTTTATACATTTATCTTTAACTTTGAGAAAATTTTATATTTAATTATTATAACGTTTATAAGTTTGAACTTGAATGATTTTAAATTTATTCACAAATTTAAATCTAAATTTTGAATCAACTTTGAATTAAAAATTTATATTTTATCCAAATACACTTGTTTGAATCAACATAAGGAACAAGACATTTGGACCTTACACTTTAGGCATACCGAAGAAATATACCGCTTTGATGAGATTTGAAAGGGCCAAGTGTATGGAGTCTTTTCATTGTAAGAACATTTCTTAATAGAGAACCCTTCTGTTTAGTTAAATATCCATTCTCAAGCACCCATCTAATTTGACTTTTTAATAAATTTATTTACGTCTTGGTTTACTATTTCGTTGGAAAAACAAAAAGTTATTATTTGGCGTAGGCAAGTCGGATTCATAGTACCCGTACCACTTTTTACAAAACTATTATAGGTGCGAGGGGAAAAGTCCTTGGTAGTTATACCAGTTTTCATAGTGCCCCGACCATAAAAACAACTTACTCCAACATCACATAGGGTGCATACATTCATAACTAAGCTGTGCAAAGCACATGCACCTAAAGAGCATAAAGAGTGGACAAGTTGCACATAGCCAAATTCACTCGATGACTCGCATATATCGTTCATAACATGCAAACTTAGTTACAACTTAAAATATGAAAATCTAATTAATTTACTCGATAAGTTTGGCATGACAATCACCCTAGACTACACTCTCATACCAAAACATTTTTTACTAGACCAATACAATAACAGAGATTCACTATTACACAAGCATTACATTATGACATACATGGGCTAAAGCTATGAAATGTCAAATGAGCACACATTACACAGCAACCAGAGTGTGTTGAAACCATAAACAACTAGCTACCAAAAAGAAGGTTCCTAGCTAGTAAGGAAATCAATAGCATTATGCCAAATAGCTTGAAAGCCAACTTTTATTATATCACAAGAACGAGACATGTAATACTTGAAAGGCAGGTATGCCATTTTCTGAAATTGGTCTACTATTACACTAACACAATGCAAACTTTAATGCCATTGTTGGATCATGTGCATCGAGAAGCAGAGTAAAAGTAACATATTTCAAAAAATTCCTTTTGATTCATTATACACTAAACCATATATTGTGTTATAATGAATAATTTATGATCTAATGTTGATTTGATATTAAGGGATTTGTTCAAGAAAAAGAACAATTATATTATATATTCGTTTTAGCGGTAATGAAGTTTATTGAATTTATATTCATTTATATATGTAACTCTCAGTCTATGCAGTTTATGCCCCACTAAAGCCCCATAAAATCTCTGCTATAGTGCATAGCGCTCTTCAACCGCTACACTATTTCAATTTAGCATCACTAAATATTAGACCTGCATTAAACCCTACTATTTTACACTACACCCATTAAATCTAGGCTTTTTAGCACCCTCTTTAGCTACTTTAATATAAAAGGATGATTGACTAGTTCTCTTTTAAACCAAAACAACAAGAATAGAGTAAAGACTTAATTTTTAGTTATGGGTGCTCAGTATAAGTTAGAAATCTATTGTAATCATCAAATATAATCTTCGTAAATCATGATATTCTTTGATTTTGTTTTATAAGATTAAATAATAATTTTTTTCCTACAAATGTTGTTAGAATGGGAATAAATTATTCTAAATATTTGGTTTTATATCTAATGAAGCTTTTCCACCTTTATTATTTTTCACTATATCCCCACTTTATACCCGTGATAACTTTTTGTACATCCACTACTACAGAATCATTAGGTACTTTAATTGCGCACACATATACATATACATACGCACACACATATACATATACGTATAAATATACATATACGTATACATATACATATACGTATACATATACATATACATATACATATACATATACATATACATTGTAACGACCCAAAATTTTCGATCCAGAAAATTCCAGATAGTTAAGAAAAGAAGAAAAGAGGTAGAAGAAGAAACAGAAAACAAGTCACAGAATCTGACGTTCGCAGCAGATCAAAATATAATATCAAATAAAGTAACAGTTATATAAAGGAAAACTATATCAGTCAATTTACATTTGTTTACATCAAAGTTACAATCAATAACACATAAAATGGACAGTTTTAATTAACTTGTCCTAAATAAAAAACAATACTAATATACTCAGCGGAATACACTCCATACGTTCCTACCATCCAGCTCGCCTCCTAAGCTGCAGAACGTCCTTATCTGAAAATCTGTAATACTCGGTCTGACCCGAGCATTACAACAAAGTAACACTGGGGTCAGGCTAGAAACCAGCGTGAGTAAACCCATATAATATGAAATACCATGCTAACATAAGTGAATATCAGGGTAACTCGTACCCCTTTATGAGTTCTTATAGTCAAACATTTATCACACACAATAGTTCCAGGTTAAATGTGCATGTTACTCGATTCATTCCATTCCAACGTGTATAATTTCACATATCCAATTTATAAAGAATTTAGTTTAATAATCAAAGTGGTTTTGGGTATTTACTGATACCCGATCCCGGTCTCTTCGAATACAAAATCATCTTATCCCAAGTTATTCAAGTGAAAGCAATGCAATTTCAAAACAGCGTTTCACTTTTACACAGCAATTCATCATAGATAACAATATCATCATTGATCAACCCAAACGTATCATATTACAAAACATTTCATACCACTTAGTGTCATAATCACATACCAGGGATAACAATTAATCCAAGGCATTCAATATCATCAATCATCCATAAGCAAGGTTAATAAGTCATACCATTTCTAATTAATTTAAGTAGATTAAATTAATTACTTCAATCATCTTTAAATCGTGCTTACTTAGCATTAATTAATTACAAATCAATTAATTAATCATTCTTTAATTATCATCTTTAATTACATTAAGTAATTAGCCTTAATTAATAACACAAATAATTAATCTTCACTCATTCACATTAATCACATTTATCCTTAATTAATTACTCGATGATCAATTATCCTTTAATTAATCACACTCATTAATTAACTAATCCTTAATTAATTTCCTTAATTAATTCAATCTTTAATTAATTACACTAAGTAATTAATCCTTAATTACTTCATTAAGTAATTATAATTAAATAGATTACATTTAGTAATTACCCATTAATTACCCTACTTAATGAATGCCATTAAGAAATTATCCTTTAATTACTTTCATTATTATAAATCAATTTCATTAAGTGATTAATCTTAATTAATCATCTTTAAATTAATTACTTTAATTAATTAATCACATTAATAAATCAATCCTTTAAATTGATTACACAAATTACTTAATTAATTAATCTCTAATCACAAATTAATTAATCTTAATTAATTAATTAATTCTTAATTATCAATTAATTAATCTCAAATTAATTAACCATAACCTTTAATAATAAATTAGTTAATCCTTAAACATTAATTAATTTAACTAATTAATTTTCTTAATTACTTTGTTAAATTAATTAGATCAAAATCTTAATTAACTTTAAGATAAAACTTTATCTTTATTAATAACCTAATTATTATTAAAATAATATATACATTTTAAAACGTTCCACTTTTAATTTAAACCTTAAACCTGACAACCTACAAAAACATGCCCGAGACAAACATGAGAAAACCAAACAAAAATCCCGTGCTACTCATGAATATTCACGCCTATCAACTACCCCGAGACACTCACGAGAACAACTCGAGATCGCCCCCGCGTACCATCTTCTTTCCCTAAACTTCTGACATTAGGCTTCGCCGTGCACATGCATAAGCGATCCTACCAACTCTGATCCCTACTCTGACCATCGATACGTCGACGACCACTCCCTCAGTCCACACGAACATCCAGATCAAAGAAAATATCAAGGAAACAAAATCTAACATGGTCGAATCCACAGGGACGAAACTGGACACCTAGACCTCCTCGCATCTCCACCACCAATCGCTAGAAACCTCGTCATCCTGACCAGATCTTTTCCGTAGAATAAAGCTTCCATTACAACCACCCTTACGAAGTCCGATGCTTTGTCGACATCAAACTCACCTCAAACCGAAGTCAACCAAAACAGGACCCTGAACCCTAACTTGCCATTTTCCGACCACCCTGGTGATCTAGAACCCCTTCGAGCAATTTTTCCTAGTTCGCCAACCTCCTCGCCACCTTCAGTATAGATTCCGACCTTTCGAACTCTCTGATCATCGGAAAAGCCTTAAAAACGCAATTCTCGATCAACTACGAATATCTCCCTCGAAACCCAACTAGAAATCGTGACTTAACCTTTAGAAATCTTAGTTTCCAATGACGATTCAGATAATAAACATAAATCAGAGAATCCAGAGGTTTGAGTTTATCATCTTTTACATATTCCACTGCATTTTCATAATTTCCAGAAATACACAAACTAATTTTACTTAAATGTGTTTTTAAAACTTAGATCTTACAATTTTAAGTAGCTTCTGTTTGAACAACAAATTCTAAAAGGTATTAGAGGATGATGTCATGATTTTTGAAAAGTTTGAAATTTAGGAAATAAAACAAGAACACAATTTCTTGTTTTCAGACATGCACTCATATATCACTTATATATACAGAGGTCACTTGTAAATATACATTGCAAAGCATAAACTCATACAATATATTTCAAGAAATTTCACATGCAACAGATTCTAAAAGATGTAGTACGTTTACTCACCTTTTCAGATTTGCATAGAGGAAACTCTTTTTTTTTTTGAAACTAACCTGGAACTGCTTTTGATTATTGGAACTACTAATTGTTTTTGATCTGAAGCTGGCTTTTGATCTAAGAACTTGAACTAGCTGTTGACTTTGAATTTTTATTTTCTCTTGAATTTGTTTGAAGATCTAAACAGTTTGATTTATTTGAAGATGGAATCTTGCTTTTTGATGCGGCACGACCTACGGAAGCACAAGGCTTAGGTCGTTCACGAGTTAACAGGTCGTATGGGAAGGAGCAACGAGTTAACAGGTCGCATGGGAAGGAGCAACGAGTTAACACAGCTTTGGTTTTAGGTCGTTCAGAAATTTTAGGTCGGCAACAACTTAAGAAAGAAGATTTAGGTCGGCAATGACCTATTGAAGATGTTTTAGGTCGGCTACGACCTAGTGGGATTTCGCAACTTAATGAAGAATGAGTCAACTTGATAAGTCATTCGGAGTTAGGTCGTTACAAGGATGGACGTTCAGATAGCAACCAAGTGATAGGTCGTTGTAACGACCTACGACCTAGTTAGGTCGTATGAAGAGGATTGGAAAGAATTCTGGTTACAGCTTCTTTAGGTCGCTATGCTTAAGTCGCTGGGATGTTCTTAAGTCGTAAGTCGTTAGGTCGTATACGACCTAGGTGTTGTATATATATGTATGTGTTGTAATTGTGGTAACATGTGTTGTGATAAGTCGTAGGTTGGCATGTAGATAAGTCGGCCGACGGTGTACACTGTTGTAAGGGGGTTGAGTCATGAGTCGTGAGTCGTGAGACGTGAGTCGGGAGTCATGAGTCGTGAGTCGTGATGAGTCGTAAGTCGTGTACGACTTAAGGCACCGGTTGTGGAATGCTATAAATAGGGAGTGTGTTGTATATTTGAGGGGGTTGATTGTTGAATAAAAAACTTTGTTTGATTGCTGTGTGCTTTCATCTAAATTGGTAGTTGAGTGTGATCTCCTATCTCCACTTTCGGTTATTCGAGTGCGCTCGAATCAACGATCGTTGAAGCCAATTCATGGTATCAAGTGCGCTTGATCAACGTTTGAAGAATTGTAGATCTTCTTTCATGGTATCGTGCGCGATCAACGTGTCGAAGATAGCTAGAATTCGGTATCTTTGTGATCAACGAATTTGGGCATTTCAGTATCTTCAATCCACCGATTGCTACTTTCACAGATTCACTTGTTTTTCGTATATCCGCTACATCAGTTTGGTATCAGAGCAAGACTTAGCCAATCATAGCTAAGTCGAGACTTGGAGCCGATTTTTGAAGTTGAAATTTGAAGTTGTTGTTCATCGTGTTCATCTTGAAGTTGCAACAAGAGGGGAACTTTTGATCCATTACATTTTGGATCAAAGTGTGGAAGTTGTTTGAATTTGATTTGTGTTGAAGTGTTGAGGCCGAGCCAAGTTGAGTTGGAGCCATGCTTGTTGGACTTGTGTTGAAGATTTTTGAAGTATTTTTTGAAGTGTTGTGAAGTTCAATCATGCCGCCAAGGAGAGCTAATCGTCATCAAAATGTGGAAGCGTTGTATAGAAGGGAAGAGGCCGAGCAAATGGAACACCGTATTAATGAGAAATTTGATGAAGGCATTGGAAAGTTAGAGAAGTTAATGAATGATTTGAATCAAAATCAAAGGTGGAGATCACCAATCTCGAACCATAGAGGAAACCGAGTTTCGCTATCGGTTACGGAAGCGAGAAGGGTATCACCGCAATCTTTTAGAGAGAGAAGAGAAACATCAATTTCATCGAGGAGAGATCACCATGACTATGGACATGAAGAGAGGAGAACTCCACGAGAGTATGAAAATGAGCCATATAGAGATGAAGAGAGACATAGTAGAAGAGACATGCGTGATCGAAGGGATGTTGATGGTCGAGATCGATATAGACGTACATTTGATTTCGATGAAGAGGGTGATAGAGCTAGCATTCATTATCGAGATCGAGACCAAGTTTGAAATTCATATCGAGATGTAGATGATGATCGTCGATGGGAATCGGGTATGAAGATGGAAATTCCAGAGTTCAAGGGAGGAATGGTTGCAGACGAATTCCTTGATTGGTTGTCTAATGTTGAAGAGATCTTTGATTTCAAAGAGGTCCTGGAGAATCGTCGAGTGAAGTTGGTTGCTATTAGGTTGAGGGGAAGAGCTACGGCATGGTGGCAGCAAACCAAACTTACACGAGAACGGATGGGGAAGTCGAAGATTGAATCATGGGAGAAGATGAAGAAGTTAATGAAAGCTACATTTCTACCTTACAATTATCAATCACTTATGTATTAGAGGTTGCAGAATCTGAGGCAAGGGACGAAGACTGTTAATGATTATGCTGACGAATTTTATCAACTGATTGCTCGAAATGACATTATGGAGACAGAGGAACAGTTGACTGCTAGATTTGTTGGAGGGTTGCGAATACAGATCCAGGATATGGTGAATATGTTTGATCCAAGATCTATAGCAGAAGCACATCAGAAAGCGTTGGCTTGGGACAAGCAGGGAAGGCGTGGAGGTGGTGTGTTTACTAATTCCAACAATCAAGTGAAGGGTGTTAGTGGAAGCTCTAATGTTCCTAAATCTATCGGTAAACCAGTTGTGAATGAAGTTGCGAATACGAAGGTCAACAACAGTTTCAAGTGTTACAATTGCCAGGAAGTGGGTCACAAGAGTAATGAATGTCCGAAGCCGAAGAAACGAACTATGATTGCTGAAGTTGAAGGTGAGGATGTTGATGAAGGTTATTCTAGTCCAGCTGAGGAGGATGAACAGGATATTGCGTCAGGAGATGAAGGATGTAATCTAATGATGAGGAGGTCTTGTTTAATACCGAAGCAAGAAGAAGAAGCTAGTTGGTTGAGGAGTAACATCTTTCAGTCAACATGTACTATTTTGGGGAAGGTTTGTAAGTTTGTGATTGATGCAGGAAGTTGTGACAATATTCTTTCTACTGAAGCCGTATGAAAGTTGAAGCTGAAAACGGAGAAGCATCCAAATCCTTACAAGTTAGCGTGGTTGAGAAAAGGAGGAGAGGTGAAGGTGGACAGACGAGTTCGAGTTCCATTCTCCATTGGAAAGAAGTATAAAGACGAGATTTGGTGTGATGTTGTGGAGATGGATGTTTGTCACTTACTTTTGGGAAGACCATGGCAGTATGATCGAGCAGTGCAACATGACGGTCGGACCAATAGTTACAGCTTTATGTTCGAGGGTGTTAAGATCATTTTGGTTTCAAAGAAGAGACAACAAGAAGAAAGCAAGTCAGAAGAGATTGAGGAGCTAAAAACTTTGTTGACTTTGAAGGAATTCATCGAAGAAGTAGAGGAGAGTCCAGAGGTGTTTTTGTTGATTGGACATGAAACCACTGAATCTGTAGAAGTTCCAGAGGAAGTAAAGCCGGTATTGGAAGAATTCAGAGATGTATTTCCTGAGGAGTTACCAACGGAGTTACCACCGTTGAGGGATATTCAGCATCAGATTGATCTTGCCCCAGGGGCAGTGCTACCACACAGGCCACATTACAGGATGAGCCCTAAGGAGCATGAGGAACTGAGAAGGAAAGTGGAGGAGTTGTTAGAACATGGGCGTGTTCAAGAGAGCTTGAGTGCTTGTGCAGTGCCAGCCTTATTGGTGCCAAAGAAGGATGGTTCGTGGAGAATGTGTACGGATAGTCGGGCTCTAAACAAGAACATTGTGAGATACAGATTTCCTATGCCAAGATTTGATTGATTTGATTGACCAGTTGAGTGGAGCTGTTGTGTTCTCAAAGATTGACTTGAAAAGTGGATACCATCAGATTCGTATTAGACCGGGTGATGAGTGGAAGACTGCTTTCAAAACCAGGGAAGGTCTATACGAATGGTTGGTTATGCCGTTTGGTTTATCGAATGCACCGAGTACTTTTATGAGAGTGATGAACCAGATTTTCAGGCCATCCATTGGGAAATTTGTGGTAGTTTACTTCGATGATATTTTGATCTACAGTGGGAGTATTGAAAAACATGTCCAGCATTTGCGTGAAGTACTGTTGATTCTACGACAGGAGAAATTCTATGCAGCAGCAAAGAAGTGCGTGTTTATGACGGACAGTGTTTTATTTCTGGGATATGTTCTATCGAAGGAAGGAATTCAAATGGATGAAAGTAAAGTAGAAGCTGTCAGGAGTTGGCCATAGGCAAAGACAATTACTGAAGTGAGGAGTTTTCATGGATTGGTATCTTTCTATCGAAGGTTCATTCCACATTTTAGCAGTGTAATGGCACCAGTAACCGATTGCATGAAAGGAAAGAAGTTTGAGTGGTCAGAGGAAGCAGGGGTTGCTTTTGAGAAAATCAAGACACTATTGACGACAACACCAATTCTAGTTTTACCAGATTTTCAGTTGTTGTTTGAATTACATACTGATGCATCTAAAGTTGGGATTGGTGGAGTATTGAGTCAGAGTGGAAGACCAGTTGCTTATTTTAGTGAGAAGTTGTCTGGAGCTAAGTTGAGATATAGCACTTATGATATTGAGTTTTACGCAATTGTTCAAGCTGTGAAGCACTGGAGACATTATCTGTTTCAGAAGGAGTTTGTTCTATATACGGATCACGAAGCGTTGAAGCACTTACAAGGGCAGGATAAGATTTCAGCAAGGCATGCATCTTGGATTTCTTACCTGCAGCAATTTACGTTTGTTGTGAAACATAAATCAGGAATTACGAATCGTGTAGCAGATGCATTGAGCAGAAGGAGTCACTTGTTGATTACAATGAAGGCTGAGGTGACAGGGTTTGAATTGTTGCCAGAACTGATTGAAGAAGATCCTTACTTTATGAAGTTTGTTGAGGAAGTCAAGGATGGAAGTACTGATGAATTTGTATTGGTAGATGGATTCTTATTCAAAGGGAATCAATTATGTGTACCAGATTGCAGCTTGAGAATGAAAATTGTGAAAGAGTTGCACGAAGAAGGACATGTGGGGAGAGATCGAACATTGCAGTTGATTTCTCAGTCTTATTATTGGCCGTCAATGGGAAGGGAAGTTGAAAGGTTTGTGCGTAGATGTCATGTTTGTCAGGTTTCGAAAGGGACAGCTGCAAATGCGGGATTGTATATACCATTACCTGTTCCTACAAAACCATGGGTAGACATCAGCATGGATTTCGTGTTGGGATTGCCGAGAACTCAAAGGGGGAATGACTGTATATATGTTGTGGTGGATCATTTCTCGAAGATGGTACATTTTATTGCTTGTAAGAAGACGACGGATGCTGTTCATGTTGCTCAGTTATTTTTCAAGGAGATCTATCGACTTCATGGATTGCTAGAATCTATTGTGTCAGATAGGGATACTCGCTTTTTGAGTCACTTTTGGTTAAGTTTGTGGAAGATGGTTGGAACGAAGCTGAATTTTAGTAGCGCTTACCATCCACAAACTGATGAGCAGACAGAGGTTGTGAACAGATCATTGGGAAATTTACTACGGTGTCTTGTGAAAGATAATCTGAAAAGTTGGGATGTGAAGTTATGTCAAGCAGAGTTTGCTTATAATCATGCGGTGAATCGTAGTACAGGTTTCAGTCCATTTCAGATTGTATATTCAAATTTACCAAAGGGACCGTTGGACCTATCGATAGTGCCACAACCGAAGGGGACGGTTAAACGAGCTATAGATTTTGTTGATGGGTTAACTGAATGTCATAAAATCATTCAGGAACGATTGGTGAAGGCAAATGAGAAGTATAAGCGGACTGCAGATTTGAAGCGACGAAGTGTTGAATTTAACGAAGGTGATTTGGTTTACGCAGTATTGACAAAATATCGTTTTCCGGTTGGAACGTACAATAAATTGAAGGCGCGGAAAATTGGTCCAGTTGAAATTCTAAAGAAAATCAATGAGAATGCGTATCAGTTGAAGTTACCAGAAGATGTTCATACTTCTGATGTTTTCAACGTCAAATATTTAATTCCGTACCATGGAGCTGAACTTGTTGTGGAAGAAGATGGTGAAAATTCGAGGTCGAATTTCTGTCAACCAGGGGAGGATGATGCGGCACGACCTACGGAAGCACAAGGCTTAGGTCGTTCACGAGTTAACAGGTCGCATGGGAAGGAGCAACGAGTTAATAGGTCGCATGGGAAGGAGCAACGAGTTAACACAGCTTCGTTTTTAGGTCGTTCAGAAATTTTTGGTCGGCAACGACTTAAGAAAGAAGATTTAGGTCGGCAACGACCTATTGAAGATGTTTTAGGTCGGCTACGATCTAGTGGGATTTCGCGACTTAATGAAGAACGAGTCAACTTGATAAGTCGTTCGGAGTTAGGTCGTTACAAGGAAGGACGTTCAGATAGCTACCAAGTGATAGGTCGTTGTAACGACCTATGACCTAGTTAGGTCGTATGAAGAGGATTGGGAAGAATTCTGGTTACAGCTTCTTTAGGTCGATGTGCTTAAGTCGTTGGGATGTTCTTAAGTCGTAAGTCGCTAGGTCGTATACGACCTAGGTGTTGTATATATATGTATGTGTTGTAATTGTGGTAACATGTGTTGTGATAAGTCGTAGGTCGGCATGTAGATAAGTCGGCCAACGGTGTACTGTGTTGTAAGGGGGTTGAGTCGTGATTCGTGAGTCGTGAGACGTGAGTCGTGAGTCATGAGTCGTGAGTCGTGATGAGTCGTAAGTCGTGTACGACTTAAGGCACCGGTTGTGGAATGCTATAAATAGGGAGTGTGTTGTACATTTGAGGGGGTTGATTGTTGGATAAAAAACTTTGTTTGATTGCTGTGTGCTTTCATATAAATTGGTAGTTGACTATGATCTCCTATCTCCACTTTCGGTTATTCGAGTGCGCTCGAATCAACGATCATTGAAGCCAATTCACGGTATCAAGTGCGCTTGATCAACGTTTGAAGAATTGTAGATCTTCTTTCACGGTATCGTGCGCGATCAACGTGTCGAAGATAGCTAGAATTCGGTATCTTTGTGATCAACGAATTTGGGCATTTCAGTATCTTCAATCCACCGATTGCTACTTTCACCGATTCACTTGTTTTTCGTATATCCGCTGCGTCACTTTTTAATAAAAAACTGAAATGAATTTTGCAGATTGAATTTTGTTTCTAGTTTGAACATTTGTTTCCAGGCTATTGTTTTCTTAACTATGAAATTAAGATAGAAAATGGTTTCAGAAGAAAGAGTATATGTATATTTAGCCTTGTCTCAAAGATTTTTTTATAGAAATAAATAAAGTAAAATAGATTGTGACACTTGTAAATTAGTCTACACTTGTAATTAGCATGTGTTCTTAAGTTTACATTTGTTATTACGTATATAAATATATTACATTTGTAATTTCATGTATAAATATATGTTTTTATGTATATTTTATAATAATTCCAATTTGTTTTATTTTAGAAATGTATTAAGTGTTTTAATATTCAAACTTCTCTTATATTTATCTATTTATAATTTTAAAAGTAGATAATATGAAATCCCAATTACATACTTGTAAAAAGTTATACAAATATACTAATTACATATATACTTTATTATATTTCTAAATGTTTTCCATAAAACTTTTATATTAAATTTCTATTTAGTAACTACCTCCCTTCATTTATATAAATATGATCTTTAAAAGAAAATAACAAACTATATACTAATAAAATCATATACATATATATTTTATATCCAATTTGTTTAAGATGTTTACTCTTTGAATTTCTAATTCAAATTCAATTTAAAATCAACTCATATATATCCACACACTTAACAAACCCATATTTAATTTGTTTGAAAATAAAGAAAATTTTCCTATTTAAAATCTATATATATATATATATATATATATAAACCGTCATTATTATTTGTTTTAAAAGAATAATTTTAAATTATAAGTAATTATATTAGGAGATTATCAAATAAATATTTATCCAGATATAAATATTTATTATCAGATTTATTTGTTTAATCTATAAATCAGTATTTCTAATAATTATCCAAGTTAATTATCAATTAACAGATACTCCAAAATTTGGTATATTACATTCCTTCCCCCTTTGAATCTTTTCGTCCTCGAAAAGGAACGAAGCCATAATTGTTAAAAATACTTAATATCAATTAAATTTTCTTTTTGAACATTTTTAGAACACTTTAAAATATGTATAATATTGCCAAAATAGTTTTATAAAAATATCATTTTATAACTCGATGTTTCAACAAGTCTATCCTCGTTCTTATAGAAATTCGGCCATACGTTGATCAGGCGTAGGACTGAAAATCTATAAGTACTTAGTACACCCATTTTCAACACCCAATGAAAATACTTGGAAAATATTTTGTTGAAAATATAGAAAACCTTTTTCTTTGAAAATAGAGGAAACATCTTTGTTGAGAATGCTCTGGAAATCATCACTCCCATCCATGGTCGCAGTTAACCCGATGGTTACGTTGCCATCCCGACAAAATCCATAGATAACTGTAGGCACTCCGCACCCCTCGATTACGCGATGAAACCCGCTACGGATCGCAGCTACAACCGGGGTCACGTTGCTATCATAGCAAAAACCCATAACTATAGGCATCGACGCCCTCGAATTTCGCTGCCAAATAAATTAAACTTCTCCATTCCACTCGACCATAGATCGTAGTCTACCAATGTTACGTTACCTTCTCGGCAAAATCAAGCTTTGATCGTTGACACTCACCTCATACGATTTCCTCTACGGTCCATAGTAGATCGCAGCGACATCGAGTTACACTAACGTCATGGCATAACCCAAATGCCTCTATAGGCATAGCGCCCTCGACTTTCGCTACACAATAATCGTTAGGAACTTCAGTTTGTCCGGACTTCCTCACAGGATCCACTTTAGAACCACCCCTTAGGGTTAAGGTAGTACCAACCTATGGTACTCCTGAGAAGTTCATTTCAAGGGAGCACTTATTTCTCCAGATCCATTTTCAAAACACTTTATACTATACACATATAGTATCTTCCAAATCATACACTTAGTATGAATCTCATATAAATCTACTTTCTCAAAATCGATTATCCCAAAATCAATAATTCTCAAACTAGGCTTTCCAAATTTCCAAAATTGATTTTTCTCCTAAAATTAAAGCCTTTCCAAAATCCATAGGTTCCCAAAACCTTTTTCCCAAAATCATTCTCATAAGATCCTTTGTATATATATATACATACATATATATATATATATATATAAAACCTTGAAAAATCTTTGGATCATTTCATACTTGTATAAAGTCCCTTTCTATACAATAAATACTTTCGAAAACCTTTTCTTTTGGCTATAGATTCAATAAGGGGAGTTTTATCATATATATAACAAAGATACGTAAATTTGTTTATTCCAAATCAAATATTCAAATTTGATTTCTCATTACTTTTCTTCATAAAGTGAACCTTTAATCATAGAAATATCCAATTTCCATTTTACTTCATCATATATTTCACAAAATATACTTTTCATTTCAAAAACATTTACAGTTCTTATCCATAAATTTTCAATATCAATTTCATTCAAACCCGTACGATGTACACAAATCATCCGTACGCTATATCAATCTGATTGCTCACTCGATTGCACAATTTCACTTCCGAACTAGTATCGTCCACCCGACTTCCTAGTGCGAACTCAGATCTGGTTTCTTGATCAGTAACCGTCATTCTCCTTGCATAGCCAAAACTATGATAGAGAATATCTAGAACCAATCAAAAATCCATATCCAGATTTGCCGTTGAAAATCCAGTGAAAAATCCCAACTCGGATCGATATGTTATCTCGAAATTTTATGCTCGAATCTGGAACAAATCATTATGCGAATAGAACAATATATGTCACCCTACGTATTTATCTCTATTGATTATTAGCCAAATCAAACTCTTTTCTATTCACATTCACTTTTAATTTCTATCCACTTATTCATAATTGTTTCAATTCCATTTGGATTATCACTTTAATCCTTATCTCGATTGGTAATTGATCATAAACAGTTTGCACTCTGACCAGCTTAAATTTAGAAAATAGTTTAAATTTTTTTAAAATAGATAAGCAGTTGAAAAATAATTATTTGTTTGTAAAATAGCTGTAAAATAGTTAAGTAGTTATAAAATAGTTATGAAATAGTTAGATAATTGCAAAATAGTTTTTAAAATAGTGATTAGTTATAAGTAATTGAAAAATAGTAATTAATTTATAAAGCAGTTGCAAAATAGTTAAATAGTTCCAAAAATAATTGTAAATAAGTATAAAATAGTTTGGCTTTGAAAGATAGATTGTATAGTAAGTAGCTTAGAAAAAAATAGGTTTATATTAAAACAACTTATTTTGAGAGTAGACCAGAGCCAAACTGTATAACTTCCCAATTTCCATTTCTAATCAATTGCTAATTTCCAGTTAACTTTCAATTTCAGTTCAAATTAAATTAACTTCCATTCCCATCCTAAATTCAAATCAACTTCCATTTGAATTTGAACTCATTCATCTTCAATTTCATTTCGAATTAATCCAATTCAAATTTTCCATTTGAGTTTAAAACTTATCCATCTTCAATCATAATTCCAATTAATTCAAATAAATTTCAAATTGAACCAATTTCAATTCCAGTTTGAATTAATCCCAATTCCAATCTCCACTTTTAAATCATCTTGAATTATATAAATTCGAGTTAAGTTTCAATGTTGATTTAATCCCTTAAATCAAATTAACCTTTTATTTTTAAAGTCTTTAAACACTTAATTCTGAGTTCAAATTTCAAAATTCTAATTTAAATTAACTTTGCTTCTCCATAAACCTATTTCTAGGTTCAAATAATAATTCAAATCCTTTTTAAACAATTTAATCTTTGAAATTCAATTTATTACCAAAATTCAATTTTGAAACCAATCCTTAACAATTTACATTTATAAGTTACCCTTTAAACATTTAAATCTTAAATTCAAAGTGATTTCATTTTCCATTTATATCTGCAATGGATATATATTATTCCAACCCATTTCTCAATTCTTTTCAAATATTCCATTTCGCAATTTCATAGATTATTAATAACAATAGGATGATATCAGGGTATAAATAAACATCCAATTATCCAAACACCAATTAACGGTATCCATTTTCAATTTCCAAAACTCAAACCCAATTTAAGATCGCTCATAACTCCCATTTTAAATCAACATTTAACTTCCCTAGTTAAATTTCAATTTCATCATGAAATTTCAAATTCAAGTTGCTTATTCCAAACTTATTTAACTTCCTCTTAAGTTAAATTCAATTAAGTCCTGTTAACCTTACTCAAATTTGAATTCCCACTTCAAATTTCAAAGTTTTTAAACACCTTATCAATATTCTTTCCCACTTATAAGTTCAAAACTTATATCACTTTGGGTTATCACACTTAAGGGAAAATCAAAACTCAATATTTTTGAGTTTATTTCAAATCACCTTTAATATAATGTATATCCCTCATTTATACATATTTATTTCCTGTACACAGCAAGTTATCCTTAAATTTTAAACCACCTTTGGTTTTTAATTCAAAACAAATTCCTTTAAATTTTCAAACAACTCTTGTTTGTAATAGGACCATTTCATTCAAATACATTTAATTAATATTATTTGTTATTTCTTTATCACTGAAATAATTTTCAAATTTCTGGACCTAGATTTAAAACTTCACAATTTAGATCATCTTCAGTTCCAGTTTATAAGTCATACTTACCTAAATGTTTTACTTCCCTAAAAAATTTCATCTTACTTACTCATTAACACACATATCATTATTAAATACAACAATAATTTATGATAATAACCAAGATTATCATATTTGGATACCCATTTCACTATTATCTTATTCTGAAATCACTTCTACAAATTCAGGATTTTTGTTTCAGTTTGGATTCATTTCAAACTTATCTTTATTCAGTTTTTAATTTAGTTGTATTATTACCACCTAATTATTTTATTTAATTCCAATTTTGATATATATATATATATATATCACTTAATTCTTTATTCAATTTCAATATCCAACAACCAATTATTGCTTTATATATAAAATATAAGCTTTTATGAAAATCATTCATTAAAACCATTTTTAAAACCTTTATAACAAGTACGCTCTTATATATATATATACACACTCAACTCATTTTAGGATACCATTGACCCTATCCTCAATGGGTAGACCCACCAGAGCCAAGGTTCTCGCTTAACCTTCAGTTCTGATACTAAATGTAACGACCCGAAATTTTCGATCCCGAAAATTCCAAATAGTTAAGAAAAGAAGAAATAAGGTAGAAGAAGAAATAGAAGATAAGTCACATAATCTCACATTCGTAGCAAATCAGAATATGATATCAAATAAAATAACAGTTATACAAAGGAAAACTGTATTAGTCGATTTACATTTATTTATATCAGAGTTACAATCAATAACACATAAACCGGATAGTTAGAATTAAATTGTCCCAAATAAAAAACAACAGTAATATACTTGCGGAATACACTCCATACGTTCCTGCCATCCATCTTGCCTCATAAGCTCCAAAACATCCTTACTAGGAAATCTGTAATACTCGGTCTGGCTCGAGCATTACAACAAAGTAACACCCGGGTCAGACTGGAAACCAACGTGATTAAACCCATATAATATGAAATACCAAGCTAACATAAGTGAATATCAGGGTAACTCATAACCGTTTATGAGTTCTTATAGTCAAACATTTATCACACATAACAGTTTTAGGTTAAATTTCCATGTTACTCGATTCATTCCATTCCAGCCTGTATAATTTCACATATCCAATTAATAATGAATTTAGTTTACTAATCGAAGTGGTTTCGAGTATTTACTGATACCAGATCCCGGTCTCTTCGAATATAAAATCGTCTTACCCCAAGTTATTCAAGTGAAGACAATGCAATTTTAAATACAGGGTGTCACTTTTACACAACAATTCATCATAGATAACCATATCATCATTGATCAACCCAAACATATCATATTACAAAACATTTCATATCACTTAGTATCACAATCACATACCATGGAAAACAATTAATCCAAGGCATTCAATATTATTCAATCGTCTAGAAGCAAGGTTAATTAGTCATACCATTTATAATTAATTTAAATAGATTAAATTAATTACTTCAGTCATCTTTAAATCTTGCTTACTCTACATTAATTAATTACAAATCAATTAATTAATCATCCTTTAACTATCATCTTTAATTACATTAAGTAATTAGCCGGAATTAATAACACAAATTAATTATTCTTCACTTATTCACATTAATCACATTTATCCTTAATTAATTACTCAAACTAATTATCCTATAATCACTTACATTGATCAGTTATCGTTTAATTAATCATACTCATTAATTAACTAATCCTCAATTAATTTCCTTAATTAATTCAATCTTTTAATTAATTACACTAAGTAATTAATCTTTAATTACACTAAGTAATTAATCTTTAATTACTTCATTAAGTAATTATCATTAAATGAATTACATTCAGTAATTATCCAATAATTACCCTCCTTAATGAATGCCATTAAGCAATTATCCTTTAATTACTTTCATTATTATAAATCTATTTCATTAAGTGATTAATCTTAATTAATCATCTTTAAATTAATTACTTTAATTAATTAATCACATTAATAAATCAATCCTTTAAATTGATTACAAAAATTACTTAATTAATTAATCTCTAACCATAAATTAATTATTTTAATTAATTAAAATTAATTATCAATTAATTAATCTCAAATTAATTAATCATAACCTTTAATTATAAATTAATTAATCCTCAAACATTAATTAATTTAACTAACTAATTTTCTTAATTACTTCATTAAATTAATTAGTCATTAATTATCAAAATATTAATTAACTTTAAGATAAAACTTTATCTTTATTAATGACCTAATTATTATTAACATAATTTAAATACATTTTAAATCATTCCACTTTTAATTTAAACCTTGAACCTGATAACCTATAAAAACATGCCCGAGACAAACACGAGCAAACCAAACAAAAATCTAGAGCTACTCACGAGTATTCGTGCCTATCAACTACCCCGAGAAACTCGCGAAAACAACTCGAGATCGCCCCCGCGTACCATCTTCTTTCCCCAAACTTCTGATGTTAGGCTTTGCCGTGCACAAGCGATCCTACCAACTCCGATCCCACCAACTCCGATCCCTATCTGACCATCAATACGTCGTCGACCACTCCCTTGGTCCACACGAACATCCAGATCAAAGAAAATATCACGGAAACAAAATCGAACATGCTCGAATCCACAGCGACGAAACTGGACACCTAGACCTCCTCGCATCCCCACCACCAGTCACCATAAACCTCATCATCCTGACCAGATCTTTGCCATAGTCTGAAGCTTCCATTCCAACCACCCCAACGAAGTCCGATGCTTTGTCGACATCAAACTCACCTCATACCCGAAGTCAACCAAAATAGGACCCTGAACCCTAACTTGCCATTTTCTGACCACCTTGGTGATCTAGAACCCCTCGAGCAATTTATCCTATTTCACCAACCTCCTTGCCCCTTCAGTAGTGATTCCGACCTCTCGAATCCTCTGATCACTGAAAAAGCCTTAAAAATATTCCTGATCAACTACGAATATCTCCTTCGAAACCCAACTAGAAATCGTGATTTAACATTTAAAAATCTTGGTTTCCAATGGCGATTCAGATAATAAACATAAATCAGAGATTCCAGAGGTTAGAGTTTATCATGTTTTACATATTCTACTGCATTTTCTTAATTTCCATAAATACATAAACTAATTTTACTTAAATATGTTTTTAGAACTTAGATCTTACAATTTTAAGTAGCTTTTATTTGAACAACAAATTCTAAAAGGCCTTAGAGCATGGGGTCATGATTTTGAAAAGTTTTAACCTGGAAAATAAAACAAGAACAGAGCAAATTTCTTGTTTTCAGACATGCACTCATATATCACTTATATATACAGAGGTCACATGTAAATATACATTTCAAAGCATAAACTCATACCATATATTTCAAGAAATTTCACATGCAACATATTCAAACAGATGTAGTTTGTTTACTCGCCTTTTTAGATTTGCACAGAGGAAACTCTTTTTTTTGAAACTAACCTGGAATTGTTTTTGATTATTGGAACCGCTGATTGATTTTGATCTGAAGCTGGCTTTTGATCTGAGAACTTGAACTAGCTGTTGACTTTGAATTTTTATTTGCTCTTGAATTTGTTTGAAGATCTGAACAGTTTGATTTATTTGAAGATGGAATCTTGCTTTTTAATAAAAAACTAAAATGAATTTTGAAGATTAAATTTTGTTTTAGGTTTGAACATTTATTTCCAGGCTATTGTTTTCTTAACTATGAAATTAAGATAGAAAAAGGTTTGAAAAGAAAGAGTATATGTATATTTAGCCTTGTCTCAAAGATTTTTTTAGAAATAAATAAAGTAAAATAGATTATGACACTTGAAAAATTAGTCTGCACTTGTAATTAGCATGTGTTCTTAAGTTTACATTTGTTATTATGTATATAAATATCTTACATTTGTAATTTCATGTATAAATATATGTTTTTATATATATATATATATATTATAATAATTCCAATTGGTTTTATTTTAGAAATGTCTTAAGTGTTTTAATATTTAAACTTCTGTTTTATTTATCTATTTATAATTTTAAAAGTAGATGATATGAAATCCCAATTACACACTTATAAATAGTTATACAAATATACTAATTATATTTTTAAATGTTTTCCATAAAACTTTTATATTAAATTTCTATTTCGTAACTACCTTCCTTAATTTATATAAATATGATCTTTAAAAGAAAATAACAAACTATATACTATTAAAATCATATACATATATATTTTATATCCAATTTGTTTAATATGTTTATTCTTTGAATTTCCAATTCAAATTCAATTTAAAACCAACTCATATATATACACACGCACACACTTAACATACCCATATTTAATTTGTTTGAAATAAAGAAAATTTTCCTATTTAAAATCTACTTATATCTATATATAAAACATCATTATTATTTGTTTTAAAAGAATAATTTGTCAATTTTAAGTAATTATATTAAGAGATTATCAAATAAACATTTATCCAGATAAAAATATTTATTATCAGATTTATTTGTTTAATCTATAAATCAGTATTTCTAATAATTAACCCAGTTAATTATCAATTAACAGATACTCCAAAATTTGGGTAATCACATACATATACATATACATATACGTATACATATACATATATAATTATTAACAAATTAATTTATCACTTATTTGGGTCATTTATTTTATGCGATATTTAACAAATAACTATACTTATATGTAACTCATACAAATCCAAATATCGAATATTCAAATAAAATGATAACACTATGATATTGTAACGGCCGAAATTTTCAACCCTCGAAAATCGACACTAATACATCCTCGTGCCGCAAATCCAAGTGTCGAAAAGCCCTATTGTTATGGGAAAAAGAAAATAAAGATAGAACATAATCTCACACGAATGGAATAACATATATTATTTTAATATAAAATCTTAACAGTGGAAAACTTTTAATACAATATCATAGTCTAACCTTGATTCAGCCTGGACAGTTGTAAATCACTGTCCTTACAAATGCTGAAACCAAACAAAAAAATGCAACAGATGCAGCGGATAATAGAATACGTCCATGCATAGACAAGATCTCCAGATCTCCTTTAGAAACTCCAAGCGTCTTTAAGTTAACCTAAAACTACTTGGATCTGATCCGAGTATTAAAAATACCAGATCAGGCTAGATAAATCAATGTGGGATACTCGAAATTTTAAATGCTGATGTAAATCAAAACCATTTAAAAGAAGGGTATCTCACAAGACCATTCCCACACATAAATCCTTATGGGTTTTTATCTTATGATAACCAAATAATTTATACTGAAAAACACTTTGATATAATTAATAATGACATTCTTTTGAAAACACTTTTCAAGTGATATATCAAAATAAAGTATCAATATGCGGACTAAGTCTATGGTAATATATCGAGATTAGGTCAACGGAATACATCCGACGGAATATATGATACCAAAGGGGAGCTGAAATGTTTGCAAAGCATTACAGCAATTTTGGGAATATAATCAAAACCGTAAAGCTCGTATTGGAATTGGATTTCCAACATGATAGGGAGCTAGTGGCTTTTTCTTTTGATCAAAGCATAGTAAACATAGTTCCCACGGTGCCTTAATTGCTTTTCTCAAGCAAGTCACTTGGAACTGCACTTGCTACACTACCAATATCCGGTAGCCTTATAAAATTTTGCAAGTTAGCTAGTATATTCGAATAAATGGGCCATAAATGCCTTGAGGGATGCCTTCCACCAATGGGTCCCCTACTGGACACCACCATATACATCAACCAACAGCCCAAAATATATGTCCCGCAGACCATATAATTACCCATATCATCTTCGAGATATGAGGCTCGTAAGGCTACGCTCAATTTTGACAAAGTCACGCTTTGTTATTCATAAAGCCACGCTTTATTCTTCCAAAAAGAACATTCCACTTAGAATGCCACATTGTCATTCCTTAATCACACAACTGCTTTCTACCAAAGTATAACTCCTGAGCTCATACGTCATAGGAAAGGGTGTTAAGCTAAGAGAAGTTGTCTTCTTCGCCACCAAGCAGATAATACGGTAATAGAGATCAACTAATATGATCAGAAATGCATTGTCAGACATTCGTCCATACAAGTTCGTTCTGGGACTGAATGAAACCGAAGGCACTCCACCCACTACCATTAGTAGTGAGTAGTCCTTGCAATCTGAAGATTTCAAAACATGATAGGACTACTGCTATAATAAATGTCTCTATATTGGGAGCGACCCAGAGAGTGTCAACAAGCAGTCTTTTCGCTATGAAGATCTTCGGTCTTCAATAATCATCATCTTTAACATGTCTTCACTTTCGAATGAATATATTGGTTCGAAGTGATTTTCGGATAGGAGTTACCCAAATCTGACCTTAGTTCCTACGAAACAATCATCGATTAAAAAGATGTTAAGTTTATATGCGACTGTGAACCATCATTCAAATTAATTCACATTTTTATTCATTCATAAATATCTCTTAGAGATATATTCATTTAATTATTCCTTTATCTTCTTAACAGTATATAGAACCATTAAGCCTCATTTATCAAGTCATTTAGTAAACTTAAACCTTTTTAACCGTGGAATAATTTCGAATCAATTCATCTTTTACTTAAAAAAATATTTCCAAATCATTTACTAAATCTCAATCAAAGATTTCCTATTTCCAAACATAACTTTTAAATAAGTTAAAAATGATATTACTTAAGACATAGTTTACTGCAAACCCAAAAACAATTAGTTCAAGTATAAAAATTAAAATAATTCCAAATCATTCATTTAAATCTTTACAAACATTTCTTAATTCAAAACTCAAAACTTTGATTGAGTTAAAACCATGTTATCTAGGATGTTAATCCAAAACCAGTAAATATTAAGTGAGCAGAATCTACAGAAATCATCTAATTCTACTCAATATCAACTCTCGTATTCAACCGGTACTAAGGGTGAAATCACCTTTTAAATTCCACGAATAGTATGGGTTCTCTCTTCAGGCTTTAATACAGAGTACAAGAAAAATATCTCCATAAAATCCAAGTTATGTATATTTGAAAATTTATATCCTTTATACTTTGGAAAATTTTGACCCAAGTAAATCAAATTTAATATCCCCTCCATCGGGCCAGTCCGGATAGCTAGGGAGAGCGAAAAACTGGTTTTCCAAACTCAAGTCTGGACACTATCTCATTGACACCCACAAGACGATCAAGTTATTTGATCGACTCTAAATCATTAGACCTTTAATCAATCCATAAATACTATATAATTACCTTTAAAAATACTTTACTAATCATTTGAAAACATTTATAAAAGATTTGGAAAAGAACAGTTGCGTTTAAAACCATATTTCAAAAGTTATAGAAAAGCGCTGTGGAAAAGTGCTATGGAATGTGATTTTTAAGCTATATTGATCGAAATGACTTTCTATCACTTGGAAATTTGTTTTTATTACTCAAATCACTTTTAAAACATTTTAAATTATTGATAAGATTTATTCTGTATTTTTAAACATTTTAAAATAGGTATCTAAAACATTGCGACTTTGACCACAGAACTGCGAAAACACGATTTTCTTGAAAATTTTATTTGCTCATATTTCAAAATCTATTAAATGAAATCTCAATCATTTTCTTTTATTTGAAAAATATAGTCATAAGATTCAGAAAATTATTATTGCAAAGAAATCCGACTCCGATTCCATCCTATAGAAGGATTTAACTTTTACGGCGCAAAATTGCAAACAACCATTACACGACACGCCTATTTTTTGACTCCAAACCCAATATTTGTCAAAACTTCCCCAAATTTAATTTTAATATTTATAAATCATTTTCAAAAATTTAACCAACATTTTCCATATTAAATCTCTTTTCCACTTTTAAATCATTTCATAGTATTATATTATTATAATATTCATTTTCCACCTTTTCATATTTTCAAAACTAATAAGAAGCTCAATAAAATCCATATACACATCACATGAATTCATTTCTATTTCATTTTATTATGATTTCTCATAATTTAACATAACCATGTTATCAACCATATCAATGTCCATATAATCAACCATATAATCATTGAGGTTATCAATCATTCACACAAATCATTAAGAGATTTAATGACCATATTGTCATATTTAAAAAATTTATAGATATTATTTATTGTTTAATAAACAATAAGTATTCACTTATGGCTCCACTCCACCAATCTTTTCTATAGCTTCCTGAATCGATTCCGGCAGCATTTCCTCCTCTTTTCCTTATTCCGAAGCTTCAAGATCACTTTCCTTCTTCATGTATTACTCGGCCTAGCTTCGTTGGAGGTGGATTAACTCGACCAAAGGAGGAATAGGCGGTGGCCGTGGGTTATGTTGAGGAAGAGGAGTGTTTTGAAGTGATTTATTGATGGATTTGATATGTATATACACTAGTATTATTTTAATTTCTTCTTAAATTTTCTAAGTTGGAAGCCATTAAAAGCTGTGATAAAGTAGAGGAAGAAGATGAAGAAATGAACAAATGAAGAAGTGAAATGGTGCATGTATTTATAGCCAAAATTTAGCAAAATATCCTACATCACTTCATTCATCACATCACTTTCTTATTTATATGTGTGTGTGTAATGCCTAGTCACAACACTTTCTTTTATATATATATATAATTATGTCTAGTCACGTTACTTTCTTTTATTTATACATAATTATTATGTCTAGTCACATCATATTCTTTTATATATATATAATAATTATGTCCGGTCACATCACTTTCTTTTATATATATATAATTCTTTTGTCTAGTCATTATATATATAATTATTATGTCTAGTTACATCACTTTCTTTTATATATATAATTACTAATTAAATAAGATGTGACAAGAGATAATTGTAGTAAATGATTACAAATCTAAGATGTGACAGTACTTAATACATATTTATATAAAATGTTATTTATTTTTAAAACTATGTCTTGTCACATCACTTACTAATCCAAATTAATATAAGATAATTTGTTTCTAAGAGTATTGTTATCTAGTTCATTAACACTTATATATATGAATATATAGTGTACAAAGACGAACAACGTTCTTGACAACTTTTTGGTGTCGAAAGGTCAAAATTTCAAAAAATGTTTTACCGGTCACATTTTCTATTTTTCTATGAAATATTTAATTTGGTAAACAAATTTTGAAAACAATTTCACCATCATTATTAATTAATTAAATGAGTTTATTTTCATTATAAAACTTATCTATTGAATTTTAAAATTAATTAAATATTCACAAAACAAATTTGTGAAATTCCAGGTCGTTACATTCTTCCCCCTTAAAAGAATTTCAGCCTTGAAATTACACCAAAACAGAACCTAAAGGTACTTGCCTAAAATACTAATTTTCAAATTTACACTCTTATGATATATACAGATCATCCATGCGCAATATCTGATTTGATCTACTATTCCAGTCCACAACTTTACTTCCGAACTAGTATTAATCTCCCAGTCCTCTAGTGCAGAGTATGATCGGGCTTTACAATTAGAACTTTCATTTTTCCTTACAAAACTCTCAACTATGATAGAAAAAATAAGTATCCCAATCACAAACCCTCATCAAGGTGTTCATCGTTAAGTATCGAATGATATATCCTTTTTCGGATTGATGTAAACACCTTAAAGTTCCATTCTCGAATCTTAGATCAAAATTGTATGACGAAATGATTTACTTACAACTTATTTTAAATTTTCAAATCTTCATAAATATTTTATTTTTTCCATTTAAATACCATTTTACCCTTTCTTCAAAATATTTACTCCCACAAATATTTCTATCTCTTTTCCCAAAAGAAATCGATTATCCTTTATTTGGAATAATACCATTATAATTCTTATTTCAAAATTCCTTTGAAATTTTTTCGTTAATAAATTTAGTCCCAAACTTATTTTATATTGCATAACTTTCTCTTTTATACTTTTTCAGAACATTAGGAAAGGAATTCTCAAATCTAACTTTCTCAGACATCATTTTATTTTTGGTAGTTACCCTTTATTTTATAAAATATGTTCTTAAATAATTTCTTAATTTGAACACTCTTTATAAAGACACTTCTTTATATTATATATAAAAGAAATACTTTATATATAATCACTCTAAATATTTATTCCAAATATTTTTCTTAAAGGAAAACATTTCATCCCAAAGGAGTCATTTTAATTTAGAAGATAATTTACCTTTTATTTTACAAAGTTACAATCAACTCCTTTCATATAATATATTCCTTTTGTAAACCATTCTTGATATTAACCTATCAAATAATAATTCAAAATTATCCTGTTAACTTATGGAAAATTATATAGATCGAGTAACTCCAAAATAATACAAGGAACTGGGTACTACCAATATTATCTTATATCCCCTTAACAAGAAGGGTAATACTTAAGTGAAGTGTTTACCATCCGAACATATCTCTTGTCTATTTTTATTTATTTTCAAGCCACTCAAACTATTTATCCTTCGAGACTTTCTTACTTTTTAAATTTCTTACTTGAAATTTCTTTTCAAAAATAAGTTAGAGATTATTTTGTTTACAAAATACGTTTTACAAATCTCTTCATAAAATCATCTTATATTGACTTACTCCTTTTTGAATTTTTATAACTTGTCCAAAATACCTAAAATTTAGTTTCCCAAAATTTATATAACATGTCTTTTATATCCATATTTTTACAAACCTAATTTTATAACATACAATTTTTATACCACATTTTTATTTATTATTCATTAAACTTAACCCAATGTTATTATCAAATAACTTATAGTCAAATCGTGAAACTTAATTCCCAAGATGTTCATTCAACCAACAAATGGTAATAACTAAATCGTGAAACTTCCACTCATTTCGTATCGATCAACCAACAGATCGATACGAAACCAACAACAAGCATCGATATGAAAGGAGCCACACTAGATCGACACGAAGAAGGCATAGTTAACAAAAGAAGCAATCCACTAGCATGAAAAGTGGATCTCTACGTGAACGCCGCTCCACATCATCGATGCATAGCCTATCGATATGAAGGAGTATCAATACGAATAGGGATCGATACACAGCCACCAGCCTACTAAAAAAACCAACCTTGGATCAATCATAACTCAAAATCTATAAGTCTAAATGCTATGAAATTTCACGGCAGCTTGCTTACCACCTCAAGAATGTCTCTGATCGATCGCAGCCCAAATGGACACAATCTTGATTGATACGAAGATGATGGGGATCGATCCCAAATGACCCCAGATCGATCTGGTGGGCCTACCCACGTGTGAGAAGGAGTATTCCGAGTTTAGAGGCAGATATTTCAAACCTACACCTATAAATGGCATCCCTACGCCTATAAAAAAATGACTTTTTGACTCTGCTATGCTGTTACTCTGCCGCAACTCTATGTAACTCAAGTCTTAAAATGTTGTACTGTTGTAATCGGTTGTCAATCGTCAATAAACACTAAAACATTCAAAGTGGATGTAGGCTACAATGCCGAGCCACTATAATATACTGTCTTTTTCTATTTCTGCATGTTTCTATTGCTATGATTGTTAGATTAGCCTCTTTATTCATTTAATTTCTTCAATTTAATCTCTTCAATCACATCTGAAGTGTATTGTGCCCAATTTTGGTACAAACAATTGCACCGCCGCCTTTTAATAAAACTGCGCCAATGTCGTACGTGGGGGACAAAGTATTTGTCACTACAACCTAGTCGATGTCACTACACCCTACATAAACTATGCAGCAACCACCTGAGTTGAGCTGGGATAATTAAAGAAAAGAAGCACAAGGCATTGCCGAAAGCCAATCATAGACTCCATATGCCAAATTCAAAGTTCCCATCTAAAGCCAAATTCAATGTAACCACCTAAAGCTAAATTCAAAACTCCCACCTAAGCCAATGCTCTCCACTATATCCACGTCAACAATCCATGCACAATCAAACAAGCTTGGGGAGGAGGATAGTGAGGTTGTACCATTAGCAATCCATATGAAATTATTCTTTACTATAACAAGGGACGTAATGTAGCAGAAAAAAGAGGACCGAACATCATTTTCTCTAAATTTAGGCTAAAAATTGTACTCTCTATTATTAGAATCCAAGAAATGTTCTAAGAAAGACAGAAAGAAGTAAAGAGTTTACCCATGGACATAGCATTCATTAATATCTAAACCATGTATCTTTGTGTCCTTTAATTTTTTCATCATTTAATTTTCCTTTTTCTTTTGTTCTGCACTAGATTATGTATGAAGTCGATTAGATTAATAGATAAATTTAAGTTGATATTTTAATAAATAGTGAAAGTGCACCTATATAATTATGTAAGATCAAGTGACCGAATTACTCCTTTAAAGGAAATTTTAATACTACTTAAATTTGCTAATTCTTAATTACGGAAGCACTTAGCACCATTGTTACTTCGATCGAAGTTAGTGTTATGGAAACCAAAAATCTCATCAATATTTTGGTGCTAGAAGGAGGGCAACTCCCAACAAATTACTTTTTCCATAAGACTTCCTTATGTCTAAAAACCATATCTCTTCTCAAAAATATTGCAACTTACAAATTCCTCAACCCATCCTCAGTAGAAAATGATCACTTTGCTGTAGAGACCAGTAACAAGCACCATGCCTCCTCATCCAAATCGATGCGCCCACCACAAAATACCGATTCTAATCCTATACTTGAAGCCATCAAGACATTTGCAAACCAGATCAATGGAAAAATGACTTAAATTCAAAACTTGATGGCCCTATATCCACTACGCATGCTAACTAGGTCCACTGATCTCGTAGCTTATTGCCAATGTTCACCAACTATGCAAACTGCACAAGATGCAAATAAACATGGAAATCTCATTAGTTAGAGGGTGAAGTTGGTATTATGGACTTAAGGACAAAATAAAAAAAAGCAAAAGATCAATCTTAACAAAAATACCAGGGTAGAAAACATCAATCCACTACTGCTGACAAAATGCAACGACCAACCTACGTAGAGTAGTGATGAATCCACCTGTGCTTGCATTGGTGGCTCATAACGGATAATTGATAAAGATGAGGAGATTGAGTTAAAAGCCTGCATAAAGCAACTAGAGTAGTCATGTCAATAAAACAACTAAGAGGAAAAAGGTAGGAGAACTCTTCACCATTTAGTGAAGCAATAATCGAGGCAGACCTACCTGACAGCTTCAGGCCTCTTACGATTCAAAAATACGACGGATCATCTAACCTAGATGTTTATCTCTACATATTTGGATATTATATGGACGTACTAAAAGTAAGAAGATTAACATGATGTAAGTAGTTCCTAGTATATCTAGATGGTGCAACTTTCAAATGGTTTAGAAGGCATATGCCTAGAGAAATTCATTTATGGGCACAACTTTCAGCCAACTTCTGCAGTAAGTTCAACTCAACGAGGGAAGTCTCACCAGATCCTAACATATTTTCCTATGTTAAATAAAGGATGAAAAAGCCTACTAAGTTTCATCTAACATTCCAAATCGAAAGCCATGAGGATTAGGGTAACGAGTGAAGAGGCCTTGCTTGTAAGAGCGTATGCTGAGATTAAAAAAAATTCAACTAGGACAAGAATAGGAGGAAACCATGTAGAAGCAATAAAGCTATGATGACTGTCCTACAACATCGGCACCAATAATACCTAAATAGTGCACTGCAATGTTGCTTGGACGATGTTGGACATTAGTCAAGTTTGTAAAGTAAATCAATCACAACTAAAACCTTCCATTATCTCACAGCGTATCGAATAAAATATAATAATAAACATGTCAAATATAAAACAAGCCAGACAGCAACAACTAGATGAACTATGAAATCGCATCAAATAATAACCATAAATAAAATGTCTCTAGATAATAAAGGCATTAGCAAGCTCCATAATGATGTGTAGCAGAATAACGATTCATAATAAGTAAATGTAGTAATGCAAGGGTATGATCTTCTGCCTACATTTATTTAGCCCCCCATGCTCACTAGACTTGATATCCCTAATCCACTCATTTAAAAGTACCCAAAATAATAGAAAGAATAGCATAAAATCCTGAGTCAAACTATAGTCTAGTGCGACCGGTAGAAAATTTCAAATACTATAAAGTCAATATACTAGGACAAATAGTATGGAAAATCATACCAGAGATGCCCTTGCATCTACAAAGTTAGCACATACACAAGATATACGCTATTCTACATCATTGTCATCATGAAGGTACTATACAACAAAGTACTAAGGGGTGTCCAAGTATCTACATCAATAACATACGTATCATGTAACATCCTTAAGGTGATGAGAAATGAAGAAAGATCCAACAAACATCCTCACATTCACTCAGTTCGTTGCATATCTGGTAATCTTCCTAAGCCATCATGCTTGTGGACTTGATCATCCATCATGATAGTCGACATTTCGGTCTCACGGTACTCAAATCCATGTCACTCAGTAGACCAAGAACTAGATAACCATCATGTTAGTCCGAGGAAACAGACCTCTCATCTATAAAAAAGGAGCCATCACACTCCAGGAGCAATCATGAAACTAAGTGCAAACCCTTCTTTATGGGTACTCTACAAACCCTTGAGTATTAACAATTTCTTTGCACACATCATCCATAGCAGAGCTCATCGTGGAACTGTCCATACAACTCTCATCTGAAGTCATCGCGGTTAGGAACTATTCTCAACAGCCATCATTAGTCATAAAATGTCATCATTTGTCCCATAACCTTCCTCTAACAGTTCATTCAATCTAACTCATAGTAACCAACTCTATATCTTAAAGTATAGATATACATCGTCAAAATCATCACTTTCCATAAGGGAATCATCATTATCGAATCACAGATCATCATCATCGATAATCAGCACCGAACCTTATGTTTCAGTACCGACCCTACCCTTAGTCCGAAGTAGAAGCACTTAGGGCTCGAAGTAGGTGTAAACGTGAAGGCTTAAAGCATTTGTCCCTATGATTCGAAGAAAGTACATGGAAACTCGAAGTCACCTCATTAATCTCCATCACTAATCCGTCGCCACCAAACTATGAAGCCTAATTCATCACCACCGACCTAACCCATCGTCAATCCTACACTTCAATGCCACGAGATCACTCTTTACCACGTGAAACTCACCTTCATCGAACCCTCACGATCACTGATTGGTACCCTATGGATCGATGCCTATCCATGATCATTAATCCATCCATTAGCCAAATTCCTCCTTCTTTGCTCCACTGATCCATACCTACCACGAACCAAATAATCCCATGGATCAGCATCGATCCATAGGCACTATCGATCCTAAACTTGTGAATTTCCCTCATCTTCTGTAATAAATCGGATTTTCGACCCTCAAAAATCGAAACTAATATGTCCACTCTATTATATGCCAAACATTCAAGTGCAGGAATATAGATTTGTTAGGGTGAAAGAAGAAGGTAGAAGATAGAAGAAAACTAAACAACATAGAATCCTACAATGCAGCGAAAAATATATAATACAACGATGATTTTTACAAAAAGGAAACATCTTTATTCATATATACAACAACAGAGTACACTAGACATATCCTGAATTTGTACAGTTATAGAAACTCATCCTTACATTAGCAACATATTGAGTCTATAATATAGCAGAAGAAAATATACGTGAATACGTCTTGACTATCCAGCTCCTCTCCAACTCTAAAGTATCCGGCTAAACCTAGGCAAACATGCACAGTCTAACCCGAACATCATAGGGAATAATGCCCAGGTCAGACTGGTAAAATAGCGTGAGTAAAACTCGATAACAAGTAATAATCAAACTGGTTTCTACATTTGAAAACTTTTCAAACAAAAGGTATCACGTAAGACCACATCGCACATAAAAGTGGATGGATTTTACCTTATAAAAACCAAAACATTTTATATCAAAATCTAGTGATATTATCATAGTGTCTAGGTTTAAAGTAAATAGATAAAATAGCTTAAATGCTTGCATCTCACATTCCAACATACTAGGCTCTACAATAAAAAACGTAAGGCACGTCTTGGAGATTGGATCCAAACAATGGCAGGGCAAGGGACTACCTTCTGATAATAAACCTCTAGAAAATGCACCGATGCTAACACAGAGCCGGCTGCCCCTTTAACATGGTAGACTGGATTATCTCACCCCCGACACCGAGGCCTTATATTACCATGGTGTTTGTGCGCAAACCAACTCTGAAAGGGACATCTAGAATGAGGTGACCACTCCTAATGGTAGCTAACCAAATAGCTCTATTGCATGCCCCGTTTTTGCCATTTCTTCCCATTGTGAGGCTTGAGGCTACCTTTACCTTTTTGAATGGCAAACCATGTTGGAATGCTAACACTTCCCTCTAGATGTTAATTTAATATGAACATTCATCCATACAAGTTCATTCTGGGTTCGAACGAAACTGAAGGCACTAACTCTACTACATCCATATTGGAATCACCCTCGGGATTAGTAGCAGTATCACTTACACTTCGAAGAGTACCATCTTCAATCATCATCAAAATGCCTTCCACCTGAAGGTACATGTTGGTTCAGAGTGGTTTGGATATAGATCCGATCCCAGTCTCTCCTATCAACAACCGATATTTTCCAGTTGACTCGTTCTCAGTTCTTTTGGGAGTAAGTATTCGAATCCTTGTTAAAAACTCGAAGATTACATTCATACTTCCAATGTCAAATTAGGCCAAATTTGATAGTTCGTTATTTAACTATCAAATAATATCAACAAAATCTAGAGATTTAATTATTCAAAGCAATCTCTAAGCCTCAAAACCATTTCCATTTATATATCTCCTTTCCCAAAAATTTATCAACATTCATATACTTATCTCCTTTACATAAGTATATTCACAAAACATTTATAATATTTTCCATTTCCAAATCTCTAAAAAGGATTTAACTACATTATTTAAATTGGAGAAAATGATAACTCTAAGCATTATTCCTTCGGTGTAAAGTGTGGAACGGATGTTCCATATCACGATTTTTTTAAAAGGTCAGCCTTGAGAAACCCAAACCTCAAATTCCTGTTGTAATTATCTTCAGTAAATCCTTTTATAAATTTCTCTTACCCATGAAATCCTTTTTTTCTTTAACTCAAACCCGTTTACAAAACATTTATCAATCTTTATACTCATTTATGAAACTCTTTATGATTATTCAAACCTGGTTATATAACTTCTTTATAAACTATCAAACCTTGTATAAATCTTGCCTTTATAGGCATCCAAACCCATTTATAAAATCCTTTTATAAACATTCAAAGCTATTTCTAAAACTCCTTTTATGAATAACCTAAATTATCGTAAACTTCTCAGACAATTTTCAGATTATTTCTTAAATATCTTATTCAAAATACAATAAACTTGAAGACCACTTTAGAAGAAAATGAAACATTAACTTTCCAAAACCAAATAGAGGCTTAATGACTACAATGGATCGTTAAATTTGGGTTTAACTTATCTAAGTTATATCATAGATACTGCCAAACATCATATATGTAAGAGATTCACACATAACATACAATCAATCATAGGTAGATTTCCAAGTTACAAATATAGATACATCCATTATAGGTGAAAAATGTACATATAGAAGTATATCTATATGGTTAAGTTATCATGACCCGCTTATTGAAATTAACTTCCTTGTGTCTATCACGTTACTGATATTCGGCATTTGTGCTAAACACTTACTTCCTACAAAACGTGCCAAAATTTTATAATCACTACCTTAATTCATTTGGCTACTTAATAGTCCAGACGAGAGATCATTTGTTTTGGAATCAACTTGCTTTGAAAAGAATATTGATTTAAAACAAATCAGTTTGATTCAAAAATCACCCTTGAAAAAGATTTCAATAGGTAAATCATTTTAAACTCTAATTAAATCTTAATTAATCTTAATTAAATCAAGATTAAATCCTAATTAACCCTTATTTATACATAGTGAACATAATTAAGTCCTAATTAACTCTTTAATGAATCTCAGTTATAGTTAAGTTAAATCGTTATTAGTTAAGCCTTGATTAATTAAATAATCACATAATTAATTGATAATTAATTAATCATTAATCTTAATTAAGTAATTATCGATGAATTAATTATTTTTTTAATCACGTTAAACCTTAGTTAAAACTAAATTAATCAAATAATAGTTATTAACTTAAATGTTAATTAACTACTAATTATTTCCTGATCACTTTAAGCGCTAATTACCTTTAATTAATTAATTAAATTATTAAATTTCTAAGTTTTTAAATATTACTAATTTAGCTTAAAAAATGTTTATAAAACAATCTCAAAAATAAAAAAAAATTTGAAATTATAGTTGAGAAAATCCGTCGAACCGCATCCATAGCAACTATTTCTGTAGGTGCAGTTCGCTCAAACTTAATTTCAAGCGAAACCACTTTGTCGAAAACATATTATTTCCTGGTTGAAACATACTTTAGTAATATTTCAACTTTTAAACCAAATATGTAAACTTTAATAACATCAAAACTTTAAACCTTGAAACAAGTTTTGATTCCAAGTCCGATCTCAAATCCATTGCGATTTCATACAAAGTTTCAGTTTTGTTTCAATGCATCATGACTATAGTCGAGTTCATCATTGCCATTACATTACACATCACATTCACAAAAAAATCATGTATATATACATATTCCAATATATATATACACACACACACACGTATATATATATACATGCTTTGCTAATTTTGCATTCGTATACCAAACGTCCAATCAAACATAACCAAAATCAACAATCCATATCATTATCAAATCATATGGTATTTAACAAACTTCCATCTTATAATATTATCATATCATGAAGCAATACTAGAATTAATAATTTTCAAAAAAAAAATCATCAAGTTTACTCACCATAAAGCTTTCCATATCTTGAATACTTTAAACTTGTAAAACTTGAAAAACCCAAAACTGTAACTCAAAAAAGGTCATCTTCCTTTCAAATTTTAACTATGTTACTCTTGGAATTTTGAAAAGTGGTCAACAAACAATTTTTAGAATTTTTTTCTTTATTGTTTTAAAATAGAATCACTCAAAATGGATCAGGTTGGTGAGAGACATTGTCAAATGAATGAGTCTTATTTTCAGCCTTGGAATTTCTGGGTCCGAAAATACTCTTTAAAGAATTGAACTTCTGACACAACTGTGTTCAGAATTTGAAGAAGTGGTCAACGTGAAAGTTGTTGCTAATGGAAATTTAGATGGTTTGATAAAATAAAAATCTATATTTGTAGTGTTATTGAGGAAGATAGGACTGAAGGAAGTCAGACAAAAATGGAGGAGAATTAGTGGTTTTTAAACAGGCTTATCAAAGGGTTTTTTATTTTTCTTTTCTATTAAAAAGAAGTGGAAGCCATGAAACTATGGAGAAAGCTTTAGAGAAGCAGGAATGGAGAAGTAAATGAAAATATGGTGAAGGTGGCGTGTATTTATAGAGGAAGAAAGTAGGGAAGATTACCGTTTTAAACTTAGATTAACTTTTTTAAAACATGTCATCATTTTGTAAAATCAAATCAATATCTCATCCCACTCATGCATCACACTATCTTCTCTAGTCATATCGTATATATAATTGTAGCAAATGATGTTTTCTTATGAAAATATATAAGATGTGACAAAATACACGCACATATATATAAGTATGATGTTTATTGTCTTTAAATTTATGAATTGCACGTCAACTTATTTCTTCCCTTACTTGTTACATCCACTTCCTTCTTTAGTCATGTCTAAGGATTAGTTATGGTTAATGATGATAAATATTATGATATGACAAGAGATTAAAATAACATATATATAAGTTATTATTTTTAAAACTATGAATTGTCACATCACTTCCTAAACATAATTAATGTAAGATAATATATTACTAAGTGTATTATTATATGGTTAATTATCTCTTATATATGTGTGTATAGTGCATAAAGACGAACAACATTCCCGATAACTTTCGGTGTCGAAAAGTCGAAAATCTGGAAAATGTTCTTCGGTCATATTTTTTGTTTTTCTATGAACTATCTATTTTGGTAAACAATTTTAAAAATGAACTTTCTAATATTAGTTATAAATTAAAGAGGTCTATTTCATTTTAAAAACCAATATTTGGATATTTAATATTAATTAAATATACATAAATCGAAGTGTTGAAAATCTTTATCGTTGCATCTTCCCATGCGATCCATTAATGCACACTAGTGAGTTGAAGCGTTCCCCTCCACAACTCAAAGTGGTAACAACCGACTTTTCAACCTTCAAATGTCGACATTAGACACGTCCATGATATTTATATGCCGAGCATCCAAGTGTGGGAAAGATGGATAATTATGGTAAATAAAAAATAAAGAATAGAACAAGAAAGGAAGAACACAACACCAGAATCTCACAGCAGAATGATAACATATAATGTCAACAGTACTATATAAAAGATTGCTTCAAATATAGAAATTTCAGAGGTACAAAACCAAAGTACTGTTACCAGGCTGGACAGTAATAACTACCGGTCCTCACAATGCTGATGTATACATACATAATACAGTGCAACAAAAATAGAAATAGATAGAAAATGGAAGCCTCCATCTCATCTCCTGAACTCTAAAGTGTCCAAAGTAAAACCTGCTTTACTTAGCCTACTCAAAAGTGTACATGAGAAATTTAGGGAAAACAAAAACCATGCGTCAGCCATGAGTCTGGTATGAGAAAACCCAAAATACATGCAACATGTAATAATAACTGTCAAGACTATATGGATTACCTTAACAGATTTTTCCTCAAAAGAAACCAACCATTCATTAAGCTAATATTGTGATATACTAGGTAATATCTAGGTTTTAGAATATAAATCATGTCAAATATCTGTGATGCTTACACTAATCACACTACAACAATATTTAGTGTACAATCAAAACTGCTAAGGTACATTCGTATATGGATTTCCTATTAAAGACATCCTCAGATAAACTGAGGCCAACCTTCTGATAAGGGTTAGAAACTAACTTTCAAGTGTCGTATATCTCTAGATAAAACGTACCATCAAGGTAATCACAACTAGCCTTCACATAAACTTGTAAAACCACATGGAACTAAGTATCATCAACTCTCGCTAGCAACATCGATAAGCATACTCTAGGTAATGGAGTTGATACACCCTGTAGCCGGTTAGAACCCCAGGCTGGGCTCTTATTAGTTTTCTATCATTTCCAATGTCGAGGTCATGTTTGACATCTCTCACATGAGTCATTTTCACTCGAACATAACACAAATCCCCAAATGGTTCCCATTATCTCAAATAGATCATAAATCTCTACATGGATTCAAGCATCTTGAACAGATCTTGAATCTCCATATAGATTCCTGCATAAATCCTCCGGTGAATACTAATGCTGACCTCCCCCTTGGAATTAACCTTAGGATAGACATTTCCACTCTATAGCATTCCATATCTCATGCGCTTCCAAAACATTAAATACGTATATCAGTTTTGAAGTGGTTTTTGATAAGTAAAATACTTACTGATCCTAGTCTCTTCAATACTAAATCAATATATTTTTTGTAAACTCAATTTCGGTTCTTTTAGAAGTAATCGAATTATAAAAAAGGAGTCCTCCCTAAGGGATCTCGTATATATATGCTCTTAAAGCTAGAGATGTTTCATACTAATGCTCCGTCCTAGGGGTTCTCAAAGGGAATGAAACTATAAAGCTTTTTAATACTTCTTAAGTTATAATTGGTCAAGTTCGATAGTCGACTGATCAACTATCTAGTCAAAAAAAATCGCTTATAGAAATCAGGGTTCATATAGTTAACTCATTTCTGACATTCCAACTTATACTATCCCTCAGTCAAGAATGAAGCCAAGTAAGCTAGATCATTAGCTGCATATCAAAGCCTTGCCAATACACTTCATTCTTGACCCTCATATATAGACAAGTCTACCTCATCGGGTTTTAGTGTCAAGCATAGTATTAATGACTTTCCATAAACGAGTAAGTAATCCACATGATTAACACTGTTAATAAAAAAATTATTAACCCCAAAATTGGGTAGAAAGTAAAGTTAATCAAAGAGAGGCTTTGTTGATGCAAGGCAAAGTTGTTAGGATGAAGCATGCTTGATGTCAAGTTCATAACAATTCTTTTTATAGTCATCAAAGTCATGTTGAATGTCATATACGATCTAAGTCAATATGCAAGTCGCAATTCAAGAGTCAATTAGTCAAATATGCTATGCAATTGTTTGATATTCAACTCCTTATGTGTACAATGTTTGAATGTTACAATCGAAAAAAAAAATCCCCAAACTGATTTAGGGTTTACAAAGTTTATAATGTAAGAAGAAATGTAAGAATCAATGATCCCTTCCACAAAGCCCCTAGGTCTGTATTTATAGGGGTAGACTAGCGACATGGCTTTGGATACTTGGCTCTAGCATGTTTGGTGCAGCATGCTTAGCTTCGGCAATCATCAATGTTGAATAGCATTAGGCTTCATCTCTATTCCTTTAGTGGATCTTTATTCCTTTAATGGAGATTCACGGTAATAATTGATTATGACATTGACTCCTTCTATCATGATGATCGACATCCTTCATGAGTGGGTGTTGATACAAGTTCGAGTTGATGCAAGTGTTAAGCAATACCAACAAAAGGCGGCACTGATAGTTTTGTGGATATTAACGAAGTCCACCATTAACATCGCTTGTATAGATGCCAGCATCCCCTAAATGTTGATGAAACGCACTGCATGAAGGACAAAGTGTAATGTTGACCATTGGCGACATTAATAATGGATGGTGCTGTTGTTGCTTAGCGGCATCATTTGGAAGCGTCATTGAGCATTAATGAGGAGTGGCATGAATGTTGAGAAAGAGTAACTCGCTTTAATATAACATCGGCACCAATGATTCTCAGCCTCAATATTCAGTGGCTGACGAAGTGCAACAATATACATAGCATTACTTGGTAGTTGATAAAGAAGAGTTACATTGACAACAAGCTTGTTTTGGTAACAATAGGTGAATAATGATGCCGATAGAATGCATCATCAATGAGATGTAGTATTGGTTACATCAACACATTCATTGATGGTGCTATCTAGCCTTTTGACTGGGCAATATTTGGATAAACTGGATGAGTCAAACTTGGAGTTATCAAGGCAGGAAGCCCAAAGTGACAGCCCATGTGTCCAAAAATTATACACAAACAGAGTCACATAGCCAATACAACAACTTAAGCCATGGCAACCAAAAAATCACCAAAGTTATAATTCGGTACAGACCCCTATCTATGGGTCTGTGCCGATCCCTATTTCCTCTACAAGTGGGTCCCATCTTCTGTCTACATTCCCTACTTAATGTTAGAAGCATGTCCCAAGTGTTGTTTTCTTGATCCAATGCAATTCTCTATGGATCTCCATGAACATTTGAGCAGTAGTTTTGTTCTTCCATAACTCCATCATTTGGACTTATAAACAAGCTATTATTGATGCAAAAAACTATGGAATCATGAAGCTAACCAAAAGCGAGCCAAGATAAAGAGTTAAAGGCAGCCATATTGGCCATCTTATGGGTCGGTACCGACCCCTGCCCTTAGAGCTGTATTGACCCATACAAACTAATGATGTGGCATCCTATCTTTATGGAGAACTAGTTTTTTTGCATGAAGAACTGTCTGGAGATATTTTATATAAGATTTTAACCCCCTATCTTTATAAATAGGAAGGTACGGCTCATTTTTCAAGATCTTTTGGGCTCTTGTTCTTCCTATTCTATGTTCTCATAACCAAGTATCGGAGTTGTACCAACTCATAAGAACTTCTGCCTCCAAGTCAGAATATAAGTAATAAAATTATAAAGTGGATATAGGCCTTGATTTGTCGAACCACTATAAGTTGTTGTGTGTTCTTTCTCACTCATTTTTCATTTAGTTCTTCACTTTTTATTCTCTACTTTAGCTTCTGGGTGTTTGTGCCATTTTTGGTTCAAACATTTTGGTGCATTCATTAAGAGTTGAACTCAGGGCTATTTGGATCCATCATCTACTATTGGATTTCTCAATTCCAAGATAGATCCAACTCTCCTACCATATTTTATACTATTCATATTTTTGTACTATAAGAGAAGCTTTTACAATGGCCTTATTAAGAAGGGACCGTTCTACTAATTCTAGAGCTATTACTGAAGCTAAGAACCAGAGTTCCTAACATGCAGATGAAGCTGCCTAACCTACTCAACCAGAGATCTAGAATCCAGCTAAAGTCGTAACCAAAATAAAGATGGATAGGATGATGAAGTAGTTGGAAGATAGATTCCAGGCTAGTCAGAATGAGACGAATCAAACGATGCAGTAGAGCTTGAGATTGCTGAATGAACTAACTCATAATAGCCATGGGAGGAGTAGAAGAAATTCTAAGTCAGAGTTAGAAAGTTCCTCATCATCCGAGCAGAGAAGGAGGGACATGAAGCAAAAGAGGACTCAAAACGCTATTGGACCATCGTACCAGGGAGAAGACTGACCCGGAGCATAAATTTAGGGATCGGTATTGACCCAAGGTTAGGGGTCGGTACTGACCTATCCAATGGTAGACTCAAAGCCCATCATCTGGTGGGCTGCATAGGTTTGTCTTCTAGATGCGCTATTGATGATTAGAATATAGAGAATTATGCTGCTACTGACGATGCAACTTATGGGAATCAAATAGGGGGATGCTAAATGAATGGACCTCCCAGAGTTTGGAGAACCTAGGTATCGAGAGCTAAGCCAAGAGTTTTTGCCAAGATGAACACTCGGGGTGGAGCTCGATTACCACCGTTCAGTAGAACCTGTTGACTCGGATTACTTGTATAATATGAACGGGAGTCTTATTAGCGAAAATTATTTCAGAAGCAACGATGAATGGGGTACCTATCCCATTCAAAATCCATTTATAGAGAATATTATACATGGGAGATACCCTCAGAGATTCGCAATGCCAGCTATGTCATTGTACGGAGGAAAGTCAGATCCTAAGTAGCACCTGAAGAGATATAAATGGCATATGGATTCCGCTTGAGCTTCCGATGACATGAAATGCCATTGTTTTCCAATTTTTCTAGAAGGAGTCGCCACAATGTGGTTCACTCTACTTCCATGATAGGTATTATCTCTCACCGAGTTGTCGAAGAAGATTGTAGAACAATTCCCCTTACACACTGCATGTCTAAAACATGTCATGTCTTTGCCATACCTCTTCCTAGCTGATGGAGAGTCGCTGAAGGATTTCTTGAATCAATTCCACTCAGTCATGATAGAAACTATAGATTCCAGGGATTACATAACACTAATGGCATTAATTAAGGGGATTCATCCCGATACAGAGTTTCGGGAATGGTTAGAAAGGAAGTGATTCCTAAGTAAGATAGTCATACCAAACTGAACAACTCGATAGAGAATATATATCTGGCTACTCAAAACACTAAGCAATATAGAAATCTAGCTCTGAAAGAGTCAACAAAAAAGGAGAGGAAGTTAGGAAGTTCTACAGATTCCAAGAAACTTACGATCACAATACCAATGAGTGTAGTCACTTGCGAGATATGAAAGAGGAGTTGATTTGCAAGAAAAGTTACAACAATATGTGAGAGCCCCACAGGATAGTGTGTAAGGAAACTCCAACGCCCCTTGGTCGTCTTCCCAACAGGGCCAAGTGAGCCTGGTGTTGATGCATTCAGTGGCCAGAAAAGTGGTTGGTGATTAGTATAATTATCGGTGGTCACACCCAGCCAATAAGAGTCTAGCTGATATGGACAGATATGTTGCTCTAATAAAACATAGGAGAGTGAAAGTTGCTTTACTTTTGATGATGGGACTTTGGCAAAATAATGCAGATCGATGACTGACGATATTGTATTCTAGAATAGAGATGCTAATAGAGTGGAAGCCCCAACGATTGACCCACTCATGATCATAGCCACGATTGATCCTAGAATTGTTCAAATGGTGTCGGTTGACTATGGGAGCATAGTCAATATCTTGCTTAAGAAAGCTAATGATCAGAAGATGTTGGAAGAGAAGGACTTGAAGCTTTATAAATCTTGAATATATGGGCTCAATGGGATGGCTGCTGAAGCCATAGGATATATTGAATTATCGATGGTTCTTGGTAAGGCGACCACAAGCGAGTGCGAGTCATGCCTTTTGTTGTGTTAGATATCTGCTCAACCTATAATGTATATCTGGGCCAAATGGCTTTGGCTGAGTTCAGAGCGTCTATAATACCTTGGTGTTTGACTATGAAGTTACCTATAGAGGATGGCATAGGGATTATCCAAGGAGATCAGGTAACTGGCCATAAATGTTATGTCACCAAGCTAAAGAAGGTGAGGTGAAGCATTTGAACAACCTAAGCCCCGACTTGGCCAGCCCATTCAGTTCCACGATGACAGAGACCGACATATAGAGATAGAAGGTTGAAGAGTAGCTCCCGCTGAGTTAGAGATTGTTGTTCCTGTCAGCCAGGATAATCCAAATCGGGCCCTGAAGGTCGAATCGCAGCTTAGCACAAGAGTGATGAAGGAGTTGATCGGTTTTCTCCAAGCAAACCTAGATGTGTTTTCCTAAACTCACTTAGATATATGTGGGATCTCATCGAAGATAGTGAGCGATGCATTAAAGATAAATCCTAAATACAATCTTGTGAAACAGAAACGCCAGAACCTGGGTCTATAGAGATCAGCTGCACTCGAGATGAATAAGATGAAGGACAATGGCTTCATCCACGATGTCTTATACCTAGATTCTCTTGGTGAGGAAAGCAAACGAGAAGTGGAGAACATCCATCAACAATTTTGATTTGAATAAGGCATCCCTGAAATATAGCTTCCTGCCCTTAAGGATTGATCAGTTGGTGGATTCGACAGCTGGATAAGTGCTACTTTCATTCATGGATGCGTACTTTGGATACAACCAAATCTCGATGCATGTCCCAGATTAGGAACACACCAACTTCATAGCCATGCCCTTTAGGTTAAAGAATGCAGGAGCAGCTTACCAGATGCTTATAAAACAGATGTTCAAAGATCAAACTGAACATTCAATGGAATTCTATGTGGATGACATGCTAGTGAAGTCGCGATGTTTGGAAAACCACGTTGATGATCTAACAGAGATGTTTGGCGTCCTCCAAAAATATATGATGAAGCTCAATCCCTTAAAATGCTCTTTTGGCATTGCGTTAGGGAAATTCTTGGGCTTTATTGTGAACTCCTATGGGATTAAAGCCCATCCTAAAATGATCAAGGCAATGAGAAATATCGAGGCTCCAAAGACAATCAAGGTAGTCCAAAGCTTGAATGGGAACGCTGCCTCCCTGAGTCGGTTCATCTCTTGAGTCATGGACAAATACATTCCTTTCTTCGACGTTATTATGAAGGGAAAAAGGTGTGTCAAGTGGAATTGCAAATGTAAAGATGCATTCCAATCTCTGGTGGATCACTTGGAGAGGCCCCTCATCCTCTTGAAGTCGTTGGATGACTAAGACCTGTTTACATACCTGCCAATGTCGGTGCCTGCTTTGAATGCCGCACTCATATGAGAGGAATCCCACATCCAACGACCGATCTATCATAGTAATAAGTGATTTACGGGAGCAACAAGAAATTACCCAAGGTTGGAGAAACTTGCATACTACCCGTTGATCGTTTCGAGCTCCGTCCTAACTTTCAGGCTCATCCAATCAAAGTTCTTATCGACTAGCCTTTGTGACAAGTCGTGTCGCGACCTAAAATTCTAGAAGGTTGTTGAAATAAACTATTGAATTGAGCTATATGACATAACCTATCACCTTCGAAGAGCAATCCAGGGTCAAGCTTTGACGGATTTCATAGCTAAATTCACTACATGAGATGATCCTTCAAATAGAAGCGATAAGAGAGATACTGGGTGGAAGATCAGATGGTGCATCTAATAATGGTGTTCTGGTGCTGGAGTTGTACTTGTCAATCTCGAAGACCACCCGATCTATTATTCCTTGAAGCTCGACTTTCCGGCAAAAATATTGAAGATGAATATGAGGCCTTGATTGTATGAGTCAAGATTTCCAAAGAGCTCGAATTAAAGACTTAACACATTTTTGATAGCTCCCAACTAGTGGTTTGCTATGTTTGGAAAGTGTTTTAGTGAGACTAGCTCCTTATCTAAACCAGATCCTTAAGCTGCACAATCACAATGAATATTACACGATCTCTCATATTCTTAGAGTTCAAAATGAGAAGGCTGATTCACTGGCTAAGTTAGCTAGTTCTGGAGCTGTGCATCTCATGGGTCTGGTCCTGGTGGAAGTACTATTAACTTTGAACATCGCAAGATGGATGTCGATTGGATCTTGGAGGTTGAACCTGAAATGGAGTACTGGATGACTCCAATAAGTGATTATTTACAGAGAGGAATCTTTCTAGAGAGAAGGAATGAACAATGAAAGCTCCTTCGGTAAGCTTTGAGATATATCATGCAGGAAGAAGTACTTTACTGGAAGGGTTTCTCTATCACTGTGTCGCCCACGATAAGGCTAAGAAGGTTCTAAAAGAAGTTCATGAAGGGGCCTGTAGCGACCACATTAGAGAGCAAACCCTAGCAAAGAAGATCCAATGCTACAGATATTTCTAGCCAATTATCATCCAAGACTCCGCTGATTATACCCAAAATTGTGACAAGTGCCAAAGATTTTCTAGAACACCGAGATCCCCGACAATGGAGATTATTCAAATGGTCAATCCTTGGCCCTTTGTAGTTTGGGGAATTTATACCATCGATGTGTTTCCTATATCTAAAGGTGGCACAAGTGTGCAATCGTCGCAGTTGACTACTTCACTAAATAGGCTGAGGCAGAGCTATTGAACATGATCACCACAATGAAAGTAATCAACTTTGTTGGATGGAATATCATCCGTCATTTGCATTCCATACGAAATCGTTACCAATAACGAGACCTAATTCGACAATATTGAGTTCAAAGATTTTTTTCCGTCAGCATCGCATAGAGAATAGATTTGCTATAGTGGCACATCCCCAAGTGAATGGACCGGTTGAAGCTATAAACAAGATCATAAAATCCATTTTTAAGAAGCAATTGGAAAAGGCCAAGAAAAAATGGGTCGATGAACTTCCATTAATACTATGGGCTTGTCGGACAACCCACAAGTTAGCGACTGACCACTCTCTATTCGTCTTAACCTATGGATCAAAGGTTATGATTCTGGTTGAATCGAAAGTACCTTCTCATCGAGTGATTTGGTACAATCTATAGACTAAAGAGAAACTCCTCCTAGAATCTCTTGATATGATCAATGAGAAGTGTGATGCAACTGAGTTGAGGGCGGTTGCACACCAACACCAAGTCGCATGATATTACAAAACTAAGGTCAGGAATCATACCTTTGAAATTGGTGACCTGATTCTCAAACGATTCTTCCTTAGCCTTGGAAAATTGAGCCTGAATTGGGAAGGTCCATGCGCTATAGAACAAAAACTTGGAGATGGAACATTCAAGCTTGCGACAATTGATGGGATTTCACTTCCGAGGGCATGGAATGGCGATCACTTACGATGTTGTCTCACTTGAAATAAATTCATAAATAATTGGCTAAATCCATGTAATAAGATAGATTATGTCATTTCCCTTCTTTTATGGGATAAAATGGCTTTTTGAGTCCAAGACTTTGTCTTTCCATTACTTGAGATTTGTGACTTAACCGACTCAAATGAATCTGCAAGTGAATAATGCAGGCATGCAGGTATGTAGGTACCTAGAGTTAGGTGCCAACCAAACTTCTACAGTTCATGATTGGACCCTTGAACTTCTTCCCGGTATCTAGAGATCGATACCTGCTAGCTCTTGTCCTTGGACTGGGGGCATGAATATAAACTAAATGGACATGACCCGACCATCCTTCAGCTAACTCTTATCCTCGGATTAGGTGCATAAGTATAAAATCAAAGCGGAAGTGACATGATCGCCCGTACACTAACTCTCACCCTTAATGTAGGGGGCATGAGTATAAATCTAAATGTACATGATATGTCCGTTCACTCACTCAACTCTTTCCCTTGAATTGGGGGCATGGGTATAAACCAAAATGGAGATGATGAGACCATCCAATCCTTAATGTTTTGCCCGGAATAGGAAAAATGAAAGGTTCATTCCCGATAAGGTGGGATCTTACCCCTGTGAACTTCGAATCGATACCCGGAGTTAGGCGCGGTGGGAAATAAACATCTTGGTTGAAGAAGTGCGAACTACTTATTAAGTAGTTAATTTAGAACTAGCACCTAAAGTTCAGTGCAATCGAGCATCGCCATCATGGAAATGGATGCCTAGGCCACTATCCTAAATGGTAAAACCTCAACTAGCACCCAGAGTTTGGCACTTTAACAGTTATTTTACGTTTGCGAGAGCGATGAAAGGTCGGTAAATTACATAGCGGGCTAAGGATTTAGTTTGACGATAATCACTAAAGGAATGTATCACAAGTATATTGAATGGAAAGTGCATTTCCAAAACAGCTTAGGCATATTCACATATCAATTTGACGAAATAAAAAAGTCTTTGTTATTAACATTCAAAATGAAACTTGGAAAACAAAGTACAAGTTTATTTACACCTAAGTAAGAGAACAAGAGCAAAGGCCGAATCCACAAAACGCCGACCGAAAACAAGAAAAAGTAGGGAATTATAAAAAAGCCTAAGTTCCGCTATACAACCGAAAGGAAGAAATAAGACGACGATCGCTTCTCGGATTTCTTCTTTCTTTCTTCTTCTCCTTCTTCTCCGCAAAAAAAGGCACTCTGGATCCCTTCGGGTGCTTCCATACTTTCCCATACTTCCCTTGCCCTTACGTGGAGTGCTCTACGATGATCTACCTGACACACTTTAAGTGCACCTAAGTAGAGGAATAGAGACTGGAGTGCTTTGCAAAAATCCCATGGGTATGCTTTGAGCGCTACCAGGAAGAGGAATATGGACTGAAGCGAAGATAGTCTACCCTGGCAAAGCGATCGATAAAGGAGGAGGGACGATCTCAAACTTTCCAGCTTAATTTTTGTAGCGAGGAGGATTTGTTTATAAATTTTCACTAATTTGACATCTTTGGCAAGTCTAAGCTCTCGCTCAAGATCACTTATAGTGGGACCCTACAAGGGCTGGGAAAAACTAGCGATAATAACGTAACCATCGGTTTGTGAACCTAAAGTTCCACCGGTCCCCTCATCGAGTAAAGCATCAATCATTTATCCATCTAGGCCGAGAGTCTCTTCGACTAGGATGGTTGGATCACTGTCGAATTTGTAACGGTAGTTGAATCTATTGCAGGCACTTATAGTGACGATTGAGAGTCTTTATCGGGAAATGAGGAGATGTGGGGCTGACATGAAGCTTGAAAAATAAAGAGAGAGTGATTAGCTATGTTAATTGGTGACACATCAACTCTCTGAGTTACAGGAGAAATCAATGAGATGGATTCTTCGGTTTGAAGTTCTGTGCGGACCGGAGTGCCTTCGGAGTTCCCTATGAGAATGGAAGAAAGATTAGCAGGCATACGGATCTAGGGCCTCTTTGGATCGTAGCTAGGATCAGAGGATGAATCTGAAGTAGCTTGAGACCCAGGTGTTTGGCTGGTAGTGAGATCGTGTGGCGTCGATCTGGAGCATTTTCCTAATTTTTTCCATACATTGGCAGCTCATACCGAATCAGTAATAAACTCACCTTTCCTTAGAAGATTATGTTCTTTATATATCAATACCTCCTTCTCTAGTTTAGCAAGATCCATGCAACATCCCCCACTTAGAGGCCCAAAACTAACGGCTACGGATGCTGCAGTCATCCATAGTTATTAATCCTCAGTGAACAAATAGGTAATGTTAGACACATTGATATAAGAGAGATATGGAAAAAAAATTAAATCACAAAAAACTTTCTCATTCCATTTCAAATTCATTACATAGTCCTACAATCGTTAACCACGTTAAGAGAGAATATAATTATTACAACATCCGCCAAGACCGGCATATGAAGATACCCCCTTGGATGGTCAGAGTATATATAGGCAATTAAACAACTTTGCCTTTACAACACAAAAACAGTGGAATTAAAATAGAAAGAACTCTAAATAGCTATCATGCCTCCTACACATCTCCAGAAGCTTATTCATCAAACGAGGTGCCTGAAAACGTCAAACTCTCAAACTGCTCAAAATCAATTGAGCACCCAAGAGTTTAAGAAGAAAACATAAACTTTGAGTATGACATAAAACCTGGTATGAATAATAATCTACCATCTCAAACCATTGAGATATCTAGTGAGACCGCGCCGCTTAGAGAAACGGGTTTTCCCCTCATTAGTACCTTATCCAAAAATTTATAAAACCATATACTGTGCTACTGCATCCACAATGGTTAAAACATAACAATTCAAAATATTATGATGATATGCAAAAAATAAATCAATTCTGGATTCCTATCCCCATTCATTTTGACTAACTATCTCATTTAAAGTTTTTAGGATCACTATTAACCTATTAGTTTTTCATGTGATTACTAATAACCTATTTAATACTTATGGACTCCCTATCCAGTTTCATAGTTTTAATTAGAGCACTAAGAACCTATTGGCCCTTGCCAATAATTTTATTGTTTCATGGGTTCTCCCTGAACCTATTGGTATCTCTAATAACTTCCCTCATATCCTATTTTTCATCGTTGACTAGGAACCGATTGACTTTTATCAATAATTTAATCGATATAGTTTTCATGGGTTCACTACAAACCTATTGGTCCCTGCCAATAACTCAATCTAATCATAGTTTACATGGGTTTACTATGAACCTATTGGCCCATGCCAATAACTCTTTCTATACATAGTTTTCATGGGTTTACTATGAACGTGTCTATCTGACAACTTCTTTAATCAGTGTTTAGGCATCCTATATTCTGGTCTTCCTGGCCTCTTGGATGCAATTCTACCCATTCAGGTGTTACTTAGCTTATATTCACTACAAGGTCAACCTACCTGGTTATTCTTCCCTTACTCCTCAAAATTCAGTCATGGTCCATTACATAGTGAATTCATTTATAGAAGAAGCATAAACAAAAATAATACCACCATCTTTGGTTTAATATCGTTGAACTCATTTTCCCCTTGGAATTTGGTTAATCCCTTTAACCCATTATTTATATCAAAGTTAGCTTCTTCAAAAAATCCAAATTAAAAGCATTTAAAAGCTCTTTGATAATGCCATGTTTTTCCTTTAAAAATTGAGATTGGGTTCTTTGTTTGGAAAACTATGGCTTTCAAAACCTTTAATCTTTACTTGCGAAACCATTTGAAAACATCCTTTCGAAAGCGTTCAAATCTTCTTTTCAAAACTCTAGGAACCTACCTTTTGAAGCATTTAAAACCTTTCTTTTGAAACCTTTAGAATGTATTAAAGTATTATTCAAAAATCTTAGAAGCATAGCTATGAAATCATTGAAAGTACCCATTTCGAAACCATTGAAAGGTCCCCATTCGAAACCATTGGATTTATTTTTGAAAATATCTTTTGGGTGAAAGTGAATACATATGAAAGTACCCCTTTAGAAACCATTAATCTTACATAAAATTGTTTGGGGAAAAGTTATGGCTTCGGAACCACCAATTCAAAAACTTAAAACATTTAGGTAAAACATTAAAGGATAGTGTCGAAACCCACTTTCGATTCCTACCTTCGAAACCCTTAAACCCATTCGAAAGCCTTTAGGAAATGACTTAGTATAAGTTTAAAACAAAAGCTACCCTTCGAAAGCATTGATGACTTCAATACATTCGAAAGGCGAAAAGAAAGGTAGCAGAGTCTCGACTGGGTCGAAACCACCCGTTTCGAAAGCATTGTTCTATGAATAGTGGAACTCATTCAAAAGCTTATACTTTAAAATAACAGATGGCAACCCTCTTCGAAAGCTATTTAGAAAACCATTTCGAAAGAATATGTTTCGAATCCTTCGAGAGCTTTTAGTAAAACAATGCAGGCGCTTATTGGTTGAAAGTAAAACATAGGTTCGACCCCATCAGAAGCAAAAGTTTCTACGCCATACCTTCCGCCTTTCTCCAATCTACTACGTACCATACTTGTGGTACCTTGTGCATTGGTTTCAGCAATGTTTGTTTCGACATGTTTGGTTTTGAATGAGTCGAAGCGGAAGCACGGAGTCGAAAGGAGCTTCTGAAAGAGGCGAAACTCCATTTTCTAGGTAAAGGCTAATTGAATGCTATTCATAGTAATTACTTTATAACTAACCTGCCTATTTATACACATTTAATTGGTTGCCTTTATCTTTTCAAATTATTTACAAAAATAACTGCCCAAGTTACCTCAGATATAATTAATAACATTTTAGCAAATAAGTCCTTCTTTAAGCTAAGCGTATAAAACATATAAGTCCTTCTTCTAAAATAATTTAATTCCCATAGTAAATCATTTAGGAAAAATCCCCAAAAATTAGATGAAATTCACGTTCGCTATGTTATCTAACATATAAAAATTCCAGGCCCAAATTCATCATGAAATAGTCGAAATAAAATTTTAAACCCAATTATACATATTTTCCTTTTAAAAATTCATATTAAATTTTCCATAGCTCGGAAAATTACAAAAATTTAAATCCAACTTCAAAAACATATTTTACATGATATAAAATTTTCTCTTGGTATTGGAAATTAATTTTAATTGGTTTTATCCTTAAAATCGTATAAAATAATATTTAATTTTTCTTGTTTGAATCAAACATGTTATAATCCAAGCATATCATCAACCAAATCATCATTAAAATGGATTTAATCTTAAACCTGAAGATAAATGATCATAAAAACAAAATAGAGATGATATAGATTATTATTCACCTTGATTAGGATAAGGACTTTGACATTTGATTGAGATTAACCCCCTTGCTTTAATTCCTTAGCTTTAGGATAAATTTTCTCCTCTTTTCTCTTAGTAATGGCCGGCTTTGCTCTTCTTTTGTTTACGTGTTGTATTTTGTAAAATTAACGTGAGAAAGAATGAAACGTGGGTTATAAGGGTTATGGCAATAAGGTGCAACTATTTCCCAATAAGCTTTTGTGTAGCCTATAAGCCATTCTTATGCCCATTTAAATAATTGAGCACGACCCTTAATTTATTTTCAAATCTCAATCCTCTTATCACTCTAATCTTTTACATTATTCTATTTATTTTATCTAATTAAATCTCTTGAATAATGTTATCAAAAATTAGGGATGTTACAATCCACCTCACCACCTTTCAAGAATGCTTTCTCCTCTGAAACTATTTGATCCCAAGCCAGGCCTAGAACCCTTGGATAGTCATCACCATGCCATTCCAGCTTGTAGAACTTGAGTACATTGGCATTGTACTTGATGAGCCCTGATTCAAACCTATCCATCATCCATTGCTCCGTGGCCTCAACCTCCCTCTTGGCAAGCGCTTCAACGTCCCCAGCAAATTCAACCTCCTTGTCCCTCTCTTCTTTAGTATTGATAGCTCATCGCAATGATCCTGAGCCTGTTGGAGCACCTTATAATTTTCCTTTGTTTCATGATCAAGCTTGTCCTTCAATTCAACCATGCTTCTATTTATGGCATCTCTCTCTAACACCAAATCGTGGTTCGACAAAAGTCTTTCTCTATCTAATCTAGATGCTTGGTCCTCTCATTTTCGAGTGTCTTGACAACATACTCAGTTTTATTCTCCACTAAGGCTTAATATTTCCTCAAGATTTCAACCTTCGACATTGAGAGTGGCTTTGATCCTCTTGTTGTCAGCTTCGATGAGTTTTTGATTTTTAATTTCGAGCTGCCTTTCCCTCGAGACCTTGGAGAACTTTTTTAGCCACTCATGACCATTTGTTGTATTGATTATGAACCTCAGTCACACAAGCAATGATCATCTCTAGGATGTCAGATGGAATTCTTTTTAAGTTGGGCACAAATTTAAGCCCATAAAAGTAGATATTTGCAAATTTCTCATTCAGTTCTGCCATTCGAGCGCTAATGGAAAATTGCTGCTCCATAGGTACGATTAGAGCTTCATTAATTTCTTTGCTAGATCTATGATGAGAAGTCTCAAAACCACTCTTTTGGTGCCCTTTGTCAGAAGTCAACTGCGATGGATTGAGGTCAACTGTTGAGTAGGAAAAGAACCTAGGGGTGGAGCATGAGATGTGTCAATTTATAGGATGTCATCACGACGATCTGAATGCTTAACGAAGTCCTTTGGAGGAGGAGACCTGGACCTAAGGTGATACGAAGAGTTGAAATCACATAATGGATAATCTCTACTTTGGCTATCTCTGTCCTGATCATCTATATCATGACTAACTCTATCCCGATCAAATTAGTGGCTAGAGTCTAAGTCTCGATCGCTACCTTGATGGTAAGCACTTGAATAGCGTTTCCATTATTTGGAGTATATATCTTCTTTTTTCCATGAATCTTGTAAATGAAATGAGAAGAAGTTGGATCCAACAAACAAGGAGGCAAGTCAAGTGTTGTGCAGTGGTGTGAAGTGCACATGTGCATGAGGGTCCTAGTGTCCCCCGGATGGACCATGAGCTAGAGCTTTGCTCACAAGAGTGATCTCTCCGATACTGGTAGGGATGAAGTCCATATCAACGTGAATAGAGGAGTCAGTCCCTTAATACTCATGTTACCAACATCAAAAGAGCCAAACTCAGTAGGAACTGGCCCTAAGCTAGTAAATGTGCCTGTTGAAGGAAGAGATTGAGTTTTCTCCGCATCTGTGAATAACCGAGGTCGGGTAAAAGTCCACGCCTTAGAAAATTTCACGATTAATCTCTAATTTGGATTATGCCATGGTTTCACCTTCCTAAACATTTTCCTGCACATGCTCGACGTTCCTTCAATTCCAGCCCCTGGACCTAGGATTGGGGACAAATCTGGATTAGTCTCACCTCCACTATGTGGGGACGTTATCATCATCATCACTGCCATCGTTAATTTCATTGTCGTCATGGGAAACCACTGGAACTATACTAGTACTACGGCCCAATTCTAACAAACCATGAGCAACAAGACTCTCGTCAGATATAAGAGCCCTGACGTCTCAATCTTCTTCCAAAATGGCCATAAAAACATAAATGGCATATAAAGTTCCGCTCTACTGTGTCTCACTGGAATATCTAGATAATACAATAAGATGTGAGTTAAGCTTCCAAACTATTAAATAAATTCATAAAATGTATATGGAATGGAACTTACGTGCGGATTGCCATCTTCATGTGGACCTAGGTGGACAACGAACATAGAACTACTCGTTTCTGAAAAATTCAACTTATTCCATATTCCGAAGACTATTCTATAACCCATGATTGGCTCTAGGGAGATTAAGGATGGACTTTCTTTTCAGCTCTTGAAGCTGTATATGTATCAAATCTCCTCGTCGTTCGGTGCTTGGTATAAGTTCCTAGAGAAGACTATATATATGCCAAGAAGAAAGGCATAGCTATCCAGATGCAACGGTGTAGGAGCTTTTCTCATAAAATTTAGGACTCAATGGAGGGACCGATTGAACATTGGGATGTAGCCTACTAGGCATATATATCTGTTGCAAGAAATATAACACTTGGTGGGATTGTGAGCTCTTTGATCGCAAGATGGGGCCAGGACGTTGTAGAACCAAATTCCATGTTTGTTGCAAATTTTTCGAAGAGATACTTCGTCGATTTTGGAGGCAATATAATTAACGGGATCGTTCAAAATTACGTCACCCTCCAGGGTGTCGGGTGCGTGATCTATTTTTGGCCCATCTGCCGGCTCAACTGGATTTTTTGGAGTATGCTATTCTACATTTGGATTTTCTAGTTGTCGTACATGCTCCGCCGAAGTTTGTTATGCATGTGGAGTCGTGGTTGAATTGAATTTGGCAATGGATTTGATGTATCTTGAAGTGGATGCACCTATGGCTTGTGCAGCAAGACGTTTGGAATGTTTATAGTCCATTTCTATAAAAAAAACTCGACAAATAGTCAACATTAGTTTAATTACAAACCCTTCCCCTGTGCTAAAGTGAATCATAGTGTGGTCTCATGCAATTTCATGCATTTCAAACTTCCGATATTATTTAATTATTCATTTTGGTCTTTGGGTATAGTTTGAAGTGATCATCATTGCTGACCATCCCGTCAAACTACACGTTAACGGCTGTGCATTAGATATGTGTCGAAACTCAAGAGACAATGTTTGGGGAGTGAGATTACTTGTCAACAAAACTTAATATTATGCAAATTTGGAAGCTAAAACCCACTATGGTCGAAGTTGTACCGACCCAAACCCCCAATGGATTTCTACCTAATTCCCAAACATAACCTCCTTGCTCCAACGTTACCACCCAATCCATAGACGATAACATCAACTTCCTCCGCATCCAAGTCTTTCATGTTGAAGTTCGTTGCCTACCTTTGCAAGTCGAAGTGTGGCTTGGGATCAATTCTATGCGAGATAAAGACTAGATTTGGGTCGGTGGAGATAGGTCTAACTAAAGAGAGGTGAGCGATGTTAGGTGTAGGCAAAATGAGGCGGCGACGGCGTCCGTAAGGATGAACGTCGGAGAATTGATTTTGAGTGCCACAGTCTTTTTAATGGAAATGTCTCAAGCTTTCAATCCGTAAATGTAAGAGTAAAGAGGAAATAGAGGAGAGTGGGCTTCAACATGCATCTCTAGACAAGCATTTGGGAATTTTTTGAAGTCTCAAGTTGGTACCGACCCCTCTCTATAGGTCGGTACCAAGTCCAAAGTTTTTTTTTAAAAAGAATATATATATATAACATATATAATTATATGTGAATATTTTCCTATGTATGCATGTTATGGGTCATGTATGTACACTCTTTCTCACTCAAAGAACGTGCACATATGCATGTGTGTGCGAGCATGTCCTACCCAGAATGACTAGAGTTGATCGGAATCAGATTCAAACCTGATAAATCCATGAAGAGAGCCAGTATATAATTGAAGAATCTGGAATGATAGATCACGAGAGTGCATTCTAGATTTGTAGTCCCCGATATTAATAGAGTGTTTCGACGAATAGCTATGAACATAAATTTTCACAGGAACGATTCGCATGAAGGATAACGACAATTTGAACCGTGGAGTGAAGTCCTTCATAGCAATCCTGACTTACCTTGATTCAAAGCATATCACGCTTGAAATGAGATGTACTTTGAGGAGCGAGTGTTATCCAGCCTTTTGACTATGCAACATTGGGACAAACTGATTGAGTCAAACTTAGGGTTATTAAGGTAGGAAGCCCAGAGAAATAGCCAAAGAGTTCAAAAATTAAATACAAATAGAGTCATATGGCCAATGCAAAAGGCAACTCAAGACAAGACATCTAAAAAGTCACCAAACCTATGGGTCGATACCGACGCCTCTCTATGAATCGATACCGCCCTTATTTCCTCTACAGGTGGGTCCCATCTTCTACGTACATGCCTTGTTTGATGTTAGAATCTATCCCAAGTGTTGTTTTCTTGATCCAATGCAATTATCTATTGATCTCCATGAACACTTGAATCAGCAATTTTGTTCTTCCACAACTCCATTATTTGGACGCAGAAGCAAGCTATTACCATTGCAAACAACTAAGGAATCATGAAGAAAACTAAAATATGAGCCAAGATCAAAAGTGAAGGTAGCCATATCGGTCATCTTATGGATCGGTACCGGCCCCTAACCCTGGAGTTATACCAACCCGATACAAACTGATGATGTGGCATCCTATCTTCATGGAGAACTAGTCTTTTGCATGAAAAACGACCTAGAGATATTCTATACAAGATTTTATCCCATACCTCTATAAATAGGAAGGTTTAGCTCATTTTTAGGATCTTTTGGGCTCTTTTTCTTCTTATTCTTAATTCTTGTAACAAAGTGTCAGAGCAGTAGTGGCCTATAAGAACTTCTGCCTCTAAGTCAGAATATAAGCAATAGAATTATAAAGTGGACACATGCTTGGATTTGCTGAAACCACTATAAATTGTTATGAGTTCTTTCTCACCTGATTTTCATTCATTCTTCACTTTTTGTTCTCTACTCTAACTTCTGGATGTTTGTTACATTTTTTGTTCAAACGGATGGCTTATGATGTTTGATTATATTTGATACCATTACACTCTTTTATTAATAAAGTGTGGCATCCCATTCCTTCGACGCTAATCCATTTTTATATTTTTGTTTTTGATTACTAGCACCACACGTGTATTTACAGGTCTCAAGTCTTTGAAAGTAATGATGGCAGTCGACGTGGTTAAAGAGCGGTTCTCCATCTTGAAATTCAATGTCGTTTCCTTGTCTTGTGTTGTACATCTTCGAATTTAATAATGTGATAACATTTGCCCCTAGAATAGAGGAGTTATCGACTTTTCAAATCAATGTTGTCGACATCATCTCCTATATCAATGCAATCGTTCAGCTCCTACACGTCAATTTTTCCCTATAAATAATCAGGTTCTTTCTTTTCTCTTCTTTTACCTCTGATTTATAACTTAAGCAAAAACTTCAAGTTCTTAAAGCTCAAAACTTCAAATATCATACACCAGCGTTATTTCTAAGGTACGACTTTTGATTTTGATTTGTGTTGGTTAGTTTGTATTTCAAATCTTCATACTGGAATTGCCATTAGAGTTTCTTTGATTTCGAATTGATTAATAGAGTGTTAAGGATTGCTATTGTAAATTAATTATTGCTAGATGTTATGTAGCTTTATTAACCTTTGAATCAATCAATTGTGATTCAATGTTAATTTGGGTGTTTAAGGCTTTCAATTTGATAACAAGGATGGTCATTTGGTAAACTTGAATCCATTATTATTTGGACCCAGACTAGTGCCTACGTTCATGATACTACTAATAAGTTTGATGTTGGTGCTTAACCTGGTAATTACTAAACCATTTGTGTAAGGCTTCCATGCAGGCAATTTTTTAAGACACGGTAATCTGTTTAGATTGAGCTATAACCTTTCATTGTGTTGTTATTAAGTGGGGTTGTCATAAATTTAGTTTGATACTAATTATCGATGTCGAATAGCTTGCCCTACATTATATTATTCCCAAAGTTTTACAATATCAACATTATATCCAATAATATTTAGGACTTCCTTGAAGTTCTTAAAGCTTTTATGCCATTAACAAGAAAAGCACGACAACTTACTTGGGATTACTAGAGTCAAGTGGGTACAATGTTAATAGGTATGATACTGATTAGAAAAGATGTTGTGGGACTAGCATGTCATTCGACATCATAGGATAATTCATTAACCTATTACTTCGGTAATGTAACATCCTTGTATCGTTAAAAATCAAGATGAGTTATAATAACCTTTCATTATTAAGATAAAGTGTATTATCAATTAGATGCGACATCATCTGATCATAACCGACATCGTCTACTTTCAACGTTGGTTTATAAAGTTTTCATTTTATGTCAAGTCTTTTTGTTTGTCGCCATCGTTCTATAACTACTTTTAATATCATCAGTTGGGCTTTATCCATTATCATTGTCTATGTCTTCGCCGTTCTAACATATTACAAGTTTCTTAATGTAACATCCCCCTATTTGGAGGCCCAAAACTAACAGCTATGGATGCTGCAGTCACCCATAGTTAGTAATCCTTGGTGACAAAATATAGCAATGTTAGATACGTTGATATACAGAAACACATGAATATGGAAAAAAATTATACAGCAAAAAAATTCCACGTTTCATTTCAAAACGTTGCAAATTCATTACATAATGCCAATACACCAACCACATTCGGATAACATATAATTAATACAAAATACGCCAAGAGCAACATATAAAGATTCCCCCTTGGATGATCAGAGTGTGTAATAAGGCAATAAAACAAATTTTCCTTTATAACCAAAACACACAGTGGAAAAAGAATTCTAAGTAGCTAGTGTGCCTCCTGCTCGTCACCGGAAGCTTAGTTCGTCTAAAAGAACACCTGGAAACCCTAAACCTCAAAATATTAAAAATCAATTGAGTACCCAAGAGTTTAAGAGGAAAACAAAAACTTCGAGTCAGACATAAAACCTAGTATGAATAATAATCCACCATCTAAAACCATTTGTATATCTAGTGAGACCACGACACTTAGCTGAATGGGTTTTTCCCTCATTAGTATCTTAAAACCTTTATATAACCATATACTGTGCTCATGCATCCACAATGGTTAAAACAATTCAAAACAATACGATGATATGCAAAAAAAAGTAAGTTAATTCTGGATTACCCATCCCATTCTTCTAACTATCTGTCCAAATTATAGTTTTAGGGTTACTATTGACCGATTATTTTTCGTGGGCTCACTACTAACCTGTTTAATACTTATGTACAACCTGTATGATTTCATAGTTTTCATGAGATTACTAAGAACCTATTGGTAACTCCAATATCCTTTCTTTTATCCTAGTTTTCATGGGCTTACTAGGAACCTATTGACTAACTGTCAATATCCTAATATGGATATAGTTTTTATGGGCAAATTATAAACCTATTGGCCCCTGCCCCTGCCAATATCAAATCATAGTTTTCATGGGCTTACTATGAACCTATTAGCCCCTTCCAATAAATTTTGCTATACACGGTTTTCATGAGCTTACTGTGAATCTATTGCCCCCCCAATATCTTAAATTAGGATTTTAACCTTTCTTAAGTTATATTCACTACCGAGTAAACCTAGCTGGTTATTCTGCCCATCCCTAAAGTTGTCGTTATGGGTTAACCATAATGTGAATAAATATATGAAGAAGAAATCATAATAATACCAACCCTTGTGGTTTAATGTCCTTGGAATCCATTTTATTTAAAACTTGGTTAAACCCTTTAACATGTGAATCAAGGAAAACTACTTCTATTTCAAAACTCTTTAATTTATCTATGCCATGGTTTTTCCTTAAAAATGAGATTGAGTTATTCGTTTTGAAAACCATAAAACATCACTTCCGAAACTCCTTAATGACCTCCTACAAAAGAAAAGAAAACTCCTTTTCAAAATGCTATGTATATACCTTTCGAAGCCCTTTTTGAAACATCTCTTTCAAAACCAAATATATCTTTCGATGGAAGCAAAACATTATTCAAAAATCTTTATAATCATAGCTTCAAAGCTAATGAAAACTACTCTTAGAAGTAATAGGTTTTACATTTAAAACATCTTTCGGGTCAAAGCGATCATAGGCAAAAGTATCACTTTCAAAACCTTTAATAAAATAGTTTTGGGGAAAAATTAATGGTATCGGAACCATATATTCGAAAGGTCAAAACCTTTTACCAAAACTTTGAAGGATAGCATCGAAACCCCCTTTCGACACCATTGCATTCGAAACCCCTGAACCCCTTGGAAAGCATTTAGGAAGTGACTTAGCTTAAGTTTAAAACAATGAGAACCCTTAAAAAGCATTGATGGCTATAATACATCCGAAAGGTAAAAGAATAGCGGCTGGGTTTCGACCAGGTTGGAACCACCTTTTTTGAAAGCATTATGTAAAAACAATGGAACCTATTCAAAAGCTCCTACTTTAAAATATGATATAGCAACCTCTATCGAAAGCTAACTAGAAAAAGTCCATTTTAAAGCATATGTTTCGACTATATTGAAAGCCTTAAGTAAAAAAAGCGGGCACTTAACATTTGAAAAAAAACTAAGGTTTCGATCCCATCGAAAGCATTGCTTTCGACACCATTAACTTCCGCCCTTCCTCCAATCCACTATGTACCATCCAAATGATACCTTGTGTATTGGTTTTGACTAGGTGAGTTTTGGTTAGATTTGTTTCGACTAAGTTGGAGAGGAAGAATTGGAGTCGAAAGGCACTATTAAAGGTGGCGGAACCAACTTTTCTAAATTAAAGGCAGAAATTATGCTACTTTTAGTAAATGCTTTATAACTGCCTGCCTGTTCGTAATCCTTTGATTAGTTACTTTAAAACTTTTCAAATCGTTTACAAAATAACTGCCACGTTTATCATAATTAAATCAAGGAAAATCTAACTTTTAAGCCCTTCCATTAAGCAAAACCAATATGCAGATAAGTCCTTCTTTTAAAATAATTTATTTTTCACAGCAAATCAATTAGGAGTAATCACCAAAAATACATAAATTCACTTTCACCATGTTAGCAAACATACAAAAATTCCAGAATCAAATTATTAATAAAATAATCGAAACTAATTTTAAATCTAATTTCATCATATCTTCCTTTAAAAATTCATAACAAATTTTCCATTGCTTGGAAAATTACAAAAAATGAAACTTATCTCCAAAATCATGTTTTACCTAACATATAATTTTTCTATGGCATTCTAATATTAATAACATTCGGTTTTGCCCTAGATCCATGCAAATTCGTAGGTAAATGAACTGGTTTAAATCAAACATATCATGGTTCAAGCATATCATCATCCAAAGCATCATAAAAATGAATTTAATCTTAAATCCGAAAATACATGATTATAAAAAGAAAATAGTGACGGAATGAATTGTAATTCACCTTGGATACAATAAGGAATTTGAGATTTGTAGAAGATCGATTCCCCTAGCTTTGATTTAAATTTTCTTCCTCTTTTACCTTGTTAATGGTCGGCTCTATTTTTAGGTTTTTGATTTGCGATTTTGAAAATGAAAAGTGTACATGAACGGTAAGAATGTGAAATGTATAGCCATGATAATAATAGTGTGGCTATTTATTAATATGCCCATGTTTGATTAAATACATAAAATCTAGTTTAAGTCCACTTAATTAATTACTTAAGCACAGCCTTCTTGTAGTTTAATTCAAATTTCAATCCTCTTATCATCATTATTCTATTTAATTTATATAATTAAATCTCCTAAATAATGTTATCAAAAATTAAGTGTGTTACAAGCTTCCCCCTTAAAGAATTTTGTCCTCAACATTCAATAAGGACTTAATACTAAACATAATAATCATTTATAACAACTTTTAACTACAATACCAGCCTATTCGAATAGCAATTATCTATATAAATCTAATATAGAAATACCCTTAAGCAGATCGGGATAAGTATCTCTAATCTTGTCTTCTGTCTTCTAAGTACAATCTTTCTCGTTGTCACTCTATTGAACTTTCACAAAACTGACTATGCTTATTTCTCAATCTTTTCTCATCAATCGCTACAACTCGAAATGATTGTCTAACTAAAGTCAAATTAGGTCCTACCATCAAGTCTTCCAACCCAGTCGGAGGAATAGTAGCCACTGGATCATGCATATACTTGCGAAGATGAGACACATGAAATACATAATGGACACCTGCCGCACTGCTCGGCAACTGTAACATCCCTTATCTGGAGGCCCGAAGTTAAGTTCTACAGATGTTGTAGTCATCCATAGTATTAACTTCCGGTGACCAAATACGGTAATGATAATGGTATTCATAATATTAGAGTCACATGAATATGAAACATAAGCATAGATTTCAAAAACAACTTTTCTCATTACATTTCACAAAACATGTTCTATATTCAAATTACAAAATCCCATAACGTTTCCCAAGCACGGATCAAATATAATTATTACAAATATGCCAAGAGCGACAGATGAAGATGTCCCCTTGGATGATCAGAGAATACTAGACTAACTGTCTTAATATCACAATATAATTTTAAAACAAAATCTCTTTATATAACCAGAAATATGCCTCTTGCACGTCTTCGGAAGCTTTATTCGTCCACTTACTAAAACCAGAAAACCTTCAACCCTCGGTATACTCAAATCAATTTTAAGCACCCAAGAGTTTAAGGGAAAAAACATAAACTTCGAGTCAGACATAAAGCCTAGTGTGAATAATACTATACATCTTGGTTATATGATATTAATTGAGACCATGCCCCTTAGCGGAACAGGTTTCTCCTCACTAATACCTCTTTCAAAACATATTTTTTTGCAAATTATAATCCTGCAATAAAAAATGGATAAATCTATAAAGCAATATCTTGAAAAAGTACATATATGTCATATCTGCCCGAACACTGTAGTTTTGTTTGGCTAACTGCTAACCCAGTCATCGAATGGACTGTCTATCCAAACACTGTAGTTTTGTTTGGCGAACTACTAAACAGTTATCGAATGGAAAATCTGTCCAAACATTGTATTTTTTTTGGCTAACCACTAACCCTTGGCTGACTCAAGCTTACCAGACAAAATAATAAATATGATCTAACAACTGTTAGATAAGTCTTTTGGACGGTCTGCCCCTGACTTACTTCTCCAAGGGTCTGCTTATCCTAATGGTATTGTGGGCTCGCCAATAACTTTTTCTTCTTTGTACATATATCCATTTCTGTATGTAACTATCGTTTAAGTCTATCTAATAAAGCCCAACACACTAGAATTTGAACTAAAATTAGCTTGGACTAAACAAATGTATATGGTGCGACCCTACACCAGTCCCATCCGATCTTCTATGTTTGAGTCATTTTTCTTAGGGTTAACAACCTGATAATATTTTCCTTAAAAAAATTTCAAAATGATTTGACCCTTTAAATCATATATGTACGAGGAAAATATACCCTTTGCTTTACTTTAAGCTATTTTCCATGTTATATATACTTTACCTAAATTAATGTTGATGAAATACTTTAAGTATTTCCCATCCCTCCAAAATAAGTTAATCCCTTTTTACCTTAAAAAACATAGACTATATTGCCGAAAGCAACTCATTAGAAACCTTAAACCCTTTCAAAACCGTTGAAAGTACACCTTTCGAAACCATTCAAAGTACCTCTTTCATAACCATTGAAAGTACCACTTTCGTAACCATTGAAAATACCCCTTTCGAAACCATTGAAAGTGCCCCTTTTAATATAAGTAAACTATAATACCTTATAACCATAAACCAAAAGGCCAAAACATAGCTTTCGAAACCATTTTCAAAAGCCATTTTGAAAACATTGCATATCCTTTCATTCAAAAGCTTTAAAAACTTAGACATCCTTTTTAAAACATAAAACTTGCCTTTCGAAAGCAATTGAAAACCTCCCATTTAGAATGCTTTATATACATTTCGAAACTATTGGGGAACTTCTCTTCAAAACCATAGTTTATACCTTTTGAAAATACTAGGGATCCTTCCTTTCGAACCATAATGAGCACCTTTCGAAAATACTAGGGAACGTCTCCTTCGAAACCTATATTAAATACCTTTTGAAAGCATCAAAATATACGACTTAATACAAACCTTTCGAAAGCACTAGGTTCACGTAAAATCTAGTGGAGAATAGTTTCGAAACCATTAAAACCATTTACGTCGAAACCTTTGGGTTTATCTTTCAACAGAACTAAGGGTCAAAAAACATCTAAGTCGAAAGCCTTTTGAAAACATTCCTAAGTAAAGAAAGTAGATGGTTTCGACACCATCCCTTTCGAAAGCATTGGAGAAGCAGCTAAGTTTTAAAAATAAGGTAACCCTTTCGAAACCAATTTGTGTCGAAAGATAAAAAGGCGGCAGTCAGGGGTTTTGACCGCTTCGAAAGCGTTTATTTAAAACAAAAGGCGTAACCCATTCGAAACCATTCCTTTTAACACTATTTGACCTGGTCGAAAACCAGCTAAGTCGAAAGCATTCCTTTCGAAAGCAAAGCATGCTTCAATCCCCTCGAAACCTTTGGTTTTGGTGCAGTACCTTTCGTCTATTTCCAGTTCACTAAGTACTCGGTATCTAATATTATGTGCATTGGTTTTGATGGAGTCGAAGGCGGAGGTAAGGAGTCGGAAGCCTGGTGCCAAAAGCATTGAAACATGAAAACATGTGGATTTGACTTTTTAAACTATTTCTTTGTACCCAGTTTGCCTTGTTTGTCAAATTATGATTGGTTGCAATTTCTTTTCTAAAATTACTGTCGATTTTCAGAAATAACAATTTAGATTATTTAAAAAAATACCCCTTCCCTTTTTTATAAATATATAAAACATTTAAGTCATATACCTTAAATATATTATATATCCATTAAAACACTTAGGAAATTCTACAAAAATTCCATCAAATCAATTTTAATATGTTTTCTAACATATATAAATTTTAGACCCTAAACCAATATAATTTGGCCATAATTAATTTTAAACCCCAAATTAGCATTTTTTTCGTTAGAAAATTCATATAAAATCCACATTAAATCGGAAAATTATAAAACTTGAAACCCATTTCCAAAATAATATATCTGACCCAGGAATAAATTCGCAAGTCACTTAGATGTCATAAACTTGGTTTTCTGATTCAATTCTCATCATAAAATGCATATAAATAGCCTAAATCATCAACTATATATATATACATATATATATATACATTTATCATTTTTAAACATGGCAAAAAATTTGCAAATACTTTTGAAGTCATCTGAAACCAAAATCAATAAAAAAAAAAGAGATGTAGTCATTATTCACCTTTGCTTTGATGTTAAGGAGATGAGATTTGATCTTTGATTTATGTTGAATATCTTCTTTCCTCTTGATTTAGTTTGATTTCCCTTATTTTCTTCTTAATGGTGGTCGGCCACTAGGTGTTTAGTTTTGGTGAATTATGAATGAACGTGAAAATGAATGTAGAGAGGGTTTAGGTTATAAGGTTATTGCTCTTTCTTATTATTCCCTTGTCTATTCATCCTAACTTAATTCATTTTAATTCCTTTAGTTCATTAGTTTATCTAGGCATGGCTACCCCTTTATAAATCTCAAATCTCACTCCCTTAACAAATTACATTACTTCATTTAGTTTATCTGATTAAATGTCCTAAATAATGTTACTAAAAATATAGGGTTTACATAATCCTCTCAAAGAATTTCATCCTTGAAGTTATGGTAAGGCACTCATCAAATCAATCAAAAAGATAAAACATATCATGAAATACAGGATAAGTATCTCGAATCCTGATTTCACTTTCTCAAGTACAGTCTCTCTCGTCGTCACTCCACTAGACTCCAACTAATCTAACTATCTTGCTTCTTAGCTTCTTCTCATCTCTTGTGACTATATGGACAAGCTTTCAACTATAGTCAAATTCGGCTCTATTACTAAATCATTTAGCACTGTTAGTGTAATAGTGTTCTGTGGATCCTAAATATATTTTCTTAGATGAGAAACACGAAAACATCGTAGAATCTGCCAAATTATTCGGTAACTCTACTCTATATGCGATTTTCCTGATCCTCTTGACAATAGGAAATGCTCCAAGAGTTTCGGTGCTAACTTTCATGTCTTCTCAAACCTGATAACACCTTTCATTAGTGACATTTTGATGAAAACATAATCTCCAACTGAGAACTCTAAGTCTTTCCGTCTCTTATCAGCATACTTTTCTGCTTAGATTGAGCTTCCTCATTCTGTTCAAATCAACTCAATCTTCTCTGCGGCTTCTCTAACCAAATCAGGACCAAGAATCAATCTATCCTCGGTCTCTAGACAAAAAAAAAGATATTTTCATGGCCTTCCATAGAAAGCTTCAAACGGTGCCATCCCTATACTAGTCTGATAACCGTTGCTGTATGAAAACTTGACTAGATGTAGATGGTCTTCCCTTGATTCCCCAAAATCTAGCACACAAGCTTGTAACAAATCCTCCAAGACTTTGTTAACATCAGTCTATGGATGGTAAGTGGTACTCATCTTGAGCTTGGTGCCTAAGATATCCTGTAGACTATTTCAGAACTCGCAAGTGAATAAGGAATCTCTATCGCTTGCTATATTACTAGGAATTCCATGAAATCTAACTATGTTATTTATGAACAACTTAGCCAAAATAGGTGTCATCCAGGTTGACTTAGCTGGAATGAAAAGAGCACTCTTGGTTACCCATATACTTTCATTTCCTCTATTTGACCTTGGCAACCCATTTAAAAATTCCATGGATATAAAATCCCACCTCCCAACTGGAATCTCTAGAGGTTGAAGCGACCCACTCGGCTTCTGATGTTTGGCTTTCACTTGTTGACAGTTTGCACACTACCTAACCCACAAGCCAAACATCCTTCTGCATACCACCCTAATAGAAGCTCATCTTCGTATCTTGATACATCTTGGTCCCTCCAGGATGAATCATTAACTTGGATTGATGAAATTCTCCAAGAACTTCTATCCTCAAGTCCTTAACATTCGAAACACACAATCATCCCTTCTTTTTCAAACATCCCCTCTGGTTAAGACTAAAATCTTTCAGATCATCGATCTTTGATCCAACCTCTAGCATTGTAATCCTCTCGGCTAACACTGGATCCTTCTTTTGCTTAGAAGCAATCCTTTCGATCAACACTAGTCGAACTTCTAAACAGGACAACATGGCGGTACTCTGACTAGAACCAACAGTCGATCTTAACTACACACCACAAGTAGTCAAAGATTCTAAATCCTTCCATTCTACCAACATAGCTAGCACCACATTCTGATATTTTCTGCTAAGAGCATCCCCTATTTTATTACTTTTCCTTGGTGTATACTCTATCCGAAAATCATAAGCTGCCAAAAAATCCAGCCATCTCTACCATCTTATATTCAACTCCTTCTGAGAGAATAATTACCTTAAAGACTTATGATTGGTATAAAGCTCAAACCTCTCTCTTAAGAGATAATGTCTCCAAATCTTCAAAGCAAAAGTCACTGCTATCAATTCCAAGTCATGGGTCGGATATCTAACCTCACGAGGTCTAAGCTATCTAGCATAGGCAATCACTTTAACTTTTTGCATTCGCACAGCTCCTAATCCTACTCCACAAGCATCTGTGTATACAACTAATTCTTGATTCCCCTCTGGAACGACTAACACAGGTGCATTTATCGATAGGTGTTTCAACTTCTGGAATGCATCCTCAAACTTATCTGTCCAGATGAACTTCATCTCTTTCCGAGTTACCTTAATCATTAGTGTTGTTATCCATGAAATATCTTCAATAAATCTCCGATAGTATCCAGCTAACCCCAGAAAACTTCTTATCTCAGTCACTGTTTCGAGACACTTCGAACTATTCATTTCCTCGATCTTAGCTGGATCCACTGACAACCCTTTCTCTGAAACCACATGACCAAGAAACTTCACTTTTAGAACTTCGCCTTCAGCTGATGCTGCCTTAACGTCTCTAGCACAACTCTAAGATGAACTTCGTGCTCTTTTTCATCTCCAAAGTATATCAAAGTATCATCTATAAAAACTAACACGAACCTATCCAAATGCTCTCGGAAAACATGGTTAATCAAATATACGAAGAAAGCTAGCGTATTAATCAGTCTAAATGGCATCACTGACCATTCGTACAATCCATATTTGGTACTAAATACCGTCAAAGGAATACTCTCTTCAGCTACCTAAGCTGATGGAATCCAGTCGCCAAATCCAACTGAGAAAACATTGGCCCCGCTCAACTGATCGAACAAATCTTCAATTCTAGGCAATGGATATCGATTCTTTATTGTCCTATCGTTTAACCTGTGATAATTGATGCATAGCCTTAACGATCCGTCTAGTTTCCTTACAAAAACTATGGCTGCATCGCAGGGCGAACCGCTTGGCCTAATAAGATTCCTACGCTGTTGGTCTTGAGTAAATGGTTCCAATGCATACACTTTGCCTTTTCCATCCCCAACAGGCTCGTTGCACTGGATCTTATAGTGCTCAACTTGATCGCATTTGAAATGCCTCACCTCTTTATTCTTAGCTGCCTTCTTACCTTTGCTTGTCCGGCACTCATGAGCATAGTTGCCCTTCCTATCACACTTATAACAGACCACTTCAAATTTCCCTTTCTTAGCTTCTCCTCCTTTCCGAGCTCCTTTCTTGCGGAAGATCTTTCTTTTTTGACTTTGCCCTCATTGAGCTTCATTGGCCTTATTATTTTCCAACAAAGCCTCCATCTCCTCCTGTCTTAAAGCCATTTCTACAACCATATCACTAGGACCTCTGATGTGTGGCAACATAACTCTAGCAAGCTCAGGCTTAAGACCTCTTATGAACTTCTCATTCCTCTTCATTACAGTGTCCACTATAGCATACCAAAACCTTGCTAGCTCTTCAAACCTACTAGTGTACTCAAGAACGGTCAATTCTCCCTGCTTCAACTCAGCAAACTTCCTGAGCAAAGGTAGACTTTGCAGCCTCATACATGAACCCTCCTTCAAATCTCCTCTTGAATTCATCCCATGTCAAAGCTTCTTTGGTACCAATGAATGGCTATCCTCCTAGCCATGTATAATCTCTACTCAGTATGGCATAATCGGTCACCACTGTAACTTCAGGATTCCTTTCTACAACATTACCTCCGACAACTCCAGCATCGATTCCTGCTTGTACCATGTTTGCAAAGAACTGATACATTGCTCCCATATCCATTTGCAGGACTCCGGCACCCACATTCTGTGCTTGTGCCTGACCTAGGTTTCTCCTAATACTTGGTCTGGGATTTCGTTGATTATGGTGCTTCCTCCACCTAGATTCCCTCCTTTTTTTCTGCTGCCATATCTTCTTTCTCGTAAATCTACATACAAACCTTAGTAAGATATAGAAGAACGGTCTAAGAGAGAGGGGAATACGAACTTATACACACACACACACACCTATATATATATATATATATATATATATATATATCAGATACAAGTACGTTGTAATAGCGTTAATCCAAACCACGATCATATTTCTGATTCATTGGATTATGTTTTGAAAAATCATTTAGGTTTAAATTTCTTAAGTTTTCATAAACCAATGCTCTGATACCATGTTGTAACATCTCCTATCTGGAGGCCAATAGCTAAGCGTTATGGATGCTATAGTCATCTATAGTATTAACTACCGGTGAAAAAATACGGTAATGTTAATGGTATTCATAATATTAGAGTCACATGAGTATGAAACATAAGCACAGATTTCAAAAATTTCTCATTACATTTCACTAAACATGTTCCATATTCAAATTACATAATCTCATAATGTTTTCCACCCACTAAAATTCTGCCTCCTATGCATCTTAAAAGCTTTATTTGTCCACCCACTAAAACCTAAAAACCTTCAACCCACAGTCTACTCAAATCAATTTTGAGCACTCGAGGGTTTAAGGAGGAAAACATAAACTTCGAGTCGGATAAAAAGCCGGGTGTGAATAATACTATACATCTCGGTTATATGATATTAGGTAAGACCATGTTGCTTAGAGGAACAGGTTTCCCCTTACTAATATCTCATTCAAAACATATCTTTTGCAAATTATAATCCTACAACCAAAACGGGTTAAATCTGTAAAGAAATATCTTGAATAATTATATATTCGTCATCAAATGGACTATCTGTCTGAACACGATAGTTTTGTTTGGCAAACTACTAACCCAGTTATCGAATGGACTATCTATCCAAACACTTTTGTTTTGTTTAGCTAACTACTAACCCAGTTATCGAATGGACTATCTTTCCAAACGCTGTAGTTTTGTTTGGCTAACTATTAACCCTTGGATGACATGGGCCCACCAGACAAAATAATAAATATGATCTAACAACTGTTAGATAAGTCTTCAAGACGGTTTGTCCTAACTTACTTCTCTAAGGGTCTCCTAGTCCTAATGGTTTTGTGGGCTTACCAATAACATTTTTCTTCTCTGCATAGATATTCCTTTCTGTGTGTAACCAACAATTGTCAATCTGACTAAGCCCTACACGTTGGAATTTGGACTAAAATTAGCTAGGGGCTAAAGATAATATATAGGGCGTGACCCTACACCAGTCCCTTCTGGTCTTCTATATCTGAGACATTTTTCTTAGGGTTAACTACCCGTTAAAAATTTCCTTGAAAACCTTTTCAAAATGATTTAACCCTTTAAATCATATAAATATAAGTAAAACATAATCTTTTCTTTACTCTAAGTTATTTTCCATGTTATGTTTACTTTACCCAAAACAATGTTCATGAAATGCTTAAGGATTTCCCATCCCTCCAAAATAATTTAAATTGTTTTTAACTTAAAATACTTAGGATATATTGTCAAAAGCAATTCATTCGAAACCTTTGTTTAAAATCCTTTCGAAACCGTTGAAAGTACCCCTTTCAAAACCATTGAAAGTACCCCTTCCGTAATCATTGAAAGTACCCCTTTAAAAACCATTAAAAGTACCCCTTTCAATATAAGTAAACTATATTACTTTATAACCATAGTTCAAAAGGCCAAAACATAGTTTTCGAAACCATTTTCAAAAGCCCTTTCAAAAACATTGCATATCCTTCCTTTTGAAAGCCTAAAAACCATAGATATCCTTTTCAAAATATAAAACTTGCCTTTCAAAAGCAATTGGAAACCTTCCATTTATAATGCTTTAAATACCTTTCGAAACCATTGGGGAAACTCCCCTTCGCATCAACAGTTTATACCTTTCGAAAATACTAGGGATCCTCCCCTTTGAAACCATAATAAGTAATTTTCGAAAATACTGGGAAACCTCCCATTTGAAACCTATATTAAATACATTTCAAAAGCATTAAAGTATACTTCTTAATACAAACCTTTCAAAAGCATTGGGTTCAAATAAAAGCTAGTGGAGCATAGTTTCGAAACCATTAAAACCATTTATGTCGAAACCTTTGGGTTTACCTTTAAACAGAACTAAGGATTGGAAAGCATCTATGTCAAAAGCCCTCTTTCAAAATCAATTTTCCTAAGTAAGGAAAGCAGATGGTTTCAACACCATCCATTTTGAAAGCATTGGAGAAGCGATTTAGTTTTAAAAACAAGGTAACCCTTTCGAAGCCAATCTTGGTCGAAAGGTAAAAGGGCAGCAGTCAGAAGTTTCGACCCCTTCGAAAGCATTTATTTAAAAAAAGGCGGAACCCATTGAAAACCATTCCTTTTAAAACCATTTGACCTGGTCAAAAACCAACCAAGTCGAAGCATTCCTTTCAAAAGCAAAGCAGTCGCATTTTCATTTGAAAGCAAAGTCGTGCTTCGATCCCCTTGGAACCTTTGGTTTTGACCCAGTACCTTTCGTCTATTTCCAATTCACTATGTACCAAGTATCTGATATTATGTTCATTGGTTTCATTGGAGTCCACGATAGAGGTAAGGAGTCGAAAACCTGGTGCCAAAAGCATTAAAACAGGAAAAAGCATGTGGATTTGATTTTTTAAACTATTTCTTTGTACCCAATTTGCCTTGTTGTTAAATTATGATTGGTTGCAAAATTTTCTTTTCTAAAATTACAGTCGATTTTCAAAAATAACAATCTGGATTATTTAAAAAATACCCCTTTCCCTCTTTATAAATATATAAAACATTTAAATCCCATACCTTAAATAATTTTATATATCCATTAAAACACTTAGGAAAATTCTACGAAAATTCTACAAAAATTCCAGAAAATCATTTTTAATATGTTTTCTAACATATATTAATTTTAGACCCTAAACAAATATAATTTGGCTGTAAGTAATTTTGAATCCAAATTATCATTTTTTTTCACTAGAAAATACATATAAAATCCACATTAAATCGAAAAATTATAAAACTTGAATTCCATTTTCAAAATAATATATCTGACTGCAGAATAAATTCGCAAGTAATTTGGTGTCATAAACTAGGTTTTCTAAATCAATTTGCATCATAAAATTCATATAAATAGCCTAAATCATCAACAAGTGTGTGTGTATATGTACATACATATATATCCATTTATCATTTTTAAAATGGACAAACATTTGCAAATACTTTTGGAATCATCTTAAACCGAAATCAATCAAAAATAAGAGATGTTGTAACGATCCTCAATTTTGAACAATTTAATTTGTGAATATTTAATTTATTTTAAATATTTAAAATGATGATTTGACGTGAATTTCAAATTATCAGCATAAATTGGCGATTAAATTTTAGAATTTAATCTAGTGAAAAGTTGAATAGAATTTGAATTTAGCTTTGAAATTGAATATTGAATTGGTATTTAAAATTTGAACAAATGACTAGGAATAATAATTTGGATTTGAGAATTATTATTTATGTAAATTTATAAATTTGTGGTTAGTTTAAATAACATTCTTTAACTTAAATAAAATAGAATAAAATTTTAATCAATAACAAAATAAATATAAAAAAATACTAGTTAAAATTTTAACAAGATTAATCAATCAAAATATACAAAACTAATTGAATTTAAATTGAAAAAAAAAGAAAGAGAAAAAGATAAAACGTAAAATGAAAAAAATAATATAATAATAAATAAAATAAAATAAGAAAAAATATATTACAAGATCTCTAGCCAAGATACGATATTTTTCACCAGCAACCCTATCCCAAAATTCATGCCATAATCTATGCCTAAACCCACGCTAAAATCACGTCTTCCCTATTCTTTTATACCCCACTCCTTTTCCCCTTTTCTCATTCGAAACCCTTCAGTAAACAAACGAAAGAAATAATAATGGCGGCCACGAATCTTCGCTCGTCCTCCTCTTCGATTCTGTGCTTCAACAATTAGGGCTTCAGCTTCGATCTTCGTTAATTGTGCTCAGTACACTCTTCGGCCATTTCGATTCGGTGAAAGGTGAGTTCTTTGCTCACGATTGGTTTTAATTCAAGTTTTTATATTTGTTTGAATTGAATGCTTGGTTGCATGCTATGTTTTGGGTGATATTTGCTATCAATTGTTCTGATAATTCGATTTTAACTGATGAAAGCAGATGCTATTTGAATTGCGTTTAAACTGTTGAAAACAGATACTATAATTTTGTTTTTAAATTGATGAGAACAGATGCTATTAATTTTGATTTAAACTGATGAAAACAGATGCTATATGATATTGTTTTTTTAACTGATGAGAACAGATGCTAATTGAATTTGTTTTTTTAACTGATAAGAACAATTGCTATTTGTAATTTTGTTTTTAAAACTGTTAAGAACAGATGCTATTAATTTTGATTTAAACTGATGAAAACAGATGTTATATGATTTTTTTTCTTTAACTGATGAAAACAGATGCTATAAATTTTGATTTTTAACTAAGGAGAATAGATGCTATTTGTAATTTGTTTTTAAATTAATAAGAACAGATGTTATTTGAATTTGATTTAAACTGAAGAGGACAGATGCTATAAAATTTGTTTTTTTTTATTGTTAAGAACAGATTCTACCCAATATTTGTTTTTAAATAAATAAGAACAAATGCTATTTGATATTTGTTTTTTTAAACTAATAAGAACAGAGGCTATTTGTGATTGTTTTAAACTGGTAAGAACAGACACTTGCTGATAATTTGTTTTTAAATAAATAAGAACAAATGCTATTTGATATTTGTTTTTTTTAAACTAATAAGAACAGAGGCTATTTGTGATTGTTTTAAACTGGTAAGAACAGACACTTGCTGATAATTTGTTGTTAATTTAAATTGATAAGAATAGATTCTACCCAATATTTGTTTTTAAATAAATAAGAACAAATGCTATTTGATATTTGTTTTTTTTAAACTAATAAGAACAGAGGCTATTTGTGATTGTTTTAAACTGGTAAGAACAGACACTTGCTGATAATTTGTTGTTAATTTAAATTGATAAGAACAGATGCTATTTAAACTTCACTTGTTTTGGTTTTGCTGCATGTGATGGGCTTTTGAATCTAGATGAGGAAAATTTTGTTTGTAGGTGCTTGTTTGAACTTCAGTTCATATGTGATGTATGTATGTGTCTGTAGAACCCCCTATTCTTGTTTTCAGTTGTAAGCTAATTCAAAACCCCAATTCTTTTGAAATAAATGCACATGCAAGTATTAGAAATCAAGTTCGAAGCAAAACTGTCATTAAAAATGAATATATAAATTGCTCTGTCCCTATTTTGTTTAGTGAGTGACCTCACAATTTAAAAAGAGTTTCAAATTATCTGTTGCATGAAGCATATAAAGTTTGCTTGAGTTTGAATGTAATATGTGTTGCTTTCCCTATGGGTTGGGCACACTTATCTTTTCCTATGAGTTGCTGCCCAGATTTGTACTTGCTGTCATGCTCCATGCATTTGAGCTCTTTTAGTTGCAGTGCTTCATCACTTGATGTCTTTGATTCATTTGCGGTCTGCACTGTTTGTTGTAACTGGGCTTGTTGTACACTGCTGCCTGTACTTGTGTTCTTTGTTCTTGTGCACTGACCATACGGTCTTTGCTTATTTGTAGCTTGTATTACTTGTTTCACTGAAATTTTACAGGGTTCACTGCCCTTGTACATGATCTGTTTTGCATGTTTGATGTGGCATGCTTGCTGCTGCATGTTTGTTTGCTTCATGTTTTTGTTCAAGTTGGCACTAGTTTTGCCTTGAGCATTTCTTTGTGGTCTTTGTGATTTGCACTTGCACACTTGCTCTTGTTGGTTGTGCACACGTGTTGGCGAGGCAGTGCACATGTGTACAAATATATGTGTGCACTGCAGCCACACAGGATTGACAGATTTTTTAAAAAATTGAAGTTGTTAATATGAAAATCCATAATAGATTTAAATTGATTCATGTGATTCGTCATCTCTGTTACCATTTTATTCAGTTTATTACAAATTTAATTACTTGAATAAAGATTAATCCTGACTCGAGTGTTTTTGTGTTTGCAATAAACGCTCGGGTCAGACCGAGTATTTTTGCAGCTTGAAGATTTTCAGGCAGCGAAGTTAGAGAGAGGGGAAAGCACTCCACTAAAGTTTTCTGGAAAATTTTTCTTGTACTTAATAATCAAAGATATATTCCGCTGTATAAAAATCAATGCATTGTACAAACTCTGATATATGTAAGAAAAATTATTTATGAATAATATTATGATTGTTCTGTGATTCTGTGGCTGATTCTGTTTAAACTCTATAAACTGAACAACAATCCGTCATTTTGAACGTTTCGAGTTGGTTTAATTACCGACTGGGGGCGGTCAGGGCGGCGGGTCGTTACAAAAGTGGTATCGGAGCTTTGGTTTACTCAAAGCTCAGTTTATGATGTTTAATATGAATAGTTACTAGAACCACTTTAAAGAAAAATGTTTTCAAATCTAAAGAAGTATGAAATTGTTTTCTTTAAAATGAAAGGTATTTTGAAAGTTAGAATTATTTTGAAAATTCCCCTCTCTAAATTTAGGATTGCGATACTTTCTCATTCGAAAACCCATTATCGAATTATTGAGACTTATGAAAAATAAAAGTTAAGTGAAGTGAATTAATGAATTGGTTTGAATCAAATATTGTGAATATCTACAAAATAATAAACTGTGAAATAAAATGATATTTCAATTTAGTTATAGCCAAGAGGATAATTAAACTATAACTTGGAAATTTGATTCTGAATTCTTTTGAGAAATTGATTTCAAACGTTGTGAAGAACGAGTTAATAAATAAATGGATTATAAGTACTTAACTTATAAATGGACTTTTGTTATATAATTGAGTTATATAAATTGAATTGAATTAATAAAAAGATTGTAAATCGAAGTTTTATAACTAGAAATGGAATTTGTAAAGATTATTTATAAATTCGAAACCAATTGAATTTGATAAATGAAACATAGAAGTTATTAAAGGAGATATATTCGTGATTTTGGACAGCGAATTATCCTTTATGTTAAATATTGTGATAGTACATGTTGGTTGGGAATTTTATCCACGATTTTGGACAGTGGATAATCTTTTAAATAAAAAGTGTAGAAACACTGAATTGAATAGATAAGTATATTCACGATTTTGGACAGTGAATATATTATTGAATAAAACAGATATGTTTTAGGGAAAATGATTGAATAATCCAACCTCTGCTAATAAGGATTGCAAATATATATAGGAAACTTTGAAAACACCTTGTTAATCATAATGGCGAAAACCGAAGCACAAAAATTAGCACGTCGTGAACAAAGAGCAATTGCTCGTAGAGAAGTAGAAGCGACACGTGCGGAAATTGAAAGGAGATTCAGTGAAAGGCAAGCACCTGGTCCATATGATAAGGTTATTTGCTATCGATGTCATAAAAAGGGACACTATGCCATTAAGTGCCGAGTAAGGAGAAAGAAAAGGAATGTGGATGTCCGGTTCGCTCATCCTGAGATTGTGTGTTTTAAATGTCGGGAGAAAGGGCATTTTCTTAGTCATTGCCCTAAAGTGAAAAGGAAAAAGTGCGTACTCGATTTACCCGTCGATAGATTGACAATCTGCTACCATTGTCGTCAGACTGGACATATAGCCAGAAACTGCACCGAAAGACAGCAGGGAAAGCAAGCTATAGCCCGACCAGCTAGAGCGAAAAGTGCTAAGGTGATAGATAAGGATGGAAACATCTCATATTTTTGCAATAACTGTAAGGATTGGGGACATGTGGATTTTGAATGTGTTAATTCTCCTTTAACACAACATGAAATAGTGTCATCCGAAGATGAAAGTTTGGCAAAGATGCATACTACCGGACAAGAAGTCGATAGTCCTTAATTATTCTGTATCTTAAACCAACCAATATATTTTGTAGTACTATCTTTTGTAATCCAAAATCTTCTATGTACGTCTTTTAAGAGTATTAAGCTATGTAAAATTTTGTACGGAGAAAATATTTTAACGAAATAGCATCTTGGGAAGGAAATTTAATTGTTGATTTGACTGAATGAATCAAACTAAGTTTGATGTAAAGTTTATATTTCAAGTTTAAAACTATTGCCTAAAATAGTTAATATGGAAATATAGATCTAATGGAACCAATTGATGAATGGCTTACTAAAGAACTAGTTGATTATTTTTGAAATAGAAAGCAAATGCAAAGTTCAATTGAGATTTAAATTTCAAATTTGAAGTAGTCAACATGATAATCCATTATAGGTTTAATAAATTCAGTGACGAATTTGAATTTAAGCGTGCGAAAAATTAAATTAAGTGAAAAACTTAATATTGAAAAGTTTGAAATCGGTTTAAAACTAATATTATGAAAAGTATGAGGAATTCAAACTATGAATTAAGTTGAAGTTGAAAAAGTTAATAGTTTTAAAGATGTTTTAAAATGCATTAAGTATCCAATACATAGATTTCAACATTCATCGTTGAAATAGGCGTTTTCGAGAAATAAGGAAATGGTGGACTATAACATTGTTGTTATAGTAAATGGTTTCCGAAAGGAAATGTTGTTTATAGTATTGGGATTTATATATCTATCTTAAATTCGAATCCCTATACTAGTTATTTTTGAGTTGTTGTAACGATGCTTTACGCAACATTCGTTTTGACTCAAATAAATGTATTTAAAAGAATGATTTCCTTAAAGAATGGAATATATACTTAATTTTGATTCAAGTATATTGAATATTTTCCAAGTGTTGAAAATAAATGAACTTGTGAATTACTTATTATTAAATAAGTATGGAAACGTTTTCCAATATGAAATGAAAGGTTTGAAATTTTATCTTTTAAAGATAAATTGAAAAATGAATATTTGAAATTTGTTTCAAATGGCTAAGTGTGAAAATTATATATCTTGTAAAGATATTGTTTTGAGAAATGTGAACAATTAGTTCAACTTGGAAATTTTCAAAGGATTGAATCTTGAGTTAAATTGAGTTTAACTTTGACACACCCAAAAACAATATAAGTTGAACTTTGAATTTTGAATGGTTGATTTGGATTGTATGTCTAGCATTGTGAATTGATGACATAGCATTTGATCTCTATTAAATATATATCTGTGGTGGCGGAGAATTTATTCTTTTAGCTTAACACCCTTCTCTGAGACGTACGAGCTTAGAGGTTATATATCGATAGACATCAATTATGTGTTGAGAATTGACGATGTAACGTGAAATCCAAATCGAATGTGAAGTCGGTAATAAATTGGATTATGAATGTGAATTAGGTTTGAGATAACCTTAAATTTCCAAATCGATTTAGAGGAAAATTTTAAGTGAAATGGAAAAATTTAGAATCCTCTATTTGTTATGAATGTGAATTGAGTTTTCGTAACTTATATATGTGAATATAATAATTCGAAAACCATCAGTTTGGAAAGTCATTATTATGAAAAGTCCTGTGTAAGTTTACATAGGTATGATATGTCCGAAATGTGAAATGAAGTACTATATGTATATGACATATGTTTTCTAAAAACTGAGGATATGGAAATGTACCTTCCATTTATTATTTGTGAAGGTGATTGGAACTCGGTGGAGTGTCCATTGGAAATCGTAGCTACGTAGAATTTCCATTAGTGGAATGTCCATTGGGACTGACTGGGATCCCCCACGATGGATGATCGTGTTTGGGTTAGGTGAATTGATGCTGGCGTAATTCGTGGGGCGTGATGCCTACAGTTACAAGCGATTCCACTGGGATAGTGGCGCAACCGCCGTGTAAACTGCGATCTAGAAACCGAAGCGTAATTCGAGGGGCGTGATGCCTACGGCCACGAGCGATTCTACTGGGATAGTAGCGTAACCGCCGTGTGGACCGCGATCTAAGGCGACAACCATGGCGAAATTCAAGAGAGATGAGAAATCTAAGGTTACAAGCGATTCTACTGGGATAGTAGCGTAACCGCCGGGTAAACTGTGATCCATGGGGGAACGTGCTTTCCATATCCATTTTTAAAAAGAATTTTTAAAAAGTATTTTCACTGGGAGTTGAAGCAAGTATATTTAGTACTTGGAGATTTTTAGTCGTGCGCCTGGCCAGCGTATGCCTAATGTCTGTAAGAACGACGGTGGACTTGTTAAACTTCGAGTTATCAAGTATTTTCAAACTTTGAATAGAAAATCAATAATCTGAAATTAGAATTACATAATTCTAACTTAATGAATTAAGGAAGAAGATTTTTAAAATATCTTGGAAGCACACAGCTTTGGAAATGATGTAATATGCAAATATTTAGCATGAAAGATTTCAAGTTTAAAAATCTGAGTTTTGTAAGTCAAAAAAAATTTGGTAAAAGACTTTTGTGTCTTGATTATTGAAATCGATGAACAAAACTAGTGAAATAAAATAAATGGAATGAATCCTATATTTATTTGCGAGTTTGAAACTTGGTAAAATTGTGTAGGATATAAATATCGGTGAGATTTTAGTAATCGTTTTTCCTAACTTATAATTTCGGGACGAAATTCTTTTAAGTAGGGGAGATTGTAACGATCCTCAATTTTGAACAATTTAATTTGTGAATATTTAATTTATTTTAAATATTTAAAATGATGATTTGACGTGAATTTCAAATTATCAGCATAAATTGGCGATTAAATTTTAGAATTTAATCTAGTGAAAAGTTGAATAGAATTTGAATTTAGCTTTGAAATTGAATATTGAATTGGTATTTAAAATTTGAACAAATGACTAGGAATAATAATTTGGATTTGAGAATTATTATTTATGTAAATTTATAAATTTGTGGTTAGTTTAAATAACATTCTTTAACTTAAATAAAATAGAATAAAATTTTAATCAATAACAAAAAAAAAAAATACTAGTTAAAATTTTAACAAGATTAATCAAGCAAAATATACAAAACTAATTAAATTTAAATTGAAAAAAAAAGAAAGAGAAAAAGATAAAAAGTAAAATGAAAAAAATATATAATAATAAATAAAATAAAATAAGAAAAAAATATATTACAAGATCTCTAGCCAAGATACGATATTTTTCACCAGCAACCCTATCCCAAAATTCACGCCATAATCTATGCCTAAACCCACGCTAAAATCACATCTTCCCTATTCTTTTATACCCCACTCCTTTTCCCCTTTTCTCATTCGAAACCCTTCAGTAAACAAACGAAAGAAATAATAATGGAGGCCACGAATCTTCGCTCGTCCTCCTCTTCGATTCTGTGCTTCAACAATTAGGGCTTCAGCTTCGATCTTCGTTAATTGTGCTCAGTACACTCTTCGACCATTTCGATTCGGTGAAAGGTGAGTTCTTTGCTCACGATTGGTTTTAATTCAAGTTTTCATATTTGTTTGAATTGAATGCTTGGTTGCATGTTATGTTTTGGGTGATATTTGCTATCAATTGCTCTGATAATTCGATTTTAACTGATGAAAACAGATGCTATTTGAATTGCGTTTAAACTGTTGAAAACAGATACTATAATTTTGTTTTTAAATTGATGAGAACAGATGCTATTAATTTTGATTTAAACTGATGAAAACAGATGCTATATGATATATTTTTTTAACTGATGAGAACAGATGCTAATTGAATTTGTTTTTTTAACTGATAAGAACAATTGCTATTTGTAATTTTGTTTTTAAAACTGTTAAGAACAGATGCTATTAATTTTGATTTAAACTGATGAAAACAGATGCTATATGATATTTTTTTTAACTGATGAAAACAGATGCTATAAATTTTGTTTTTTAACTGAGGAGAATAGATGCTATTTGTAATTTGTTTTTAAATTAATAAGAACAGATGTTATTTGAATTTGATTTAAACTGAAGAGGACAGATGCTATAAATTTTGTTTTTTTTTTATTGTTAAGAACAGATTCTACCCAATATTTTTTTTTAAATAAATAAGAACAAATGTTATTTGATATTTGTTTTTTTTAAACTAAAAAGAACAGAGGCTATTTGTGATTGTTTTAAACTGGTAAGAACAGACACTTGCTGATAATTTGTTTTTAAATAAATAAGTACAAATGCTATTTGATATTTGTTTTTTTAAACTAATAAGAACAGAGGCTATTTGTGATTGTTTTAAACTGGTAAGAACAGACACTTGCTGATAATTTGTTGTTAATTTAAATTGATAAGAACAGATTCTACCCAATATTTGTTTTTAAATAAATAAGAACAAATGCTATTTGATATTTGTTTTTTTAAACTAATAAGAACAGAGGCTATTTGTGATTGTTTTAAACTGGTAAGAACAGACACTTACTGATAATTTGTTGTTAATTTAAATTGATAAGAACAGATGCTATTTAAACTTCACTTGTTTTGGTTTTGCTGCATGTGATGGGCTTTTGAATCTAGATGAGGAAAATTTTGTTTGCAGGTGCTTGTTTGAACTTCAGTTCATATGTGATGTATGTATGTGTCTGTAGAACCCCCCTATTCTTGTTTTCAGTTGTAAGCTAATTCAAAACCCCAATTCTTTTGAAATAAATGCACATGCAAGTATTAGAACTCAAGTTCAAAGCAAAACTGTCATTAAAAATGAATATATAAATTGCTCTGTCCCCATTTTGTTTAGTGAGTGACCTCACAATTTAAAAAGAGTTTCAAATTATCTGTTGCATGAAGCATATAAAGTTTGCTTGAGTTTGAATGTAATATGTGTTGCTTTCCCTATGGGTTGGGCACACTTATCTTTTCCTATGAGTTGCTGCCCAGATTTGTACTTGCTGTCATGCTCCATGCATTTGAGCTCTTTTAGTTGCAGTGCTTCATCACTTGATGTCTTTGATTCATTTGCGGTCTGCACTGTTTGTTGTAACTGGGCTTGTTGTACACTGCTGCCTGTACTTGTGTTCTTTGTTTTTGTGCACTGACCATACGGTCTTTGCTTATTTGTAGCTTGTATTACTTGTTTCACTGAAATTTTACAGGGTTCACTGCCCTTGTACATGATCTGTTTTGCATGTTTGATGTGGCATGCTTGCTGTTGCATGTTTGTTTGCTTCATGTTTTTGTTCAAGTTGGCATTGTTTTGCCTTGAGCATTTCTTTGTGGTCTTTGTGATTTGCACTTGCACACTTGCTCTTGTTGGTTGTGCACACGTGTTGGCGAGGCAGTGCACATGTGTACAAATATATGTGTGCACTGCAGCCACACAGGATTGACAGATTTTTAAAAAAAATTGAAGTTGTTAATATGAAAATCCATAATAGATTTAAATTGATTCATGTGATTCGTCATCTCTGTTACCATTTTATTCAGTTTATTACAAATTTAATTACTTGAATAAAGATTAATCCTGACTCGAGTGTTTTTGTGTTTGCAATAAACGCTCGGGTCAGACCGAGTATTTTTACAGCTTGAAGATTTTCAGGCAGCGAAGTTAGAGAGAGGGGAAAGCACTCCACTAAAGTTTTCTGGAAAAATTTTCTTGTACTTAATAATCAAAGATATATTCCGCTGTATAAAAATCAATGCATTGTACAAACTCTGATATATGTAAGAAAAATTATTTATGAATAATATTATGATTGTTCTGTGATTCTGTGGCTGATTCTGTTTAAACTCTATAAACTAAACAACAATCCGTCATTTTGAACGTTTCGAGTTGGTTTAATTACCGACTGGGGGCGGTAAGGGCGGCGGGTCGTTACAGATGTAGCCATTATTCATCTTTACTTCGATGTTAAGGAAATGATCTTTGATCTTTGATTTATGTTGAATATCTTCTTTCCTCTTGATTTAGCTTTATTTCCCTTCTTTCCGTCTTAATGGTTGCCGGCCTCTAAGCGTTTTAGTTTTGATTAATTATGATTGAATGTGAAAATGAATGTAGAGAGGATTTTGGGTATAAGGTTATTACTTTTTACTATATACCCTTGTCCATTCACCCTAACTTAATTCATTTTAATCCATTTAGTTCATTAGTTTGTCTAGGCACGACTACCACTTTATAAATCACAAATATCACTTTCCTAACAAATTGCATTATTTCATTTAATTTACCTAATTCAATGTTATAAATAATAAAAATATAGGGTGTTACAGTAACTCTACTTTGTATGCGAGCTTTCCAATCCTCTCTATAATATAGAATCGTCCAACATATCTCGGGGCTAACTTCCCTGACTTTCAAATCGTACCACACCCTTTACCGGTAGTATCTTAATGAAAACATTATCTCTTACTGAGAATTCTTGGTCACGCCTTTTATTTGCGTAACTCTTTTGTCTGGACTGAGCTTCCTTCATCCGTTCTCGGATCAACTCAATCTTCTCTAAAGCCTCTCTTACCAAATTCGAACCTAAGACTAATCTGTCTCCAGTCGCCAACCAACATGTTGGCGATTTGCAAGGCCTTCTATACAAAGTTTCAAAAGGCACCATTAATATACTTGTCTGGTAATTATTCTTATAGGAGAAGTCAATCAAATGTACATGGTCTTCCCAAGATCCACCAAAGTCCAATACACAAGCTCTCAGTAAATCCTTGAGTACCTTGTTGACTCTCTCTGTCTGCCCGTCTGTCTGAGGGTGATAGCAGTACTTATATTAAGCTTAGTACCTAACACTTCCTTTGGACTCTTCCAGAATTCTCTAGTGAAAAAAGCATCTCTTTCATTGACTATACTACTAGGAACTCCATGTAGTCTAACTATGTTCTTCATGAACAACTTAGCCAAAACAGGTGTCGTCCTGGTTGACTTAACAGGAATGAAATGGACACTCTTCGTCAACCTGTCCACTATAACTCATATACTTTCATTACCTCTATTTGACCTTGGCAACTTGTCTATAAAATCCATGGATATCGAATTCCATTTCCAAACTAGAATCTATAAAGGTTGAAGCAACCCACTCGTCTTCTGATGTTTAGCTTTCACATGTTGAAAGTTTGCACACTGCCTAATCCACATGCCAACATCCTTCTTCATACCTTCCCAATGGAAGCTTCACTTCATGTCCTGATGCAACTTGGTCCCTCCAGGATGAATCGTAAACTTGGACTGATGACATTCTCCAAGAATTTCTTTCCTCAAGTCCTCCAAGTTCAGAACACACAATTGTCCTTCTTTTTCAACCACCCGCTTTGGTCAAGACTAAATTCCTCTACATCAGCGATCTCTAATCCAACCTCAAGCCTTTTAATCTTCTCGGCTAATACTGGGTCCTCCTTCTACTTAGAAGAAATCCTTTCGATCGACACTGGTCGAACTTCTTAAAAGGAGAACATGGCGGAAATCTGACTAGAACTAGCGGTCGATCTTAACCGCACACCACGATTGACTAAAGCTTCAGAATCCTTCCACTCCGCCAACATAGCTAATGCCATATTTTGATGTCTTCGGCTAAGAGTATCCGCTACCTTATTTCCTTTCCTAGGAGTATATTCTATACTAAGACATAAGTAGCCAAAAACTCTAGCCACCTTTGCTATCTCATATTCAACTTCTTCTGAGAGAATAAATACCTTAAAAACTTATGATAGGTATAAAGCTTAAACCTCTCCCCTAAGAGATAATGTCTCCAAATCTTCAATGCAAAGATCATCATAGCTAACTCCAAATCATGAGTAGGATATCCCACTTCATGTAGTCTAAGCTGTCATGAACCATAGGCAATCAATTTACCCTTCAGCATCAACACAGCTCCCAATCCAGTTCCACATGCATCAACATACACCACTAACCCTTAGTTCCGTCTGGAACTACTAACACCGGTGCATTGGTCAAAAAATGATGTAACTTAAGGAATGCTTCCTCAAATTTGTCGGACTAGACATACTACACATCCTTTCTGGTTAGTTTAGTCAAAGGTGTTGCTATCCGTGAGAAATCCTTGATGTATCTCTGGTAATAGACAGCAAGTCCAAGAAAACTTCTAATCTCAGTCACCATGGTTGGTCTCTTCCAGTTATTAATAGCTTAGATCTTATCTGGATCGACTGACAAGCCTTTCTCTGAAACTATATGACCATAAAACATAACCTCATTTTCCAAAAATGACATTTGGTAAACTTCACGATTAGCTAGTTCTGCCTCTGGGTGTCAAGTATCACTTTAAGATGAACTTCATGCTCTCTCTCATTCTTAGAGTATACTAAAATGTTGTCTATAAACACTAGAACAAACCTATCCAAGTACTCTTGGAAAACTCGATTCATCAAATCCACGAAAAAAGTAGGTGTATTCATGAATCCAAATGGCATCACTAACAACTCATACGAACCATACCTAGTCCGAAATGCTATCAAAGGAATATTGTCCTCTACCACTCTTAACTAATGGAAACATGTTGGCAAATCCAACTGGGAAAGTACTCTGGCTCTACTCAACTGATCGAATAGATCGTCTATTCTTGGCAAAGGACAACTTACGTTAGTCGATACACATTCTCAACAAAGCCTGCATCTCCTCCTGTCGTAGAGCCATTTCTACAACCATATCACTAGGATCTGCGATGTGTGGCAACATACTCTAGCAAGCTTAGGCTTAAGACCTCTTATGAACTTCTCATTCCTCTTCATTACAGTGTCCACTGTAGCATACCCATACGTTGCTAGCTCCTCAAACCTCCTAGCATACTCAAAAACGGTCATTTCTCCCTGCTCCAACTCAGTAAACTTCCTGAGCAAGGTATACTTTGCAACCTCAGACATGAACCTTCCTTCAAATCTCCCCTCGAATTCTTCCCATGTCAAAGCTTCTTTGGTACCAAAAAAATGGCTTTCCTTCCAGCCGTGTATAATCTCTACTCGGTATGGCATAGTTGGTCACCACTGTAACTTCCGGATTCCTTCCTATAGCATTACCTCCAACAACTCCAGCATCAGTTCCTGCTTGTACCATGTTTGCGAAGAACTAATACATTGCTCCAATATCCATTTGCAGGACTCCAATATCTACATTCTCTGCTTGTGCATGACCTAGGATTCTCCTAGTACTTGGTCTGGGATTCCGTTGGTTGTGGTTCGTCCTCCACCAAGATTCCCTCCTCTATTTTCTGCTTCCATATCTTCTTTCTCCTAAATCTGCATACGAGCCTTAGTAAGATATAGAAGAACAGTCTAAGAGAGAGGGGAATATGAACTTATACACACACATACACATCTATATATATATATATATATATATATATATATATATATCAAATACAAGTACGTTATAATAGCGTTAATCCAAACCATGATCATATTTCTGATTCACTGGATTATGTTTTGAAAAATCATTTAGGTTTAAATTTCTTAAGTTTTCATAAACCTGTGCTCTGACACCAAGTTGTAACATCCCCTATCTGGTAGCCAGTAGCTAAGGCTACAGATGCTGCAGTCATCTATAGTATTAACATCCAGTGAAGAAATACGGTAATGTTAATGGTATTCATAATATTAGGGTCACATGAATATGAAACATAAGCACAGATTTCAAAAACAACTTTTCTCATTACATTTCGCAAAACATGTTCCATATTCAAATTACATAACCTCATAACGTTTCCCAAGTGTTGATCAAATATAATTATTACAAATACGCCATGAGCGACATCTGAAGATGCCCCCTTGGAAGATCTGAGAATACTATAATAGCAGTCATAATACGCAGTGCGAAATTATAAAAAAAAATCTCTTTATTTAACTAGAAATCTGCCTCCTGCACATCTTCGAAAGCTTTATTTGTCCACCCACTAAAACCTGAAAACCTTCAACCCGCGGCTTACTCAAATCAATTTTGAGCACTCGAGAGTTTAAGAAGGAAAACATAAACTTCAAGTCACACAATAAGCCTGGTGCAAATAATACTGTACATCTCGGTTATATGATGTTAAGTGAGACCATGATGCTTAGAGGAACAGGTTTCCCTTTACTAATATCTCATTCGAAACATATCTTTTGCAAATTATAACCTGCAACCAAAACTGATTAAATTTGTAAAGAAATATCTTGAATAAGTATATATTTGTCTTCATCTGGACTATCTGTCCAAACACTATAGTTTTGTTTGGAAAACTACTAACCCAGTTATCGAATGGACTATCTATCGAACACTGCTGTTTTGTCTAGCTAACTACTAATCCAGTTATCCAATGGACTATCTGTCCAAACACTTTAGTTTTGTTTGGCTAACTACTAACCCTTGGCTGACTTGGGCCTACCAGACAAAATAATAAATATGATCTAACATCTGTTAGATAGGTCTTCCAGACGGTTTGTCACTAACTTACTTCTTCAAGGGTCTCTTAGTCCTAATAGTTTTATGCGCTCACCAGTAACCTTTTTCTTCTCTGCACATATATTCCTTTTCGTGTGCAACCATCATTTATCTATCTGACTAAGCCCTACACTTCGGAATTTGGACTAAAATTATCTTGGGGCTAAAGCTAATGTATAGGGCGCGACCCTACACTAGCCTCATCTGGTCTTCTATATCTGAGACATTTTTCTTAAGGTTAACTACCCGTTAAAAATTTCCTTGAAAACCTTTTCAAAAATTATTTATCCCTTTAAATTATACAAATATAAGGAAAATATACTCTTTTCTTTAATCTAAGCGATTTTCCATGTTATGTATATACTTTACCCAAAATAATGTTGATGAAATACTTAAGGATTTCCCATCGCTCCAAAATAAGTTAAACTCTTTTTAACTTAAAATACTTAGGCTATATTGTCAAAAGCAATTCATTCAAACCTTTATTTAAAATCTTCAAACAATCCTTTCGAAACCGTTGAAAGTACCCCTTTCAAAACCACTAAAAGTACCCCTTCCGTAATCATTGAAAGTACCCCTTTCGAAACCATTGAAAGTACCCCTTTCGATATAAGTAAACTATGTAGCTTTATAACCATAGGTCGAAATGCCAAAACATAGTTTTTGAAACCATTTTCAAAAGCCCTTTCAAAAACATTGCATATCCTTCCTTTTGAAAGCCTTAAAACCATAGATATCCTTTTCAAAACATAAAACTTGCCTTTCAAAAGCAATTGGTAACCTTCCATTTATAATGCTTTAAATACCTTTCGAAACCATTGGGGAAACTCCCCTTTGAAACAATAGTTTATATCTTTCGAAAATACTGGGGATCCTCCCCTTCGAAACCATAATAAGTACTTTTCAAAAATACTGGGGAATAATACAAACCTTTCGAAAGCATTGGGTTCAAATAAAAGCTAGTGGAGCATAGTTTCGAAACCATTAAAACCATTTACGTCGAAACCTTTAGGTTTATCTTTCAACAGAACTAAGGATCTAAAAGCATCTAAGTCAAAAGCCCTCTTTTGAAAACAATTTTCCTAAGTAAATAAAGTAGATGGTTTCAACACCATCCATTTCGAAAGCATTGGAGAAGCGGTTTAGTTTTAAAAACAAGGTAACCCTTTTGATACCAATCTGAGTCAAAAGGTAAAAGGATGGCAGTCAGAGGTTTCGACCCCTTCTAAAACGTTTATTTAAAACAAAGGGCGGAACCCATTCGAAACCATTCCTTTTAAAACCATTTGCCCTGGTCAAAAATCAACCAAGTTGAAGGCATTCCATAAAAGCATAGCAGGCGCATTTTCATTTGAAAGCAAAGCATGCTTCGATCCCCTTGGAACCTTTGGTTTTGATCCAGTAGCTTTCGCATATTTCCAATTCACTATGTACCAAGTGTCCGATGTTATGTGCATTAGTTTCAATGAAGTCCAAGGCAGAGGTAAGGAGTCGGAATCCTGGTGCCAAAAGCACTGAAACAGGAAAAAGCATGTGGATTTGACTTTTCAAACTATTTCTTTGTACCCAATTTTCCTTATTGTTAAATTATGATTGGTTGCAAAATTTTCTTTTCTAAAATTACTGTCGATTTTCAGAAATAACAATTTGGATTGTTTAAAAAATACCCCTTTCCCTCTTTATAAATATATAAAACATTTAAGTCGTATACCTTAAATAATTTTATATCTCCATTAAAACAATTAGGAAAATTCTACAAAAATTCTAGAAAATCGTTTTTAATTTACTTTCTAACATATATAAATTTTAGACCCTAAACCAATATAATTTGGCTGTAATTAATTTTAAACCCAAATTAGAATTTTTTTTCACTAGAAAATTCATATAAAATCCACATTAAACCGAAAAATTATAAACATGAATTCCATTTACAAAATAATATATCTGACCATAGAATAAATTCGCATGTCATTTGGATGTCATAAACTAAGTTTTCTAAATCAATTCTCACCACAAAATTCATACAAATAGCCTAAATCATCAACAAGTGTGTATATATATATATCCATTTAGCATTTTTAAACATGGAAAAACATTTGCAAATACTTTTGGAATCATCTTAAATCGAAACCAATCAAAAATAAGAGATGTAGTCATTATTCACCTTTGCTTTGATGTTAAGGAGATGAGATTTGAACTTTGATATATGTTGAATATCTTCTTTCCTCTTGATTTAGCTTGATTTTCCTTCTTTCCTTCTTAATGGTGGCCGGCCTCTAGGCATTTTAGTTTTGGTGAATTATGAATGAACATGAAAATGAATGTAGAGAGGGTTTACGGTATAAGATTATTGCTCTTTACCATATACCCTTGTCCATTCACCCTAACTTATTTCATTTTAATTCGTTTAGTTCATTAGTTTATATAGGCATGACTACCCCTTTATAAATCTCAAATCTCACTCTCTTAATAAATTACATTATTTCATTTAATTACCTAATTAAATGTTCTAAATAATGTTACTAAAAATATAGGGTGTTACAACAACTCTACTTTGTATGCGAGCTTTCCAATCCTCTCTATAATCTGGAATTGTCCAACATATCTTGGGGCTAACTTCCCTGACTTTCAAATCGTACCGCACCCTTCACCGATGGTATCTTAATGAAAACCTTATCTCCAACTTAGAATTCTAGGTCACTCCTTTTATTTGCGTAACTCTTTTGTCTGTGCTGAGCTTCCTTCATCCGTTCTCGGATCAACTCAATCTTCTCTGATGCCTCTCTTACCAAATCTGAACCTAAGACTAATCTGTCTCTAGTCACCAACCAATATGCTAGCGATTTGCATGGCCTTATATACAAAGATTCAAAGGCACCATTAATATACTAGTCTAGTAACTATTATTCTAGGAGAACTCAATCAAATGTAGATGGTCTTTCCAAGATCCACCAAAGTCCATTACACAAGATATCAGTAAATCCTCGAGTACTTTGTTGACTCTCTCCGTCTACACGTCTGTCTGAGGGTGATATGTAGTACTCATATTAAGCTTGGTACCTAACACTTCCTGTAGACTCTTCTAGCTAGTGAACAAAGCATCTCTGTCATTGACTATACTGCTAGGGACTCCATGTAGTCAAACTATGTTCTTCATGAACATCTTAGCTAAAATAGGTGTCATCCCGATTGACTTAACTGGAATGAAATGGACACTATTGGTCAACATGTCCACTATAACCCATATACTTTCATTACCTCTATTTGACCTTGGCAACCTGTCTATAAAATCCATGGATGTTAAATCCCATTTCCAAACTAGAATCTCTAAAGGTTGAAGCAACCCATTCGTCTTCTGATGTTTAGATTTCACTTGTTGAAAGTTTGCACATAGGCTAACCCACAAGCCAACATCCTTCTTCATACCTTCCCAATAGAAGCTTCTCTTCATATCCTGATACATTTTTGTCCCTCTAGGATGAATCGTAAACTTGGACCGATGACATTCTCCAATAATTTCTTTCCTTAAGTCCTCCACGTTCAGAACACACAATTTTCCCTTCTTTCTCAACCACCCGCTTTGGTCAAGACTAAATTCCTCTAGATCAGCGATTTATATTCCCACCTCGAGCCTTTTAATCCTTTCGGCTAATACTGGGACCTCCTTCTGCTTAGAAGAAATCCTTTCGATCAACACTGGTCGAACTTCTAAATAGGACAACATGGAGGAAATCTGACTAGAACTAGCAGTCGATCTTAACCGCACACCACAACTGGCCAAAGCATCAAAATCCTTCCACTCCGCCAACATAACTAATACCATATTCTGATGTCTTCGGCTAAGAGTATCTGCTACCATGTTTCATTTCCCATGAGTATATTCTATACCAAGATCATAAGCAGCCAAAAACTCTATCCACCTCTACTGTCACATATTCAACTCCTTCTGAAAGAGTAAATACCTTAAAAACTTATGAACAGTATAAAGCTTAAACTTCTCCCCTAAGAGATAATGTCTCCAAATCTTCAATGCAAAGATCACCGTACCTAACTCCAAATCATGAGTAGGATATCTCACTTCATGTGGTCTAAACTATCATGGAACATAGGCAATCACTTTACCCTTCTACATCAACATAGCTCCCAATCTAGTTCCACATGCATGCGCATACACCACTAACCCTTGGTTTCCGTTCGGAATTACTAATATAGGTACATTAGTTAGAGGTGTTTCTATCCGTGAGAAATCCTTGATGAATCTCTGGAAATAGCCAGGAAGTCCATAAAAACTTCTAATCTCAATCACCATGGCTGGCCTCTTCCAATTATTAACAGCTTAGATCTTACCTGGATCGACTGACAAGCCTTTCTCTGAAACTATGTGACTGTAAAACTTAACGTCATTCTTCCAAAAATGACATTTGGTAAACTTCACCATTAGCTAGTTCTGCCTCTGCGTCTCAATTACCACTCTAAGATGAACTTCATGCTCTTTCTCATCCTTAGATTATACTAAAATATCATCTATAAACACTAGCACAAATCTATCCAAGTACTCTTGGTAAACTCGTATCATCAAATCCATAAAAAATGCAGGTGTATTCGTTAATCCAAATGGCATCACTAACAACTCGTACGAATCATACCTAGTCCGAAATGTTGTCAAAGGAATACTGTAATACTGTCCTCTGCCACTCTTAACTAATGGAAACCTGTTGCCAAATCCAAATGGAAAAGCACTCTGGCTCCACTCAACTGATCGAATAGATCGTCTATTCTTGGCAGAGGACAACTTACGATAATTGATACACATTCTCAACAAAGCCAGCATCTCCTCCTCTCTTAAAGCCATTTCTACAACCATATCACTAGGATCTCTGATGTGTGGCAACATAACTCTAGCAAGATCAGGTTTAAGACCTCTTATGAACTTCTTATTCCTCTTCATTACAGTGTCCACTGTAGCATACCCATACCTTGCTAGCTCCTCAAACCTCCTAGCATACTCAAGAACGGTCATTTCTCCCTGCTCCAACTCAGCAAACTTCGTAAGCAAGGTAGACTTTGCAATCTCAGAGATGAACCTTCCATCAAATCTCCTCTTGAATTCATCTAATGTCAAAGCTTCTTTGGTGCCAATGAATGGCTTTCCTCTTAGCCGTGTATAATCTCTACCCGGTATGGCATAGTTGGTCACAACTGTAACTTCCGGATTCCTTCCTACAGCATTACCTCCAACAACTCCGGCATCGATTCCTTCTTGTACCATGTTTGCGAAGAATTGATGCATTGCACCCATATCCATTTGCAGGACTCCAGCACCAACATTCTTTGCTTGTGCCTGACCTGGGTTTCTCCTAGTACTTGATCTGGGATTCCCTTGGTTGTGGTGCTACCTCCACCTAGATTCCCTCCTCTATTTTCTGCTTCCATATCTTCTTTCTCATATATCTACATACGAGCCTTAGTAAGATATAGAAGAACGGCCTAAGAGAGAGGGGAATACGAATTTTTTTTTTTATATATATATATATCCTCACACCTATGTGTGTGTGTGTGTATATATATATATATATATATATATATCAAGTACAAGTACGTTATAATAACGTTAATCCAAACCACGATCATATTTCTGATTCATTGGATTATGTTTTGAAATATCATTTAGGTTTAAATTTCTTAAATTTTCATAAATCTATGCGCTGATACCAAATTGTAACTGTTGAATATGCGAGTATATGATTTTTGTTTGATCATAATAAACATATATATATATATATATATTCATTTATATGTATTTATTAATGTACTATTTTATTTTTCACACAATTAAATAAATATTTACTGAATAAAATAAATAACACGGTATTTAAATTCAAATAGATATTTTATTCAAACAAATATTTATTACAATTTTGAATAGTACAAATTTGAACTCTCACTATATATATACACACAGAAATTCAATACCATTTTGATTACATCACAATTTCTAATTTACAAATGCACCTCACTACATATTTCTCATTCACTCGTATTTATCTTCAACTTTATTCCAGATTGTATCCAACGTCTGAGCAATCTGCAAAAATAAATACTGACGCGGTAAAATTGAAAAAGAAATATTTTTGCAGTATAAAATATAATGTGGATTTTGAAAATAATATTTGCCTCAGTTATTTGGGTTGTTCATCATTATTTAAATTTGAATTCATCATACATGAACAACTTGTGACATGCACAGTGTATCACTGTACATTCCACAAGGCCGTGCACACCGATATATACACTTGATAAAATTACAGGGATAGGTGAGCACAGGTCATACCCAATTGAAACGCTGGGTTCAACTCAAGTGCAATACAAATAAAATCACGACACAAGCATAAGGTCAAACCCAAGCTTTAAGCTCGATTCAACACAGAGGCTGGATAGTCCATTCAGACCATCAAGCAAGTGCACCACTAAACTAACAAAGGCAGTTCACAAATCAAAGACCAGAGAGACCAGGCACCAAACAGCTACAACATGTACACAATGACAACCAGGCAGCAAACAGTGAATCAAGACTACAAGAACCAGACTCGAGCACACATGAATTTCAAGGTGAACTAGACCAATACAACACTACTTATTATCAACAGGCTCGAGACTATCAAATACACAGTGCACCGCAACCTCAAATGCTACACAAAGTCAATGCAAACACAACATGCATCATATACATGAGCACTAATGCATATAGACCAAAGCAGTGTTATACATACATACATACATACATACATACATACATACGTACATACATACATACATACATACATACGTACATACATACATACATACATACATATATATATATATATACATAAATGAAACTGCAACAAGACTCAACAGAAAACAATGAACCCAACATCAATATACTCAACAGCAGACACAAACGATAGAATGCATATACAATGAATGACTAGACTGCACGAATACATGGAGCAAATGAAACAGTGGACAGTGAAAACAACAACACGACACAAATGGAGATGCAACCAAATCACAGATGTCCAGACCAAATGCCAAGACCAGTGATGCAACTCAATACAGCAAAGACCAATGAAGCAACCGGAGGCAACCAGAAAATGTGCGAGCAATATATGTAGTTCAACTAAATCAACATCATTAGGGATGGAACTAATACCAGATATCAAATATATTAGCTCGATGCTATAAACCAGCACACATGTATATTGAAATCAAACATGGTGCAGTTTCAAAATAACCAAGGCTAAATGAAGACATCCAAACATGCTACAGAGAACAGTGGAACATGCTCAGTTCTAACATGAACATAAATAACATAAAAATAAATGCGCATGACCAGACCAAAAGAGTTCGAGTTTCAAACACAACAACTCGATGCATCACTGTGACACAGTTACAAGACGAAATGCACAATACCACAATGCATCAGATATCGAGGACGCAAGTAAATAAAAGATGAACAGAATCATTATCAAGTCAAGTCAAAACCAGTGCTACCAGAAGTCAAAGCCGAAGTCAGGTGATGTTGAAAAACTAGATGAAGCAGAAAACAAAAATTGGAACAAGCCAGAAACAATTTCAACCACGAAGGCCGAAGTCAGAGCCTTGGAAATAAAGGAATCAGCAATTCACAAAACCATAATGACCAAGGAAAAAATATACGAATTGACAAAGTCAGAAATCATCCTCAACATTCAATCAAAATCATATGGCCGAACAAAGAAATTGACGAACTCAAGAAAATGTATACGAACGAAAATCAAGGGTTTTGAACAGTATATAAAAACGCTAAACATCATCGGCAAAGATAGCATTCCAGTTAAAAGCCAAATAGAGAACAATAAATCAACAACTCGAATCGAGTTCGAATCAAGGAAAAACAACTGTGCATTTAAACGATACAATTCACATACCAGATTCGTTGATTCGAACTCAGTACTAGAAGCGCCGTGAACGAGCGCTAAAAGAAGAGAGCATCGATCAAAAAAGGAAGCACGTCAATCATCATTCGATCGAGCAATTGAAGACGGTAGCTTCAATATTTCTCAAAGCTCTAATTTTGAGCAAAGAGGAATGAGCAAAGAAACAAGGCCGACGTTTTACAGAGTAAAGGAACATGGCCGAATGAATAAAAGAAAAGCCGACAGTGTCTCATAATAGATGGGTCGGCCTTGTTTTTTTAAAGGCTTTATTATAATTGAAAAAGAAAAATAGGGTTTTGATTTTAATTTATGTCTAATTTGTATTCTTATTTTTTTAAACAATACTAATTTCTAGTCGTGTGACTAGGGGACAAAGTACGTGGCATAGTTTGAGAATTCGCAACTCAGTGGCTGAGTTGTGGTAGGGTTTCGAGCGTAGAGTTAAGGCTAGTCGATAGCGAGTGTCGCGAGTTTACATGTGTAAGCATCTGACTGCTTAATTTCTAGTAGAAACCTTCGAGGCAATATGTAGGTAGGGTTTTGCCGAAGCTGGGTAAATTCTGTGTTGTTCTATTTCTGCATTTATTATTCTGCTGTTATCTGTGCTGGTAGTCTGATATATCTGTGTTGAAAATATTTTATATAAACTTCCGCAATTAATTTTTATAATTAATAGTATCACCCTATTTACCCCCCTCTAGGGTGAAATCGATCCTACAAGTGGTACCAGAGCCAGGTTCAAAAGCTATTTTTGTTTTAAAAAAATTAATTTTCAAAAACCAATTTTTGTTTTAAAAATTTGAATTTTTAAAATGGCTTCTTTTAATACTGCTTTTGCTGAGGGTCATTCTATACTTAGACCACCAATGTTCAATGATGAATATGCTCACTGGAAAAATAGAATGAAATTTTTTCTAAAAACCATTGATGCTTGGAATATAGTTGAGATAGGTTATAGAGCACCAACTATAGTTGTAAATAATCAAGAAATAGATAAACTGGTGGATCAATGTACAGATCTAGAAAGTAAATTACAGAATACTACTGCCAAAGCTATGAATTCTATTATTTGTTCATTAGATCAATTTGAATTCAATCATGTCTTACATTGTCTAACTGCGCAGGAAATATGGCACACACTAGAAGTGACTCATGAAGAAACATCTCAAGTCAAGGAATCTCGCCTTGCCATGCTGAGTAGGGAAAACGAGAATTTTACAATGGCCAAGGAAGAAAAAGTTAAAAGGATGTACGAACGACTTTCCAACATCTTATACAAATCAAAAGCTCTCGAAAAATCATACACAGAATTTGAAATAGTCTGAAAAATCCTCAGAGTCATTCCACGAAGTTTTGAAGAAAAAGTGACTTCCATTCAAGAATCGAAATTTGAAACAAATCAAAGTTGAAGAACTCATCGGAAATCTCACCACTTATGAGCTAGAAATGAAATTCAAGGAAGAGCGTAAAGGAGGAGATACTCAAAAGAAATCGATAACTCTCAAAGGAACAACTGAAAGTGATGATAATGACGATGATGATGCAGCAGCAGAGCTAGAAATGGTAATAAATAGATTCAAAAAGTGGAACCGCAAATTCGAAAATCCAGCTCTAAATCAAAAATTAAAAAGCAGAATAATCAAAGTTCTAGATAACCCAGAATACCAAGAAATCATTTGTCATAAGTGCAACCAACCCGGACACATGAAACCCAATTTTCTTCAAAATCGATACAACTTAGAGAAGAAATCAAAGAGAGAAATTTTGCAGCCACGTGGAATAAAAGTGATGAAGATAATAAAAGTACTAGCAGTGAAAGTGAGAAAGCAGATATGTGCCTTCAGGGTAATATGACTGATAGCGACGATGATGAGCAAAGCGAGGTATCAAAACTCAATCACTCAGAATTACTTATATATTTCCACGAAGTAAATGGCTATTTTGAACGACTTATGGAGAAATATGCCAAACTTGAATCACAAAAAGATACTTTGACAGATTTAAACAAACAACTTGACCAATTAGTTAAAAACTGTCAAAGTAGGATCCCTAAGTGTGATAAGTGTCCAACATTCAAAGAAGAGATTAAAAAATCCGAAATCAAAATTGAATCGCTTGAAATTGAAATTCTGATTTTGAAAGAAAGTGAAAATACAAGAAGAGAAAATTCTATTAAAAAGTGCACATAATTATTAAATGAAAACGAATCTCTAAAAACACGAGTCTAACAATTGTTAACGACTTTAGGAAAATTTTCCACAGGAGAAAGATCGTTGAAAATGCTATTAGGGAAACAACTGTTAATACAGTTAGACAAGGACTTGGATAAAATCAATCTGAACCTGTTAAATTAATCTAGTCAACTCCATGTGCACAATTTGTAGAAAATTTGGACACAATCAAAATAATTGTTGGTATAGACACAAATACATAAAAACTATTCCAATTTGAGTTCCAAAAGGCACAAATATAAAATCCCTCAAAGTCAAACAAATTTGGGTGCCAAAAGGAACATATATAAATAGTTTTGGGTCTCTACAAACATATTTTTTCAAAATCTGCTACCACTAACAACCATGGACCTATAAAAACAAATAGGTCACAAAAATCTTTTAACGTGTACGTGCGGTGGCAGGCTAAGGAACAACAATGGTGTTATCTGGATTCTGGCTATTCCAGGGACACAACGAGCGACAAAGTAAAGTTCCTTAGCCTAGTATAAAGGTGACAGAATCACAATGGACAACAACGAAAAATTATCGTAAAGGCAAAACAGGTAATGGTATATTCATCTTATTTAATGCGATAATCTGCACCATAATTTGATTTAATTCAGCCAGTTATTGATAAAGAAATAATTGATGATAATAATTCTGACTTTTCAAAATTGTTGGCCAATTATATTCTTATGTCAAGAACACTATAAAAATATCTAGATTCCTTGAACTACTTCATATATATTAGTTTGGACTAATAATAGTGTTTTATTGGCTGATGATAATGCATTTGGTTATTTAACGGCTGACTCCAAATTCACAGTTTTTGATTATTTACACGGCTTCAATTCAAATTCAAAAGAACTTCATTTCAAAGTTATTAAAAATGATTCTAAGGAATTTGTTGCAACTTCACGGTCTGGTCTATAACATTCAATTAATGATAATCTTGAGTGAAAGAGAAATTCAGATGCAGATTACACAGGTAATCCAGTTGATAGAAAAATTACTATTGGAACATGATTTATGTTGAGACATTTAGTAACTACATCGTTTTTCAAAGAAAATGTCTACATATTTTTCATTTCAAATAATTTTCAAAAAGCAGAAATTTTTCTTATAAAACCCCTTCTAGAAAATCATTTTTGACCTTGTTTCGGATTAGACATTTTTAGAAAAATTGATTTTATAATTATTTTTGAATTTGATTTTAAATGACTACGTTGACTAATCTTACGCCCTAATTATTATCGAAAAGGTAAAATAGTAACTGAAAAAGCGATGAGTGTTGATATTAATCATATATTATAACTTGAGACGGTATAATTAGTAAATTTTTTTAGAAATTTAAACAAGAGTTATAAACACTTTTTGTTGGTAAAAATTCCATGATCATTTCTATTTCTATCATTTTCTATCGACCATCACTCATCATAATTCAATATAGTATGTCAATATGTGGTGATTTAAACAGGAATAATTCGTTTTTCATTTTATATTTTTTTTAAAAACCAAAGTATTCACTCTCATTTAAACGTCCTCACGGTTATGCATGGGTGAACTACTTTGAATTTTTGATTATGTGCTTCCATGCTCATTTAAAAGTGCTCACAGTTATGCATGTATGGAACGCATATCAAAATTGATTTATTCAATAAACAAGTTGATTTTAATCCCATTTAAATCCTCATGGTTATGCGTGGTTAGAATATACTTGAATTCAATTTTAAAAATAAAATTGGAATATTACTAATCTCATTTAAAAGTCCTAACGGTTATGCATGGTTGGTAGATACTCAAATTCCTGATATAAATGTACCACAAATAGACACAACTGTATGGTTTTATACGATGACATCATTCCCATCATTCTAAAAGTGGAATATGCGCCTAACATAATATTTATGATTTTTGTTTGATTTTTTATTGAAATTTAATATTTATATTCAATTGAGTTTTAATGTTGTATTAATGTCTATCACTTTATCTCTATTTTTTTTAACACTGTTACTCTTTTGCTGATAAAAAAAGAGGGAGAGAAAAGTTAAGATTTTGGTAAATAAAGGTCAAATATTTTCTATTTGCATCTAGGTTTATTTGCATATTTCTATTTACATGCATATATAAAGGGGGAGCTTTGTGTAGAAATGAGCTTTCAAATAGGAGGAGCAAATTAAATGATCAAATACATTTAACAAATTCAAAATCTTAAATATATGTTTGTTATCATCAAAAGGGGGAGATTGTTGAATATGCAAGTATATGATTTTTTTTTGATGATAATAAACATATATGTATTTGTTAATGTGCTATTATATTTTTCACATAATTAAATAAATATTTGCTGAATAAAATAAATAGCACAGTATTTAAATTCAAACAGATATTTTATTCAAACAAATGTTTATTACAATTTTGAATAGTACAAATTTTAACTCTCACTATATATATATAAATTCAATACAATTTTGATTACATCACAATTTCTAATTTACAAATACACCTCACTACATATCGCTCATTCACTCGTATTTATCTTCAACTTTATTCCAGATTGAATCCAGCATCTGAGCAATCTGCAAAAATAAATACTAACTAAGTAAAATTGGAAGGGAAATATTTTTGCAGTATAAAATAAAATATGGATTTTGAAAATAATATTTACCTCGGTTATTTGGGTTGTTCGTCATCATTTAAATTTGAATTCATCATACACGAACAGCTTGTGACATGCACAGTGTATCATTGTACATGCCACAAGGCCGTGCACACCAATATATACACTTGATAAAATTACAGGGACAGGTGAGCACAGGTCAAACCCAAATGAAACGTCGGGTTCGACTCAAGTGCAATACAAATAAAATCACGACACAAGCACAAGGTCAGACCCGAGATTTAAGCTGGATTCAACACAGAGGCTAGACAGTCCATTCAGACCATCAAGCAAGTGCACCACTAAACCAACAAAGGCAGTTCACAAATCAAAGGCCAGAGAGACCAGGCACCAAACACTTACAACATGTACACAATGACAACCAGGCAGCAAATAGTGAATCAAGACTACAAGAAGCAGACTCGGGCACACATGAAGTTCAAGGTGAACTAGATCAATACAACACTATAGATTATCAACAGGCTCGAGTCTATCAAATACACCATGCACAGCAACCTCAAATGCTACACGAAGTCAATGCAAACACAACATGCATCATATACATGAGCACTAATGCATATAGACCAGAGCAGTGTTATACATACATACATACATACATACATACATACATACATACATACATATACACACACACACACACACACACACACATGATGAAACTGCAACAAGACACAACATAAACAATGAACCCAATATCAATATACTCGACAGCAGACACAAACAACAGAATGCATATATAATGAATGACCAGACTACACGAATACATGGAGCAAATGCAACAATCGACGGTGAAGACAACAACAAGACACAAATGGAGATGCAACCAAATCACAGATGTCCAGACTAAATGCAAAGACCAGTGATGCAACTCAATACACCAAAGGCCAGTGAAGCAAACGGAGGCAACCAGAAAATATGCGAGCAATATATGTGGTTCAACTAAATTAACATCATCAGGGATGGAACAAAATACCAGATATCAAGTAGAAGAGCTCGAAGCTACAAACCTGCACACATGTATATTGAAATCAAACATGCTGCAGTTTCAAAATAACCAAGGTTAAATGAAGACATTCAAATATGCTATAGAGAAAAGTGCAACATGCTCAGTTCTAACATGAACATAAATAACATAAAGATAAATGCACATGACCAGACCAACAAATTTCGAGTTTCAAACACAACAACTCGATGCATCACTGTGACACAATTACAAGATGAAATGCACAATACCAAAATGCATCAGATATTAAGGACGCTAGTAAATAAGAGATGAACAGAATCATTATCAAGTCGAGTCAAAACCAGTGCTACCAGAAGTCAAAGCCGAAGTCAGGTGATGTTGAAAAACTAGATGAAGTAGAACACAAAAATTGGAACAAGTCATAAACAAGTTCAACCACGAAGGCCGAAGTCAGAGCTTTGGAAATCAAGGAATCAGCAAATTCACGAAACGTGATGACCAAGGCAAAAATATACGAATTGACAAAGTCAGAAATCATCGTCAACATTCAATCAAAATCATACGGCCGAACAGAGAAATTGACGTACTCAAACAAATATATACGAACGAAAATCAAGGGTTTCAAACCCTATATAAAAACCCTAAACATCATCGACAAAGATAGCATTCGAGCTAAAAGCCAAACAGGGAACAATAAATCAACAACTCGAATCGAGTTCGAATCAAGGCAAAACAATAATGCATTTAAAGATACAATTCACATACCAAATTCGTTGATTCGAACTTAATAATAGAAGCAGCCGTGCACGAGCGTTAAAAGAAGAGAGCATCGATCGATAAAGGAAGCACGTCAATCATCATTCGATCGAGTAATTGAAGACGACAACTTTAATATTTCTCAATGCCCTAATTTCGAGAAAAGAGGAACGAGCATAGGAACATGGCCGACGTTTTACAGAGCAAAGGAATACGGCCGAACGAATGAAAGAAAAGGGGACAGTGTCTCATAATAGTTGGGTCGACCTTGTTTTTTTAAAGGCTTTATTATAATTGAAATGGAAAAATAGTGTTTCGATTTTAATTTGTGTCTAATTTGTATTCTTCTTTTTTTGAACAATTATAATTTCTAGTCGTGTGACTAGGGGACAAACTACATGGCGTAGTTTGAGAATTCGCAACTCAGTGGCTGAGTTGTGGCAGGGTTTTGTGCGTTGAGTTAAGGCTAGTCGATAGAGGGTGTCGCGAGTTTACGTGTGTAAGCGCCTGAATGCTTAATTTCTAGTTGAAACCATGGGGGCAGCATGTAGTCAGGGTTTCGCCGAAGCTGGGTAAATTCTGTGTTGTTCTATTTCCGCATTTATTATTCTGCTGTTATCTGTGCTGCTATTCTGATATATCTGTGTTGAAAATATTTTATATAAACTTCCGCAATTAATTTTTATAATTAATAGTATCACCCTATTCACCCCCCCTCTAGGGTGAAATCGATCCTACAAGTAGTATCAGAGCCAGGTTCAAAAGCTATTTTTGTTTTAAAAAAATTGGTTTTCAAAAACCAATTTTTGTTTTAAAAATTTGAATTTTCAAAATGGCTTCTTTTAATACTGCTTTTGCTGAGGGTTAGTCTATAGTTAGACCACAAATGTTCAATGGTGAATATGTTTACTGGAAAAATAGAATGAAATTTTTTCTGAAAACCATTGATGCTTGGAATACAGTTGAGACAGGTTATAGAGCACCAACTATAGTTGTATATAATCAGGAAATAGATAAACCGGTGGATCAACGGACCGATCTAGAAAATAAATTACAGACTGCTAATGCCAAAGCTATGAATTCTATTATTTGTACATTATATCGATTTGACTTTAATCGTGTCTCACATTGTCTAACTGTGCATGAATATGGCACACACTAGAAGTGACTCATAAAGGAACATCTCAAGTCAAGGAATCTTGCCTTTCCATGCTGAATAGCGAATACAAAATTTTTACAATGGCTAAGGAATTAAAGAGATGTACGGACGGCTTTCCAACATCGTATACAAATCAAAAGCTCTCGGAAAATCATACATGGAATTGGAAATAGTTCAAAAAATCCTCAGAGTCTTTCCATGAAGTTTTGAAGCAAAAGTGATTGCCATTCAAGAATTGAAAATTTTAAAACAAATCAAAGTTGAAGAACTCATCGGAAATCTCACCACTTATGAGCTACAAATGAAATTCAAGGAAGAGCGTGAAGGAGGAGATACTCGAAAGAAATTGATAGCTCTCAAAGGAACAACTGAAAGTGATGATGATGACGATGATGATGGAGCAGCAGAGCTGGAAATGGTAATAAAGAGATTCAAAAAGTGGAACCGCAAATATGGAAATCCAGCTCTAAATCAAAAATTAAAAAGCAGAATAATCAAAGTTCTAGATAACCCAGAATAGCAAGAAATCATTTGTCATAAGTGCAAACAACCCGGACACATCAAACCCAACTGTGCTCAAAATCAACGTGACTTAGAAAAGAAATCAAAATGGATAAATTTTGTAGCCACATGGAATACAAGTGATGAAGATAATAAAAGTACTAATAGTGAGAGTGAGAGTGAGAAAGCAGATTTGTGCCTTCAAGGTAATATAACTGATAGCGACGATGACGAGCCAAGGGAGGTATCAAAACTCACTCAATCAGAATTACTTATATATTTCCACGATGTAAAAGGCTGTTTTGAATGACTTAGGGAGAAATATGCCAAACTTGAATCATAAAAAGATAATTTAGTAGATTTAAACAAACAACTTGACCAATTAGTTAAAAACAATCAAAGTAGGATCCTTAAGTGTGATAAGTGTCCAACATTCGAAGAAGAGATTAAAAAATCAAAAATCAAAATTAAAACGCTTGAAAATGAAATCCTGATTTTGAAAGAAAGTGAAAATACAAGAAGAGAAAATTCTATTAAAAAGTGCACACAATTATTAAACGAAAACGAATCTCTCAAAACACAAGTCGAACAATTGTCAACGACTTTAGAAAAATTTTCCAAAGGAGAAAGATCGTTGAAAATGCCATTAGGGAAACAAACTGTTAATACAGTTAAACAAGGACTTGGATATAATCAATCTGAACCTGTTAAAATTAATCAAGTCAATTCCATGTGCACAATTTATAGAAAATATGGACACAATCAAAATAATGTTGGTACAGACACAAACACATAAAAACTATTTCAATTTGGGTTCCAAAAGGCATAAATATAAAATCCCTCAAAGTCAAACAAATTTGGGTGCCAAAAGGAACAAATATAAATAGTTTTTGGTCTCCACAAACATATTTTTCAAAATCTGCTACCACTAACAACCATGGACCTATAAAAATAAATAGGTCACAAAAATCTTTTAATGTGTAGGTGTGGTGGTAGGCTAAGGAATAACAACAGTGTTATCTGGATTCTGGCCGTTCCAGGGACACAATGAGCGACAAAGTAAAGTTCCTTATCCTAGTATAAAGGTGACAGAATTACAATGGACAACAACGAAAAATTATCGTAAAGGTAAAACAGGTAATGGTATATTCATCTTATTAAATGTGATAATTTGCACCATAATTTGATTTAATTTAGCAAGTTATTGATAAAGAAATAATTGATGATAATAATTTTGAATTTTTCAAAAATTTTGGCCAATTATATTCTTATGTCAAGAACACTATAAAAATCTCTAGAGTCTTTGATCTACTTCATATATATTAGTTTGGATTAATAATTATGTTTTATTGGCTGATGATAATACATTTAGTTATTTTACGGCAGACTCTATATTTATAGTTTTTGATTATTTACATGGCTTCAATTCAAATTCAAAAGAACTTCATTTAAAAGTTATTAAAAATGATTCTAAGGAATTTGTTGTAACTTCACGGTCTGGTCTATAACATTCAATTAATGATAATCTTGAGTGAAAGAGAAATTCAGATGCAGAATACACTGGTAATCCACTTGATAGAAAAATTACTAGTGGAACATGATTTATATTGAGACATTTAGTAACTGCATCGTTTTTCAAAGAAAATATCTGCATATTTTTCATTTCTAATAATTTTCAAAAAGTAGAAAATTTTCTTATAAAACCCCTTCTACAAAATCATTTTGACCTAGATTTTAGATTAGTCATTTTTATACTTAATAGTATCACCCTATTCACCCCCCCCCCCTCTAGGGTGAAATCGATTCTAAGTAACATCCCCTATCTGGAGGCCAGTAGCTAAGCGCTACTAATGCTGTAGTCATCTATAGTATTAAATTCTGGTGAACAATATGGTAATTTTAATGGTATTCATAATATTGAGTCACATGAATATGAAACATAAGCACAAATTTAAAAAACAACTTTTCTCATTACATTTCACAAAACATGTTCCATATTCAAATTACATAATCTCATAACGTTTCCCAAGTATTGAACAAATATAATTATTACAAATACGCCATGAGCGACATATGAAGATTCCCCTTAGATGATCAGAGAATACTAGAATAACAGTCTTAATACACATCGGCGAAATTATTAAACAAAATCTCTTTATACAACTAGAAATATGCCTCCCACACGTCTTCAAAAGCTTTATTTGTCAACCCACTAAAACCTAAAAACCTTGAAACCATAGTCTACTCAAACAATTTTGAGCACTCGAGAGTTTAAGGAGGAAAACATAAACTTCGGGTCAGACAAAAAGCCTGGTGTGAATAATACTATACATCTCGGTTACATCATATTAAGTGAGACCACACTGCTTAGAGGAACAGGTTTCCCCATACTAATATCTCATTCAAAACATATTTCTTGCAAATTATAACCTTGTAGCCAAAACTGGTTAAATCTGTAAAGCAATATCTCAAATAAGTATGTATTTGTCATCAATGGATTATCTGTCCGAACACTATAGTTTTGTTTGGCAAGCGACTAACCGAGTTATCGAATGGACTATCTGTCCAAACACTGTTTTTTTGTTTAGCTAACTACTACCCCAGTTATCGAATGGACTATCTGTCCAAACACTATAGTTTTGTTTGGCTAACTACTAACCCTTGGCTAACTTTGGCCTACCGGACAGAATAATAAATATCATCTGACAACTGTTAGATCAGTCTTCGAGACGGTTCGTCCCTAACTTACTTCTCCAAGGGTATCCTAGTCCTAATGGTTTTGTGGGCTCACTAGTAACCTTCTTCTTCTCTGCACATATATTCCTTTCTGTGTGTAACCATCATTTGTCTATCTGACTAAGCCCTACAAGTCGGAATTTGGACTAAAATTAGCTTAGGGCTAAAGCTAATGTATAAGGTGCGATCCTACACCAGTCCCATCTGGTATCTATATCTGAGACATTTTACCTAGGGTTAACTACTCGTTAAAAATTTCCTTGAAAACCTTTTCAAAATTGATTTAACCCTTTAATTCATACAAATATAAGCAAAATATACTATTTTCTTTGCTCTAAGCTATTTTCCATGTTATGTACGCTTTACCCAAAATATTGTCGATGAAATACCTAAGGATTTCCCATCCCTCCAAAATAAGTTAAACTCTTTTTAACTTAAAATACTTAGGCTATATTGAAAAAGAAATTCATTCGTAACCTTTGTTTAAAATCTTTAAACAATCCTTTCGAAACCGTTGAAAGCGCCCCTTTGAAACCATTGAAAGTACCCCTTTCGTAATCATTGAAAGCACCCCTGTCGAAAACATGAAAGTACCCCTTTTGATATAAGTAAATTATATTACTTTATAACCATAGGTCAAAGGCCAAAACATAGTTTTCGAAACCATTTTCAAAAGACCAATCGAAAACACTTCATTTCCTTCCTTTTGAAAGCCTTAAAACCATAGATGTCCTTTTCAAAACAAACAATTTGCCTTTCAAAAGCAATTAAAAACCTTCCATTTAGAATGCTTCAAAAACCTTTCGAAACCATTGGGAAAACCTCCCTTCGAAACAATAGTTTATACCTTTAGAAAATACTGGAGATCCTCCCCTTCGAAACCATAATAAGTACCTTTCGAAAATACTGGGGAACCTCCCCTTTGAAACCTATATTAAATACCTTTAAAAAGAATTTAAGTATACTGCTTAATACAAACCTTTCGAAAGTATTGGGTTCAAATAAAAGCTAGTGGAGCATAGTTTCGAAACCATTAAAACCATTTATGTTGAAACCTTTGGGTTTATCTTTCAATAGAACTAAGGATCGAAAAGCATCTAAGTCAAAAGCCCTCTTTCGAAAACAATTTTGGTAAGTAAAGAAAGTAGATGGTTTCAACACCATCCATTTCGAAAGCATTGGAGAAGCAGTTTAGTTTTAAAAACAAGGTAACCCTTTCGAAACCAATCTGGGTCGAAAGGTAAAAGGGCAGCAGTCAGAGGTTTCGACCCCTTTGAAAGTATTTATTTAAAACAAAAGGCGGAACCCATTCGAAAACTTTCCTTTTAAAACCATTTGACCTGGATGAAAACCAACCAAGTCGAAAGCATTCCTTTCAGAAGCAAAGCAGACGCATTTTTATTTGAAAGCAAAGCATGCTTCGATCCCTTCGGAACCTTTGGTTTTGACCAGTAACTTTCGTCTATTTTCAATTCACTATGTACCAGGTATCCGATATTATGTGCATTGGTTTCAATGGAGTCCAAGGCAGAGGTAGAGTCAGAAACCTAGTGCCAAAAGCATTGAAACGAAAAAAGCATGTGGATTTGTCTTTTTAAACTATTTCTTTGTACCCAGTTTGCCTTGTTGTTAAATTATGGTTGGTTGCAAAAATTTCTTTTCTAAAATTACGATCGATTTTTAGAAATAACAATTTAGATTATTTAAAAAATACCCTTTTCCCTCTTTATAAATATATAAAACACTTAAGTCCTACACCTTAAATAATTTTACATATCCACTAAAACACTTAGGAAAATTCTATAAAAATTCCAGAAAATCATTTTTAATATGTTTTCTAACGTATATAAATTTTAGACCCTACACCAATATAATTTGGCTGTAATTAATTTTAAAACCAAATTAGCATTTTTTTCCACTAGAAATAAAGTACACATTAAATCGAAAAAACATAAAACTTGAATTCCATTTTCAAAATAATATATCTGACCGCTGAATAAATTCAAAAGCCATTTGGATGTCATAAACTATGTTTTCTAAATCAATTCTCATCATTAAATTCATATAAATAGCCTAAATCATCTACAATTATATATGTATATATATATATATATATATATATATATATATATATATCCATTTGTCATTTTTAAACATGGAAAAACATTTGCAAATACTTTTGGAATCATCTTAAACCGAAATCAATCAAAAATAAGAAATGTAGTCATTATTCACATTTTCTTTGATGTTAAGGAGATGAGATTTGATCTTTGATTTATGATGAATAACTTCTTTCCTCTTGATATAGCTTGATTTTCCTTCTTTCCTTCTTAATGGTGGTCGGCCTCTAGGCGTTTTAGATTTGGCGAGTTTTGAATGAACGTGAAAATGAATGTAGAGAGCGTTTGGGGTATAAGGTTATTGCTCTTTACTCTATACCCTTGTCCATTCAACCTAACCTAATTCTTTTTAATTCGTTTAGTTCATTAGTTTATCTAGGCACGACTACCCCTGTATAAATCACAAATCTCACTCTCTTAACAAATTACATTATTTCATTTAATTTACCTAATTAAATGTTCTAAATGATATTACTAAAAATATAGGGTGTTACAGCAACTCTACTTCGTATGCGAGCTTTCCAATCCTCTCTATAATCTGGAATCGTCCAACATATCTCGGGGCTAACTTCCCTGACTTTCAAATCATACCACACCCTTCATCGATGGTATCTTAATGAAAATCTTTCTCCAACTGAGAATTCTAGGTCACACCTTTTATTTGCATTACTCTTTTGTTTGGACTAAGCTTCCTTCATCCATTCTCGGATCAACTCAATCTTCTCTAATGCCTCTCTTACCAAATCCGAACTTAAGACTAATCTGTCTCCAGTCTCCAGTTTCCAACCAATATGCTGGCAATTTGCATGGCCTTCTATACAAAGCTTCAAAAGGCGCCATTAATATACTAGTTTGGCAACTACTATTGTAGGAGAACTCACTCAAATGTAGATGGTATTCCAAAGATCCACCAAAGTCCAATACGCAAACTCTCAGTAAATCCTTAAGTACCTTCTTGACTCTCTCCGTCTGGCCGTCTGTCTGAGGGTGATATGCAGTACTTATATTAAGCTTGGTACCTAACACTTCCTGTAGACTCTTCCAGAATTCGCTAGTGAACAAAGCATCTCTTCCATTGACTATGTTACTAGGAAATCTATGTAGTCTAACTATGTTCTTCATGAACAACTTAGCTAAATCAGGTGTCATCCTAGTTGACTTAACTGGAATGAAATGGGCACTCTTGGTCAACCTGTCCACTATAACCTATATACTTTCATTACTCTATTTGACCTTGACAACCTGTCTATAAAATCCATGGATACCGAATCTCATTTACAAACTAGAATCTCCAATGGTTAAAGCAATCCACTCGTCTTCCGATGTTTAGCTTTCACTTGTTAAAAGTTTGCACACTGCCTAACCCACAAACCAACATCCTTCTTTATACCTTCCCAATAGAAGCTTCTCTTCATATCCTGATACATCTTGGTCCCTCCATGATGAATCGTAAACTTGGACCAATGACATTCTCCAAGAATTTCTTTACTTAAGTCCTCGAATTTCAGAACACACAAGTGTCCCTTCTTTCTCGACCACCCCCTTTGGTCAAGACTAAATTCCTATAGATTAGCGATCATTGTTCCAACCTCAAGCCTTTTAATCCTCTTGGCTAATACTGGCTCCGCCTTTTGCTCAGAAGAAATCCTTTTGATCAAAACTAGTCGAACGTCTAAATAGGACAACGTGGCGGAAATTTGACTAGAACCAGCAGTTAATCTTAACAGCACACCACAACTGGCCAAAGCTTTAAAATCCTTCCACTCCGCCAACATTGCTAATACCATATTTCGATGTCTTCGGCTAAGAGTATCCGCTACCTTATTTCCTTTCCCAGGAGCATATTTTATACCAAGATCATAAGCAGCCAAAAACTCTAGCCACCTCTACTGTCTCATATTCAACTCCTTCTGAGAGAATAAATACCTTAAAAAATTATGATCGGTATAAAGCTTAAACCTCTCCCCTAAGAGATAATGTCTCCAAATCCTCAATGCAAAGATCATCGCGACCAACTCCAAATCATGAGTATGATATCTCACATCATGTGGTCTAAGCTGTCATGAAACGTAGGCAATCACTTTACCCTTCTGCATCAACACAGCTTCCAATCTAGTTCCACATGCATCAGTATACACTACTAACCCTTGATTTCCGTATGGAACTACTAACATAAGTGCATTGGTCAACAAATGCTGTAACTGAAGAAATGCTTCCTCACATTTGTTTGACCAGACATTCTACATATCCTTCCTAGTTAGCTTAGTCAAAGGTGTTGCAATCTGTGAGAAATCCTTGATGAATCCCTGGTAATTTCCAGCAAGTCCAAGAAAACTTCTTATCTTAGTCACCATGGCCGGTCTCTTCCTATTATTAATAACTTAGATCTTATCTGGATCGACTAACAAGACTTTCTCTAAAACTATGTGACCATAAAACTTAACCTCATTCTTTTAAAAATGACACTTGGTAAACTTCACCGTTAGCTGGTTCTACGTCTTCGTCTCAAGTACCACTCTAAGATGAACTTCATGCTCTCTCTCATCCTTAGAGTATACTAAAATGTCATCTATAAACACTAGCACAAACCTATCTAAGTACTCTTGGAAAACTCGGTTCATTAAATCCACGAAAAAAGTAGGTATATTCGTTAATCCAAATGGCATCACTAACAACTCATACAAATGGAAAACTCGGTTCATTAAATCCACGAAAAAAGTAGGTATATTCATTAATCCAAATGGCATCACTAACAACTCATACGAACCATGCCTAGTCCAAAATGCTGTCAAAGGAATACTGTCCTCTGCCACTCTTAACTAATGGAAACATGTTGCCAGATCCAACTGAGAAAGCACTCTGGCTCCACTCAACTGATCGAACAGATCATCTATTCTTGGCAAAGGAAAACTTACGATAGTCGATACACATTCTCAACTACCCATCTGGTTTCTTCACAAACACCATGGCCGCTCCCTAAGGCGAACTGCTTGGCCTAATAAAATTCCTTCCTTCAAGAACAACTAGCTACACCTTCAATTCCTTCACTCTGTAGGTGTCATCCTACTAGGTGGTCTACTCATAGGTTCAGCTCCTGGCACAAGATCTATCCAAAACTTAACATATTATTTCAGAGGTAGTCATATGACTGGCTCAAACACATCTACAAATTCTCTTGCTACTCGAACCTGATTTAGCTCTTCTCCTATCTCCATAGTACTAAGCAAAGTACTAACACTCTAGCCAGAATTATCTACTAAAAATATTACTCGGCTATGATTATCAGGGTGTCTCAGTGATATCTCCCTATCCTGGCAAAATATTCTAGCCTCATACCTACCCAACCAATCCATACCCAAAATGATTATGAAATCTAGGAAATCTAAAACATACAGACTACATGCAAACTTATGACCTAACAAATCAAGTTCTAACTGGTTGCATCTCAACCCTAGAGTTGAATACCTCCCTATTGTGTTCGCAACCTTTAAGGAAGTAACAAGGTAAGTGGTTCTAAGCATAATCTATCAACCAAACACTGATATATAAATGAATGTGATACACCAGTATCAAAATGCACCTTAACTGATATACTCTGGATTAAAAGCATACCTTCCATTACAGTCTTCCCTTTATTAGGTGCGGTAGGCCTATTTGGTCCAATAGCAAAAATCTTTTCTTTGTCTTCCCTGACTGGCTCTGGGCACTGATTCTTGTAATGCCCAATTTGATCACAGTTGAAGCATTTCACATTCTTCTTATTTGCATCCTTCTTCCCCTTACCTGACCGGCACTCATTCGCATAATGACCCTTCTTGTCCCTCTTATAGCAAACTAACTCCGCCTTTGCCTTCTTGGAAGCATCTCCCTTCTAGGTTCCCCTCTTCTTAAAGAACTTTCTCTTCTTCCGCTGAGAACTCCAAATTTCCACTGGCTTCTCTCTAGCACTATTATCAAGATCTCCTCATAGAGAATGGCCATTTCCACAACTAAATTACTAGGATTGCAAAGATGTGGCAGGGTCGCCCTAGCAATCTCGGGCCTCAGTGCCCTAATGAGTTTCTCGTTCCTTCTGATGACCGTGTCTATAGTATTATGCCTTTAATGGGACAGTTCGTCAAATTTAGAGCCATACTCAAAAACCGACATCTCTCCCTGCTCCAGATCCACAAAATTCCTCATCGGCTCTGACTTAGCAAACTCAGGCACAAACTTCTACTCATATCTCCTTCTAAAATCTGCCCAAGTCAAATGCTCCTCCAGAACTCCAGCAGTAACATTATTCCACTAATGAAGCGCTGACCCTTGTAACTGCCTAAAGGCCAACCTTCTATTTTGTCCGTCATGTAAACCCAAATCGGCATATATACACTCACAATACAACAGCCAATTCTCTACCTCAATAGCATTCTCCATCCCCATAAATGGCTTTCCACCCAAACTAGTATAGTCCCTGCTCAGCTTAGCATAATTATTTCCAACTAGAGCTATAGGATTAGCTCCTCTTACATTTACAAAAACTCCGACAGCAACTGCTGCTTGCATCATATTGACGAAGAACTGATACATCGTTCCCATATCTACTAGTGGATTTCTAGCATCCATATTGGCATCAACATTTTTGTTATTAGCATTAGCCAGTCGGCCGGGTTCCTTCTAATGGTGGGGTCGAGCATTTTCATTAGTTGTGGTGCTTCCTCCACCGAGATATCCTCTTTCGTTTCCTGCTTTCATATCTCCTTTCTCGTAAATCTACTTACTAGTCTTAGTAAGATACAGAAGAACGGTCTAAGAGAGCGGGGATACGTACATATATATAAATATAACTATATATCAAATACAAGTTTGTTACTATAGCATTAACCAAAACCCTAAACTTGTTATTTGATTCATTGGATTATGTTTTGAAAAATATTTTAGGTTTAAATTTCTTTTTTAAAGTTTGATAAACCTATGCTCTAATACCAACTTGTAATATCCCCCTATTTGGAGGCCCAAAACTAATGGCTACGGATGCTACACTCATCCATAGTTATTAATCATCGATGACCAAATACGAAAATGTTAGATACATTGATATATAGAAACACATGAATGTGAAAAAAATTTAAATAGCAAACAAATTCTACATTCCATTTCATTACATAGCAAATTCATTACATAATCCTAGTATCACTACAAGAAAAGTTTATTTCTATAACGCAAATAGATAGCGCTTTTTTCTATAGCGTTATTGTTCCTTTTAATTTTTTTTACTTTAGAATATAGATACGTTATGTAACACTTTTCATAAAGCGGGATCCCCAATTATTTCATTGGCCGCTTCTTTTCCAAATTATTTCCCTCTTCCACTTCAAGTTCGTTCGACAAATTAATACCGCCTTATTTTTCGCCGCCATCTCCTCTTCCTTTATCTTTGTCTTTCAACTTTCATCGAACCTTATCTGTCACTCCCCTCCCTTGCCTTGGGTTCCATACATGGAGACGGATTCTTTTACCCTAATTGGAATCTCACCGTTGTCGAACACAAGCCTAATCAACTACTAGATCGGGATGTCTAAATCTCCTGCAATTTCACAAGCCCTAAATCGAACCAACATGCATCAAGAAATATGCTGGGAAACGGTATGATTTTTTCAAACCCTACATTTTTTTGTAACTTCTGCAATTTTCCGAAATTATTGAATTATTTATCGATGGTTCAGGTTGTGATTATATAGTTTCTTGTACATAAGCTAGTAGTAAATAAAACCAGTGTTTGCTTAACCGGATGAGTATGTTACAAAATTAAAGCTGAGGCATGTAATTTGCAACCCAATTAGGCAAAAGTATGATTTAGATATTCGTCTTAGCTTTGAGGTTGTGTTAGTTGAGGTATGTAATCATGATTTTTTATAAAAATAAAATCATTTGGTACCATTTGCCAAATATGATCAGTAACTTCTGCACCAAATTATAGCATCCACTAATTAACCATTATAACATCAATTCAAAGGAAAAAAGAAGAAAAATGGAAAGAAGCATACATAAATGTACACTACTGTAGAAATGCACACGGATGTACATTAGACTTTATCCACTACTTTGGAAATGTACACGGATTTATATTTGCTTTAGTTGTCGTGGTTTGTCAATTTTTGGTTCAAAGTGATTCAGTTGAAGTAATATATAGTTACAGTAAACTTTATGCCGGAATCTATGTTTCTGAAATTCTAAAATTAATCATTCATGTTGACTAGTTCTGCCTACGATAGCTAAAGCGTTTTTGCTGTCCTTGAATCATATGGTAGAAGAACTTTCTTAAATATTTCAGTAATATCTTTAGCCAATTCTAGCTGTTGGTATACTCGCTTGTAGCTATAAACCCGAACCTGAATAGAAGATGTTGCATGATATAATTAAGCAATAACATCATATTTGTCTAACAAATAAATACTACGTGCTGCTGTATTGTATGCAGGAATAGATGAAACTTACAGCTGGATCAGAATGGCTTCCTGAACATAGAGAAAAGTGAAGAAGTGGTTCTGGGCGTTCGATCGCATATGCTCTCCATTCACCACCAGCTTTTAATCTCATTCTCGGAGAAAGTATAGAACGGAACCACTGTAAAGAGAACAGTATATAAGGTAATCCATTTACTGTTACAAATTTGATTAAAATGTTTGATGAGTTGATTTAGTATATTTGAAAGTGTGAAAAGATGGTGGGTTTAATATGAAACATAAAACTGACAAGGAGTTGATGTATACTTGACCATGGCAACTAGTACGACTCTCAAGTATGTATCGTTGTATTGTATATGCACTTATAGAGCGACCACCTATCACACATGATGGCTGTAATGAAGAGTTGTGATTTATTTGTTTTTGAAATGAATTATAGTAAAACTGAGCAAAATTTTCTGTTTGAACTTTAACTCTACCTGAATAAGAAGTGATTCCTTTTTAGTTTGTTTCTGAAGAATTCCCCGACTTAAATATGCCTGAAAAATGGTAATAAGTTTCAATAGAGAGAAATGGATACATATATGTATGAACGTAATTTTGCTAAGGAAATGAACCGTTACATGCATGAATATAGCGTTGTGTATGTTGATCCAGAAAGCAAGCTTTTCCTCATTTGTCATCTTTCTTGGATCCACAGTTTCCAATCTCTGAATAAATGTTCTGAAAATCAAAGGCATGAAAGGTTTCTCAACTAAGAATCTGAAGTAACAAACTACACTACAGGCATTCATATACACAGGGAAAATAATTAAGTTACAGACTCACTTATAATTCTTCATCAGGTCCTCAACTTCCTGCAGTTTTTGTCTGTCAGTGCAAATTAGTAGAATTTCTATTCTCCATCGGAAATTCTATTGGGTGTCTTTGGAATATGATCTGATATATTTGTACCAAGATATTCTGCTAGGCTCACTATCCCTGAAGTACCACAATGTACTTCCTGTTTGGATACAAATGGTTAACGTTAAATGTAGCTAAATATGAGTGAAAAATTTGAAAAAGGTAAAGCACATGATCAAAATTATGAAAAGAACAAGAGAAAAGGAAGACCCGCTTCCATCCAAATCGCAGCGTCAACAGTTATACTCATATAGGTATATATTAAAAACAATAACCTACACGAATCATAATTTAGTATTTTACCCAACTCTTATGTCCAATTTTCATTAGCTTATATTAAACTGATAAAATCAACTTTACCTCATTATAATGCAGAGGCAGAGAGTGGCATGCCTGAAGGGCTCTAGATAGGCTATCATCCGATGGTGATGTCCTTGACAAATAAACTGCACGATGAGATAAAGCAGACTGATACCGATGAGCACCTGGACCAGTAAGTTTTTCTGTGTCATACCAACTACTTGTTTGACTTTGATATCCTTCTTTTCATATGTTAGTGTGCATGTACTATTTTCAATGGATTTTGATCTACTTGATGAGAAGTTAGGTGTTGATTCATCTCTAAATAGCATTCTTTTTGGGTTATCATGGGGGCTTGTAGGAGCTAGAGTAGGTATTTGTTGGTCAAATGTTAGACAAATATGATCGTCGTCAGATTCGCAAAGAATTTTCATAAATGCTCAATGACCAAGTAAGTGCTGCTACATATGACATCGTATGCTTTGTTAATTGTTATATATTGCACCTGTTCTGTTTATAGGTTCTCTTGTTAATTGCTTTTTTCTTCAGTCCCTTACAAACTATATTATATACTAAATTCTTGCATATGAATCCCACTTTGGTAACACACAGGATCCTATAATTGATTCGATAAACACAGCAGTCAACAGATTGGCAAATTCAACAAATTTCCTTCGATATATAGGACAACATGCTCTCATTGCTCAAGATGATTTTCCAAGTTCAGAAGAAGACCGTGATGTACTCATAAATTAAAGATATCACTTTATGTCACTAATGTTAAACTTAGCAAACACTTTCCTCTATATGGTGAACACGTATATAATAGTTCCGACTGCAGATGATTCTCTATAAGTTTAGGTGCTGCAGCTATAGTATGTGGTGTGGTTATAGGATCAATGGCTGTTGCCCAGATATTTTCTTCTGTTTATTTCAGTGCTTGGTCAAATACATCATATTTCAAACCTCTTATATTCAGCAGTGTCATGCTGTTTCTTGGCAACACTTTGTATGCTGTTGCTTATGATTGTAATTCTATTGCGGTTCTACTTATTGGTCGCCTTTTATGTGGGTAAGTTGCTTTCTTCTTGAAAATTCTTTTCAGTTTAATGAGCGTGACATTTATACATGTGTAATTTATACAGTTTGGGTTCAGCCAGAGCAGTCAACAGGATGATATAGATGTTGTCACTATCGTATAAGGTCTAAATGATATTGATGATGCATAGTTGAATAGCATAAAAATTGGGAAGGTTCCTAAATTTTATGCTATTTAGCTCTTGCCTTATCAATATCATAGGTAATCTGAAGATTCTGGACTTTGGTTAAGCTCCTTTACTGGGCTGGATGTGTTGCTTCACCCTACGTGTGGGACTCCGGTTCATGCTGTGATGGCGCAAAGGTAACCTAAATTCTCATCACGCAAAGGTAACTAATAATATTATTTAGTTATTTTCAGCAAGTAATTTCCTTTATGTTATATACCTGATTATTTCAGTAAGCAATCCAATTTGGTCTTTGAAGTATTATACTTCATAGAATTTTTTTAATTAATAAATGCTTCAACTTAGGTTTTAAATACAGAATTAGAAATAACATCTATAATTTATAAATGCTTCAACTCCAGTACATTTCTAAAACTTCTTTTGTGTGACATCTATAATTTATAAATGCTTCAACTCCGGTACATTTCTAAAACTTCAACTCCAGCGCTAGTTGAGGTAAATCAGTTATGCTACAATTTGTGTGATATCTTGTCATAATATTGTTTTTTTCTCTCTGACATGTTCAGAAGCTATTTTTCACATTATTACACTTGGCTGTTTTTCCTTCCATGAATTTATATACGGCCTTATGGAACCCCCATTGCCATCTAGTATAAAATAGTGACGGCCTTCTGTTTATACTTTGTCTATCTGTAGGGTATCACTTTGTTTTTCCTTTGCAATCTACAATTCTGAACTAATAGATTTAGTTCAATGTTCCTCCTTCTTGGAATCTTTTTCTATCTTTCATTTACTGATCAACTAAACCGGATTACATGAATAATCTCTCACTCTTTCTCTCTCTCTCTCGGTTGCGGTTTATTGATTAGAGGACAAACGTAATCAAATATAGGACTGACAGATTAAGATTTCTGGAATCAGCAAGTAAGTATTTGCTCTGGTGATAGTAGTTGCTCTGGTGGATGAGTTGAAATTCGAAAGCAAGTATTGACAGTGGCAAGTGGAAGGGGTTTGCTGTGGATCTTTGTTAGGTGGGTTTGAATAACTGTGCAAGTTGATGGTGAATGTTGTGTGGATGGTAGAAGTAGTGGTTGGAAAGTGAAGGATATAAGTAGCGGAGTGTGAGGAATGTAAGTGATGCACCATATGCTCATGTGTTTCGATTGCCCAAAACATGGATTGGTATATCTGAAGTGTCAAGCAAAGGTAATTGTATGCACATGTTGAAATGAAATGAAGATGCTGCCGTAGAGTGGTAGTAATGACTACGTGGGGTGAAGCTTGTAGTTGTTAGTGACAGAGATGCGTGGAGATGGTTGATGTGGTAGTTGAGTGCTGTATGAGAAGTTTGATTCAGTGGGAAAGAATGTTGCTTTTCAGGGATATGATATGAAGTTTTGATAGTCAGGGGATGGAGCAGTGGTGGTTATGGTCGGGATCTGTTTATATCACAGGGGGGAGTGTGAGGCAGTTATGGGATGAGCAGAGTTTTGAACCTTAAATTGAATACTGAAGTTTAATTTGATTTAAGTGATTTAAATCAATATTCTAAAATTGAACTCGAACTTTATATAAACTGAAATGGTTTAAACTCGAGAATTGAATTGAAACTTAAACCATTTGAATCGAATCAATGAAAATTGATATTAATTCGAACTGAAATCGAAATCGAAATTGATTTTAATTAAAGCGAAAATTGAAATTGATTTGAATTGAAATCGAAAGTGTGTCGATTTGAATTGAACTGAGATTGAAGATGCTTTAAATTGAAAAGATTTCAAGTTGAATAAGTTTGTCTTTGAAACCGGGTAGCACACGATGATCAGCATTAATATCAAAATCTATAATGAGATAGTACATGACCTGTTAAATCCAGATTTTGTCCCACTTAGGCTATTGGATGAACCAGAGGTGTTACTATCTTCTAAATTTCAAAGTACAAACTACAAATAGTATTTGATATAGAACTGTATAAAGTATCATTGTTTATGCAGAAAGGAACTATTGTTGATAAATTAGAAGAAGAAACAGCTAAAGATGATCTGCATTTACGGCATCTTATTGGCATTTGCGAAGGTTGGTAATAATTTTTTGTTAATGAGTAAAACATGGCTTCTGAAGTAGAGTATTCTTGAACTGCAACCAAAAGACAGGTTGGTGAAACTGCTTTGAATGACACTAGTTCAAGGTCACACCAGATAATCAGACTGGTAAGCGCAATGACATGGATATATGATTCCTGAATTCCGTGAAGTTCCATTAATATTGGTTGTGTACATTATTTTGATCCAGGCAATTGAAAGCAGGTTACGTGACAATTCGGGTTGTGTGAAATCTTTTGTAGCTAATCTAGTGAGTATCTCTGCCTGTTTCATTTTAATATCTCGATGTTGAATTATGATCATGTTATTTATAGAATATAAAATCTGTAGAATTTGGTTGATTTAGCAGGAAGTGAGAGAGTCTCACAAACTCATCCAGATGGTGTTAGGTTAAAAGAAGGATCACATATTAATCGCAGCCTGTTGACGCTCACAACAGTCATAAGGAAACTCAGGTCTTTTTTCCTCCACAAATATGCAACATTAACTATCAACAATTAGTTCTTCTTACTGTGTACATGCTATCCTATTGATGAGCATTTTTCCTGAGCATGCACTACATTAAAAATCTACATATCGCTTCTCCTTACGGGGATGCAAATAAAAGTTGAAAATTTGAACTCATGAAACCGTACCAGATCACTTTTGCTCTCAGTTCTTATATTTTAGATACAAAAAGATCAACATAAAACGTACCTCAAACAGTAAAAAATAATGTTGAATTCTACCAGATCAATCTTTTACCATTCAGAAGACAAAAAGTTCTCGCTGTTTTCTAGAGTAGTTTCTTGAAATTAACCACAAACGATGCATTTTTATCTCAAACTTTCCCCTCCAGGCACAGGGACAGGTGCAATACATCATCATCATCATATTAATAATAATAATAATAATAATAATAATAATAATAATAATAATAATAATAATAATAATAATAATAATAAAATCTTTCATAAGTACCTGGGCATGAATTTGTATATGTTCTCTATTTGGATCACATGGTGTATCACCATATCTAGGAATCCTCTAAGGAGTCTACACTCAGATGAAACAAATACTTATAGTGCTACCACTTAATTTTCAACAAATTTTGGATTATCTTGTCTTTCAAGAGAATCTATCGCTGCATAGTTTCTTATTTGTATGACAATATGCGTTGTGGTAGAATTATGGATAGGACATTCCAACTCCAAATGGATAGTAACATGTACGAATAGACATGCAATAATATGCAATAATTTAGTTTTTTGTTACATGTAAAAACATCTATCATTAATTATGTATCATTCTTAATGTAATTATTTATCTTATTTGCAGGTGTGTGAAAGAAGAAGATGCTAAAGTTGTGATCTTCATTTTAATGCAAACAATCAAATATGCACTTGTTTTTTTTTTAAACTATGCTACTAATTTTTGGGGTGTGCTTAAAATATTTGCTACTACGTTTTGATGTGTATGAATATTTGGTATGTTTAATGTAATGTGTTACATCTCTATATTTATTATCTTTTATGATTATTATTGTGCCTTTTGGTATTGGTATTTAATACTGCAGTTTATTAGTAGGATGTAGAAAATTTTTGAATTGTGAAATTAAATTATAGCACTTCAAAACCGCTATAATATTTAATAGCGCCTAATGGCCACTATCAAATCTGTTAGTATTAAAGATGCAGGCCATAAAAAGCACTATGGTATTACAAAAAAGCGCTATAAATAATGATGAATGATAGGTCAGTAAGCGCTATAAAATAAGATATTATAGCAGAGTACAAGCGCTATTGTAGCTGACTTTTTATAGCGGCATATTAGAGTTGTGACAAGTCACCGTCTACAATAACCTGTTCGAATACAACGTTAATAATCCGCTATTACCACTTTCTATAGCGCAATATTAGTGCTATCTTAGAAAAAACAAAAAGTATTTTGTGGCTAATAACGAATTTCATAGCAGGCTAATAGCGTTGTGATATTAATCAATAACGCCTATTTGCCGCTATAAAAATAAATAACATAGCACAATATTTGCGCTATGAAATTAACAATTTTTATAGCGCTTTTTTGTGCTATCTAATGTTGGTTGTTTTTAATCACATGTCGTTATACAGCGTTTATCGAACCGCTATAATATCCTTTAATAGCGTTTTTCGAGCGCTATTGTAGGGTCTTTTTGTTGTAGTGTATATAGATAATGTTCAGATAAGATATCATTAATACAAAATGCGCCAGGAGAAACATATGAAAATTCCACATTGGATGATCAAAGAATGTAATAAGGCAATAAAATATATTTGCCTTTATAACCAAAACACACAGTGGAAAAAGAATTCTAAGTACCTAGCATGCCTCATTCCCATCACCGGAAGCTTTATTTGTCTAAAAGAAGACCTAGAAACCCTAAACCTCAAACTACTCAAAATCAATTGAGTACCCGTGAGTTTAAGGGGAAAATAAGAACTTCGAAAAAGACATAAAGCGTAGTATGAATAATAATCTACCATTCAAAACCATTTATATATCTAGTGAGACCACATCGCTTAGCGAAGTGAGTTTTTCCCTCGCTAGTATCTTAATACCTTTATAAAACCATATACTATGCTCCTGCATCCACAATGGTTAAAACAATCCAAAATAATACGATGATACGCAAAACAAATAAGTTAATTTTGGATTACCCATCCCCATTCATTCTGATTATCTGTCTAAAATATAGTTTGTAGGGTTACTATTAACCTGTTAGTTTTCATAGACTCACTAATAACCTATTTAATAATTATGGACTGCCTGTCTGGTTTCATAGTTTTCATGGGATTACTAAGAGTCTGTTGGTAACTCCAATATCCTTTCTGTTATCCTAGTTTTCATGGGCTGACTAGGAAACTATTGACTAATTGTCAATATCTTAATCCGGATATAGTTTTCATGGGCTAAGTATAAACTTATTGGCACCTGCCAATATCAAATCATAGTTTTCATAGGCTTACTATGAACTTATTAGCCCTTGTCGATATCTTTTTCTATAAACAGTTTTCATGGGCATATGTGAACTTATTGGGCCCTACCAATATCTTTAATTAGGATTTTAATATTTTTAGGTTATATTCACTACCGGGTCAACCTAGCTGGTTATTCAGCCCTTCCCTAAAATATCTTTATGGCTTAACTACAATGTGAATAAATATATGATGAAGCAATCATAATACTAACCTTTGTGCTTTAATGTCCTTGGAATCATTTTATATAAAACTTGGTTAAACCCTTTAACCTGTTAATCAAGAAAAACTTCTTCTATTTCAAAACTCTTTAATTTGTTTATGACATTGTTATTTCTTAAAAATGAGACTGTGTTATTTGTTTTGAAAACCATAAAATATCACTTTCGAAACCCTTGGATAACCTCCTTCGAAAGCAAAGAAAACTCCTTTTCAAAACATTATGTATATACCTTTCGAAGCCCTTTTTAAAACATCTCTTTCGAACCAAATATACCTTTCGATGGTATCAAAACATTACTCAAAAATCTTTAGAATCATAGCTTCGAAGCCAATGAAAGTACCCCTTTCAAAAGTATTGGGTTTTACTTTTAGAAACATCTTTTGGGTCAAAATGATCATAGGCGAAAGTATCTCTTTCAAAACCTTTAATAAAATAGTTTTGGAGAAAAATTGATGATGTCAGAACCATCAATTCGAAAGCTTAATTCCTTTGAGTAAAACTTTGAAGGATATCATCGAAACCCCCTTTCGACACCATTGCCTTCGAAACTGCTGAACCCCTTTGAAAAGTGACTTAGCTTAAGTTTAAAATAGAGAGAACCCTTCAAAATAATTGATGGCTGCAATACATTCGAAAGGTAAAAGAATAGCGGTTAGGTTTCGACCAGGTCGAAACCACCTCTTTCGAAAGCATTATTTAAAAACAAAGGAACCCATCGAAAGCTCCTAATTTAAAACATGATATGAAAACCTCCTTCGAAAGCTATTTAGAAAAACCCCTTTTTAAACCATATGTTTTGACTGCATCGAAAGCCTTAAGTAAAACAAAGTAGGCACTTAACATTTGAAAAAAAACTAAGGTTTTGACCCCATCGGAAGCATTACTTTCGACACCCTTGCCTTCCGGCCTTCCACCAATCTACTAAGTGACACCTTGTGTATTGGTTTCGACTAGGTGAGTTTCAGCTGGGTTGGTTTCAACTAAGTTGGAGTGGAAGCATTAGAGTCGAAAGGTACTACTAAAGGAGGCGTAACCTATTTTTCTGAATTAAGGCTGAAATTATGCTACTTTTAGTAATTACTTTATAACTACCTTCCTATTTGTAATCCTTTAATTGGTTACTTTAAAAAATTTCAAATCCTTTACAAAATAACTGCCACATTTATCATCGAATCAATGAAAATCTAACGTTTAAGCCCTCCCATTAAGAAAAACCAATATTGAAGATAAGTCCTTCTTTTAAAATAATTTATTTTCCACAGCAAATCAATTATGAGTAATCCCCAAAAATCATAGAAATTCACTTTCATCATGTTAGCGAACATAAAAAAAATTCTAGACCCATTATTAATAAAATAATCGGAATTAAGTTTAAACTCAACTTCATAATATTATCCTTTAGAAATTCATAATAAATGTTCCATAGCATGGAAATTACAAAAATTGAAACCTATCAGCAAATCATGTTTTACCTAACATATAATTTTTCCATGGCATTCTAAAATCAGTAACATTTGGTTTTTCCCTAAACCGGGCAAATTCATATGTAAATGAATTGGTTTAAATCAAACATATCATAGTTTAAGCATATCATCATCCAAAACCATCATAAAAATGAATTTAATCTAAATCCAAAAACACATGATTATGAAAAAATAGGGATGGAATGAATTATTATTCAACTTGGATATGATAAGGAAATTGAAATTTGTAGAAGACTGATTCCTCTAGCTTTGGTCCTTAGCTTTGATTTAATTTTTCTTCCTCTTTCCCTTGTTAATGGCCGGTTCTATTTTTAGGTTTTTGATTTACGTTTGTGAAAATGAAAAGTGTACGTGAATGGACAAGGACATGAAATTTACATCCATAATTTATAATAGAGCGGATATTTACTAATATACCCATGTTTAGTTAAATACATAAAAGCCGATTTAATCCCACTTAATTAATTACTTAATAATGGCATTCTTATAGTTTTATTCAAATCTCAATCCTCTTGCAATCATTATTCTATTTAATTTATCTAATTAAATCTTCTAAATAATGTTATCGAAGATTAGGGGTGTTACACTTAACTAATTATCATATCATTAAATCACGTTGTCGCTATTCATTGATGTTGATGACCTTATTACTTCAGCATTTGTCATAGTTGTGGTTTCTATTAATGTTTTATAACATAAGTTATACATCACAGTCGATGTGGATCTTTGGTGCTGTGTATCCATTTTCATTCAAATTTTGTATAGCTTCTTTATAGGACTTTCTCTCATTGGGATTGAAGTTAAGTTTTCTAATAAACTCGACATCTGATATTTAAGAGTTGTTATCTTATGGCTTGCGTAAACTTTGTTACTTAGATAGTAAATAGATTTCTTCGATAATAATGTTTAGCTTAACATGTACTAAACCTTTTATACGATATGAACATGATTATTTCTTAAGTTTGGAATAATATCATCTGGCATGTAGGTGGAAGGTCAACAGACTATTAAGAAATCAACAAAGAAGCCTTGAAAAGGGCCCAAACCTTCATCTTCAGCTAATAAGAAAGGAGACAATCCTTTGAACCCATCATATATTACAAGCCAGGAAGAAATGAATACCGTCCTTGAGCAGTTAAGAATTACTAGGATCGAAGCCATTCCTATGCCCTGCAGACAATGTTTATAACCATTCTGAGGGTTATTTTGCTTTCACTCCCATACATATCTGGCATATGGCTATCTTACTTTTTCGAACTTTCTTCTGAGATATTTGGAACATCTAAGCATTACACACATTTAATTTTTTTTCCAAACTCCTACACATATCTGACTTAATTGGGAGTCTTGGCTCGAAAGGCAAGACTCCCTTCCCTTAGTGCTGAGATTATCTATTCGATAGCTGGTTTTGCTAAGGTGGGTGAACAATTAGACCATCAATGTTACCGAGTCCACCCTTACCCGGAAAGTATGATTTCTAAGGGTGTCAATTAGGCAAAAGGATGGGAAACACAATTCTTTTTTATCAAGTGCTTTTCTAATATCAAAGGGACATATTATGATGTTAGTAATGTTCTCAACTTTGATTACTCTTATCTTTCTATCAGACTTTATTAATAAATGTTTTCTTTCATATTCCACTCCCAAAAAGTTAAGTTCTGATGATTAAAAGACCGTGAAATCCTGAATTGGTCTGGCAGAGAAGATGGGAACAAGCTTTGACTGCTTACTACATTAAAGCTTCTTCATTATTCTATTATTTTAGATCACCATAAAATCTTAGGAGAGCCTCCAATGTTAAATACAATGCTGGAAGGAAATTCTCTTTAATGATAGGAAAATCACAATTCTTTTGTTCTAATTCTCCAATTCAACCTAGACCTACTAGTAAGTTTTAATATAGCTAAAATAGAATTCCGAATACCATTGGTTTACTAGTTTTTACTTTCATTTTTAGCCCATCCGCCCTTGTCATCACTTCCAAAGAAGCAACGGTTAAAGATAGTGTTTCCAAAAAGAGGAAGAGCAAAGATGAAGCTTCGGTTCCGTCTTAATCAATCAAAACAGTTTCCATTAAAAACTCCAATTCTAAGGCCATTGAGGCGTTAGATAAAGGAGAAGAAATAGGCAATGACGCTCTTATTGACATACCTCCTTCTACTCCGGGTAAGAAGTCCAAACTTTTGGGTGAATTCTCTCTCATTGTTGTGGATGAGGAGGGGCATGTAAACATCAATTCAAGTCCATAGGCGGTGAATTTAGATAAAGCTCCGGAGAAACCCAAGGAGGTTCAGACTCCTAATCCCCTCCTAAATAATACTTTTCCTACCTCCCCATCATCCATCGGCAACAAGTGTGTTGAACTTGGTTTTTTCATTTCTCCAAATGATTCTCTTACTTCGAAGGCTTAAACTTAGTCCTTAGAGATGAATTTTGAAGAACTCGCTCGACTAGCCATTCAATCTCCCTTCATCATTTCTCTTGGATCATTACAGCCTCTAGCTTATCTTGATGATCACCTTTTCATTATTTTTAAATAGTTTATATCGGTATGTTTTTTGACTTGGTTAATCTTGACTTTATAGATTTTATTCTAGCATGTGATGAACGCCCTACACCACCGACACCCATTATACATAAGATAGTGCGCTGTTGTCGTGTTGATCGATGTAGAGAAATTGTCAAGGTTTAAAAATGAAAAAAAACATCACAGAACCTATAGTATGTCTCATAACACATGGAATAAAATATAAAATATAGACATAAAACAAGAGAGACAATAATAACCAGTGATCCATATATCAGAGTATAAATATACGGAGTTATACATCATGAAATAGAGTTTATACAGTGGAAATAAACTCAAATAACTGTCTCATATTATTAGTAATAAGTGAACACAGCCAAGGTTCCAGAGTGTTGCACATTGGAATTGATAGAGTTAGGGATATGCCCTAGGGGCAATTATGTAATTTGTTACATATATTTAACTTGTTAAACAATCTTGTTTGAAATAAAGGTATTTTGTTTCTATTATATACTTAATATAACGTGGATATACTAATTAATCAATTTAATTAAAAGTATATAATAGAAAATCCATAGATGGTATGTTTTGTGATAGTAGTTACAAAGTGTTGTAACTATGAGTAATTTATCGTAATGAAAAAAATATACCATTTTAAAGTTCCTAGTAAAGATGCATCGGGACTGGATATCGATATATCCTTTGAGGCTAAAGTACATAACACTCTCCAAATGGTGGACAACGGATTAGTCATGACTGTTGGAGGTAACAACGGGTTAAGTACTGATTGTTGTTGGATAACTATGAAATGACTCACTAGATAGGTTCTTGTTGGTTAATATAACAAAGGTCAAGCATAGAATATCGATGTGACTAATTAAAATAGTTCTCTCACCTTGAGAATACTGTTGATCTTCAATGTGAAAGCTCTGCTTTATTATAGTCAGATCTTAGCATGGCGTCCATCGAACGACAAAAGTTGGGTCGATGGAAGCATTAGAAGTGAATAACTATTCAAGTGACGATTCGTCTTCTTAGTTATATGAGGTTAGTATCACGGTCAACTGAAGTCAACTCAAAGTCAAAGTCTTTGGCCAGAGCATTTCGGTTAATAATAATTGTTATTATTGAGCCAAAGGCTTTGTGTTTGGGCTATAAAGTTGAATGTGGATGATATTGGAATTTTGACCATTACCAAATTCCATAAATCCAAAGTGATATAGTTTTCATGAAGAGAATGGTGTAAATAATTATCACTATTAGATACCGCTTATAATAAGTAAAACGAGATTTTCCAAAAGATGTGTAAGTGATGAATTCAGCCAAAATGTCACACCACCGGCTAAGTGACATGTGAACATTAATATTTGAATTTTTTAATATTAATCGCCGACTGAATTACTCCTTTGAGTCGCATAGCCGTAATGATGAATTCTCCGAAAACCAAAAGATTTTATTAATTTATAAAAAGTTGTAATTAATTAAACTGATTATTATTTGAGAAATATTAATTATTATTTATTTTATTTAATGTTATGGAGTTATTTGTAATTATTTGAATTCATTTATAAAAATTAAATTTGCGTGCAATGATATATGATATCATTGCAATTAAATAAAAGATAATTACATGCGTTTATTTATGGAATATTATGTCATTTGATGACACGTAATTTTCAGCCATACCATATAAAGAAATAGGGGTGAAAAGAGAAAGTTAATATAGAGAATTAATTAGAGAAGTTTTAATTAAAGAATGGGAAAGATTTTCTTCTTTCAAATAAATCATATTCTCTTAGTCATTATGTACGGACAATTCATTTTCCTTCTCATTCATTCTTTCTCTTTCTCTCTTCCTAACTTTTCATGGAAGAAAAAAATGAATTTCCAAAATCATTCAACTCTACATAAAATAAAAAAAGTGGTTCATCCATTTCTTGCAAAGATAGGATGTGAATCTTAAAGATCTGAGGAGATATCGTCATTTAAGGTGTGATAGGCAACATTCTAAGGTGATTCAATCAGATCTAGAAGCATTCTTCATTCAAGGTGCAAATCAAAGGCAACATCAACAAGGTGTTTTTTTAAGGATTGGGTAGCAAGGTATGTCATTTTCTGTATACAGATTGTGATTTTGCAATGTTTGATGGAAATTTAATTGACTTTCATAATTTGTATGATGTATTACTGCCTTGCTTAATTAAAAAATTGTGTATGAAGATTGAATTAGTTATTGAATGATATGATTGATTTTTCCTTTCATAGATTAAAATTAAATTTTTTTTATGTTTTAAAACAATATTTAAGTGTGGATCTATATTTTTAAACATTCTAATTAAATAGTAATTCTTCAGATATGATTGTTTACATGTTCGAATTAATTAGCTGCTTTCCTTTACTTTGCTAAATTAAAATTAAATTTATATATTTTAAAATATGATGTTTTATTTTAGTTCTATGTTTTAACATTTAATTTAAATTCCATTTTTTAAATTTGGAGATTTACATTTTCATGTTGATTGATTGAATTATATTTAAAGTTAAAATTAAATTTATATGGAATTAATACGATGTTTCAATTGTAGAACTATGTTTTAATCTTTCGTAACAAAATGTAATTTTAGTTTTTAATTTTAATATATGTATGCATGTATGCATGTATTACTTGCACTTTTTATTGCATTAGATATTTACATATGAATAAAAGAAATTCTAACAACAAATCAAAGTTTTAAAATTGACAATAATAACTATCTAATTTATATTATTAGAAAGCTTTGATTGAATTCCGTGTATACATATTTGGATCTACTCTTATATATTCATATAAAATTTATTTTTGTTTATATATATTGTCATAGTAGGAAACCATTTCTGTTTTTTGATTAGGACAATAATGTATACACATAATTCATTGTTTGCCTTCTGTATTCTTACATTATGATACCTATTGATTGTCATTAATATGTTGCATTAATTAAGTTTACTAAAAGAAAAACTATATGAATCACCCTTGTCATTCTTTATTTATTTCCATTTTAATTTCTATGTAATAACCATTCAAATTATTCTTGTTTATTTTATATGTACATATCAATTACCACTGACTATGCACACTTTCTATATGTTGCACTTGCACAATATTTACATGAATATATTTACAATTCATGTCATATATAGATTAGTCGTTAATGTTATTTTATTAATCAATTATTTAATTTAATTAAGAAAAGGAAATGAAAAGTTTCCTTCTCTAACTAAATGTATGATCCCTCGTTATTTGAATAATTTAAGAGAGAGGAAATGAAAATTTTTCTTCGCTAAACAAATTTATGACCCCTCATTAATTGAATAGATTAAGATAAAGGAAATGGAATATTTCCTTTCTTGAATAAATTCTAAAAGCAAACTTTACATACAAATTTCTACATAAGAGTATATTTGATATAATCTAACTTACATACACATTAAATTAAAGTGAAATTTTATTTGTGAAGTTAAATAAAATATTGATTTTATTTAAAAGAAACTTAGAAAAGTTCCAAATGAATTTAGACATCATGGACCCATCAAAGATCCAAAATGTTAATTTTTTTGAAATTCACCCATTTGTTCAACTATGGGCTGGCCCAGTTCCAACAAATATCAGAACCCAATAGCATATGAGGTCTAAATTGGTCATGTTAGAGCTAACTAATTAAGCTTATGCACTTAGTACAGTGTCTAGAAAGGTGATGTCTAGGATTGGAATTGGGTAAACAAGTATCCTGTCCTACCTGATTAGCTGTCTGGCCTAAAAGGTGATGTGAGCCCAAAGGTTGCCCCTAATAGAAAAGGCCCATTTGAATTGGGCCTTGGGCTAATTTTCAAAATAGTTTTGAAAATTAAGACATGATTCTAATTTAAATTTTAAATTTAAAGTAAAAACATGTTTATTATAAAAATGTTATAATATAACGTAAATTTTCAAAATGTTTGAAAATGTAATGAAAAGTTCAAACTGTTTAAAACAGTGTAAATATTAACTTTGAAATTTAAAATTATTAATAAGATTACTATAAATTAAATAAGTGAGTTAATTAATTAATACTTATATGCATGTATTATATATGTTGATATATGTTATGTTATTTAAAGTGTTTAAGATAACATAAGCATACATGTATGTATATAAGATAAAATTTTGAAATTAATATAATTTAATTAAATTATTTAATTAATAAAGTAATTAAAGGTCAATTAATTAACTAAAAATATGAGTATATAAGATAAATGCGTCTTATTATAAAGGTTATAATAGATATTTCCAATATAAAAGTTGTATTGGAATACTAATTTAAAATTAATTAAAGAGTTGATTAATTAAAAAAGATTTAATTAATGACATATCATATATAAGACTATCATATATAAGTAATATAAAATATAAAAGTTATGTAACAATAAAACTTATATGATATGAATGTATAAACTAAAGATGGAACAAATAGACCTAAGGAATAAATACATATGTAAATGTACATATAACATGATTTTTAATGTGTTTGACACTTGAATCACAAGGTATTTCATAAGAAATACATTATTCCATAATTCGATATCACTTAATATAATATATTAAAGATTATGAATCTTCAATATAATGTTGTCCTCTACCATATATATATATATATATATATATATATTAATAAATTACTTGCATACTCTTTAGTTGTTGAGAAAACTCAACTGGGAAAGTTATGTGTAGTATTATTAATATATTGAACAGGTAAGGTAAGATAACTATCTGTATTTGTTGAGCAAACTCAAGGTACATATACTATACTTAGGCCATCACGGTATGGTAGGTACAAGTGAATAATCTTTTTCAATTGGTTGAGCAAACTCAAGGTTGAAATAGATTAGGACAAGTAAAAATGGATCAGGAGTTGTATATGATACAACCGATAAGGAGCTATCCATCGTTCGTGGGGCTATGATTTATTGAGCAAACTTAAGGTCAGAATACCAAGATAGATGAGTCCTTGCACCCACTAGTAAGTCAGGAAACTTCTATGTTTCATCTTAGGGTTTGGAAAAACATAAAAGACTAGTGGGGGCCTTATTAGAAAAATGAAATGTTAACATTTAACCTTTCTAATATTGTATAAACATATGCTAAATAATGTTATAATTATCTACAATGATAAATTTATTCATTTAATATGATTGATAAAATGTTTATCAATTAACACATGCAAAACTGAATTGAAAGCAGACAAATGGAAATATAATACCCACTATTAAATTCCTATTGCATGTTAATGTTTCAATACCCATGCAAGTGCCTTATTTTACCACTACTGAATACATTCATGGTCTCGTCACTTACGCATTTATTTGGTAAGACCATGTATTGCATTCTATGAGTTTCGAGCTCTAAAAGCAGTACAAGACTAGGGATATTTGGTCTATATACTATCATTTATAAATATTACATGGTGAACGATCATAGTTTGTAATTACAATACTTCAATAAATATAGTTCATTGGAAATAAGTCAAAAAATAGTATTTTGAGATCATGTATTCAACTTGATTGATTGCAAAAGGGATCATATTGTGTTAATGTAACACAAGACCAAAAATTACAAGATATATCTAAAAACTCGATCGTTGAAATGTCATTTTGATCGGCTTACATAAAGTGCAACATATTTAATGTCATTAAATGTTAAGGAGATTTGAATGTGCTTTTGTAAAGAGTTTGTTATGATATTGTAGTAAGGTTTCCTTTTGAATAATTTGATCATTTGAAAGGAAAACAAATGTATAAGAATATATGTAATTTAAGGTACAGTTGGGATGAAGAGAATGAATAGTCACTTCTACTTCATAGAGAAACATTGGAAATGGGAATTGTAATAATAATTAATACTTAACATTAGAAAAAGAAATATGATTTCTATTCCATACTGTATTTTCATATATAAAATTGTTTTCTATGAGATTTATTTCTTCGAGCTTAAGATATTTGATCAACAAACTCTCCATTGTAAACAGTTTCAGTGTATGAAATAAAAAAATTGTATTAATTGAATGATGGACCTCCGAATTTAGTATGATATTATAATAATGGCAGAAATAGTAGGAGCATGCCATATAGCACTTATTGATTGCATCATATTATGAAAATTGTTTTCGTAAAACGTGCCAACATTATTTATTAATGTTGACTATTTTTCGGTATCGAATGAGAAATAAACATAACTATATTTCAATATGAATATTCATTATAAAACAAAACTATAATATGGTATTTTCTTATATAATAAAATTGATGCATTGGAAAATATAGAATTATCTAATATTATTTATAGTTATTTATAGACTGACCCATATTTTTGAGCAAATAATTTTATTATATTATTTTGAATCATATGATAATAGCTAATTATATCTCAAAAAATAAAGTGCTATGCACCCATTTAGTAGAAGTACCATAAGAATTGATGTACTCTTCGGATTGATACATATAGATGTATGCAATCATAATTGTATAAATGCCAAAAAGGTTCCACGTACTTCGTCATATTCACCGTTGAGTTAACATTGACATGGACATGTGTATTTGATACACTTGTAGTATGTCTATGGTAAATTTATAGAATATAAAACAGAAGTAAATGAAATAACATGCAATAGAAATGACTTAATTTGATTGAATGAGTGAGTATATTGGAAAATGTTCTAAATGTATCTAAAATGAATAATGATTCAATCTCAAAATTACTGCTCCATGTAATACAAAATGATGCATCTATATGGAGTAATCGAACTTCTCGGAGAATGTACAAATAATTGTGAGTGAAGTTGAGTTAGTTTCTTTAAGGTGATGTACTTAAGAGTAGTACATAAGGTTAATATTATTCCATCTGAATAACAGTTTACAAAATTTTACAACACAAGGGTTTATAAGAAACTCCTACATATTCTAGGCCAAGGAGTTGGCAAGTTGTGCGAGTCGAAAGATTGCACATAATAATTGTTCATAAGGGACCATATATGAATCTCAAAAAAGGATTTTTGGAAGACTGCCATTGGATGATATATTTATGTTTTGAACATAAATTTTGTAAACTAAAACCAAATCAGTTTTATAAATAAAGAAATTCATAAAACATGTATGAATACCTATTATGTTACACTGAGAAACAACTGTTGTTTCAAAAAATACCAACTTCATTGTGAAGAAATTTCTTTGAGGAATTAGTGGTGGTAAAATGAAATTGGATACGATCCATAGAAAATATGTAACGAGCCGATATTTTCAACCATTCGCATCCATTATAAGTGTATAGGTAGACACTCATGCTGGAATTGAATTTCTCAAAATACCGTGTTGTAAATAAAATTTTGGCAAACCTCAGAATATACAGTAAATAAAAATCACAGATCTCAGACACAGAGTATATAAAAATGCAGCGGAAGAAAAAGAGATAGTAGTTCATGAAGCTACTATATAAAATATAAGATACATCAGAGTTGAATAAGATACAACAGAAGAGTAACACGATACATCAGGTACAAATCAGATACATCACTAAACCACTGGATACTGAAACAAAATAGATGGCTGGATCTTCAAGGAAAGCTCCAATGCCGAAGGTGAATCTTGAATGCTAACTCAATCAATCTGACCCGAGCGTAAAGCAAAATACAAAACCCTCGAGTCAGGACATAAATACTTATAAACTGTAAATCAACTCAAGTGAACAGTAACAAAATGCATCAGTAACTTAAAGGATGCTTGGGACCGCCCATCCTCTAAGGATCCGTTAAACTATTTACTATGTAGTAATATACGCTATATACGGTAGTGTCTAATCAGTAAAGTATAATCATATAGAAAATAGAGTTAAGGGGATGGTGAACCTTAACGCGGTCGGATCTTTAAAACCAAAATCGTAGTGGGCTCGATATAAGGATATGACACGGCACGCGAGGCAATGCCAGGGTGGATACACCGTTTGCACTCCCGGACCGGTGGTGACGGCAAGCCAGCAGCTTCCGCCCACCTCGAACAATACCCCCGAATCAAAGTGGCGCTACCGAATCGAATCACAACAGTAATAGAATGGTTTCCAATGGAGCATTCTCGATGAAAGGATGCGACCCTTTGTGTAGCCCGGTTGTAACGACCCAGAATTTTTATTAATTAAAATTTGAAAATTTAATTAATTTTAAATATTAATAAGTGAATTTATAAGTCAAATAAATTTTTATTTGAATTTTTGAATTTAATTGGATAATTAAATCGATAATTTAATATGTTAAATTATGGAAATAATAAAAAATTGAGTTAAATATGATAGAAAATGATTTGTAAAATTTTATTTTATCATATGGTAGTTAGAAAGATATTTTAGAACTTTTAAAATCGAATTAAAAGTTAATTTGTGAAAATTGAATATTTTAATAATTAAATCGACTAGTGAAAATAGTCAATTTTTGAACAGTCTCAGAATTGAACGAAATTAGTTCCATTGGATCCGTAATAGTTAGTTATTACCGGATTTCAAATTTCGTGTCAATCGGAGTTATCGTTTGATCGTGGCAGCTCGAAACGCATCGATTTATTTTTAATTTAAATTTGGCGAGTAAAAATAGCCATTTTTCAAAAAGTCTCGGATTTCGACGAAACCAGTTTCATCGGATCCGTAATGTGATATTATTGTAAGGTTTCAAATTTCAAGTCAATTGGATTTACCGTTTGTCCTGTACAAATTAAAACGCCTAAAAAATCGCTTAAATCGGTTTAATTCAAATTGAGCGTTTACAGTCATAACTCGCACATACTTCCGAATTAGCTTTCGAAACCTGTTCCATTGTGTCCGGAACGCGGGGTAAACCCTAGAAACGCTGGTTACGGCGCGTAAATCGGAGTTCGGAATTTCCGGGATGAATAGTGTCGATCGGTTCCCTATAAATAGACCCCTATCTCTCTCTAAATTAAAAAAAAATTAAACCTAAACCCTAATTTCATACTACAGCCGCCTCTTTTATATGAATGGCCAGAATTGTCCCAATTTCATTCCTTAATCTCTCCAAATCCATTCACAATCAAGCGAAAGTGATCAACTACAAAGATGAAGATCTTGGCGAAAGCTTTCAATCCATACGGATATGATGGATTTTGGTGCAACGTGGAGGGGGTTAGAGGGGGCCGTCGGCCCTATGTTGCGCACGCAACACGAGATGAATGGTGGGGCCGAGCTCCACATGCTTCTGGCCGTGGATAGCTTGCGTTGGTGGCTTCGATTTGGCGCGTCTTGATCGTAGTATCGTTGTGAAACAAGGTTGTAAAGTGAAAACCTAATTTCAACATGGTGGGTTCTTTTGTTCGGCCAAATACCTGTAGAACGCATGAAGAAGGGAAGAAGCAATGTGCGGTGGTGATGGCTTGGCTTTGGATCTAGTGGCCAGAAATTACTTAGGTTTAAAATTAATTAAATTAATGTTGTAATTTTAGTTTAAAACTCGTGTAACTTCAAAAATTCATAATTTTTTCATACGAGGTCGAAAAAATGCAAACTCAGTTGCGTTGGAATCGTATCGACGAGCACTACGCGATGGAGTTGGTTTGGAGTCATTTGGAGTTAGTGAGAATTTTGGGTAAAATTAAACGTCCGTTTAATTTTATTCAAAATAAATCGCTAAAACGGAATTTAAACCAAGGTGAGAACTTCTCACTCAATCGAATCAGTTTCGATTTTATTTTAAATAGTTAGATTTAAAATATTTGAATGCATGATTGAATGTTGATTGATATCTATTGATTGTTAAAATAGACATTATACGCCGTTAGTAAGCGGATGTTATTTAATAAAAACATATACCGCGAATATTTCATAAACAGTGAAATTGGTATTATATATAATAGCAATATATATATATTGGCATATGTATATATTGGAGTTATTGATTTCCCGCATTTATGTGTTTAGCGGATGAGACCCTATTACGCCGTTATTAAGCGGATAATATTTAATAAGAACATATACCGCGATAATTTCGTACTGGAGCGAAATTGGTATTGTGCTAATGTTTTTGGATGTAGGAAAACAGGTTGGAGGGATCCAACTGGATTCCTCAACAGTATTTATTTGATTTCAGATATTTTGATATTCGATTGATTGATTATCATATCGATATATGATATCGTTGTTTGTCGTGATTGACTATTTGGTGTGTAGCATCATTGGACCAAATTTGGAATTTTAAAATGATTTCAAAGTGATTTTTTGAAAGTATACGTTTATAAAATATTTTTGGAATTGATTCATTTTAAATAAATAAACGTTATAATTTTTAAAGTTATAAAAATTATGATTTTTGTGAAATACAGTTAAAAACTGATTTTTTGAGAATATGATGCTATTGAGTTTATAAAATAGTTTAATCGAGATATTTTAGAATTTTTGTGAAAAGTTTAAATATAGGATTTATAAAATTTAATTATTTTATAAATCAAAATGGTGAAATAATAAAGGAGATTAAAGAAGTTTTAAAAGAATAATATAAATTGAATTATATTAAGAGATTTATAAATGGATATTTATAAATTGAAATATTGAAATTATAAAACGAGTTTTTATAAGTGTTTGAATGAAGTGAAAATAGATTGCATAAGTGAATGAAATTTATAGAATTTTAAACAGTGAAGTTATAAATGGAATTTTATAAACAGTAGGTTTATAAAATTTATAAAGTTATTGAAAAAAATGAATTTTGGATAAATAATTGAATCTTATAAGTTATAAGATTTATAATTATGAAGTTAAAAGAACGATTTTTGTAAAGTAATTGTTTTATAAGTAATTAACTTATAATATGAACGTTTAGTTTATAATTTAGTTATAAACTGGAATAGGTTAATAAAGGAATTTATAATAGGAAGTTTTTATAAATAAATAGAAATGGAATTTATAAACGGTGTTTTATAAATTCGCAATAACTTATTTTGATAAGTAAATTGTCGTAACCTATTAATGGAGTTATATTCACGTTTTGACTGTGAATAATCCTTTGAATTAAAATGAATAAAAGGATGAAATTGTTAATGAAGTATATTCACGTTTTTGAATAGTGAATAAGATGTTAAAGAAAAATGTTTAAAATGTGATATTTTAAACAGAATTAAAACGATCTAACGATGTTTTAAAATGTGTTATGATTCGAAACCATAGATTTCAACATTTATTGTTGAAATAGACGTTTTCGAGAAATAAAAGGAAATGGTGGACTATAACACTGTTGTTATAGTAAATGATTTCCGAAAGGAAATGTTTTGTATAGTATTGGGATTTATATATCTATTTAAACTTCGAATCCCTATACTAGTGAATTTGGGTTGTCGTAACGATGTTTTACGCAACATTCGTTTTGGCCCAAATAAATATGTTAAGAGGATGATTTCCTTAAAGAATGAAATATATACTTAATTCGATTTAAGTATATTGAATATTTTCTAAGTGTTGAAAATAAATAAAATTTGTGAATTACTTATTAAATAAGTATGGAAATGTTTTCCAATATGAAGTGATATTTAGAATTGATCTTTTTGAAGATAAATTGAAAATGGATAGTTGAAATCGTATATGCATGAATATTTTGGAATATAAATTCACTAAGGAATTTATATGTGAAAGTGGAATTTGTGAAAAAAATAAATGTTGATTTATTTTTGAAATGTGAAATTATATATCTTGTAAAGATATTTTGGAAAATAAATAATTTGGAAAATTATTTGGAAACTGGTGATGTGTGCATATCCAGTGATAGTTCAATAACCGACTATCAATATTTCCCTTTGAATGGGTAATTGATGTGAATTGATTGAATGTGAATGCCACACTATTTTTTTGAATAAGCGCTCACTATTCGGGTTAACCGGGAAAGGACCATGGGGTCGTATAACCCATTCCGAATATGTGATACGTCGTTATGAATTGCATTTGAAGATCGGTGTTGAAGACCCGGTATTTGCGAGAGCGATAGGATGACCTGTCGATTTACTCTGCACCGAGTTGCTCCGGTATAGAGTTCTCCATATGTGATGGTGAATCCGATCAGGATTGTGAATATCCGGATTGCAAGGACTTCTTTGTAAGTGCCTTCGGTTTTGTTCGATCCCGGAACAGACTTGTATGGATTGTGTGTCTGACATTACAAGTTGAGATATAAAGCCGATTTCTTTCAAATATATTTCTGTTGGTGGCGAAGAATTTATTCTTTTAGCTTAACACCCTTCTCTGAGGCGTACGAGCTCAGAGGTTATGTAGTTGAAGTTATCAGCGATATATTCCCAATTTGGTAATGTGATATGCTGAGTGATGCTGAAATGATCATTGTGTTGATTATTGTGATAGGATCGTTTATTTGATCGTCTATCTTAGTGATCATTGTGTTGATCATTTGTTGACCCAAAGCATGGCTTTTGTATAAAGTATGTTTTTGTGGACGTGACTTCGTCGAACCTCACACCCCGGAAATGGTCAAAACAGGAAAGATGCAGCAAGGTTATGAGGGGTAGCACCCTTTAGGGTATGTACATTTCCTTCTGGATAGAGGTGGTATCATGGTATGGAGCCCAGATATTTAACCTATGTGGTTACTGCGAATTTATTACTTTGTGGTTGTTGGTTTTCGGGATCCCGTGAGAAAGGTCGTTTACGATCGGGGAATGGCGTGCTCGTGTCAGTAGTTACCCAGTTAGGGGTAACCCGGCCTTGTGTTGGCAGAGTTCCGGTTTGGTTCTCGGGGATGTCTTTCCAGAGGCATTCTCATGTGGCAATGGGAAGTTCCTTGGCCTGACCATTTGTTGGAAATCCAAAGAAACAATACGTGACTTTTACGGTTTTAGTTGTAGAACCTGCTTCCTCAGGAAGTAGCTATAGTAGGCATACGATAATGGTCGTATGTTGGCTAAGATTTATATTCTACTTTCGAAATGAATTTTCCCTACACTATACACTAGTAATAATATCAAATATTATTTTAAATGCGTATCAAGCATCTTTGACTATCATAAGGAGAAATCTCCTCCGATTCTGCGTTTGCATTGTGTGTGTGTGCGGGAGGCCTTATGGTAGTCTCATTTTTAAAAGCATTGCGAATTGAATTTAAAAATATTCCTCTATTTTTGATTTTAAAGTTAAATAAACTGTTTTTAATTCTCACACCAGTCACATGACTGAATTGGAGTTTATTGTTTTCCTTCCTAAACTCTGGGTGCCCACCAATTTCCACACGGGCGGTCAAGAGTTAAGGTTTATCAGGATATTCTGGATATTCAGGAATTGCTGGAGGCAAGCTGGATGGCATGACATATTACTTATATAGTATTTCTTTTTCCGCTGCACTATTTGTTGTTGTTGTACACTCTGATGATATGATGTAATGAAATGTATGAAATGTAATAACTGATGTAGTTCTTTGTTTAAAGATTATTCATTTATTATTATATGTTGTTCCGCTGCGAATTGTGAGATTCTGATGTTGTTCTGTTGTTTTCTGTTCCGTCCTATTTTGTTCTATCTTCTTTCTCTTCTATTCTCTTTTTCCCTCTATTCTTTCTATTTTCTATTTCCTTCTTTCCTATCTTCTTTCTATCTTTTTCTTTTCTAAAATTCTTTTTAAAACCCATAACTATTCGGTTTTTCGGCAACGAAAAATCGCGTACGTTACATCTGGTATCAGAGCTTATGGTTAAGCGACAACCATGGTTCTGTTGGGTATTATTCATTAGAGATAGAGTCAGCAGTACTCTAGAATGAATTTGAGTGTAATAATAGCTATGAGAGCATATTTGTTAGTGAATAAAAAAATTGTTTTATATTGTGATGATTGGTTTATTGAGTGGTATATGAACTTTCGTCAGCGTGGTCCGCAAGACTATGCCGAAGGGGTTTCTAAACACTTGAATAGAACAATTCGACACAATATTGATTTTAAAATTGGGTAAATGAAATAATTTTACTTGATTATATTTTATATATAAAGGAATAATTTTTCAGAATTATTAAAGTGTATATAAGTTGATTGTTTAGTTGTTTGAATAATCTAAATAAAAGAATAATTGTATAAGCAAATGAATTATAAGAATGGAATTATAATTAAAGTGATTTACAATTGTGAATAAACTTATATGTATAAGAAGTGAAACTATATGAATATATTTATGAATATGAGTTGAAAGTAAATGTGAATTTAAAGTTAAATGGAAATTTACTTTGTAATGAAGTATAACTTAAGTTATATAAATGAAATTCGACTTTAGTAATTGAATTGAATTGAATTGAATGAATGGATTGAATGTTAATCAATTAAATGTGAATTAAGTTGATATGAAATAATGAATATAAGTATTAATTCATTAAAATCTAATGTTATTAGAAAGTTGAATAATTGAATGAAAATCAATTAATTAAACCAATTGAAAGCAAAGTAATTTGGTTGTAATTAATATACATTGATTGTTATATGATTGTTAGTTGATTGATTGTAAATAAAATTCATTAAGTGTTAATGAAATGGAAAGCTAAAGTAAATTGAATTCAAATTAGAAGTAAATAAATTTGAATAGAAGTGAATTTGATTTGGTAGTGAACCAACTTGAATATGAATTAGTAAGTGATAACTAATTGAATTGAGAATGAATGTTGATAAAAATCCAATGTATATGAATCAAATGTGATTTAAATTGAAAACCCAATTCATGAATATTAATGAGAATATGAATGAATATATATTGATTATGAATTTGTTGAATGCTAGTTGGTTGATGTTTGAATATGTTGCATTTGCTATGTTGACATATATAGTTATTATGTTACTATATGTTGTATATTGAGATTATTGTCTATATGCATGATTCTCATGTTGTTTGTTGAGTAATTAGTAGGTGCGGATCGCGTTTGCTTCGCATTTGGAGCTCGCTTTTGCGCTATATTAGCCGTATATGCTAGCTAATAAAATATAAGGTACATATCTCGGATTACATACCGTACTTTTACACTTTTTTCCCTGCGGGATGCCTCATTACTTGATGAGATGTATATTTGTGATATATATACTGTCATTTTATTTTTATTTTCGGATCGAGCCGTGCAAAGGAGACTATGGCGAATTTTTCCGAAAATTTAAGGCGTTAGAAAATTTTTGAGAAAATTGGAAAATTTTGAAAACTTTAAACTTTGATTTGAAGTTGAAAGTTAAACAATAGTAATTGTTTTTGAAAAGATAACTAAGTATGATTTGAAAACTTAGTAAAGTATTATAAGAAGTTTAACTATGAATTTTGGAAAGTTAATAAATTCTGTAACTTTTCTTACTTGTAATTTCGAGGTCGAAATTCTTTTAAGTGGGGAAAATTGTAACGACCCAGAATTTTTATTAATTAAAATTTGAATATTTAATTAATTTTAAATATTAATAAGTGAATTTATAAGTCAAATAAATTTTTATTTGAATTTTTGAATTTAATTGGATAATTAAATCGATAATTTAATATGTTAAATTATGGAAATAATAAAAAATTGAGTTAAATATGATAGAAAATGATTTGTAAAATTTTATTTTATCATATGGTAGTTAGAACGATATTTTAGAACTTTTAAAATCGAATTAAAAGTTAATTTGTGAAAATTGAATATTTTAATAATTAAATCGACTAGTGAAAATAGTCAATTTTTGAACAGTCTCAGAATTGAATGAAACAAGTTCCATTGGATCCGTAATAGTTAGTTATTACTGGATTTCAAATTTCGTGTCAATCGGAGTTATCGTTTGATCGTGGCAGCTCGAAACGCATCGATTTATTTTTAATTTAAATTTGGCGAGTAAAAATAGCCATTTTTCAAAAAGTCTCGGATTTCGACGAAACCAATTTCATCGGATCCGTAATGTGATATTATTGTAAGGTTTCAAATTTCAAGTCAATTGGATTTACCGTTTGTCCTGTACAAATTAAAACGCCTAGAAAATCGCTTAAATCGGTTTAATTCAAATTGAGCGTTTACAGCCATAACTCGCACATACTTCCGAATTAGCTTTTGAAACCTGTTCCATTGTGTCCGGAACGCGGGGTAAACCCTAGAAACGCTGGTTACGGCGCGTAAATCGAAGTTCGGAATTTCCGGGATGAATAGTGTCGATCGGTTCCCTATAAATAGACCCCTATCTCTCTCTAAATTAAAAAAAAATAAAACCTAAACCCTAATTTCATACTACAGCCGCCTCTTTTATATGAATGGCCAGAATTGTCCCAATTTCATTCCTTAATCTCTCCAAATCCATTCACAATCAAGCGAAGTGATCAACTACAAAGATGAAGATCTTGGCGAAAGCTTTCAATCCATACGGATATGATGGATTTTGGTGCAACGTGGAGGGGGTTAGAGGGGGCCGTCGGCCCTATGTTGCGCACGCAACACGAGATGAATGGTGGGGCCGAGCTCCACATGCTTCTGGCCATGGATAGCTTGCGTTGGTGGCTTCGATTTGGCGCGTCTTGATCGAAGTATCGTTGTGAAACAAGGTTGTAAAGTGAAAACCTAATTTCAACATGGTGGGTTCTTTTGTTCGGCCAAATACCTGTAGAACGCATGAAGAAGGGAAGAAGCAATGTGCGGTGGTGATGGCTTGGCTTTGGATCTAGTGGCTAGAAATTACTTAGGTTTAAAATTAATTAAATTAATGTTGTAATTTTAGTTTAAAACTCGTGTAACTTCAAAAATTCATAACTTTTTCATACGAGGTCGAAAAAATGCAAACTCAGTTGCGTTGGAATCGTATGGACGAGCACTACGCGATGGAGTTGGTTTGGAGTCGTTTGGAGTTAGTGAGAATTTTGGGTAAAATTAAACGTCCGTTTAATTTTATTCAAAATAAATCGCTAAAACGGAATTAAACCAAGGTGAGAACTTCTCACTCAATCGAATCAGTTTCGATTTTATTTTAAATAGTTAGATTTAAAATATTTGAATGCATGATTGAATGTTGATTGATATCTATTGATTGTTAAAATAGACATTATACGCCGTTAGTAAGCGGATGTTATTTAATAAAAACATATACCGCGAATATTTCATAAACAGTGAAATTGGTATTATATATAATAGCAATATATATATATTGGCATATGTATATATTGGAGTTATTGATTTCCCGCATTTATTTGTTTAGCGGATGAGACCCTATTACGCCGTTATTAAGCGGATAATATTTAATAAGAACATATACCGCGATAATTTCGTACTGGAGCGAAATTGGTATTGTGCTAATGTTTTTGGATGCAGGAAAACAGGTTGGAGGGATCCAACTGGATTCCTCAACAGTATTTATTTGATTTCAGATATTTTGATATTCGATTGATTGATTATCATATCGATATATGATATCGTTGTTTGTCGTGATTGACTATTTGGTGTGTAGCATCATTGGACCAAATTTGGAATTTTAAAATGATTTCAAAGTGATTTTTTGAAAGTATACGTTTATAAAATATTTTTGGAATTGATTCATTTTAAACAAATAAACGTTATAATTTTTAAAGTTATAAAAATTATGATTTTTGTGAAATACAGTTAAAAACTGATTTTTTGAGAATATGATGCTATTGAGTTTATAAAATAGTTTAATCGAGATATTTTAGAATTTTTGTGAAAAGTTTAAATATAGGATTTATAAAATTTAATTATTTTATAAATCAAAATGGTGAAATAATAAAGGAGATTAAAGAAGTTTTAAAAGAATAATATAAATTGAATTATATTAAGAGATTTATAAATGGATATTTATAAATTGAAATATTGAAATTATAAAACGAGTTTTTATAAGTGTTTGAATGAAGTGAAAATAGATTGCATAAGTGAATGAAATTTATAGAATTTTAAACAGTGAAGTTATAAATGGAATTTTATAAACAGTAGGTTTATAAAATTTATAAAGTTATTGAAAAAAATGAATTTTGGATAAATAATTGAATCTTATAAGTTATAAGATTTATAATTATGAAGTTAAAAGAACGATTTTTGTAAAGTAATTGTTTTATAAGTAATTAACTTATAATATGAACGTTTAGTTTATAATTTAGTTATAAACTGGAATAGGTTAATAAAGGAATTTATAATAGGAAGTTTTTATACATAAATAGAAATGGAGTTTATAAACGTTGTTTTATAAATTCGCAATAACTTATTTTGATAAGTAAATTGTCGTAACCTATTAATGGAGTCATATTCACGTTTTGACTGTGAATAATCCTTTGAATTAAAATGAATAAAAGGATGAAATTGTTAATGAAGTATATTCACGTTTTTGAATAGTGAATAAGATGTTAAAGAAAAATGTTTAAAATGTGATATTTTAAACAGAATTAAAACGATCTAACGATGTTTTAAAATGTGTTATGATTCGAAACCATAGATTTCAACATTTATTGTTGAAATAGACGTTTTCGAGAAATAAAAGGAAATGGTGGACTATAACACTGTTGTTATAGTAAATGATTTCCGAAAGGAAATGTTTTGTATAGTATTGGGATTTATATATCTATTTAAACTTCGAATCCCTATACTAGTGAATTTGGGTTGTCGTAACGATGTTTTACGCAACATTCGTTTTGGCCCAAATAAATATGTTAAGAGGATGATTTCCTTAAAGAATGAAATATATACTTAATTCGATTTAAGTATATTGAATATTTTCTAAGTGTTGAAAATAAATAAAATTTGTGAATTACTTATTAAATAAGTATGGAAATGTTTTCCAATATGAAGTGATATTTAGAATTGATCTTTTTGAAGATAAATTGAAAATGGATAGTTGAAATCGTATATGCATGAATATTTTGGAATATAAATTCACTAAGGAATTTATATGTGAAAGTGGAATTTGTGAAAAAAATAAATGTTGATTTATTTTTGAAATGTGAAATTATATATCTTGTAAAGATATTTTGGAAAATAAATAATTTGGAAAATTATTTGGAAACTGGTGATGTGTGCATATCCAGTGATAGTTCAATAACCGACTATCAATATTTCCCTTTGAATGGGTAATTGATGTGAATTGATTGAATGTGAATGCCACACTATTTTTTTGAATAAGCGCTCACTATTCGGGTTAACCGGGAAAGGACCATGGGGTCGTATAACCCATTCCGAATATGTGATACGTCATTATGAATTGCATTTGAAGATCGGTGTTGAAGACCCGGTATTTGCGAGAGCGATAGGATGACCTGTCGATTTACTCTGCACCGAGTTGCTCCGGTATAGAGTTCTCCATATGTGATGGTGAATCCGATCAGGATTGTGAATATCCGGATTGCAAGGACTTCTTTGTAAGTGCCTTCGGTTTTGTTCGATCCCGGAACAGACTTGTATGGATTGTGTGTCTGACATTACAAGTTGAGATATAAAGCCGATTTCTTTCAAATATATTTCTGTTGGTGGCGAAGAATTTATTCTTTTAGCTTAACACCCTTCTCTGAGACGTACGAGCTCAGAGGTTATGTAGTTGAAGTTATCAGCGATATATTCCCAATTTGGTAATGTGATATGCTGAGTGATGCTGAAATGATCATTGTGTTGATTATTGTGATAGGATCGTTTATTTGATCGTCTATCTTAGTGATCATTGTGTTGATCATTTGTTGACCCAAAGCATGGCTTTTGTATAAAGTATGTTTTTGTGGACGTGACTTCGTCGAACCTCACACCCCGGAAATGGTCAAAACAGGAAAGATGCAGCAAGGTTATGAGGGGTAGCACCCTTTAGGGTATGTACATTTCCTTCTGGATAGAGGTGGTATCATGGTATGGAGCCCAGATATTTAACCTATGTGGTTACTGCGAATTTATTACTTTGTGGTTGTTGGTTTTCGGGATCCCGTGAGAAAGGTCGTTTACGATCGGGGAATGGCGTGCTCGTGTCAGTAGTTACCCAGTTAGGGGTAACCCGGCCTTGTGTTGGCAGAGTTCCGGTTTGGTTCTCGGGGATGTCTTTCCAGAGGCATTCTCATGTGGCAATGGGAAGTTCCTTGGCCTGACCATTTGTTGGAAATCCAAAGAAACAATACGTGACTTGTACGGTTTTAGTTGTAGAACCTGCTTCCTCAGGAAGTAGCTATAGTAGGCATACGATAATGGTCGTATGTTGGCTAAGATTTATGTTCTACTTTCGAAATGAATTTTCCCTACACTATACACTAGTAATAATATCAAATATTATTTTAAATGCGTATCAAGCATCTTTGACTATCATAAGGAGAAATCTCCTCCGATTCTGCGTTTGCATTGTGTGTGTGCGGGAGGCCTTATGGTAGTCTCATTTTTAAAAGCATTGCGAATTGAATTTAAAAATATTCCTCTATTTTTGATTTTAAAGTTAAATAAACTGTTTTTAATTCTCACACCAGTCACATGACTGACTTGGAGTTTATTGTTTTCCTTCCTAAACTCTGGGTGCCCACCAATTTCCACACGGGCAGTCAAGAGTTAAGGTTTATCAGGATATTCTGGATATTCAGGAATTGCTGGAGGCAAGCTGGATGGCATGGCATATTACTTATATAGTATTTCTTTTTCCGCTGCACTATTTGTTGTTGTTGTACACTCTGATGATATGATGTAATGAAATGTATGAAATGTAATAACTGATGTAGTTCTTTGTTTAAAGATTATTCATTTATTATTATATGTTGTTCCGCTGCGAATTGTGAGATTCTGATGTTGTTCTGTTGTTTTCTGTTCCGTCCTATTTTCTTCTGTTTTTTTTTTCCTCTATTTTCTTTTTCTTCTATTTTAAAATTCTGTTCTATTTTCTCTTTTCTATTCTATTTTCTAATTTTCTGTTCTCTTTTCCCTATCTAAATTTTCTATCTTTTTCTTTTTCTTTTCTTAAATTCTTTTTAAAACCCTCAGTGTTCGGTTTTCCGTCGTTCGATTTCTCGGCAGTCGATAAAGTGAGTGTCGATGTTGAATTTTCGGAAGATGGAGAATCGGGTCCTGACACCGGTATAGCTCCTGTTTTAGTCATATATGCCAACTCACGGGAGTTGGGTCCACGTAATATACCTCGAGAACGTCGCCACCATCCTACTTCATTCTGGAATCTCCACCGCGTACACAGTTGTTAAAGTGGTTTTCGGTATTGGCCGGCTATAAGACAATATCCGATCCCGGTCTCTTTAACAACCAATCGTTATTATAACCCGTAGTTATAACTTTAAAACAATATTTTATACTTCAAAATAAAATATCCTTTTCAATCCAAATCTTTATCAAAATAAAGATTAAATCATTTCCAAAACCATTTCAATATATCATCGTAAAATATCTTTCAATTCAAATATTTATCAAAATAAATATCAAGTCATTTCTAACCATTTCAATATATTAAATTTTCATAGCCTTTCAACACTACCTTTCAAATCATTTTAATATATCAAAATATCATAACCTTTCAAAGTTTCAGTTCCAAAATATCATATCTTTCAGAACTTCTTTTTAAATCATGTTAATATCAAAATGTCCTATCTTTCAAACTCCGTTTTCAAATCATTTAATATCAAAAATATCATATCTTTCAAAACTTCGTTTCAAATCATTTTAATATATCAAAATATCATATCCTTTCAAAACTTCGTTTCAAATCATTTTAATATATCAAAATATCGTATCTTTTCAAACTTCATTCATTTCAAATCATTATTCATTTTATTCAATCTAAAATACCATTTCAATTCATATTTCAAAACAGTTTATATTCCAAAAATTCCTTTTTATCATTTCAATGAAGTTATTATGTTTAATAATCAAATTATTAAATTTCCAAAAATTTCAACTTCCAAAGTTTATTTATTCACTTAAGTTTATCAAAACCGTGAAAATTCACTTTTTGCATTATTTAGAAAACTTATACGGAAAGTTACATTCAAAACAGTTTAATTTAACAAAACACAGCATTTTAAAATGTTATACTAGGTTTACTTAAATTTCGAATAACTTAGTTAAATTCAAAAATTATAGCACTTACAAAGATTGCTATAATAGCTTTTAATTCAATTTAGCTTTTTAGTTCATTATCGTCAACTACAGCGTTTACAAATGTTGTAATATCATTTACATTGTAATTAATAGCATTTCAAAAATGCATTCAATTAACTTCAAATATTCAATAAAATTTCTCAACCAATTATATTTTTATTAAAAACATTTTTAACTTATAAAATCATACATTTTCACATTTATAAACATCATTTAATTTTCCTCAAGTTCATGATTTTATAAAGTTAAATTTCCATTCAAAAATCAAGATTTAATAATAATTTACTTATTAAAATGCAATGTTGAATTTTTAAAATCCATTACATTAAATTTCAACTTAACACTTAAGTTCAAATTCTCAAATATAACTTTGTTTTATTTTTATTTACTTAACTAAAAGTTCACCTTTACGTCAATTTCATAAATTTCCAGTTTTAGTTATATTTCAAAATTTCAACTTACCATATTCATTCATTTCACATTTCACCTTTTTTAAAATCATTAATATGATATAAAAATCACTTTAAATTCATTTAAATTCAAATTATCATAAATTTATCATAATTTCATATTCAATTAAATTTCCAATTATAATTAAATCAAAATTTCCAAAATAACACACGTTCAAAATTTCTAACTTTTTCATTAATTCATTTCACTTACAATTATTCAGAAAATCAATAATAATTTACCAAAATCCTTTTTTTTAATTTAAAATAAAAATATTATAATAATTAAATTTCTAAAATATTTAAAATTTTAGAAAAACATATTTTAACTACGGGCCTGTATATAATTTTCTACGCTAGGTAAAGTGATACAGGTAATATATCATTTCAACCCGTAATTTACAAAGAAAATCCGGGTTTTATCATTTCAAACCCGCAATCCCAAGTCAAAATGAAAAATTTAAAACCATTCAGGCCTATCATTTCAGCCCATAACATTTTTTTTCTAACAGGGAACTTGCAGTGTGATCATATACAGAAATAATATAAACAAGGTCAATATCATAATATACAGTCATATATCAGATGTCAGGTGAAAATTAACAGTTTTAACATGGTAATAATATGGTAATAACATGGCATAGCATATCATATGATCATCATTAACTTACATAAACATTTTTTTATTACTAAACACTTGTCATCAATTCACTTTTCATAAGTATAAATGTCAGAGTGAGAAAGACTCACTTTTTCAAGCTGAAGACCAAAACAACAAACACAAGTGCGATTCCAAAAGCACGACAAGCACGATATAGCATGAATTTTGATTTGAATGATTGGAGAGCCTTGGTATTTGTCTTGTAAACATATACCCAAAACAATACAATAATACATAAGTTTTCAATTCATAAACGACTAAACTAGGCTAGAAATAACTGCATAAATCAAGGCAGAGTTGCTATGCACTTGCTTCCAACACACTCTAGGTTTAGCCATAAGGTATACTACAGGTCTAAGGTAAGATTTGGATCAGGTTTTGGTTGGGTATGGTCAGCCTAACATAGGTTAACATGGTGCAAAAGTGTGGATAAGGGAAAACAACACAACAATCAACATACACATGATTTTCAAGGCACTACAAGGCACGGTCAAGGCTAGTATGGTCATGGCCTGTACTTTGAGGTCAAAGGGGATGGTGTGGCCGAGAGTGCAGGTGGTGCTGGAGGTGGTGGAGGTGGTGTTAGTGGCGGCCATGGGTGGTGGAAGGTGGTGGATGCATAGATTTGCTCGGTTAGGTCATGTAGGTGAATTATATTGTATTTGGTGATAGATCTACCACCAAGGGTGGCTCGGCTTGGGATGGCCAGCGAGGAGGAGGTGGTGGTGATGGGTTACAGTGGTGGTGGAGGCAGCAGGGGCTGGAGAGGAGGCAGGGCCGAACCTAGAAGAGGAAGAGACAAGTGCAAATCAATATAAAACAATGAAAAAATGAAATAGAAAAGAAGATTTACCAAAGTTTTTGAACAAGGAGGCCATGATTTTTTTTTTAGGGTTGAGAAAGAGAAAAATTTCGTGACAAATGAGCAAGGGAAGTCGACTGGAGATGGTATAGGGAAATGCCAAAAAACAGATGTATTGATGACAAAAGAAACTGCAAAAGAAACAGTGAAACGTTTTTACGTTTCTTAGCCTTTAACCCTTTCAAATTTCTCATATATATTTATATACATCTAAATAACTGAAAATAATTAAAATGTCAGTTAAAATTCGAAAGTATAACAGATAAAAAAATATTAATAATTAAATATTAATTAGATATGATTAAAATAAGAAAAATAGCGCAGAAAATGAAAACTTGACTTAAGAATTAGAAATAACTTCAATATACTTTGGAAAAATTTACTTTAATTTAAATACATGTAAAATGAATAAAATAAAGTAAAACACAGCAAATAAAAGTGAGTGCATAAAATAAATAAATAAATTTTAATTATATATAATTAAATTAAGAAAATGGCTTAAAATTGTAGACTAGGTTTTAAAATAAGAAATAAATTCAAATGAACTTTAGAGAAATTATATTATCATTTTAAAAATACTTAAAATTCAAAATATACATAATATAACATATTTTCACATATTAAAGTAAAATATAACAAAGAAGAAGTAACTTATACAATTTAAAATAGTCATTGTTAAATAACCCTATATGCGCACAATATTGTAAAGGGTATAACTTTCACAATTTACATCCGATTTCAACGAAACGAAAAGTGGTGTTCTTAGAATTATGTACTTTCATAATAAAAGAAAAAAATTAAAATTTTAAACTTTTAAAATTTTAAGTTAGAAGTCACAGTTTGACAATTTTGACCAAAATCAGCATTTCAGGTAAATATTCAACTTACACAAGTTTGGAATTATAACTCATATAAAAATCAAGATTATATATAAATAATAAATTTAATCATTTCAAATAAGTAAAATAAGTTTTTAAATCAAAATCTTACATTAAAAATAATTAAAATATACAATAAAATAATTACAAAATACAGGGTTGTTACAAAATACTGATTAGATGAGAAAGGAAATCAACTAATCTAAACGAACACAATGCATTAGAGTATCTAATTAGTATTCTCGCACATTGAAGAGAAACAATGGGTTTCTTATTAATGTCAAAAATATATAACCTTATATTGTTTAATTACCATTAAGAGTGTTGACTCTATATGGTATGATGCGCAAATCCAAAAGAATTCCAGGTACGCTGTCAAAATATAGATCATGATGGTCATAGCAGAAGGGATATGATCCATTGACATGATTGTATCTTTATGAGTAAGACTAATGCAGATGGAATTAAATGAGCAATGTCGATAAGGATAATATAGCAAATTTCAATGTTGAAATTAGCGTAATAGATTTGATATTCAACATGTTTAAGCCAATTCGGATTTACTTGTAAAATTATTGCTTGATAAGTCCTAGTGTTTTGGTACATATGTATTGAAACAGAAAATTCTAAATAATAATTTAGAGTAAACTGCTTAGACATATTAACCAAAAATGTCTTAAATGGAAGAGATATTGAGTTTGTGAGTCTTTAGATATGATCCAAGAAATTATATGAAAGTATCATTTTACAAGCATCAAGATTGAATAAGTAATTTGATAGAAATATCAGATAGTTTGATTTTCAATCAAAGTGCAGAGAAAGCATGTGTTCATAAGAAGGAACGTTAAAAGGTACATTTATATTTCTAAACTATAAGTAAACAATATGTTATTGATTTTAACAATGTAATTATGTCAAAATTAGACTTAGTAGTTTTAATACTCAACATTGGAATAATAAATGATGTTTTTTTATAGTGAGTATAAAAGATGTTAGGAATGTCCCAAATGGTATGCAAGAACACCTTAATAAAATGTTTAATATGGAACATGTGAGATTGATTCCTTGGCATTGACAATAGGAATTATCATACATGTTATGTTGTCTACGATATCATGATTTGTTTATGTATTTGATACATGAAGCAGATACGAAATCCAAATTAATATCACTAAATGTTTGTTTGAAGTGTTCTTATGTATTTATAAAATACTAGAGAACTTTTTACATAAACAATAAATTCCTTATGAAGGAATGTTCAGACTCAAACTTTCACAAGTAATATTGAGTATAATATGTCAATAACAAATCTTTAAGTTGGAAATGTTCCAAATGAAAGACCATGGTTGATTTAATGAGAAAAGGCAAGGTACGTAACCTTAAATAGCACCGCAATAAAAACAATGTATATAAAATATAAGTGCAATTTTTTTTAACTGAGCAGATTCCAAATGTTGAGAATCTCATGACATGGTTGTATGATAACAAGTTGTAATATAGTTCCTAACAGAACTTAGAGCTCACTTGAAGTCCAGAGACATGCTCTGAATTGTTCCACATGATAAAATAGTTTGTCACCGTCGAAGAGAGTTGATTGATAGAGTAGATAATTAAAACATAATAGCATACCCTTTCGCAAAAGGACTGACCCAATTGGTTTTGAGAAAGAAGATTGGAGAAGTTGGAATAAGATTCCATAATTTTGACCCCAAGTGTAAGTGGGGGATTGAAAGAGTTAGGGGTATGCACTACGGCTAATTATGTAATTTTTTACATATATCTAACTCGTTAACCAATCTTGTTCAAAATATAGGTATTTTCTTTCTATTATATACTTGATATAATGTGGTTATATTAATTAATCAATTTAAGAAGTATATTTAATAGAAAATCCACATATGGTATGTTTTGTGATAGTAGTTACAAAGTGTTGTAACCGTGAGTAATTTATCACAATGAAACAAACATACCATTTTAGATGTTCCTAGTCAAGATGCATCGAGACGATAGCGATGTATCCGTTGAGAGTACAGTACATAACCCTCTTCAAATGTTGGGAAGTGTATTACTCATGACTATAGGGAGCAACATGGGTTACATATTAATAGTTATTGGATAACTATGGAATATCTCACTAGATATGTTTTTGTTAGTTAATATTAATAAGGTCAAGCAAAGAAGATTGATGTGACTAATTTACACAGTTCTCTCGACTTGAGAATACAGTTGACTTTCAATATGGAAGCTCTTCTTTGATCATAGTTAAATCGTGGCATGGTGTCCATCAAACGACTATAATAGGGTCGAATGGAAGCATTGGAAGTGAAACACTATTCAAAAGTGGATTCATCTTCTCAGTTAAATGAGGTTAGTATCACGGTCAACTGAAGTCAATTCAAAGTTAAAGTCTCTGGCCAGAGCATTTTGGTTAATAATAATTATTATTATTGAACCAAAGACTTTGCGTTTGGACTATAAAGTTAAATGTAGATGATATTGGAATTTGGACCATTACCATATTCCATAAATCCATAGTGATATGGTTTTGATGAAGAGAATTGGTGTAAATAATTATCTCTATTAGGTACCCCTTATAATAAGTAAAATTGGATTTTACCAAAAGATATGCAAGCGATGAATTTAGCCAAAATGTCACACCACCTTCTAAGTGATGTGTGAACGTTAATACTTGAATTGTTCGCCAACTGAATTTACACCTTTGAGTCGCACAACCGTAATGATGAATTCTCCAAAAAACCACATGATTAAATTAATTATTAAAAAGTTGTGAATTAATTAAATTAATTACTATTTGAGAAATACTAATTATTATTTATTTGATTTGATGTTTGGGAGTTATTTGTAGTTATTTGAATGCATTTATAAAATAATATCTGCACTCATTGATATATGATATCATTGTAATTAAATAAAATATAATTACATGCGTTAATTTATGGAATATTATGTCATTTGATAGCAGGTAATTTTCATCCATACTATGTAAAGAAATAGGAGTGAAAAGAGAAAGTTAATCAAGAGAATTATTTAGACAAGTTTTAATTAAAGAATGGGAAATGTTTCATTCTTTCAAATAAAACATATTCTCCAATTCATTTTGTACGGACAATTCATTTTCCTTCTCATTCATTCTCTCTCTTTCTCTCCTCCTAACTTTTCATGGCAGAAAAAAATGAATTTCTAAAATCTTTCAACTCCAAATAAAAAGATCAAATAAAACAAATCAAAGTGGTTCATCCATCTCTTGCAAGGATAGGATGTGGATCTTGAATATCTGAGAAGATATCATCATTCAAGGTGTGATTTCTAGGCAATATCCTAAGGTTATTTAATCGGATCTATATGCATTCTTCATTCAAGGTGCAAATCAAAGGAAACATCAAAAAGATGTGTTTTAATGATTGGGTAGCAAGGTATGTCATTTTGTGTACATAGATAGTATTTTGCAATGTTTGATGGAAATTTAATTTGACTTTCATAACTTGTATGATGTATTACTGACTTGCTTAATTAGAAAATTATCTATGAAGATTAAATTATTTGTTGAATGATATGATTGAGTTTTCATTTGATAGATTAAAATTAATTTTTAATGTTTTAAAACAATATCTTAGTGTAGATCAATGTTTTTAAACATTCTAATTAAATTGTAATCTTTTAGATCTGAATGTTTACATGTTTGAATTGATTAACTGCTTTTCTTTACTTTGTTAAATTAAAACTAAATTTATATATTTTAAAATACAATGTTTTATTTTAGTTCTATGTTTTAATTTTAATCTAAATTCCATTTCTTTAAGTATGGAAATTTACATTTTCATGTTGATTGATTGAATTATATTCAAAGTTAAAAGTGAAATTTATATGGAGTCAATACAATGTTCAATTGTAGAACTATGTTTTAATCTTTCATAACAAAGCGTAATTTAAGTTTTGAATTTTAATGTACGCATGCATGCATGCATTTATTACTTGCACTTTTTATTGCATTAGATATTTACATATGAATAAAAGAAATTTTAATAATAAATCAAAGTTTTGAAATTGACCGTAATAACTATCTAATTTATGTTATTAAAAAGCTTTGATTGAATTCCTTATATACATGTTTGGCTCTACTTGTATGTGTTCCTATAAAATTTATTTTTTCTTTACATATATTGCCATAGTATCAAATCATTTCTGTTTTTTAATTAAGACAATAATGTATACATACAATTCATTGTTACGTTCTATAGTCTTACATTATGGTACCCATTGATTGTCATTAATATGTTACATTAATTAAGTTTACTAAAAGGGAATTTGTATCAATCTCTCTTGTTATCCCTCATTTATTTCCATTTCAATTCCTATGTAATAACCATTCAAATTATTCTTGTTTACTTTATATATACATATCAATTACCATTAATAATGCATACTTCCTATATGTTGCACTTGCACAATATTTAAATGAATATATTTACAATTCATATCATATTTAGATTAGCCGTTAATGTTATTTTATTAATCAATTATTTAATTTAATTAAGAGAAGGAAATGAAAAGTTCCTTCTCTAACTAAATATACAATCCCTCTTTGATTGAATAATTTAAGAGAATGGAAATGAAAATTTTCCTTCTCTAAATAAATTTACGACCCCTCATTAATTGAACAAGTTAAGAGAAAGGAAATTGAATGTTTTCTTCTCTGAATAAATTCCAAAAGTTAACTTTACACACAAATTTTTATATAAGGTTATATTTGATATACTCTAACTTATATATACATTAAATTAAAGTGAAACTTTATTTATGAAGTTAAATAAAATATTGATTTTATTTAAAAGAAACTTAGAAAAGTTCCATATTAATTTAGACCTTATAGACCAATTACAGATCCAAAATGGTTAAATTTTTTGAAATTCACTCATTTGTTCCGCTACGGGCTGGCCCAGTTTCAACAGGATTATGCATATAAGTCCATATATAATATGAGATAGCTCCCTCCAGCTCGTCCTCCGTATAGCTATTGCATCGCACCTAGTCCTGCTATCTAATCTACTCATTTAAGAGTACCCGAGATAATAGGAATAAAAGGATAAAACCTCGAGTCAGAAAATAGTTTGGTATAAGTGGTAAATGAATCAAAATACTATATCTGTCCATATAGTAAGGAATAAGGTATATAAATAATATTTGAACTGTCCCTGCGACCAAAGAGTTAGAACATAATAACATAATATGCTACTCCACATATCATAAAGGTGTAACACAACCAAGTGTAATATGTCTAGGTATCCCTATCTCCACTGCCTATCTTTGATGACAACCCTAGAGTGACCGGTGGCTAGTGAAGCAACCATAATAGACATAGAATACATCAAATAATATTAACTGCCACTCCATATACTCTGGATATATTATAACTCGTGTGACCATTCTTTTGCCAGGGACTAATGGAAATCTCGGTTTTCATTTTTACTCATTTTAACCTAAATTTGGTGCTAGACCCATTCTTTCGGTCTTGGGTATGCATATACATTCTTCCGATGAGGTAGACATTCTTCACTACCTATGAGCATCCTTACGATACCCATGCTTTGAATATTAAAGAAAACACTTTGAGTATCAACAATCCCTTAGTATCTGTATCCGAGTCCATTGATCCACTTAACTTCCATTATCTTGGAGGAACCATTCTTCATTCCTCCACTCAACGACTCCTTTCTTTATTAAGATGTTATTCTTAAGGAATCATTCTACATTCCCCGCTCTATGACTCCTTTCTTCATCAAGCCGTTATTTTTGAAACCAAACTCCATTCGTCATCGAGTTACTATCCGAAGACTCTAACTTTCATCATGCTATTGTACTGCTGTCAATCATCATATGAACATGCCAACATCTCCAGCACAACCTTTAGAACTCCAGAACCATACTTCAAAAATTCGGTCCTAATAAGACCAAGGATGAGAACTCGGTACCGATTTCAAGAGGTTGACACTAACTTTTGTACTTGGCCAACCAGTGGCCAAGTCTCTCCCCAACCGACATCTTTCTTCTAGCATTCCATGCCCTAGTGCTCGAACCCCAACTTCTCTCTTCAAATTCTAGTAATTATGTCTTCCAAACACCTAAGTCAAACTCCTGGAATCAAGTCATCATAACCTCAAGTACTTAGGCAAATCCTAGTCCATCGCCTTGGAACACCCTTACTAGCCGGCATCTACCTCTCCACCAAATCGCTGCTGACTTGGACTAAGCCAAAAATGTTGGTTCCGACTTTTGATTTCGGTGTCGAATTTTGTAATCTATGAATTAGGGCATGCGGTTTGAACTACAAGCTCCACTTATACTCCAGGTTTTGTCTTCTAAGTCTCATCCAATTCTAACTAGTTTTTTCTATGATATGCCCGATTTCTAAACCTATCTACCTAACATCCAAAACACTAGCAAACAACATCAAATCACAACATACAATCACTAGATAACACACATCTACACTCATTCATGCAACCAATATATGAAGATATGATAGTCAAACTAGTATAGCCCTAAATCCAAATTTTACACTAACATATGCATATGAGTATAGTGATTACATTAGAAAGTGAATAGGTGTTTATAGTTTACAAAACCCATTTCTAAAATCATATAAAAATCTCATATTTCTGGTCATAAACATACAAGAACAAATGGTTACAGTTAGAAAACCATTTTAGATACAAAATTATGTTTAAAATTGTCATTTTAACTTTATGAACAAGTATAGATGAGTAAGAGGTCAAGAACCACCCACCACATACATAAATACCAATTTTCTTCCTTAATCTAAAGTGGATAGCAATAAAGAAAACTCAAATTGGTTGAAATGATAATCTCTAGCTTATATATTTTAATCTCCTCCCTAATTAATGAGTGGCTAAGATTAGTAAAGAAAAATGTGATTTTTGACGAAATTAGGGTTAATGGAGGTTTAGATCTAATTTGAAAAAGAAGGAAATGACTTAGATCGGTTTCTATAACCTCCTATTAGCACAAAATTCGAGTGGATTAGTGGACCTACGCATCGGCTTAGTTAATTACCCACTGAAACTAGACTAATAACTGTTATTGTATCCAAACTCTACTAATGCAATTGATCATCCCATGGTCCTCCCAGATTAAGAATGCAAGCTTGCAAGAGATCTTCTAAGATATAATTCACTCTCCCGGTTTGGCCATTAATTTGAGGGTGATAAGTTGTATTAAGATGTAGCTTAGTACCCAATGCCTCCTGTAAGTTCTTCCAGAAGCAACTAGTGAACAATGAATCTCGGTCACTTACAATGCTCTTCAGCACACAATGAAATAATACAATCCATTTCACATATAACTCGTTCAGTTTGGCTGCCATTCTACTTAACTTGATGGGTATAAATCTATCAATCTTAGTCAACTGATCTACTATGACCTCGATGTTGTCATACCTACTCGAATCCTTGGCAGTCCGTCTATGAAATCCATCAATATCTGCTCCCACTTCCACTTAGGAACTTTAAGTTGTTGCAAAAGACCACTCGATTTCTTTTGTTCTTACTTTACCAACTACCAGTTCATATATTTTGATATGAATGACTCGACGTCTTTCTTCATCCCTTCCCAATAATAAGTATGTCTCATATCACTAGACCTCTGATTACTGCCGGGTTGTATAGTCAACTTGGAATGGTGGCACACTCTGAGCACCTCATCTCTCAATCTATCAACATCGGGAGCAACCAATCTTCCATTCCTACAAAGCCAACCGTCTCGGTTGAGTCCATACTATCTCATGTCCTTAGACTTTACCCCCGCTTCAATTATGGAAATGATCTAAGCTAATCTTGAACCTTCCTCTGACTAGTGCCAATCTCTTTATAAAAGTGGGCATGATGGTCAAGCCTGCCAACATCCTGGCTCTAACTACCAACGAGGTCTGAAGTCATAACTAGCAATATATTCCAATAGTTTCCACTCTAGGAACAATTCTCCCAAGCTGGCATGTCTTCTACTTAGTGCATCGACGATCGTATTCCCCTTACTAGGGATATAGGAAATGCCAAGGTCGCAGGAGGCTAAGAATTCCAACCATTGCCGTTGTCGAAGGTTGAGATCCTTCTAAGAGAAAAGGTACTTCAAGGATTTGTGCTCCGTGAACAGCTTGAAACTCTCACCTAATAAGTAATGCCTCCAAATATTCAAAGAAAACACTAACAACACCAACTCTAAATCATGAGTTGGATACTTCCTCTCATGCGGCTTCAGCTGCTTACTAATGTAGGCGACAACTTTTCCCCTCTACATCCACCCAATCCAGTATCACAGGCATCTATGTATACTATTAGCTCCTCATTCCCGCTCGAAATTGTCAATACAAGTGGGCTCATCAACTTCTCCTTCAGACTCACAAACTCCTACTCACATCTTGCATCCCAAGTAAAAGTGTGAGTTTTCTTTGTCAAATTAGATAATGTCATGGATACCTTCGAGAAGTCCTTTATAAAGCGTGTATAGTATCATGTCGGTCCGAAGAAACTCCTCACATCAGTAGGATTCTTGGTTCGGTTCCAATCCTGAATTGGTTCCACCTTGGCAGGGTCTACGACGATACCCTGCTCAAAGATGACGTGACCTAAAAATCTCACTTCCGTTCTCCATAAGTGACATGATGAAAAATTAGCTTTCGACTTGTGCTTCCTCAACACTTCGAGCACAATCCTCAAGTGTGCCTTTTGTTCCTCCTTTTTCCTAGAATAGATTAGGATGTCATCCACGAACACAAGTACGAACCTGTTAAGCTGGTCCCTATAGACGTGGTTAATGAGATCAATAAAGTATGTATGAGCATTGGTTAGACCGAACGACATAACCAACCAATCGTAGAAAGCAGATGGTGTATGAAACGCAGTGATCGGCACACTCTCCTTTGCTACTCTAAACTGGTGAGATCCCATTTCCAAATCCAATTGGGAGAACACCTTCGTGCCATGGAGCTGATCGAATAAGCCATCAATAAGTGGGAGTGGATACTTGTTATTTCTCGTCACTTTATTCAACTCATGGTAATCAGCACAAAATCTAAGAGAACCAACAGCCTTAGTGGAAAATACTACATGTGCACCCTACTTAGATATACTCCTATGAATGAACCCTTTTCTCAACAGATCATTCACTTGTACCTCCAACTCCTTCCACTCTATAGGCACCGTATGCCTCAATAGCATTACTATAGGTCTGAAATCCCTCATTAAGTCTATACGAACCACAATCTCTATATGCGGTGGTAATCTGGTCACCTCCTCAAATATGTTTGAATATCCTCTAACTATAAGTAGAGATGACAACTCATCCTATGGAATCTCAAGCGAATATAGAAAGCTAACCATAACCCCATCCTTTGGTAGGCAGTCAATCGTTACCGTCTACCCTTCCGCAGCCCCAATTATCACCAATAGCTTCTTGCAATCTAGCCTCATACTTTCTTAGCCATTATTCCCATGATAATCCTGAACTCAATGAAATTCAAAATAAAACAATCAAAAAAAAAAGTGCACCCATGAATCGATAAGACCAAACCACGACAAACCATACATAGGCTAGTGGAGCCTCCTACATGGTTCATCACAATCAACGGTTGGCTAACTATTTTAGATTTAAATCCTAACCTATCTACTAGGTCACAAGATACAAAGCAATCTAAAGCCGTGGTATCGAATAAAACATGTATGATAACATCATTAAGGGAAAACATACCTTGAATGACAACGCCCTTCCCCTTCTCTTTCGCCAAGGGAGCACTCAATGAAGTCAGAACAATGTTTGAAGCATATGCTTTCATAACTTGTTTATACGATAGTGGTTCCAGACAATGCTTCAGTATATGCCTAGGCTTACCATAGTTGTAACACTTTCTCTTCCCATCGACTTTACAGTCTTTGATCATGTGACCCTTTTCTCCACAACCATAACAAATAGGATCCTATTTACCCTTTTTTAAGCATCCTTCTCATTCTTTCCGTGAGACTGCTTTCTCTTTACAAACCATATCTACTTTTTGCCTCCACCACTTTATTGCAGTTTCGTCTCCTCTGTAACAACAACATCTAATTTATACTTAGGGTATAAACTCTACCAGCGAAGGTCTTTCTTGATGAGTCTCTCAAATGGCTCATCAATATGACTCATTAGCTTCTCCTATAAATAGTCGTCCAAACCCATAATGAACTTCTCATTCTTTCTCAATGGAGCATCGGTGAAAGACATTCTATACTTTGAAAAGGCATCAAACTCAGTAATGTATTCAATAACAGACAAATCTATCTGCTTTAGATTAGTGAATCTTCTGAATAGTAATGAATTCTGAGAAGCTAAAACAAACTTCTCCTCAAACCTAGCCTTGAACTTATCCTAAGTGAACAGATCAACTAGTGTAGTAGTAGTGATAGAATTCCACCAACTCATGGCTCGACCTTGAAGTTTTCTAGAAGGCAACCTTCTTTTTATGGCATCATTCATCTCCATAACACCAAAAATATATGCTTGGAGGTGTCCAACCAATCCTGCACTTCGATGGCAGACTCTGTTCCAAGATATGAATTGCCTTCCAAAGTAGAATAACCTTTGCACAGCTTGGTGAGGTCAGCCATCAGCGCTTGTACTTGAGCCTCACCACCAACAATAACATTTGTAGTGGCCGCTTGGGCATTCTAAAATATGTTCTCTATATCATCTTGAACATAGCTTGCAAATTAGGATTAGTAGCCCCCAACCTGCTCCTTGCTTAACTCCTGAGAGGGATTTCCTAACGGTATTTCTTATTTGCTGGCTCATTCTTGATCTTTAACAAGAATTATCGATCTCTCAAAAAGAAACTGTGTCAATGGTAATCATGAGTGCATGTGATTGATATTTTATATATACTACCATATAGTTTTGAAAATCAAAATATATAACAAGTACGAGCTCTAGTATATATATATATATATATATATATATACACACTCTGTTAATTTAGTCTAGGGTGAGAACTACTTTTCTATCTCTACTGAACTACGGTATCCCTTAGGTTAAACAATGCAACCTAAGCTCTAATACCAAATGTGAAGACCGCCCTACACCATCGGTACTCGGTATTCATAAAATAATGGGCTACTGTCGTGTCGATCGATGTAAAGCAACTGTCAAGGTTTAAAAATGAAACAAAACATCACAAAACCTGTAGTATGTCTCACAGTGCACGGAAGAAAATATAATATCACAGAGATAAAATAGGAGAGATAACAATAACTAAGTGATCCAAATATCAAAGTACAGATATAAACAGTTGTACATCATAAAATAGAGTTTATACAACAGAAATCAACTCAAATAAATGTCTCATATTGCTAATAATAAGTGAACACTGCCAAGGCACCATGATGTTGCACGGCGGAATAAGCATAGAAATCTATATATAATACTAGATAGCTCCCTCTAGCTCATCCTCTGCACAGCTACTATGTTACACCTAGACCTGTTATCTAGTCTACATATTTAAAAGCAATTGAGATAATAAGAAGCAAAGCATAAAACCTCGAGTCGGACAATAGTTTGGTATGAAAGATAAACAAATCAAGATACCATACAAGTCGATATAGTAAGGAGCAAGGTATATAAATCATACCCGACCTGTCCCTTCAACCAAAGAGTTAGCACATAATAACATAATATGCTACATTACATATCATAAAGAGGTAACATAATCAAGTGTGATAAAGGGTGTCTAGGTATCCCTACCTTCACAACCTATCTCCGATGACAACCCTAGAGTGATAGGTGGCTAGTGAGGCAACCATAACAGGCGTAGCATCCAAATAATACTAACTGTCATTTAGTATACTCTGGATATATGACAATTTGTATGGCTATTCTTCTACCAAGGACTAATGGAAATCCCTGTTTTCAATTGTGCTCTCTTTAGCCTAAGGCTAGTACTACACTCATCGTTCTTCTAGTCCAAGGTACATAGATCCATTCTTTATATCCGAGGTAGCTATTCTCCACTACCAATGAGCGTCTTCATGATATCCCTGCTTTAACTACAAAAGAAAACACTCCGAGTATCCATGATCCCTTAGTACAAGTATCCGAGCCCTTCCTTTGCACCATCTAATTTCCATTATCTTGGAGGGACCATTCTTCATTCCTCCACTTAATAACTCCTTTCTTCAACAAGATGTTATTCTTGAGGAACCATTCTACATTCCCCACTTCATGACTCATTTCTTCATCGAGTCGTTATCTTCAAAACCTAACTTCATTCGTCATCAGTTACTACTCGAAGACTCTAACTTTCATCATGCGGTTCCAACACCTCCAGTATGACCTCTAGAACTCCAAAACTATACTCTAGAAATTCGGTCCCCATAGGACTAAGGATGAGAACACGGTACCAATCTCAGGAGTTCGACACCGACTTGGGTACTTGGCCAACCAGTGGCCAAGTCTCTACTCATCTGACATCTTGCTTCTAGTACTATATGCCCTGATGCTCAAACTCCGACTTCTTTGCTCTAATTCAAGTCTTCATGTCTTCCAATACCTAAGCCGAAATCCAAGAATCAAATCATCATAGCCTTAAGTACTTAGCCAAATTCCAGTCCATCACCTCGGAACACAACTACTAGTTGATATCTACCTCTCCACAAAATCGTTGCTGGCTTGGACAAAGCCACATATGTCGGGTACCAACCTCTGATGCAGGTGCCGACTTCTATGCTTTGTGAACTGGGGCTTGCGGTTTCAATTGCAAGTGTGATGACCCGTCCCTCTGGACTCTCTAAAATCGACACAAAATACTCCACGGTATAATATGCCGACGATCAAGTGACAGAAAAGAGAGATAGTTGAGGGAAAGAAAGAAGATAGAAGGAAGAAGGAACTAAAACAATAATAGAATCTCACAATCGCAGCGGAACAAAATATAGTAGTCAAAAAAAGAACTTTACACAAAATGAAAACTATATCTGTTTTATACAGTATATCATCAGAGTATATCTCAAACAAACAACAATTACCAGCCTGACAACATCAACAATCACAGCAGCGGATATAAACAAGTATGGATAATACGTCTCGGGCTCCAGCTCCTCTCCTGAACTCCACAGCATCCTATCATGTAATCTATAATACTCGGTCTAACCCGAGCATTATAATGAAATAACATCCGAATTAGTCTGGAATACCAGTTGATAAAAATACACCCAAATTTATTATTAAAGTTCCAAAAATCCTTTTGAAAACAAAGCATCTCGTAAGACCACGCGATAAATAAACATGTCGGGTTTTTACCTTACGATAGCTAAAACACTTTTTATAAAAATCCTCTGATATTATAATAGGGTCTATATACAAATACTTATTAAAATAGATGAAATTGTTACATTCATTAAATTCCAGCTACTAGCCACAATCGTGGATAATACAAACAAAACTCATAAAAGGCTCGTAGGGAAAATGGATTTCCAACTAATGACTAGGCATTGGGTTACGACTTGTCACAGTACATGGCCTAGATCACTGTACCGAGGACCACTTCCGATCCCCTACAACACAAGACGGGGACTGCCCCTTACTGGATAATCCCGAGTAAGATCACCCCACGGTTGGGATCAGCAACCGCACCACTAAGCCGAATAGAAAGGGACATCCAGACAGGTATGACCTCACCGTACTGGGTGCTACCCACATAGCCTTACTGCATAACCCCTGATTTTCAGTCATTCCCGATTGATGAGGCTTGAGGCTAAGCGTTACATTTTTTAGAGCATTTCACTTAGAATGCCCATCGTCCACCTGACGATGTTCTGAAAGCATTCATCCATACAAGTCTGTCCCGGGTTCGAACGGAACCGAAGGCACTACTCCTACTACATCCATTTTGGAAACATCCTCAGGATTGGTAACGACTAGCCCTTGCACTTCACTGCTCCATCTTCGACTCCGAACTCATCTTCCTCACGAAAAAGTACAAACAGGATCGAAGTGGATTTCGAGAAATTAATCCCGATCCCGGTCTCTTCGAAACGATCAACGCATTGGCCATTATTGATAGTCGGTGATTTAACTATCAATTAACATTCACAAACATCCATCACACAAATAAATAATTTCCCCAAATTATTTATTTACCTCAAAAATCTTTGCAAGATATATTTCCATTTCAATCCCTTGAAAACAGTTTCAAACCACATACTTCTTATGGAATAAATTTCCAAATATTGATTTCCACTAAAAACATCCAAGCCAAATACTTTAGATTTATAATAATTTAAATTAAAGCTATTTACATACTTTACTTGAAATATATACATACTTTTTAAATGTTTCAAATAAAACTGCTTTATAAAATATAAACTATTTTCTTCAAAATAAAAGTTAAGTCATACTAAATTTAAAAAAAAAGTTATAAAATCCTATACAAGTTTTAAATAAAACTTTAACCAAACTATCTTTAAAAAAAATCCATTTTTACAAATATTAATAATATTCTTTTAAAACATAATACCAATTAACCCTTTAAAATAATTACCTCTATTCTAATTTATTAAATATTCACCTTTAAAATTTTTGCAACTTAATTAAAAATCTCCTTAAAAACATTCTTTTAAAACCGAATTAAAAACCTTTAGCTTTTACTTAAAAATCTGCTTTAAAACGTACTTGGCTTTCAGGAAACTACACTTCCATTTCAGAATAAACCAAAGAATCTTTTTGTAAATCCTACACGATTTACCTCAATTCAAATTTACGTTTAAATTCTGTAAATTCCTTTTCACACTTTAAAAATAAAATCCTTTATTTTAAACACATTTCTATTCCTGGAAAACCACCCTCGAATTATATGCTTAAAATATTTAAAATAAAGCTACTAGAAATTACTTAATTAAAAATAATACTCAAGGAAATATATAGAGGTTTCCTAAGTAATTTAAGCCAAATTTAACTTTTAAAATAAAGTTATTAAATCAAATATTTATATCAAAATTCCCTTTTGAAAACTTAGTACTACTTTACCTTTAAGATAATTAAATACCATAATCTCTTAAATAAATACTTACTTACAATTTAAACAATTAAAATAATATTTTCTTTCTAAAATATCCTAAAACACATCTTAAACTGCCCATTTATATTTTGAAAGCTTTTCTTTAAAACATACTAAATTTCTAGGAAAAAGTATGCTTCCCATCCTTTGAAGATAATCTTACTATTATTTTTAAGCAATTTGCACTTCTTATAGAAATTCCCACCGGAATCCTATACTTTCAATATTCATCCCCGATGAATATTTCACTTTATTTATAAACCCAGATTATAAATTTTCATTTCACATTTCCTTTTAAATCAAAGTTTCAAAAAAACTTTAACAGATTCCAAACCAATTTCCAAATTTAATTCCTTTAAATTCTTTACTTAAGAATCTCTTTTATTTCCTTTTAAACCCAATATATTTTATTTATATTTTAAATTCCCAGATTGTATTCATCCAATCATAGCACAGCACAATTAAATTTTCAAATTAATCTATCACTGTATATAAATAAACGCATCATTAATTATGGAAATAATTTTATATTGTGAGGAATCCAGTTGGATTCCTCCAACCTGTTTTCCCTACATCCATAGATATTAGCATAACAGATAAAATATCATATCCAGACTGATAATAATATTCACATCAAATCAATCGATCATTCATTTATATTTAACTATTTAAATTAACTGAAAATTCCAGATGTGAGTGGGATTAACTCACCTTGAATTTCGACGAGCGTTTTAAATTTTGAATTAAATCGATCGCGATCGATTTAACCCAAAATTTTGCTAACTCTGATCGTCTCCAAATCTAGACTGCAGCGTAGATAGCGTCGCTGCGATCCCGACGCTTCTCGTTTTGTCGAATTCTGATAATACATGTAAAAGATATGTTATTTTAAGGATTTATATAAATTAAAACAAATTTTTTTTATATACCAGAGCAATCATGGCCACATGTTCGCACAGGAGATCACGGCCGCAAACTAGATCTTCTCACGCGATGTTCCCTAGGCTTTGAAAACCCGTCGGCCGCCAACTATTGTCGATGATCACGCCCCCTTCGTCGAGCTCGATGACGATCGGATGCCGCCACGTGAAAGCTCGTCGCAATCTCCCTTCCCACCACGAAACTGGTCAAGCTCGGCTATGCCTTGCCTCCTAAAACTTGCTTCCTACCGCCTAGAGACGCGGCCCCCTTACGCCTGCTATGGTAGACGATAGCGAAAATCTACCGTAGGATGTGGAGATCTCGTGACGCTATACAACTTCGTAGTTGGAGATTGCCTTTGAAAATCGATGGTTGTAGGAAGATTTGAGGTGGAAGGCGATTGAACTTCGCCCATTAAAAATATTAGTTGCGGCTAGAAGAAAAAATTTGGGTTTAACTGCGCAAGCCTCTATATACGTTTAATTTATATTATTTTATTAATATTCTCAAATTACTTACAAGTTTTTGAAACAAACTCCAAATCTCACGTGCCGCCAGGCGTTTATAAGGTTTTACCTATGTTCCGAACACAATGGAATGTGTTTCGAAGGCTAATTTGATCATGTGTGGAAGATAGCTTTTTGAATCGAGTTTTAAATATTAAATTATCGATTTTAATTTCAACGCGTTTCTCACCCGTACGGACAAATGGTAACTCCAAATGCTATGAAAATGGAAATCCGATAATAACTAACTATTACAATCCAATGGAACTGCTTTCGTCGAATTCCGAGACTGTGCCACCGGAAGGCTATTTTAACTCGTCGATTAATTCGAACGATTTTCAAAATCGTCGAAATCATCTAAAATTTCACTTTTAAAACTTTACTAACTTTATTATAAATCATACAGAATTATATTCACATCAGAAATCATTTTGATTCATTTCGAACCAAAATCTGATTATTTGCATTATTATATTATTAAATTCCATTATTAAATTAATATAAAATTCCAAATTTAACCTATCGACTTTTAATTCCATCCAACGGTCCAATGTTATAATTCAAATCCAAATAGACTTAAAATAAATTTTAGAAACCATTTCCGTTCCATTTGCCTCCAGATTCACAAATTATTTCAATTTCAAATAGTTAATTATTATTATTCAAATTCAATTTATTACCATATCTGAAATTATAACTTATTTTATTACTTTAACCAAAATCTTTTTATCCAAAATCCAATTATATTTTACATTCAACATTTAAAATGAATTGAATGTTCAAAATCTAATGACCAAAATTCTGGGTCGTTACATTCCTCCCCCCTTATAAAATATTTCGTCCTCGAAATTTGCTAAGGTAGGAAAATGCTACTAAACTCATTTACTTACCCAAACTTACATTTATTTCAACAAAACGTTTAGCTCAATTCCAAAATCATTTTCTTATTTTAACCTAAAAGCTTTGTTTTCACTATCCTTTCAAAAACAACTTTACTAGTTAACCAAAATTTCCAAAAAATTTCTAATTCCCAAACTTTCGGAAAAATTTCGTCAATGTCTCCTTTGTACGGAGAGCATTTTACAATATCATCACAATAATGATAAATATATATACATCGACCTACCCGGTCGAAAAACAAAATATACCACAATATATATATATATATATATATATATATATATATATATATATATATATATATATATATATATCATTTTTTAAATTTTATTGCGTAGGTGTACCTTAGATTAGCATTTTAAAAGCAAACAGCTAATTATATTGCATATACGCGCTCCAACTCTATCGATTATCTCCTATACGTGTACTTACTTAAACAAAAACATGAGTTTTCAATAATATGAGATCTTCAACCACATTCCATTTATTAATCTAAACCAAACATGTCAATTTCAAAGCCCACACAACGATTTTCAAAATCCTTCAAGTTATCCATCTATATAAGTAACCTACACATTTTAATAATATTCTAATCTCCTTTGCCAATCCATATTTCATTTACTCTACTCAAAAGAATTTACACCCAAATTTGCAATACTCAACTTATATTCACCATAACCAATTTATTTTCTCTTCAATATGGTAACATATGCTTTGCTTACATCAACTTATTTCAATTAAATTCCAAATTGATTCACAATCAAATTATTATTTTCAATTTGATACCTTTGCATTTCTTTTATGATCTACTTTCATTTTTATGCAAAACCGCTTAATTATATTACACTTATTCCAATAGAGTCAGAACCAACTTCATTTGCTTCTTCAAATCAATCCACTTTCGTTTATAACAAACAACCAATTTCTATGCAAATTTAAAGTTATCCATGCAAGTAACCATCACTTAAGCTTATAACCATTTAAAATTAATTCCAACTCAGATTTATATTAATTTTATTTCATTCGGAATTTTTCACAATCTCAAATATTCTTATTTCCTTGCAATTTTTAAATCAAATCCTTATTCTCACTTCAAGTTCATTATCCAATTTAAGTTTATATTAATATCATCCCATTCTGTATTATTTACAACTCATACATTCTTATTTCATCACAATAATTATCCTTTCACTTGCATTTCAATTTTATTATCTAAACAAATTTCATTCAGGACCCCTTATAAACCTCGACCATAATTATTTTCCAATTTGCTTAAGTTATTTCAATAACAAAATAACTCCATTTGTTCTTACATCAGTTTTATTTCCATTTCTCATATCAATTTTACTTTATTAATAATAAGGCCACTTCACATCATTCCACTCACTTGAATTTATCTACAATTCAAACCATCACTATTATAATGTAATTCCATTATTCATCCACACTTTCAACGTTTTATTACCAAAATTAAATCCCATACCAGAACTGGGTTTTATTTTACTTTTCAAATTTTCTTAACAAGCTACAAAAATCTTATTCATCCCATTACTCCCCTTATTCATCTTCATTCAATTCCTTTGAATTTAGTTGAGTGAGAATTTAATTATTCACTATCAAACCAAATTAAACTTTATTTCAATTTAATCTTTTCCAATTTTAATTCAAGTTTAACTAAATTTTTATTTAGCCAACTTAAATTCTTACCATTCCCTTTACTATTTTAAATAAGAATTTAATTCCATCCAATATTATTTATAACACAACTGAATTTTGATTTTAATTAAATCCAAATCCATCTCAGTTCCATTTGATCGAAGTTAAATCCAATTCGATCCAATTTTATTTCTCCATTCAATATCATTCAACCATTACCTATTTATGTTTACAATTCCATTTTCTATTCATAAGTTTCCCAACTTATTTACTTAAAAGCTCATATTGCTCATTTTAGTCATTTCCATCTTATAATCACAATTCTAGACTATATACATATATATCACTTAATAGCTTAAAGATATAAATTTTCATTACAAAATTATAGTGATTTTACATTTCAACTTTATATCCAATTTAATTCAATTCCAATTCCAATTTATTTAACTTATCCTGAGTTAAATTCAAATATATTTCGTTCACTACCATTTACTCAAGTTAAATTTTAATTCCAGGATTAAAATTTTCATTTTCTTCTAATTAACATAAACTTCACTTTATAATTTCAATAGTTGATTTATCTTAACCTTCCATATTATTTAAATAGAATTTTCCAGAATTCAATTGCCTGGTTTTATTTTAAAACCATTTTGAAATAATAATCAACATATACCCACTTGGTATATCAATTCAAATCTCCGGATTCCAAATAACTTGTTTATACCAAAACAAATTTCCCCTTTTGAAATTTCTAAAACACCTTGTATATCAAACAAGTATAAACAGATAACATACCCAATTAGTATGGCAGCAATCCATCACTTTAGAAACTCGAAAATTAATTATGATGATGTGGCCATCATCATCAGGATTATTTTCCAGCGACTGAAGTGAGTTCAGTGTTTCCATACTTCCTCAAATTCATTTCAAAATAATTTCCATTCAAAAATTATTTCCCAAAATAATACTCCATTATTTCCTTCAAAATTTTGGAAAACATTTCAAACATTCCTAAGATTTTAAATTTCCAAACTTTTGTTTTCAATACATTTAAAACACTTTTCAAAATTTCTAGGATTTAAATTCTGGTTTAATTTTAGTTATTCTTCTTTTGGATAAATCATACTTATAGAATCCCAGTTGGTTATAAACCTTTTCAAATTTTAGATTCTTATATTTGATTATAATATTAACAACCAAACATCCAAATGTATAATAATAATATCAGAAAAATTATTCATTTCATATCAAAATATAATGTTGGGTAAAATTATTTCATTTACCCATTTTAAAAACAATACTATGTCGGTTTATCTTGTTTAAGAGTTTAGAAACCCCTATCGATACGGTTGTACTTCCCGTACCGACTAAAATTCATAAACACTCAACCGATAAGTCAACACAGTACGAAAACAGTTTTTATATTCACTAACAAGTACGCTCCCATAGCTATTAATACACTCAACTCATTATAGAGTACTATTGACTCTATTTAATGAGTAATTTCCCCATCAAAGTCTAGGTTGTCGCCAACCTAAGCTCTGATACCAAATGTGACGACATGTCCCTCTGGACCCTCGAAAATCGACACAAAATAGTCCACAATATAATATGTCGACGATCAAGTGCCGGAAAAGACAGATAGTTGAGGGAAAGAAAGAAGATAGAAAGAAGAAGGAACTAAAACAATAACAGAATCTCACAATCGCAGCGGGAACAAAATATAATAGTCAATAAGTGATCTTCACATAAAATGAAAACTCTATCTATTTTATACAATATACCATCAAAGTATATCTCAAACAAACAACAATTGAAAGTTATTGTGCGGATCATGCTATATGGAATTATAATATACTAGTGCGGAAGTAAAATAAAGTTACTGTAGCAGAGTAAATAAGAAAAATAAAACAAGCACACCAGGAATTTTTATACTGGTTCGAACTTCCCGTTCTACGTCCAGTCCCAGACTCCTTTCTGGAATTTCACTAACAACAATCCTCACTTAACTCGGAGGAACAGGTTTACAACAACCCTTGAACAGCCGAACAAGGGACCTGAGCAACAGAACAGGATTTCGCCTCAACAGCCGAAGAGGACTTCAACTTATATAAAAGTATATTTGACACAATGTGTTCTTAATAGCACGAATTTGTCTCTTGATAGTACAAACTTCCTATAATCTTTCTCCTTTATGATATATGTATGAATGCGTGAAGATTAAGAAAGTAGAATTTGAATTTGAATGATATTTTTAGCACAAATGAGTTAGAATCAAGAATTTCAATAGTAGAATAATAATCAATAGAAATTCGTGAATTTAAAACTTGATTCTAATGTATTTATATAGGTAATAAATGGTTGTAATTGTTCATGAAGAGTTATCATCAAAAGCTGTTGAATTAAAGGTCGCAACTCTTCATGAATGGAAATGCCTTTTTAAAAAAATAGCCATTGTAAATATTTAGACGTCTGAAATTTAAAATTCAGACTTCTGAAATGCAACGAGATTTGAAACAGAAAGCAAATAGGCAATTTTTAATCATATTCAGACGTCTGAAATTGAATTTTCAAACGTCTGAATATTGTAGTATACAATATTCATACTTTCAGATTCAGATGTCTGAAATGGGGCATTCAGACGTCTGAATGTAACATAAAAGATGATAATGCAATATATATCATACAGGAGAGATTTTAACATATTATAACTTCTAGACACAGACTCGATACATACTTAAGAGTTGAAGCTCATTTGAATCCGGTCTTTGATTGATTCCTCTAAAAGCAAGTTAGTATATAATATAGTGACTTATATAGTTGATATAGTCAAGATATCGTAATTACGAAATATCGTAAATACGAAGTTCCAACATTCTCCCCCTTTTTGACGATGACAACTATATAAGTATATATATATATATATAACATGATTAAAGTTATATTTACCCCCCTTACTATAAGCTCATTTTTATTATCAACTTACCCTGTAATTCTCCCCCTTACTATAAACTTCCCTTCAATATAAACTTATCATGCAATTCTCCCCCTTTGACATCGACAAAAAATAGAAGATTTAAAATATGAACTAGGAGAAGGAAAATCAGAGAACCATCATAATCATCACTGGGTACAAAGAAGTAGTAGCAAATGTTTTAAAGTCACATAACATAAGAAATAGTTGCAATTGTCTTAAAGATACACACCAAAATAGGAATAAACAGGTAGTTCAAAAAGATAGGATATGATATTTTTGAAAAGAAGCATTTATACCACCATCACTTTAGAAAGAAGAACTAGGATTTTGTCCTTCATCATTGTCATCATCATCGTTGCCGTCATCATCATTGTTATCATCAGAGCTAGACGACCACTGAAATGGTGCGGGATTAAATACTTCGGTAGAAGTGGAAGAAGAGCAACCAATACGTTCCCAAATTTTATTTAGAAAGCCACGAATAGAATTAAACTTCTTGTTTGTTTGCTTTTCTAATCTCTCAATCTTGGTATTGAGTTTAGCCTGATTTCGAGAGAGTGTAACCAATGCTTGTTTGGGTGTTGACTCAAGAGAAAGCACTTCTATGTTATCATCATCATGTTCGGGAGCTTGTGGAGCAATTTGTTGATGAGGTTGATGAGGTTGGTGAGGTTGAGGTATATTTTGATCCCGGTTTGATATCCATTCTTAAAAAGAAATAAAATTAAGATTTTGGGGACGTTTAGGCAAGTTCATCGGCCCTAGGGTTTTGGAGCCTAGTTCCTTTATGGGTGAAAATTCCGAATCCGGAAAAGTTACCCCATAATTTCTAAGAATTTTCATAATATATGCTCCATAATGAAATGTTTTATAACGGCGGCGTCAATTAACATCCATAAACTCCTCAAGAATAACTTGACCCCAATTTATAGATTATTTCGAATATATGGCATACAAAGCTTGGAAGTTCCGCTTGTTTATAACTTCATAACTTCCGGTTCTTGGTAAGACGGAACGAATCAAAGCTCGATGAAGGATACGTGCTTGAGGCCTGAGGTTGGCAGAGGTTAACCTATTGATATCGTCGGAAAGAAATCTATGAGAAACTTCATCTCTATGTTCCAAAGAGAGTGAAGCATCAATTTCATCCAAATCTATTCCGGATGAAGACATAGCAAAATATCTCCAAGACGAACTAAGGGAGGATATATTTTTACACCACATACCCAAGTCCAAATACAATTCTCTCTATTATGAGGATGATGATGGTCTAAGTTCATATTGGCATAGAATAATTTAACTAAGAGATGATTTATCTTAACATTATTCGCAGAATAGGATAATAAAGATTCTAATCCACTTGAATTAGCAATTTGTTGAATCCTATAGGGTTGAAATTCATCATACTTGACAAAAGCTCCTGGGAAGAAACCAGATCTATCCATCTGAGCAAATCTTTTCTTAGCTTCATCATTCCATAGCCACTGATCTATATTGGGTGTAGATGAAGAACTTGAAACCCTTGGACGTTTTGTTCTTAGAGGCATTAGAGATTGTTGTTTAAAATTTTTGAAGAGAAGAGGTGTAAACAAAAGAAGTTTTGAAAGGTGGGAATGGTGCTGGTTTGGATGTTGTGGGAGATGAAGTAGTAGATGGAAGTAATAAAGAAGGTTGGTGGTAGGAAATTTTTCAAAAAACCCCTTGAATTTTAAGGCACCAGTTGAATTCAGACGTCTGAAAATAAAATTTCAGACGTCTGAAATTGTGAAATTTCAAACAGAAGAGAAATAGTGTATTTTCGACCACTTTCAGACGTCTGAATATATTGTTTCAGACGTCTGAAACTGTAGAAAAAATTTATTTTTCTACAATATTCAGACGTCTGAAACCATAGTGTCAGACGTCTGAAACTTAAAATTTCAGACATTTGTAAAAAATTAAAAGAGTGAGGACAAAAACAATATAATATACTTTGACATGATTACAAGATATAAATAAATTATTTCAACGAATATACAAGAAATTAATTGTCCGAATCGTTTGTAGTTTTGCACTCTTCCGGTTCGATCTTTGTAATTTCTGTGTATGGTCGTAATGGAGACCAGTATGATGGACGTTCCCAAAAGTTTGGAGAAACCGGAGGACGTTGTGGACTTGGCTCCCATGGATTCCATCCAGGTGAAGTTATTTGATGAGATGATGAGGGTTCGACTACATCTTTCTTCGGAGATGTACCACAGAATTTAAATGCTACTTTTTCAATGAAGCTAAGTTGTTTAGCATTTATTTTCTGTTCATAATACATCTCTCGTTGAAAATCCAATTGTTCTCTTTGGTAATGATGAATCTCGGATATTTTCTCCTTGGTTGATGGAGAACCAAAGAAAATAAACCGACGAGATTTCTTCTTTTCTGGCGTATAACCGGAGTGTTCATGTGAAGGACGAGGTTTATCTTGTTCAAGTTGTATTGGAGTTGCCAAAATCTCGATAGAAGACGTAGAATAACTTGAAGGAGAATTTTCTGAGTTGGAGTTGGAGTTGAGAACCATTGAGACAAGGTTGGAAAGCCATTGCAAAAATCTTTGAGTTAGATAAAAAGAAATGATTTGGTAAGAATAGAGACAAGTTTAAACGAATAAGAAGAGGAGTATAGTTTATATGTAGAATTTGTTGTTAAGAAATTTGTGGATGAAGGAAGTAAGTTAATAAAGTCCATCTGTAAAAAAAAATTATGGGAAATAAAAGTTTAAATTAAGTATAAATATATTAGAAGTATAGTTATGAGCCTTTATTAAAAGAAATATGTTAGAAACTAGTGAATATCAGCTTGCAACATATTATATACTGAAGATGATGTTTATGAAATAATTAATAGATAACTGTGAGTAAGAGATTCTGAAGCAAAGTTACAAATCATAATATGTTAAAAAGTTATAAATTTTTAAGAGAGACAATACCTAGCTCTCGTCTTAGTTTGATAAAAACATTTTCTAAAAGAGGTTTTGTAAAAATATTAGCTAACTGATTTTCAGAAGATACAAAATCCAAATTTATTGTTCCTTTTTCAACATTGTCACGAAGAAAATGATGACGTATGTCAATATGTTTTGTTCGTGAATGATTGATAGGATTTTTAGATAAGTTAATAGCACTTGAATTGTCACAATATATAGTTGAGTTTGATAAATTAATATTGAAATCTTTAATTGTTTGTTGCGTATAAATCACTTGAGTACATGCTAAAGCAGCAGAAATGTATTCTGCTTCACATGTAGACAGAGAAACACAGTTTTGTTTCTTACTAAACGAAGATACAAGTGATTTTCCAATGAAATGGCACGTGCCACTTGTACTTTTTCGATCTGTTCGAGAACCACCGAAGTCAGCATCACTATATGAGACTAATTCGAATGGACACTCTTTTGGATAAAACAGACCAAAATCTTTTGTGTTTGTAAGATAACGTAATATTCGTTTTACTGCTTTCAAATGTAATTCTTTTGGATTAGCTTGGAATCTAGCACACAAACAAACATTCATCATTATATCAGGACGACTTGCAGTTAAATATAGTAATGATCCAATCATACTTCGATATAGTTTTTGGTCAACACTTTTGCCATTGTCATCTTTTTCGAGATGTGTAGTTGTACTCATTGGAGCTGGTTTTGCGGGAGTATTTTCCATTCCGAAACGTTTGATTAGATTATTACAATATTTTTCTTGATTAATAAAAATGCCATTTTGAAGTTGTTTTATTTGTAAACCAAGAAAATATGTTAATTCTCCCATATGAGACATTTCAAATTCTTTGGACATTATTTCAGAGAAGTCCTGACACAGTTTGTCATTCGTAGAACCAAAAATGATACCATCAACATAAATTTGAACTATTAAAATATCCCTTTTTGAATGTTTAATAAAAAGTGTTTGATCAACTTTCCCAATTAGAAATCCCGAAGAAATTAGATAAGTCTTTAATCGATCATACCAAGCACGTGGTGCTTGTTTTAAACCGTAAAGAGCTTTCTTAAGTTTATAAACGTGATTAGGAAATTTCTCGTGAATAAATAAGGGAGGTTGTTCAACATATACTTTTTCTTTTATATAACCATTCAAAAAAGAACTTTTAACGTCCATTTGAAAAAGTTTGAAATTGTGAAAACATGCATAGGCCAATAAAATTTGTATTGCTTCTAGTCTTGCAACTGGAGCAAACGTTTCATCGTAGTCAATTCCTTCTTCTTGATTGTATCCTTGTGCAACAAGTCTTGCTTTATTTCTAGTGATGTTACCTTGTTCATCTGCTTTATTTTTGTAGATCCATTTCGTTCCAATAACAGTTTGATCACTTGGTCTAGAAACTAATTCCTAAACTTCATTGCGTTCAAACTAGTTTAGCTCTTATTGCATTGCAGTTATCCAGTAGTCATCTGTGGAAGCTTCTTTGGGATTCTTTGGCTCGATATTAGAAAGGAATGCTACTTGGCCCTTTTGATTTAGTAGACTTCTAGTTTGATTATTTGAATTAATTTCCCCAATAATATTTTGGACAGGATGATCCCGTAATATTTTTGGTGAAGATCTTAATTCAACATTATTGTCAACAATGTTTTCAACATTTTCAAGATTTATAGTTTCTGTATTTGTAATGTTATCTGGAAAATCATCATCATCTTGTATACTTGGTTTTTGTAGCAAATTTTCATCGAAAGATACATGTAATGTTTCTTCAACAGTATTTGATCTTTTATTAAATACACGATAAGCTTTGCTACGATCTGAATATCCTAGAAAGATTCCTTCGTCGGATTTCGCATCGAATTTTCCAAGCCGATCCTTTGTACTTAATATAAATCATTTTGAACCAAATACTTTAAAGTAAGAAATCTTTGGTTTTCTTCCAGTAAAAAGTTCATAAGAAGTATTTTTTTGTTAGAGGTCGAATAGAAACACGATTCGAAACATAACAAGCAGTTGCAACAGCTTCTGCCCAGAAATGTTTTGGAAGACTACTTCCATTTAACAAAGTTCATGCGCATTCTTATAAAGTTCTATTTTTACGTTCTACAACCCCATTTTGCTGTGGAGTTCTAGGAAACGAAAAATTATGAAAAATTCCTTTCTTTTTACAAAAATGATCAAAAACTTAATTTTCAAATTCTCCTCCATTGTCACTTCTTAAATTCTTTATTTTTAAACCTTTTAAATTTTGAATACGTTTGAAAAAAAAATTAAACTGCTCAAATGTATCACTTTAGTTTTTCATAAAAATGGTCCAAGTATATCTAGAGAAATTATCTACTATCACAAACACATATCTATTATGGTTTATGGATTGAACTTGGGTTGGTCTAAATAGATCCATGTGTAGTAATTCAAGTGGTTGTAAAGCAGAGATAACTTTCTTAGATTTAAAAGATGATTTAGTTAATTTTCCTAATTGACATGCATCACAAATATGATTGACTTTGAAGTTCATTTTTGGTAATCCTCTGACTAAATTATTTTTAGAAAGTTTATTTATAGTTTTGAAGTTTATATGACAGAATCTTTTGTGCCATAGCCAAGGATCATTTTCATTAGCTATTAAACACATATCTGAATTATGATTGATTTTCATATTCAGAACATAGATATTTCTGTCCCTATTTCCTTCAAATATAAGATTTTGATTTTTATCAAGGATGCTACACTTATCTTCAAAAAAAGAGATTTTGAAACCTTTGTCACATAACTGGCTAATACTTAAAAGATTGTGTTTTAAATTTTTAATTAATAAAACATTAGAAATAAGAGGTAAATCATATGTACCGACATTACTGACGTCGCCATTTCCAATGATATATCCTTTGGAATTGTCTCCAAAGGTGACAGAGCCTCCATTTGAGTAAGTAATGTTTGATAGCATATTTTTGTCTCCAGTCATATGTTTTGAGCAACTGCTGTCGAGTATCCATTTTCCTCTCTTTATAAGTGGGTCCTGCAAATAATAAAAATAACATTGGTACCCACCTTTTTATAGGGTCCTAAGAGTTAGGTCTTAGGAAACCAAACCCAAGTAGGTTCAGTATTCCCCTTAAATATATAATTCTGATTTTTATGAACAGTTTCCAAAAAGATATCTATATATTTATTTCTAATCAAACTATTGTTTATTTTAGGAACCCATATTTTTATGGTTTTAGATTTTTTTCTTTTTGGATAACTATTAATATAAGAATTATTTTTCCAAATTTCCTTTTTAGGTAGAGATTTCTTAAAATATCCTAGTCCCTTCTTATTGGAAATGGATTGAGAATTTTCAATAATACTAGATAGATTTTCTCTACCTTTATTAAAGTTAGAAATATTTCTAGTAATATTATCTAACTTGGTTTTGAGGCAAGTGTTTTCTAATTCTATCATTTTGATCTTAGTTTTTAGCTCATAATTTTCAGAGACAAGAGAATCATTCTTTTCTTTTTGAGTTTCAATTTCTTGACTCAATAAAGTAAGTTGAGAATTATCATTAGAGAAGTTATCTTGAAATTTTCCAAGTTCTTCTTCTAATATTTTCTTTTCATCGTTAAGCATATCTCTCTTGAATTCTGATTTTCTCTGATTTTCTAGAACTTCTTTATATTTTCTTTTCATGCTTTTTAAATTATCAAGAAGTTCTGAATTTATTTCAACCACATCATCAAAAGTAAGATCATTTACCTCATTTCCTGAAGCCATAAAACAAACATTTTCCTGTTCTTTCTCACTATCACTACTGCTTTCTGAAGAAGAAGAATTTGAGTCATCCAACGTCACTGAAAATTCTTTTCTTTTTGACTTGTCCTTTCAATTCTTATTGTGATATATTTTCTTTTGTTCTGGACAATCCTTTTGCATGTGTCCTTTCTTGTGACAGTTAAAGCATTCTAGTATGGATGAAGATAGCTTATTTGAATTGTTGTTGAAGTTTCTTTTCCCATTGTTTCGATTTCCTTTTCTGTACTTCAAAAACTTTTTAAACTTTTTAGTAATGAATGCTAAGTCTTCTTCATCAGAATCTGATTCTTCTTTTTCAGCATGGAATGCCATATTCTTTTTATCTTTTGCTTGTACTCTTTTAGCCTGCAAATTCACTTCATAGGACATTAGATTTCCTATCAACTCTTCTGGTTTCATGGTAGAAAGATCATTAGCTTCTTCAATAGCTAAAACTTTTCTTTCCCATTCATCCGTTAAAGAATTAAGAATTTTTGAAACAATATCAAAAGCAGAATACTTTTCTCCAAGTCCTAGTAAAGAGTGATATATATCTTGAAATCTAGAGTACATATCGTTTATAGTTTCATCCTATTTCATTCTAAAATTTTGAAATTGACTTTTGAGCATGGATATTTTGCTTTGTTTAACCTTGTTAGTTCCTTCATGAGTAACTTTAAGTGTTCTCCATATTTCATAAGCAGTTGTGCACATGCTAACACGGTTAAACTCATTTCTATCTAAAGCACAAAATAGCATATTCATAGCTTTGGCATTAGCAGTAGCATCTAGTTTTTGTGTGTTTGAGCATGTAGAATATTCTGTTGTAGGAATGTTATATTCAGTTTGAGTAATATTCCATGAGTCAAAACCACTTGCTTGCATATAAATACGCATTCGAGTTGCCCAATAATTGTAATTCATACCATTAAAAAGTGGAGGTCGTGCAGTGGACTGACCTTCAATAAAACTAGTGTTAGTGACAGTGTTAATAGTGCTGGTGTTGTTTTCCATCTTAGCAAAAATATCATATAACTGTGTAACGGTTATAAGAAACCTTGCTCTGATACCAAATGAAAGTTACTGTGTGGATCGTGCTATATGGAATTATAATATACTAGTGTGGAAATAAAATAAAATTACTGTAGCAGAGTAAATAAGAAAAATAAAACAAGCAAACCAGGAATTTTTATACTGGTTCGAACTTCCCGTTCTACGTCCAGTCCCAGACACCTTTCTGGAATTTCACTGACAACAATCCTCACTTAACCTGGAGGAACAGGATTATAACAACCCTTGAACAGCCGAACAAGGGACCTGAGCAGCAGAACAGGATTTCGCCTCAACAAACGAAGAGGACTTCAACTTATATAAAAGTATATTTGACACAATGTGTTCTTAATAACACGAATTTGTCTCTTGATAGTACAAACTTCCTATAATCTTTCTCTTTTATGATATATGTATGAATGCGTGAAGATTAAGAAAGTAGAATTTGAATTTGAATGATATTTTTAGCACAAATGAGTTAGAATCAAGAATTTCAATCATAGAATAATAATCAATAGAAATTCTTGAATTTAAAACTTGATTCTAATGTGTTTATATAGGTAATAAATGGTTGTAATTGTTCATGAAGAGTTATCATTTAAAGCTGTTGAATTAAAGGTCGCAACTTATCATGAATGGAAATGCCTTTTCAAAAAAATAGCCGTTGTAAATATTCAGACGTCTGAAATCAAAAATTCAGACTTCTGAAATGCAACGAGATTTGAAACAGAAAGCAAATAGGCAATTTTTAGTCATATTCAGACGTCTGAAATTGAACTTTCAGACGTCTGAATATTGTAGTATACAATATTCATACTTTCAGATTCAGACGTCTGAAATGGGGCATTCAGATGTCTGAATGTAACATAAGAGATGATAATGCAATATATATCATAGAGGAGAGATTTCAACATATTATAACTTCTAGACACAGACTCGATACATACTTAAGAGTTGAAGCTCATTTGAATCCGGTCTTTGATTGATTCCTGTAAAAAAAAGTTAGTATATAATATAGTGACTTATATAGTTGATATAGTCAAGATATCGTAATTACGAAATGTCGTAAATACGAAGTTCCAACAACAATTACCAGCCTGACAACATCAACAATCATAGCAGCGGATATAAACAAGTACGGATAATACGTCTCCGCTCCAGCTCCTCTCCGGAACTCCACAACATCCTATCCTATAATCTATAATACTCGGTCTGATCCGAGCATTATAATGAAATAACACCCGAGTCAGTCTGGAATACCATCTGATAAAAATACACCCAAATTGAATATTAAAGTTTCAAAAATCCTTTTGAAACCAAAGCATCTCGTAAGACCACGCCACAAATAAACATGTCATGTTTTTACCTTACGACAGTTAAAACACTTTTTATAAAAATCCTCTGATATATAACAGGGTCTGTATACAAATAATCATTAAAATAGCCAAAATTGTTACATTCATTAAACTCCAGCTACTAGCCACAATTGTGGGTAATACAAACAAAACTCATAAAAGGCTCGTAGGGAAATGGATTTCCAACTAATGACTAGGCACTGGGGTACCACCTGTCACAGTACGTGGCCTAGATCACTGCACCGAGGACCACTCTCGATCCCCTGCAACACAAGACTGGGACTACCCCTTATTGGACAATCTCGAGTAAGATCACCCCATGGTTGGGATCAGCAACCGCACCACTAAGATGAATAAAAAGGGTCATCTAGACAGGGATGACCTCACCATAATGGGTGCTACCCATATAGCCTTGCTGCATAATCCTTGAATTTCAGTCATTCCCGGTTGATGAGGCTTGAGGCTAAGCATTACCTTTTTAGAATGCCTATCGTCCACCTGACGATGTTCCGAAAGCATTCATCTATACAAGTCCGTCCCAGGTTCGAACGGAAGCGAAGGCACTACTCCTACTACATCCATTTTGGAAACATCCTCAGGATTAGTAGCGACTAGCCCTTGCACTTCACTGCTCCATCTTCGACTCCGAACTCGTCTTCCTCACGAAAACGTACAAACCGGATCGAAGTGGTTTTCGAGAAATTAACCCCGATCCCGGTCTCTTCGAAACGATCAACGCATTGGCCAATATTGATAGTCGGTGATTTAACTATCAATTAACATTCACAAACATCCATCACACAAATAAATAATTTCCCCAAATTATTTATTTACCTCAAAATATCTTCACAAGATATATTTCTATTTCAATCGCTTGAAAACAGTTTCAAACCACATACTCCTTATGGAATAAATTTCCAAATATTGATTTCCACTGAAAACATCCAAGCCAAATACTTTAGATTTATAATAATTTAAATTAAAGCTATTTACAACTTTACTTGAAATATATATACATACTTTTTAAATGTTTCAAATAAAACTGCTTTATAAAATATAAACTATTTTCTTCAAAATAAAAGTTAAGTCATACTAAATTTTAAAATAAAGTTATAAAATCCTATACAAGTTTTAAATAAAACTTTAACCAAACTATCTTTAAAATAAATCCATTTTTATAAATATAAATATTAATAATATTCTTTGAAAACATAATACCAATTAAACCTTTAAAATAATTACCTCTATTTTAATTTATTAAATATTCACCTTTAAAAAATTTTACAACTTAATTAAAAATTTCCTTAAAAAACATTCTTTTAAAACCAAATTTAAAACCTTTAACTTTTACTTAAAAATCTGCTTTAAAATGTACTTGGCTTTTTAGGGAACTACACTTCCATTTCAGAATAAACCAAAGAATCTTTTTGTAAATCCTACATGATTTAATTCAATTCAAATTTATGTTTAAATTCCGTAAATTCCTTTCCACACTTTAAAAATAAACTCCTTTATTTTAAACACGTTTCTATTTCCTGGAAAACCACCTTCGATATGCTTAAAATATTTAAAATCAAGCTACTAGAAATTACTTAATTAAAAATAATACTTAAGGAAATAATAGAGGTTTCCTAAGTAATTTAAGCCAAAATTAACTTTTAAAATAAAGTTATTAAATCAAATATTTATACCAAAATTCTATTTTGAAAACTTAGTACTACTTTACCTTTAAGATAATTAAATACCATAATCTCTTAAATAAATACTTTTTTTGGCAAGGCCAGCGGGGTTAAAAAATGGACCCCTACCATTTTTATTGATATACCAAGAAGATTCACAAAGATGGGGAAAACAAAGCTACCAAATTGGCAAACAAGAAACAAAGGAACAAGAAGACTAAGAGGACATACATATCAATAAAGAAAAATTGAAAAAAAAACAACACAGGGACACAACATGACAAGGCACACATGCATCAGGGAAGAGCATTAAGGAATGCAGGATTAAACACATGCCTGGAAGTAGAAATACCATTCCTCAATCCCTCCACAATACTTCTTTTCATTTGGTTGAGAGTTTTCCTTTTTCCAAAAAAGATAATTGCATTTCTCTCATCCCAAATCATGGAGATGAATATTTTCAGAGAAAATAGAAGAACATAAGTTGATTCACATTTCCATCTCGTAGCTTTGTATATGAGATCCCATTCAACTTCACTGATCAGGGCATCAGTCCTTCCAATGGTAATAGAATTAATAGTGCACCATAACATGTAGACATATGGACAGTTGAAAAACAAGTGAATTGTATCCTCATCAGCAACATGACAGAAACTACAAGTAGTATTAATGATGACACCTTTCTGTCTCAGTTTTATTTTCGTTTTCAGATTATTACTGAAAGTCTTCCAAAGAAATAGGTTTTGCCTCTCCGAGTTATGACTAAGCCAGATTATCTTATGCCAGCTGAAAGTAACCGAGTTACTCTGGCAAACCAGAAGTGTACATTCCACTAATCTTATAGCAGTCCTGACTGAAAGACCATAAAATACCATCATGCAGGGATAAAGGAACGTGACAACCATGCAGATGATTCCAGCACCGACGAACGCACTGATTACTCGAGAAAGGAAGGAGAACACATCCATCAGCAATATAATCAGTAGCCAGAGCATTAGTGCTAATACTAGATTGAACTTGATCATTGAAGGAGAGAAGGTGAGTCAGAATAGTACCAGCCTTCACCCAAGGGTCATGCCAGAATGACACACGACCATTGATACCAATTTTACATTTAGCATAAGGAAGAATCACAGATCTAAGCTTCAGAATACAGCGTCAAGTCCAACTACAAGATTGAGGAGTTGCCATCGTCCAGAAATTCTTGTTCGCTATGATATACTTGTGGGACCACTTCACCCATATATTATCTTTATGATTCAGGAGGTTGTCATCGTGATTCACCATGTCAGCACGATTCCATTGAAGAATATTTTTGATTCCTAGTCCACCTTTGGACTTCGGCAGTTCAAGCTTGGAGAAAGCACAGGGAGATAGCTTATTAGAGTTAATAGATCCATACCAGAAAAAATTGGACATAGTACTTCTAATCATATTAATCAGCTTGCTAGGAAAAATGAATGATTTGGCCCAGTACACAGTCAAGGAGAAGATAATGGAATTTATGAGAGTAAGCCTCAACCTATTTGTCCATAAAGCAAGTCGAGCAGTGATTCTTTCATACAGAGGAATGCATTGAGGGTAAGTAATTCCTGAAGTACTCAATGGAATACTAAGGTACATGGAAGTATCAGCACGTTGCATGATAGAAGTAAAGTTAGTTATTTGATTTATCACTTCAGTACCCACTCCAGCAATCATCAGATCAGACTTGGATAAATTAATAGATAAGCTAGAAATTTTAAAGAGTTTGTTAAGCCTGTCCATAATAGATCTAACAGTCATCATTGTAAGCTTGAAAAAGACAACCTTGTCATCGGTAAACATAAGAGAAGTAATGAGAGGATTCTTACATTTAGGGTGAACCAAGAAATTACCATCATGAACTTGCTGGATAAGAATTTGAGTTAAAACTTCCATCAGTAGAATGAATAAGTAGGCAGACATAGGTCTCCTTGCCTTATACCTTGTTTACTTCGAAAATATCCCTCATTACAATTATTGATCATTATAGAAAATCTAGCAGTAGAGAATGCAAGCTTCAATCCATGCCACAAAGTGTTGGGGAAAATTCATTAGCCCCATAATCCTAACAACTGAGTCCCAATGCAGGGAGTCAAATGCTTTAGAGATATCAAGCTTGAACATGGCTTTGGGAAGAAATATTAGAGGAGTTGTAACCCTTCAACAGTTCGTGAGACATCAAAACATTATCAAGGATATTTCTACCACTAAGAAAGGCAGCTCGATCGGAGGAAATGATGTTAGGCAAAACTAACTTGAGTCTGTTAGCTATTATCTTAGATATACATTTGTATATGGTGTTACAGCATGATATAAGCCTGAATTCAGAGACATGGCAGGCATTTTTCACTTTAGGAATGAGAGCTTTGTTAGTAGCATTAATTGAACTAATCATTTTGCATTTGTTAAAGAAGTTATGAACAGCTTTCAAGAAAGAAGGTCCAACAATTTCCCAGCAAGAAGTAAAAAAGGAAGCATTGAACCCATCCAGAACTCCAGTTGAATTTGAATTGAGAGAAAACATCGCAGTTTTAATCTTAGAGTCCGATATAGCAGAAGAAAGCATGACATTTTCTTTAGAAGAAATTTTGGGAAGGCTAACAGTGTCAAGAAGCTCAAGCGAAGGAGTAAAGTCATTACTGTTACCAAGCAACTTGCTGAAATAATCAAGAAACATATTAGCAATACTATGAGGGTCAGTGATATACTCACCATTATCATCAATTAGAGTACTAATTAGCTCTCTAGATTGTTTAGCTTTTAAAGAGGAATGGTAGAAGGAAGTATTCCTATCACCATCTTTGAACCACTCCATTCTAATCTTTTGTTTAGCCACAAGACCTTCCAGCTTTAAGGCCTCAAACAGTTGGGATGATAGGGTAGCTTCCTGGGCAGCCAATTCAATGTTGAAGGTGTCAAACAGCATGGCCTCTTGAAGTTGACGAAGTTTGTGAGAGAGAGTGGAAGAAGCCAAGTTGCCAGACTGCAAAACAAACATAGGATTACCAAAAAAAATGAGAGGTCCACGCTTTTTTAACAATAGGAAAAAATTCAGGGTGAGGCACCCAAGTGTTAAAAAATTTAAAATTTGAGTTCCTTTTCTTCATAGCAGCAACAAAAGATATGATTTGGGGAGAGTGATCAGATAGGCCAGGCATAGGAAGGAGATTCAACATATTAGGCCATTTAGTTAGAGCGAACTGGTTAGAGAAGGAGAAATCAATCTTAGAGAAAGTAAGAGGAGAATATCTTCTAGAGTTATTCCAAGAGAAGGGGGCACCTAAAGAATTGATTTCAATAAGGTTAGACTGAGAGATAGAAAAGTTAAGGGGTCTGTTTGACGAAGAGACATGGGATTGCCACCAAGCCTATGATTTAACTGATATGAGCAGTTGAAATATCCAATAACGATCCAGGGATGAGTTTCCTGTCTAAACGAAGGAAGGATATTATGTAAAGATTGTCTAGCAGAGACAGAATTAAGACCATAAATAACAGTTATGTAAAATGATGTGGAGGAGGACATATGGATACAGTGCGTGTGAATTAGCTGAGATGTTAAAATTATTGGAGATAATATAAATACTGAGGGATTAAAAAGAACAAGAATTCTACCATACGGCGCTTCAGAGAGGTTACTTATCGTCTTCCAAAACGAGTTAATGTAATTAGCAGCCTTGGAAGAAAGAGGAGCATTAAGCTTGGTTTCTAGAATGGCAAGCATACTAAGGGAATGAGTAGCAATTAAGTTTTTACATTGATTTAGCTTAATCTCTGAGTGGCCTCCTCTAGTATTCCATACACCAATGTTGTTCAACATTGATCAACAAGTTGGTTAAGAAGGAGTTTCTTTTTGTTACCCTTGGTTAGAGGAGTGGTTTGGATATTAACACTAGGAAAGGTAGGGGAGGTTGTGGAACCAGCACACTGGTTGAGATCCAACTCAGAATGCAATTTAGATGATTTGAGAGTTTTTCTATTAGAAGAAATTATGTGTCCTGCTGGTTGCACCAATTTTGCAATGCAAGATGGAGGATTAACAATGGGAAGGGATAGAGAAGGAGGAGGAGGAGAATGTAGGGGTTTCCATGCAAGTGGCTCTTGAATATGTTTATATGGATGTTCAGTTTCCAGGAAGAATACAGAATTATTAGTTGTAGGAGAAATTGCATCAGAGCTAAATAAAGACTCATTCAGGTCGTGCACGTGCACAGAGGAAACGTGTACAGATTCAGTTTGAGAAGAAGAAGGATTTGATTCAGTAGCGCAAGTGGTTTCTTTGGATAAACAAGTTGGAGACATGGACATTGAGCTCGAATTTGGCTTGATAGCAGGAAGGAGGAGAAATGGAGAAGAATCAATTTTAAAGGGGGAGTAGAGAGCAGCAGATTTTCTCTTACATGTTGATAAAGGTGGAACATTATTTTCCTCCTTTATGTTTGCAGTAGGGGAGTTATTATTAAGATTACATTCAGTAGCCTGCTTTTTATTGTCACACTTTTCCTTCATATTAACAGAACCATTTACAACATTTGAAACATTCTCATCACCATTTAAATTGCAAGCATCCGCTTCAGTGTCTATTACTCCCAATTCAGATAGAACATGATAACCATTATCAACTAGCAAACAAGTGTTACCAACCAAAGAAGCCATTTTTCCATCATTAACTATCTTAGTATGCAGATCATTTTCTATTTCCCCTACCTCAAGCTCTTCACTACTAATCACTTTATTCTTTTCAGAATTGATAACTTCATGAGAACCCCCCTTATTGACTTTCGAAATGGAAGAGTTCATCCGTGGTCTTCTTGTTTTATTCACTACTTGCCATTTTTGTTTCCTCCGTTTCAAAGATTTAACAGCTTCTATCTTGTTTGCTTTAAATTCACCTACGTTGACTTCAATAGAATTAGCAACCTGCTCATTCTTCTCAGTCACCACAATAGAATTAATCTTATCACAGTTAGTTACAGAATGACCAAAAACACAACAACTTGAACATATATCAGGCTTCCATTGGTATTCAATATGAATGATTTGAGTACCACCATCAAGAAGTTGAACAGGAAATGAGTCAATCAGACTCTGATCTGGCTTAATTTCAACAAAACACTTAGCAAAGGATAGCCTCTCCAACTTCTCCGTAGATTCATCCATACATACAAGCTTACCCAATCTGCTGGCTAACCAGTTGATTCCTATGTGGGTCCAAGAAAACCGGGGAATGTTGGAGAATTGCACCCAAATTGGCACATAAGATATGCTCTCACAAGCATTCCCCACAAATGGATCCCACTGCTTAACAATAAGGAGTTTGTTTTTCATAACTATGGGGTCACCTTGCAGGATCTTGTTTCGGTCTTCACCACAGGACAGGAGGAAAAGAAACAGAAAACCATTTGATCAAACTTTAATCGACGCTTTCAGTTTCCAATATTTTTTCAAGAAATTAATGATTGTTAAGTATGATAGTGGCTTATCAAGGAAGAAACTGACCAGATAGTTACTCCATTCTTGAGCTCCAGCATCAATAACGTTAGGAGGAGGAATCATAATCTCATTCTTGAACTCAGGAGACATCTCAACTGGAATGTACTTCCCTGCGTTACTCGGCTTACGCTTGAAAAGAGAAGTCCAGGACAGTTAAGCAGGATTTGGAAGCAATGGTGGAAGGGAGGAAGAGGAAGGCAACGGAACAGAAGAAGAGTTTGGGTCACTGGAGAGAGGTACAGTTGGCAGAGGGGGAGGAGGGGAGTCAGAAGCAGGACGATGATGACTAGATGGAGTTGACAAAAGAGGAGAGGGCGTGGAAGCCTGAAACACGGGAGAGGACGATAAAAGGACGGGAGGAATGGAGGGAACTGCCATGAAAAAAAGAAAAAGAGCGTTGAAAATTTTTCGACTTAAATAAATACTTACTTACACTTTAAACAATTAAAAAAATATTTTCTTTCTAAAGTAACCTAAAACACATTTTAAACTGTCCATTTATATTTTGAAAGCTCTTTAAAACATAATAAATTTCCAGGAAAAAGTATAGTTCCCATCCTTTAAAGATAATCTTACTATTATTTTTAAGCATTTTGCACTTCTTATAGAAATTCCCACCGGAATCCTATACTTTCAATATTTATCCCCGATAAATATTTCACTTTATTTATAAACCCAGTTTATAAATTTTCATTTCACATTTCCTTTTAAATCACAGTTTCAAAAAAACTTTAACGGATTCCAAACCAATTTCCGAATTTAATTCCATTAAATTCTTTACTTAAGAATCTCTTTTATTTCCTTTTAAACCTAATTTATTTTATTTATATTTTAAATTCCCAGATTGTATTCATCCAATCATAGCACAACACAATTAAATTTTCAGATTAATCTATCACAGTATATAAATAAACACATCATCAATTATGGAAATAATTCTATATTGTGAGGAATCTAGTTGGATTCCTCCAACCTATTTTCCCTGCATCCACATATATTAGCATAACATATAAAATATCATATACAGACTGATAATAATATTCACATTCAACCAATCGATCATTCATTTAAATTTTAACTATTTAAATTAATTGGAAATTCCAGATGCGAGTGAGATTAACTCACCTTGAATTTCGACGAGCGTTTTAAATTTTGAATTAAATCGACCACGATCGATTTGACCCAAAATTCTGCTAACTCCGATCGTCTTCAAATCTAGGCTACAGCGTACATCGCGTCGCTACGATCCCGACGCTTCTCCTTTCGTTGAATTTTGATAATACATGCAAAAGATATGTTATTTTAAAGATTTATATAAATTAAAACAAATTTCTTATTTTTATAACAGAGCAAGCGTGGCCACATGTTCGCACAGGAGATCACGTCCACAAACTAGATCTCACGCGATGTTCCCTAGGCTTTGAAAACCCATCAGCCGCCAGCTATAGTCGTTGACCACGCCCCCTTCGTCGAGCTCGATGACGATCGGATGCAGCCATGTGAAAGCTCGTCGCGATCTCCCTTCCCACCACGAAACTTGTAACGACCCGGTTATTTCGATCCCGAAATTTCCAGATAGATAGAAATAGAAGAAAGAGAAAGAAGAAGAAGAAAGAACAGAATACCAAAACACAGAAAATCTCACATTCGCAGCGGATCAAAATATAACAATAAATAATATCAGTTTTACAAAGAAGAACTGTATCAATACTCTTATACAATTATACATCAGAGTTACAACTATTACACAACACAGGACAAATTTGAAAACATGTCCCAGCTAATCATCAATAATATACACAGCAGAAACCACTCTGTACGTCCCTGCCATCCAGCTCGCCTCCTGAACTCCAGGACGTCCTTGCCTAAAAAGCTGTAATACTCGGTCTGACCCGAGCATTACCTCAATGTAACATCCGTGTCAGGCTGGAAACCAGCGTGAGTAAACCCAAATAATTTGAAATACTAAGTTCAAACCATAGAAGAAAAACCCGGGTAACTTGTATCAACTACAACTTCACAAATTGTTATCGACGACATTCATTTCATTCACTAATCTCTAAGTACTAAACTTAGATTAAATGCTCTAATTCAATTAAATCATTCCATTTCAACTTATTGATTTCTCCAAGCAATTTATAAAGAATCGAAGTGGTTTTGGATATTTACTAATACCCGACTCCGGTCTATTCGAAAACCAATATCATCTGAACTTAAATTATTCAAGTGAAATACAACTCAATTTTTAATACAGGATGTCACATAATTCATCATCAATAGATAACCACATCATTATTTAAATCAAACATACTTATCACATAACATCACAAACCACATATTAGGAATAACAATAAATCAAAGGCTTCCAATATTATTCTATTCATCCTTTAATTACATTTAAGTAATCAACCCTTGATTAATTTCACAAATTAATTATCCATAACCCAATACGGTAATTAACCTTCAATTACTTCATTAATTACTAACCATAATTATTAATCACCCTTGATTAATAACATCAATAATTAACTACCCTTAATTACTTCCTCAAATAAATTAATTACTTTTTAATTAATTATCTCTAATTAATCCCTTGATTAATTTATAAAGTAATTTAATCTAAATTACTTTCATAATTCCATCACTACCCACTAATTACATCCAGTAATTATCATCAATGATTTTACAAAATAATTACATTCCAGTAATTATTTACCAAAGCATCCAATGTTTAAATTAATTAAACTTAATTAATTAATCTAAACTTATTACATTAAACTCAATTAATTACATTAAGTAATTAATTCCTTAACTACTTTCATTAAGTAGTTATACTTAACTAATTCACAAATGATTATTATTCAATTAATTAATCTCATAAATTATTAAAATTAATCACATAAATTAATTATTAAATAATCTTAAGTTAATGACCATCATTAATCGTTAACTATATTTTAATTATTTTTCTTAAGTAATTAACCTTCACTAATCATTATTAATTTCAAATTTCTTAATCTTTAATATCCAATTAATTAACCTTTAATTATTCAACTAATTAAGTATTAACTGTAACTTAATTAATTCATAATTACTTGATTAATTAGTTACTAATCATTTAATTAAATCTAATTAATGATCCTTAATTTTGGATTAATTATCCTTATTTAATTGATCATCTTAAACTTTAAATTAATAATTTAAAGCCCTAAATTACCTTAATTAATTATCCATTCCATTAATTCATTAAATAAATAAATAAATTATCCATTTAATTACCCTAATTAATTAAATGAATTTACAAATCATTAAATTCTAAATTTACTTTAAGATCATACTTTGTTCTTATTAAGGATCAAGTTATCATTTATCAAGTATTTTGAATCAATTTACTTTAAATTTATTTTCAATTATCATTTTAAATTTAAGATTTAAAAGAACATAAATTATCTTTAACAAAGTTTAAACACATTTCTAAAACCCCTTTTCATTTCATAAGTTAAGAGATACCCATTAAAAAGAATATAAAAGGATAAAAAAACAAATTCATATCTAAATTACATCTTAACATTCAAAATTGTTTAAATCATTTAAATTTAAAAACTTTCATTCATTCAAAATTTTGAATCAAATTTTGAAATCAGATTAATCTCTAAACTTTACTTATATATTTTATTTTTAGAACTTTATTTTAAAAATTCAAATTACTTAGTACATTTAAAGTATTTAACAATTCAAGCTTAAAAAAACTTAATTTATTTTCAAACTGAGATTCAAACTCAAATTTGAATTCCAGACTTTAAACTTGGAATTTGAAATTTAGTTTAAACCATTGCTTCCATCTTTAAGCTTCAGTTTGGAAGTTTATCACAATATTACAGGTTCCAGTTTAGACCTGAAACAATTTCTAGACCCGAGCCTATCAAAATTTTGCTTCGAGTCCACCAACCACAATCTTCGAGCTACCCGTTCAAATGCTTCGAGACACGCCCGAGGCCACAACTCCAATACTCCAACAATAATACTTCATCAGAAACGATGTGCACCGTGCATATGCACGGTGACTTTTATCACCTCCGACCATCACCGATGGTCGTCCCAATTCGGCAACCGTCTACACATACAAACAGTATCAACAGAATCGCCATCAAAGCCCAAAATCAAATTCGAGTTCGAGCCTCCAAACGTGGAACGGAAACAAGAAACCCCAATTCAAACCTGGAAACGGCCTCGACCTCGAAATTCTGACCATCTGAGCAACTACACTTCCGGCCGTACCATCGTTAACTCATCATCTACCATGCCCCAAAGTTTGGTTATACTCGATCATCAAGAGATGACGAACCAAACAAAATACTCAACCCAGTAGAAACTAGGGTTACAAACTTCAAAAATCAACCACCATCACCCCAAAGCTCTGATCAACATCTTGGCATTTTCCCCTAGCCTCTGATCATTCCTCCACCTCTAGGAAGAACCCCTACCTCCACACCCACGTGGATCACCAAAAAGACCTAATTTTCCCCTTAAAGTTCATACCAGAACTGCTCCTTCAACCTTATTCTAAAAAATTTGATTTAAGTTTTAAAAATCTTTATTTTGAATGAAATTCAAGATTCTAAGCCTGGAACATCAAATTATAATGTTTGAAAATTTGAAAATGTTTACACATTTCTGTTTCCTATGGCTTTCAGAGAATTTCCCAAACTTATTTTTACTTAAATATTTTTTTAAACTTTAATTCCTGAAATTACAGACCATCTTTGTTTATAACTCGGAGCCTAAAAGTTACTAGATTGAGGAATGAAGGATTGTGTTTGAATCCTTATCCTATGAAACTAAGCACAGTCACCCAGTTACATCAACTTTGCCCAAATTGACTCATTCTTATTCCTGGGTAGAAATTTCAACAAATTCAAAAAAGTCAGAACACTACATACATACCAGATTTTAGCATGCAACTAGAATTAATTAAAGGTTTAAAAAAAATATGTTACTCACCTGCTCACTCTGGTTTGACAGAGAACCCCGTTTTGAACTGTAAACTTGCAAATGCCAGAATCTATTGAAAGCTTGAAATGGTCTTGCTTGATGAGTTTTCTACAGGTTGTATAAATTTTGAAAATTTGATTTCTGTAGGAAAACTGAGTTGATTTCTTATTGGAAAAATGCAGTTGCCTTGAATTTGAAGATGCAGGCATTTCATGCAGAAGATAATTCCAAATTTTTGCTAATTTGATCAGATTTGCTAATGGATTTGGAAGATTTGCTAATGGATTTGCTAATTGATTTCATTTAAATTTTTCTTCAAAAAGATAAATTCTCAAAATATCCACTTTATATTGGAAAACATTTCCATACCTACTTATTCATAAGTAATTCACAATTTTATTTATTTTCAACACTTGGAAAATATTCAATATACTTAAATCGAAATTAAGTATATATTTCATTCTTTAAGGAAATCATTCTCTTAAACATATTTATTTGGGCCAAAACGAATGTTGCATAAAACATCGTTACGACGTCCCAAATTCAATAGTATAGGGATTCGAAATTAAAATAGATATATAAATCCCAATACTATACAAAACATTTCCTTTCGGAAATCATTTACTATAACAACAGTGTTATAGTCCACCATTTCCTTCTATTTCTCGAAAACGTCTATTTCAACAATAAATGTTGAAATCTATGGTTTCGAATCTCAACCCAATTAAAACATCGTTAACTTGTTTTAATTCTATTTAAAACATCACGTTCAAAACAATTTCTTTAACATATTATTCACTATTCAAAAACGTGAATATACTACGTTAACACGTTTCATCATTTCTATACATTTTATTTCAAAGGATTATTCACAGTCAAAAATGTGAATATAACTCCATTAATAGGTTTCAACAATTTACCTATCAAAATAAGTCGTTTACGAATTTATAAAACAACGTTTATAAACTCCATTTCTATTTATTTTATAACAACTTCCTTTTATAAATTCCTTTATTAATCTTTTCGATTTATAACTCAATTATAAACTAAAGGTTCATATTATAAGTTAAATGCTTATAAAACGATTATTTACAAAATCGTTCTTTTAAACTTCATAATTATAAATCTTATAACTTATAAGATTCAATGATTTATTCAAAACTATTCTTTTAATAACTTTATAAAATTTATAAATCTTACTATTTATAAATTTCATTTATAACTTCACCATTTTTAATTTTATAAATTCCATTCATTTACAAAATTCATTTTTCACTTCATTCAAACACTTATAAAAACTCGTTTTTATAATATCAATATTTCAATTTATAAATATCCATTTATAAATCTCTTAATTTAAATTAATTTATATTATTCTTTAAAACGTCTTTAAATTCCTTTATAATTTCACCATTTTGATTTATAAAATAATCAAATTTTATAAATCCTATATTTAAACTTTTTACAATAAACTCAGAAATTTCAATCTAAACTATTTTATAAAATCATTAATCCATATTTCTAAAAAATCAACTTTTAACTATATTTCTCAAAAATCATAATTTTTATAACATTAAAATTTATACGTTTATTTATTTAAAATGGATCAATGCCAAACATATAGTATATTTTCAAAAATCACTTTAAAAACATTTTAAAATTCCAAAATTTGGTCCAATGATGCTACACACCCAATAGTCAATCACGACTACAACGATATCATATATCGATATGATAACCCATCAAATATCAAAATATTTGAAATCAATTAAATACTGTTGAGGAATCCAGTTGGATCCCTCCGACCTGTTTTCCTGCATCCACAAACATTAGCACAATACCAATTTCGCTCCAGTACGAAATTATCGCGGTATATGGGATTTAAAATATTATCCGCTTAATAGACGGCGCAATAGGGTCTCATCCGCTAAACAAAAAATGCGGGAAATCAATAACTCCAATATATACATATGCCAATATATATATATTTCTATTATATATAATACCAATTTCACTGTTTATGAAATATTCGCGGTATATGTTTTTAATAAATAACATCCGCTTACTAACGGCGCATAATGTCTATTTTAACAATCAATAGATAACAATCATCATTCAAACATGCATTCAAATATTTTAAATCTAACTATTTAAAATAAAAGTTAATGACCATCATTAATCATTAACTATATTTTAATTATTTTTCTTAAGTAATTAACCTTCATTAATCATTATTAATTTCAAATTTCTTAATCTTTAATATCCAATTAATTAACCTTTAATTATTCAACTAATTAAGTATTAACTGTAACTTGATTAATTCATAATTACTTGATTAATTTGTTACTAATCATTTAATTAAATCTAATTAATGATCCTTAATTTTGGATTAATTATCCTTATTTAATTGATCATCTTAAACTTTAAATTAATAATTTAAAGCCCTTAATTACCTTAATTAATTATCCATTCCATTAATTCATTAAATAAATAAATAAATTATCCATTTAATTACCTTAATTAATTAAATGAATTTACAAATCATTAAATTCTAAATTTACTTTAAGATCATACTTTGTTCTTATTAAGGATCAAGTTATCATTTACCAAGTATTTTGAATTAATTTACTTTAAATTTATTTTCAATTATCATTTTAAATTTAAGATTTAAAAGAACATAAATTATCTTTAAAAAAGTTTAAACACATTTCTAAAACCCCTTTTCATTTCATAAGTTAAGATATACCCATTAAAAATAATATAAAAGGATAAAAAACAAATTCATATCTAAATTACATCTTAACATTCAAAATTGTTCAAATCATTTAAATTTAAAAACTTTCATTCATTCAAAATTTTGAATTAAATTTTGAATTCAGATTAATCTCTAAACTTTACTTATATATTTTATTTTTAGAACTTTATTTTAAAAATTCAAATTACTTAGTACATTTAAAGTATTTAACAATTCAAGCTTAAAAAAACTTAATTTATTTTCAAACTGAGATTTAAACTCAAATTTGAATTCCAGACTTTAAACTTGGAATTTGAAATTTAGTTTAAACCATTGCTTCCATCTTTAAGCTTCAGTTTGGAAGTTTATCACAATATTACAGGTTCCAGTTTAGACCTGAAACAATTTCTAGACCCGAGCCTATCCAAATTTTGCTTCGAGTCCACCAACCACAATCTTCGAGCTACCCGTTCAAATGCTTCGAGACACGCCCGAGGCCACAACTCCACTACTCCAACAATAATACTTCATCAGAAACAATGTGCACTGGGCATATGCACGGTGACTTTTATCACCTCCGACCATCACCGATGGTCGTCCCAATTCGACAACCTTCTACACATACAAACAGTATCAACAGAATCACCATCAAAGCCCGAAATCAAATTCGAGTTCGAGCCTCCACCTGGAACAGAAACAAGAAACCCCAATTCAAACTTGGAAACGGCCTCGACCTCAAAATTCTGACCATCTGAGCAGCTGCACTTCCGTCCATACCATCGTTAACTCATCATCTACCATGCCACAAAGTTTGGTTATACTCGATCATCAAGAGACGACTAACCAAACCAAATACTCAACCCGGTAGAAACTAGGGTTACAAACTTCAAAAATCAACCACCATCACCCCAAAGCTCTGATCAACATCTTGGCATTTTTCCCCTAGCCTCTGATCATTCCTCCACCTCTAGGAAGAACCCCTACATCCACACCCACGTGGATCACCAAAAAGACCTAATTTTCCCCTTAAAGTTCATACCAGAACTGCTCCTTCAACCTTATTCTAAAAATTTTGATTTAAGTTTTAAAAATCTTTATTTTGAATGAAATTCAAGATTCTAAGCCTGGAACATCAAATTATAATGTTTGAAAATTTGAAAATGTTTACACATTTCTGTTTCCTATGGCTTTCAGAGAATTTCCCAAACTTATTTTTACTTAAATATTTTTTTAAACTTTAATTCCTGAAATTACAGACCATCTTTGTTTATAACTCGGAGCCTAAAAGTTACTAGATTGAGGAATGAAGGATTGTGTTTGAATCCTTATCCTATGAAACTAAGCACAGTCACCCAGTTACAACAACTTTGCCCAAATTGACTCATTCTTATTCCTGGGTAGAAATTTCAACAAATTCAAAAAAATCAGAACACTACATACATACCAGATTTTAGCATGCAACTAGAATTAATTAAAGGTTTAAAAAAAATATGTTACTCACCTGCTCACTCTGGTTTGACAGAGAACCCCGTTTTGAACTGTAAACTTGCAAATGCCAGAATCTATTGAAAGCTTGAAATGGTCTTGCTTGATGAGTTTTCTACAGGTTGTATAAATTTTGAAAATTTGATTTCTGTAGGAAAACTGAGTTGATTGCTTATTGGAAAAATGCAGTTGCCTTGAATTTGAAGATGCAGGCATTGCATGCAGAAGATAATTCCAAATTTTTGCTAATTTGATCAGATTTGCTAATGGATTTGGAAGATGTGTAACATGCTTTCATTTTGAAAATCTGAAGCTACAGGCTTGGCCAGATTTGAACAATGACTACAGGGTTTAATTTTGGGTTTGGGGAGGTGATTATTTGAACATGGTTTTAGATTTGATTCGAAAGAACTTCTGATTTGAAGATAGTTTTAAAAAAAAATGTTGAGTATCTTTAGAAATGAAATCAGAAAAAATGGGAAAAAGGAGAGATAGGTTTATAAAATATGATTTAGAACTTATTTGGAATTAAAGAAAAAAAAAGATAAATCTTGCCACTTGTTTCAATTACTAACACTTGTCATTATTCATATATACTTATCTTACATGTATTCTTAAAAGCCTCATAAATCAACACTTGTAATTATTCATTTTGTATTATTTTTAAAAGACATTAAAAGCTCCTTAAATTGATTTTTTCCTATTTTATAAATACATTTATAAACTAATGAATGCTTTCTAAATTTATATATAAATAAAATCTTTAAAAGAAAAAAATAAAGTATAAATCAATTATAATTTGAGTAAAATAAATTTTTTTTATACCCAACTAATTTTAAAATAATTTACTTTAAAGATTCAAATTTTGAATTGAAATATTAGATTCAAATTCAAAATTTAAAATCCAATTTAAAATTAACTTAAACACATATATAAATTAATTCAAACTAACACATTATTATTATTGTGTGAAAATATCAATTTTGCCAATTTAATTAATTATACTAGAAAGATTATCAAACCAATACTTATTCAGATATATACTGTCATGATTAGAATTATTTATTTAACTTATAAATCAATATTTCCATTACTTAAATTCAGTTAATCTATAAATTACAGATATTCTAAAGTCTAGGTTATCACATTCCTTCCCCCTTAGAATCTTTTCGTCCTCGAAAAGGAAACGAAGCAGGAATTTATTAAATATTTTAAAACTAGTTACAATATTCTTTGATCATTTTAAAATACTCTTAAAATCTGTAATGCTGTCACAATAGTTTTATAAAAATACTTTTATAACTCGATGTTTTAACCAGTCCATCCTTGTTCTCACAGAAATTCGGTCATACGTTGATCAGGCGTACGACTGAAAATCTATAAGTACTTAGCAGACCCATTTTCAACATCCCGTGAAAATACTTAGAAAATAATTTTACTGAAAATATAGAAAACGGTTTTTGAAAATAGAGGATATATCTTTGGTGAGAATGCTTTGGAAATCATCACCCCCATCCATGGTCGCAGTTAACCCGATGGTTACGTTGCCATCCCGACAAAATCCATAGATAACTGTAGGCCTCCGCGCCCCTCGATTACACCATGGAACCCGCTACAGATCGCAGCTACAACTGGGGTTACGTAGCTATCACAGCAAAAACCCATATAACTGTAGGCATCAGCGCCCTCGAATTTCGCTGCCAAAAGAATGAAACTTCTCTACTCCACTTGACCATAGATCGCAGTCTACCGATGTTGCGTTGCCTTCTTAGCAAAATCAAGTGTAGATCGTTGACACTCATCCTCCACCCGATTTTCGCTATGGTCCCCACAGTAGATTGCAGTGACATCGAGTTACACTATCATCACAACATAACCCAAATGCCCCTGTAGGCATCAGCGCCCTCGACTTTCGCTACCACATAATCCTCAGGAACTAGTTTGTCCGGACTCCTCACAGGATCAACTTTAGAACCCCCCGATGTGGCTCAAGGCAGCACCACCCAGTGGTACTCCTGAGAAGTCCATTCCAAGGGAGCGCCTTTTTCCCCAAAGCCATCATCAAAACATTTTATACTATACATATATAGTATCTTTAAATCATACACCTAATATGATCTCATACAAATCTCCTTTACACAAAATCGATTATCCCAAAATCGATAATTCTCAAACTAGGCTTTCCAAATTCAATATTGATTTTACCCAAAAATCAAAAGTCTTTCCAAATCCATAGGTTCCCAAAACCTCTTTCCAAAATCCTCATATGATCTTTTACATACATACATACATACATATACATACATACATACATACATACATATATATATATATATATATGTATGTGTGTGTGTGTGTGTACCGATATATATAATCTTTAAAACTTTGGATCATTTTCAAACTTGTATAAAACTCCTTTTATACTTCAAAACACCTTCAAAAATTCTTTTCTTTTGGCAATAGTTTCAACAAGGGGAGTTTTATCTTATATAACAAAGATATATAACTGTATTATCTAAAATCAAATATTCAAATTTGATTACTTCTTTTTAATATCATTTTCATTCAAATCTGTACGATGTACACATATCATCTGTACGCTATACCAATCTGATCGCTCACTCGATCACACAATTTCAGTTCCGAACTAGTATCGTCCACCCGACTTCCTAGTTCGGACACAGATCTGGTTTCTTGATCAGAAATCGTCATTCTCCTTGCATAGTCATGACTATGATAGAGAACATCCAGAACCAATCAACAATCCATATCCAGGTTCGCCGTCGAAAATCGAGTGAAAAATCCCACTCGGATCGATATAACTATCTCGAAATTCTATGCTCGAATCTGGATCAATTCACTACGCAAATAGAATAATATACGTACACCCTACGTATTTATCTCTCTTGGTTATTAGCCAAATCAATTCCATTTCCATTCACATTCATTTTGATTTCATTCACTTACTCTCAAATTACTTCAATCCATTTGGATTATTAACTCTATTCTTATCTCGATTGGGTATTTAACCAATAACAGTTTGAACTCCGACCAGTTTATTTAGAAAATAGCTTGAAAATTTTAAAAATAGATAAATAGTTGAAAAATAATTACTAGTTTGTAAAATAGGTGTAAAATAGTTAGAAAATAGTTAAAATAATTATAAAAAATTTTAGATAATTGCAAAATAATAGTAAGATAGTAATTAGTTTTGTAAAATAGTTGAAATATAGTAATTAGTTTTTATAGACAGTTGGTAAATTATTAAACAATTTCAAAAATAGATGTAAATCAAATATAAGATAGTTTGGCTTTTAAAAAAGAGGTTGTATATATAATTAATAGCTTAGAAAATAGGTTTATATTAAGATAATTTATATTAAAAATAGTCCAGAGTCAAAACTATTCAATTCCCAATCTCCATTCTCATCAATTCAATTTAAATTTGCACTTCCATTTAAATTGACCCAATTCCAGTTTAAATAACTTCAATTTCCATCGAAATCTGTTTAACCCAATTCAAGTAGAATTCCTCAGTTCTTTCCAAATTTAACTTTATTCAACCTTCATCTCAAATTTTACTAATTCAAATAAATTTCAATTGAACAAGTTCCAATTTCAATTCATTTCAACTCCAGATTGAATTAATCCCAATTTCAAACTCCATTTCCAAATCAAGTTGAATTATTCTTGATTTCCTCCCAAATTTGATTCAAATTCCATTTGAATCTAAAACTTATTCAACTTTAATTACAATTCCAAATTATTCAAATCATTCCAATTCAAATTTTCCATTTGAATCTTATACTCATACATCTTCCATCACAATTTCAATCAATTCCAATCAAATTCAATTTGAACTAATTTCAAATTTCAAATTTAAACCATTTCGAATTATATAAATTCGAGTTAATAATTCAAATGTTGATTTAATTCCTTTAAATCAATTTACCTTTTTATCCCAACAATGGATTACCATACTCCATTTCTCATTCATTTAAACAAATCCAATTCACAACATAAAGATTTTTAACAACAATAAGATGATATCATATAACTCATTTTAAAACATCAATTCATTTTAAATTTCTAGATCTCAAACCTAATTTGAGATCACTCAAACTCTCAATTACAATCAACCATTTAACTTCCCAAGTTAAATCTTAATTTCATCTTAAAATTTACAAATCAGGTTGAACATCCCAACATATTTAACTTTTCCCAAGTTAAACTCAATTCACTTAATCCAGTCAACCTTACCTAGTTTGAACTTCCATTTCAAATTTTGAACTTCTCATAAATAATCTTCCCACTTATTAAGTTCAAAAACTTAGCACTTCGGGTATCACATCTTCCACATTCAAAATTCAACATTTAGAGTTTATTTCAAACCACATTTGATATTATATATATCCACATATATTCATATTAACTTCTTTTACATACCAAGTTATACTTTAAAATTTTAAACCACCTTTGGTTTTTAATTTAAATAAATTCTTTTGAAATTTCAAACAACCCTTGTTTGAAATAGGACCCTTTCATTTGAATATATCAAATAACATCTCTTATTTTAAAATAAGATCGCATTCAAAATAGGTTGAATAATATTATCTCCCTTAACATTTGGAATCAATTCAAATGTTTAAATTTAGAATTCAAACTTAACAATTTTAAATCCACTTCAATTTCCATCCTTTCTAATTTACAAGTTATTCTCATCAAATGGTTACTTCCTTAAAACATTTTACTGTTTAAAACAATCATCCCATTATTAAACACAATAACCATTCAATTTCCTGGTTTGAAACCAATTCTGGTTCGTCTAATTTTGAAATTCTTTCTTAACTTTAAGAATTTAATTTAAGTTTGAATCCATTTCAAACTTATGCTTATTTGATTTCAATTTGGTTGTTTTATATTACTTCTTAATTCTTACTATTACTTTTAATTTAATTAATACTACAACCAATTTCCTTAATATAATAGATAATCTATTTCTTATATAAGATTCATTTACTTTTGAAATCATTTAGAAACCTTTATATAAGAAATTAACAAGTACGCTCTCTCATATTTATATACTCAACTCATCCTAGGGTATCACTTACCTTATCCTTAATGAGTAATTCCACCAGAGCCAAGGTTCTCGCTTAACCTGGCTCTGATACCAAATGTAACGACCCGGTTATTTCAATCCCGAAATTTCCAGATAGTTAGAAATAGAAGAAAGAGAAAGAAGAAGAAGAAAGAACAGAATACCAAAACACAGAAAATCTCACATTCGCAGCGGATCAAAATATAACAATAAATAATATCAGTTTTACAAAGAAGAACTGTATCAATACTCTTATACAATTATACATCAGAGTTACAACTATTACACAACACAGGACAAATTTGAAAACATGTCCTAGCTAATCAGCAATAATATACACAGCAGAAACCACTCTGTACATCCCTGCCATCCAGCTCGCCTCCTGAACTCCAGGACGTCCTTACCTAAAAAGCTGTAATACTCGGTCTGACCCGAGCATTACATCAATGTAACACCCGGGTCAGGCTGGAAACCAGCGTGAGTAAACCTAAATAATTTGAAATACTAAGTTCAAACCATAGAAGAAAAACCCGGGTAACTTGTATCAACTACAACTTCACAAATTGTTATCGACGACATTCATTTCATTCACTAATCTCTAAGTACTAAACTTAGATTAAATGCTCTAATTCAATTAAATCATTCCATTTCAACTTATTGATTTCTCCAAGCAATTTATAAAGAATCGAAGTGGTTTCGGATATTTACTAATACCCGACTCCGGTCTCTTCGAAAACCAATATCATCTGAACTTAAATTATTCAAGTGAAATACAACTCAATTTTTAATACAGGATGTCACATAATTCATCATCAATAGATAACCACATCATTATTTAAATCAAACATACTTATCACATAACATCACAAACCACATATTAGGAATAACAATAAATCAAAGGCTTCCAATATTATTCTATTCATCCTTTAATTACATTTAAGTAATCAACCTTGATTAATTTCACAAATTAATTATCCTTAACCCAATACGGTAATTAACCTTCAATTACTTCATTAATTACTAACCATAATTATTAATCACCCTTGATTAATAACATCAATAATTAACTACCCTTAATTACTTCCTCAAATAAATTAATTACTTTTTAATTAATTATCTCTAGTTAATCCCTTGATTAATTTATAAAGTAATTTAATCTAAATTACTTTCATAATTCCATCACTACCCACTAATTACATCCAGTAATTATCATCAATGATTTTACTAAATAATTACATTCCAGTAATTATTTACCAAAGCATCCAATGTTTAAATTAATTAAACTTAATTAATTAATCTAAACTTATTACATTAAACTCAATTAATTACATTAAGTAATTAATTCCTTAATTACTTTCATTAAGTAGTTATACTTAACTAATTCACAAATGATTATTATTCAATTAATTAATCTCATAAATTATTAAAATTAATCACATAAATTAATTATTAAATAATCTTAATGTAACGCCCCAGAAATTTTCGACTTTCGAAAATTCAACATCGATACTCACTTTATCGACTGCCGAGAAATCGAAGGCCGAAAAACCGAAATGTTAGGGTTTAAGAAAAAGAAAAGAAAAAGAAAGAGATAAGAAGATAGAAAATAGAGAGAAAAGATAGAAGATGGAGAGGAAAGAGAATAGAAAATAGAACGGAACAGAAATAGAACGGAATAGAAAACAACAGAACAATAACAGAATCTCACAATTCGCAGCGGAACAACATATAATAATAAATGAATAATCTTTAAACAAAGAACTATATCAGTTATTACATTACATCACATTTCATTTCATTACATCATATCATCAGAGTGTACAACAACAACAACAAACAGTGCAGCGGAAAAAGAAATACTATATACTAATAATACGCCATGCCATCCAGCTTGCCTCTAGCAACTCCAGAAATATCCTGATAAACCTAACTCTTGACTGCCCGTGTGGAAATTGGTGGGCACCCAGAGTTTAGGAAGGAAAACAATAAACTCCGAGTCAGTCATGTGACTGGTGTGAGAACTCAAAACAGTTTATTTATCTTTAAAATCAAAATAGAGGAATATTTTTAAAGTCAATTCGCAATGCTTTTAAAAATGAGACTACCATAAGGCCTCCCGCACACACACACAATGCAAACGCAGAATCGGAGGAGATTTCTCCTTATGATAGTCAAAGATGCTTGATACGCATTAAAAAGAACATTTTTATATTATTACTAGTGCATAGTGTAGGAAAAATTCATTTCGAAAGTAGAATATAAATCTTAGCCAGCATAGACATTCCGAACTATGCCTACTATAGCTAACTATGTTCAATAGCAGGTTACCGCCACATTCCATAGCAGGTTATACAACTAAAACCGTACAAGTCTCGTATTGTTTCTTTGGATTTCCAACGAATGATCAGGCCAAGGAACTTCCCATTGCCACATGAGAATGCCTCTGGAAGGACATCCCCGAGAACCAAACCGGATCTCTACCAACACAAGGTCGGGTTACACCTAACTGAGTAACAACTGACCGAATATGCCATCCCCCGGTCCTTTGGGACCTTTCACCGAGCGCTCGTAATCAATTCACACAATCATAACAAAGTGTTTTCAACATGAGTAAGTATCTGGGCTCCATACCATGATACCACCCTTTTCCAGAAGGAAATGCACACATCCTAAAGGGCGCTACCCCTCATAACCTTGCCGCATCTTTCCTGTTTTGACCATTCACGGGGTGTGAGGCTCGACGAAGTCACGTCCACAAAAACATACTTTATACAAAAGCCATGCTTTGGGTCAACAAATGATCATAGAAATGATCACCAGGATAGACGATCAAATAAACGATCCTATCACAAATAATCAACACAATGATCATTTCAGCAACACTCAGCATGTCACATTACCAAATTGGGAATATATCGCTGATAACATTCAACTACATAACCTCTGAGCTCGTACATATCAGAGAAGGGTGTTAAGCTAAAAGAATAAATTCTCCGCCACCAACAGAAATATATTTGAAAGAAATCAGCTTTATATCTCAACTTGTAATGTCAGACATACAATCCATACAAGTCTGTTCCGGGCTCGAACAAAACCGAAGGCACATACAAAGAAGTCCTTGCAATCCGGATATTCACAATCCTGATCGGATTCACCATCACATATGGAGAACTCAATACCGTAGCTACTCGGTGCAGAGTCAATCGACAGGTCATCCTATCGCTCTCGCAAATACCGGGTCTTCAACACCGATCTTCAATGCAATTCATAACGACGTATCACATATTCGGAATGGGTTATACGACCCCATGGTCCTTTCCCGGTTAACCCGAATAGTGAGCGCTTATTCAAAAATAAGTGTGGCATTCAAATTCAAACAAATCACATCAAATACCCATTCAAAGGGAAATATTGATAGTCGGTTATTGAACTATCAATGGATATGCACAACATCACCAGATTCCAAATAATTTTCCAAATTATTTATTTTCCAAAATATCTCTACTAGATATATAATTTTCACACTTCAAAAATAAATCAATATTTATTTTTAAACAAATTCCACTTTCTTTTATAAATTCAATAGTGAATTTATAATCCAAAATATCTATGAATATTTGATTTCAATTCTTCATTTAAATTTATCTTCAAAAAGATAAATTCTCAAAATATCCACTTTATATTGGAAAACATTTCCATACCTACTTATTCATAAGTAATTCACAATTTTATTTATTTTCAACACTTGGAAAATATTCAATATACTTAAATCGAAATTAAGTATATATTTCATTCTTTAAGGAAATCATTCTCTTAAACATATTTATTTGGGCCAAAACGAATGTTGCGTAAAACATCGTTACGACGTCCCAAAATCACTAGTATAGGGATTCAAAATTAAAATAGATATATAAATCCCAATACTATACAAAACATTTCCTTTCGGAAATCATTTACTATAACAACAGTGTTATAGTCCACCATTTCCTTCTATTTCTCGAAAACGTCTATTTCAACAATAAATGTTGAAATCTATGGTTTCGAATCTCAACCCAATTAAAACATCGTTAACTTGTTTTAATTCTATTTAAAACATCACGTTCAAAACAATTTCTTTAACATATTATTCACTATTCAAAAACGTGAATATACTACGTTAACACGTTTCATCATTTCTATACATTTTATTTCAAAGGATTATTCACAGTCAAAAATGTGAATATAACTCCATTAATAGGTTTCAACAATTTACCTATCAAAATAAGTCGTTTACGAATTTATAAAACAACGTTTATAAACTCCATTTCTATTTATTTTATAACAACTTCCTTTTATAAATTCCTTTATTAATCTTTTCGATTTATAACTCAATTATAAACTAAAGGTTCATATTATAAGTTAAATGCTTATAAAACGATTATTTACAAAATCGTTCTTTTAAACTTCATAATTATAAATCTTATAACTTATAAGATTCAATGATTTATTCAAAACTATTCTTTTAATAACTTTATAAAATTTATAAATCTTACTATTTATAAATTTCATTTATAACTTCACCATTTTTAATTTTATAAATTCCATTCATTTACAAAATTCATTTTTCACTTCATTCAAACACTTATAAAAACTCGTTTTTATAATATCAATATTTCAATTTATAAATATCCATTTATAAATCTCTTAATTTAAATTAATTTATATTATTCTTTAAAACGTCTTTAAATTCCTTTATAATTTCACCATTTTGATTTATAAAATAATCAAATTTTATAAATCCTATATTTAAACTTTTTACAATAAACTCAGAAATTTCAATCTAAACTATTTTATAAAATCATTAATCCATATTTCTAAAAAATCAACTTTTAACTATATTTCTCAAAAATCATAATTTTTATAACATTAAAATTTATACGTTTATTTATTTAAAATGGATCAATGCCAAACATATAGTATATTTTCAAAAATCACTTTAAAAACATTTTAAAATTCCAAAATTTGGTCCAATGATGCTACACACCCAATAGTCAATCACGACTACAACGATATCATATATCGATATGATAACCCATCAAATATCAAAATATTTGAAATCAATTAAATACTGTTGAGGAATCCAGTTGGATCCCTCCGACCTGTTTTCCTGCATCCACAAACATTAGCACAATACCAATTTCGCTCCAGTACGAAATTATCGCGGTATATGGGATTTAAAATATTATCCGCTTAATAGACGGCGCAATAGGGTCTCATCCGCTAAACAAAAAATGCGGGAAATCAATAACTCCAATATATACATATGCCAATATATATATATTTCTATTATATATAATACCAATTTCACTGTTTATGAAATATTCGCGGTATATGTTTTTAATAAATAACATCCGCTTACTAACGGCGCATAATGTCTATTTTAACAATCAATAGATAACAATCATCATTCAAACATGCATTCAAATATTTTAAATCTAACTATTTAAAATAAAAGTTAATGACCATCATTAATCATTAACTATATTTTAATTATTTTTCTTAAGTAATTAACCTTCATTAATCATTATTAATTTCAAATTTCTTAATCTTTAATATCCAATTAATTAACCTTTAATTATTCAACTAATTAAGTATTAACTGTAACTTGATTAATTCATAATTACTTGATTAATTAGTTACTAATCATTTAATTAAATCTAATTAATGATCCTTAATTTTGGATTAATTATCCTTATTTAATTGATCATCTTAAACTTTAAATTAATAATTTAAAGCCCTTAATTACCTTAATTAATTATCCATTCCATTAATTCATTAAATAAATAAATAAATTATCCATTTAATTACCTTAATTAATTAAATGAATTTACAAATCATTAAATTCTAAATTTACTTTAAGATCATACTTTGTTCTTATTAAGGATCAAGTTATCATTTACCAAGTATTTTGAATTAATTTACTTTAAATTTATTTTCAATTATCATTTTAAATTTAAGATTTAAAAGAACATAAATTATCTTTAAAAAAGTTTAAACACATTTCTAAAACCCCTTTTCATTTCATAAGTTAAGATATACCCATTAAAAATAATATAAAAGGATAAAAAACAAATTCATATCTAAATTACATCTTAACATTCAAAATTGTTCAAATCATTTAAATTTAAAAACTTTCATTCATTCAAAATTTTGAATTAAATTTTGAATTCAGATTAATCTCTAAACTTTACTTATATATTTTATTTTTAGAACTTTATTTTAAAAATTCAAATTACTTAGTACATTTAAAGTATTTAACAATTCAAGCTTAAAAAAACTTAATTTATTTTCAAACTGAGATTTAAACTCAAATTTGAATTCCAGACTTTAAACTTGGAATTTGAAATTTAGTTTAAACCATTGCTTCCATCTTTAAGCTTCAGTTTGGAAGTTTATCACAATATTACAGGTTCCAGTTTAGACCTGAAACAATTTCTAGACCCGAGCCTATCCAAATTTTGCTTCGAGTCCACCAACCACAATCTTCGAGCTACCCGTTCAAATGCTTCGAGACACGCCCGAGGCCACAACTCCACTACTCCAACAATAATACTTCATCAGAAACGATGTGCACTGGGCATATGCACGGTGACTTTTATCACCTCCGACCATCACCGATGGTCGTCCCAATTCGACAACCTTCTACACATACAAACAGTATCAACAGAATCACCATCAAAGCCCGAAATCAAATTCGAGTTCGAGCCTCCACCTGGAACAGAAACAAGAAACCCCAATTCAAACTTGGAAACGGCCTCGACCTCAAAATTCTGACCATCTGAGCAGCTGCACTTCCGTCCATACCATCGTTAACTCATCATCTACCATGCCACAAAGTTTGGTTATACTGGATCATCAAGAGACGACTAACCAAACCAAATACTCAACCCGGTAGAAACTAGGGTTACAAACTTCAAAAATCAACCACCATCACCCCAAAGCTCTGATCAACATCTTGGCATTTTCCCCCTAGCCTCTGATCATTCCTCCACCTCTAGGAAGAACCCCTACATCCACACCCACGTGGATCACCAAAAAGACCTAATTTTCCCCTTAAAGTTCATACCAGAACTGCTCCTTCAACCTTATTCTAAAAATTTTGATTTAAGTTTTAAAAATCTTTATTTTGAATGAAATTCAAGATTCTAAGCCTGGAACATCAAATTATAATGTTTGAAAATTTGAAAATGTTTACACATTTCTGTTTCCTATGGCTTTCAGAGAATTTCCCAAACTTATTTTTACTTAAATATTTTTTTAAACTTTAATTCCTGAAATTACAGACCATCTTTGTTTATAACTCGGAGCCTAAAAGTTACTAGATTGAGGAATGAAGGATTGTGTTTGAATCCTTATCCTATGAAACTAAGCACAGTCACCCACTTACAACAACTTTGCCCAAATTGACTCATTCTTATTCCTGGGTAGAAATTTCAACAAATTCAAAAAAATCAGAACACTACATACATACCAGATTTTAGCATGCAACTAGAATTAATTAAAGGTTTAAAAAAAATATGTTACTCACCTGCTCACTCTGGTTTGACAGAGAACCCCGTTTTGAACTGTAAACTTGCAAATGCCAGAATCTATTGAAAGCTTGAAATGGTCTTGCTTGATGAGTTTTCTACAGGTTGTATAAATTTTGAAAATTTGATTTCTGTAGGAAAATTGAGTTGATTTCTTATTGGAAAAATGCAGTTGCCTTGAATTTGAAGATGCAGGCATTTCATGCAGAAGATAATTCCAAATTTTTGCTAATTTGATCAGATTTGCTAATGGATTTGGAAGATGTGTAACATGCTTGCATTTTGAAAATCTGAAGCTACAGGCTTGGCCAGATTTGAACAATGACTACAGGGTTTAATTTTGGGTTTGGGGAGGTGATTATTTGAACATGATTTTAGATTTGATTCGAAAGAACTTCTGATTTGAAGATAGTTTTTTTAAAAAAATGTTGAGTATCTTTAGAAATGAAATCAGAAAAAATAGGAAAAAAGAGAGATAGGTTTATAAAGTATGATTTAGAACTTATTTGGAATTAAAGAAAAATAAAGATAAATCTTGCCACTTGTTTCAATTACTAACACTTGTCATTATTCATAAATACTTATCTTACATGTATTCTTAAAAGCCTCATAAATCAACACTTGTAATTATTCATTTTGTATTATTTTTAAAAGACATTAAAAGCTCCTTAAATTAATTTTTTCCTATTTTATAAATACATTTATAAACTAATGAATGCTTTCTAAATTTATATATAAATAAAATCTTTAAAAGAAAAAAATAAAGTATAAATCAATTATAATTTGAGTAAAATAATTTTTTTTTTATACCCAACTAATTTTAAAATAATTTACTTTAAAGATTCCAATTTTGAATTGAAATATTAGATTTAAATTCAAAATTTAAAATCCAATTTAAAATTAACTTAAACACATATATAAATTAATTCAAACTAACACATTATTATTATTGTGTGAAAATATCAATTTTGCCAATTTAATTAATTATACTAAAATGATTATCAAACCAATACTTATTCAGATATATACTGTCATTATCAGAATTATTTATTTAACTTATAAATCAGTATTTCCATTGCTCAAATTCAGTTAATCTATAAATTACAGATATTCTAAAGTCTAGGTTATCACAAAACTGGTCGTCCTCGGCTACGCCAAGCCTTCTAAAAATTGCTTCCTGCCGCCTAGAGACGCGGCCCCCTTACGCCTGCTATGGTAGACGATAGCTAAAATCTACCGTAGGATGTAGAGATCTCGTGACGCTCCACAACTTCGTAGTTGGAGATTGCCTTTGAAAATCGATGGATGGAAGAAGATTTGGGGTGGAAGGCGATTGAACTTCGCCCATTAAAAATATTAGCGGCGGCTAGAAGAAAAAATTAAGGTTTAACTGCGCAAGCCTCTATATACGTTTAATTTTTATTATTTTATTAATATTCTCAAATTACTTACAACTTTTTCAATTGAACTCCAAATCTCACGTGCCGCCAGGCATTTATAAAGTTTTACCTATGTTCCAAAAACAATGGAACGTGTTTTGGAGGCTAATTTGATCATATGTGAAAGATAGCATTTTGAATCGAGTTTTAAATATTAAATTATCGATTTTAATTTCAATGCATTTCTCACCCGTACGGACAAAAGGTAACTCCAAACGCTATGAAAATTGAAATCCGATAACAACTAACTATTATGGATTCAATGGAACTAGTTTCGTCGAATTCTAAGACTATGCCCCGGAAGGCTATTTTAACTCGTCGATTAATTCAAGCGATTTTCAAAATCGTCCAAATCATCTAAAATTTCACTTTTAAAACTTTACTAACTTTATTATAAATCGTACAGAATTTACGTTCACATCAGAAATCATTCTGACTCCTTTCGAACCAAAATCTGATTATTATATCAATATAAAATTCCAAATTTAACATATCGACTTTTAAATCCATCTGTGACGACCCGACTTCCTATCTCCAGGAAATCGCATCATCTTGAATAAAGAAAGGGATAGAAGAAGAAAAGAAAGAGAAAGAAGAAACAGAACAATATCAAATAACTCACAGCGGAACGAATGAAATATAATAATTAACATAAAGTATTACACAGTATCTATTTACATCAGAGTACACAACTTAAACAAACACATATTAGACAGTTATAATCATCTGTCTAACCATACAACTCAAGTACAACAGATACAGATACAACAACAAGCGGAAACATAATATATCTACACGTCGAAGCCTCCTACTTCATATGTCCTCCAGAATTCGTCAATCTAACCTGAATCACTTGACTACTCATACATAATATGAGTACCCAAGAGTTTAATAAAACAGAAAATAAACACTCGGGTCAGACAGGGGTCTGGTGTGAGTAAATGAGTTAAAATTGCTTAACTTTAGAAAAACCTTTGAAAAGAAAAGGTATCACGTAAGACTTCCCACACATAAACATGGAAAAGTTTTTCCCTTACGCTAACCAAAACATTTGATAGGAAATCCAGTGATATTATAATAGTGTCTAGGGTTTTCAAAATAAAATACAGAAATAGCTGGAATGCTTACATCTCACGTTCCAACATAGTTGGGCACAATCAAAACCGTACAAGCACTTATTGGATTTTGGATTCCATCAATGGAAGGGCTACTGGGGTACCGTCCGTCACAGTACGTGGCCTAGATCACAGTAACGAGGAGTACGCCCGCTCCCTTGCAACACAAGGCCGAAACCATTCCTTACTGAACAGTCCTGAACAAGACCACCCCGTAGTTGGCGCGACCAAGCACACACTAAGCCGAAATATAAAGGGACCTCTAGACAGGGATAAATCTCACTCTCAAGTGGGGGCTACCCACGAAGCCTTGCTGCATCTCCCCTGTTTTAGCCATTCCTGGTTGATGAGGCTTGAGGTTACGATTACCGTTATAGAACACGTCTACCTTAGAATGCTCATCGTCCACCTGACGATGTTCTGGAAGCATTCAATCCATACAAGTTCGTTCCGGGTTCGAACGAAACCGAAGGCACTATCTCGTTGCACTCATTTTGGAATCACCCTCAGAGTCAACGACCATAGCCCTTGCACTCTAAATCACCATCTCGAATCTATAAGTACTATTCCGTCAACTCATTACGGAATCACCCACAGAGTTATACTGACGTACAGCCCTTACATCTCGAGTCTTCACTTGCTCCACTTGGATTCACGACCTAACGTTTAATTGGAATCGATGTGGTTTTCCGATTCCAAATATGGAAACCCGATCCCGGTCTCACCGAATCAAACGCCATTTTAATGTCCAAGTTGTACTTAAGGGTTTAAACAATTTAAACTCATATTCAGGATGAAATAAACAAATAAATGAATCATATTATCACAATAGATAATTCATAACAACATTCATCTTCATAAAACAGCATATCACATAACAGAGATATCCAGTATCAACCAATATCAAACATCCAATATCAAGCAATCATCCAATATTAATCAATTAACCAATATTAATCAATCAACCCATATTAATCAAACATCCAAAACAGAATTGATTATCTCTTGATCAATTGGATTACTATAATCATCCTTCATTAACTATTATTCCAAATAAATTAATCATCTCTAATGATCTTCCTTGATTGATCTTCCTTGATTAATTATATTTAATTACATTCAAGTAATTATCCTTAACCATATTCAGTAATTAAATCTTTAATTACTATCATTAATCACAATAATTAATGATCATTCATTTACTTCTATTAATTAACTATAATTAATTGCATTATATCTCAATTAATTACAATTAATTAATCATACTTAAATTAATTAATTATAATAATCAACCTTGATTAATATCATTAATCACATTAATTAATGATCCTTATCAATTAATAATTACTTTAATTAATTTAATAATTAACTTATAATTAATCAACTCATTAATCATAATTAGTAATTAATAGTTTGTAATTACTTATCTTAATTAAATAACTTCTTAATTAATTATTAATCTTTGATTAATTAATCTAATTAATTAATCTTTAATTACTTCATTAAGTAATTATTAAATAATTAAATTAATAAATAAATCCTTAATTAATTACTTTATTAATTAATTATAATTTTAATTAATTCCACTTAGTAATAAATCTTAAATTAAATTCATTCATTAATTACTTAATCACATTAATTAATTAACTAAAATAATTAAGTAATTAACTCTTAATTACTTACATAAGTAATTATCTCTAATTACTTTCATTAATAAGTCTTAATTACTTCCTTAATTAATCACTTAACAAACAATTAACTTCATCATTAAATAATTCTTAATTCTTTAATTAATTAATCGCTTCATAATTAATTAACTTCAACAATTATATTAATCAATTCTTTAATTGATATCATTAAGTGATTAACCGATAATCACTTCTATTAAAATACTTCCATGAGTAATTATCATTAATTACTTCCATAAGTAATTAACTTCCTTAATTACATTCACAATTAACCATTAATTACTTTATTAAGTAATTACACATAATTAATTCATAATAAGTGGTTAAATAAATTAAATAAACAATTACTAATTATTTAAATTTAATTAAACAATTAATTAATTAATTTCTATTATTAATGGAAATCTTTAATAATTTAAGAAAACCATAAATCTAAATCAAACTTAACTTATTAACAAATAAGCATTCTTAAGTTATTTATTCAAATATTGTTTATTTCTATAAATAAATTATTTGAATTATTTGAATTATTTTAAAGACAAGTTATTAATCTTGGTTTACGAAATCATAATGATAATCTTATTTGAAAATAGAAAATTTAGAAACAAATTCCAAAATTACCGATACTTTAAAACATTTAAACTAATCTTATTTATTTCAATATAAAATTTGAAATCTTAAGTTTGAATCATTACTTAACATTTTAACTTAAATTTTGATTTAATATTTAAAATTCAAAATATCCTTTTTAAATTGAAATCCAAAATGTAATTAAATTACTTCAATATGAAATCACTTTAAATAAATTGAAATTAAAATTAAAATAAAATATATAATTTTCAACTTATACTTTGTAAATTTGATTAACATTAAATTTTTAAACAACAAGTTTTAAAATTTTCATTTTTATTCCTTTATAAAACTTGTTTATAATAAGATGCTTGAATTTTAATTTAATTGATTCAAGTTATAATGTAACCTAGTGATATATCTATTACCAGACAGCACCCAAAAAAAACCCCGAAGCAAACCACTAACCAACCCGAGTCAACACCGAAGCAATCCCAAACCACCTTGACTTCGAGTCCAACACGCGAAAATCCCGAGAGCATCTTCGAGCTACCCATTGTCTTCCCCAAACGAAAAACTCTAGTGTACACGAATGTGCACGGTGCACATGCGCCACTACCTACGGCCATTTCAGGTCATCGCGATCATCGTCATAGATCAAGTGAATGCACGCTAGCTCCTCGAGCTCCGGATCTCACAACCACCACCTGAAACAAAAACTCGACCCTACGACCGAAACTGCAGCAAACTTCGACCAAAAAAAATCCTCCGACGCTGACAATCCCCACGTCGATGAACTTGCCGACCTCACCATCAAAGCGCCTCCACCCCGGGCACCATTTTCCCCGACCGTGAACATTTCCGGTTCACTACACATGACCAAAACACTTCGGCAACCAAGCCGAACAACCCACAGACTTAAACCCTAGTTTCATTGATTCCCATCAAATTATTCATTAAAAAAAATCAAAAGTATTTTTCCTAAAATCTATGACATACAAGCTAGCTATGATTCAGAAATCAAATCAAATTAATGTACATATAATCAGAAATCAACAAAATTCCCAATTTCATTTAAACCAAATTTCGAATGAATTACTAAACTATAAATTACAAAATACGTCTCTAAATTCATGATTTTACATCAAGATCACATTCATATAGTTAAATTTTAAATTTAAGATAATAAATTTCTAACCAAAATTTAAGTTTCACTGTAAATTTTACTTTAAACATGATTTGAGGTATTTAAAATTTCTAAAACCATTTTATAACCTCCATCATATTACTACAAACAATTTTCATTCACATACTTAAGCCTATATGGAATTAGATTTATAGATATTAAATTATTTTTTTAAGCAAAATCATTTACTATAAACTAACAGGGCACATTTTGAAGGTAAGCAGACAAGTTCATAACAGAATCATACCAACTTACTTAAATTCAAGCAAAAAAACTTTGATACAAATAAATATCATCACATGCATAGAAATGAAAACATATCAAACTGTTTTTAAAATTATTTACTCACCTCTATATTATAAGCAGAGCAGGTTTTCTTTTTCCCAGGTTTTAAAATTTGAAAAGAAACTTTGATATGCTGTTGAAATCTTTGCATGCATACAACTTGAGGTTTTAAAGGTTGAACTTCAGTTGTTTAAAGGTTGAAACCTGCAATTGATCATCAAATTGAATTACAGGTTGATCTAGGATTTAGAAATGCAGACTTCCCATTTGCAGGTTGAATGCAGATTTGAACTTCATTGCAGGTTAAAGATTTGCAGAGTGGAGTTGATATTGCAGGTTGATGGTTGTAGATTTTCTTTTGATTAAATTCAGATTTTGAAAGAAATCTTTGGTTTCCATTATTTTAGGTTAAGAAAAATAAACTAAGAAATGAAAGTTTTTGAGAAAATCAGTTTTCTTCTTTAAAACATTTATTAAAAATTTAAAATGAATATGTCACTTGTAAAAATTTGAACAAATGTTATTTAAGTATTTAATTGTTTTACATGTGTTCATGAGATGCCTTAGTATGATTACACATGTACATAAGTATTTTAAATAAATTTTTATTTAGTTTTAAATGTAAATATAAGCTTACCTTTTTAATTTACTTTATTACTAAATACTTATATGTGTAAATATAAATTTACTTTAAAGAAAGTATTATAAAACTAATTACAATACAAATAAATCTTGTATATGTTTATATAACCATTTAAATTTAAACACTTTAAAAAGAAAATAAAACAAAACTTTGATTAAAACTTTTTTAAACTATCCTATTAAAAATAAATATCAATCTTATATTTGAAAACAAATAAATTAAACTAAATTAACTTTTGAAAACATTGATTCTAAAACAAAGCTTTAAATTACCATTCATACATATATAAATTATCAATAGATTAAAATTAAATTTCCAAAACAATATCAAATTATAACATATATAAACATATATATTACAATTTGAAAATACAGTCTTTATTTAAAACAAAAGATCTCCTATTCATAATATATATCAAATGTATATATTATAAACAGAATAAAATTTCATTAGCTTTGAAAAATAAATCTTATCAATTTAAATTATTAAAAAGATATTGATCACAATTATTGGATTAAATATTTATTAACCATAAAAAGATTAAATTAGCCAATTTAAATTAAAATTACAAAGAAAATTATCAAATCAATTTAATATTAATGCAGATTATTAAATTGTTATTGCCCAAAATTCCGGGTCGTTACAATCCTCCCCCTTAAAAGAATTTCGTCCCCGAAATTTAAAAGCAAAGGTAATTTAATAACCCAGCAAAGATTTTAATTTCAAATAGCAAAGCATTCCTAACATCCAGTAACTAACAACCATAGAAACCAATCAAACAAACAAACCTAACCAATTATTCTGACACAAATCGGAATAAATTTCTATTACTATCTCGAGTTTTCTCCAAGTATAAATCACCGGGAGACTCGCTCTACAAAAGCCAACAAACTAACTATACAACCAAAATCCAGAGCTCCTCTCACCTCTAGATCCTTCAATCTGGACAGAACATCAGACTATACCCAAGTCCAGCTCAACTTCTAAATCCAACTGAACTACATATTCAACAACCAATCGATGAATCATACACGTATTCCCTCAGAGATACGTGGAATACAATGAATTCCAGCTATCCAAACTGGCAATTCTATCTTATCCTATCAAGATACAGATAAGAAAATCTCAAATGCCTTAGACTAGCCATCCAAACTTATCCAATTTCAGCTCTCTTAACCAGAGAATTTTAACAACACTGAAGTCTCCAACTACGAATTCTAAAACTCCTTATCTCTTATCTGAATAACTCAACAGACAATCCAAGGCTGCTAATATTCTTCCTGATCAGCTCAACCTATGCTGATACTTCTAGAAACAACTAAACCAAAACAAAGCAGTTTATGCATCCTATTCAACAGAAAAGTCTACCAAGATCCGTCGAAATCCAGAACTCAAGCTCTACTACCCAAACAATATCAAACATAACTTACTTCCTTCCTTGCACAGCTGCTACCTCGTATCCGCTGCACCACTCTGATTCTGAAATAGATAAAAATACTATTGATGAACACGAGTACAACTTATCCAATATATCCGGAAAACTTTGCCCATCAAATCCATAAAAATCTGAGTGACACATCAGACTTGGTCACACATCCTCAAAACAGAATCCTATTCCAAAAGCTATATCAGTCCAATTCCAATTCCAAAAATAATTCTGAGCTGCTATACCAACTCTCCTTTCTTCAAGAACCATCCAACTACCAGGCTAACTACCAAAATTACTTCTGGAACCAAACAAAATGGAACTCAACTTCCAGATGCATACAAACTTCTGATTACCTCAGTAGCTCCTATTTCCCATGAGAACACTCAGCCTCAACAAAAGATTGCTCAAGATAAATTCCAAACTAATCGCAAGTCACTTTTGAGATCCAACCTGATTCAGATTCCAAATAAACTGTCATCTCTTTACCAATTAGAGCAGCTTTAAGCTTTCCAAACCAGGTTAACCTTTTAAGAAAACATCTCCAACTGCCCGGGCTGCTGAAAGAAGAATCACAAAATTCCTGAATCATCTTTGAAACAACCAACACTGCTGCTTCCAAACTCTACCTCGATGATACCGCGAAGCTAAAAGATCTCTTTGACAGCACACCGAACACTTCGAGCTGAACTGCTACCACAGATAACCAAAGACTCTAATCCAAAGGTTTGTCCAAAACCCAAAACTATCAACAAACCACACAACGGACCTCCGGGATGGCAGACAAGAAACTCGAACTCCAAACCAAGCATCCACATCTCACTCTTCTTAAAGAATGAAAACGAGACCATGCCGAAGCAAAACAACTCATAGACCTTAGTCTCATATTCCAAAACAGCCAACCTCCATTCTAAAGATCCAGACAACTTCTACACAAACGAGTCTTCTCTGTGGCAGGTAAAGACTGCTCCACAACTACTTCTAAAATTGCTTCAAGAGAAAACACCTTCAGAAAATATCCAAGGATACTACGTCTCATCATACAGTTATCGAGATGTCATCACTTACTTCTTCACTTCCGACAGATCCAAACACAAGGAAAATTCACTCACCCGAGTGAAATCCAAACTTACACTTCAAAGATAAACTCCGAATCTTCAAAAGATTTCCTTCGGAAATCAGAGAAATCCTTACTCCAAACTACTAATCTTAGTTGAGACGGTATTAGGTCTACAGTCTCGACAAAAACTTCCAACCTCAAACATATGGACCTCTTCCAATAGTGGTAGTCGTGTTACACACACACCACTACTCCATCTACCTTTAGAAACTTATGTTGGAAAATCTGAAAAGATAGCCCAACAGATCAGGTAGATATATATATATATAGTTATATATATATATATATAGTTATATATAAAAATTACAAGTACGCTCTCTCAAGAAAGACACCACTATAGAGCCTAGGTATTCGCTCAACCTAATGCTCCCTAAAGAAAGACACACTTCAGAGCCTAATGCTCTGATACCAACTGTGACGACCCGACTTCCTATCTCCAGGAAATCGCATCATCTTGAAGAAAGAAAGGGATAGAAGAAGAAAAGAAAGAGAAAGAAGAAACAGAACAGTATCAGAGAACTCACAGCGGAACGAATGAAATATAATAATTAACATAAAGTATTACATAGTATCTATTTACATCAGAGTACACAACTTAAACAAACACATATTAGACAGTTATAATCATCTGTCTAACCATACAACTCAAGTACAACAGACGCAGATACAACAACACAGCAGAAACATAATATATCTACACGTCGTAGCCACCTGCTTCATATGTCCTCCAGAATTCGTCAATCTAACCTGAATCACTTGACTACTCATACATAATATGAGAACCTAAGAGTTTAATAAAACAGAAAATAAACACTTGGGTCAGACAGGGGTCTGGTGTGAGTAAATGGGTTAAAATTGCTTAACTTTAGAAAAACCTTTGAAAAGAAAAGGTATCACGTAAGACTTCCCACACATAAACATGGAAAAGTTTTTCCCCTACACTAACCAAAACATTTGATAGGAAATCCAGTGATATTATAATAGTGTCTAGGGTTTTCAAAATAAAATACAGAAAAAGCTGGAATGCTTACATCTCACGTTCCAACATAGTTGGGCACAATCAAAACCGTACAAGCACTTATTGGATTTTGGATTCCATAGTGGCAGGGCTACTGGGGCACCGCCCGTCACAGTACCGAGGAGTACGCCCGCTCCTCTGCAACACAAGGCCGGAACCATTCCTTACTGAACAGTCCCGAACAAGACCACCCTGTAGTTGGCGCGACCAACCACACACTAAGCCGAAATTTAAAGGGACCTCTAAACAGGGGCAAATCTCACTCTCAAGTGGGGGCTACCCATGAAGCCTTGCTGTACCTCCCCTGGTTTAGCCATTCCTGGTTGATGAGGCTTGAGGTTACGATTACCTTTATAGAACACATCTATCTTAGAATGCTCATCGTCCACCTGACGATGTTCTGGAAGCATTCAATCCATACAAGTTCGTTCCGGGTTCGAACGAAACCGAAGGCACTATCTCGTTGCACTCATTTTGGAATCACCCTCAGAGTCAATGACCATAGCCCTTGCACTCTAAATCACCATCTCGAATCTATAAGTACTATTCCGTCAAATCATTACGGAATCACCCACAGAGTTATACTGACGTATAGCCCTTACATCTCGAGTCTTCACTTGCTCCACTTGGATTCACGACCTAACGTTTAATTGGAATCGATGTGGTTTTCGGATTCCAAATATGGAAACCCGATCCCGGTCTCACCGAAATCAAACGCCATTTTAATGTCCAAGTTGTACTTAAGGGTTTAAACAATTTAAACTCATATTCAGGATGAAATAAACAAATAAATGAATCATATTATCACAATAGATAATTCATAACAACATTCATCTTCATAAAACAGCATATCACATAACAGAGATATCCAGTATTAACCAATATCAAACATGCAATATCAAGCAATCATCCAATATTAATCAATTAACCAATATTAATCAATCAACCCATATTAATCAAACATCCAAAACAGAATTGATTATCTCTTGATCAATTGGATTACTATAATCCTCCTTCATTAATTATTATTCCAAATAAATTAATCATCTCTAATGATCTTCCTTAATTAATCTTCCTTGATTAATTATATTTAATTACATTCAAGTAATTATCCTTAACCATATTCAGTAATTAAATCTTTAATTACTATCATTAATCACAATAATTAATGATCATTCATATACTTCTATTAATTAACTATAATTAATTGCATTATATCTCAATTAATTACAATTAATTAATCATACTTAAATTAATTACTTATAACAATCAACCTTGATTAATATCATTAATCACATTAATTAATGATCCTTATTAATTAATAATTACTTTAATTAATTAAATAATTAACTTATAATTAATCAACTCATTAATCATAATTAGTAATTAATAGTTTGTACTTACTTACTTAATTAATTAACTTCTTAATTAATTATTAATCTTTGATTAATTAATCTAATTAATTAATCTTTAATTACTTCATTAGGGTAATTATTAAATAAATAAATTAATAAATAAATCCTTAATTAATTACTTTATTAATTAATTATAGTTTTAATTAATTCCACTTAGTAATAAATCTTAAATTAAATTCATTCATTAATTACTTAATCACATTAATTAATTAACTAAAATAATTAAGTAATTAACTCTTAATTACTTACATAAGTAATTATCTCTAATTACTTTCATTAATAAGTCTTAATTACTTCCTTAATTAATCACTTAACAAACAATTAACTTCATCATTAAATAATTCTTAATTCTTTAATTAATTAATCACTTCATAATTAATTAACTTCAACAATTATATTAATCAATTCTTTAATTGATATCATTAAGTGATTAACCAATAATCACTTCTATTAAAATACTTCCATGAGTAATTATCATTAATTACTTCCATAAGTAATTAACTTCCTTAATTACATTCATAATTAACCATTAATTACCTTATTAAGTAATTACACTTAATTGATTCATAATTAAGTGGTTAAATAAATTAAATAAACAATTACTAATTATTTAAATTTAATTAAACAATTAATTAATTAAGTTCTATTATTAAAGGAAATCTTTAATAATTTAAGAAACCATAAATCTAAATCAAACTTAACTTATTAACAAATAAGCATTCTTAAGTTATTTATTCAAATAATTTAACCTTGTTTATTTCTATAAATAAATTATTTGAATTATTTAAATTAATTTTAAAGACAAGTTATTAATCTTGGTTTACAAAATCCTAATGATAATCTTATTTGAAAATAGAAAATTTAGAAACAAATTCCAAAATTTCCAATACTTTAAAACATTTAAACTAATCTTATTTATTTCAATATAAAATTTGAAATCTTAAGTTTGAATCATTACTCAACATTTTAACTTAAATTTTGATTTAATATTTAAAATTCAAAATATCCTTTTTAAATTGAAATCCAAAATGTAATTAAATTACTTCAATATGAAATCACTTTAAATAAATTTAAATTAAAATAAAATATATAATTTTCAACTTATACTTTATAAATTTGATTAACATTAAATTTTTAAACAACAAGTTCTAAAATTTTCATTTTTATTCCTTTATGAAACTTGTTTATAATAAGATGCTTGAATTTTAATTTAATTGACTCAAGTTATAATGTAACCTAGTGATATATCTATTACCAAACAGCACCCAAAAAAAATCCTGAAGCAAACCACTAACCAACCCGAGTCAACACCGTAGCAATCCCAAACCACCTTGACTTCGAGTCCAACACGCGAAAATCCCGAGAGCATCTTCGAGCTACCCATTGTCTTCCCCAAACGAAAAACTCCAGTGTACACGAATGTGCACGGTGCACATGCGCCACTACCTACGGCCATTTCAGGTCATCGCGATCATCATCATCGATCAAGTGAATGCACGCGAGCCTCCTCGAGCTCCAGATCTCACAACCACCATCTGAAACAAAAACTCGACCCTACGACCGAAACTGCAGCAAACTTCGACCAAAAAAAATCCTCCGATGCCGACAATCCCCACATCGATGAACTTGCCGACCTCACCATCAAAGCGCCTCCACCCCGAGCACCATTTTCCCCGACCGCGAACATCTTCGGTTCACTACACATGACCAAAACACTTCGGCAACCAAGCCGAACAACCCATAGACTTAAACCCTAGTTTCATTGATTCCCATCAAATTATTCATTAAAAAAAATCAGAAGTATTTTTCCTAAAATCTATGACATACAAGCTAGCTACGATTCAGAAATCAAATCAAATTAATGTACATATAATCAGAAATCAACAAAATTCCCAATTTCATTTAAACCCAAATTTCGAATGAATTACTAAACTATAAATTACAAAATTCGTCTCTGAATTCATGATTTTACATCAAGATCACATTCATATAGTTAAATTTTAAATTTAAGATAATAAATTTCTAACCAAAATTTAAGTTTCATTGTAAATTTTACTTTAAACATGATTTGAGGTATTTAAAAATTCTAAAACCATTTTATAACCTCCATCATATTACTACAAACAATTTTCATTCACATACTTAAGCCTATATGGAATTAGATTTATAGATATTAATTTTTTTTTTAAAGCAAAATCATTTACTATAAACTAACAGGGCACAGTATGAAGGTAAGCAGACAAGTTCATAACAGAATCATACCAACTTACTTAAATTCAAGCAAAAAAACTTTGATACAAATAAATATCATCACATGCATAGAAATGAAAACATATCAAACTGTTTTTAAAATTATTTACTCACCTCTATATTATAAGCAGAGCAGGTTTTCTTTTTCCTAGGTTTTAAAATTTGAAAAGAAACTTTGATGTGCTGTTGAAATCTTTGCATGCATACAACTTGAGGTTTTAAAGGTTGAACTTCAGTTGTTTAAAGGTTGAAACTTTCAATTGATCATCAAATTGAATTACAGGTTGATCTAGGATTTAGAAATGCAGACTTCCCATTTGCAGGTTGATTGCAGATTTGAACTTCATTGCAGGTTAAAGATTTGCAGAGTGGAGTTGATATTGCAGGTTGATGGTTGTAGATTTGCTTTTGATTAAATTCAGATTTTGAAAGAAATCTCTGGTTGCCATTATTTTTGGTTAAGAAAAGTAAACTAAGAAATGAAAGTTTTTGAGAAAATCAGTTTTCTTCTTTAAAACATTTATTAAAAATTTAAAATGAATATGCCACTTGTAAAAATTTGAACAAATGTCATTTAAGTATTTAATTGTTTTACTTGTGTTCATGAGATGCCTTAGTATGATTACACTTGTACATAAGTATTTTAAATAAATTTTTATTTAGTTTTAGATGTAAATATAACCTTACCTTTTTAATTTACTTTATTACTAAATACTTATATGTGTAAATATAAATTTACTTTAAAGAAAGTATTATAAAACTAATTACAATACAAATATATCTTATATATGTTTATATAACCATTTAAATTTAAACACTTTAAAAAGAAAATAAAACAAAACTTTGATTAAAACTTTTTTAAACTATCCTATTAAAAATAAATATCAATCTTATATTTGAAAACAAATAAATTAAACTAAATTAACTTTTGAAAACATTGATTCTAAAACAAAGCTTTAAATTACCATTCATACATATATAAATTATCAATAAATTAAAATTAAATTTCCAAAAAAATATCAAATTATAACATATACAAACATATATATTACAATTTGAAAATACAGTCTTTATTTAAAACAAAAGATCTCCCATTCATAATATATATCAAATGTACATATTATAAACAGAATAAAATTTCATTAGCTTTGAAAAATAATCTTATCAATTTGAATTATTAAAAAGATATTGATCACAATTATCGGATTAAATATTTATTAACCATAAAAAGATTAAATTAGCCAATTTAAATTAAAATTACAAAGAAAATTATCAAATCAATTTAATTATTAATGCAGATTATTAAATTGTTATTGCCCAAAATTCTGGGTCGTTACACCATCCAACAGTCCAATATTATAATTCAAATCCAAATAGACTTAAAATAAATTTTAGAAACCATTTCCGTTCCATTTGCCTCCAGATTCACAAATTATTTCAATTTCAAATAGTTAATTATTATTGTTCAAATTCAATTTGATTACCATATTTGAAAATATAACTTATTTTATTAATTTAACCAAAATCTTTTTATCCAAAATCCAATTATATTTTACATTCAACATTTAAAATGAATTGAATGTTCAAAATCTAACGACCAAAATTTTGGGTCGTTACAGCAAGCTTCACCTATACTCCTGGTTCTGTCTTCCTAGTCTCGTTAAATTCCAACTAGTTTTGCCTCTGATTTTCCCGATTTCTCAACCTATCACCGAACACCCAAAACACTAGCAAACAACATCAAATCACAACATACAATCATGGGCTAACATGCATATTCATTCATTCATATATCAATATATGAATATATGATAGTCAAACTAGTTTTGCCCTAAATGCAAGTTTTACACTTACATTTGCATATGAGTGATAGAGATTACATTAGCAAGTGAATACAATTTTAATAGTTTACAAAACCCATTTCTAAACATTTATAAATCTCACAATTAATGCTAGATGGAATGATCTTTATCCCACTAAATCTGGAATTGACTTTTTTGAGTTTGATAATTCTTTTTCTGAAGAGGAAATTTTGAACGCTATTAACGACATACCTAGTGATAAACCTCGGGTCTCGATTGGTTCACTATTTTCTTTTACAAAATATTTTGGGATGTTTAAAAATTTGATTTAATTAGCATTTTCAGTGAATTTTATTACGAGGAATTACAATTGGGAAGATTTAATTTTGTAAACATAATTTTATTACACAAAAAAATTGGAGCTAATAATTACAAGATTTTAGACCTTTTTCTTTAATTAATTGTTCTGTTAAAATTATTTCAAAAGTTTTAGCTAATAGAATTAGTAAAAGAATGAATAATCTAATTGATTATTCACAAACTGCTTTCATTAAGGGTAGAGAAATATTACTAATTGTGTGGCTGTTGTTTAAGAATACCTTAATCACTTTTGTAAGAATAATATTATTTGTGCAATTCTAAAATTGTACTTTGCGAAAGCTTTTAATTCAGTGGATTGGGATTTTCTAGTTGATGTGTTATTGGCTAGAGGTTTTAGTCAAAGTGGATTGGCTGGATTATGACTTTGCTTAAACTAGTAATTCTAGTATAATGATTAACGTTATTTTAGAAAATAAAGTTCAATCTAAACATGGTTTAAGGCACGGTGATCCTTTATCCCCTCTTTTGTTTAATTTAGCTAAGATGTTTTTTCTATGATAATTAAAAGAGCAGTTGGTAATGGATCTTTGGAGACTGTTGGTAATGAAATCTCACGCAACGGTCTCTTTATTCTTCAATTTGCGGATGATACGTTATTATTTACCCCTCATTTGCCTAATCATGTCATTACCCTTAAATTTATTTTATACAGCTTCGACCTTCTTTCAGGGCTTAAAATTAATTTCCATAAAAGTTTCGTTTTAGTATTAAATGATGTTGATAAGATAGAAGGTTTAGTTGTTAATATGCTTAATTATAAATCCATGACTTTCCCTTTTGATTATCTTGGTTTTTAGATTAGACCAACTGAACTTAAACATGATGACTAGTTAATTATAATAAATAAAATTAAAAAAAGAATTTCTATTTGGAATGCGAGGTTTTTATCGAGAGTGAGTAGATAAATTCTCATTAACTCTATTTTATCTCCTCTTCCGATCTATTGAATGTCTATGCATCTTTTCCCTGATTGGGTGATTAACAAAATTGATAAAATTAGAATGGACTTCTTATGGAGCGGAGATAATTCTAACGGCAGTATTAAATGTTTAGTTAATTAGGAAATAGTTTGTCAATCTAAAAAGGAAGGCGGTTTAGTAGTCATTATCTTGCGTAACATGAATTTGTCTTTGTTAGTGAAGTGGTTATGGAGATGTTAATGATAACTCTGTTTGAAAAGAAATCATTTCTAAACATTATTACAATGGTAGTATAATTTATGCCAAATTACATCTACAGTTATTAATAAGTTGTCTAATTTTTGGAAGTCATTTTGATAATGTCACGAGATTTTTAACCTTGGTACTAACACGATTATACATTTAAGAAATAATACTTCTTTTTGTCATGATCATTGGATTTTTGTTATTCCTCTTAGGATAGAATTTAAATAGCTTTTCGAAAATTTGTAACTTTAAGAATGCTTTAATTTTTGATCTTTTTTCTTCGGATAATGATCCTCCTTGGAATTTTAGTTTTAATAGAATTTTAAAGGGTACAACTCTTAAGCAAAATTCTTTCTTTATGCTAGATTAAATTTATATAATATTGAAAATGAAATGATAATATTAACTGGGAATGCGATAAGAGTAAGAAATTTACCTTAATTCTTTCTATAAATTTCTTAGTTTCTTTAGCATTGCAAATAACTCTTTTAAACTTATTTGGAAAACCGATTCTCCTCCTAAATCTAAAATTCATACGTGGCTGATCATGCATGGAAAACTAACTACAATTGGATTTTTAATAAGAAAATATAAGCAAATTGATAATAAATGCTCTTTTTGTAATTTGTATTTTGAAGATATTAAGCATGTGTATTATGATTGCATGGATACTTACAACATTCTGAATAATACTCTCAAAATCTTTAAGTATAGTCTTACAGCTGAAGTTACTGATTATGACTGTTTTTGGAATAATTTTTGTAACAAACCGAAAATTTTCGACTTTCGAAAATTCAACATCGATACTCACTTTATCGACTGCCGAGAAATCGAAGGCCGAAAACCCGAAATGTTATGGGTTTAAGAAAGAAGAAAAGAAAAAGAAAGTGGTAGAAAAGAGAAAATAGAGAGTAAAGAAAACAGAAAACAAAACAGAAACAGAACAGGACAACAATATCAGAATCTCACAATTCGCAGCGGAACAACATATAATAGATAAATGAATAATCTTTAAACAAAGAACTATATCAGTTATTACATTACATTACATCATATCATCAGAGTGTACAATAATAACAACAACAGCGGAAAAAGAAATACTATACTAGTATTACGCCATGCCATCCATCTTGCCTCCAGCAACTCCAGAATATCCTGATAAACCTTAACTCTTGACTGCCCGTGTGAAAATTGGTGGGCACCCAGAGTTTAGGAAGGAAAACAATAAACTCCGAGTCAGTCATGTGATTGGTGTGAGAACTCAAAACAGTTTATTTATCTTTAAAATCAAAATAGAGGAATATTTTTAAATTCAATTCGCAATGCTTTTAAAAAATGAGACTACCATAAGGCCTCCCGCACACACACACATGCAAACGCAGAATCGGAGGAGATTTCTCCTTATGATAGTCAAAGATGCTTGATACGCATTAAAAATAACATTTGATATCATTACTAGTGCATAGTGTAGAAGAAATTCATTTCGAAAGTAGAATATAAATCTTAGCCAACATACGACCATTATCGTATGCCTACTATAGCTACCATCCAAACAGTGTTGCGACACCATAAGTGAATGATAGGTTCTACAACTAATACCATACAGGGTTTCGTATTGTTTCTTTGGATTTCCAACAAATGGTCAGGCCAAGGAACTTCCCATTGCCACATGAGAATGCCTCTGGAAAGACATCCCCGAGAACCAAACCGGAACTCTGCCAACACAAGGCCGGGTTACCCCTAACTGGGTAACTACTGACACGAGCACGCCATTCCCCGATCGTAAACGAGCTTTCTCACGGGATCCCGATAGCCAACAACCACAAAGTAATAAATTCGTAGTAACCACATAGGTTAAATATCTGGGCTCCATACCATGATACAACCTCTATCCAGAAGGAAATGTACATACCCTAAAGGGTGCTACCCCTCATAACCTTGCCGCATCTTTCCTGTTTTGACCATTTCCGGGGTGTGAGGCTCGACGAAGTCACGTCCACAAAAACATACTTTATACAAAAGCCATGCTTTGGGTCAACAAATGATCAACACAATGATCACCAAGATAGACGATCAAACAAATGATCCTATCACAAATAATCAACACAATGATCATTTCAGCAACACTCAGCATGTCACATTACCAAATTGGGAATATATCGCTGATAACTTCAACTATATAACCTCTGAGCTCGTACGTCTCAGAGAAGGGTGTTAAGCTAAGAGAATAAATTCTCCGCCACCAACAGAAATATATTTGAAAGAAATCGGCTTTATATCTCAAATTGTAATGTCAGGCATACTATCCATACAAGTCTGTTCCGGGCTCGAACAGAACCGAAGGCACTTACAAAGAAGTCCTTGCAATCCGGATATTCACTAATCACGTTCGGACTTCCCATCACATATGGAGTCTCTATACCGGGGACCAGTCGATGCAAAGACATTCGACAAGAAACCCTTTCGTTTTCGAAAATATCCGGTCTTCAACACCGGTCTTCGAATGCAATTTATAACGACGTATCACATATTCGAAATGGGTTATACGACCCCATGGTCCTTTCCCGGTTAACCCGAATAGTGAGCGCTTATTTTAAAAAAAATAAGTGTGGCATTCAATTTCAAGCAAATCACAACAAATACCCTTCAAAGGTAAATATTGATAGTCGGTTATTGAACTATCAATAGATATGCACACATCACCAGATTCCAAATAATTTTCCAAATTATTTATTCCCCAAAAATATCTTTACTAGATATATAGTTTTCACACTTCAAAAATAAATCAACATTTATTTTCAAACAAAACCCCTTTTCATTTACAAATTCCATAATGAACTGATATTCCCAAAATATCCATGAATAAACGATTTCAATTATTCATTTCAATTTATCTTCAAAAAGATAAATTCTCAACATATTCACTTTATATTGGAAGACATTTCCATACTTATTAAATAAGTAATTCACAATCTTTTTATTTTCTACACTTGGAAAATATTCCATATACTTTAATCGAAATTAAGTATATATTTCATTCTTTAAGGAAATCATTCTCTTAAACATATTTATTTGGGCCAAAACGAATGTTGCGTAAAACATCGTTACGACAACCCAAATTCATTAGTATAGGGATTCGAAATTAAAATAGATATATAAATCCCAATACTATAGAAACCATTTCCTTTCGGAAATCATTTACTATAACAACAGTATTATAGCCCACTATTTCCTTATATTTCTCGAAAACATCTATTTCAACAATAAATGTTGAAATCTATGGTTTCAAATCTCAACACCTTTTTAAAACATCTTTAGATTGTTTTAATTCTATTTCAAACATCACTTCCAAAATAATTTCTTTAACTTATTATTCACTATTCAAAAACGTGAATATTCTTTGTTAATAAATTTCATCACTTCTATTCATTTTATTTTAAAGGATTATTCACTGTTTAAAACGTGAATATAACTCCATTAATAAATTACACAATTCACTTATCAAGATAAGTCGTTGCGGATTTATAAAACAATGTTTATAAATTATATTTCTATTTATTTTATAACAACTTCCCTTTATAAATTTCCTTTATTAACCTATCTCAATTCATATCACAATGATATATTAAAAATTCATATTATAAGTCAAATACTTATAATTTATTTGTTTATAAAACCGTTCCTTTAAACTTCATAAATTTTATAAATCTTATAACTTATAAGATTCATTTATTTATCCAAATCCATTCCTTTAATAACTTTATGAATTTTATTTTATTTTCCTTTACAAATTTTATAAACCTACTGTTTATAAAATTCTATTTATAACTTTATCGTTATAATCCTATAAATTTCATTCATTTGTGAAATTCATTCACAATTCATTCTAACTCTTATAAAAACTTCGTTTTATAATTCCAATATTTTAATTTACAAATATCAATTTATAAAACTTTTATATAAATCAATTTATATCATTCTTTTAAAACATCTTTAAACTCCTTTATAATTTCATCTTTTGATTTAGAAATAATCCAATTTCATAAATCCTATTTTTTTACCTTTTTATAATTTATTCAAAAATCCCAATTCAGCTATTTTATAAAATCATTAATCCCATATTTTCAAAAATCAACTTTTAACTATATTTCTCAAAAATCATAATTTTTATAACATAAAAATTATAACGTTTATTTATTTAAGATGAATCAATTTCTAAAAATATTTTATAAACGTATACTTTCAAAAAATCACTTTAGAATCCCTTAAAATCAAAATCGTTATTTTAAGCTTCAAAATTGGATCCGATGATGCAACACATCAAATAGTCAATCACGACTTTCAAACATCATATATCATCCATGATAAACAATCAAATATCACAATATATGAAATCAAATAAATATTTGTGAGGAATCCAGTTGGATCCCTCCAACCTGTTTCCCTGCATCCACAGACATTAGCACAATACCAATTCCGTTTCGAGACGGAATATCGCGGTATATGGGATTTTATAAATATTATCCGCTTACTAACGACGCAATAGGGTCTCATCCGCTAAAAGAAAATGCGGGAAATCAATCAACTGCAATATATACATATGCCAATATATATATATTGCTATATATTATATAATACCAATTCCACTTCGAGGTGGAATATCGCGGTATATGTGTGTAATAAATAACCTCCGCTTACTAACGGCGTATAGGGTCTATTCACATCCAATAACTATATATAACAATCATCATTCAATCATTCAATCAACACAACTATCAAATTTTAAATCTAACTATTTAAAATTTAAATAAACAACAAGATTCCTTTTGAGTGAGAAGTTCTCACCTTTGTTTTTTTATTAGCAATCCATTTCCTTCTTGACTCGATTTTCTCGATTTTTACCTTCTATAAACAATTTTATACAATTCATTAATATTCGAACAGATCGAATAATAAATTTTCATTTTATAATTTTAATTCATCGGTTTTGTTATAAACCAATTCCTTTAATAATTTTATTTAACTAATTATTTCATCTCAAGTTAATGATTTTTTATTTATTTTAAACTAAAAATTAAAAATTCAAACTGATTTTCTTTTTTTAAAATAATTCTAACATTTTGCTTATATAAATTTCTTCAATCTTTTAAAATTCCTTTGTTTAATAAATTATTTTAACTAAAAATTTAATTTAATTAACCAAACTCACTTTCAATAAAATTATCTAATCGAAGAATTAAATCTTAAACTAGAATTCCTTTAATAAATTTATTCAACTAATAAATTTAATTTCAAACTAGTGATTTAAATTTTTAACCAAAGAATCTAAAATTTTAAACTAATTCCCTATTAATTTTAAACAGATTACTCTTAACAAATTTATCTTATAAAATTTAAATTTCAACTAAATTTACTTTAAACAAATTTATTTAAATTAATTTTCCTTTTGAAAATAATCCTAACTAGAAATTTCCCATTGAACTTAATTTCCTTTTTATAAATTTTAAATCAACTAATTTTTCTTAAATAAAATTATTTTTCTTTGTTTAACTTAAAAATCAAATTTCCTTAAATAAATCATTTTATCAAAAAAATTTGAGTTCTTAACAATTTTTCTTTAGTAACCAAAAGAATTGACTCAGTAAATCAAACATCTTAATAATTTATTCTTAACCCATTTTTTTCCAATAATAAATAATATTTCTTTTGATAGTTTTAATTAACAAATTTCTCTTTTTATAATTTTATTTAACAAATTCTAAAATCGTTAAATAAGTTGATTAAATAATTTAAACACTTTAATATAAGATTTAAATTCTAACAGCAAGTAAAATTGTGAAACATTAAATATTTCACTGTAAATATCTATAAACAAAAATTTCTTTCTATCTTCGATATGTTACATGTATATAAATAAATTAAATAAATAAACAACACAAAATACCCTCACCTTTTGACACCGATCGAAACCAAGATCCAACCTGAGTCGCAGTCGCGACTCTTGCCTGCAGCCAAGTTTTCGAGCGCCATCGGTCGCGTCCCCACGCCTGATCGCGTCGCCGTGCCCAGATGGTCGCGACTCCCCTACGCCTCGCGCCATTGCCGCGACCTGACAATTCTGCCGCCGCCGCCATCGAGCGTCGCCGCTCTCCCCCACGCTCGCGAAACCCTAAACTACTCGCGAGCGCCGCCAACATCCATGATCGCGCGCGCCTGCTGTCGCCGATACCCCTAATCACGCGCCGCGATTTTATATATTTTTTTTTTCTTTTTCCTCGGCTACGGCCATTCTTTTTATTTATTCCTCTGATTTGTAGATTTGAATTGAAGAGGGGAGAGAGAGGTGGTTCGATTTGTTTTGAACGAGAGGGGGGAAAAAAAGCTTCGGCCATTAATTTTTTTTTTTTTCTCTGAGATTCGATTGTGAATAAAGGAAGAGGGAGAGGACGTATTTAATATTGAGAAGAACATGGGTTGCACGATTCAGTGTCGTGATCTTAGGCGTGATACTAGGCGTTGATTTAGGGAGAACGTGGTGAAGTTTGACTCAATTTAAATTTAAATTTAAATTGAATTCAACTTAAATTTCAATGCGTTTACGTGTCGTATGCTCACATATTAACTCCGAAAAATACGAAATTTGAAATCCGGCAACAATTCAATATTACGGACCCAATGGAACTGGTTTCGTCGAATTCCGAGACTGTGCCTCGGACGGCTATTTTAAATATCGATTCGAACGATTAAAATTTTAAAACTGAACAATTCACTTTCAAATTCGATTCTGAAGCTTCTATTATCCTCAGTATTATCAATATGAATTTTACAGCCTTGGAAATATTTTTAATCGGCTTAAAATTGAAGATTCAAATTTTTATTCAACTCTCAATAGATTAAATTCTATAATTTAATCGTTAAATTCAAAATTATATTGAAAATTCAATTCAAACCACCATTCAAATATTTAAAATTAATTAAATATTTCCAAATTAAATTATTCAAAATTCTGGGTCGTTACAATCTTCCCTCCTTAAAAGAATTTCGTCCCGAAATTACAAGTTAAGAAGAATGCCCTTATCCCGTCTATCATTTTTTCACAATCCAAATAGTTCTATCAACTTACCAACCTAAATCTTTTTATTAGAGATTCAATCAACATTGTTTTCCTAAAAATTCAAATTTAAATTCAAATTCAAATTTCAAACTTTCAAAGTTTTCCAAATTTTTTCTAACACCCTAAATTTTCGAAAAATTTCGCCAGCGTCTCCTTTGCGCGGCTCGATCGGTACGACTACAAAATGGCACCACGGCCCCTCAGAATCAAAAAGAAAAGAGAAAAGCCAAGTGACTAGAGAAGAAAGTCATCAAATCTCATACTGAAATTGAAATACGTACCTTTTGGTCGAGCAATTCAATTTTATCTTTGAAATCAAAATCTCAATCCCATTATACACCTGTATATCCTGCTATCATAATATCTAATCCAACATTCAAACCATTTTGCCAATTCTATTGCAAAATTTCCAATATATGCTTCTTATATATATTAACTTCACTATTGAAGTTACATATTCATTTCATTCAATTTCACATTTCAATTCAATTCATCTCGAATTTACTTAATTACTAACAAAGAGAATTTCAATTTATTCTTTTTACTTACTTGAACTTATATACAAATTCAAATCTATCTTATTTTATTCCATATACTAGTGATAATAATTCTATATTATCACTTCTAATAATCATGCAACCATATACTATAATAATTCATAGAAAACCATTTCTTTTCTATACAAAAATAGTTTTGGGCAAAATTACTTTATTTACCCGATTCAAAAACAATTTTATATTCACTAACAAATACGCTCTCATATCTATTATTACACTCAAACTCATTCTAGAGTACTGCTGACTCTATCTCTAACGAGTAATACCCAACAGAACCATGGTTGTCGCTTAACCATAAGCTCTGATACCAAATGTAACAAACCGAAAATTTTCGACTTTCGAAAATTCAACATCGATACTCACTTTATCGACTGCCGAGAAATCGAAGGCCGAAAACCCGAAATGTTATGGGTTTAAGAAAGAAGAAAAGAAAAAGAAAGTGGTAGAAAAGAGAAAATAGAGAGTAAAGAAAACAGAAAACAAAACAGAAACAGAACAGGACAACAATATCAGAATCTCACAATTCGCAGCGGAACAACATATAATAGATAAATGAATAATCTTTAAACAAAGAACTATATCAGTTATTACATTACATTACATCATATCATCAGAGTGTACAATAATAACAACAACAGCGGAAAAAGAAATACTATACTAGTATTACGCCATGCCATCCATCTTGCCTCCAGCAACTCCAGAATATCCTGATAAACCTTAACTCTTGACTGCCCGTGTGAAAATTGGTGGGCACCCAGAGTTTAGGAAGGAAAACAATAAACTCCGAGTCAGTCATGTGACTGGTGTGAGAACTCAAAACAGTTTATTTATCTTTAAAATCAAAATAGAGGAATATTTTTAAATTCAATTCGCAATGCTTTTAAAAAATGAGACTACCATAAGGCCTCCCGCACACACACACATGCAAACGCAGAATCGGAGGAGATTTCTCCTTATGATAGTCAAAGATGCTTGATACGCATTAAAAATAACATTTGATATCATTACTAGTGCATAGTGTAGAAGAAATTCATTTCGAAAGTAGAATATAAATCTTAGCCAACATACGACCATTATCGTATGCCTACTATAGCTACCATCCAAACAGTGTTGCGACACCATAAGTGAATGATAGGTTCTACAACTAATACCGTACAGGGTTTCGTATTGTTTCTTTGGATTTCCAACAAATGGTCAGGCCAAGGAACTTCCCATTGCCACATGAGAATGCCTCTGGAAAGACATCCCCGAGAACCAAACCGGAACTCTGCCAACACAAGGCCGGGTTACCCCTAACTGGGTAACTACTGACACGAGCACGCCATTCCCCGATCGTAAACGAGCTTTCTCACGGGATCCCGATAGCCAACAACCACAAAGTAATAAATTCGTAGTAACCACATAGGTTAAATATCTGGGCTCCATACCATGATACAACCTCTATCCAGAAGGAAATGTACATACCCTAAAGGGTGCTACCCCTCATAACCTTGCCGCATCTTTCCTGTTTTGACCATTTCCGGGGTGTGAGGCTCGACGAAGTCACGTCCACAAAAACATACTTTATACAAAAGCCATGCTTTGGGTCAACAAATGATCAACACAATGATCACCAAGATAGACGATCAAACAAATGATCCTATCACAAATAATCAACACAATGATCATTTCAGCAACACTCAGCATGTCACATTACCAAATTGGGAATATATCGCTGATAACTTCAACTATATAACCTCTGAGCTCGTACGTCTCAGAGAAGGGTGTTAAGCTAAGAGAATAAATTCTCCGCCACCAACAGAAATATATTTGAAAGAAATCGGCTTTATATCTCAAATTGTAATGTCAGGCATACTATCCATACAAGTCTGTTCCGGGCTCGAACAGAACCGAAGGCACTTACAAAGAAGTCCTTGCAATCCGGATATTCACTAATCACGTTCGGACTTCCCATCACATATGGAGTCTCTATACCGGGGACCAGTCGATGCAAAGACATTCGACAAGAAACCCTTTCGTTTTCGAAAATATCCGGTCTTCAACACCGGTCTTCGAATGCAATTTATAACGACGTATCACATATTCGAAATGGGTTATACGACCCCATGGTCCTTTCCCGGTTAACCCGAATAGTGAGCGCTTATTTTAAAAAAAATAAGTGTGGCATTCAATTTCAAGCAAATCACAACAAATACCCTTCAAAGGTAAATATTGATAGTCGGTTATTGAACTATCAATAGATATGCACACATCACCAGATTCCAAATAATTTTCCAAATTATTTATTCCCCAAAAATATCTTTACTAGATATATAGTTTTCACACTTCAAAAATAAATCAACATTTATTTTCAAACAAAACCCCTTTTCATTTACAAATTCCATAATGAACTGATATTCCCAAAATATCCATGAATAAACGATTTCAATTATTCATTTCAATTTATCTTCAAAAAGATAAATTCTCAACATATTCACTTTATATTGGAAGACATTTCCATACTTATTAAATAAGTAATTCACAATCTTTTTATTTTCTACACTTGGAAAATATTCCATATACTTTAATCGAAATTAAGTATATATTTCATTCTTTAAGGAAATCATTCTCTTAAACATATTTATTTGGGCCAAAACGAATGTTGCGTAAAACATCGTTACGACAACCCAAATTCACTAGTATAGGGATTCGAAATTAAAATAGATATATAAATCCCAATACTATAGAAACCATTTCCTTTCGGAAATCATTTACTATAACAACAGTGTTATAGCCCACTATTTCCTTATATTTCTCGAAAACATCTATTTCAACAATAAATGTTGAAATCTATGGTTTCAAATCTCAACACCTTTTTAAAACATCTTTAGATTGTTTTAATTCTATTTCAAACATCACTTCCAAAATAATTTCTTTAACTTATTATTCACTATTCAAAAACGTGAATATTCTTTGTTAATAAATTTCATCACTTCTATTCATTTTATTTTAAAGGATTATTCACTGTTTAAAACGTGAATATAACTCCATTAATAAATTACACAATTCACTTATCAAGATAAGTCGTTGCGGATTTATAAAACAATGTTTATAAATTATATTTCTATTTATTTTATAACAACTTCCCTTTATAAATTTCCTTTATTAACCTATCTCAATTCATATCACAATGATATATTAAAAATTCATATTATAAGTCAAATACTTATAATTTATTTGTTTATAAAACCGTTCCTTTAAACTTCATAAATTTTATAAATCTTATAACTTATAAGATTCATTTATTTATCCAAATCCATTCCTTTAATAACTTTATGAATTTTATTTTATTTTCCTTTACAAATTTTATAAACCTACTGTTTATAAAATTCTATTTATAACTTTATCGTTATAATCCTATAAATTTCATTCATTTGTGAAATTCATTCACAATTCATTCTAACTCTTATAAAAACTTCGTTTTATAATTCCAATATTTTAATTTACAAATATCAATTTATAAAACTTTTATATAAATCAATTTATATCATTCTTTTAAAACATCTTTAAACTCCTTTATAATTTCATCTTTTGATTTAGAAATAATCCAATTTCATAAATCCTATTTTTTTACCTTTTTATAATTTATTCAAAAATCCCAATTCAGCTATTTTATAAAATCATTAATCCCATATTTTCAAAAATCAACTTTTAACTATATTTCTCAAAAATCATAATTTTTATAACATAAAAATTATAACGTTTATTTATTTAAGATGAATCAATTTCTAAAAATATTTTATAAACGTATACTTTCAAAAAATCACTTTAGAATCCCTTAAAATCAAAATCGTTATTTTAAGCTTCAAAATTGGATCCGATGATGCAACACATCAAATAGTCAATCACGACTTTCAAACATCATATATCATCCATGATAAACAATCAAATATCACAATATATGAAATCAAATAAATATTTGTGAGGAATCCAGTTGGATCCCTCCAACCTGTTTCCCTGCATCCACAGACATTAGCACAATACCAATTCCGTTTCGAGACGGAATATCGCGGTATATGGGATTTTATAAATATTATCCGCTTACTAACGACGCAATAGGGTCTCATCCGCTAAAAGAAAATGCGGGAAATCAATCAACTGCAATATATACATATGCCAATATATATATATTGCTATATATTATATAATACCAATTCCACTTCGAGGTGGAATATCGCGGTATATGTGTGTAATAAATAACCTCCGCTTACTAACGGCGTATAGGGTCTATTCACATCCAATAACTATATATAACAATCATCATTCAATCATTCAATCAACACAACTATCAAATTTTAAATCTAACTATTTAAAATTTAAATAAACAACAAGATTCCTTTTGAGTGAGAAGTTCTCACCTTTGTTTTTTTATTAGCAATCCATTTCCTTCTTGACTCGATTTTCTCGATTTTTACCTTCTATAAACAATTTTATACAATTCATTAATATTCGAACAGATCGAATAATAAATTTTCATTTTATAATTTTAATTCATCGGTTTTGTTATAAACCAATTCCTTTAATAATTTTATTCAACTAATTATTTCATCTCAAGTTAATGATTTTTTTTTATTTTAAACTAAAAATTAAAAATTCAAACTGATTTTCTTTTTTTAAAATAATTCTAACATTTTGCTTATATAAATTTCTTCAATCTTTTAAAATTCCTTTGTTTAATAAATTATTTTAACTAAAAATTTAATTTAATTAACCAAACTCACTTTCAATAAAATTATCTAATCGAAGAATTAAATCTTAAACTAGAATTCCTTTAATAAATTTATTCAACTAATAAATTTAATTTCAAACTAGTGATTTAAATTTTTAACCAAAGAATCTAAATTTTTAAACTAATTCCCTATTAATTTTAAATAGATTACTCTTAACAAATTTATCTTATAAAATTTAAATTTCAACTAAATTTACTTTAAACAAATTTATTTAAATTAATTTTCCTTTTGAAAATAATCCTAACTAGAAATTTCCCATTGAACTTAATTTCCTTCTTATAAATTTTAAATTAACTAATTTTTCTTAAATAAAATTATTTTTCTTTGTTTAACTTAAAAATCAAATTTCCTTAAATAAATCATTTTATCAAAAAAAATTTGAGTTCTTAACAATTTTTCTTTAGTAACCAAAAGAATTGACTCAGTAAATCGAACATCTTAATAATTTATTCTTAACCCATTTTTTTCCAATAATAAATGATATTTCTTTTGATAATTTTAATTAACAAATTTCTCTTTTTATAATTTTATTTAACAAATTCTAAAATCGTTAAATAAGTTGATTAAATAATTTAAACACTTTAATATAAGATTTAAATTCTAACAGCAAGTAAAATTGTGAAACATTAAATATTTCACTGTAAATATCTATAAACAAAAATTTCTTTCTATCTTCGATTTGTTACATGTATATAAATAAATTAAATAAATAAACAACACAAAATACCCTCACCTTTTGACACCGATCGAAACCAAGATCCAACCTGAGTCGCAGTCGCGACTCTTGCCTGCAGCCAAGTTTTCGAGCGCCATCGGTCGCGTCCCCACGCCTGATCGCGTCGCCGTGCCCAGATGGTCGCGACTCCCCTACGCCTCGCGCCATTGCCGCGACCTGACAATTCTGCCGCCGCCGCCATCGAGCGTCGCCGCTCTCCCCCACGCTCGTGAAACCCTAAACTACTCGCGAGCGCCGCCAACACCCATGATCGCGCGCGCCTGCTGTCGCCGATACCCCCAATCACGCGCCGCGATTTTATATATTTTCTTTTTCTTTTTCCTCGGCTACGGCCATTCTTTTTATTTATTCCTCTGATTTGTAGATTTGAATTGAAGAGGGGAGAGAGAGGTGGTTCGATTTGTTTTGAACGAGAGGGGGGAAAAAAAGCTTCGGCCATTAATTTTTATTTTTTTTCTCTGAGATTCGATTGTGAATAAAGGAAGAGGGAGAGGACGTATTTAATATTGAGAAGAACATGGGCTGCACGATTCAGTGTCGTGATCTTAGGCGTGATACTAGGCGTTGATTTAGGGAGAACGTGGTGAAGTTTGACTCAATTTAAATTTAAATTTAAATTGAATTCAACTTAAATTTCAATGCGTTTACGTGTCGTATGCTCACATATTAACTCCGAAAAATACGAAATTTGAAATCCGGCAACAATTCAATATTACGGACCCAATGGAACTGGTTTCGTCGAATTCCGAGACTATGCCTCGGACGGCTATTTTAAATATCGATTCGAACGATTAAAATTTTAAAACTGAACAATTCACTTTCAAATTCGATTCTGAAGCTTCTATTATCCTCAGTATTATCAATATGAATTTTACAGCCTTGGAAATATTTTTAATCGGCTTAAAATTGAAGATTCAAATTTATATTCAACTCTCAATAGATTAAATTCTATAATTTAATCGTTAAATTCAAAGTTATATTGAAAATTCAATTCAAACCACCATTCAAATATTTAAAATTAATTAAATATTTCCAAATTAAATTATTCAAAATTCTGGGTCGTTACAATTTTAGATTTAAATTTAAAACAGAAAGTAGAATTTCACTTGATATTTCATTCACTATAAATTGTTGGTATTTGGTTTGAGAGAAATCAGATACTTTTTAATAATAACAGTAGTCGATTTAATAAATTGATTTTTATAATATCATCATTTTGTTTTAAATGGGTCTCAAATCCTAAAAATAGATTAGCTAAAAATAATCATTTCAAAGAATATCTTAATAAGTTTAGCAATAATATTAAGCAATTTAAACATAAAAACAATATTTTTAATATTAATAAGTATGGCATTAACATATTTTCAAATTCGAATAATAATTTTAACGATTTTCATAATGTCCTTTTGATTAAGGGAGCATAAGGATATTTTTTTAATTGTTTTAGTTTATAGGTTTTTAACTTTTTTCCCTTTTGATTTTGATATATCTTTTTTACATCTTAAGTGTAGGTTTCTTTTTTAAATTTTTTTTCCGTCTTATAATTTTAGCTTCAATATTTCTCCTTTCTTCATTAATACACACATAGATATATATATATATATATATATATATATTGCATTTATATGCATATATGTATATTATTCTTATAGTTTTCTTTAGTTACATTTACAGATACAAGTTTTGGCCAAAAATGGTACTATATTACTATTTGTAGGTTCTTAGGATTGTTGTTGACAGGATTATAGTGAAACATTCATTCTGGTCCTTCCACCTCCGGATTGAAGAGTTCTTCCCAGTTCTTATGCGTCTACAGGGTGGCGTTCTTCTTTTTGGATCATTCGTATATGTATAAGGTGTTCTTTCCAAATCTTCTGCCTCTTTATAGTGGAGTACTTCTTTCTAGATCCTCTGCTTTTACAACGAGGCATTCTTTCTGGACTTTTTGAGTTTGCAGCGAGGCATTTTCCTTCTTAGCTGGAGCTGTCTATTGGTATCATCTACTTCGAGTTGCTTCATGTATTTTTTTAGGTAATTCTAACATCTCATTACCGGGCGGTGGCCTTGCCAGAACTCGATATAAAGTTGTAATGGGTGGTGACCTTGTCGAAGCTCATTTTAGTCATATCCTTTTCCTTTTCACTGTTTTCTATATTACAATTAATTACCTGCCAGGTAAGTTGGCAGAACTTTTGTTTTTAGTGATATAGACACATGAACACATGTGTGCTCTCCTCTATTTTAGAGGATCACACATTTCTCTCAAAAAAAAATTAGAAATATCATATTTCTAGTCATAAACATACAAGAAGAAGTGGTAATGTTAGAAAACCATTTTAGATCCAACAACATGTTTAAAACAATCATTTTAACTATATAAACAAGTGTAGATGAGTGAGAGGTTAAGAACACTTACCAAACACCTAACATACCAATTTTCTTCCTTAAATCTGAAGACAACAAGAAAGAAAGGCTCAAATTAATAGAAATGATAATCTCTAGCTTCTATATATTAATCTCCTCTCTAATCAATGATTTGGTTAACATTAGTAAGGAAAAGATGTGATTTTTGATAAAATTAGGATTAATAGAGGTTTAGATCTATTTTAGGGAAGAATGAAATGACTTAGGTTAATTCCTATAGCCTCCTATTAGCAAAAAATTCGAAATGAGTTTGTAGGCCTATGCACGGGCTAAGTTAATTACCTACTAAAACAGGCCAGCGAAACTCAAAACTTGAAACTACCATAACTTTCAAATGACATGTCATTTTTATATTCTGACTACTCCATAGAATGGAAAATCATCATCCTAAAGCAATGAAGGTGGTTTGAGATCCTGATTCGGCTCCTATCAAAAGTTATAGTCAAAATAAGATTTTTAGGGTCAAAATGGTCAAATAAAAATTTAGGGAAAATCGTTGATGTGAAAAATATCCCTAAGAGCCTCTTAACAAAATCTTAGAGTCATACAAACTCATAAGAATAAAATAAAAAGATTCTACAATCCTTCGATACATGAAACACGGGTTGTTACGTAGGCGGGTTATATGTTCTAGGTAGGAAAGTATATGTTTCTTCTCTGAGATGCTTCTCAAAGGCCTTCCGATGAAGTGGTCGAGCTTAAAGAAAAGATTTCTTCGCTTAACAATAGTATGATCGACATTGCTATGGCGAGAGATGAGGCTATTCTTGAAAAGGACAAACTTACTTTCTCTCATGACGAGGATAAGAAAGCTAGGTGGTTGTTAGAAAAGAAAAAGAAAAACTTCAAAGCTAACCTCGAGTTGGCTTATAAACTCAAAGCAAATCTTAAGAAGACGACTGAGGAAAATTTTGAGCTATTTAAGAAGAACAAATTGCTAGAAAATGAACTGTAGAGGAAATCTAGTCACTTAGATTACTCTAATAACATTGTCATCGATGCTAAGAAGAAAGTCACTTCCTTCCTTAATGTTGTTCTTCCTAAAATCACTAAAAAGTGCAACGAAAATGCTTTATATATGGTGTACGCTAACAATATTCGAAAATGCCCATATTTGGAGTTTCCATCTCTTCCAGACTTGAATGAGAAGTTCAAGAGGAAGTTCGGCCTTAAGATAAAAAAGGATAGGAAGGATCTTGAAGAAGAATTTCTCGTCGAAGAGGAAGTTGATGCTGAATAATGGCTAGCTTTTGACAATGCTCCTATTGGTGAAGAGACGACACTTGATGGAGAAGAGGATGAAGATGATGACAATAATAATGATCATGAGGACGACCAAGAAGATGATCGCGATAATGACAATGGTGGCTACGATGATGTGATGGAATGGGTCCCTCTAGTTAGCCAGATGATAAAGATGGTTCTGATGATGCTAAGCTAGACTCAGTTGTCCATGAAGTGGAATCTACCAATATACTTGATCCTCCAAGGAAATATTCTCCTAATAAAGGCAGTGCCCCCCAAAGCCAAAAACTCGAGGAAAAAGAGAAAATTTCTTCAACTTTAGTTCCACTTTCTCAACTATCGATCTCTTTCTTTAAACACTTTAAGTAACTCTTTGTTAGTATATTTATTACTTTAGCTAAGGAGAAAATTGAAATACCATTACGACTTTACGATTGAAAAGAAAAAAATGAATATAAATCTAAATAGAGAGTTGGATAGACAATTGAAGGAGTATAATGAATTGTCTGAGAAGTACAAGAAGCTTGCCACAAGTGCAACGAAATTTAGATTTTTCAAAAAGAGAGAAGTTGCTCCTTAAATGAAGGTAACACGCATCTATTGGAGAAAACTCCTAATAAAGAACTCAAAGCTAATGACTCTTTTTTGGATGTTGATTGATGATAGGAATAACATGGAAGATTTCTCTATAGAGTTTATTCTAGTGGCAAGATCGTTGATTTCTCCTGTTTAAGTGACAATTGGAGGGGTTTATTCAAACGCTTTTATCGCAAATACTTTGATGAGCATGGATCTGACCCTCATCCCGGGGTGTGCAAGAACCTCCCATGAGTTGCCTCTGTTCATCTTTCTTCCCACTCTCTTCCCCTTGAGAAACTCAAATATAGTAGAAAAGATTTATCTTCGAATTGTATAAGAAGACAATTTTATATGAACCTGAGTGATTGATAATTGTATTATGTAACTCAAGTAGCTTATAAACTTTTCTCCCTTCATTTTTCTTTTGGTTAGTCTAATTTTCATATTTTGCACAATATTAGGGAAAATTCAAATAGTCATGTTTCCATCTAAGTATTGAATAATTTTGTCAAGCTATAGAAGGATTTTAAGGAAAACCCTTCGATTCTTAGGATGTTCCAGTTAGCAAGGCATTATTTTCTTAGAGATCTTCAAGAGGTTTACATGGGATTCCCTTATTTTTTTCTTTTAACTTCCTAGGTGATGAGAAAGACAAACTACTCAGCGAAATCTGAACATACCATGCCAAATTAATATGTGATCATGCTAGCTCTCCAATTGGAAGATCGGATTATCATCGATTCCCTCTGGTATGATCCAAAAGGAATTAAAGCTTCCTTTGACTCTATCCTTGCCTTATCGGCTAGATCATTTAAAAAGGCCAAACCTACAGTTTCAAAACATTAAATGTTAGTCGAATGTTTAAAATAGATTTATGGTGTAATTTGATTTTTGCTTTTGTTTGTAAACTTTGCTATTATTAATGAAAAAGCTGGGTTTTCATGTATTAATTCATGTTTCACTTATTCTTAATAGGAAACTCAATTCATATATGCATCTAATCCTCAAGATATTTTCTCACGAGTAATCTAAATTAAATATAGGTTACTAACAGCTATTGATAAGAGGAAATCTTCCCCAGAAGCTTCAGCTATATGATTTCCAAACAATTTGGAGGAACAAGAATGACATAGGAAATAGTTTCACTTGAGATTGATTTTTAAGGATCAGAAATAACGAACTTCTAAGTTAAAAGGAAAAATTGAAAAGAAGGACAAAGGAGTCCAACAATTGATAGAAAGGATTGAATCAGTCTTAGAATCCAAACCTTAAATTGAATTTGATGCCAAAATGGCTAAATTGCATTAACAAATAAATGATATCGAAGTGGAACTATGAAAAGTCAAGTTTACTATTAGTCGTTAGAGCTTATCATGACTAAAGATGAATTTACTCTTCCTACCCCTACTCCCGGTAGAATGATCAGATCTCGATCTTTAGTTTATCAAGAATTCCCTACCTTATTAAATCTACCTTCGGGCTTAAGCGATGAAACGATCTCAAATTAGGGCAGAAAAGTTAAATTTGAATGTATGCAAAACTTTAGCAAGAAATGGAATGAAAAAGTATCTCAATGCATTAATGAATATGAAGCAAAGTTCAAGAGCTTGAGCATGAAAAATATATTTTTAAATAAGAGATCGAAGAGTTAAAGAGCATGGTTCAAACTTTACGAGGAGCCAATAAGACAATATGAAGTCTCGAGCTTTAGCAATGAATCGCTTTAAAAAGATTTTCGTTTTGCCTGATTGCTATACCTGCGACTTTGTATATAGTGTATTTAATTGTAAATGAGCTTGTAATTGAATGAATGTTACCTCGGATGTAAGGTATATAGCCATGAATTGACTACTGACTTTTATTTGAAATTGCTTGACAATTTGTATCATGTTTTCTGCATTTTTAGCTTTTTGATATATAGATCAACTTTCTACGTGTTTAAAGAACTAAGAATTTTGCTGACTGAGCTTTTTAGAATTCGATATAAATGTCCAGTATCTTTCTCAGTGATGGAGATTCCCGTTGAATGGACGCAAATATGTATTGAGGATTGATTTAACAATGCTCTACCGCTAGAAAATCCTTTTGTCAACAATTTGAATAGAAGCTTAGTGAGCCACTCTACCAATATGGCAATAGAAGACCAGAACACTTGTCCGACATTAATAGAAGACCAGAAATCTTTATCTGGCAATAATAAAAGACCAAAAATCCTTATCTGGCAATAATAATAGAAGACTAGAAATCCTTATATGGCGATAATAATAGAAGATTAGAAATCTTATCTGGCAATTGAAGATTGCATTTATTAAGGAGCACAAAGAGCTCATATTTGATGGACCTTCCTTCAGAAGATTGTTTGGTTTGGAGCGCTACTGGCTATGGCCTTCAATAGATCTTCGTCTAGAAGATTGATTGATTCATAGCGCTACTTGACTCGGAGTTTTGATAGGTCTTCCTCTCGAAGACTGGTTGATTTGGAGCGCTATTTGGCTCTGATCCCTTATCATCATATGATTCAGGTCTTTTGTCCAGTGCATTCTGTTAGCTTTCTTTTAGCTGAACCAATACCTAGCCTTCCTCTAGAAGGCGCTTCAGTGAGGACTTTGATGACAGCACTAAAAGCTAGTTCGGCTCTTTGGATGTGCCAAAGGCTTACCCATCCTTCCTCTAAGAGGCGCTCCAAAATGCCATGTAGGCAGCGGTTGAAGACTCGTAGAAACTTTGGATAGACCACTATCAAGTTGGACCAAATGATTGCTCTAGCTCCCTCTAGGAGGCGCCTTAATCAGACCATGGAGACAGGATTAAAGGCTTATGCTCCGGTCAGTCTATGCAAGCAGGACCGAAGGTTTAGTCGGTGCTTTGGTCAGGCCCACTCAGATGGGACCAAAGACTTACTCCATCCTTCCTCTAGGATGTGCTTTGACCAGGTCATTTTAGCAGAATCAAAGGCTTTTGCCCCTTACTACCATCGTGGGTATTGGTTTAGGCATTTCCATTATTTTAGAAGTGTTTTACTCCTCGACCATGTAGATACTTATTTTGTTCAGAAAATCCTATTTTATTGACGTTTGACTTAGCATCTTCATACAAATTCATTCGGTCTTCCTTGCCATAGGAAACTGTAGATCAAACCCTTCGGGCTTCAGCATTGATTTGTGTTCTGCCCATTAGTTAAATCATTGTAACAACATAGCCCTCCAAGATTCCTCTCATTCTTCGGTCGCTTTTTTGGGAAGGATGGTAATTAAATTCGTCCTTGGTCAAGAGATAAATATTCTCATAAGAAGTAGTAAGGGTGTAATTCTTGGAAATTCATGACCTTTTAGAGGACGATCCCTTTGGTTGGTATTTAGTTCTTTTATTTCCTAAGATGGATTCCTCATCTTTGACGACTAGTTTTGTTTTCAGGTAGCGTTGTGCTTCACTGGTTATATAGGATCGATCAAGTACACTCTACCATTTTCTAGTGAACCATTCGAAGTCTCTTTCTATTTCTTTCTCAAAAATTGTCCCCTTGGCTTTGAGTTGAATCTCTTTCCTTATTTTTAGGCATATGCTATCTTTTTGTATTGCTTACTCCAGGCAAAGATTGACGTTGGCCCTGCATGAAAAGAGTTCAAACTCCATTTTTCTAGATTTTATGAAGCCACTCGTATTTTCTTCTCTTCCATAACATGTAATGCTACAAGTCTTAGCACTTGCTCTTCATGAAGCTGGGTATCATCGGTAATTTGGTAGGTTGAATTGGTCATTTGAGACTCAGAGGATCCTTGTTCGGATATTTTAACAAGATTAATTGACATGACTAAGCAATAATTAGTTGATGCGATTAATTGGTGTTAAAACAAAGGTAGGTTATCTTAGAAATGGAATATTCTTAGTAGAGGCAAGTCCTTTAATCCCTAAATATGCAACCTAGGATAGTTCCACTTAAGGTTATAACAGAGTCGGAGAATTAAGCCCTCCTTTAGTGCCAAAATGTTAATGAATAAATTCGTTAACCCAAAAGTGTGCAGAAAGTAAAGTTAACCAAAGAGAGGCTTTTTCAATGCTAATTGAAGTTGTTAGGATGAAGTACGCTTGATGTCAAGTTCATAACAATTCTTTGTATAGTCATCAAAGTCATGTTGAATGTCATATATGATCCAAGTCAATATACAAGGTAATGTGCAAGTCATAATTCAAGAGTCAATTAGTCAAATTTGCTACGCAATTGTTTGGTATTCGACTCCTTATGTGTAAAATGTTTGAGTGTTACAATCGACAAAATCCCCAAATTGATTTAGGTTTTACAAAGTTTAAAATGTAAGAATAAAGGTAAGAATCAGTCACCCCTTCCACAAAGCCCCTAGGTCTGTATTTATAGTGGTAGATAAGCGGCATGGGCTTCGACAAACTTGGCTCTAGCATGCCTGCCGTAGGCGTGCTTAGCTTCGACAATCATCAATGTTAGATAGCATCAGGCTTCGTCTCCATTCCTTTAGAGGAGATTCATGATAACAATGGACTATGACATTGACGGCTTCTATCATAATGGTCGATATCCTTTATGAGAGGGTGTTGACACCAGTTCAAGTGGACGCAAGTACAAAGCAATACCAACAAAAAGGCGGTATTGATAGTTTTATGGATATTGGTGGAATCCACCATCAACATCGCTTGCATAGATGGTGATGTCCCCCAAATGTTGATGAAATGTGCTTTATGAAGGACAAAGTGCAGTGTCGACCATTAGTGACGTCAATAATGGATGGTGCTACCATTGCTAAGCGGCATAATTTGGAAGCGACATTGAACATTAATGATGTGCGGTGTGAATGCTGATAAAGAGTAACTTGCTTCAGTATAATATTGCACCAATGATTCTCGGCATCAATATTCAGTGGCTGATGAAGTGCAGCAACATACATAGCATTACTTGATCATTGATATGGAGGATTTACATTGGCGATGAGCTTGTTTTGGTAATAATATGTGTTAACCGAGTTTTTAACCCATTAGAATTCAATAGCATATAAAACATTCTGACTATGCTAGAATAACTTGAGACTCAACCAAAACAACCAAGCGAACAAGTCAATAGGACTCAAGAAAAATCAGCTAGTAAAATATTAAGTAGATTGATCGCTAGCGATCCATCACCCATGGATTGCTAGCAATCTATTGAGAAGCATCATGAGTCACTTAAACCTCTTGCATTATGATTCATTATCATTTCTAAGCATACTTACTAAGTTTCATAGCATGCTAAACAATCTAGCTCAAGAAATGAAGACCCGTCTGATTCAAACTATTGGACCAAAAGTAGCTAACTTAAAATGGACCTAGAGAATTTATACGGAGTTGGATTGACTTAAATTTTGGAAGAACACTCAGAAGACATAAAAGAAGGCTCGGAAAAAAGGGTTTATTTGGAGGTAGTTTGATGGATCGTCGTGACCTAACTAGATGGGTCGCTACCGATCCTTGTAGAGTGGGTCATACCACCAGAAATTTTTATGGTAGGTTCCACTACCCTAGAGAGAGTACCCAAAAAGTTTCATTTGATTTCGTTAAGTTTTATACAAGTTATGGATGATTCTTCTGGACCAAATGACCCATAAAGATAGATGATTAAACTAACTCAAAACGACTTGATATTTGGACAAGGCACTTATATAGAATATAGGAAGACAACTAAACTAAGATAACTCAAAAATATGCTAAGCGGATGGATAGCAAGCGATCCATTCCTTATGGATAGCTAGTGATCCATTGCCTATGGATAGCTAGCGATCCATCAAGATAGGTCGGATCGCCCTCAAACTTTTTGAGCTCCTTCGTAGCCCTAAGTAAAAGCTTATGGTAGAAAAATATGCTAAGTTGATGAGTAGATGGAAATCCATCCTCTATACTGGACAACAACTGGACTCTTCTGCACTAGGACTTCTGGCCCAATACTCACTGAATTCCCTTATAAATACTCACCTACCTGCAAGTAGAGATGGATCTTTTTTCAAAGAGCCGCCATTACTCTACTAGAATTCTTTCATTTCTTCAACTTTCTTCTCCTTCAAAACAGTCACCAAAAGGGTTACTGTGATTCCCCAATCAACCCTTGTACTTGTGACATATTCTAACTCATTGTAACTTAAATCTAAGGACTAACTAGTTGATATCCAGAGAGATTCAATTAGTATAATCATAATAAAAATTGATTAAAGTGGACATAGGCTATAGTCAGTTGAATCATTTTAAAAATTCTATGTCTCTATTCTTACTTCTGCTTTTTATTTATTGTTTATCTGATATTTAACTACTTATCTGCATTGGTGCTTTCACATTCGATCCAAGATGTTGATCCATTTTTTGGGTTAATATTTTGGTGCATTCATCGAGAACCTTGAACTAGATTTGAAGAATTGAAGTTTGAATCTAAGATTTAGAGAAGACGGGTAGGTCTAATACTAAATCTAGAGCTATAGCGAGTCAACCAGAGCCTGGGATAGCCAGGAGGTGTCCTCAATTTCTCATCAACTCATCTATGTGATTAGACAAAAATGGAACGAATGACGAATGAGATGCAAGATGGTACCTTGTCTAGGCAACAAGAGATGATGGAAAACATTCTTCCAAAGGATGGAGCAACAAGTGATAGCTAGATCTATAGGAAATATGAATCAAACTCCAAGAAATAACAACAAGAGCCATTGGAACTAGATTGGAACAAGCTGGAATGTACCTCCACACAGATTCTTAGGGGCAATGGTGGAATCAACAATAGAACCCAACGCAAAAGCATTTGGAATTAGAGCAAAACAAATTGAAACAATGCCCATACGACTTGAGGGCACAATAGATTTGGATCTAGGATAAGGTTTAATGCTTGGAATGCGTGATGTTGGAGCTAAGATAACAAATCAGAGTACGAATACATGACCGCATGAGCCGAAACCAGAAGCCCACAGTTGGAACAGGGGGCAATTTTGTCCCTTGCCCTCTGCCTTCTACCTTTTCTATCTTCAATAATCTTAGGCCGCTTACATGTGTCAGGATCCAAAATGGTCCCTAGGCCCAATTACATGTGTATGGGATCCCGAACGGTCCTAGGCATGCTCTGGGTCGGATGTGTTAGATGACTATTTACAACAATAATAATCTCAGGCCGCTTACATTTGTACGAGATCCCGAACGGTCCTTGGCATGCTCTGAGTCGAATTCCTGAGAGTCGGATGCCTGAGATGACTATTTAGGACAATAATGACCTCGGACCGCTTACATGTGTACGAGACCTAGATTGGTCTCTAAGCACGCTCTGAGTCGGATCTCCAAGGTGAACATTTAGGATTTCTACTTGTTTTTGATTCCTGCTTGTTTAATTTCTGCTTATTTGTTTTAATTTGAATATTGAAAAGTCCATGTTGATTGTGATGACTAATATCGATCGCTGTAGAGCCCCGCCCGGGACCGGAGTGCAAGGTGCACGTCCCCTTGCTAGAGAGCAAGTGGATGGACTTGTACGATGTTAATCGCCATAGATTCCCAACCAGAGAGACGGGGCGGGACTACAAGAAGTAAGTCCCCTCACCGAAGAGTGAGCAGATGGGTTTACTTTTTTTTTTGAAAATCAATGGGCTAAGGGAGCCCTGCCCAATATATTTCATATTATGTTATGAATACATGCACAATACAGCCACATTTACATATCAGTACAACATTCCTATTACAATATAAAAACCCTGAAATATTATCATCTATTTACACTTCATCCTACCTAGCCTTTTACGAATTTCTTATCAATAATACTATAAAGAATTGCAGCAGATTCCATCTTCAAATCAAAAATTCTCCTATTTCTTTCTTTCCAAATTTCATATATGAATGCCTTTAACATAATCAAAATAATATCTGTCTTCGGGGATTTCCACCTTGTTGCTTTGAAAATATTAAACCATTCTAATTTCGAGCTTTTAACCGGTTTATGAAAATTTCCATTTGACAGTAACCTACACCAGATTCCAAAAGTATAATGGCATTCAAAAAAGATGGGTATTAGTTTCAGGATGCTTTTGACAGAAAACACAATCTTCATTGCTAATTATACCCATACTTGCTAATTTCTGTTTTGTATTAATAGCATTTGCTATGACTTTCCACAACAAAAGAGTTTCCTTTGTAGGAGATTTCTCTATGCAGATAGGTTTACTTAATCCCCTTTTGACTTAAATAACAACTAATCCGAAGAGATCATCCCTTAAATCATTAAACAATCCGGAGAGATTGCATATTAAACAAAACATAAAACGATCCAGAGAGATCCCATATTAAACTAAACATTATACGATCCAAAGAGATCGTGCATTAAACTAAGGATTAAACGATCCGGAGAGATCATGCATTAAACTTAAACAATTGGGAGAGATCGAGCCTTAAACCAAATTTGATTTAATAAAAGGATATGAATGCCTTCTAAACAAAATAAAAATGATAAATCCTAGATGAATATAGGATGATTTCGATATATGATGTGATTCTGATATATGACGTGATTCTGATATATAATGTGATTTTGATATATGATGTGACAACACTAAATGAGAAGCAAAAATTGATAGTGATGTAAATCCTGAATGAACATGGGACAGTTAGAGATATGTGATGTAAACGGAGATATGTGATGTAATTGGAAACATGTGATTTATTTAGAGATACGTGATGTAATAACTCTGAATGAAATCGGAATGATTACGATGTATAGATTACACCCTAGGAAGAGTTAGAGTCGTGGGATATAATAGGTATGGAACGACTTGTAATTAGCAAGAGAATCTGAAGCAACTGGGCGATTCACTAAGGTTAAAGCAGCTGGAAAGATCAATTATCGAAGACTTGAGACAGGAACTTGTGACTAAGCGAAGCACACCTTTCATTCAAAAGGCGTACTTTTGGGGGGAAGTGTTAATCGGTTTTTTAACCCACTAGAATTCAATAGGATATAGAACATTCAGACATGATAGAATAACTTTAGACTCAACCAAAACAACCAAGTAAACAAGTCAATAGGACTCAAGGAAAATCAGCCAGTAAAATTTATGTATATGGATCTCTAGCGATCCATCACCCATGGATCGCTAGCGATCCATAGAGAAGCATCATGAGTCGCCTAAAACTCTTGCATCATGATTCATTACCATTTCTAAGCACGCTTGCCAAGTTTCATAACATGCGAAACAATCTAGCTCCAGAAGTGAAGACTCATCTGATTCAAGCTGTTTGACCAAAAGTAGCTAACATAAAATGGACCTAGAGAACTCATACGGAGTCGAATTGGCTTGAAATTTTGGGAGAACAATTAGAAGACATGAAAGAAGGCCTGCAAAAAAAAGGAACCATTTGGAGCTTATTTGATGGATAGCTAGCGACTTAACTCGATGGGTCACTAACGATCTATGTAGAATGGACCCTACCATCTAAAAAATTTATGGTAGGTCCCACATATTCTAGAGAGATTACATGAAAAATTTCATCTGATTTCGTTAAGTTTGTGCGAGTTATAGTTAATTCTTCTGGACCAAATGACCAATGAAGACAGATGATCAAACTAACTCCAAACGACTTGATATTTGGACAAGGCGCTTAAATAGAAGATAGGAAGATAACTAAACTAAGATCACTCATGTAAAGTGGATGGATAACTAGTGATCCATCCCCTATGAATAGCTAACGATCCATCCCTTATTGATCGGTTCGCCTTTAAACATTCTGATCTCCTTCGTAGTACTAAGTAAAGGCTTCTGGTAAAAAAATATGCTAAGTTGGTGAATAGCTAGCGATCCATTCTCTATGGATAGCTAACGATCCGTAGAAAAGATTTAGATTGATTTGAGATTTTCGGTGATTACTTGGCATAACAACTAGACTCTTCTGCACTTGGACTTATGGCCCAAAACTCATTGAATTCCCCTATAAATACTCAACTACCCGCAGCTAGAGATGGATCTTTTTCTAGGAAGAAAGCTTCCATTACTGTACTGGAATTCCTTTTCTTCTTCAACTTTCTTCTCTCCCACAGCAGTCATCAAGGGGGTTACTATGATTCTCCAGTCAACCCTTGTACTTATGAATTATTCTAACTCATTGTAACTTGGGTCTAAGGACTAACTAATTAATATCCAGAGAGATTCAACTAGTATAATCATAATAAAGATTGATTAAAGTGGACATAGACCAAAGTCGGCCGAACCACCATAAAAATTCTATCACTTTTCTTACTTCTGCTTTTTATTTGTTGTTTATTTAAGATTTGTGCTGCTGATTATCTGCACTAATGCTACACTCGATCCACGGTGTTAGTCCGGTTTTTAGGTCAACAGTGGGTGAATAATAGCACCGATAGAATACAACATCAATGATAAGCAATGCTGGTTACATCGGCATTCATTTATGGCTTACGATGTTTGATTATATTCGATGCCATTGCATTCTTTTATTGGTAATGTATGGCATCACATTCCTCCGATACCAATCCATCTTTATACACCCGTTGTTGGTTACTAATGCCATAAGTGTATTCGTTGGTCACATGTCTTTGAGAGTAATAATGGCAGTCAATGTGGTCAAAAAGCGGTTCTCCATCATGAAAGTTGACATCGTATCCACGTCTTATGATGTACATCTCAGAAGTCAATAATGGAGATAATAAACAAGTTTCCGACATTCCAACTTAACTATTCCTTAGTCAAGAAGGAAGTAAATAAGTTAGAGCACTATTGCTTTTATCCCTACTTAAACATCAATTTTTAACTCAAACAAATAGAGAAGTCTATCTCACTCGGCTTATAGTGTTAAGCATGGTCAATTACTTTTCAAACAAGAAACTAAACAAACACGATTTAGCTACTAAGAAAGTCCTAACCACTTTTGAAATCATTTTTTTATACTTCTAAAACCATTTTAGAAATAATATATATATATATATATAGAAAGTTTTTTATAAAATTAGATACCTAATAAAATAGCTTAAAAGACATTATATTACATAAAATATTTATACTTTAATAAAATAGTTAACATATTTTCTAAAAACTATATATACTTAAAAATACTTTTAAAATGCTTTAAAATACTTATAATAGGTTTTAAAACACTCATTTAAAATATTGCTATAAAATAACAAGTTTATAAAATATTCAAAAACATGGAAAAACCATGTTTTACTTTTATTTAAACTAAACCCTTCTAACTTAAAAATTCATAACTAATTCTTAAAAATTCATAAAAATGTAACATTACTTTTAAAATACTCTAATAAGATTTATAAAATAGTGGCAAAAATAATGAAACAAAATACTTAAATTTAAATATCTTTTCAAATTTTTAAAGTTCAAAACAAAGCCTAAAATCGGGCAGTTTTGCATAAGTGTAAGTTTGGCCACTTTGCGATATGTTACTAAACTTTTTAACATTAAAATTTTTTATGGAAGCAATTGTACATAATAAATATCACAAATATGTCTAGAAACCCCTAGGGATCTCTCTGCAAAGTTTATTAGAAATTGCCAAACATTAAGCAATTCCTAAGTGCATCCATAGCGACTATCGCTATAAGAGCACTTTCATATCCAAGTCCATCTTATACCAAAGTTCAACTATAACCTATATGCTTTGTTTCAAGGCTATGCCGCAAGTCATATAAGTCCATTTAAGTCCATTCAAGTCCATACTGTGGAATACATATGTCATTTTCTTTCAAAGTAAGAATCAAATATATATTACAACATATATCAATATCCATTCAAAGCAAGAATCGAATGTACATTACAACATATATCAATATCCATTCAATCATAAAGAAACAAACTATCACAAGCAAATATACACAATATATTCCATTTAAGGTGGTGAGTTAGCTCACCCTTAATATCCATTCAATCACAAAAAAACAAACTATCACAAGCAAATATACACAATATATTTCCATTTAAGGTGGTAAGTTAGCTCACCCTTACGCAAGTAAACAAGATAGTTTAAGGAACCACTTCCTACTTCAACTTTTCTAACCCTCACTTCCTACCTTCACCTTACTTGATTAAAGTTTTAAGGCAATAATGCCTATAGTAGCTCACGGCCTCTTCAAGTGAGGGGAGCTTGGCATTATTTCTTTAAGATCTAACTTGGTGGAAGGTGTTATGATGTTGTCCTAAGACTCCAGTCGAATTTTGAGTTTATTTGGATGTGTTTTGAAATTATTTCTTTTAGGAAATTATGAAGAGGAAGACATGAAAGAGAGCTTATAACTTTGTGTAAATTTGCAAAATGTAAACCATGAGGCCTACCCTCTCTTATATAGACTCAAGGTGTACCTTAACCCTTTCCCCCACTCTCCATGGAAGGCTCACCCCCCCCACATGCTCCATCGCATTTCCTTTTCACCTCATTTCCAAGAAAATGATCAAAATAACCCTTGCATACAAATATTTCTTATCCATTGGAACCTTCTAGAGTGTTCCACTTGCTTCATGAAGCAAAGTATGTTAATTAGTTCCTAATATCTTCATATGTTCATGGGCTTATTACAAAAGAGTACGAACAACTTATATTAGTAAAAAACCGTTTATCGATAAACCGATTTTCAGTTAAATTATCTATATTTCTTCGAAGAATATATTTTTCTAAACAAATTTAAAAAACATGTTTCTTATTATTATTCATTAATTAAAAGATGTTTAACAAGGTCATAGAATTATATTTATAACACTAAACAATATTTCAAAAACATTACGATATTCGAAGACGAAGTGTTCGAATTTACGGGTTTAAGCGATCCATCCCATGACACGAGCACGTTTCGAAGACGCTTTTCATTGATCCATAGTATCTAAACCACTACCAATCCATCTTAAATCGGCCATAATTTGAGCAAATGAACTCCAAACAACTTAAAACTTGAAATGTAGATTTAAGAGGTCCTTCTTTTTTTTTTTTTAGCAAAGCCAGCCTGTTTTTATAGTGGACAGTCCACTTAATTTATAACAGAGTCAAATTACAATGAAGAATGAAAATGATAAATCACGATACAATCTAAGAAGAAAATAACTGATCAGCATAACCACCCATAAACCAATGAAAAAAAAACGCGATAGCTACAGGGGAATTTTCAAAAGAAGTTGAGAAAGAGAGGAAGAAGACCGCGCAAATCTTCTCATGTTCCTTTCGTCCCATATCACAGCTATCGTAAGCTTGAGGTAGGTGAGAATTCGTTTGGTCGATATCGTTTTCCACCTAGTTATATTGAAAATCCTAATCCATTCCAGCTTAAAATCTCGATGCGGAGGTCTCTCGTGAATTCTATGAAGAACTTCCTTCCATAACTGAAAAGAAAAGTGGCAATTGAAGAATAAATGCCCTACATTTTCCGCAGCTCTGTTGCAAAGAATGCAGAGCGAGTGATCGATTAATTGCCTTCTAACAAGATTGTCTTGAGTGTGTATTGCATTCATCAGGCATTTCCAAAGCAGCAGATTGTGCTTTTGTTTAGATCCAAACTTCCATATTCGAGCGTGCCAAGGAAAAGAGGAATCATAATGCATTTGGATTATAGTTCTGTAAACAATGGATATGCTGTGATGAATACCATTCCAGCTGATCCCACCTTGATCCACATGCTTATAAGCATCAGTAATAGAGGACCATAGGTTATTTAGCTCAGGCGAACTAACATGAGGTAATTGCAGCACACCATCTATAAAAAAATCATTAGCATTAGCATTGATGGGTATTCCAGAGTTAAGTAAAAGGATATAGTCTATATGTTGAGATAGAATCATTCCTGGAGCACACCAAGGGGAGTACCAAAAAGAGTTCACAGTATTGCACTGCACCATAGGCAAATAATAACTTCTATTAGCCAAAAGTTTTTTCCATAAAAAGCTATCAGAATTTTTAGCTTCCATAGTCCAATAATTTCCACCCTTAAGATTGTATTGCCTATTCCATTTTTCCCACATCCCCATACTACTACTGAGCAATTTGTTAACAAGCTGAGAAGTAGTTGCAATGTTCCAAAGTTTTAGATTAATAATACCCAGGCCACCCTTGTTTAAAGGAACAATTATTTTCTTGTAGGCAATAGGAATGAGTTTAGTGGAAAAAATATTTCCATGCCATAGGAAATGATTAAAGGCTCTATTCAGCATATTAATAAGTTTATAAGGAATTATGAAAAGTTTAAAATAATAAGCACACATAGCTGAGGCAACACTCTGGATGATGACAAGTCTACCAGCTTGCGAGATTTTAGTACCATTATAATTATTAAGCTTATTAGTTATTTTTTCATATAAAGGAAGACATTGAGCATTGGAAATTCTTGCCTTACACATAGGAGCACCAAGGTGCATGGCATTTTGATCAATAGCTTGCAGCCCAGAAACATGAAGTATATTCTGGAAAATGACATTTGAAACCCCTGCAATACTTATTTGAGACTTACTTTTATTTATTTTTAGGCCTGTCATTTGATTAAAAATATGTAAGGTAGTAAAAACATTTGTTACAGATTTAATGTTTGGTTTAGTGAAAAGAAGGAGATCATCAGCAAACATTAAAGTAGATATTTGAAATTTTTGACACTTTGGGTGATAATCAATATTTTTTTTATGGCATTCCACACCAATTAATTGGGTAAGTACCTCCATAACTAAAATAAAAAGAGAAGAGGATATAGGATCCCCTTGCCTAATTCCTTTATGCATTTTAAAATAACCAAATGATTCACCACTTATAGATAAGGAGACATTAACAGTAGATATGCATGTATATATCCAAGCTAAGAAAGGCAAAGGAAAGTTCATCTTGGACATAATGGATATGATAGCCTCCCAACTAATTGAATCATAAGCTTTATGGATATCCAACTTCATAAAACATCTAGGAGAAATATTTTTCCTATTGTAGCCTTTAATTAGTTCCTGGGAAAGTAATATATTATCTATAATTGATCTTCCAGCAACAAAACCATTTTGATTAGGGGATATTATTCCAGCAAGGCAATTTTTCATTCTAGCAGATAATATTTTAGCAATACATTTATATATTACATTACAACAGGCAATGGGCCTGAACTCAGATACAGATTGAGGCATGTTAACTTTTGGAATAAGGGCTAGCTTGGTATGGTTTATGCCTTTCAGCAGTGTATTAGTTTTAAAGAAATGTTGGATAGCTTTACAAAAGTCATGTTTTATAATATGCCAACATTTTTGAAAAAACAAAGCAGAAAAACCATCCGGACCAGGAGAGCTAGTAGTTTTCATATTGAAGATGGAATCATGAATTTCTTCTGGGGTAATGAGCTTAATTAAAATATTAGCTTGATCATTAGAAATATTACCAATAGGTAATTCATTAATGACATGAATATTAGTAACTTCGTCAGTTTTAGAAAAAAGAAAATGGTAATAATCAAGGAAAGATTGCTTTATACTTGAATGGGTGTTAACTTCAAAACCATGTCTATCTTTAATCCTATGGATTAAAGCAGCAGCTTTCTTAATTTTCAGAGAGTTGTGGAATATTTTAGTGTTCCTATCTCCCCCTTTATCCCAATTAATTTTGTTTTTTTCCCGGAGCATTTTAAGTTCAGTTTTGATAGCTATTTTCAGATTTTTTGTAAGTTCACTGACTTTATTAGATATAGCTATATTACTAGGATCAGTTTGCAATTGGATATGAGTATCACTAAGCACAGTGCTTATTTTGGTGGAGAGAAGACTACCAGACCCATATTTATTTAAAGACCATCTTTTAATGGAGACTTTACAATCTTTAAGCTTCGATTGTAGAATGTACATAGGATTTCCAAATTTTGGTGTGTCCCATGCCTGTTCAATTAGAGGAAAAAATTCAGGGTCATCAATCCAACTATTAAAAAAGTTAAAGGAAGAATGACCTTTATTACTTCTGTTTCCCCAGTCCAAAATGATAGGACTATGATCAGATAAGGAAGAAGAAGGGAAAATAGAAATTAAAGAAGGCCAAGCATTGAAAGCAGCTATGTTAAAATAAGAACGATCTAATTTGCAAAAAGTTCTAATACCTGATCTGCTACAATTATTCCAAGTGTAAAACATACCAGATTTAGGAATCTCATGAAGGTGAGCAAGAATAATAGCATTATTAAGAGGAGCAACATCCACCAGAGTCAATGGTAATCCTCCCATCTTATCCTCTGAATGTTGCATACAATTAAAATCTCCAAGGCACAACCAGGGTAATACAGTGTGCAAGGAAGGAAGGATATCAAGAAAGCACTGCCTATTAGCTTTTATGTTATCTGCATAGATAAAAGTAGAGTTAAAATTAAAGTTAGTAGGAATGTGATTTATATTGCAGTGTATGAATTGTCTGTGAGTTTCAGTAACATCAATTGTGTATAACTGAGGATTCCATAAGATCAACAGTCTCCCAAAAGGAGCAACTGAATGATTGTGTATAATATCCCATCCAGGAGCAATTCTTTTAGCAAAGAAGGTAGATTCTGCCTCAGAATATTTGGTTTCACTAATGCATATCATTCCTAGATTGTTGCCTTTAATAAGCATTTTAATTTCATAAACTTTGGCTTCATCATGTCCTCCTCTTATATTCCAGTATCCAATGTTGTCTAGCATCATAATTATTTATATTTGTTGGCAGATTGCCGAGTGAATCTTTGTGGCCCTTTTAGCATAGCAGAGGAATTTTTATTTTTATTTTTTTTTTGAATTTTTTGCAGTGAGCCTAGCCATAATTTGTTCTTGATTGTATTCATATCCTTCATTCATGTCATCTTCTGAGCAAAAGTCAGCATCTGATGATGAACTCATGTTGCCTTCAAAATTGTCATCCTTTGAAGGAGTGAATAGAGGAATATTTTGTGGAGGCTTTAATTTTGCATATGGGCTAACAGACTTGTTAGCAATAGAGTTTAAATCAGCTGTAGCTTCTGCACTAGTAATTCTATTCTGAGACACTGGAATGGAATTAAGAGATGTTGCCTCCGTTTCCTTATGCTTGCATTTATTAGTGTCTTGCTGATGTTTACTTAATTCAGTTTCTTTTTGAAATTGGGTCTTTTGAGATATGTTGTTAATTTCAGTGGTATCTCTCTGTTGATAAACCAATTTATCAGGATCTACCCTCAAATTGCTTGATGTTCCCGCTTCCTTTTCTATTAATTCTCCTTCTTCTATTTCTGAAAGAATTGCAAAAGCATTACATGTTTCAATCTGAGTAACACTTTGTAACTGTGATTCTATGTCTGAACTAATAGTGTTCATAACATTATTCTTTTTTGTTATGTCTGATTCCACTCCTTTGTTGTTCACTTGAGTAGTCTTAGGCTTCCATTTTTGTTGTCTATTCTTCACATTATCACCAATAATATTTCTTTGCCATGAAGCTTTATTTTTATTAGTTGGTTCTGACTCATTTACCTGGACACCTTTTTTACTGCTAACTTTCTCTTCACTAAAACTTTTGTCCATATCACAATTATTGGTAGAGTGACCAAAAACTTTACAAGCAGTGCATATCAAAGGCCTCCAATTATACTCAATGTATACTTTTTGACTTGTCTCTACTCCATCTCCTATTAATAAAAATTCTGGCAACTCTTTTTCCGGTGATATTTCAACCAAACACTTTGCATATTCCATTCTTTCCCTCTTTTCAGTAGCTTCATTGAAACAGATAAGCTTCCCCAAATGACAGGCTATCCAATTAATTCCAATTAGTGTCCAAGCTATATGGGGAATGTTATATAGTTGTATCCATATAGGAACAGATTTTACTTGAGATTGCACTGAACCAAAAGCAGGTTTCCACGTAGTTATTACAAACATTTGACCTCTAATAAAAGAAGGATCTGCACGAAGAACAGTTTGTTTGTCCTCAAGACAAGAAAACTTAATGAAATAATTTGCACCGTCTGATTTGATGTCATATGAACCTTTCAGTTTCCATGTTTTTTTAAAATGTGATACCACTGCCATATAATTGACTGGCACACCCAAAAAAAACCCCACTAGGTATCCCTCCCAAAAATTCATACCTTCAGACATCAATACATCAGGTGGAGGAAGCGGCGAACCACGATAATCAATATTGAATTCTAATGGAGTATATGTTCCCGCATTCCTAGGCTTCGAAGCAAACAGAGAAGACCATGACTTCATCAGAGAATCAGAATGAGCAATTGATAGATCTGCCTGATGAGAAGAACCTGGGTCAGGAGGAATAGGAGGAGGAGGGTCAAGAGCAGGAGATAAAGAGGCGGAATTAGTCGGGAGGAGCGAGGGGGAAGAAGAAGAAGGTAACGGAATGTCAGATATAGCCGTTACAGTAGAAGCCATTGTTTTTGAACGATTTTTGATGTTCTTGAAATTGAGTTCAAAATTTAAATTTCAAAAGAAGTGTTTATTCGCCATAACTCTTCAAGAGGTCCTTCTTAACCTACCCTAGGATATGAATAGCATGTCATTTGGACAAATTGACCTTTATGGGTCATCACCAATGCATAGATTGTTCCTATAACTAAACCGTCATTCGATTGACATTTTCAACCATTCAACATGTATACATTCGAGCATACATTACATACAATATATCCTAACAAACATATATTAACATACATTCATTTTATAACCTAAATCTAAAGAAGGCAATCCATGAAAACAAGGAGATCCATAGAAACACGAATTTCACAAATATTTTCCAAATCGTTGGATATTTACATATGGGATTGAAGAGGGTTTAAAACATATTTTAGAGCTTAAAAATCATTTTAAAACATCATTTTAAGGTGTATGATGATTAATTAGTAAGTGAGAGGTCCTAACCACTCACCTAAAATCCAAGCAATCCAAAACCACCTAAGAGTGCATAAAATCCAAGAATCAACAGAAGCTCCAAGTGATCTTCAAATCCCAATCTCCAATCCTAAGTGCTAATCTTGCTAATCTTCCTCTAATGACATGTTTTGGCTAATTAAAGTAGGGTTTTGGGTAACCTTTTGACTTAGAAGTGGTTAATGGTGGTTTTCTCTCTATTTTTTGGGAAGTGTGTAATGATGGAGAGAAGTCCCATCACTCCCAACTTGAAGTTAATCCCAGAATGGGCTTTGGGCCTAACCATTAACTCACTAATTACCCATTATGATGTTCAAAATCAAATGAAAATTCAAACAACCATATCTCCCTAATAATAAGTCTGTTTTTCTATTATGATCACTCTATGTAAAAGGGAAACTATCATCCCGATTTGATGGAAGTAGATTCAGACCCCAATTGCTCGTATAAAAATTTATAGGATATAAGATTTTCAAGGTCAAAATCATCTAATACAAATTTTAAGGATGAAAAATGTCTCTAGTAATCATTTCCTAAAATTACAGAACCATATGACCCAAAATAAAAATAATATTAATATTTTACGATCCTCCAATACGTAGAATATGTATTGTTACAAATGCCTTCTATAAGAGAGTTAGTGGATACATGAGAATGGGAGAAGTTTGAGCAGCTGAAGGCATCTCATTTGAAAGAACTGCACAACATGCAAAAAAAATGAAGTTGGGAGCAGGCAGCTATTACCACCCAGTTAATAGACAAAAAGAGTTTAACTTTAACACAAAACCCCTTCACCCATACTCTTGGACTGGTCTACAAGATGACTAGGAATGAACTGGCTTATAATGTCCTAAAAACATTAAAGAAGACTAAACAGAACAAAGTGGTACTTACTGTGGGATGTGCAGTTAAAGTGCTTTGCGATTCCATGGTGTGGAGGTGCAAAAAGTCAGAGCATGGATATAACGAGGATATAACAGAAAATAGTGGAGGTGCAAAAGGATTTGGTAAATTGGGAAGGAGACTTAGTCTTGAGGAAAGTAGTGGCCAACACAGAAGACCCAACTAATAGTGGATTGGGCCTTAACTGGAAAGGACTAGTGGTTACTAAAACATTGGCTAATAAGAAATACCATTTATCTAAGCTAAACAGGAGTCATATTCCTAGAGCATTGAATTCAAAACATCTTCTGCCATATTTTGTTTACCATTTTCTTTAGAAAATGATGTGATGTACAAAGTTGTAATCATAAAGAAGTAATAAAAAAATAAGCCAGACATAGAGATATCTAATGGCCTGAGGAAGTACACAAGTTTGTGTGTTAACATTATTTACATATACACAAAATCTGAGTTATAAAAACGTACCTCTACTTTTCAGCCAATACTATACTGGATGTAAGGAAATAAGATATCTGGAACTAGTATAAAAAATTGTAACAAGCCGAAATTTAAACTATAGTAATTAATTAAATAATAAAATAACTTTATGAAATTACCAGAATTGGACCACATGAGTTGCATGTTGTGTCTGTGGTAATTTTCTGGTCAACTATCATATATAGATTATAAAAACCGGAGCTAGAACGCAAAAGTTACAGAATAAACAAGAAATGAGAAAACAAAAGAAATACACACACACGCACACACACACACACACACACACACACATATATATATATATATATAGGCAAGGTCAACCTTATGGTCGACCCTAGCAAGTGGTAGGTCGACACCCAGGTCGACCCGCGCGCATTCTTTTGCTGGCTTCATCCATTTCGATTTCAACATGTCATTTTGCTATTTTTACTCCATCTCATGTGTCCATGCTTCCATCTGACGGTTCCCATCGAGCCTATGACATGGTCGAACCCGATATAATCTCCAAATCCAACGGTCTAAGATCTACAAGTGACATTATAAATAAGACCCTAGGCCTAGCTATTTTTCTCATTCAGATTTTCTCCATCTGGGTTCATTGCCTGGGGTTGGACCCTCAAAGAGATATTTTTCCAAGGAGAATATCTTTTTAATTAAAATATTTTGTACCCTTCAGGTGGATTTGAGAAGGCCAAAGGAAAGAGGTAAGGACCAGAGGTGAGTGTTTAAGTAATTATTTTAGATTTTTAAGTAATTTAAAATAATAGGGTTTCCAATAATTGTAGTTTTTCTACAATTTTGGGATAACCTTTATGCAAGTTTATTTACAGTTTATTTTAAGTAAATTTTAGACTTGTTTTCCATTCTATTTTCTTTTAGCTATTTATTCCAGTTATTTGGAATTATTTACTATTAATTATAGCTTTCTCAATTATTTACAGTTATTTACCATATTTACAGCTATTTACTATTATTTACATTTTATTTACATCTATTCTACGTAAGGATTTATTCTGTAAATGTCAGTTTCTTTTAATTCCTTTTTACATGAATGGAATGAATAGAAGAAAATAATTCACTAATATGGACTAAAATATAAGCATACTAAATTTACAGAAAATGAAATGTAAAATAAGGAGAACTGTAATAAATTGGACTTAGACTGAAATAGGCAAATTTAAGACATTTGCAAGCATAGTTATAACATGTAATTATCACTAAAGAGAGAAAATAGAAGAAATAGCATAAATAGTTTATTTTTAAACTTAGGCCTTGGGTTAAGTAAATAAGCAAAGTTATAACACATAGGTTAGAATTAAAGACAAAACAGAAAAAGGCTTATTTCAAAGGCTTATACTAAGTTAATAAGCAAAAATAGAAGTAGGACCCGTACTGGCAGCATTTCCCTTGGGACATGCTTATGCTTTTTAGGGTAGATAAGTGGTCAAGAATTAGAAGTTCAAATCAGGGTATTTTGGACAAGGGGCGCAACTAGATTTTGTTTTTTAGGACCCGTATCGGCAGTATTCCATTTCAGTCAGGAATTGGTGGTCTCACAACACATGGAGGTGAGGATGGGGACGCTTATGTTGTTTAGGGTAAATAAGAGGTCCAAAGAGAGAGTAACAGGTAGCGCGAGCCTAACAAAGGTTGAGTGTGCGGTCTCGATGCAGGGAGATAAGTCGCTATTGCTTTCCAAGCGCTAAACATGTGTCTTTTGCTGTGGGACCCACAGGATGAGACTAGCCCGTGGTAGGCACAACAGAGATAGATGGTCAATCAAAGGGTCGAATTAGGACTTCGACCTAATTAAACAAATATTAGGATTTCATCCTAATCAAAACAGTTTTAGAAAAGTGCAAATTAGCCAATCGAATTATCTAAGCAAAGCAAACAGTTAAACCGTATTTTATTCCAGCTTTATCTTTTCCTTTATTTCCTTTTATACTAGAACTATTGTAAATCCTATTATCTTTACCTTGCTTAAGAATGCTAGTAATTACTTTCATTCACCAGACTTTAATCTGATCCACTCCTCTATTTCTCCTTTTCCTCATAGGCCAGTGGAGGCAGGGATGGTAGATTTTGGATTTTCTTGGAGATTTAACTGCGGAGGTTTTCTTCATGTATTCTTCTTCTTCTTCTTTTCAATTTTATTTTCATGTACCGGCACTTGTTAAGAGGGATGGTTTTATGTATGTACTTTGATATTGTGACTGAGATGGTGTTTTCCATAAGACACGTGTATTTGGTGTTTTGAGACTTATTTTGGTTATGACTTATTTTATGAAGTTTGATTTTGAATAAGTTATTGTTTTTAGATGTTTCCGCCATTTCATTTATTTTGTCTTGTGAATCTTAGACTCCGTAAGTTTTCAGCTATACTTAAAACGCACCATATTATTTAGTGTGCCCATTTTGGGTATATTAAGGGGTGTGGGGTGTTTCACTTTGTATTAGGGCCTAACATATTATTTGGTTCATGCCATGGTTTCACTGCATTGTTCACTTGTATCATTTTGAAATTCCTGATGCACATTTTTGGCCCGATGCTTGTGTACATACATTTATGTATGTATGTGATTTCATCTTGTACCTGTGTCATTTACTGGTTCACTTGATTTCATGGTTCACCACTTTTTTTTCTTTGGGTCAGGTCTTTGAGCCTTTGTTCTGACCAATTCATTTTTTCTCACTGAATTTTTGTCGAGGCTTGTATTTTTGGACTGCACTTGTATTAAATCCAGCTTTAAAGATCGGATTTGACCTTGTGCTTGTGTGAGGACTTTATTTTTATTTCACTTGAGTTGAAACCGGCTTTTTATTTGGGTTTGACCTTGTGCTCACCTGTCCCTGTAGATTTATCAAGTGTATATTGGTGTGCACGGCCTTGTGGCATGTACAGTGCATGTCACATGCTGTTCGTGTATGATGAATTCAAGTTTAAATGATGACGAACAACCCAAATAACTGAGGCAGATAAAATTTTCACAAATACACATTTTATTTTACACTGCAAATATTTTCTTTTCAATGTTATTACGTTAGTGTTTATTTTGCATATTGCTCAGATGTTGGATTCAAGTTGAAGGTTAAATACGAGGGAATGAGCGATATGTAGTGAGGACACTTATGTGAATTGTGATGTAATCAAATTTGTATTGTAACTGAAATTGTGTATATATATATATAGTGAGAGTTCAAATTTGTACTATTCAAAATTGTAATAAATATTTTTTTGAATAAAATATCTGTTTGAATTTAAACTCTGTGTTATTTATTTTATTTAGCAAATATTTATTCAATCTATGAAAATAAAATAACACATTAACAAATACATTTAAATGAATATATATATATATATATATATATGTTTATTATCATCAAACAAAAATCATATACTCGTATATTCAACAAAAAATAATTAAAACATCGATCGCATATAACACAGCTACGTCAGCCATAATATGCCTAACTATCTTCTGATGAATTTTTTCAGCTAAGGAAGGCTGTGTAGAATCACAAGAAACTAGCAAAGAGGGTAAGGGCGCGAAGTGGGGAAGGCGAAGGATTGCACTGATAAAGTCAAATTAGAGATTCGATCTTCAAGATCATTTATCCGTTCAATAGAGACACATCATACCCTGTCTAGGTCATCGAAGACTTCCACCTTTGTTTTCTTTTTTTTAGAAAAATGCCAAATAGCTTATATACGGTCGAGCACCTCTGCACTTTTACTTCTCCCTTGGTATTTTCCAACATTTTCTCATAAGTAGTTTTTTCAGTTCATCAAACTTAGATTGGTAAAGGTTTAACTTCTTTTTCCATCTAGAAACTACTTTATTGCCCAAGCTAGGAGAAGGTGCACAAACTATGCCGATAGAGAACCCCCTAAGAGAATTTTCTTCTTTTTCAATTTAAATCAACATTTTCTTAGACACTTCTTCAATGGTGTTGTTAAGTTTCTTATCCCATCTTCATAAGAAACAACATAAGTCCATCCACCTCTTTCAAAAGCTTTTCTAAATCGACAATGTAGGTCCGTGTAGTTCCTAATTCTTTTTCCCACTCCTGTACCTTTTCATTGCCATAGCCAAACCATTGGACTGGGTGGTTATACAAATGCATTGATGTGATACAGCCTCCATGGCTTCTTGAAGCTCGAATTAAAGGTTCTCAATTCTTTGATCAACATCAACAAGTTCCATCTCATAACCTATACCCTCATACGATTCAGGAGCACTTCCCCAGACTTGATGATCAACCCTCGGGTTAGGGGAAAATTGAGAGATGTTATAGGGTTCGCATGGTTCACCAAATGATGAAGCATCAAACTGTGTAACACATAAAAAAACAAATACAAATGAGTAAATGCTAGGCAAAGTTTAAAATCAATGAGCGCAAACAAAAATAGCTTTATTAGATGCACACCATCATACAGAACACATTATACACATAATTACCGTTTATGACTAAGTTTATTCTTAAAACATCACAAATGGGGATGGTCTAAATGAAGTGATTCATTACTAAGAGAGGGACCTATCGACATAGTACAAAATCACTAACTGCTTCTTTCTCTTGGACCACCTGTGCAATCCTTGTCAAGAGCCCTTATGTCTCCTCCTTTAACTATGCAAATGTCCAATCCAGTTCTCTCTCATGTATGAACTATGACAGTTTTTATAGTAAATATCTTTAGTATGAGCTTCCAAACGATTAACGGTTTCCTTAAATTTTCATCTAATGTTTTTTCTTACGCAACAATGAGGTGAGCCACTTACTAAGACTTAGGTTTCTCGCCTACAAATAAAATATATGCACATAACAATGTGTGAATTGTTGAAATTCCTATTGAATAAAACATACATAAGTCCCACATCGTCAAAATTGCAAAGCTATTAATATTCCAAGATATTAATAGCTTTGCAATGAAGGGGTTGGGGCCTAGGGGCACCCACATGTATGCTTCGTTGTGAGGAGGGAGATCATGCATCTCTACCATACACGCGTGCTGTCGCCGTCCGACCGAGCCGGGCCGGATATGATTCTACTTTTACAGCAAAACTGGGCCGGGCTTTTTGACTGTTGCAGGCTAAACGAACAGGTGCGGATCTGTTCGGAATCAGACACGAATGACTGAAGAGGCACGACCCATAGGCGAACAGAAGTGGATGCGAACGGTTAGACGCGAGCAGTTGCGACTTGACTGAAGAAGCACGGGTGCGACCTGACTGAAGAGGTGCGGCCGAACAGATGCGAGGAGCAGGCAGGTGTGACCCGTTAACAAACAGTAACGGTTCAAAAGGGAACGGGTGCGACCCGTCAAGCGGACGCGACTGTTTGGATGGATGCGAACGAAAATATAAATAGAAAAGAATCCTGATCAGATTCTCATTTCATTCCAATTCTAATTTCTTCTGCTTCTTTTTTTTTACTGCTTTATACAATATATCACAGAGTTGACATACTCATTACAATCTCATGCAGATTACGTCAGTTGTATTTTGGGAGACTTTAAATAAAGTCTTAAGGAAATTGTTACGACAAGGCTCAGACTGAATTTCCGTCTTCAAACCGGTTAGGTTTATAATTGATTTATATATATATATATATATATATATATATATATATATATATCATATTTGTTTCTACGTTGTACTGTTTCTTTAATAGTATAACGTTTGATCTACCGCTATAGTTATTATTACTATAGTTGTTAGATTGTGGTTGTAATTTAATTACAACATATTGTTTAATTTAGCAAATACAGACTTTCGGAGTATTGAAAATCTGATTGATAAACTTGTGAGACGAGTTTATAATTGATTATTCTTTGTTTTGGTATAATATACACCTAACATGAATTCAGTTAAATATGTTCAACAAAGAATATGAGTAATGAAACATAAATAAGGATAAAACAACGTCACATACAAAGCTTAAAGTTTATTTTAAAAGTATAAATCTCTATATCCAAAATACACAACAAGAATACCTAAGTGGCTTAAGTTCAATATATGTACCAAATAGAATCCCAAAATGTAAAGTCCATTTTAAAAGTCAAAGATTTACTTTATTGGGAGTGGAGCCATCAGTTGTGATATTGGGAGCTTTCGCAGAGCTTGGTTGAAGTGCAGACGTTATAATATGCTTTGAAGTGGAATCATCAAAAGCACCATGCATAGAAGCTAATGGGGAGGCAAGCCGAGCTTGGTGATCCTTGACCCATTCAGCACGGAGGTAGTCCAAGCACTTGTGAATAAGTTTAGCATTCCTCAGAAAATCCAAGCTCAACTCCGCGTCAACATCATCAAGGTGCTGCAAAAAACTATGTATTCACTTGTGCATAATTCGAGTAAAGAACGTTGTAGGTAGTGTTTTCAGCTTTTTCCAGCTTACCAGATAATTCTGCTCTAAGGTAGACACCTTCTATTTAGCCATTTTTTCTATGTCCTTGATTTTCTCATCCGCCTCAGCTATTTTCTTGTATGAAGCAGCCTCCTCGGCCTTCTTTTTTTTATGTATCCCTCCTCTTTAGACATGCATCAAGGTCTAGCGAAACTTTGTTTGGCTTAACTTTCATATTAGAAACTTTTTTTCAAGCGTTTTAAACCAGTTTCAGAAACTACCATGTGCTTGTTTGGTTCTAAAACCATAACAATCTCCTAGAAAGAGAATAACACCAAAGCTATAAGTGAAACAACATGCAAAAACACATCTAAACTTAAACAAAAGAAAACAAACATGAAGTTAAAACGGACGAGCACTAACTTGATAACCAAAGCGATGTAAATTGGCAAAAACTTTCTACATGGAAAGTCGGAGGAAGACAGTGAAGTAGGAGGTAAAGAAGTAAAATCATTGATAAAAAGATGCTCCATTTGCATTAGTAGGTCAATAATAACACCATCCTCTGATAAAGGCAAAAGAAGAGAGGGAGGAGCTGAAGAGGTGGGTTGTACATACATAGCTGCAATAGTGGATAAATCTATATATATAGCGAGAGGCCACCATGCTTATCATTTTTGGAGGGACTCTCTAAATCAGTAAGATCATCCCGACCACTTCTCTCTCGGCTTCTTGGTAGTTTGCTTCTTAGCAAGATCACTAAGCAAATCTAACATTGTACTTGTGCATAAAAAAATTGAATAAATTAAATGAACGACATTTATAACATTAGCTTAAAGAACAACAGATTATTAAAGTAAATAAACTTAGTAACAAAAATATATAACCTTAGGTGCAGTAGGATTAAAAGGATAAATAAAGACAGAATGTGAAAAAGAATGATATGTGCGTAAAAAGTTATTTTGTGTAACAGAGGTTCATTGAAGAGGCAGGAGCACTTCCAAACATTCTCACAAGTGCCAATGCAGTTCATGCAACAAATAGTTTGCCATCGGTTTTAGATAATTTGCGACAGTCAACTAAAGGAAAAAGGATGGGTTAAGTTAATAAAAAGGAGGAAGGAATAAATAATAATATAAAGACAATATATGCTATGTTTTTGGGAGGAAGGGATGAAACCATCCTGGTTTGAAACGTAGAAAAATTGATCAGCCCACCTTTGGTCTTATGTGGAGACATAGCAAAGAAAGACCTGGTAGCATTAGTAAATAGAACCCATCACAACTTGAGGAGCCACTTTTACAAACAATATAAAGGAAAATAAGTTCACGACAAGAAGGGAAAGAATCGAGATGCTTAATAGTAAGAAAAGTAATACAATACAAATGTTTGATTTGAATAATATTTGATGAAGAGATTGTTTCTTTATCTCGATTACAATCAGAAATATGAATTGAAAATATACACAGCAATTTATATATGATACATATAAGAGCATTGGGCTTTAAACATATTAGCTCATGATCTGAAGTAAATCTATAGTGAAATGTCAGCCCTTGGATTGCACGAGCGGTTCAGATGATGAGTTGAATGATGTGCGGATAGATGAACAACGAAAGGTGAAAACACATCTCCTTTTACTCCCCCCTCAAACCCGAAAAGTCTAGGGTTTGCTAGAGAAGGAAAAACAATGGCGGTTGCTCTTCTCAAGGCGACAGCTCTTCTCAAGGAGGAAATACAACAAAAAATAAATGATCTTCAGAGGAGAGCATGCCTAGAAAAACATCAATCTGGTATGAAGATTATTCTTTGAGATCTCTGACTTGGGTTAGCAGCATCAACGTTGAGTTCTTCTCTTAATCTTGTGAAACTTGCCCTCGATAATGGTTTAGTAAGTATATCTGCTTTTTGATGCAGAGATGGTATGTATCCAACTCTTAATTTCTCTTTAATTACTTGCTCTCTGATAAAGTAGAGATCCAATTCGATATGTTTGGTTTTTGAATGAAGAACCGGATTTGATGTTAGAGAAATTGTACTAACATTATCACACCAAATTGTTGCTCTCCTGTTTGGTTTGATGTTGAGTTCACTTAAAAGAGACTCTAGCCACATGACTTCTGCTGCTGCACTTGCCATGCACCTAAATTCGGCCTCTGTGCTGGATCTTGACACAGTGTTTTGCTTCCTTACACTCCATGATACAGAGTTTTACCCAAATAAATGCAATAGCCAGATGTTGACTTTCGATCATCTGTATCTGTTCCCTGGTCAGCATATGCATTTATGTTAAGTGTGTAGCTAGATTTTAAGATAAGGCCTTGATTTATAGTTCCTTTGAGATATCTAAGTATTCTCTTTACTGCTTTCCAGTGACTGTCTAAAGGATTTTGCATGTACTGGCTAACTTTATTAACACAAAATGATATGTCTGGCCTTGTTATAGTCACATATTGAAGTGCACCAACTATGCTCCTGTACTGTTTTTCATTTTGAATTGCTTCACCCTTATATTTTGATAGTTGATGATTTGCAACCATTGGAGTTGGCAGGGGATTAGCTTTGTCCATTTTGGCTCTTGATAATATTTCGGAAATGTACTTCCTTTGATTGAGGTGTATTTTTGATTTTGAGGTTCTTTGTACTTCAATTCCTAGAAAGTAATTCAGGTCTCCCAGATCTTTAATTGAGAATTCTGAGTTAAGCATTGCAGTGATTTTCTTAATTTCTAGCTCACTGCTCCTTGTAATAATAAAATCATAAACATAAATTAGAATATAAGTGGTGGCAAGGTCATTAATTTTATTAAATATGGAATTTTCAGATTTTAAAGAGTTGTAGCCGAATTTCACAAGTGTTGACTTGAGCTTATCAAACAAAACTCTTGGAGCTTGCTTTAAGCCATAGATAGCTTTATTGAGTTTGCACACCAGCCCTTTGTCTGATTTCTGAGTAAACCCTTCTGGTTGCTCCATAAATACTTCTTCATGTAATACACCATTGAGAAAAGCAATATTAATATCTAATCATCTGATGGCCAATTTCTGCTTAAAGCAATGGTTAGAATGACTCTAATTGAGGAAGGCTTCACAACAGGGGAAAAAGTTTCTGAAAAATCAACCCCATGCTGTTGAGAATACCCCTTTGCAACCAACCTTGCTTTATATTTAGAAATTGATCCATCAGCATTTTTATTTAATTTAAAAATCCATCTGCACCCAATTATATTTTTGTTTTCTGGTTTTGTTAACCAGATCCCAAGTTCCTTTGTTAATTAGAGCATTGTATTCTTCCTGCATAGCAGCTCTCCATTTATCATTTTGAGCAGCTTCTATGTAGGATGAAGGTTCTTCCTGAACAACCATGTTGTTGATAATCTTTGGTTTATAAATACCACATTTTGCTCTAGTTAACATTGGGTGAATATTGATATTATTTCTGACAATGCGGTCAAAGTTGTTGTTTGAACTGCTGTAGGTCATAGTATCATCTCTGATGGCTTGATCATGACTTGAATTGCTTGTTTCATGACTTTGAAAATTCTGATTGTTGTTATCATCTTCATGTGTAGCTTGCTCTTGACCTGACTCTCTAGCAGTCATGGTGTGTTGTGAGCTTGTACTGATGTCATTCCTTATAGGCTGTGTTGAGGGCAGAACTTCAATCTCATCAGGTGGATCAGGAATCATGAATTTTGAATTTCTCACTTTTTCTGTGATTTTAGCTTCAGCATTGCTATATGGAAAAACCTGCTCATTGAATCTTACATGCCTGGATATATATTCTTCCTTTGTTGTCTAAACACCTATACCCCATTTGTTTATTACAATATCCTAAAAAGGTGCAAGGAGTAGATCTGAAGTCTAATTTGTGTTTGTTATAACATCTTAAACAAGGAAAACATTGGCATCCAAATATTTTTAGATGCTTATAATTTGGTTTAATTTTAGTTAACACTTCCTGTGGACACTTGAACTTAAGAGTTTTTGTTGGTAGTATATTTATCAAGTGTACAATAGTGTTAAATGCCTCTGGCCAAAACTTTAATGGCATAGAGGCTTGTGCTAGTAAGGTTAACTCAGTTTCTACAATATGTCTATGTTTTCTTTCAATGGTTCCATTTTGTTCAGATGTGTATGGACATGTAGTCCTATGATTAATACCTTTCTTTTCAAAGAAAATTTTTAAAGGAAAAAATTCTTTTCCACCATCTGACTGAAATGTACATACATTATTCCCAGTCATGTTTTCAACCTTGTTAATGAACTGCATTACTATATTACTGGTTTCATATTTAGACTTTAGCATGTATATCCATACAAATCTTGAATAAGCATCTATAAAAGATATGTAATACTTGTAACCATAATCTGAGCTAATAGGTGCTGGCCCCCATAGATCACTAGCAATTAACACAAGAGGTCTTGTGTAACTTGTGTGTGAATCTGGAAATGCAAGTTTATGACTCTTTCCCAATTGGCAAGAAGTACAAAAGTAAGAATCAAGGATGTTACTAGATGAAATGTTATTACTACTCATGACATGTTTTACAATTTTTATTCTGGGATGACCCAGTTTGCGATGCCACAAATCAATTTTACTACAATTTTTAGAATCACTAGAAACATTCATTACATGAGTATTTTTCTTATTCTTAGAGATTTTTGAATTTGAAAAATCAAATTTGTACAATCCATTGTTTTCTTTACCCTGCAAGATAATTTCTTGTGTTAGTATATTTTTAACTATGCATGTGTTAGGATAAAATTCAAAGTAAACTTTGTTATCTTTTGCAAATTAGGAAACACTCATTAGATTCCTTTTAATTGAAGGAACCCTTAACAAATTTATTAGAAGAAGTTGTTTGGGTCCATGTATTCTTGCATTTCCAGTGTGTGTAATGTGCACAGTTTTACCATTACCAACAAAAAGATTTTGTGTACCTTTGTACTCTTTGTTTCCCAAGTTTAGGTTGTTGAGATTGTTGGTCACATGATTAGTAGCCCCTGAGTCTGGGTACCAGCAGTCATCTCCAGTATCATCATTTGTTGTTGTTTCAGTGTTTAGAATTTCTGCTTGATTTGAGCTGCTGTCTTTTGGCACAGTGACAAGGTTTACATTTGCACTGCTACCTTGTTGTGAAGGAGTATAGTTCTTGTTGAATCTAAAGTAACATTTATTTTCCCCATGCCCATGCTTCTCACATAGTGGACACCTTATTTTATTATTGTTGTTGCTTCTGCCTCTATTGAATGGTCCACCCCTTTGAAAGTTATTAAACCGTCCTCTAGTACTTGGGTTTTGTTTACCTTTGTTGTATGTGTAGTTGACAGAGATATCTGAACTTACTGTTTTGTTGTGTTCTGTCCTTCCTTCATGTGAAAGAAGGGTAGAATACACAAACTGTAAGGGTGGTGTAGGCTCCATAGTGGAGATGATGGCCACAACAGCTTCATATTCACTGTCTAGACCACTGATTATATGCAGCACGTGCTCTGATTCAGACACTTTGCGTCCAGCTGAAGCTAGTTGATCGCATAAGTTTTTGACTTTGAGCAGATATTCATTCATTGACATATCATTCTTTCTGATATTTTGTAGTTATCTACTGTGGTGCATGATTCTTGCAGATGACTGAGAAGTGAAGTTTCTTTCAATTGTTGTCCATACTTCTTGAGTAGTTTTACAACCTATAAGTTGTGGCAGAATTGATGCACTTATGGATGACATCATCCATGTACATACAAGGCTGTCTTGCCTTTGGTGTGCTATGTATTCTTGATTTGGCACCAGTTTGTCTTCATTATCTTTAACAAACTTTGGTCGAGTAATTCTTGTTCCAAGAATATAATCCTCTAACCCATAACCTCTGATGGATGTTTCAACATGTAATTTCCAGAGCAAAAAATTCAATTCATCAAGCTGAATGGATATCATCTGGCTCTGAGGCTTGATTATGGCCTTCATCAGATCATTCACTAGATTTGACTGTGGTTGGCTTTGAGATACTCTTGTGCTTGATAATTGGGGTTGACTATTCATCTCTTCACTCATGATGATTTCAGAAACAAGAAGAATACAGAAAAGCAATAGAAATGCAGGGCAACAGAAACTATTCAATTGGAAACAGAAAAATAAAGGTACTGAGTCAAGAATTTCTCACAGTAAAACTAATGCTACCGTATGACATAGATGATGATCAACTTTCTTACTTTCTTTGATCTGATATGTCGTGCTGGAGGGCACTTTCTTTAATTTTGAGATGATTCTTGATTTTTTGATTTCTTTTTTTTCTGGTTTTCTTAATTGAAACTTTTTTTGTGAGTTGATTCTGCTGCAGCCACAATTGTTGGCATGGCACAGAATTATGTCCCTGACACGATACACCCTTCAGATGATGAGACACGGTTCCTAATGAAGGTGATCACCCAAATGATGATACTGTTCTGATGGTGTTTGATCAAATGATTAGATGGCTGTTAAGCCTTTGAATAGCTCTGATACCAAGTAAGAAAAGTAATACAATACAAATGTTTGATTTGAATAATATTTGATGAAGAGATTGTTTCTTTATCTCGGTTACAATCAGAAATATGAATTGAAAATACACACAGCAATTTATATATGATACATATAAGAGCATTGGGCTTTAAACAGATTAGCCCATGATCTAGAGTAAATCTATAGTGAAATGCCAGCCTTTGGATTGCACGAGCGGTTCAGATGATGAGTTGAATGATGTGTGGATAGATGAACAGCGAAAGGTGAAAACACGTCTCCTTTTACTTTAACATAAAGCACATAGGTGCAAATTGGGAGGAAATATGAAATATAGGCAAGTTGTAGAGGAAACATCCTATAACATCCAACCACTCCTTGATGAAGAGATTAAGGGGATAATATAAACCGCACCGAGTGTGCTCCGAGGTCAAAGAAATACACCTCTTTCATGGTGGATGTATGTGCGGAAAGATGTCAGAACCCTAAAGTCGTGATCGATGATCTGTAGGTCGGTTGGAATAAATTTAGCATGTGTATTGCTATAGATAGTCGATACTAGGTCATAGAAAGAAGAAGGCCCTTGGCTGGGAGAATAATGAGAATCATCGTCGTCCATAATCCACTAAATAAAAAATGTATATACAACAGCTAATTAAAAGAAAAATGATAAGGGAGAGCAAAAGAAATACATCAAAAACTTATTAGATTAATAAAATAGTAAACTAGAAAATTTGATATAAACATTTAGTCGAACAACTGGGAGGCAGTATGTATATACAAAAAAGAGAGGTACACAAGAGAATTACTTACCAAAAATGGTACAATTCCTAGGAGATGATACGTTAACAGCATGAGAGAGTGGCGATCAATTTGGAGGAGCACAATATAGTGCAAAAAACATACTCAAGGTTGGGGAAAAAAGGAAAGAAAGGGAAAGTTAGGGATATATAATATTGAAAATATAATCAAAGTTCAAACTTCTTCTTGAAATTAGTTAAAACAAAAATAGGCCCAAGCCCATTCTAGTTCGAGTATTACCCGACTTCACCGCTTACAAACCTTAAACATATCTGCAACACCCCTCATTTTTAGATAATTAAATATCAAATAACAATAAACAGTGAAAATAAACATTTTTGAAATTGTTAAAATATGACCTTGAAACTTATGTTATTGTATTCTTTGCGATTTTCTGATCAATTTCCATATATAATTTGTTAAAATCCGAGTTAATATAAAGAAGTTACGATATAAACGAAAATCAAAAGAGCGGAAAAAACATAGCATGGGTCGACCCAAAGGCACACAGGTCGACCCTAGGGTTGACCTTCAAATCACACAGTTCGACCTGTAGGTCGACCCGCGTTATATCCTGGACGACAATTCGTCCAGGTACGTGCTAAATTCTTCAATTTGATTTTTTATTCAATCGGAACCATACGTTGATGGATCTGATGGCCCCAAACGACCCTGTGACGTGGTGGCTTCAGATTCAATTTGCTGAATCCAATGGTCTGAGATCCCTAAGCTACACTATAAATAGGACCATAGGCCTAGCTATTTTATCACAATCAGATTTTCTCTCAATTAGGTTCATTGCCTGAGGCTGGACCTTAAATAGAAAATATTTTTGGGAAGAAAGTCTTTTTAATAAAAATGTTAGACACCTTAGAAGGGGATCCAGGAAGGCCATGGAGAAAATGCTAAGGACACAGGTGAGTGGATTTAAATTACATATCTTTTACGTTTATGATATTGTTTGCGCCAAAAATGGTCACAAACCCTAAAAGTAGTGAAAGCGCCAGTATATATGCGTAGATTCACAATATTCCAACACAGGTCTCAGATCCAGATAAAGTAGAGAATAAAAATGAAGAAACAGTAAAATTAAAATAGAAAAAGGCAGGAAAGAACACAAGGTTTATAGTGGTTCGGCAATCAGGCCAACGTCCACTTTGAATCAATCCTTTTTATTCCCTTTGTACTATAGTTACAATTACAAGCCTTTAGGATCAATCATAAAAATGGCAGAGTTTCAACTTTAGAGAAGGAGATCATCCCCTTTTTAGTTGCCAAAGGACTCCTATTTATAGGTGTAGATTCGAAAATATCCGCCTCAAAACCTAGAATACCTCTTCTCTTGCGCAGGTGTGCCTCGTGTCATCGTTGTTTTGAGGTAGATGGTGGCTGCTCCTGTTCCACCGCCGCATTCCGAGCTCCGACATATTTTCGCAGCCGACCACTCCTTATATGCTCCTCGATTATATCCTTTAGATGCATGCAGCTATTGGTATCATGCTCGTCCAGATCATGAAAAAGGCAATGCTTTTCTGATGCCTTTTCATATTCTGAGGGTTCTCTCCCTATGGGCCTTCGGTAGGGAAGGCGATCCCAAGTCTCTAAGAATATCCGCTCCAAAGTTTCATTTAACTCTGTGTAAATGGAGAATTTTGGCTCTCCCCGATGTTTCATTGCCCTGCCAAAGTTGTCATTCGGCTTCCTCTTTCCTTTATCCTTATCCTTACCCTATCTTTCATCGGATGGTTCTCCGTCCTTGACCACATTAACTTCCTTTTACTTCATATCCGAGCACGCATGCTCCTATCGAAGAAATCTTTCGGCCTCGTGAAAGAATTCCCCGAGGTCCATTGGTGGGTCCCTTATTAATGATACTTTGAAATTCGAGTTATCCCTCACTCCTGACACTGCCGTCATTACAACCATCGATTGATCTGTTCGATTCACCGAAGCAACCGCTGCATTGAACCGAGTTAAGAAAGCCCTGAGCGATTCTCCTGTCCTTTGCTTCACCGATGTTGGTGTCATCACAATCTTCGGTCTTTTGATATGAACTCGAAACTGCTTCAAAAACCTGTCCACCAATTCCGTCCATGTCCAGATAGAAATATCTTCCAACTGCCTGAACCACATAGGAGCTATATCCGTCAGGTACAAAGGGAAACACCAGACCATAACTTCCTCTGATGCCCCCAGAACTTCCATATGTCTTGTGTATTTGATCGGATGATCGGTAGGATCAGCCTAGCCGTTGTATACCTCTAGAGCAGGCATTTTGAACTTTAGTGGATTTCACGTCATTCTGATGTCACGGGTAAACGGACTCCTGTTTACTCCATCCAGATCTCTGTTTGCTAAACCTCCATGCATAGTTTGCCTGATAATCTCACCTAATCCGTCTCGTCCACCAAGGGTTGCCCTCCGAGTCCCCAAGGGAATTCTGGTACATACTCTTCATCACGTACTCTTGTGCTCCTGCCAGCATGTTGTTGTGTGGTGTCACCTAGAATTCCTCCACGAATCGATCCATCGTTGCCAGGTGGTGTGCCCCCGAGCCTGGATCCATTTGGATTAACAATTGCGTGCTCATTAGGGGTTGCGCCCTATTAAGCTGCTCCATCTGATTGCCTGTTGAGTCCTTATGTTCCACCTCCATGGATCTAAACTCCAGCGGCTCCAGCTGTTCCTGCCGGTCAAAACTGTCTGAGAAGGTTGTGCATCATTTCCTCTTGCCTTTTCAACAATTCTTCCTACATAGCTCTCATCATCATCTCCATTTCATCTCTGGTGATGAAGCTGAGGTCTGATTTGCTCATGAGGAAGCTCCTGACTCCCTTCATGCTGACTCCTTTCCGCTGTCTGTCTCCTTGTTGATTGCTCTGGACCATGGTCCCTCTTAGACTTGATCTTTTGGCTTTCCAAATCTAAACTTCAAATCCGGTATAGCGGGTGCCAGTTGTTCTCAGTGAAAGCACCAAAGTGTTTGCGCCAAAAATATAGTGAAAGCGCCAGTATATATGCAGAGATTCATAGTATTCCAACACAGATCTCAGATCCAGATAAAGTAGAGAATAAAAATGAAGAAACTGTAAAATTAAAATGGAAAAGCAGAAAAGAACACAAGGTTTATAGTTGTTCGACAATCCGGCCTACATCCACTTTGAATCAATCCTTTTTATTCCCTTTGTATTGTACTTACAATTACAAGCCTTTAGTATCAATAATAAAAATGGCAGCGTTCAGCGTTAGAGAAGGAGAAGAATCCCCTTTTTAGTTGCCATAGGACTCCTATTTATATGTGTAGATTCGAAAATATCCACTTCAAAACCTGGAATATCTCTTCTCTTGCGCAGGTGGGCCTGCCACATCGATCTATAGTGATTTTGGATCGATGCGTGTTCAATTCGTATCGATCCAAAAGTGGTCTAATCGAGCTAAGATCGATCATGGAGCTTCTCGAGTGCATCAGGAAGCTCCTCCCCAAATTTCATCGCATTTGGAGTAGTAGATTTCGAGTTATGATCGATGTAAGTTGGTATTTGCAAGTAGCCTAAATGCTCCGTGTCCATGGATTTCGTATCCATCCATCATCCTTCTTTCGTGGCCATCCGCCCACCTTTTACTTCGTATCGGTCCCTTAATTATCCATCGGTCCCTATATCGATAGCCGTAGCCTTTGCATTGATCTGAACTTCACGTGCTCCGATCCATATCCTTCGCTCCATGCAGACTGCTTCCTTAGCATTCATTGGTACGAAGTACAGAGCCTTCATCCCCATCTATATTTCGTATCCATCTAGCACCGTGGCCTTTGTATCAATTAGCACCATGCGCTTCGTATCGATCCCATGCTTCAGTCGATACGAAATGCATCGAGACGAAGACTTACCAATTTAAACCAAATGCCAAACGCACGTGTTAGTTCAAACTTGTATCCATCCCGACAACAGTCCATATCCATGCTGATCGATACGAAATCATCGAGTATATCCCTGATCGATACGAAAATATTGATCCGAAGTAGATAGTCGAGCCTGCGTTGATCGATACAAAACCACATTAATACGAACTGATTTCCCATGAATACTGACCCATCCATATCTCGAGCATATGAACTCCGATTGGCCTAAGATTTCAAATGCGGCCTTTCCTAACCTCGTTCATCATTCCCAATCGATCCAGTCTCAATTGGAGCTCGGTGAAATTTTGAGGTATCGATCATAGCCTTTTTTTCAATCGATCTCCATCCTGATATCCATCCTTTCCAGCCAATATATTGATATCCCGGCCTTGACCCAAAGGCTGGGTAACAGATATATTATCGTTACATTCCCGTTAAATACTTTAATCCAGCATTTATTTCAGTAAGTAGTTCTGATAATTAGTTATGATGAGTCTGTAAATTTTATACGAGAACTTATATTTAATTATTATTTATATGAAAATGGAAGAAAGAAATCCAATTAAATATGAATAATATTAGGCCTAACAGTTATAGTGAAAGGCATAAGCCTAAATGTAAGAAATTTACAGTAAATTATGCTAAAACGGGAGAAATAAATTTATTAACTTGATTTGGAAGTTAGTAATAGATTAGTTGGTTGGTTTAGAAAAGAGAATACACTTCCATAGTTTAATATTGTAAGAATAACGATAAATGTAATGCAAAAATAAAAGAAAGAAAAAGGGAGTTAGTATAAAATAGAGACATTTCTGTATTTTGCATTATCCAATAATTAAAATAACAACGAAAGAAATATCTTGCAACTGTGGATTATTGTTTATAGCATTGTTTAGTATTAGAATATGGAAATGGATTTCTAGCACAGTTTTTGTAACCAACCAAATAGAATAGAACTACTTCCTGAAATAACATAAAATAACGTGAAACGTTAAAGAAATTAAAAAAGAGAGATAATCTAGTTAAATAATTAACAGGACTAGAAATAATAAAAGATGTGACTAGATCTGCATTTACTGCGCAGATAGTAGAATAAAAGCATAGCGGTTATTATGATTTGTGACAATTGGACGTAGTCCCAAGCTAAGATATCATATAATATAAGAAAACTAAAAGATTTAATATCATAATAAAAGAAGGTAGACTAGAATAGAAAAGTGGCACTTGTAATTATATTTGTAGCATGTAGATTATAAAAGAATATAAAAGTAACAATAGCAAGTGTAATTGTAACACGTGGGTTATAATTAAAAATAGAAGAGGCTTATTTTATTAAACTTAGGTTTTGGATTAAGTTAATACGCAAAGTAATAGAAGTGGCTCATACCAACAGCATTGCCTTTCAGTCAGGAACTAATGGTCTCACAACAGTTAGGTGAGGCTGGGCAAGCTTATGCTAATTAGGGTAAATAAATAGCCAACAGAATAAGAAAGGTAAACAAAACACATAATAAAAGGTTAGACGAAGGGTCTAATAAAATGGTAAGACGTGTTTGAAGTAGCCCAAAGGATGAAGAGCTTAATGAATCAGTTCATCACAGATCTTTAGCATAGAAGGAACGCGTCCAACTTAGTTATTTTAAGCTAGAAGAAAGCATGAGACTTCAACGGGACGTGAGGGTACTCTAAGATGGCCTTCTGGGTAGGGCTAACGAAGTTGCACCCCAGAAGGAAGGTCTATAAGTGTTCCATCAAGAGAATATGCCTTGACTGCTTTTGCATTGTAGACCTAACGAAGCGGACCTTTGTAAGTAGTCAAAAGGTTGATGAATGGAGTAAGATATTCGTATGACACCGTACTCCGACTTGCGAGTAGGTTTTAGTGGGCAGGACCCAAAAGGATAGTCGCATGCAGAGATCAAGCCATCATCAATCAAAAGCAAGTTCAGGAAAGACTAAAGTTAAACCAACAGACCAATGATTCTTTCTCTATCGAGACATTGGATGAGAGGCGCAGCCGATTGGATGTTAAATTGTACGCAGTAGGGCACGACCACTTAACTCTTAAGAGGTCTTACAATTAGTTGAGGGGTGGCTGCGTGAGGCCATAGCCACGATGGGAAAAGAGACAGACCAAATAGAATATCTGTATTGTAGGCCTAACGAAGCTGTCCTTTACAAATATAGAAAATCCTCGACTGAGTTCCATACAAAGTAGACTTTTGGTTGGATTCAGAGAATAGACAGAACGATTACATATAGTCCTCAAGGTATTCACTGGGTGGTACATTGTGGATGTCCAAGCATTAGTACAGGTTAGTGCAGACGCATTTTTATTTTTTCATAGTAGACGACGAAATATCTGCATTGTAGGCCTCATGAAGCTGTCCTTTATAGATGCTGTTACAGAACGCTCTTGAAGCAAGACGATGGAGTCCTTTTCGAGGAGGATATGGAAGGTACTATGGGTAGTACCTAGGACCGATACGGTCTTTGAGCATGTAGCTACATATATATTAGTTATTAGGTTTTAATCTACTAGGGAGTTGATAAGTAGGATTCACGCATACAGGTGAGAGTACTATAAACCCAGTAAACTTAATATAATAGAAAAAGGAAATAAAACGGTATATGTAGAATTAAGCTTAGAAGTATATAATTTGTCCATTCACCGGAACTTTAGTTCTGGCCCACTCCTTATAACATCTCATAGGTTAGGCAGATGGCAGAGATTTTCTAGCTTTGAGACACTGTTTTAGAAAGTGTTATTACCTTGGTAAGTATTTAGCTACTATTATATTTTAGTATGTTTCCCTGTGAGATATTTATTTGAGCTTTGATATATTTGTCTTTATTTGCAGGATACCAAATACCTCACTCGGGCTTCAATAGGCTTGGGTTTAGCGTTTTTGCGAAAAATCCGGACCCACTAGAACTTGGGTTGTTACATATCTAGGGTTATAACATGCCTCCACACAACTATCTTCTTAACTCTAAAAAAATTAACACAAAAAAATGGCGGAAGACCAAATCTCCTCTTCCTACATATCTAAAACTCGAAACTCAGCAATTAACTCTACTGCTTTCCCCATTTCCTTATACGAGGGACATTCGTTGAATTTGATTCTCATTCCACCAACTTCTGCTTTCGAGCTGATGTTGCGAATATCCTTTGAAAAAATTTCATATCCGACCAAGTTTTGCTCCAAACCAGTAAAACTACTCCCATCCGATTAGTTTTAAGATCGATTATCCTCTTGCGGCTGCTCATTGACTATTTTCGAGTAAGCTTCACCTTGGTAAGTAGGGACTTATGTTACTCCGATCGGGCCTGCTTTCTCTTTGGTTGGAGAAGATAATCTTCATGTTCTTACTTCCCGTTTTGTTGTCCGATGTCTCAAATAAGTATTTGAGATCAGTTTGATTATTTATCTTCTTCTTTGACATTTGCAATATAATTTTACTATTGGTAATGATTAGTCATTTTAGCTTTATTGTGCACTCTATTGTTTCATACTTTCAATATTTGATAAACCGCGTTAAGTTCAAAGGTATGAACAGTAAGAATCTTTATACCTTAATGAGCATGAAAAGCATTTACAAAAGAATAAGGTGAATTTTCTAGATCATGAGATAATTTTCCTAATAACGATAAGAGAAAATATCCAACTCCATTATGCCATATGTAAGAAACATTAAATACGAAAGACAACTACAAGACAATTTTTCTAAAAGAAAATAATAATAAAATAAAATAAAAAGAATTGATGCGAATATGTTGCTCTTATAATAGGTTGAGCACATTCAAATGCACAAAATCAACGGATAACCCAAATCAATAGGGTAATTAAATAGGTCATTTCCACACTAGAAAGAAGTTGCACACGTCCAACAATTCAACAATCAATGCCCAACAAAGACTAGCGCAAAGACTGCACAACTTGCAAATTTATACAAAATTGTTAACGCTGCCAAGATACTAGGTAAGAATATAGCAAAGAGCAACATATACCGGCAAAATAAACTATGTTGTATTAATAGAAGGTCAGAACAACCTGTATCATACCAATAGACCCACAAAGACCCTCTTTAGCAAATCAAGTCCTCATACTTGAGCAAAATAGTGTCGACATGGTCATTTTAAGAAAGCATTGTGCTAGCATTCTAAAGAACTGCATCACCATTTTAAACAATAATCACCGCCTTTTAATAAAATTACGCTAATTTTTTACATGGGGATTAAAGTATTTGTCACCTCATCCAAGTCGAGCGTCGTTACACCCTACGTAGATACTTCACTCGAACTACCATAATCCAATCACAGACTCTACATGCCAAATTCAAAGTTCCTGCCTAAAGCCAAATTCAAAGTTCTTGCCTAAAGCCAAATTCAAAATTCCCATCTAAAACCAAAATCAAAGGTCCTACCTAAAGCTAATGCTCTTGCCCATATCAATGTCAGCAATCCATGCATAATTAAACAAGCTTATGGACGAATGACATGTGTAAAAATTAATTATGGAGGAGGCAAGCGAGTTTATGTTCTAGCAATCCATGTGACATCATTCTTTACTATAAACGGCGAGGTATTAGAGCAGAAAAAAGAGAATAGAACTTTATTTCTTTGAATTTAAATTAAAAAGTTGTACTCTTTTCCACTAAAGTCCAAAAAATGTACTAAGAAAGACGAAAAGAAGGAAAGAATTGAGTCGTGAACGTAGGATTCATTAACATCTAAACCATGTAAATCTTTATGTCCTTTGCTTTTTTCAACATTTATTTTCTTGCCTTTTTTTGTACTAAGTTCTGTTTGAATTTGATTAGGTAGATAGTTAAATTGAAGTTGACATTTTAATAAGCAGGTAATTGCACATACATGATAATGTAAACTTAAGCGACATAATTAATTCTTTTAAAGGCAATTTTAATACTATTTAAATTTGCTAATTCTTACTTATGGAAGCACTCGGTACTATAGTTACTTTGCAATAAGTTGGCATTACGAGAACCAAAAATCTCATCAACGATATGATATAAAACAGTATCAACATGTTCAAAATTTTAATCCATCGATGCAAGTTCCAATAAAATGGAGTTCATATGTCAGAAATATACACATTTAAATTTGTAGGGGTTGAAATGCAATTTAATAAATTTCAGAGGAGAATAAATTATAACCGCACAAACTCTAGCCTTAATTGATCCTCATATTTAACAAATGATTGTTGTCACCTTAGGCCATTTTAGACACTAGCATCATTATCTATGCCTCAGCTCGACGCAGCAAGCCTTGCTTCATCTCCTATGATGATCCACGGACTAGCATACATCGGTGAACATGATCAAGCCCTAAATGATAATTTTCGACACCTTTAGTTGATTATTGATTCAACCGTGGCCACCATCGCCATTGGAACCTGCACTCAATGACGTCCAGTCTCATTATCTCTTGACCACTTTTTTTCGGTTTTCTTATTTGCCTATCAAGGAAGATACCTCTTTCAATCAATTCTCTTATTTGAGGTAAACAGTCTAGAGTCTTGTTTACTTGTATTCGACAAAGTTTCTACATACGTCAACTTAACTGATAAAAGATTACCTATTCGATCCCGAAAGTCGTTATCACGTAGACTCAACAACGCATCTCAAAAAACTGCTTCTATGAACATTAATTATGTGCAAAACTACTAATAAAAGCTAACTGAATGGTGAAATAATTCTGTATGTTAGAAAGGAGGCTCTGTGGGTCAATTTATAACATCACATGTCATATAAATATTGCATGTACATATTTCCAAATGCCTCATTTTATTTATTAATTAGGTTATCGGCCTAATTAAATAATAACCCCTTTTGCTATTTTCAATATGTCTAGCCCTCTAATTATTAATCAACATTAATAATTTTGACTACCATACAATATTTATTATTTAATAAATATTATTTTCGACCTAGCCTAATAAATAAATATTAATTCGACCTAACCTAATAATTAAATAAATACATAATAATTATATTATATTAATTTTGTTTAGTTTCATAGTAATATTAAAACATAAATCAATATAAATAATTATATTAATGTCAAGGACCACCAGTATTATGATGCTTTAGATTTAGGTTCTAGAGTTCATGTTTTGAAATCCTAGACTTCAAAATGGATGTTCTACTTGATTTAAGTATCACTCTTACTATTAAAAAAATAATTACATTAATTTTTCCAGGTTAATTTATAATGTTTGTAAATTATTATTTTTAAGTTAACTTTGGTTAAATTATCAAAATGGGTTCGATCATCTGAGAGACTTATATGAGTGCTCTACTTAAATAAAGTATCACACTTGTCATAAAAAAAGTTAGTTTTGGATGTTGAAAGTCACGGTTGTGATACTCATTGGTGTGAACTCAACCCTCGGTAGTATTTTAAAAAAATTTAAATATTAAAGTATGTGTTAACTTTGCTGAAGCACAATAATGGACATGAGTTTAATTGCTTATCAAACATCTGGATAAAGTCCTATTTTTAATGTTGTAGCCTCACCCTTTAGGAATTATACACTATGTATGTTATTCCTTCGTTATCACTATATAACTAAGGTATCCAGAGCTCTCAATGGTTAAAATTCTAATAATATATGTATTCGATTATGAAGTCCAACACTAAATTCTCTGGTTCAATCCAATAACAATTATCAATTAACCGATTTGTTTTGATCAAAGACTTTGACTACACTAACCTTTATTCATACAAATCCTCCTCTAATGGTGTTTCACGTAAAATGGTTTAATTTATACCAATTATCGCCTTAAGACGATCATCATTGTCGTGTAATCGACTTTATTCAAAGTATATTTTAGACGCTCAAGATTCACAATATTCAGTCAAAAAACTACTACACATTGTCACATGAGATCTTTTATTTACTTTATAATAAATTTATTAAAGACCCTTGGTGAGCCATTCTATAGTTTTTCTAAACAATCACATTTATGTAACCTTTTGGTGTCTTTAAAATTATGAGTAATTCATTGTCCATAATATGAAGATTGTCGCATACACTAGCCTCAAAGAATGTATCAATATCCCATTCTCGACGCATCTGAGGTAGGGACATTTAATGGTAAGTATTTATTTCACACAATTCAATACTGTAACGATCCAGAATTTTACTACTTTAATTTAGGAATATTTAATTAATTTTAAGTATTCAAATAATATGTTTTATAACTAAAATAAAAATGCTTTAAATGGTAATAATAATGGTGAAATAGTTTTCAAAATTTGTTTACAAAAAAATTTAGTTCGAATAAAAATCGAAAATGTGACCGAAATTCGTTTTTTGAATTTTCGACTTTTCATCAGCTAAAAGTTCTCGGAAATGTTGTAAACATTTTTGTATAAATAAACACATATATTTACAAATGGATCAGGTTATTATGATACACATATATATACATATACTTAAGAAATGTAAAGTAAGATTTTTAAAATAAAAGGATACCATATGTAACATAAAGTACAATGTCACATCTTTGTCTCACCTAAGTACTAAATGGGTTTAATTTCATGTTGGCTAACTAATGAAATGGGAGGGCACAAGAGATTTTCAAAAATAATGGCGGGGAGACAAGGGTGATGACATGTCAACAAATGATGGAGGGTAATGTACAAAGAGTGTTTAGGTAATTTTAGGATTTCATGTTAAATGAAAACAACTTCATGAATATTGTTTTCATTTTATCATTTATTCATATTCTGCTAACTTCCTCCATCTTCTTCAAGCTATTTCCATGGCTTCTTTGCCTTTTCAAAAATGTTAAAAATCATTTCTTTTCCCCTTTTAGTTCGTGGAAATATAGTTTAAAATCTTCTCCTCTTTCATTACAAACCCTCCTCTTTCTTTAAACAAACCCAAACCCTCCACTTATCACCTAGAGTTGAGCCCAATGCTATAGTGGTGGAAATCATCTTGGGCCTTAGGGCCTCCAAAATCATATTTTTTCTGAGTTCAAAGCAAAGTCCAAGGCCGATCCAAGTTCTAGTGAACGTTAGTTATAGTTTAGATAGCTTAAGGTGAGAAAAGCTCGTCTTTTACCCTGAGTTTTGAACTTTAAATTATTGCTTGCTTGGTTGATAATATGTTGTCTATTGTGATAAATGGATATTGATTTATATATGTAATATGTGCTTGAATATACATGTTTATGCTTGGATGTGAATATTATGTAAAGTGAAAATGAAAGTAAGTTAGTAGTAAAGTTAGGTTCTGGCTGAATTGCAGGTTATGATGGCATGTATTTTAGTTGAAATCATTGTGTAGTATATGCCAAAATTTAGCTCTTGACTTATTCAAGAAAATTTGAGACCCTTGGAAATTTGAATCTTGGTTTACTGGTTTAAATTTGTAAAAAGAGATTTCACGTTTTCTAACTTTATTTAGTTTCAAAATCCTTGCTTTTGTTTTCCAAAACATTTACTAATTTTATAAAAGAGCTAAGGTATAACAGGATTGATTTTAAAGTTATTTATTAATAAAACTAGTTTTTAAAATTGCGGGTCTTATAGCTATAGTCGTTGTAAACACAGTTCGCGAAAAACAAACTCTTTCCGCAAATTTTAATTGTTTGTACTTAAGAATCCTTTTGGAAAGTGTTTGAAAAACTTATTATAAGTATTAATAATAAATATTATTTATTTATTTAATGATTTTTAAATTAAGTAATTAAGTAGGGTAATTAGTACTTAATCATTAATTAAGTTAGGATAATTAGTACTTAACTATTAATCAAGTGAGCTAATTATAATTAGTTAAATAATTAAAAATTTAATTATTATTTCTATAATTATTTAAGGATTAATAATTATTTTAATTAATTATTAAAGATTGATTACTATTTATTTATTTATTTATAAATGGGTTTCATTATTAGTTTATTACTAATCAAGTTAAAATTAAGTAAGATTTATTAAAAGTTAATTATGATTCAATTATTTTAAATAAAGGTTTAATTTATTATTTAATTTTTAATTAAGGATTAATTAATTAATTAATTAATTGAGATATTTAATTATTGTTTAAAAGTTCATATTATTATTTAATAATTAATTAAAGATTAATTAGAATTTAATTATTGATTTAAAAATTAATCATTATTTAATTATTAACTAAAGGTTTAATCCCTATTAAATAAACAGTTTAAATGTTATTTAATTCTTAAATAATTTTTTACAGTTTTAAATTGCTTTATTTCTAAAGATCCGTTTTATTTCAAAGCAACCTCTTTTAAAGGATATTTCTAATCCGAAGGATTTCCTTATCGAATACCCTTAAATAACCTCAATTAAATATGAAACCTAATTAAATCTGTTTAGCAGAACAAAACATCGTTCTGCTAATAAAATTATAATTGAGATCTTTTGGTAGAATAGATCATAGTTCTACCATAGTTCATCAAGTAGATTATGCTGACATCTATTAAGTAGATTAAAAATTATTATGGCAACTTGGATATTTACCCATAAGTTGATGGGTAGTTAATGGTTGATTCCTTTTATATATCTGCATATTATGTAAATGAAAGTAACTACTGTGTGGCTAGCTATTACTTAGGATCGTGTAATATGGAATATAATTAAATCTAAATGCGAAAACAGATGATAATAGCAAAGCAAATGAAAATAAGTAAAATAAAAACAAGCACACCAGGAACTTTTATACTGGTTCGAACTTCCTGTTCTACGTCCAGTCTCAGACTCCTTTTGGAATTTCACTAACACAACCCTCACTTAACCCGAAGGAACATGTTTACACTGCCCGAGCAACCGAACAGGACTTCACCCGCATAACCAACCGAATAGGACTTCAACTGCCTGAGCAACCAAACAGGACTTCTTTTACAAATAACAAATGTATCTAACTATAGTGTGTTCGTAAATAACACTGATAAGTCAATTAAGTACAATCTTCCTATAATCTTCTCCTTTGTGATATATAGTGTGATGTGCTTTGAGAATTGTGGAAGATAAAGAGATTAATGATCAAAGTATTTAAGCAATTTGAATGCAATTTGAAAATTTAAGAATAGATGAGAATTCAAGAGTGCTAAAAGTAAATTCGGTTTCAGTTGATTGTTTGTTGAATTCTGTAATCTATTTATAGTGTATAAAGAGTTGCAACTATAGATGAAAAGTTATATTGAAAGAACAGGTGCAACCATTGATTTTGAAGATGTTTATCTTCGGCGAAGAGAAGTGACTTTTCAAGAAAATAGCAGTTATAAATATTCATACGTTTGAATAAAAAAATTCAGACTTCTGAATTGGATTAATACGCCAACAGCAAGGAAATAAGCTATTTTTGGCCTTATTCAGACGTCCGAATATTTTCATTCAGACGTCTGAATATTGTGAATAAATAGTCTAGTTTCAGCATTCAAACGTCTAAATGAATTTATTCAGACGTCTGAATTTAGTCTGTAATAAAGATTACCATAGCTCATTTGGTTGGAGCACTTGCCTTCAAAACTAGTGACCCGAGTTCGATCCTCGTTCCATGTAATTTTTTGAAAAATTCTTTTTCATTTAAAATATGAATGTATATGGGTGTATACCATTTGGAGAAGATTTTAACATTTGTAAACTCTAGACACTATACTCTATGACTAATAAAACTTTGTTTGTCACCTTCGTCTTGTCTGTATCGTATATATCTCCTCTTGTATCTCTGTATACATTCTTTCATCCTTTTGTACTGTGTATATTCATTTTGAACATATTTGATTATCTCTTTTTGGTGCTATGTACCTGCAAATTGGCTTAGAAATTCTTTGACGTAAGTGTATAGTAGTTGTCATTAAAATCCAACAATTGAAGTTCTAGCATTCTCCCCTTTTTGATGATGACAACTGTACAATTTAAAAAAATATTCATTCTCTAAAAAATATATTAAAATTTTTAAAGCTCCCTGTAACGACCCGTAAAGTTCGACCATTTAAAATTGTTGTTTAATAGGATTTTTGTAATTTATTTTAGTTGAAAGAATAAAGGTGGTAGATAAATATTAAAATGAAGGCTAGAATAAATTATATAGAAGTGACTTAGAAACCTATTTAAAGACATTGAATAAAATTCAAATGAATTAAGTAGAGAAAGAAAGAAAAATTCTTACCTGGACATAAAATTTAATATGGGAATATTAAACCAAATTAATGCAATAAAAGATTGTGAACGATAAATTGAATAGATTAAGAAACCCTGTTATTGCAAGTCAATAAATTTGTAAACCCTAATGAACATCTCAAAATTTATAAATTTATTGAAATTTAAGACATAGCATAAGCGTAGAACTATAGGTATGATGACAAACTTTTATAAATTGGCTAATTAAGGGTCAGCAAATTTATTTGGAAATCAAACTCAATTAAGGGTAAGTAATTATGATGGATTGATGGCATAAACGTTACTAAATTTTATCATAGAAACGGAAGTGCAGATGGAAGGCAACTGTAGAAATTTAAGTACGTATTAACAATTGAAAGGGACTGTCGATTTAATGTAGTACTTTAGGTTGTCTTACTAAATTTAGAATTTAACATAAGACAAATAGAAATAAATCAATAAACGTATAGATTTTAAGTTTATTATGATGAATTATTTTAGTGATATGACTTAGAATAAATGAAATAATTTGGGTTAATTGGTATTTAATGGAATTAAAGGTTGCAATATTCATAGGTAAGGATTTAGATGAAATAGATTGATGTATGAAATTTAATTGGATAAATGGCAATTAATTCCTTTAATTTGTGCAATTAATATATGTTAATTGATAACGATAAAAAGTTGATTTTTCAGTGTAACCAACGTAAAATATTATCATAGCATGATACTTGGTTTGAATAGAAGGATTTGATTTAATGTGAAAATTTTTGTTCTAAGTATTGAATAAAATTGGGAAGCAATTTTTTTATGATAATAACGTTAGTATTGGTTAATAAATAGATTTCAATGCAGTAACCAAATAAATGGAATAAGATGAGTATATATTGCATAGAAATGAAATGTAAATTGTCACATTTGGTTGGAGCTAATTTTTAGAAACATATAAATGTTGAATCAGTAAACATTAAATTCCATTTAATATAAGAATTCAAAGGTGGAAGATTTACATTTGGATTGGAAATTTGATAGTTATTAATTAAAAGTGACCATTGAATAAATTTATGCAAACGTGATATAATGTAAATAGATGGGGATCAACTTTTATTTATGTGGTTAAGGGAATTTAATTTCTATAGTATGATAATCGAAATTAATGGAAGTTGGAATAGCTAATTTATATGTTAGTTGAAATTAGCTAGAATGTGTAGATATTGAATGATAGTAAAAAAAAAAAAAAATTTTAAGGGATATAAAAGTTTCAATTATACATGGAAATTCATACTCGCCATAAAAGGTTAATTGAGACCAAAGAAGTAGTATAGGAATCTAACCTTCTTTATAAATCTGGATTTATTGCAATAGTTAATTTCATAAAATAAAGGTAAAGCTAATTCAAATTTAACTGGACCATTGTTGGTATAACTTTAGAAGCAAGATTTATTTATGATTTGAGTATTTAATTCAACAAGTGGTATTTACGACAAATGAAATAGAATTGAACGTAAAATATTACGTTATTAAATGGAAATGGAATTTGTAAACATTGAGTGAAATCTTAAACTAATGTTAGTATTCGTCGTATTTACAACAATAACTTTGAATAATAGAAAGGAAGTGAATATAATAAATTAATCAAATTTATAGTGTTGAATTCAATTGGATTGGAATTAATAAATAGTTAAGAAAAATAAGGGTTATTAATAATTTGGAATTTAATTATGGTAAAAAGGCTAATTGCAATCAAGATAATGAGTTGAAATGGAAATCCAATTATTTATTTAGTTAAATTTTGTTGAGAGTATAAGGGTATAAGTTTTAATAATTGGGTTTTAGAATAAAATTTTAAATTTCCTAATAATAAGAAAGTGCGGATATTAACGCTGCAAATTAATATACTTATACATTTTAATTCAAATTCAAGCGTGTTAAATCAATTGGAACTGATTGAATTATCTTAGTAATGAAATTTGGCTAATAATAGAAGTTGAAAAATAAAGTTTGTTTTTATGATTTATTTAATTTATTTAATAAATATTAAAAATAGCCATTTTTGTCACGGACTCGGATTTCGACGAAACCAGTTTCATCGGATCCGTAAAGTTGAATTATAATAATGTTTCAATTTTCGTAGCGATCGGACTGGTCGTTTGATCGTACGGACTCGAAACGCCTTGAAATTTACGCATTTTGAAATCAATGTGAAATTTTTGTTTTTTAGCATAACTTCTTCATACGATCGAATTTGGTCGCGAAACTTTTTCCATCGCGTTCAGAATATTTTAAAACACCTATTTGGATATATAGTTTTAACAAATTCAACTCCGGAGGCATAGCAGGCTTTTTGGACCATGGTTTGTCACGCACGTTCGCATATCCAGTCTAGCTACCCTACCTCTAGCCTATCTATAAATATACATCTATAAACCCTAGCTCCTTTCTTTTTCATTTGCTGTACTTTAATTTCTTCACTCTTTTCTCATCCCCAAATGTATACATCTCAGATCCAATTCCAGATCCATCCACAGTTCAAAATCAAAAGTCAAAACTCAAAAATTTCAGAAAATTCCAGAAAAAATATGTGTTGAAGTATTCGATACGCGTAAAATACTGGTGAAATTCGTTTTTCAATTGGAGCTGTCGTTCATCCAGAATAAATTCAAACAGCCCCAAAACCGTTCATCATCGTCGCGCAAAACTTTATCGGATCGAGATTCTGTTTCTGGGTTTTGGAGACGGAACCGAGGGGAGCGCATCTATGTAATTTGTTTGGCGTTTTGACGGTCGGATTTGGCCCTAAAAATTCGAACTAGGGTTTAATATAGGGGCGGCTCCGTGGTACAAAACGCGACCTGTAGAAGAGGGTTCTGGTTGCACATGAAGAAGCAGTGACGTGGCAGTATCTAAGATGTAAATGTGTTCTTTTTTTATTTTTCGTTTTTAATTGTTTTCAATCGCAAATTTTGATATAACTTTCGCATACGAGCTCAGTTTCACGCGCGATTTTTTTTGTTAGGTTCGTAATTTAATTCCGGACTCGATGACGCTGGTTTGGACGAATTCTGAGACGGGTGAATTTTTGGGTTTAAATCGGGTTTGAATTCGATTTAAATTCAAAAGGTGAGTGTTTTAGCCCACTCACAACTACTAGAAGCTTTTATGTTTGTTAAATAAATTTTAGAAATGAATAGAAATTTATTTATGAGCTTTTGGCATGTTATTTCATTCATATCTGTTGAACTGCATTTTTTTGAATGTAACTGTTAATTTAATTGATTTATTGCGTGTAAATTGGCTGTTAGAAATTATTGTTTGCATATGAACTGCTAGTTAACAGTTATGTCAATTATCACTGAATATAAATTGTTAGATTAATAGTTGATAAAATTTAATTTGAATAAACTGCCAGTTATCACCTGTTATATATGATCATATATATAATTGTTATTGATTGATATTGATCGATGTTGTGATTGGATGATGGGTGTGTTGTTGAATGAATGTTTTATTTGGATATCATTAAACTGCAAGTTAGTATGCATTTACATTTCATTCGGGATTGCGGTTTGAAATGATATACAACCGCAGTTTTATTTTTTTTTAATTGCGGATTGAAATGATAAATATCCGTATCACTTGACCATAGGATAGAAAACTATATACAGGCACCGTGGTCTATATATAACTATTTTTAATGTGATTTCTATAGTTTGGATGGAATACGGTTTATAAAAATCTTAAATTTTTATACTGAATAAATGTTTTCTTCCATATTTATATGCATATGAAGTTGAAATTTTGAAATTAAAAGGTGAATAAATTTCTTTATTAAAAATGGAAGAAAATTAAGAAAATGGAGTTTGATGATTTATATCCTATATTTAAATATTAAGTTGGAAATTTTAAAGATATGATATTTATAATTGGATTTTTCCCAAAATATTTTGAAATGAATATTCTAGTAAAAATTGAATTTGGAAATATATATATATATATATTACTAGAAATTGAAGTCTTATTAATTATGGATTTTATGTGAATGGTCAAGATTGATTAATAGAATATTGATTTTGAAAGGATAAAAATCCAACTTTAGTTGAAATATTAATGCTCAAAAATGGATATAAATATATAAAAAAATTGAAATGGTTTTGGGACTTGAAGTAATATTTTGGATTTTGGTTTAACTTTAAAAGAAGAAATATTTGGAAAGCCATGTAATTTATTTCTTTATAAAGCAACAGTAAAGTTAAACTTTTTAATTCGCATACCGTTGAATATCCAAACCATTTAGTTTTGAAAATAATGGTTTAAAATACTATGGATTTTCGAAGAATTATGTTGAAAGTTACAAACAGAATATTGGTTACATGGGATATTAAATAATAAAAAGTGACATAATCTTTGGAAAGGAAAATTTTATTTGGGAAACGATATCATTGATTTGGGCTTTTATAAAATAGTATGAAGATAAATTATTTGTGTTTTTAAAGAAAAATTGATATCGTAATATTATGGTTTTGAAAGGGATTATGTTCTGGTTTTAAAGTATAAACTATTTTTAAATAACCGCGGTGTTATAATAACGATGGGTTGGCAAAGAGACCGGGATCGGATATGGACATACTCTCTGTCGATACCGAAAACCACTTTGACTAACCGTGTACGCGGTGGAGATTCCAGAATGAAGTAGGTGGTGGCGACGTTCCTGTAAGGTAAATACGTGGACCCAACTCCCGTGAGTTGGCATAAGGTGGCTAAAACAGGAGCGATTCTCAGGCCAATGAGGTCATTCCTCTGATCGGACGCTCCTCTTCGATATTATACTTTGACTTGGATTTGATTCAGTGGCCACTTCTATATTTTGATTTTGGGGAGTTAGTCCGAGGTGGGCGGTAACTGCGGCTACGCGTTTCCACCAGCCTGGATAGCAATTGGTATATCTACCCTGGCATTGCCTAGTTGTGCCGTGTCACCTACCATATCGAGCCTTTACTACGAGTTTCTATTTGTGTCGTACCTATGGAGTATCCTCTGGTAGCCTCCCGATCAGGAGGTATTACGGTACTGTATAGACTATTGGCATTTTACGTGTTAAGGTGGAAAATGTAAAGCCTTAACGCTATTTAAAAGTAAGTTTATTTTACAATTAGACACTATTATAATAGCGCAATATACTACATAGTAAATAGTTTAACGGATCCTTAGGAGATGTAAATCCCGAGCATCTCTTGAGTTACTGTACTCATATTTATTTCTGTTTATTTAACTCACATAAAATTTTCTAGTCTGACTCGAGTGTTTTTGTCTTTTCAAATTCGCTCGGGTCAGTCCGAGCGTTTCAGGATAGCAGATTTTAGCTTTGGAGGACGAAGACGAAGAATCAGTATTATTTTATATATAGTATTACACCACACTCTTTCTATTCCGCTGCATTGCTTGTATTGGTATGTGTAACTCTGATATTTATGGTAAAAGAAGAATCGAGCTTTTGTAAACTGTTTATGAACTGTATATTTGTTATTATATTTTATCCTTCCGCTGTGAGATTCTATTTTCGTTTTATTTCTTCTCTATTTTTCTTATTTACCCCATAACAACCCGCCCTTGCGTATGCTTTGAATTGGCACGTGTGTCGGTTTAAAGTGTGTGAAAAGGCGGGATGTTACAGCTGGTATCAGAGCTTTGGTTTAGCGATAAACCTTGGCTTTGTGGGGTTTGACTCTTTGTTAATAGGGTAGAAATATCCTATGGGAGTCGCTGAGTGTATATATATGAGAGAGCGTATTTGTTAGTATTAATGAAAAGATTTTTATATTGTGTTAATCTGTTCCGCTTTGTATTTATAAATTCTGGTTGATGCATGGGACGCTATGCCATCAATAGGGATTTCTAAACACTTAATAGGACAGACCGACATAATATCCGTTTTAATATAGGTGAATGAAATAATTTTGCCTATTATATTTTCTATATATAAAAACAGTTTTATAAAGATATATATATTTGGTTGCTATAGATTGGGTGTTAGAAAATAAAAATATCTATAATAACTGAAGCTAAGTTGAAATTATGATAAATCAAATTGGAGATTTTAGAACTTAAGTCCGGGATTTTCCAAACATGTTTTCAAAGAATTTATGAAAAATAATGGTTCGGTTTATAAGTATTTTCTTATATAAATATTTCGTATAAATTGGAAGAATTGTTTTAAAGAAGATTTTGGAAAAGAATTAAATTCTGTACTTCCCTCTCTGTCGCTGGAAAATAAATTCGGTGATGACGGCCGCATCATCGACTTTCATTTTCGAGTTTCGAAGGGAAAGGCCACTGTAGTAAATTCTACTGCAGATTTATTTTGAAATTTTCTAAAAATTTTCTTTTATTGTTCTAAATATAATTAGAGATATTGAGTTGTAAGAACTTATTTATCTATTATTTTGAAATAAATTGAGATTTAACCCGGAATTTAATTCTAAAATCTCCCATTAATAAATTGTTAGTGAAATAAAAGTTAAGTAATAAATGAATTGAAACCTCTAATTGAAATAAGAGAATAATTGCAAAGCTATAAAGAGGAATTTTAATACACATGAGACAAAGAGTAATATGGTAAACATTAAATTTAATTAAAGAATGGAGATTTAACTTGTATAAGTTCAATTGCAATTTCCTTAACATAAATAACTTACCCAAACATAAAAGTTGAAATGTTAAATAAGAATTTTAAATAGGATATTATACAAGTAGAATTTTGGAAATAATGAAGTATTCAATAAACTACTGTTATAATAAGAATTAAATGCTATAAACTTAGGTTATATTTGAAATTTTATTGAAGATAAAGTTAAGAATTATTAATAGATGATATGAACCTGAGTATATAACATGAAATTCAAAATAAGAAATTATTATATGATTATTCCCGTAAGTACGTTTTAATCTCCCCTATTACAATATAATGGAAAGTAGGAAAAATTGAAATGTCTGCAATCCATAGTTAAAGAGAAAATAAAAACTTCCACTTATAAGAATGAATGGTAGCAGATTTAGAATTTAAGGGAAATCTTACAAGTGAAGAGTAAGGAAATGAAGATATTCAAAATATTTGTTGTTATTAATGAGAATTTATTTTATAAACTTAAGTAATAAAAAGGAAATGCAAATATAATGAATTTTGTGATAGTTGGAAAATAAAACTTGTAAGAAACAAAGAAATTCCTCCATAAATGAAGGAAAGAAAATCAAACCACTGAATTATGAAATAAATGTAAATAAACTATTTTGGTGTTGGTTTGAATTGTTTGGTTGATGTATGTTTGTTGGGTAAGGAATTGTGGAGTTGTTGGATGAACAAATAATCTATCTTTGTTCCATCTAAGACTGTTGAGTATAGGATGCACTAGATAATTATTCTTCATTTCGTACAATTTCAGAATTTGAACCCGAACAACTAATGATTTGTTTGATTAAATGATTGTTTATTTGTGATGTGCTGTTTGTTAAAAATGTATGGTTGTTGTATTTGATTGGATATGAATGATTGAATCTACCCAAACTTTTTACTGTATTACAAGTATTTAACCTTTTAGATTTTATAAGTGTATACAGGTAATGGAAGCCACTGCTACTGCTTTGGTTTCATAGAAATATAAGCGTATTGCCCGACAATTAGGTACGTTTCCGGATTACGTTTAAAGCGCTATTTTATATATTTTCCCGAGTTGGGATATTTTATTTTGGATATATGTGTAATATATTTGTATATTTGGATATTATATTTTCTCCAGAGTCCCTCCGTACAAAGGAGACTCTGCCAAAAATTTTCGTAAATTTTGGACTTAGAATTTTGTTAAAGATATTTTTCCAACTTTAATAATTCAAGTATTAAAGAATAGAATGATTATAAAACAAGTATATTTCATTAAAGGAAATTAATCCAGTAAAATACTGTTTATAAATTAATATTTGAAATAAAATGTACTGTTTTATTCTTCCTTCTCCCTTCCTTTTCCTTTTCGGGGACGAAAAGTTTTGAGTGGGGGAGAGTGTAACGACCCGTAAAGTTCGACCATTTAAAATTGTTGTTTAATAGGATTTTTGTAATTTATTTTAGTTGAAAGAATAAAGGTGGTAGATAAATATTAAAATGAAGGCTAGAATAAATTATATAGAAGTGACTTAGAAACCTATTTAAAGACATTGAATAAAATTCAAATGAATTAAGTAGAGAAAGAAAGAAAAATTCTTACCTGGACATAAAATTTAATATGGGAATATTAAACCAAATTAATGCAATAAAAGATTGTGAACGATAAATTGAATAGATTAAGAAACCCTGTTATTGCAAGTCAATAAATTTGTAAACCCTAATGAACATCTCAAAATTTATAAATTTATTGAAATTTAAGACATAGCATAAGCGTAGAACTATAGGTATGATGACAAACTTTTATAAATTGGCTAATTAAGGGTCAGCAAATTTATTTGGAAATCAAACTCAATTAAGGGTAAGTAATTATGATGGATTGATGGCATAAACGTTACTAAATTTTATCATAGTAACGGAAGTGCAGATGGAAGGCAACTGTAGAAATTTAAGTACGTATTAACAATTGAAAGGGACTGTCGATTTAATGGAGTACTTTAGGTTGTCTTACTAAATTTAGAATTTAACATAAGACAAATAGAAATAAATCAATAAACGTATAGATTTTAAGTTTATTATGATGAATTATTTTAGTGATATGACTTAGAATAAATGAAATAATTTGGGTTAATTGGTATTTAATGGAATTAAAGGTTGCAATATTCATAGGTAAGGATTTAGATGAAATAGATTGATGTATGAAATTTAATTGGATAAATGGCAATTAATTCCTTTAATTTGTGCAATTAATATATGTTAATTGATAACGATAAAAAGTTGATTTTTCAGTGTAACCAACGTAAAATATTATCATAGCATGATACTTGGTTTGAATAGAAGGATTTGATTTAATGTGAAAATTTTTGTTCTAAGTATTGAATAAAATTGGGAAGCAATTTTTTTATGATAATAACGTTAGTATTGGTTAATAAATAGATTTCAATGCAGTAACCAAATAAATGGAATAACATGAGTATATATTGCATAGAAATGAAATGTAAATTGTCACATTTGGTTGGAGCTAATTTTTAGAAACATATAAATGTTGAATCAGTAAATATTAAATTCCATTTAATATAAGAATTCAAAGGTGGAAGATTTACATTTGGATTGGAAATTTGATAGTTATTAATTAAAAGTGACCATTGAATAAATTTATGCAAACGTGATATAATGTAAATAGATGGGGATCAACTTTTATTTATGTGGTTAAGGGAATTTAATTTCTATAGTATGATAATCGAAATTAATGGAAGTTGGAATAGCTAATTTATATGTTAGTTGAAATTAGCTAGAATGTGTAGATATTGAATGATAGTAAAAAAAAAAAAAATTTAAGGGATATAAAAGTTTCAATTATACATGGAAATTCATACTCGCCATAAAAGGTTAATTGAGACCAAAGAAGTAGTATAGGAATCTAACCTTCTTTATAAATCTGGATTTATTGCAATAGTTAATTTCATAAAATAAAGGTAAAGCTAATTCAAATTTAACTGGACCATTGTTGGTATAACTTTAGAAGCAAGATTTATTTATGATTTGAGTATTTAATTCAACAAGTGGTATTTACGACAAATGAAATAGAATTGAACGTAAAATATTACGTTATTAAATGGAAATGGAATTTGTAAACATTGAGTGAAATCTTAAACTAATGTTAGTATTCGTCGTATTTACAACAATAACTTTGAATAATAGAAAGGAAGTGAATATAATAAATTAATCAAATTTATAGTGTTGAATTCAATTGGATTGGAATTAATAAATAGTTAAGAAAAATAAGGGTTATTAATAATTTGGAATTTAATTATGGTAAAAAGGCTAATTGCAATCAAGATAATGAGTTGAAATGGAAATCCAATTATTTATTTAGTTAAATTTTGTTGAGAGTATAAGGGTATAAGTTTTAATAATTGGGTTTTAGAATAAAATTTTAAATTTCCTAATAATAAGAAAGTGCGGATATTAACGCTGCAAATTAATATACTTATACATTTTAATTCAAATTCAAGCGTGTTAAATCAATTGGAACTGATTGAATTATCTTAGTAATGAAATTTGGCTAATAATAGAAGTTGAAAAATAAAGTTTGTTTTTATGATTTATTTAATTTATTTAATAAATATTAAAAATAGCCATTTTTGTCACGGACTCGGATTTCGACGAAACCAGTTTCATCGGATCCGTAAAGTTGAATTATAATAATGTTTCAATTTTCGTAGCGATCGGACTGGTCGTTTGATCGTACGGACTCGAAACGCCTTGAAATTTACGCATTTTGAAATCAATGTGAAATTTTTGTTTTTTTAGCATAACTTCTTCATACGATCGAATTTGGTCGCGAAACTTTTTCCATCACGTTCAGAATATTTTAAAACACCTATTTGGATATATAGTTTTAACAAATTCAACTCCGGAGGCATAGCAGGCTTTTTGGACCATGGTTTGTCACGCACGTTCGCGTATCCAGTCTAGCTACCCTACCTCTAGCCTATCTATAAATATACATCTATAAACCCTAGCTCCTTTCTTTTTCATTTGCTGTACTTTAATTTCTTCACTCTTTTCTCGTCCCCAAATGTATACATCTCAGATCCAATTCCAGATCCATCCACAGTTCAAAATCAAAAGTCAAAACTCAAAAATTTCAGAAAATTCCAGAAAAAATATATGTTGAAGTATTCGATACGCGTAAAATACTGGTGAAATTCGTTTTTCAATTGGAGCTGTCGTTCATCCAGAATAAATTCAAACAGCCCCAAAACCGTTCATCATCGTCGCGCAAAACTTTATCGGATCGAGATTCTGTTTCTGGGTTTTGGAGACGGAACCGAGGGGAGCGCATCTATGTAATTTGTTTGGCGTTTTGACGGTCGGATTTGGCCCTAAAAATTCGAACTAGGGTTTAATATAGGGGCGGCTCCGTGGTACAAAACGCGACCTGTAGAAGAGGGTTCTGGTTGCACATGAAGAAGCAGTGACGTGGCAGTATCTAAGATGTAAATGTGTTCTTTTTTTATTTTTCGTTTTTAATTGTTTTCAATCGCAAATTTTGATATAACTTTCGCATACGAGCTCAGTTTCACGCGCGATTTTTTTTGTTAGGTTCGTAATTTAATTCCGGACTCGATGACGCTGGTTTGGACGAATTCTGAGACGGGCGAATTTTTGGGTTTAAATCGGGTTTGAATTCGATTTAAATTCAAAAGGTGAGTGTTTTAGCCCACTCACAACTACTAGAAGCTTTTATGTTTGTTAAATAAATTTTAGAAATGAATAGAAATTTATTTATGAGCTTTTGGCATGTTATTTCATTCATATCTGTTGAACTGCATTTTTTTTGAATGTAACTGTTAATTTAATTGATTTATTGCGTGTAAATTGGCTGTTAGAAATTATTGTTTGCATATGAACTGCTAGTTAACAGTTACGTCAATTATCACTGAATATAAATTGTTAGATTAATAGTTGATAAAATTTAATTTGAATAAACTGCCAGTTATCACCTTTTATATATGATCATATATATAATTGTTATTGATTGATATTGATCGATGTTGTGATTGGATGATGGGTGTGTTGTTGAATGAATGTTTTATTTGGATATCATTAAACTGCAAGTTAGTATGCATTTACATTTCATTCGGGATTGCGGTTTGAAATGATATACAACCGCAGTTTTATTTTTTTTAATTGCGGATTGAAATGATAAATATCCGTATCACTTGACCATAGGATAGAAAACTATATACAGGCACCGTGGTCTATATATAACTATTTTTAATGTGATTTCTATAGTTTGGATGGAATACGGTTTATAAAAATCTTAAATTTTTATACTGAATAAATGTTTTCTTCCATATTTATATGCATATGAAGTTGAAATTTTGAAATTAAAAGGTGAATAAATTTCTTTATTAAAAATGGAAGAAAATTAAGAAAATGGAGTTTGATGATTTATATCCTATATTTAAATATTAAGTTGGAAATTTTAAAGATATGATATTTATAATTGGATTTTTCCCAAAATATTTTGAAATGAATATTCTAGTAAAAATTGAATTTGGAAATATATATATATATATATATATTACTAGAAATTGAAGTCTTATTAATTATGGATTTTATGTGAATGGTCAAGATTGATTAATAGAATATTGATTTTGAAAGGATAAAAATCCAACTTTAGTTGAAATATTAATGCTCAAAAATGGATATAAATATATAAAAAAATTGAAATGGTTTTGGGACTTGAAGTAATATTTTGGATTTTGGTTTAACTTTAAAAGAAGAAATATTTGGAAAGCCATGTAATTTATTTCTTTATAAAGCAACAGTAAAGTTAAACTTTTTAATTCGCATACCGTTGAATATCCAAACCATTTAGTTTTGAAAATAATGGTTTTAAAATACTATGGATTTTCGAAGAATTATGTTGAAAGTTACAAACAGAATATTGGTTACATAGGATATTAAATAATAAAAAGTGACATAATCTTTGGAAAGGAAAATTTTATTTGGGAAACGATATCATTGATTTGGGCTTTTATAAAATAGTATGAAGATAAATTATTTGTGTTTTTAAAGAAAAATTGATATCGTAATATTATGGTTTTGAAAGGGATTATGTTCTGGTTTTAAAGTATAAACTATTTTTAAATAACCGCGGTGTTATAATAACGATGGGTTGGCAAAGAGACCGGGATCGGATATGGACATACTATCTGTCGATACCGAAAACCACTTTGACTAACCGTGTACGCGGTGGAGATTCCAGAATGAAGTAGGTGGTGGCGACGTTCCTGTAAGGTAAATACGTGGACCCAACTCCCGTGAGTTGGCATAAGGTGGCTAAAACAGGAGCGATTCTCAGGCCAATGAGGTCATTCCTCCGATCGGACGCTCCTCTTCGATATTATACTTTGACTTGGATTTGATTCAGTGGCCACTTCTATATTTTGATTTTGGGGAGTTAGTCCGAGGTGGGCGGTAACTGCGGCTACGCGTTTCCACCAGCCTGGATAGCAATTGGTATATCTACCCTGGCATTGCCTAGTTGTGCCGTGTCACCTACCATATCGAGCCTTTACTACGAGTTTCTATTTGTGTCGTACCTATGGAGTATCCTCTGGTAGCCTCCCGATCAGGAGGTATTACGGTACTGTATAGACTATTGGCATTTTACGTGTTAAGGTGGAAAATGTAAAGCCTTAACGCTATTTAAAAGTAAGTTTATTTTACAATTAGACACTATTATAATAGCGCAATATACTACATAGTAAATAGTTTAACGGATCCTTAGGAGATGTAAATCCCGAGCATCTCTTGAGTTACTGTACTCATATTTATTTCTGTTTATTTAACTCACATAAAATTTTCTAGTCTGACTCGAGTGTTTTTGTCTTTTCAAATTCGCTCGGGTCAGTCCGAGCGTTTCAGGATAGCAGATTTTAGCTTTGGAGGACGAAGACGAAGACGAAGAATCAGTATTATTTTATATATAGTATTACACCACACTCTTTCTATTCCGCTGCATTGCTTGTATTGGTATGTGTAACTCTGATATTTATGGTAAAAGAAGAATCGAGCTTTTGTAAACTGTTTATGAACTGTATATTTGTTATTATATTTTATCCTTCCGCTGTGAGATTCTATTTTCGTTTTATTTCTTCTCTATTTTTCTTATTTACCCCATAACAACCCGCCCTTGCGTATGCTTTGAATTGGCACGTGTGTCGGTTTAAAGTGTGTGAAAAGGCGGGATGTTACACTCCCCCTAAGTATAACATCTCCCCCTAAGTATAATATCTCCCTTTATCAATATGCATATGAATTTCTCCCCCTTTGTCATTTTTGAAAAGAATGAGGGAATATAATAAATATAGTGAGATAAACTCAATATTGCTTAAGAAAAAAAATAGATTTTACCATATTTGCTGAAGTCCATATTTCATTGTAAGCACGTAATTCTATTAAACGTAAGGATCATTCTTCAAAATTCCAAAATCTATCATTTTCCTTTTGTTTCTCCAAGTACTTGCAATAAATAATAATCATTTTCGGTATCCACTTACTATGTTAGGATCCGAGGGGTTAGGTCTTTGGAAACCATACCCATTTGAGTGTGGTTGAACCTTTATAAATATAATTTTCATTACAAATCACATTCTTATAATAGTTGCTAATATAAAGTTGTTTATCGTGATCAATCACGTTTGCTGGAATCCATATCTTAATACTATTAGTCATTAGCTTAGCACTTGAAGAATAATTTCTATCATTTCTAAACAAAGTACTATTATGACTATAACTGGTTTTAAAACTATCTTGGTTACTAGTACTAGCACTAAAATTAGTATACAAGAATGCATATCTAGTACTATTTTTACTTTTAGCTTGTTTATAGCCTAAACGCTTTTATCATTGTGAGCTTTTGGATTCTTAACATAACATAATCCCTTCTTATTTGAAGCAGGTTGAGAATTTTCAATAATCTTGGATAAATTTTCTCTCCCTTTATTAAAATAGGAAATATTTTTAGTAATGTCATCAAGCTTAGTTTTGAGACTAGTGTTTTCTAACTCAACAATTTTAATTTTTGTTTTTAACTCATGATTCTCAGAAGCTAGAGCATTATTCTTTTCTTTTTGAGCTTCTATTTCTTGAGTTAATAGTGCATGTTGCGAATTGTCAGAGAGTGAATCTTGAATATTCTCAAGTTCTTCTTCTAATATTTTCTTCTCGTCTTTAAGCATATCTCTTTCGAATTCTGCTTTCTTCTGATTTTCTAGAGCTTTCTTATATTTTCTTTTGAGATTTTTCAAAGTGTCTAGAGGTTCTGAATTTATTTCTATCATATCATCAAAAGTTGGATCACTAACCTCATTATCTTTTGCCATGAAGCATTTGTTTATTTGCTCCTTTGATTTTTCTTTATTGCTCTTCATCTTCTTATTACCTTGACTAGATCTCTATGTAGCCATTTATTCTAGGATGTTGTTACGATCTCTAGAATAACAGGCTCTGATACCAAATGACAGTAACTACCATGTGGCTAGCTATTACTTAGGATCGTGTCATATGGAATATAATTAAATCTAAATGTGAAAACAGATGATAATAGCAAAGTAAATGAAAATAAGTAAAATAAAAACAAGCACACCAGGAATTTTTATACTGGTTCGAACTTCCCGTTCTATGTCCAGTCCCAGACTCCTACTGGAATTTCACTAACACAACCCTCACTTAACCCGGAGGAATAGGTTTACACTGCCTGAGCAACAGAACGGGACTTCACCCGCCTAAGCAACCGAATAGGACTTCAACTGCCTGAGCAACCGAACATGACTTCTTTTACAAATAACAAATGTATCTAATTGTAATGTGTTCTTAAATAACAATGATAAATCAATTAAGTACAATCTTCCTATAATCTTCTCCTTTGTGATATATAGTGTGATGTGCTTTGAGAATTGTGGAAGATAAAGAGACTAATGATCAAAGTATGTAAGAAATTTGAATGCAATTTGAAAGTTTGAGAATAGACGAGAATTCAAGAGTGCTAAAAGTAAATTCGGTTTCAGTTGATTGTTTGTTGAATTCTATAATCTATTTATAGTGTATAAAGAGTTGCAACTATAGATGAAAAGTTATATTGAAAAGAACAGGTGCAACCATTGGTTTTGAAGATGTTTCTCTTCGGCGAAGAGAAGTGACTTTTCAAGAAAATAGCAGTTATAAATATTTAGATGTCTGAATAAAAAAATTCAGACTTTTGAATTGGATTAATACGCGAACAGCATGGAAATAGGCTATTTTTGGCCTTATTCAGACGTCTGAATATTTTCATTCAGACGTCTGAATATTGTGAAACAATATTCTAGTTTCAGCATTCAGACGTCCAAATGAAGTTATTCAGACGTCTGAATTTAGTTTGTAACAAAGATTATCATAGCTCATTTGGTTGGAGCACTTGCCTTCTAAACTAGTGAACCAGGTTCGAGCCTTGCTCCATGTAATTTTTTGAAAACTTGATTTTTCATCTAAAATATGAATGTGTATGCGTGTATACCATTTGGAGAAGATTTTAACATTTGTAAACTCTAGACACGATACTTTATGACTAGTAAAACTTTGTTTGTCACCTTCATCTTGTCTTTATCGTATATATCTCTTCTTGTATCCCTGTATACATTCTTTCATCCTTTTGTACTGTGTATCTTCATTTTGAACGTATTTGATTATCTCTTTTTGATGCTATGTACCTACAAATTAGCTTGGAAATTCTTTGACGTAATTGTATAGTTGTTGTCATTAAAATCCAACAATTGAGGTTCTAACAGCAAATACCCATGTTATAATTGGAAAGTCAAACTGAATTAAATGAGAACCATTATGGTCACTAAGCCTCTTTCTAATTTTGAGAAATCAATCGTTTTAAATATATTTTTAAAAATGCTTTTAAGGTAAAGTTATTATTTATTTATAATGCTTAAAGTCTATTACTATTTTAAATTTGATATTTAAAGTACAATTAAGTAATTATTTAATTCGGTGTTTTGAACTAAATTATTACTTTTTAGTTTTGGGGTTTTGAGCCAAATGTCCCTATTTTCAAAGCCTATGCACAAAAGGTCCCTACTCATAAACTCATGTAAATTTGGTCCCTATTTTATTTTTTTACCAAATTGTCCCTTCGTAGAAAATCAGCTCAGCAATGAAATCAAGGGCAAAAGCAGCATAATTTAGCCAAAAACTGAAAATAGGGACCTAATTTTCATAACTCTTTTGGGAGGGACTTTTCATCCATCATTTTTCAATTCTGGGGGAGTTGGCAGTCATTCCTTGTTTTAAATAATTGTTTAATGTTGTTATCTTATTAATGCAGTTTAAAGATAAATTTAATAAAGGATGTTCTAAATAACAACTTGTTTATTTAAAGGTGTTTTAATTAATGGCTTTGTATATAAAAGGAACTTTATTGATTAAAGTTTATTAAAGAAGTTTTGTTTTTAAAAAATGTAAGTTTATAAAAGGAGTTTTATAAATTGAAAAGAGATCTTGAAATTTGGGAAGAAGTTTTATAAATTGAAAAGTGACCTTGAAATTTGGGAAGAAGTTTTATAAACTGAAAAAAGATTTTGAAATTTGGGAAGAAGTTTTATAAATGGTTTTAGATTTATAAAGAAAGTTTTATAAATGATTTGGAATTTATAAAAGACTTTTATAAATAAACTTGGAGATATATAAAAGGGTTTTATAAATGGATTTGGAATTTAATTAAAGAAGATTTCATAAATAAAAGAGATTTATAAAAAGGATATATAGAAGTAAATTATAAATGAATTTGAAATTTGACTTCCTTTGGTTGGCTTACTTAATTTTTGGTAGTGTGGACATTCGTTCCAAACTTAACACTGAAGGAATAGTGTTCGAGGTTATGTTTATCTCCAATTTAAATAACATTTATTTGATCCTTTTAATATGATTTTGAATAAGGAATCTTTCATAATGTTTTATGAATATACTTAAGCCGGTGAGATAAGTATATGAATATATTGATAAATATTTTGGAAAGAGATTTAAAATAAATGAAAGATTTATTCGGAGGCTTAGTAATTGCTAGGGGTAATTAAATCTTTGAATTGTTGTTCGTTTGTTTATTTGATAGTCTAGGAATGAGTAAATTGGAAATTATCGGTTGTTGGTTTATAGAGACATAGATCAGATATATTAATGAAAGACATCTTGAGGATGATCTAAGATGGAGTTCTTTGATGTGCAAGGGCTATTTGCTATTAATCTTGAGGGTGATTCCAAAATAGATGTACTAGAGGTAGTGCATTCGGTTTCGTTCAGACCTAGAACAAACTTGTATGGATGAATGTTGACATTGCAATTCTACCTGGAGAGCAGTATTAATATTCCAAGAGGGAAGTGCTAAAATAAGGTAAAGCATAATCTCAAGAAACAGACCACGAGAATGAATAAAACATGGGATGCTCATAGAGTTATGTGTCAGCTACCATTAGGAGTAGTCCCCCACACTAGTGATTTGTTGAGAGCGGTTCTAGAGAAAGCACACCATTCTCGAATGATTATTCATCCGGGTGGTGATAAGATGTATAGGGACATAAAGATAATGTTTTATTGGAGTGGCATGAAAAAGGATGTGGTGGAGTTTGTAGCTAAGTGTCTTGTGTGCCAATGAGTTAAACGGAGCAGCAGAAGCCAAGTGGATTACTTCAGCCATAAGTGTTTCGATGGACTTCATAAATGGTTTACCCCAGTCTAGGAAGGGGAATACTAGAATTTGGGTGATTGTAGATCGATTGACTAAGAGCGCCCACTTCATTCTGGTCAAGAGTAAGAAGACATCATCTTATTTGGCATCCTTATATGTTCGTGAGATAGTCCGACTTCATAGGGTTCCCTCTAGCATAATGAATGATATAGACCGTATTTTTACTAGCGACTTTTGGAAAAGCTTGCAAGAGGCTTTAGGGACGCAGCTTAGATTGAGTATGGCCTATCACCCTCAGACGGATGACCAAACGGAGAGAGTTAATAGAGTGCTTAAGGATTTGTTGAGGATGTGCACTCTTGATTTTGGAGGAACTTGGGAGGAGCAACTTCCATTGGTGGAGTTCGCACATGATAATAGTTTTCAAGCTATCATTGGGATGGCACCTTTCGAAGCTCTTTATGGGAGACCTTGCAAGTCACCTTCATATTGGGTGGAGTCTATAGAGAGATTGCTACTTGGTCCTGATATGGTAAGGGAGACTTCGAAGAAGGTTGATTTGATTAGAATGAGGATGAAAACAGCCCAAGATTGACAGAAATCTTATGTAGACAAGCGGAGAAGGGACGTTGAGATTGAGGTAGGAGACAAAGTTTTCATCAAAGTATCCCCGCTAAGGAAGGTGGTGAAGTTTGGATCGAGTGGGAAACTAGCTCCCCGATTCGTAGGACTGTTCTTTATTGTAGAAAAAGTAAGGAAGACGACGTATCGAGTAAAGCTACTGGAGAGGTTCACAGGAGTACACAATGTTTTTCATGTTTCGCACTTGAGAAAGTGCTTACATGACTCAATGGAGATTGTGGAGCCTAGTCAACTGGAGGAGGTTGAGGTGGAGAGATAAGCATCAGTTCGTCATATTCCTACCAAGATCATTGGGCGTGACATCAAGAAGCTTAGGGATGAAGAAGTCTCATTAGTGAAGGTGCAGTGGGGAGGTGATGTTGAAGACGCTACGTGGGAAGCTGGAGATAATATTTGTACCTCTTATCTGCATCTCTTAAGTTTTAGAATTTCCTATTTTCATCTTTAGTTTTGAATAGGTTCTTTCCTTTATCATCCATTGGGAGGGTAAAACTTAGGATTTTAGCTATGGATGGTAGGATTTGATGTAAACATGTTATTAGAACAAGTTATGTATGATGGATACTAGTGGATGCAAGTGGTTGCTAGTGGATGCTAATGGACGCATATACTTACAGTAGGCACTATTGTCTCTTAGAGATCGACCTAACTAGGATACTAGAGCATATGCATATGGATATGTGTGCGTTTGCATTTTTATTTTTATTTTATTCCATAGTTGCTATAAATGGATGATTATCAGATGATTGTTGCACTTGGATGATGATTGTAGCACGCATATAGAACCATCGGTTATCATTAGCGAATTTGCATTCATTTGGATACATGACACAGACATGATTGCATAAAAGGAGGTCAACTGATTCAGTAGACCACCTAATCTATTGCATTAGTTAGATACATTGACACTACACTAATTGTGTATGTATCATAAATCGCATTAGAAAAACTTAAGCACCATGGATGTAATGGATGATGGTTGAGTAGTTAGTTGTATAACTTGGATGAAAACATTTATTTCATTCTTCTATCCTTAAAGATTTCTGGGATGAAATCTCTTAAGTAGGGGAGAATTTAATAACTCGAAATTAAGATATAGTAATTAGTTAACGAATAAATTAAATAATAAAATTACTTTGTGAAATTATCAGAATTGGACCACGAAAGTTCAACCGTTGTGTCCGTGGTAATTTTCTAGTCAATTTCTATATATAGATTGTCAAAATCGAAGCTAGAACGAAGAAGTTATGGAATAAACAAGAAACGAGAAAACAAAAAATATATATATATATTGGCAAGGTCGAACCTAGCAAGTGATAGGTTGACACCCAGGCCTAACCGCGTGCATTCTTTTGCTGGCTTCGTCCAGTTCGATTTCAACATGTCATTTTGCTATTTTTACTCCATCTCGTGCGTCCGTGCTTCCATCCAACGGTTGGCATAGAGCTTATGACGTAGTTGCACCAGATTTAATCTCAAAATTCAATGGTCTGAGATCCACAAGTGACACTATAAATAAGACCCTAAGCCAAGCTATTTTTCTCATTCAGATTTTCGCCATCTGGGTTCATTGCCTGAGACTGGACCCTAAAAGGTATATTTTTTCTGAAGAGAAGATCTTTTTAATTAAAATATTTTATATCCCTCAAGTGGATCCAAGAAGGCAAACGGAAAGAGCTAAGGACCACAGGTGAGTGTTTAAGTAATTTTTTTAGATTTTTAAGTAATTTAAAATAATAATGTTTCCAATAGTTGTAGTTGTTCTACAATTTTGGGATAACATTTATGCAAGTTTATTTACAGTTTATTTTTATGTAAATTTTAAACTTGTTTTCCAGTCTATTTTCTTTTAGCTATTCTATTTCAATTATTTGCAATTATTTACTGTTAATTATAGCTTTCCCAATTATTTACAGTTATTTACGGCATTTACAGTTATTTACGGCATTTATGTTTTATTTACATCTATTCTACGTTGGGATTTATTCTGTAAATGTCAGTTTCTTTTTAATTCCCTTTTTACATGAATGGAATAAATAGAAGAAAATAATTCGTTAATATGGAATAAAATATAAGAATACTGAATATACAGAAATTGGGATGTAAAATAAGGAGAACTGTAATAAATCGAACTTGGACTGAAATAGGCAAATTTAAGTCATTTACAAGCATAGTTATAACACGTAATTATAACTAAAAAGAGAAAATTATAGAAATAACAGAAGTGGCTTATTTTTAAACTTAGGCCTTGGATTAAGTAAATAAGCAAAGTTATAACACACAAGTTAGAATTAGAGACAAAACAGAAAAAACTTATTTTAAAGACTTATACAAAGTTAATAAGCAACGACAGAAGTAGGACCCGTACATGCAGCATTTCCCTTGGGACACGCTTTATGATGTTTAAGGTAGATAAGTGGGGATTTGGACAAGGGGCGCAAGTAGATTTTGTTTGTTAGGACACGTATCGGCAGCATTACCCTTCAGTCAGGAAGTGGTAGTCTCACAACACACGGAGGTGAGGCTGGGCACGCTTATGTTATTTAAGGTAAATAAGAAGTCCAAAGAGGCAGCAACATGTAGCGTGAGCCTAATGGTGGTCGAGCATGCAGCCTTGATGCAGGGAGATAAGTCGCTATTGAATTTCAAGAGCTAAACATGTGTCTCTTACTGTGTGACCCACATATTGGGACTAGCCCGCAGTAGGCACAACAGAGATAGAAGACCGATTAAAAGATAGAATTAGGACTTCAACCTAATTAAACTAGAATTGGGATTTTCGCCTAAGCAAAGCAGTTTTAGAAAAGTGTAAACACTTTAATCAACTACCTAAGCAAACCAAACGGTTAAATCGTATTTTATTCCAGCTTTATCTTTTTCTTTATTTTGTTTTATACTGGAACTGTTGCAAAGTCTATTATCTTTACCTTACTTAAGAATACTAGTAATTACCTTTATTCACCAGACTTTTAGTCTGACCCGCTCCGCTATTTTTTCTTTTTCCCCATAGGCTAGCAGAAGCAGGGACAGTAAATTTCGGATTTTCTTGGATTTTCAACTGCGTAGTTTTTTTTATGTCTTCTTCTTCTTTTCAGTTTTATTTTCATGTACTGGCACTTGTTAAGAGGGATGGTTTTATGTATGTACTCTGATATTGTGACTGAGATGACGTTTCTCATATGACACATGTATTTGGTATTTTGAGACTTATTTTGGTTATGTCTTATTTTATGAAGTTTGATTTTTAATAAATTATTGTTTTTAAATGTTTCTGTTTTATTTATTTTGTCTTGTGAATCTTAGTCTCTATAAGTTTTTAGCTATACGTAAAACGCACCGTATTCTTTAGTGTGCCATATTTGGATATATAATGGGTGTAGGGTGTTTCAAAAATCATGCGCGTGAGTGGGAAAGGTTGTAAATACACAACTCGACTTCTCAGTCAAAACAATCTGCACCGCAAACAGAGCAGATCATGCCAAACACATGATTCAATAAAGAATGCCACAATAAATAAGTTTACAATGCGTTAAATTTGATATAACAAAATATCACATACAAAGCCAAAAGCTAGGGAAAGGTGAAAGCAAGGACGTACAAACAAAGATGTAAGTTAGGAATCAATGCAAAACTAGAAATGTAACTACACAAATTTTATAGCAACTTCCTATTTACTGTCTTCATAATTTGTCATGAAACATTATATATGTGTGCGCCCGCACGCGCACACATAAAGGACAAAGAATGCCAAATACCTCATGAAATACTGCAGTGCGCCTTAATCAAATCATGAATCCTCCACTTATAACAATTTCCACTTTTTGAGGGAAGTTTAAACTACAAAAGGCGAGGGAATCTCGGTTATGATGACTGAAGAACGTCGAGGTTCTTTAATGGCTAGGAGCCATAGGCCATAATTGGCACTAACCTAAAGATTACCCATATCTTGCCCTATAGGAAGAGAACCATCACGATTATACAAAAAAACTTAAGTTCAAGAAAAAAATAATTAAAACATCGATCGCATGTAACACAGCTATGTCAGCCATAATATGCCTAACTATATTCTGATGAATTTTTTCAGTTAAGGAAGGCAGTGTAGAATCACAAGCAGCTAGCAAAGAGGGTAAGGGCGTGAAGTGGCCAAGTCGAAGGATTGCACTGATAAAGTCAAATTAGAGATTCGATCTTCAACACCATTTATCTGTTCAGTAGAGACACGTCATACCCTATCTAGGTCATCCAAGACTTCCACCTTTGTTTTCTTTTCTTTTTTAGAAAAAATGCCAAATAGCTTATATACGGTCGAGCACCTCTGCACTTTTACTTCTCCCTTGATATTTTCCAACATTTTCTCACAAGTAGTTTTTTCAGTTTATCAAACTTAGATTGGCAAAGGTTTAACTTCTTTTTCCATCCAAAAGCTACTTTATTACCCAAGCTAGGAGGAGGTTCATGAACTATGCCAATATAGAATACACTAAGAGAACTTTCTTCTTTGTCAAATTACATCACTATTTGTTGAATGTTTTTTTCAAATAAGATCCCCTACGGAGGGGGGGGTCCATGGAGGGTGGCAACCCACCAAGGTGGGGTGCGGGGGCAACGCCCCTGCTACAGGGTTCGACCTGCTCGGTCTGGTCGCAGGAGTCCACGGGTTAGCGCTCCCGGCGGGGTGCGGGGCAGCGCCCCGTCCAAAACGGTACGTAATATTGACTGTTGAATTCAAATTCAACAGCCAACGGTAACAACCGTTTTCTAACGGTCACGACCGTTCGAATAGGCACATGTAAGCGGAGACCTCACTTCTTATATAACTGAGCATTCCATGCATAGACGTACTTCTTCTTTTTCTTCTATATCAAACTCGTCTGGCAAAAAAAAAACTTTTGAGTGTTTCTTCTAATCTGAACAAGTAATCACAACTTGTTCGGATAAATCTACATTGTATCCTAAAAGAAGGTTTTCGTTCTACCCGCTGTGATAAAGAAGGGGAAAACATTCTTGAAATACAACGATTTTTCATGCGTTGGAGTGATCAGTCTTACATTAGCATATATATTTTCAACCGTTTCAAGAATGTCTTCTGTTCGAGACTCATCGCTCAACAGAACTTCAGTGCAATCTCTTCAAGTAATGAATCAGGGTCTCACCCGTCTTTCAAGATTTGATGGAAATAACTTTACTCGCTAGCAGGAAACAATTTTATTTTTTCTCACCACTATTGGTCTGAACCATATAATAAGCAATGACTTAGAACCAATTTCGGAAGAAAGTAGTACAGATTCTGATCAACAAAAGAAAGAGTTAAAGGAATTAAGGCAGAAGCGAAAGAATGAAGACTTTCTTTGTCGCGGGCACATTCTCAATGCACTTTCAAATTCAGTATACAGTGCACACAGAACTATTGATGGCGCAAAAGCTCTGTGGATGGCTCTGGATGTTAAATACCGCATTAAAGAGGCAAGTAATCAGAAGTTTCTAATAAGTAATTATATTAATTATAAGATGAATGATGATGCTGATATTGTTTCCCAAGCCCATGATTTAAATCTGCTTGTTAGTAAACTAAAGAATGTGAAAATAGAACTTCCTGAAGCATTTCAAGTAGGAGTTGTAATTGCAAAATTGCCTAGTACTTGGAATGGCTACAACAAGAAACTGATGCATGAAGAAAAAACACTATGGAATTCCTCATACGACATTTACGTATTGAGGAAGAATCTCGCAAGAGAGATAAGAAAGATGATCAGGAGACAGAAAAAGCAAATGTGGTTCAGGGAGAGTCCAAAATGGTACGTAATATTGACTGTTGAATTCAAATTCAACAGGCAACGGTAACAACCGTTTTCTAACGGTCACGACCGTTCGAATAGACACTTCACTCCCTATATAACTGAGCATTCCATCAACGCACGGACTTACTTCTTCTTTTTCTTCTATATCGGTAACGACCCAACTTTCAAATTCCAGAAAGTCGCATCGTTAAGAAGAAAGAAAGGGATAGAAAAGAGAAAAGAAAGTAAAGAAAGAAACAGACAACATCAGAATCTCACAGCGGAACGAATAAATTATATTATATCACATAATACTTTACATAGTATCATATACATAAGAGTTTTACAGCCAATACAACACAAACTAGACAGTTATAAACATCTGTCTAGCGATTACAATTCAAGTATATCAGAGAAAACAGATACAACTCAAACACAGCGGAACCACTATATATCTACTCGCTGAAGCCTCCTGCTCCATTATCTCCTCCAGAACTCGTCAAAGCAATCCTGAATCACTTGACTACTCATACGTAATATGAGTACCCAAGAGTTTAATAAAACAGAAAATAAACACTCGGGTCAAACAGGGGTTTGGTGTGAGTAAACGGTTTTTAAAAGTTGCTTAACTTTTAGAAAATCCTTTGAAAACAAAAGGTATCACGTAAGACTTCCCACACATAAACATGGAAAAGTTTTTACCTTACGCTAACCAAAGCATTTGATAGGAAATCCAGTGATATTATAGTGTCTAGGGTTTTCAAAATAAAATACAGAAATAGCTGGAATGCTTACATCTCACGTTCCAACATAGTTGGGCACAATCAAAACCGTACAGGCACTTATTGGATTTTGGATTCCATACAATGGCAGGGCTACTGGGGTACCGCCCGTCACAGTACGTGGCCTAGATCACCGTACCGAGGAGCCACCCTAACTCCCCTGCAACACAAGGCCGGACCCATTCCTTACTGAATAGTTCCGAACAAGACAACCCCGAAGGTTGGAGCTCTCAACCGTCCACACGGCCGAAATAAAAGGGACCTCTAGACAGGGGTAAATCTCACTCTCAAGTGGGGGCTACCCACGAAGCCTTGCTGCACCTCCCCTGTTTTATCCATTCCCGGTTGATGAGGCTTGAGGTTACGATTACCTTTAGAGAACACATTTATCTTAGAATGCTCATCGTCCACCTGACGATGTTCTGAAAGCATTCAATCCATACAAGTTCGTTCCGGGTTCGAACAAAACCGAAGGCATTATCTCGTTACACTCGTATTGGAATCACTCTCAGAGTTAACGACGATAACCCTTGCACTCTGATCCACCATCTCGAACCTATAAGTACTATTCCGTCAACTCATTACGGAATCACCCACAGAGTTATACTGACGTATAGCCCTTACACCTCGAGTCTTCACTTGTTCCACTTGGACTAACGACCTAACGTTTAATTGGAATCGATGTGGTTTTCGGATATCCAAATATGGAAACCCGGTCTCATCGAAACCAAACGCCATTTTAATGTCCAAGTTATACTTAAGGGTTTTTCTAATTAACTCATTTCATTAGTATCTATTTCACACAGATAGATAAACTACATTTATCATAATTGATAACCCATAACATTATCACAACAGATAACCATCACAACAGTCAATCATCACAACCAAAATAATCCATCATACTATAACTAAGCATCCATATCCTATAGATACTACTCATCTCATTTCTGAGATCACAACCATCCAATCAATAACATTCATAAGCAATGATTTATTTACCATCAATTATGATTAATTTAAAATGAATTAAATTAATTACTTCTATCTCTAATTAATTTAAAATAAATTAAATTAATTATCCATCTATAAATCCTGCTTAATATCCATTAATTAATTAACCCAGTTAATTAATCATTCACTAAGTATTTAACTTGATTAAACATCTATGATTAATCATTCACTAATTACAATAAGTAATTAGTCTTAAATTAATTTTATAAAATTAATTAACCTTAATCATAAGTAATTAACATTTAATTACTTAATTTATTAATTAACTATAATTAATTACATTTATCCTTAATTAATTACAATTAATTAATCACTTAATTAATTAATTATTACTTAATTAAACAATTCTTAATCACATCATTAATTATAAAAATTAATGATCTCTAATTAATATTTAAATTAATTACTTTATTTAATATTAATTACATTTAGTAATTAATCTAAAATTAAAATACAATTATTAATCACTTTGATTAATATTTAAATCCCGTAATTAACTACTCTTAATTACTTATTAATAAATTAATTATCCAATAATTAATTATCTTTATTAATTAATCCTTGATTAATTACAAAAGTAATTATCCAAATTACTTAACTAAAATAAAACATCTTTCCATAATTACAATCCAGTAATCATCAATTAAAACTTCTCTAAGAAATCCTGCTCCATAAATTACATTATGTAATTATTATCATTAAATTATTAAATTATTTCTTAAATTAATTAAACTAAATTAATTAATTTAGCAAAACACATTATCATAATTAATTACAATAAGTAATTAAGTCTTAATAACTTTTATAAAGTAATTACACTTAAATTACAACTGATTATCTTAAATTAATTAATCTAATTAATTAATCAAAATTAATCACATTAATTAATTATTTAATTATCCTTAGATAATTATCTTATTTAATTAACAACATTTTCATTAATTCCTTACTTAAGAAAATTACCTTAGATTAATTATTCATTAATCATTTCTAATTATAAATTAATCTAAAACATTAATTAAAATCAATTTAATAAGTAAATTCCTAAATTATCTTAATTATTTCCAAATTAATCTATTTACTTATTAATGACTTATTAACTATTCAAATGTATTTAAACAATACACTCCTAAATTAAATTCATCTTCCACTTAAAAATTTAAGATTTAAAAATGTTTAACCATATAAACATTATCCAAATTTAAATAATTTAATAAACCTAAAAGTATAGAACTAACATTATTATATAAGAAAAGTTTAAAAATCAATATTACTAAATTTTACTAAGAAATCAAACATTTGAAAATAGATAGATTATTTAACTTTTCAATTTAAAGTTAAACATTTCATAATTTATTTAAATATTTAAGGAAAGAATTCTTTTAAATTTAAACCTTATTTGAAATCAAATTCATATTTAAATTCTACTTAAAAACATTTTCTGTCCACTTTTTTAAAAATTTCAAAACTGTTTTGAATTCAAACTCATTTCAAAGCAAACTGAAATCATACATAAAACTTGATTTCAAAACTAAATTTTAAATTTTGCTTAAAATTTAAAAGTTTCATTTTTCAACTTTGAATTCAAAAGTACTCTTAATCCAAATTCAAACTTACCTCTGAATTTAAAGATTGTTTAAAAAAATTGAATTCCCTTTTAAAAATTTAAAAAGAAACAAAACTGGTTTAAAATAAAAACCTAGATTCAAGAAATCCTGAAACTATATTTACACTGATTTCAAACTTGAATTTAAACCTTACTTTATATTTAAATTCTTCATTTTAAACTTTTGAATTCATAAACTTACTTGAATTTAATTCAAACCCTCACTTGAATTTAAATCATAGCCTTTTTAAAAATTTTAGTTTCCCAGATTTAAAAAAAAACACAACACTCAGGTTACCTCTGCACTCAAAAACCCGAGACCACCAACAAATTACTTCGGGTTAAAACCCAACTCACTTCGAGTCATGATATAATCTGCACTAGGGTAACTTTGAGTCACCAAACCCTGCACAATCCCAAGTTCACCAGAGTTAACCAAACTCCGTGCAAATGCGACCACTGCTCCGGCGACTTCCAGCATCCTTCACCTACCCCTCCAAGACACCATCCATCTCTTTACTTGACAATGATCATCATCAAAACCCTATGCAGCTCAAATATTCAGAATCAACAAATCAAACAGCCTGGGAAAAAACTTCACCAAACACATACCCAAACCTGTCAATTCTCTTGACACTCCACTCCGACCATCTTATGGCCTCCAACTCCGGCCATTGCTCCACCTATACCTCCTCTTCCAAACCCCAAAACCTCAGGCCACTCGAATCACCATAGAGTTCAGGCATTTACAAGTCTTCATCACTTTACAGCTTGGGTTCAAACCTGAAAAACTATTCTTTCCATCACCATAACTCTCTGACCATCTATTAGGAATTTTTCCTCCACACTTCAGTTAACACACCACCTCCAGGCAGAAATCCAAGATCAAAAATGTATTATGTGGTTTGATATCCCCAAAATACCAAATTCTGCACAGTCTAAATTACCACTCTTCAGTTGATTTAAAAACTTGATGCTTGTTTTATTATCCTTGTTTTTAAACATGCATTAAATTTTTGAACTTGTTTTGAATAATTTAAAGATGTTTACAATCTTACTTTTTTGAACTATTATCTGTTTTTTTTATTTCCAGAAGTAACAGATTTTACTCTTCTAAAATAAATTTTTTACAATCCTAATTCTATGCTACACAGACTCTAATTTGTTTACATAATAATTCCTAACTAAGATTCAGACATAAATAAGTGGATTTGTATTTAAAATCCTAATAAGAACAGTAGCAAGTCTGTAGAAATTTTCATCACAACTATCTGCCTATACAAGAATGTATGCAGGCATAATCACACAATATTCAAGCATATATACAAACTCATGCATAGATAAATTTAGTACAACCTATAAACTTTTGAGGTTACTTACTAAAAAGAAAAACAGTGCAGTTATTTTTATTTAATTTACCACTATTTTGATTTTCTTAATTGAGAATAACATTTTGAATTAAACTTGATTTCTGCAAATCTTTATAGTTTGATTTTAAAAGAAGAAACTGTTTTTAAAATAGAAAATTTACTCACCTTAAATGAAAAACAGAAAGCATCCAGATGCAATTCATTTCCAGGAGCCTGATTTCCATTGCATTGAATCTGAGCTAACATGCTGTTTGAAATTGATTTTAGCTTGATGTTTTGCAGGCTTTGAAACTGCATTTGATGATTTTAGTCTGCATGCTTCCTCTTTTCATCTTTGCTTGAATAAATCTTACAGGTTGAAGATTGAGTTTGTTTGCAGGTTAAACAGAAATTGCAATTTGGGTTTCCTTATGCAGATTTGATTTGGTTTGCAGATTTAAAACTTTGATTGTAGATTTTAATTGAATTTGGGTTGTGGAATTTTTAGAGTAAAATGATTTCAGTTTTTCTTAAATCTGAACTTAGATTCATTATAGGAGATAAAGTGTTTGAAATGAAAAGATTTGTTTAAGTTTTTATCTAAAATAATTAATTCAATAATGTTTTAGTAATGCCACTTGTTGCTTAAGTATGAAGATTAATTACAAGTGTCTACTTTAAAACATGAAGCTTAACACATGTATGATTTGGATATAAAGTTAAATTTCTTTGTTTTAAAAATGTTTTAAATTTAAGATAAAACCATTCTAATTTAATTGAAGATGTTTTGTAGCTTTATTTATATTTAGTCTTTAAATAGTTACAAATGAATTATCTTTACATATTTAAATGTTTGCTTGAATATTTTTAAAAATTATTTTAAACCAATTTTCAAAAGAGAAAATTTTAAAAAGAAAAGAAAAATGTTGAATTCATTTTATTCCAAAGATTTCAAATTAAAATAATCTGCTTTAATATAAATAAACTAAATTTATTTCAAAACAATTTAAAGATAAAACAAAATAAACTTTATTATAAAATACAATTTTTAACTATTATATATTTATAACAAAATTTTTACTATAATTTCTTTTGAAAATACAAGATAGATCTATAAATTGACTTATAAAAAAGTTTCAATACTATTTTCAATTTAATTTAATCAATTCATTAATTATATATATATTATAAATTTGAAAATATCCTTTATTGAATTTAAAATTAAAATTAAAATTAAAACTCCTATTTACAATGTATACACATATATACATTATAAATAAAATATTTTTAAATCAATTTAGAAAGAAAATTTTATCGTTTAAACATTTTTAACATTTTAAAACAATAAGATTTTCAAATTCAATTATTATTATAAATTTTTAAAAGAATATCATTTATCCAAACTAAATAATTATAAATTTTCAAAAGAAAATTATGTTTGAATTAGATTATTAAATCAGTATTTCACATTTTAAAATAAATTATAAATGAAATTATTAAATAAATATTGCCCAAATTTCCGGGACATCACATTCCTCCCCCCTTAAAAGAATTTCATCCCCGAAATTTAAAAGCAAAGGTAATTTAATAATCTCATTAAAGATTTTATTTAAAACAAAAGCATATATCAAACATATGCTAACAATCAAAACAACCAATTCAACCAATCAAACAAATCTAATTATCCTGACAAATTCTGGATAAAATTTTATCGAGTTTCCCCAAATATATTTATATATATACCGGGATACTCGCTCTAGAGAATCCAAACAATCAATACTAAGAAGCTCCAAAACTCCTATTCACAATATCTATAACACTAGACAAGATATCAGACTGCAAACGAGACTGACTCAACAACCAAAACTCCAGAACTGCTTGTTCCACAACCAGGGATAGATCATACATGTATTCCCTCAGAGATACGTGAAACTCATCAAATCCCAGTTATCCAAACTGGCAATCCAATCCTGTAGATCAATCACTAAACCCTTGAGAGAAAACAGAAAGATCCAATCTCTTATCCACAAATCTCTCATGTCGATCCTGGGCTGCCTTTAACCTTCTAGATCAATCCAATCCACCACACAAACTCTACTACAGATATCAGAAGACTTCAGAAAAACTACACTTATTGGGAAAACAGAACAGATGCCCAAGACATCCAAGTCTTCGGATTAAAGTGAATTTCCTGTAGAAATCCTCTGATCCAAGACAAAACACAAATTCCCAATAAATCGGGTGTTGCTTCTATTCTGGAATAGCTGCCACCATGCTTCCACTGCGCAACTCTGATTTGAGGATGCTGTTGAAGAACATAGGTACAAACTTGATCAACTTATCCCGAAAACATTGTTCATCAAATTCCATAAAAATCTCCAAAAACCAAGTCGAAACAGAACTCAATCTCCTGATGCGGATGCAAAACTTAACTCCTTCGAAGACATCCAGAAAATATCAAACCACTTCGATAACTCAAACATCTTCTAGAGATGCTTCAATCAAAACAAAGGTTACTCAGAAAACTTCCGGATCATCGCAAGTCACTTTTGTGATTCTATTCAGTTCAGATTCCAAGAAATCGTTCTCTCTTCAACAATCAGAACAGCCAAAGCCTTCAAAAGAAGAAACTAGTGGTCCACCTCTTAACCAGTAACATCACTCCCAATTGAGCTTCCAGAAGAAATGGACAAGCTTCACCATATGCCCGGCCTACTGACAAAAGAATCACAGAGACTTCAGAACCATCGAAGAAACAGGCCACTCACTGCTGCTACTGCTGCCAAAAACTTCCTTACCCAAAAGCTCATCGAACCTCAAAGCTACACCAGCCACTTCCACAATAGAGCCTTCAGAAGACAGATATCCCTCAGGAAACTCGACTTCAAACCAAGCACAAAACACTCTGCCAAACTGAGTCTCAAACTCAAATACAGACAGAACTCCTTTCTAAGGTTTCCAAAATACCATTGCTGGCTTCAGTACTCCAAACTGATCCAGACTCAAGAAAATCCACTCACACTAGTGAAATCAAGCTTAAAATACAAAGATACACTCCGAATCTTGAAAAGATTTTCCTTCAGAGATCAGTGAAATCCTTCACACCAAACTGCCAAACTACTCAAAATGCTCAATACTGCCCTAGCAGATCTCTTCCAAGCTCAAGCACTCAGACTCCCACCATTGGTAGTTGTGTTACACACACCACTACCCTATCTACCTTTATTACTTATATTGGAAAACCTGAACAGGTAACCCAATAGATAGGTAGAATTAAATATATTTGTATTTAAAATAACAAGTACGCTCTCTCAAGAAAGATATCTCTACAGAGCCTAGGTATTCACTCAACCTAATGCTCCGATACCACGATGTGACGACCCAACTTCCAAATTCCAGAAAGTCGCATCGTTAAGAAGAAAGAAAGGGATAGAAAAGAGAAAAGAAAGTAAAGAAAGAAACAGACAACATCAGAATCTCACAGCGGAACGAATAAATTATATTATATCACATAATACTTTACATAGTATCATATACATCAGAGTTTTACAGCCAATACAACACAAACTAGACAGTTATAAACATCTGTCTAGCGATTACAATTCAAGTATATCAGAGAAAACAGATACAACTCAAACACAGCGGAACCACTATATATCTACTCGCTGAAGCCTCCTGCTTCATTATCTCCTCCAGAACTCGTCAAAGCAATCCTGAATCACTTGACTACTCATACGTAATATGAGTACCCAAGAGTTTAATAAAACAGAAAATAAACACTCAGGTCAGACAGGGGTCTGGTGTGAGTAAACGGTTTTTAAAAGTTGCTTAACTTTTAGAAAATCCTTTGAAAACAAAAGGTATCACGTAAGACTTCCTACACATAAACATGGAAAAGTTTTTACCTTACGCTAACCAAAGCATTTGATAGGAAATCCAGTGATATTATAATAGTGTCTAGGGTTTTCAAAATAAAATACAGAAATAAATAGAATGCTTACATCTCATGTTCCAACATAGTTGGGCATAATCAAAACCGTACAGGCACTTATTGGATTTTGGATTCCATACAATGGCAGGGCTACTGGGGTACCGCCCGTCACAGTACGTGGCCTAGATCACCGTACCGAGGAGCCACCCTAACTCCCCTGCAACACAAGGCCGGACCCATTCCTTACTGAATAGTTCCGAACAAGACAACCCCGACGGTTGGACCTCTCAACCGTCCACACAGCCGAAATAAAAGGGACCTCTAGACAGGGGTAAATCTCACTCTCAAGTGGGGGATACCCACGAAGCCTTGCTGCACCTCCCCTGTTTTAGCCATTCCTGGTTGATGAGGCTTGAGGTTACGATTACCTTTAGATAACACATTTATCTTAGAATTCTCATCGTCCACCTGACGATGCTCTGAAAGCATTCAATCCATACAAGTTCGTTCCGGGTTCGAACAAAACTGAAGGCATTATCTCGTTACACTCGTATTGGAATCACCCTCAAAGTTAACAACGATAACCCTTGCACTCTGATCCACCATCTCGAACCTATAAGTACTATTCCGTCAACTCATTACGGAATCACCCACAGAGTTATACTGACGTATAGCCCTTACACCTCGAGTCTTCACTTGCTCCACTTGGATTAACGACCTAACGTTTAATTGGAATCGATGTGGTTTTCGGATATCCAAATATGAAAACCCGATCCCGGTCTCATCGAAACCAAACGCCATTTTAATGTCCATGTTATACTTAAGGGTTTTTCTAATTAACTCATTTCATTAGTATCTATTTCACACAGATAGATAAACTACATTTATCATAATAGATAACCCATAACATTATCACAACAGATAACCATCACAACAGTCAATCATCACAACCAAAATAATCCATCATACTATAACTAAGCATCCATATCCTATAGATACTACTCATCTCATTTCTGAGATCACAACCATCCAATCAATAACATTCATAAGCAATGATTTATTCACCATCTATTATAATTAATTTAAAATGAATTAAATTAATTACTTCTATCTCTAATTAATTTAAAATAAATTAAAGTAATTATCCAACTATAAATCCTGCTTAATATCCATTAATTAATTAACCCAGTTAATTAATCATTCACTAAGTATTTAACTTGATTAAACATCTATGATTAATCATTCACTAATTACAATAAGTAATTAGTCTTAAATTAATTTTATAAAATTAATTAACCTTAATCATAAGTAATTAGCATTTAATTACTTAATTTATTAATTAACTATAATTAATTACATTTATCCTTAATTAATTACAATTAATTAATCACTTAATTAATTAATTATTACTTAATTAAATAATTCTTAATCACATCATTAATTATAAAAATTAATGATCCCTAATTAATATTTAAATTAATTACTTTATTTAATATTAATTACATTTAGTAATTAATCTAAAATTAAAATACAATTATTAATCACTTTGATTAATATTTAAATCCCGTAATTAACTACTCTTAATTACTTATTAATAAATTAATTATCTAATAATTAATTATCTTTATTAATTAATCCTTGATTAATTACAAAAGTAATTATCCAAATTACTTAACTAAAATAAAACATCTTTCCATAATTACAATCCAGTAATTATCAATTAAAACTTCTCTAAGAAATCCTGCTCCATAAATTACATTATGTAATTATTATCATTAAATTATTAAATTATTTCTTAAATTAATTAAACTAAATTAATTAATTTAACAAAACACATTATCAGAATTAATTACAATAAGTAACTAATCCTTAATAACTTTTATAAAGTAATTACACTTAAATTACAATTGATTATCTTAAATTAATTAATCTAATTAATTAATCAAAATTAATCACATTAATTAATTATTTAATTATCCTTAGATAATTATCTTATTTAATTAACAACATTTTCATTAATTCCTTACTTAAGAAAATTACCTTAGATTAATTATTCATTAATCATTTCTAATTATAAATTAATCCAAAACATTAATTAAAATCAATTTAATAAGTAAATTCCTAAATTTTCTTAATTATTTCCAAATTAATCTATTTACTTATTAATGACTTATTAACTATTCAAATGTATTTAAACAATACACTCCTAAATTAAATTCATCTTCCATTTAAAAATTTAAGATTTAAAAATGTTTAACCATATAAACATTATCCAAATTTAAATAATTTAATAAACCTAAAAGTAAAGAACTAACATTATTATATAAGAAAAGTTTAAAAATCAATATTACTAAATTTTACTAAGAAATCGAACATTTGAAAATAGATAGATTATTTAACTTTTCAATTTAAAGTTAAACATTTCATAATTTATTTAAATATTTAAAGGAAAGAATTCTTTTAAATTTAAACCTTATTTGAAATCAAATTCATATTTAAATTCTACTTAAAAACATTTTCTGTCCACTTTTTTAAAAATTTCAAAACTGTTTTGAATTCAAACTCATTTCAAAGCAAACTGAAATCATACTTAAAACTTGATTTCAAAACTAAATTTTAAATCTTTCTTAAAATTTAAAAGTTTCATTTTTAAACTTTGAATTCAAAAGTACTCTTAATCCAAATTCAAACTTACCTCTGAATTTAAAGCCTGTTTAAAAAAATTGAATTCCCTTTTAAAAATTTAAAAAGAAACAAAACTGGTTTAAAATAAAACCTAGATTCAAGAAATCCTGAAACTATATTTACATTGATTTCAAACTTGAATTTAAACCTTACTTTATATTTAAATTCTTCATTTTAAACTTTTGAATTCATAAACTTACTTGAATTTAATTCAAACCCTCACTTGAATTTAAATCATAGCCTTTTAAAAAAAAATAGTTTCCTAGATTTTAAAAAAAAACACAACATTCAGGTTACCTCTGCACTCAAAAACCCGAGACCACCAACAAATTACTTCGGGTTAAAACCCTACTCACTTCGAGTCATGATACAATCTGCACTAGGGTAACTTCGAGTCACCAAACCCTGCACAATCCCAAGTTCACCAGAGTTAACCAAACTCCGTGCAAATGCGACCACTGCTCCGGCGACTTCCACCATCCTTCACCAACCCCACCAAGACACCATCCATCTCTTTACTTGACAATGATCATCATCAAAACCCTCTGCAGCTCAAATATTCGGAATCAAGCAAATCAAACAGCCTGGGAAAAAACTTCACCAAACACATACCCAAACCTGTCAATTCTCTTGACACTCCACTCCGACCATCTTATGGCCTCCAACTCCGGCCATTGCTCCACCTATACCTCCTCTTCCAAACCCCAAAACCTCAGGCCACTCGAATCACCATAGAGTTCAGGCAGTTACAAGTCTTCATCACTTTACAGCTTGGGTTCAAACCTGAAAAACTATTCTTGCCATCACCACAACTCTCTGACCATCTATTAGGAATTTTTCCTCCACACTCCAGTTAACACACCACCTCCACGCAGAAATCCAAGATCAAAAATCTATTATGTGGTTTGATATCCCCAAAATACCAAATTCTGCACAGTCTAAATTACCACTCTTCAGTTGATTTAAAAACTTGATGCTTGTTTTATTATCCTTGTTTTTAAACATGCATTAAAGTTTTGAACTTGTTTTGAATAATTTAAAGATGTTTACAATCTTACTTTTTTGAACTATTGTCTGTTGTTTTTTTTTATTTCCAGAAGTAACAGATTTTACTCTTCTAAAATAAAAATTTTACAATCCTAATTCTATGCTACACAGACTCTAATTTGTTTACATAATAATTCCTAACTAAGATTCAGACATAAATAAGTGGATTTGTATTTAAAATCCTAATAAGAACAGTAGCAAGTCTGTAGAAATTTTCATCACAACTATCTGCCTATACAAGAATGTATGCAGGCATAATCACACAATATTCAAGCATATATACAAACTCATGCACAAATAAATTTAGTACAACCTATAAACTTTTGAGGTTACTTACTAAAAAGAAAAACAGTGCAGTTATTTTTATTTAATTTACCACTGTTTTGATTTTCTTAATTGAGAATAACATTTTGAATTAAACTTGATTTCTGCAAATCTTTATAGTTTGATTTTAAAAGAAGAAACTGTTTTTAAAATAGAAAATTTACTCACCTTAAATGAAAAACAGAAAGCATCCAGATGCAATTCATTTCCAGGAGCCTGAATTCCATTGCATTGAATCTGAGCTAACATGCTGTTTGAAATTGATTTTAGCTTGATGTTTTGCAGGCTTTGAAACTGCATTTGATGATTTTAGTCTGCATGCTTCCTCTTTTCATCTTTGCTTGAATAAATCTTACAGGTTGAAGATTGAGTTTGTTTGCAGGTTAAACAGAAATTGCAATTTGGGTTTCCTTATGCAGATTTGATTTGGTTTGCAGATTTAAAACTTTGATTGCAGATTTTAATTGAATTTGGGTTGTGGAATTTTTAGAGTAAAATGATTTCAGTTTTTCTTAAATCTGAACTTAGATTCATTATAGGAGATAAAGTGTTTGAAATGAAAAGATTTGTTTAAGTTTTTATCTAAAATAATTAATTCAATAATGTTTTAGTAATGCCACTTGTTGCTTAAGTATGAAGATTAATTACAAGTGTCTACTTTAAAACAAGAAGCTTAACACATGTATGATTTAGATATAAAGTTAAATTTCTTTGTTTTAAAAATGTTTTAAATTTAAGATAAAACCATTCTAATTTAATTTAAGATGTTTTGTAGCTTTATTTATATTTAGTCTTTAAATAGTTACAAATGAATTATCTTTACATATTTAAATGTTTGCTTGAATATTTTTAAAAGTTATTTTAAACCAATTTTCAAAAGAGAAAATTTTAAAAAGAAAAGAAAAATGTTGAATTCATTTTATTCCAAAGATTTCAAATTAAAATATTATACTTTAATATAAATAAACTAAATTTATTTCAAAACAATTTAAAGATAAAACAAAATAAACTTTATTATAAAATATAATTTTTAACTATTATATATTTATAACAAAATATTTACAATAATTTCTTTTGAAAATACAAGATAGATCTATAAATTGACTTATAAAAAAGTTTCAATACTATTTTCAATTTAATTTAATCAATTCATTAATTATATATATATTATAAATTTGAAAATATCCTTTATTGAATTTAAATTTAAAATTAAAATTAAAACTCCTATTTACAATGTATACACATATATACATTATAAATAAAATATTCTTAAATCAATTTAGAAAGAAAATTTTATCATTTAAACATTTTTAACATTTTAAAACAATAAGATTTTCAAATTCAATTATTATTATAAATTTTTAAAAGAATATCATTTATCCAAACTAAATAATTATAAATTTTCAAAAGAAAATTATGTTTGAATTAGATTATTAAATCAGTATTTCACATTTTAAAATAAATTATAAATGAAATTATTAAATAAATATTGTCCAAATTTCCGGGACATCACAATATCAAACTCGTCTGACAAAAAAAAACTTTTGAGTGTTTCTTCTGATCTGAACAAGTAATCACAACTTGTTCAGATAAATCTCCATTGTATCCTGAAAGAATGTTTTTGTTCTATCCGCTGTGATAAAGAAGGGGAAAACATTCTTGAAAGACAACGATTTTTCGTGCCTTGGAGTGATCAATCTTACATTAGCATTTATTTTTTCAACACTTTTTGCTTAGACAATTCTTCAATGGTGTTGTTAAGTTTCTTATCTCATCTTCATAAGAAACAACATAAGTCCCTCCGCCTCTTTCAAAAGCTTTTCTAAATCACAATGTAGGTCTGTGCAGTTCCTAATTCTTTTTCCCACTGCTATTCCTTTTCATTGCCATAGCCAAACCATTGGACTGGGTGGTTATGCAAATGCATTGATGTGATACAGCCTCCATGGCTTCTTGAAGCTCGAATTAAAGGTTCTCAATTCTTTGATCAACATCAGCAAGTTCCATCTCATCACCTATATCCTCATACGATTCAGGAGCACTACCCCAGACTTGATGATCAACCCTCGGGTTAGGGGTAAATTGAGAGATGTTATAGGGTTCGCATGGTTCACCAAATGATGAAGCGTCAAACTGTGCAACACATAAAGAAACAAATATAAATGAGGAAATGCTAGGCAAAGTTTAAAATCAACGAGTGCAGACAAAAATAGCTTCATTAGACGCACACCATCATACAGAACACATTATACACATAATTACCGTTTATGACTAAGTTTATTCTTAAAACATCACAAATGGGGATGGTCTAAATGAAGTGATTCATTACTAAGAGAGGGACCTATAGACATAGTACAAAATCACTAACTGCTTCTTTCTCTTGGACCACCTGTGCAATCCTTGTCAAGAGCCCTTAGGTCTCCTCCTTTAACTGTGCAAATGTCCCATCCAGTTCTCTCTCATGTATGAACCATGACAGTTTTTATAGTAAATATCTTTAGTATGAGCTTCCAAACGATTAACAGTTTCCTTACATTTTCATCCAATTTTTTTTCTTACGCAACAATGAGGTGAGCCACTTGCTAAGACTTAGGTTTCTCGCCTACAAATAAAATATAAGCACATAACAATGTGTGAATTATTGAAATTCCTATTGAATGAAACATACATAAGTCCCACATCGCCAAAATTGCAAAGCTATTCCAAGATATTAATAGCTTTGCAATGATTGGGCCGGACCCTAGAGGCACCCAAATGTACGCTTTGTTGTGAGGAGGGAGTTCATGCATCTCAGCCACACGCGCGCGCCGCTGCCGTTCGACCGGGCCGGATATGATTCTTCTTTTACTGCAAAACTGGGCCGAGCTTTTTGACAGTTGCAGGCTAAACGAACTGGTGCAGATTTGTTCGGAATCTGACGCGAATGGCTGAAGAGGCGCGACCCATGGGCGAACAGAAGCCGGTGCGAACCGTTAGACGCGAGCAGTTGCGACCTGACTGAAGAAGCACGGGTGCGATCTGACTGAAGAGGTGCGGCCGAACAGATGCGAGGAGCAGGCAGGTGCGATCTGTTAACAAACTGTAACGGTTCAAAAGGCAACGGGTGCGACCCGTCAAGCGGATGCGATTGAAGGGATGCAGACGAAATTATAAATAGAAAAGAATCCTGATCAGATTCTCATTCCACTCCAATTCTAATTTCTTCCTCTTTTCTACTGCTCTATACAATATATTACAGAGTTGACATACTCATTACAATCTCGTGCAGATTACGTCTGTTGTATCTTGGGAGACTTTAAATAAAGTCTTAAGGAAATTGTTACAACAAATCTCGGACTGAATTTCCTTCTTCAAACCGGTTAGATTTATAATTGATTTATACATACATACATACATATATATATATATATATATCATATTTGTTTCTACGTTGTACTGTTTCTTTAATAGTATAACGTCTGATCTATCGCTATAGTTATTATTACTATAGTTGTTAGATTGTGGTTGTAATTTAATTACAACATATTGTTTAATTTAGCAAATACAGACTTCTGAAGTAGTGGAAATCTGATTGATAAACTTGTGAAACGAGTTTATAATTGATTATTCTTTGTTTTGGTATTCTATACACCTAACATGAATTCAGTTAAATATGGTCAACAAAGAATATGAGTGATGAAACATAAATAAGGACAAAACAACGTCACATACAAAGCTCAAAGTTTATTTTAAAAGTATAAATCTCTATATCCAAAACACACAACAAGAATACCTAAGTGGCTTAAGTTCAATATATGTACCAAATAGAATCCCAAAATGTAAAGTCCATTTTAAAAGTCAAAGATTTGCTTTATTGGGAGTGGAGCCATCAGTTGTGATATTGGGAGCTTTCGCAGAGCTTGGTTGAAGTGCAGACGTTATAATATGCTTTGAAGTGGAATCATCAAAAGCACCATGCATAGAAGCTAATGGGGAGGCAAGCCGAGCTTGGTGATCCTTGACCCATTCAGCATGGTGGTAGTCCAAGCATTTGTGGATAAGTTTAGCATTCCTCAGAAAATCCAAGCTCAACTCCGCATCAACATCATCAAGGTGCTCGGCAAAAAACTATGTATTCACTTGTGCATAATTCGAGTAAAGAACGTTGTAGGTAGTGTTTTCAGCTTTTTCCAACTTACCAGATAATTCTGCTTTAAGATAGACACCTTCTATTTAGCCATTTTTTCTATGTCCTTGATTTTCTCTTCCACCTCAGCTATTTTCTTGTATGAAGCAGCCTCCTCGGCCTTCATTTTTTTATGTATCCCTCCTCTTTAGACATGCATCAAGGTCTAGCGAAAGTTTGTTTGGCTTAACTTTCATATTAGAAACTTTTTTTCAAGCGTTTTAAACCAGTTTCAGAAACTACAATGTGCTTGTTTGGTTCTAAAACCATAACAATCTCCTAGAAAGAGAATAACACCAAAGATATAAGTGAAACAACATGCAAAAACACATCTAAACCTAAACAAAAGAAAACAAACATGAAGTTAAAACGGGCGAGCACTAACTTGATAACCAAAGCGAGGTAAATTGGCAAAAACCTTCTACATGGAAAGTCGAAGGAAGACAGTGAAGTAGGAGGTAAAGTAGTTAAATCATTGATAAAAAGATGCTCCATTTGCATTAGTAGGTCCACAATAACACCATCCCCTGACAAAGGCAAAAGACGAGAGGGAGGAGCTGAAGAGGTGGGTTGTACGTACATAGCTGCAATAGTGGATACATCTATATATATATATATATATATAGCGAGAGGCCACCATGCTTATCATTTTTTGGAGGGACTCTCTAAATCAATAAGATCATCCCGACCACTTCTCTCTCGGCTTCTTGGTAGTTGGCTTCTTAGCAAGATCACTAAGCAAATCTAACATTGTACTTGTGCAGTTAAAAAAATTGAATAAATTAAACGAACGACATTTATAACATTAGCTTAAAGAACAACAGATTATTAAAGTAAATAAACTTAGTAACAAAAATATATAACCTTGGGTGTAGTGGGATTAAAAGGATAAATAAAGACAGAATGTGAAAAAGAGATATGTGCGTAAAAAGTTATATTTGTGTAACAGAGGTTCATTGAAGAGGCAGGAGCACTTCCAAACATTCTCACAATTGCCAATGCAGTTCCCTTTCATGCAACAAATAGTTTGCCATCGGTTTTAGATAATTTAAGACAGTCAACTAAAGGAAAAAGGATGGGTTAAGTTAATGAAAAGAGGGAAGGAATAAATAATAATAAAAAGACAATATATACTATGTTTTTGGGAGGAAGGGATGAAACCATCCTGGTTAGAAACTTAGAAAAATTGATCAACCCACCTTTGGTCTTATAAGGAGATATAACAAAGAAATATCTGGTAGCATTAGTAAATAGAACCCATCACAACTTGAGAAGCCACTTTTACAAACAGAATAAAGGAAAATAAGTTCACGACAAGAAGGGAAAGAATCGAGATGCTTAACATAAAGCACGAAGGTGCAAATTGGAAGGAAATATGAAATATAGGCAAGTTGTATAGGAAACATCCCTATAACATCCAACCACTCCTTGATGAAGGGATTAAGGGGAAAATATAAACCGCACCGAGTGTGCTCCGAGGTCAAAGAAATACACCTCTTTCAGGGTGGATGTATGTGCGGAAAGAAGTCAGAACCCTAAAGTCGTGGTCGATGATCTGTAGGTCGGTTGGAATAAATTTAGCATGTGTATTGCTATAGATAGTCGATACTAGGTCATAGAAAGAAGTAGGCCCTTGGCCGGGAGAATAATGAGAATCATCGTCGTCCATAATCAACTAAATAAAAAATGTATATACAACAGCTAATTAAAATGAAAAATGATAAGGGAAAGGAAAAGAAATACATCATAAACTTATTAGATTAATAAAATAGTAAACTAGAAAATTTGATATAAACATTTAGTCGAACAACTCGGAGGCATGTATGCATATACAAAAAAGAGAGGTAGACAGGAGAATTACTTACCAAAAATGATATAATTCCTAGGAGATGATACGTTAACAGCATGAGAGAGTGACAATCAATTTGGAGGAGCACAATATAGTGCAAAAAATATACTCAAGATTGGGGAAAAGAGGGAAGAAAGGAAAAGTTAGGGATATATATAATATTGAAAATATAATCAAAGTTCAAGCTTCTTTTTGAAATTAGTTAAAACAAAAATAAGCCCAAGCCCATTCTAGTTCGAGTATTACCCGACTTCACCGCTTACAAACCTTAAACATATCTTGTAACACCCCTCATTTTTAGATAATTAGATAATCAAATAACAATAAACAGTGAAAATAAGCATTTTTGAAATTTTCAAAATATGGCCTCGAAACTTATACCATTGTGTTCATTGCGATTTTCTGATCAATTTTCATATATAATTTGTCAAAATCTGAGTTAATATAAAGAAGTTACGATATAAACGAAAATCAAAAGAGTGAAAAAAATAGCATGGGTCGACCCAAAGGCACACAGGTCGACCATAGGGCCGACCTTCAAATCACACAGGTCGACCCGCGTTATGTCCTGGATGACAATTCGTCCAAGTACGTGCCGAACTCCTTAATTTTGATTTTTAATTCAATCGGAACCATACGTTGATGGATCTGATGGCCCCAAACGACCTTGTAACGTGGTGGTTTCAGATTCAATTTGCTGAATCCAATGTTCTGAGATCCCTAAGCTACAATATAAATAGGACCATGGGCCTAGCTATTTTATCACAATCAGATTTTCTCTCAATTAGGTTCATTGCCTGAGGTTGGACCTTAAATAGAAAATATTTTTGGGGAGAAGGTCTTTTTAGTAAAAATATTAGAAACCTTAGAAGGGGATCCAGGAAGGCCATGGAGCAAATGCTAAGGACACAGGTGAATGGATTTAAATTACATATCTTTTACGTTTATGATATTGTTTGCGCCAAAAATGTTCACAAACCCCAGAAGTAGTGAAAGCACCAGTATATATGCGTAGATTCACAATATTCCAACACAGATCTTAGATCCAGATAAAGTAGAGAATAAAAACGAAGAAATAGTAAAATTAAAACGGAAAAAAGGCAGGAAAGAATATATGGTTTATAGTGGTTCGGCAATCAGGCCTACGTCCACTTTGAATCAATCATTTTTATTCCCTTTGTACTATAGTTACAATTACAAGCCTTTAGTATCAATCATAAAAATGGCAGAGTTTCAACGTTAGAGAAGGAGAATCCTTTTTAGTTGCCATAGGTGTAGATTCGAATATATCCGCCTCAAAACCTGGAATACCTATTCTCTTGTGCAGATGTACCTCGTGCCATCATTGTTTTGAGGTAGATGGTGGCTGCTCCTGTTCCACCGTCGCATTCCGAGCTCCGACATATTTTCGCAACCGACCACTCCTTATAAGCTCCCTGATTATATCCTTTAGATGCCTGCAGCTATTGGTATCATGCTTGTCTAGATCATGAAAATGGCAGTGCCTTCCTGATGCCCTTTCATGTTTCGATGGTTCTCTCCTTGTGGGCCTTCGGTTGGGAAGGCGATCTCGAGTCTCTAAGAATATCCGCTCCAAAGTTTCATTCAACCCTGTGTAAGAGGAGAATTTTGGCTCTCCTCGACGTTTCCTTACCCTGCCAAAGTTGTCATCCGACTTCCTCTTTCCTTTATCCTTAACATTACCCTAGCTTTCACCGGATGGTTCTCCGTCCTTGACCACATTAACTTCCTTTAACTTCATATCTGAGCATGCATCCTCCTATCGAAGAAATCTTTCGGCCTCGTGAAAGAATTCCTCGAGGTCCATTGGCAGGTCCCATATTAATGATACATTGAAATCCGAGTTATCCCTGACTCCTGATACTGCCGCCATTATAACCATCTACGGATCTGTTCGACTCACCGAAGCAACCGCTGCATTAAACTGAGTCAAGAAATCCCTGAGCGATTCTCCTGTCGTTTGCTCCACCGATGTTAGTGTCATCACATTCTTCGGTCTTTTGATATGAACTCGAAACTGCTTAAAAAACATGTCCATCAATTCCGTTCATGTCCTGATAGAACCATCTTCCAACTGCCCGAACCACATAGCAGCTATATCCGTCAGGTACAAAAGGAAATACCGGACCATAACTTCCTCCGATGCCCCCAGCACTTCCATATGTCTTGTGTATCTCATCAGATGATCGGTAGGATCAGCCTTGTCGTTGTATACCTCCAGAGTAGGCAGCTTGAACTTTAGTGGATTCCTAGTCATTCTGATGTCATGGGTAAACGGACTCCTGTTTACTCCATCCAGATCTCTGTTTGTTAAACCTCCGCGCATAGTTCGTCTCGTAATCTCAGCTAATCCGGCGTTGTCCACCAAGGGTTGCCCTCCGAGTCCCCAAGGGAATTGTGGTACATACTCTTCATCACGTACTCTTGTGCTCCTGTCAGCATGTTATTGTGTGGTGCCACCTAGAATTCCTCCATGAATCGGTCCATCGTTGCCAGGTGGTGTGCCACTGGCCTGGATCCATTTGGATTAACAGTTGCATGCTGATTAGGATTTGCGCCCTGTTGAGCTGCTCCATCTGATTGCCTGTTGAGTCCTTTTGTTCCAACTCCGTGGATCTGAACTCCAGCAGCTCCAACTGTTCCTTCCTGTCCAAACTGTCTGAGAAGGTTCTACATCATTTCCTCTTGCCTTTTCAATAATTCTTCCTGCATAGCTCTCATCATCATCTCCATTTCATCTCTAGTGATGAAAGCTGAGGTCTGATTTGCTTATGAGGAAGCCCCAACACCCTTCATGCTGACTCCTTTCCGTTGTTTGTCTCCTTGTTGATTGCTTTATCATGGTCCCTCTTAGATCTGATCTTTTGGCTTTCCAAATCTTAACTTCAAATCCGGTATAGAGGATGCCAGTCGTTCTCAGTGGAAGCACCAAAGTGTTTGCGCCAAAATATAGTGAAAGCACCAGTATATATGCACAGATTCATAGTGTTCCAACATAGATCTCAGATCCAGATAAAGTAGAGAATAAAAATGAAGAAACGGTAAAATTAAAATGGACAGGAAAGAACACAAGGTTTATAGTGTTCGACAATCCGGCCTACATCCACTTTGAATCAATCCATTGTATTCCCTTTGTACAGTAGTTAATTACAAGCCTTTAGCATCATTCATAAAAATGGTAGAGTTTCAGCGTTAGAGTAGGAGAAGATCCCCTTTTTAGTTGCCATATGACTCCTATTTATAGGTGTAGATTCGAAAATATCCACTTCAAAACCTGGAATACCTCTTCTCTTGCGCAAGTGGGCCCACCACATCGATCTATAGTGATTTTGGATCGATGCGTGTTCAATTCGTATCGATCCAAAAGTGGTCCAATTGAGCTGAGATCGATCATGGAGGTTCTCGAGTGCATCAGGAAGCTCTCTCCAAATTTCATCACATTTGGAGTTGTAGATTTCGAGTTATGATCGATGTAAGTTGGTATTTACGAGTAGGCTGAATGCTCCGTGTCCATGGATTTCATATCCATCCATCATCCTTCTTTCGTAGCCATCGGCCCCACTTTTACTTCGTATCGATCCCTTAATTATCAGTCGGTCCCCATATCAATAGTCGTAGCCTTCGCATTAATCTGAACTTCACGCGCTCTGATCCATATCCTTCGCTCCATGCCGACTGCTTCCTTAGCATTCATTGGTACGAAGTACAGATCCTTCGTCCCCATCTATATTTCGTATCCATCTAGCGTGCAGCCTTCGTATCGATCAACACCATGCGCTTCGTATCTATCCCATGCTTCGATTGATATGAAATGCATCGAGACGAAGACTTACTGATTTAAACCAAATGCCAGACGCGTGCGTTAGTTCAAACTTGTATCCATCCCGACAACAGTCTAGATCCATGCTGATCGATACGAAATCATCGAGTACATCCCTGATCGATACGAAAATATTGATCCGAAGTAGATAGCCGAGCCTGCGTCGATCGATATGAATCACATCTATGCGAACTGATATCCCATGAATATTGACCCATCCATATCTCGAGCATACGAACTCTGAATGGCTTGAGATTTGAAACGTGGCCTTTCCTAACCTTGTTCATCATTCCCAATCGATCCTGTCTCAATCGGAGCTCGGTGAAATTTTAAGGTATCGATCTTAGCCTTTTTTCCAACCGATCACCATCCTGATATCCATCCTTTCCAGCCAACATGTTGATATCTCGGCCTTGACCCAAAGGCAGGGTAACATATATATTATCGTTACATTCCCGTTAAATACTTTAATCCAGCATTTATTTCAGTAATTAGTTCTGATAAGTAGTTATGATGAGACTGTAAATTTTATACGAGAACTTATATTTAATTATTATTCACATAGAAATGAAAGAAAGAAATCCAATTAAATATGAATAATATTAGGCTTAACAGTTATTGTGAAAGGCATAAGCCTAAAAGTAAGAAATTTACAGTAAATAATGCTAAAACGGGAGAAATAAATTTATTAACTTGATTTGGAAGTTAGTAATATATTAGTTGGTTGGTTTAGAAAAGAGAATACATTTCCATAGTTTAATATTGTAAGAATAACGATAAATGTAATGCAAAAATAAAAGAAAGAAAAAGGGAATTAGTGTAAAATAGAGACGTTTATGTATTTTGCATTATCCAAGGATAATTAAAGAAACAATGAAAGAAATATCTTGTAGCCATGGGTTATTGTTTATAGCATTGTTGAGTACTAGAATATGGAAATGGATTTTTAACACAGTTTTTGTAACCAACCAAATAGAATAGAACTACTTCTTAAAATAAATAAAATAACGTGAAACGTTAAAGAAATTAAAAAAGAGAAATAATCAAGTTAAATAATTGACAAGACTAGAAATAATAAAAGATGTGACTAGATCTGCATTTACTATGCAGATAGTAGAATAAAAGCATAGCGGTTATTATGATTTGTGACAATTGGACGTAGCCCAAGCTAAGATATCATATAATATAAGAAAACTAAAAGAATTTAGTATCATAATAAAAGAAGGTAGACTAGAATAGAAGAGTGGCACTTGTAATTATATTTGTAACGTGTAGATTATAAAAGAATATAAAAGTAACAATAGCAAGTGTAATTGTAACACGTAGGTTATAATTAAAAATAGAAGAGGCTTATTTTATTAAACTTAGATCTTGGATTAAGTTAATAAGCAAAGTATAGAAGTGGCTCGTACCAACAACATTTCCTTTCAGTCAGGAACCGATGGTCTCACAACGATTAGGTGAGGCTGGGCAAGCTTATGTTAATTAGGGTAAATAAGTAGCCAACAGAATAAGAAATGTAAACTAAACACATAATATAAGGTTAGGCATAAGGTCTAATAAAATGGTAAGATGCGTTTGAAGCAGCCCAAAGGATGAAGAGCCTAACGAAGCAGTTCATAACAGATTTTTAGCATAGAAGGAACACGTCCAACTTAGTTATTTTAGGCTAGAAGAAAGTACAAGATTTCAACGGGACATGAGGATGCTCTAGAATGGCCCTCTGGGGTAGGCCTAACGAAGCTGCATCTCCAAAGGCAGGTCTATAGGTGTTCCATCAAGAGAATATGTTTTGACTGCTTTTGCATTGCAGCCTAACGAAGTGAACCTTTATAAGCAGCCAAAATATTGATGAACGGAGTAAGATATTCGTATGACACCGTACTCCGACTTGCGAGTAGGTTTTAGTGGGCAGGACCCAAAAGGATAGTCGCATGCGGAGATCAAGCCATCATCAATCAAAAGCAAGTTCAGGAAAGACTATAGCTAAACCAACAGGCCAACGATTCTTTCACCATCGAGACATTGGATAAGAGGTGCAGCCGATTGAATGTTAAATTGTACGCAGTAGGGCACAACCACTTAGCTCTTCAGAGGTCATTCGATTAGTTGAGGGTTGGCTGCGAGGGGCCATAGCCACGATGGGAAAAGAGAGAGACAAAATAGAATATCTGTATTGTAGGCCTAACGAAGCCGTCCTTTACAAATATAGAAAATCCTCGAATGAGTTCCATACAAGGTACACCTTTTTGGTGGGATTCAGAGAATAGACAGAACGATTACATATAGTCCCCAAGGTATTCACTGGATGGTACATTGTGGATGTCCGAGCATTAGTATAAGTTAATGCGGACGCAGTTTTACTTTTTCATAGTAGACGACGAAACATCTGCATTGTAGGCCTCACGAAGCTGTCCTTTATAGATGCAGTTAAAGAATGCTCTTGGAGCAAGATGATGGAGTCCTTTTCGACGAGGATATGGAAGGTACTATGGGTAGTACCTAGGACCGATACGGTCTTTGTGCATGTAGCTATATATATATATATATATATATATATATATACACATATATATATATATATTAGTTATTAGGTTTTAATCTACTAGGGAGTAGATAAGTAAGATTCACGCATACAGGTGAGAGTACTATAAACCCAGTAATCCTGATATAATAGAAAAAGGAAATAAAACAGTATATGTAGAATTAAGCTTAGAAGTATATAATTTGTCCATTCACCGGAACTTTAGTTCTGACCCACTCCTCATAACATCTCATAGGTTAGGTAGATGGCAGAGACTTTCCAGCTTTGAGACACTTGTTTAGAAAGTGTTATTATCTTGGTAAGTATTTACTTACTATTATATTTTAGTCAGTTCCTCTGTGAGATATTTATTTGAGCTCCGATATATTTGTCTTTGCCTATTTGCAGGATACCAGATACCCCACTCGGGCTTCAATGGGCTTGGATTTTAGCATTTTGCGAAAATCTGGACCCACTAAAACTCGGGTTGTTACATATCTAGGGTTATACCATGCCTCCACACAACTATCTTCTTAATTCTAAAACAATTAACACAAAAAATGGCGGAAGACCAAATCTCATCTTCCTCTGTATCTACAACTCGAAACTCAGCAATTAACTCCACTGCTTTCCCCATTTCCTAATACGAGGGACATTCGTTGAATTTGATTCTCATTCCACCAACTTCTACATTCGAGCTGATGTTGCGAATATCCTTTGAAAAATTTTCAGATCCGACCAAGTTTTGCTCCAAACCAGTAAAACTACTCCCATCCGAGTAGTTTTAAGATTGATTGTCCTCTTGCGGCTAGTCATTGACTGTTCCTGAGTAAGCATCACCTTGGTAAGTATGGACTTATGTTACTCCGATCTAGCCTGCTTTGTCTTTGGTTGGAGAAGATAATCTTCAATGTGCTTACTTCCCGTTTTGTTGTCCGATATCTCAAATAAGTATTTGAGATCGGTTCGATTCTCTATCTTCTTCTTTGACATTTGCAATATAATTTTACTATCGTTAATGATTAGTCATTTAGCTTTATTGTGCACTCTATTGTTTCATTCTTTCAATATTTAATAAACCGTGTTAAGTTCAAAGATATGAATAGTAAGAATCATTATACGTTAATGAGCATGAAAAGAATTTACAAAAGAACAAGGTGAATGTTCTAGATCATGAGATAATTTTCCTAATAACGATAAGAGAAAATATCCAACTCCATTATGCCATATGTAAGAAACATTAAATATGAAAGATAGCTACAAAACAATTTTTCTAAAAGAAAATAATAATAAAATAAAATAAAAAGAATTGGATGCGAATATGTTGCCCTTATAATATGTTGAGCGCATTCAAATGCACAAAATCAACGGATAATCCAAATCGATAGGGTAATTCAACAGGTCACTTCCACACTCGAAAGAAGCTGCGCACGTCCAACAATTCAACAATCAATTCCCAACAAAGACTAGCGCAGAGACTGCACAACTTGCAAATTTATACAAAATTGTTAGCGCTGCCAAGATACTAAGTAAGAATATAGCAAAGAGCAACATATACCGGCAAAACAAACTATGATGTATTAATAGAAGGTCAGAACAACCCGTATCATACCAATAGAGCCACAAAAACCCTCTTTAGCAAATCAAGTCCTCGTAGTTGAGCAAAATAGTGTCGACATGGTCATTTTAAGAAAGTGTTGTGCTAGCATTCTAAAGAACTGCATCACCATTTTAAACAAAAACCACCGCCTTTTAATAAAACTATGCCAATGTTTTACATGGGGATTAATGCATTTGTCACCGCATCCAAGTTGAGCGTCATTACACCCCACGTAGATACTTCTGCAACACCTGAACTACCATAATCCAATCGCAGACTCTATATGCCAAATTCAAAGTTCCTGCCAAAATCCAAATTCAAAGTTCTCGTCTAAAGCCAAATTCAAAATTCCCGTCTAAAACCAAAATCAAAGGTCCTACCTAAAGCTAATGCTCTCGCCTATATCAATGTCAGCAATCCATGCATAATTAAACAAGCTTATGGATGACTGACATGTGTAAAAATTAATTATGGAGGAGGCAAGAGTTTATGTGCTAGCAATCCATGTGATATCATTCTTTACTATAAAAGGTGAGGTATTAGAGCAGAAAAAAGAGGATTGAACTTTATTTCTTTGAATTTAAATTAAAAAGTTGTACTCTTTTCCATTAAAGTCCAAAAAATGTAATAAGAAAGACGAAATGAAGGAAAGAATTGAGTCGTGAACATAGGATTCATTAACATCTAAACCATGTAAATCTTTATTCCTTTGATTTTTTCAACATTTATTTCCTTGCCTTTTTTTGTACTAGGTTCTGTTTGAATTTGATTAGGTAGATAGTTAAATTGAAGTTGACATTTTAATAAGCAGGTAATTGCACGTACATAATAATGTAAACTTAAGCGACATAATTAATTCTTTTAAAGGAAATTTTAATACTATTTAAATTAGCTAATTCTTAATTATGGAAGCATTCGGTACTGTAGTTACTTTGCAATAAGTTGGCATTACGAGAATAAAAAATCTCATTAACGATATGATATAAAATAGTATTAACATGTTCAAAATTTGAATCCATCGATGCAATTTCCAATAAAATGGAGTTCATATGTCAAAAATATACACATTTAAATTTGCACGGGTTGAAATGCAATTTAATAAATTTCAAAGGATTTGAATAAATTATAACTGCTCAAACTGTAGCCTTAATTGATCCTTATCTTTAACAAATTATTGTTGTCACCTCAGGCCATTGTAGACACTAGCATCATTATCTATGCCTCAGCTTGACACAACAAGCCTTGCTTCATCTCTTATGATGACCAACGGATTAGCATACATCGGTGAACATGATCACGCCCTAAATAATAATTTTCGACACCTCTAGTTGATTATTGATTCAACCTTGGCCACCATCGCCATTGGAACGTACACTCAATGACGTCCAGTCTCATAATCTCTTGACCACCTTTTTTTGGTTTGCCTATTTGCTTATCAAGGAAGATACCTCTTCCAATCAATTCTCTTATTTGAGGTGAACGGTCTGGAGTTTTGTTTACTTGTATTCGACAAATTTTCTACATACGTCAAATTAACTGATAAAAGATTACCTATTCGATCTCGAAGGTCGTTATCACGTAGACTCAACATTGCATCTCAAAAAACTGCTTCTATGAACATTAATTATGTGCAAAACTACTAATAAAAGCTAACTGAATGGTGAAATAATTTTGTATGTTAGAAAGGAGGCTCTGTGGGTTAATTTATAACATCATATGTCATATAAATATTGCCTTAATATATTCCAAATGCCTCATTTTATTTATTAATTAGGTTATCAACCTAATTAAATAATAAACCCTTTCGCTATTTTCAATACGTCTAGCCCTCTAATTATTAATCAACATTAATAATTTGACTACCATACAATATTTATTATTTAATAAATATTATTTTCGACCTAGCCTAATAAATAAATATTTATTTTGACCTAACTTAGTAATTAAATAAATACATAATAACTATATAATATATTAATTATTTTTTTGTTTCATAATAATATTAATAACATAAATCAATATAAATAATTATATTAATGTCAAGAACCACCAGTTTTATGATGCTTTAGATTTAGATTCTAGAGTTCATGGTTTGAAATCCTAGACTTCAAAATGGATGTTCTACTTGATTTAAGTATCACTCTTACTATTAAAAAAAAAATTACATTAATTTTTCCAGGTTAATTTATAATGTTTATAAATTATTATTTTTAAGTTAACTTTTGTCAAATAATCAAAATGGGTTCGATCCTCTGAGACAGCAATATGAGTGGTCTACTTAAATTAAGTATCACACTTGTCATAAAAAAAGTTAGTTTTGGATGTTGAAAGTCACGGTTGTGATACTCATAGGTGTGAACTCAACCCCCGGTAGTATTTAAAGAATTTTAAATATTAAAATATGTGTTAACTTTGCTGGAGCACAATAATGGACATTATGCAGGTATTATAAAGGAAAAGAAAATTGGTTTTGATTTCAGAAGATAAATTTGAAATGCTCGAAAAAAAGGTATGCGTATAAATTTCTGTGAAATTTGATTGGGTTTTTGATCGAGCCACTTGGCCTTTTGTTTTCTTTTGGAATTTGGGAGACCGTAGAGGCCTTTTGTAGTTGTACCGAGCTAGTCGCGCAAAGGAGACGCTGGCGAAATTTTTCGAAAATTTAGGGAGTTAGAAAATTTTTGAGAAAATTTTGATAATTCAAAATTTGGTTTTAAATTGAAACTTGAATGGTTAAACAAATAGTATAGTTTGAAAACTATGGGAGAGTTGGGAAGTTAATAAGAATGATAATAAGTCTTTTATAAAAAGATAGTTGGTTAGATATTGAATTGTTTGGTTTGGAGGATAAGTAAACGGGTATTGGACCATTCTTCCTAACTAATAATTTCGGGGACGAAATTCTTTTAAGGGGGAGGAATGTGACGACTCAGAATTTTTGAGCACAAAAATCGGAATATTTAATTGATTTTAAGTATTCAATAGAGTAATTTTAACTTGAATTACGAATATCACAATTTATTGGATAATTAAATTATTGAATCAAATAATTTGAAGTTGAGTAAAATGTTGAATCTGGAGTTTTAGGCCCGTCGAAAATAATTTGAAGGCTTATAAAATTTATGTTGATAACATTGAAGATAATAGAAGTTGTAAAATTGAAATTAACAGTGATTTGTTCAGTTTTGAAATTTTGACGTTTAAATTGATATTTAAAAAATAGCCATCCGAGGCACAGTCCGACGAAACCACTTCCATTGGGTCCGTAATAGTGTTTTATTATCGGACTTCAAATTTCGTAGCATTTGGAGTGTTGGATGAGCGTACGATTTGTAAACGCGTTGAAATTTATATCAAATTCAATATATATATATATATATATATATATATATATATATATTTCTTCTGGCCAACTTCTGCTGAATCATATTCACGTTAGCTGTCTTTCCTTTATCACCTTAGCCAACATTAGCTGTATTTCCTTCACGTCATTGTCTCTTTTCCTTCGGCTCTCCTTTCAAATCACCGTAGACAACAGTGTACATGCAGCCATCGTCTTGTCTCCCCTCGATTTCGTTTTAATATCTCATGCAATCCTCTTCTCTTCATTTCACCTTCAATCGAAATTAAAAATCAAAGTTTTGAAATTTTTTAATAATGGCTGAAGCCCTCACCTTTCCCTTTCTCGTCTTCTTATTTCACCCTTTTTCATAATTGAAGCAGTTCGATTCATAAAAAAAAGGCGTTAAGATAGTGAAATCGTTTCGTTCAAATTCAATAATGGCCGAACTAAGCTATTGATCTCAGTCTTCTTGTTCAAGTATTTGAATCCTCCCTCACGAAATCCAAATCAAACTGCATCTTCTCTTCTTCATATCCCAAATCGAGATCGATTAGAGGCCGCGCGATGCCGCGAACCTTGAGATGAGGTAACTTCGTGCAGTGACGGGGTTCGTGAATCTTGTGCTCGAGTGGAGAGTTGTCGTACTCTCGTGATGACGGAGGCGCGACTGGGGAGTTGCCGCAAGGAGGCAGTGATGGAGTTGTTCGACTCGGAATATCGCGCGACCCGAAGTTTTGAGCTAGGGTTTTGGTCTGCGACGTCTAGGCAGTGCCGTGGTTGTTGAGGCTTCAGAGAATGGGCTGATTCTGATTTTGGTTCGTTCGACAGCAAGTGCTCGTCAGGGTATTGCTTTTTCCCTTTCCATTAAACAATTAGCTGGCTAATTTTGGTAGTTAGTCAATTTCTTTTTTTGAAAATATGTGAGGTAGGAAAATATATAAGTATGTGTATTTTAATTTACTGTTAGATTTGGAAAAGAAATGTCTTAAGGTAATTTAGTATTATAGCATTTAAATTAACGATAAGCAAGCCTAAACTTCTTGTTTAATTTGTGATAAAATATTTACAGTGAAGGAAATTTAGAGTTTATTCTGCCAATAAATTTAATTTAAAATAAGGATATTTATGGTAGAATTTATAAGAAGATAGATTTTAAATTTTTTATATATAAGTAAATTAGTAAAAATGTATGTAGATAAGATTTGGAAAATATAAGAAGTTATATAAAATTAGATTTTTGAGATCTGTAATTTATTTCGACAAGAAAATAAATATGTAGTTTTGATAAAAATATAACAAATATACATATTCACATTTTAAACTTACTAGTTGTTTAAAATAATATATTAAGGTGATTAATTTATTTAATTAACTTATCTAAATTATTTCGGTTGCTAAGAAAATTATTTAAAAAGAAATTAGTTTAAATTTTAATTAATAGTAGATTAAATTTTGTGGAGATAATAAAATATGTGGTTAATTGAATTATCAAATGGAAATTTAATTTTTCAATTGACTCGAATGTTAATAAAACACCTAATGTTTATACAAGGTCTGAAATTCCAGGAATCAAATCGATAAAGAAGTGGGTTGCAAAACAGGAATCAAAGGTAAGTTAATCTCACTCAGCTGAATTATAATTTAAATTTAATTGGTTAAATTTAAATAATTGATTGATTGATTGGCTTTGGTGTGTTATAATATATAGAGTAGTATATATTACACCTTGGAATGATTGATTCCTCGCATTATATAGCGAAGATATTTATGTTGTGCTAACGACTGTGGATGCAGGGAAAACAGGTTGGGGGGATCCAACTGGACCCCTCAACATTTATTTAAATTATTTAACATTCTCTGTTGTGATTATTTGATATTCTATGATGAGTTATATTGGAATATTGAATGTTATAGTTTGATTGGATATATTTGGGCATAATGAATTTCCAAAAATATATAAATTGGACTGTTGGGAAGAAAATAAAAGGAAGTAAATTTGTAAGCGAAATAACTACAGAAAATGTGAATAAATTAAGAATGAATTGAAAGAAATGGAAGTGATATTAAAATACTAATAAATAACTTAGAGTACGAAAAGATTTGAATAAAACAGAAATTAATGAATTGTAAACTTAAGTTATATCAGTTAAAGGAATAAAGAATTATTTTAAAATTCAAAGTTTAAATTTATTTAAAAGGATAAAGAAGTAATTATAGAAATCTAAAATTAATGGATTTTGGAATTAAAAAGGAAGTAAATTGGAAATCAATTTAGAAATTGATTTAAGTGTTTGAAATTGGAAATTTAAAGAAGAATGTGAAGTGCAGTATATTTCTCTGGATAACCAAGTACCTTTTCAAAGTAAGTTTTTTTATATAGGATAAAAGTTAATGTTGTTTTAAAAAGCATGTTTTAGAAAATTTATTATTTCTAAATATTTAAATTCTAAAGTAAGTATTTTCTTTAATTTATTATAGCAGTAATTATTTAAAGAGTGACTTAGTATTTTGTTTTAAAAGTGAAAATCTAGTTTTATATTTTATTTTGTAACCTTATTTTCAAATATTCATATAGTATGTATTTTTAACAAATTATTGAAGTAGTTTTAAAATAAATGTTTTAAAGTATATTTCAAAGTAAAGCGTTTTAAATTATTTTAAAAAACTAAAGTTTTGTGCTTGGTGATTCCAGTGGAAATAGAAAATACTTGGAATTTATTCTGAGAAAGGAAGATAGTTTGAAAACTGTTTTCAAAGGGGTTTGAAAAGTGAAAATATATCTTATGAAGATATTTTTGAGATTAATAAATAATTTGGGAAATTATTTATTGTGTGATGGATGTTGTGAATATTAATTGATAGTTAAATCACCGACTATCAATATTGGACAAATGCGTTGATCGTTTCGAAGAGACCGGGATCGAGATTTATTTCTCAAAAACCACTTCGATCCGGTTTGTACGTTTTCGTGGAAAACGAGTTTTGATTTGAAGATGGAGCAGTGAAGTGCAAGGGCTAGTCGCTACTAATCCTGAGGATATTTCCAAAATGGATGTAGTAGGAATAGTGCCTTCGGTTCCGTTCGAACCCGGGGCGGACTTGTATGGATGAATGCTTTCGGAACATCGTCAGGTGGGCGATGGGCATTCTAAGGGATATGTTCTAAAAAGGTAACGCTTAACCTCAAGCCTCATCAACCGAGAATGACTGAAAATCAAGGGTTATGCAGCAAGGCTAGGTGGGTAGCACCCAAGCAGGGTGAGGTCATCCCTGTCTAGATGTCCCTTTTTATTTCGGCTTAGTGGTGCGGTTGTTGATCCCAACCGCGGGGTAATCTCACTCGAGATTATCCAGTAAGGGGTAGTCCCGGTCTTGTGTTGCAGGGGAGCGGGCGTACTCCTCGGTACTGTGATCTAGGCCACGTACTGTGACAGGTGATACCCTAGTGCCTAGTCATTAGTTGGAAATCCATTCTCCCTACGAACCTTGTACGAGTTTTGTTTGTATTACCCACTTTGTGGCTAGTAGATGGAATTTAATAGATGTAACAATTTCGACTATTTTAGTATTTGTATATAGACCCTATAATAATATCAGAGGATTTCTATAAAAATTGTTTTAGCTATCGTAAGGTAAAAACCCGACATATTTATTTGTGGCGTGGTCTTACGAGATGCTTTTGTTTTCAAAAGGATTTTTGAAACTTTAATAATCAATTGAGTGTGATTTTCTCACGCTGGTATTCCAGACTGACTCGGGTATTATTTAACTGTAATGCTTGGGTCAGACCGAGTATTATAGGATACATGATATGATGCTGTGGAGCTCAGGAGACGAGCTGGATGATGATACGTACTCCCGTACTTGTTTATATATATATTCTGCTGTGTTGTTTAGTTGTGTATCCAGTTGTATGTTATTGATGTTGAGTTGTGATTGATGTTATCTGATGACGTAACATATGAACAGATATATTTGTTTTGGTGTAAAGATATGTAAATATCTATTATATTTTATTCCGCTGCGATGGTTAGATTCTGATGTTGTTTCCTATTTTCTTCTTCTATCTCTTCTTCTTTAACCCAAATGGTTCGTATTTCTGTACAACTTGAGTTCATTGATGTAGAATAGTGTTGAATCAAGGGGTACGGATTTGCGGGTCATTACACTTGGTATCAGAGCTTAGGTTGGTAATAACCTTGGCTCTGGTGGGAATTACTCATAGAATAGAGTACATAGTACTCTAGAATGAGTCTGAGAGTATTAATAAATATGAGTGCGTATTTGTTAGTGAATATAAAATTGTTTTTATATTGTGTTGACTTATCTGTTGAGTCATTATGGATTCTTGACGATATATGGGACGCCATGTCATCGATAGGGATTTCTAAACTCTTAAACGAGGTAAACCGACACAGTATTGTTTTAAATAGGGTAAATGAAATAATTTTACCCAAAATTATTTTGTATATACAGGAAATAATTTTTCGTAAATTATTATAGTTGTATATGGATGCTTGGTTGTTAGAAAGTGATAATATTAAATTATTATCATTGTATGATAATTGAATAAGAAATTGAAATAATAACTAAAGATTAAGGAAGAAATTAATGGGATTTGTAAATGTGATTCATAATTGAATAAGATACTGAAACCATAATTAAAAACTAAGAAACCAATTCATATATAAATGGAATTTGTAAATATAAACGAAATGTGAATTATAGTGTGATTAATAATTAGAATAAATAAAATTCCAAGGCAATGTTTGAATATAAATTTAAAGAGTTTGGAATTTGAAAATTTGGAAATTTAAATTCCTTTGAAATTTGAAAATTATTCCCAAGGGTTGGGAAAAATAATATATATGAGAGAAATATTTCTGAATCAGATTTGAAATCTAGAGAGATTTGGAATTTAAAGGATTTTAAAGGAGGTAAAAGCATTGAACTCTTACGGTCGCTGGAAAATAACTTCTGTGATGATTGCAGCATCATCGATGTTCATTTTTGAGTTTCCAAAGGAGGGATTGCTACCAGGATGTTTTGGATTAATGTTTGTTGGAGAAATTTGGTTGATTTTGAAAATGCAGAGGAATAGTTTGGTTATATATATATATATATATATATATATATATATATATATATATGTTTTCAAAATCGAATGTTGAACTTAAGTTTGAAAAAAAATAGTTAAGTGGATTAAATAAACAAGTTTTAAGATTTACATTTATAAGTAACTGATTAGTTACTATGGTATGCAAGTGAAATGAAATTTAATATTGGATGATGCTTGATTTAAATATGATAATAAGGTACAGAATAAGATCAAATGGACTAAAAATAATTTATGTTTGGAAATAAAATTTATTGGTTGAAAATGAATTTGTGAATGAATAAATGGATCAACTATTGAACTAATAAAGTAAAGTTGATATTAATAAGAAGAAATTGGAAATTTTAATCCGAAAATTAAAATTTAACTTAAGTGAATGAAAGTGAAGAAATATATTTGAATTTAATTTGAGATAAGTTAAATAAAATTGAAATTGAAATTGAATTAAATTGGATATAACGTTGAAAGGTAAAATGATTATAATTGTGAAATGAAAATTTAAACCTTAAGCTAGTTTATATATAATTTAAATTTGGATATGAGATGAAATGACTCAAATGAGCACAGAGTAATATAAGCTTTTAAATAAATAAATAAGTTTTGAACTCATATATTGAGAAATAAAATTTAGTTAAATTTGGATTGAATTGAATCAAAAGTCGGTTGTGTCATGAATGTTATTACGTGGAATTAAGTCCTTGCTTAAAAAAACTTAAAAGAATGATATGTAACTAGATTTAACTGAAGTTGAGTTGGAATAAAACTGAATTTAAATGAATTCAGTCGAATTTTAGATAATATAGACTAGAATAAAATTCTACTCAAACAAATAAATGTAAATTAAGCAAATATTGAATTAGAACAAATAAACTTCAGAAGCTTATAAAAGAATTGAAAACATTGGGAAAAAATGTATATATATAACCCCTAGTTAAAAGTAAAATGTGAATATAATTGATTGTAAATATTTGGGAAAGAGTGAATATTAATAAGTGAGTAGTTTATAAAAACTTAAAAGGGGAATAAGTAAGCAGAATAAAAGTATTGGTATCCTGAAAAAAAAACAATCCAAACTTGTGATATTAAGTTAGATTGAACTCAAGAGAATCAAATAAAATGATTTTCAAGGTAAATGAAAAGGAAAATCAAGTATGGGATTATAATTGGAAGTGTTGTTGAATGAAAGTTTGAATTGGATTAAAATGGATATGGTGTGAAATGTAAACAAATCCAATTCAAGCATAAATTGAATGGCCTTATTATTAATAAATTCAACAATGAATGAATTGTTAATGTAAATTAAAATTTAAAATGGATAAAAGAATAAACTAATCGAATAAATTTGTGAAATGATTGGGATTTGATCAAAGGAAAATCAAATCAAAGATTGTGAATAGGTAATAGAGTTTGGAAATGGAGCTTGAGTTATAAATAGAAATTCAACTTAAAATTGTAAGTGAATTAAATATGAATTGAAGTTGTATGGAATTGGATTAAAAAAAATGATTTGAGATGAAAATAAATCCAATTCGAGTATGAATAAATTAAAATGGGAGGGAATCAAGTGTAAATTGAGCTGGAATCAATTTAAATAGTTATAAGCTTAAGTAATTATTTATTCACATTAATATTGTCGAATTGCATTAGTAAATTGGTCGTTCGACGTAAACGGAAGTAAGCAAAATTATATAAATCAATAGCAGTTTGATAAATTGATTTTTACATCAATTGGAATGAATATGAGTTTGTTTTGCTTAGAATGAATTAAATAAAAGCAAGTAAGTTGTAAATCACTTCAACTGAATGGAGTGGTTTGAGAATTGATTATAAGCAATTGTAATAAGTGTCGGAACCATATATATGCTTATGGAAAATTATATAACATGCATTATATGTGAAATTTATGTGTTTATGCCAGTATATCACATGCATTGTTACAGGATCGATGTTTTAGCTATTTAAATTTAAGTGAAATGTTATAAACTTCCAATATATAGTACTTACATATTTAAATTGAGTAAATACAGGTTTAGGGTAGCCGTATGGTTGGATTTGATCGTGCAAAATGCTAAAATAAATGAGTGCCTTGCTTTTAAATGCTAAATAAGGTATGCCTACGCAATAAAAATAGGAAATATGAACTGTTTTTGGTTTTTCCGACCGTGTGGGTCGATGTATATATATTTATAACTTTTGTCAAATTGCAAAAGCTCCTTCGTACAAGGGAGACTCTGCCAAAAAATTTCAGAAATTTTGGGAGTTAGAAAAAAATTTGAAATTTTTTTGGGAAAATTTTTAGTTAACGACAAAACGATTTCAAACTGAAAATTGAAATAATTAGTGAATGAAACTACTTTAAAATAATAATATGAATCAGTACAAATGGAAGATAAAATTTAATGTTCGGAGTTGAAAATAAATTAAATTCATATGGAATGGCAGAATCAATTTGAATAGAAGTAGATATAAACTGGAATGGTAAATTGAAAATAAATAAAGAAACATATAAAATGCTTATACTAACTTAAGAAAGGAATGGTGAATTCTTGACTTGAAAATTGATATTACAAATATATTCAAAGTTAATATTTGAAGGAATAAATATTGTCATTTGGTAAGGAAGTCGACAAAATGTTTTTGGAAAATTGTGATTGGATATTATTGCTAAATAAGATATGCAGGTATTATAAAGGAAAGGAAAATTGGTTTTGATTTCATAAGATAAATTAGAAATGCTCGACAAAAAGGTATGTGTATAAATTTCTGTGAAATTTGATTGGGTTTTTGATCGAGCCACTTGGCTTTTTGTTTTCTTTTGGAATTTATAAGCCCGTAGAGGCCTTTTGTAGTTGTACCAAGCCAGCCGCGCAAAGGAGACGCTAGCGAAATTTTTCGAAAATTCAGGGAGCTAGAAAATTTTTGAGAAAAATTTGATAATTCAAAATTTGGTTTTAAATTGAAACTTGAATGGTTAAACAAATAGTATAGTTTGAAAACTATGGGAAAGTTGGGAAGTTAATAAGAATGATAATGGGTCTTTTATAAAAAGATAGTTGGTTAGATATTGAATTGTTTGGTTTGGAGGATAAGTAAACGGGTATTGAACCATTCTTCCTAACTAGTAATTTCGGGGACGAAATTCTTTTAAGGGGGGAGGAATGTGACGACCCGGAATTTTAGAGCACTTAAAATCGGAATATTTAATTGATTTTAAGTATTCAATAGAGTAATTTTAACTTGAATTACGAATATCACAATTTATTGGATAATTAAATTATTGAATCAAATAATTTGAAGTTGAGTAAAATGTTGAATCTGGAGTTTTAAGCCCGTCGAAAATAATTTGAAGGCTTATAAAATTTATATTGATAACATTGAAGATAATAGAAGTTGTAAAATTGAAACCAACAGTGATTTGTTCAGTTTTGAAATTTTGACGTTTAAATTGATATTTAAAAAATAGCCATATGAGGCACAGTCTCGAAATTTGACGAAATAAGTTTCATTGGGTCCGTAATAGTGTTTTATTATCGGACTTCAAATTTCGTAGCATTTGGAGTGTTGGGTGAGCGTACGATTTGTAAACGCGTTGAAATTTATATCGAATTCAATATATATATATATATATATATATATATATATATATATATATATATATATATATATATATATATATATATATTTCTTCTGGCCAACTTCTGCTGAATTATATTCACGTTAGCTGTCTTTCCTTTATCACCTTAGCCAACATTAGCCGTATTTCCTTCACGTCATTGTCTCTTTTCCTTCAGCTCTCCTTTCAAATCACCGTAGACAACAGTGTACACGCAGCCATCGTCTTGTCTCCCCTCGATTTCGTTTTAATATCTCATGCAATCCTCTTCTCTTCATTTCACCTTCAATCGAAATTAAAAATCAAAGTTCTGAAATTTTTTAATAATGGCTGAAGCCCTCACCTTTCCCTTTCTCGTCTTCTTATTTCACCCTTTTTCATAATTGAAGCAGTTCTATTCATAAAAAAAAGGCGTTAAGATAGTGAAATCGTTTCGTTCAAATTCAATAATGGTCGAACTAATCTATTGAACTCACTCTTCTTGTTTAAGTATTTGAATCCTCCCTCACGAAATCCAAATCAAACTGCATCTTCTCTTCTTCAGATCCCAAATCGAGATCGATTAGAGGTCGCGCGATGCCGCGAACCTTGAGACGAGGTAACTTCGTGCAGTGACGGGGTTCGTGGATCTTGTGCTCGAGTGGAGAGTTGTCGTACTCTCGTGATGACGGAGGCGCGACTGGGGAGTTGCCGTAAGGAGGCGGCGATGGAGTTGTTCGACTCAGAATGTCGCGCGACCCGAAATTTTGAGCTAGGGTTTTGGTCTGCGACGTCTAGGCATTACCGTGGTTGTTGAGGCTTCAGAGAATGGGTTGATTCTTATTTTTGGTTCGTTCAACAGCAAGTGCTCGTCAGGGTATTGCTTTTTCCCTTTCCATTAATCAATTAGCTGACTAATTTTGGTAGTTAGTCAATTTATTTTTTTGAAAATATGTGAGGTAGGAAAATATATAAGTATGTGTATTTTAATTTACTGTTAGATTTGGAAAAGAAATGTCTTAAGGTAATTCAGTATTATAGCATTTAAATTAACGATATGCAAGCCTAAACTTCTTGTTTAATTTGTGATAAAATATTTACAGTGAAGGAAATTTAGAGTTTATTCTGCCAATAAATTTATTTAAAATAAGGATATTTATGGTAGAATTTATAAGAAGATAGATTTTAAATTTTTTATATATAAGTAAATTAGTAAAAATGTATGTAGATAAGATTTGGAAAATATAAGAAGTTATATAAAATTAGATTTTTGAGATCTGTAATTTATTTCGACAAGAAAATAAATATGTAGTTTTAATAAAAATATAACAAATATACATATTCACATTTTAAACTTACTAGTTGTTTAAAATAATATATTAAGGTGATTAATTTATTTAATTAACTTATCTAAATTATTTCGGTTGCTAAGAAAATTATTTAAAAAGAAATTAGTTTAAATTTTAATTAATAGTAGATTAAATTTTGTGGAGATAATAAAATATGTGGTTAATTGAATTATCAAATGGGAATTTAATTTTTCAATTGACTCGAATATTAATAAAACACCTAATGTTTATACAAGGTCTGAAATTCCAGGAATCAAATCGATAAAGAAGTGGGTTGCAAAAAAGGAATCAAAGGTGAGTTAATCTCACTCAGCTGAATTATAATTTTAATTTAATTGGTTAAATTTAAATAATTGATTGATTGATTGGCTTTGGTGTGTTATAGTATATATAGTAGTATATATTACATGTTGGAATGATTGATTCCCCGCATTATATAGCGAAGATATTTATGTTGTGCTAACGTCTGTGGATGTAGGGAAAACAGGTTGGGGGGATCCAATTGGATCCCTCAACATTTATTTAAATTATTTAACATTCTCTGTTGTGATTATTTGATATTCAGTGATGAGTTATATTGGAATATTGAATGTTGTAGTTTGATTGGATATATTTGGGTATAATGAATTTCCAAAAATATATAAATTGGATTGTTGGAAAGAAAATAAAAGGAAGTAAATTTGTAAGAGAAATAACTACAGAAAATGTGAATAAATTAAGAATGAATTGAAAGAGATGGAAGTGATATTAAAATACTATTAAATAACCTAAAGTATGAAAAGATTTGAATAAAACAGAAATTAATGAATTGTAAACTTAAGTTATATCAATTAAAGGAATAAAGAATTATTTTAAAATTCAAAGTTTAAATTTATTTAAAAGGATAAAAAAGTAATTATAGAAATCTAAAATTAATGGATTTTGGAATTAAAAAGGAGTTAAATTGGAAATCAATTTAGAAATTGATTCAAGTGTTTTAAATTGGAAATTTAAAGAAGAATGTGAAGTGCAGTATATTTCTCTGGATAACCAAGTACCTTTTCAAAGTAAGTTTTTTTTATATAAGATAAAAGTTAATGTTGTTTCAAAAAGCATGTTTTAGAAAATTTATTATTTATAAATATTTAAATTCTAAAGTAAGTATTTTCTTTAATCTATTATAGCAATATTTATTTAAAGAGTGACTCAGTATTTTGTTTTAAAAGTGAAAATCTAGTTTTATATTTTATTAAGTAACCTTATTTTCAAATATTCATATAGTATGTATTTTTGATAAATTATTGAAGTAGTTTTAAAATAAATGTTTTAAAGTATATTTCAAAGTAAAGCGTTTTAAATTATTTTAAAACTCTAAAGTTTTGTGCTTGGTGATTCCAGTGGAAATAGAAAGTACTTGGAATTTATTCTGAGAAAGGAAGATAGTTTGAAAAATGTTTTCGAAGGGGTTTGAAAAGTGAAAATATATCTTGTGAAGATATTTTTGAGATTAATAAATAATTTGGGAAATTATTTATTGTGTGATGGATGTTGTGAATATTAATTGATAGTTAAATCACCGACTATAAATATTGGACAAATGCGTTGATCGTTTCGAAGAGACCGGGATCGAGATTTATTTCTCGAAAACCACTTCGATCCGGTTTGTACGTTTTCGTAGAAAACGAGTTTGGATTCGAAGATGGAGCAGTGAAGTGCAAGGGCTAGTCGCTACTAATCCTGAGGATATTTCCAAAATGGATGTAGTAGGAATAGTGCCTTCGGTTCCGTTCGAACCCGGGGCGGACTTGTATGGATGAATGCTTTCGAAACATCGTTAGGTGGACGATGGGCATTCTAAGAGGATATGTGCTAAAAAGGTAACGCTTAGCTTCAAGCCTCATCAACCGAGAATGACTGAAAATCAAGGGTTATGCAGCAAGGCTAGGTGGGTAGCACCCAAGCAGGGTGAGGTCATCCCTATCTAGATGTCCCTTTTTATTTCGGCTTGGTGGTGCGGTTGATCCCAACCGCTGGGTGATCTCACTCGGGATTATCCAGTAAGGGGTAGTCCCGGTCTTGTGTTGCAGGGGAGCGGGCATACTCCTCGGTACTGTGATCTAGGCCACGTACTGTGACATGTGGTACCCCAGTGCCTAGTCATTAGTTGGAAATCCATTCTCCCTACGAACCTTGTACGAGTTTTGTTTGTATTACCCACTCTGTGGCTAGTAGCTGGAAGTTAATAGATGTAACAATTTCGGCTATTTTATAAGTATTTGTATATAGAACCTATTATAATATCAGAGGATTTCTATAAAAATTGTTTTAGCTATCGTAAGGTAAAAACCCGACATGTTTATTTGTGGCGTAGTCTTACGAGATGCTTTTGTTTTCAAAAGGATTTTTGAAACTTTAATAATCAATTGAGTGTGATTTTCTCACGCTGGTATTCCAGACTGACTCGGGTGTATTTAACTGTAATGCTCGGGTCACACCGAGTATTATAGGATACAGGATATGATGCTCTGGAGCTCAGGAGACGAGCTGGTTGACGATACGTACTCCCGTACTTGTTTATATATGTATTCCGCTGTTTTGTTTAGTTGTGTATCCATTTGTATGTTATTGATGTTGAGTTGTGATTGATGTACTCTGATGATGTACTCTGATGATGTAATATATGAACAGATATATTTGTTTTGATGTAAAGATATGTAAATATCTATTATATTTTATTCCGCTGCGATGGTTCGATTCTTATGTTGTTTCCTATTTTCTTCTTCTACCTCTTCTTCTTTAACCCAAATGGTTCGTATTTCTGTACAACTTGAGTTGACTGATGTAGAATAGTGTTGACTCAAGGGGTACGGATTTGCGGGTCGTTACAGTTTAGTTGCTTATTGAACATCTGGATAAAGTCCTATTTTTAATGTTGTAGCCGCGCCCTTTAGGAATTATACACTATGTATGTTATTCTTTCGTTATCACTATATAACTAAGGTATCTAGAGCTCTCAATGGTTAAAATTCTAATAATATATGTATTCAATTATGAAGTCCAACACTAAATTCCATGGTTCAATCCAATAACAATTATCAATTAACCGATCTGTTTTGTTTAAATACTTTAACTACACTAACCTTTTATTCGTACAAATCCTCCCTTGAATGGTGTTTCACGTAAAATGGTTTAATTTATACCAATTATCGCCTTAAGACGATCATTATTGTCGTGTAATCGACTATATTCAAAGTATAATTTAGAAGCTTAAGATTCACAATATTCAGTCAAAAAAGTACTACACATTGTCACATGAGATCTTTTATTTACTTTATAATAAATTTATTGAAGACCCTAGGTGAGCCATTATATAGTTTTTCTAAACAATCACATTTATGTAACCTTTTGGTGTCCTTAAAATTATGTGTAATTCATTGTCCATAATATGAAGATTGTCACATACACTAGCCTCAAAGAATGTATCAATATCCCATTCTCGACGCATCTTAGGTAGGGACATTTAATGATAAGTATTTATTTCACACAATTCAATACTGTAACGATCCAGAATTTTTCTACTTTAACTTAGGAATATTTAATTAATTTTAAGTATTCAAATAATATGTTTTATAACTAAAATAAAAATCCTTTAAATGGTAATAATAATGGTGAAATAGTTTTCAAAATTTGTTTACAAAAAAATTTAGTTCGAAGAAAAATCGAAAATGTGACCGAAATTCGTTTTTCGAATTTTCGACTTTTCATCAGCTAAAAGTTGTCGGAAATGTTGTAAACATTTTTGTATAAATAAAAACATATATTTACAAATGGATCGGGCTATTAAGATACACATATACACACACACACTCATATATTTAAGAAACGTAAAGTAAGATTTTTAAAATAAAAGGATACCATATGTAACGTAAAGTACAATGTCACATCTTTGTCTCACCTAAGTGCTAAATGGGTTTAATTTCATCTGGGCTAACTAATGAAATGGGAGGGGACAAGGGATTTTCGAAAATAATGAAGGGGAGACAAGGGTGATAACATGTCAACAAATGGTGGAAGGTAATGTGACGACCCAAACTCGATGTCCAATAAACGACATCAAATTCGCATCGCCGGAGCTTATAACAACAATTAGATGAATATAAAACAGCGGAACAGAATCAATATCATAAATAACATCACTGTTACAACATCAACATAATATTCATACTTCAACAGAGTACATAGTACATATACCATAATCTCTAAATACAACATCATGATAATATAACAGTGAACATATATCCAAAAGTTCTCAAATGAGAGAGATGCTAATGAACTCCCAAAAGCTAACACCTGCAATCTCCAAAGCTCCTAATATATCTCCAAGATAAGAGCTCCAAAATACTGCTACTCCAAAATATAGAAACCTGCTACTAGTCTGCCCGTGTGGAAATAATGGGCACCCAGAGTTTAGGGAAGAAAACAATAAACTCCGGATCAGTCATGGGACTGGTATGAGTAAACAAAATAGTTGTATTTAAATAACAAGATTTACAAAAGAATTTTCGGAATGCTTTTAAAAATGGAACTACCATAAGACCTCCTGCCACACACACAATGCAAACGCAGAATTGGAGGAGATTTCTTCTTATGACAGTTAAATATGCTTGATACGAGGAAAGAATTCTTTGATATTATTACTAGTGCATAGTGAAGTAAATCATTTCGAAAGTAGAATATAAATCTTAGCCAGCATAGACATTTCGAACTATGCCTACTATAGCTACCATCTAAACAGTGGTGACCACCATAAGTAAATGGCAGGTTCTACAACTAAAACCGTACAGGGTTTCGTATTGGAAATTGGATTTCCAACAAATGGTCAGGCCAAGGAACTTCCCATTGCCACTGAGAATGCCTCTGGATGGACATCCCCGAGAACCAAACCGGATCTCTGCCAACACAAGGCCGGGTTACCCCTAACTGGGTAACTACTGACACGAGTATGCCATCTCCCGGTCGTAACCAACCTTTAACCGGGGCCCCAGCAACAAATCACAAAATCATATATATATATATATCTGCGATATCCACATAAGTTAAGTATCTGGGCTCCATACCATGATACCACTTCTATCCAGAAGGAAATGTACATACCCTAAGGGGTGCTACCCCCAATAACCTTGCCGCATCTTTCCTGTTTCGACCATTTCGGGGTGTGAGGTCCGACGAAGTCACGTCCACAAAAACACACTTTATACAAAAGCCGTGCTTTGGGTCAACAAATGATCAACACAATGATCACTAAGATAGACGATCAAATAAACGATCCTATCACAATAATCAACACGATGATCATTTCAGCAACACTCAGCATGTCACATTACCAAATTGGGAATATATCGCTGATAACTTCAACTATATAACCTCTGAGCCCGTACGTCTCAGAGAAGGGTGTTAAGCTAAAAGAATAAATTCTCCGCCACCAACAGAAATATATTTGGAAGAAATCGGCTTTATATCTCAACTTGTAATGTCAGACATACAATCCATACAAGTCTGTTCCGGGTTCGAACAGAACCGAAGGCACTTCCAAAGAAGTCCTTGCAATCCGGATATCCACAATTCTGATCGGATTTACCATCACATATGGAGAACTCTATACCGGAGCAACTCGGTGCAGAGTCAATCGACAGGTCATCCTATCGCTCTCGCAAATATCCGGTCTTCAACACCGGTCTTCAAATGCTATCCAATTCGACGTATCACTACTCGGAATGGGTTATACGACACGAAGGTCATCTCCCGGTTAAACCGAATAGTGAGCGTTAATTTAAAAACAATGTGGATGTCATTCATAATAATTCACAGGTTCGATGTGGGTTTCGGATAACAAACTGAAATCCGATTCCCTGTCGCATCGAAGTTTAAATGCCGTTTTACGGGCAACAGGGTTTTCACATCAATACAGAACAATCATAATCACAGTGCAATAGCATGGCAATATCATCATACAGAATTACAAACAGAACAGAGATATTTATATAAGTTAACAAAATAGTTAATTACTTCCCAATGTGATTTAAATAAATTTACCACTAAATTAATTTAATTTAATGATGAGAATTGGGATAAATAAACTAAATTTTGATTACTCAATTTATTGTTTCAAAATTTACAAATTCTTACTTACAAATTCATTTAAACACTTAATTGTTTATAAATCAATTACCTTAATTATCATTTTAAACTACATTATTTACTTATTAAACAATTCGGTAAAATGATGTATCTGGATTTAATAAATTAACCATATAAATATTATTATTATTATCTTTCTTGATTACTTTAAAACGATGATTTATTATTATTATTTTTTTAATCACAATTGAATTAAATCTCAATTGACTATATTAATTTATTATTCCTTAATAAATTATCTTAATGTAACTATCAATTTTGAATCAATCATTTTAAATTATCGACTTAATGATTTTTAAATTTACAACTTTAATTTAATTGTTTTTATTTATTTATTATTATAAAAAAAATTTTAAATCATAAATTATTTTATCATTAATTTATTAACTTCACATTCCATTTACAAACTTTCTTCATTTTATAAACAATGCTTATAAAAATAGTTTAAACTTAATTTGTCCACAAATTTTTTTATACTGGAAATATGGTTCAGGTGATCAACCCGAGACTTCCCCCGAGTCTCCCTCGAGTTCAAACACCTCCTGCTTCGAGTCCCCTCCCAAAACTACCCGTGAAAACAGAAATTTTCAAATTTTACTTAAGTCCAGACTGCTACACGACCCAACGCTGAAACCCCCCCCCCCCCCCCCCGAGTCTCCCTTCGAGTCATGCTCAGTTTTCCCCGGTCCATGCTTCGAGTCTTCCTCCAGGCCATTCTTCTTCCACAACCCACCATTTTCAGACACGCGATGATACGCGTATACGTGTACAGATAGTCCAGTCACCATTGACCATCGACGATGATCACTAAACATCAGAAATCGACCCAGCAACCCACCATCATCATTGATCCAAGTCCAACGCAAGGAAATCAAAATCGAGTGCAAATTTAAAACCTGGAACAAAAGCAGCCACCAACCCCAAACCCTGTCAACGCACAGCGCTCTCAGCTCCGACCACCGGAGGCTACCAAATTTCGGCCATAGCCTCGTCTACCTCCCCTCCATCTTCCCTCAAAGCCGCGATGAGCTCGATCAATTCGTGGTGGCAAAAATCTCCACGTTACAGACAATGCAAAAAACCCAGGTTTAAACCCTAAGTCCAACTCGTTCGAACAATCCTTGTATTTGAAAATTAATTCAACTATTTTCTCAACATTCTAGAGGTTCAATCATGCTTCAGTACAAATTTCAATATTTATAAATGATTCGATTTTCAGGGATTGACAAAAATGCAAATTTGATCAAAATCCCAAACTGCTCTTTATCACTTCATTAAAAAAATTCATCTTTGTTTTGAAAATCATAGATTCTGGTATGGATTCAGATTATACCATTGAATTTATATTTTTCAACATTTTATTCTTCTATCAAACTTTACTTAAAACCTGTAAACTATATTACAGTGAATATGCTTTTCTGTATGTTTAAATATCTTTACAAACACTTGGTTGAGGATTTAAAACAAAAGTTTTAACTTGATTATTAACATTTTTCAGGAGCAAGGAGAATAAGGAGATGTAGGGTTTGTGTATAGTTTACTCTGTAAACTGGAGATTTCAACATATCAGTATAAAACAGAAACAGAAGGAAAATATTGTTTGCAGGAAAAATCAAACACAAGTTCAGAGCTATTTCTTTCATGCAAAAAATTCAAGCACCAAGAATTTGAACAATGTATAGATTTACTCACTTGACAATATTTGAAAATAGAGGATGCTTTTGTTTTTGGAATCTGCAGTTGGTCTTTCTCTCCTTCACTCTCTGATTTTTGCTTTTATTTTTTCTTTATAAAAACAATAAGGTTTTAAATATTTTCTTCCCAGACTTTGCTATGTTTTTGTTCGAATGAACCAAAGCAAATATGCATGTATATGTAGAAGAGATAGTTTGTACAGGGTAGGGAAAATAGGCTGAGTCCAGCAAAGCAAGTACAAGTTAAAGCATAAACAAGTACAGGTTAAAGTAAAAGAAAAATTAAACCATGCTTGTTAATAAATGTTAGTGAGTGCTGAAAAGATTGTGTACATGCAATGCATTAAATGAAGGTATGTATACAATACTCCTTTGCCTCTTTCTATACTTACAGCTTAGTGTTATTTTAGATTTTCTTTTTTTTTTTTGTATAGTTTATATGTTTTATATTTTTATTAGCTAATGTTTTGTTTTTTTATTTATATATATATAGGTGTGTTGCTTTAGTTATTTTGCTAAATATAGGAAAGTTGTTTTATTTTATTTTATCTTCTTTTGCTTACATATTTTACTGGTTTGTACATTTGGTCATTTGTTCATTTGTTTATTTATTCTTTTGTTCATTTTTTTGTTCTTTGGTTCAACTATGTGTTTACTCATTTGCTCATTTGTTTGATCCTTTGTTTATATCTTTTATTTATTTATTTGTTTGATCTTTTATTTAATTATTTGTTTAGATGTTTACTTATTTGTTATGTGATTTAAATCTTATAATTTCATCATAACTTTAACAAATTCTAAATTCTATTAAAAGATCATCTATCAATATCTCTTTTTATTTAATTCTATATTAATGTGTAATATTAATATCAACAATAAATCTTTAGATTAAATTTTACTAGTTAAATCCCGAAGTTCAAACAATTTATCTATTTTTAATTTTCAAAAATTTCGGGATGTTACAATATCCCCTCCTTAAGAAAATTTCGTCCTCGAAATTTAAAAGAAAGAGAAACTCAAACAAAGAATATACGAATTCAGAAATAAGGAAATGACTTACAGATTCAAGTTGAGATGTCAATTCTGCATTTGGGATATGATTTCTTCATATTCTCTTCAGTCTCCCAAGTACAGTCCTTTGGATCGCCACTCCATTTAACTTTGACCAATTTCACAATTTTGTTCCTCAATCGCTTCTCATCACGATCAACAATTTTTATCGGTTCCCTTCTAACTGCCAAGTTGGGAGTGATTTCAAGATCCTGCTGAGCAGCTTCTTCAATAATATCATCTGGATCGTGCACATATTTCCGAAGATTAGAAATATGGAACACATCATGTACGCCAGATAACCAGTTGGGTAACTGCACTCTATATGCTAGAGAACCAATCCTTTCCAGAATAGGAAAAGGACCAATATAACGCGGTGCTAACTTTCCAGTTTTCCCGAATCTCAACACTCCCCGCATCGGAGATACTTTTAGAAATACAGAATCTCCAACTTGAAATTCCAAATTTCTCCTTCGACGGTCATAATAGCTCTTCTGACAACTTTGGGCAGTTAATAACTTCTTTCGAATAAATTCTACCTTCTCAGTGGCTTCTTTTATCATATCTGGTCCAAGAACAAGTCTATCACCTGATTCGATCCAACATGTAGGTGATCGACACGGACGACCATATAAAGCTTCGAAAGGAGCCATTTCTAAACTGGCTTGATAGCTGTTATTATATGAGAATTCAACCAGATGCAAATGGTCCTCCCAAGAACCACCAAAATCATGAACACAAGCACGCAGTAGGTCTTCTAAAACTCGGTTAACCCTCTCAGTCTGTCCATCAGATTGCGGATGGTAAGCAGTACTGAAATTTAATTTCGTTCCTAAAGCGTCTTGAAATGCTTCCCAAAATCTACAAGTGAAGATCGGGTCACGATCACTCACTATACTGCTGGGAATACCATGGAGGCGAACAATTTCCTTTATATAAATACCTGCCAAGCTTGCCGCAGTACGAGTGGATTTAACTGGAATGAAATGGGCATTTTTGGTTAGGCGATCCACAATAACCCAAATCGCTTCATTGCCTTTCTTGGTACGAGGCAATCCATCGATGAAATCCATCGATACTTGATCCCACTTCCATTTCGGTACTTCCAAAGGTTGAAGTAAACCGGCCACTTTCCTTTGGTCGCTCTTGATTTGCTGACAAGTAGCACAACGACTTACATAAATAGATATGTCTCTTTTCATCGTTTTCCACCAGAACGTTCTTTTAACATCTCGATACATTTTGTTGACTCCTGGATGAATGTTGAATTTTGACTTGTGGCATTCGTTCAATACTTCACGTTTTAGTTCCGGAAAGTCTGGAACACAAATCCTGCCTTTTAATCTTATTACTCCTCTATTATCCATCTCGAAACTAGTATCTTCACCCTGGCATATTCTTTTATGGATTCCTCGAAGAAACTCATCTTCTTTCTGCCGTCTTGCAATCCTTTTGAGAAGAGTAGGAGTGATAACAAGATAAGCAAGAACAGCATAACTTCTGCTCAAAGCGTCTGCAACTACATTGGCCTTTCCGGGTGTATATAGAATATCCAAGTCATAAGATGCCAGAAATTCCAACCAACGTTGTTGTCGCAGATTCAGATCCTTCTGGGAGAAAAGATATTTCAAGTTTTTATGATCGGTGAATAATTCGAATTTTTCACCTATAACAAAGAGAGTTTATTAGGTATATTTCTTTCGCAAATTATTTAGAAAGCTGAAAAGATTCTTACCCAGAAGATAATGTCGCCATATTTTCAAAGCGAAAACAACAGCCAAAAGTTCCAAATCGTGCGTTGGGTAGTTCTTCTCATGCGGACGTAATTGTCTACCTGCGTAGGCAACTACCTTTCCATTTTGCATTAATACTGCACCTACCCCTTCACCACTTGCATCAGTATAGACAGATAAGCCTTGGTTCCCGTTAACAATAGTGAGAACAGGAGCAGTGGTTAATCTCTTTTTCAACTCTTGAAAAGCTTCCTCACATTTTGAAGTCCAATCAAATTCTACACCTTTCATTGTTAGCTTAGTCAATGGGCTAGCCAACTTAGAAAAATCTTGAACGAATTTCCGGTAATAGCCTGCTAAACCCAAAAAGCTTCGAACTTCTTTTGGAGTAGTGGGTTGTTTCCAATCAAGAATAGCGGAAATTTTGCTAGGATCTACTGAAATTCCTTCTTCATTAACAATATGGCCAAGGAATTTGACTTCATTGACCCAGAAATGGCATTTGGAAAATTTCGCATATAGAACATTTCTCCTCAAAATTTCTAAGACAATTCTAAGATGCTCGGCATGCTCATCTTTAGTTTTGGAAAAAATTAAGATGTCATCAATGAATACAAGCACAAATTTATTTAAAACTTCCCGAAACACACGAGTCATGAGATCTACGAAGTATGCTGGAGCATTGGTTAGCCCGAAAGGCATAACTAACCATTCATAGAACATATTAGGACCTCTGAAAGCGGTCAGATGTACACAATCTTCGGCGATTCGTAATTGATGGAATCCTTGGGCTAGATCCATTTTTGAAAAGAAACGAGCGCCGTGCAACTGATCAAATAAATCATCAATCCTGGGAAGTGGAAATTTATTCTTGAGAGTTTGTTTATTTAGATCGGGGTAATCTACACACAATCTCAAGGATCCGTCTGATTTAGCAACAAATACGACGGCTGAGCCCCATTCAGAAACACTGGGTCTAATTAATCCTTTTGCTCGTAGCTCATCAGTTTGATGAATTAATTCAATCTTTTCCCTGGGTGCCATCCTGCGATTTGCGTGAACAACAGGACGAGTATTAGGTACAAGATCGATTCGGAATTCTATTTCTCGATGAGGAGGTAAAGATTTCACTTCTTCGAATACGTCAGAAAAATCCCGAACAACAGGTATAGACTGCAAAGTGGGTTCAAGATTTCCCAAAGTATATATCAATCTGTCGCTCCTTGGACTTGGATTCTCACAAGAGATTTCAATAAAATTTCCAAAATTTGTTTGGATTAAAACTGTCCGATTACTACACTCCAATCTAGCATCGTATCTCGTTAACCAGTTCATACCGAGTAAGATTTCAAATTCATCAAATTCGAGGACATACAGGTTGATAGGAAATTTATAGCTAGCATATGAAATAGGAACTCTCTTACAATATGAACTTAGATTTGCGGGACCTCCGACCGGATTTTTCACGCAAATAAGATCGTCGGCAAATTTAGTTTCAAGTCCTAGTTCATTTACGGTTTGTTGGGAAATAAAGCTATGTGAAGCTCCCGTATCAAATAAAGCTCTAACAGTTCTATTATTAATAGTAAGGTTACCTTCCAAAACACTTTTCCCTTTGTCATCTTTTGAAGATGAGGGGTCCTCCTTTATTGCATAGACTTTTGCTACTTGTGCTGGCCTCATCACTGGGCAATCTTTAACTAAATGTCCCGGTTTATGACAATTGTAACATTCTCTAGCTGGTCTCTTCGGTTTTGGACAGTGACTTGAATAGTGGCCTTTCTCTTTGCAGTTGTAACAAGTGACATTTTCTGCTGCGCTTCCCTGAATGCTCCTCTTCTTCTCATTGCCTTGCCAAGGTTTCTTGCCTCCGAATTTACGCTTTTTATAATTCTGACTACCTGAATTACCTTTCTCCACAGTCGCTTCCTGTATATCAAGAGTAGCGTACCTGCAACCCATATCTACTAAATCTGAGAAAGATTCTTTAACATGACCCGTCATTCTTTCATGATATTTCTGGTTCATTCCTCGGATAAACCTTTCGTTTTTCTTCAGAGGTGTATTTAGCAATTCCGGACCAAACCGAGATAGTTCACTGAATTTATTCAAATATTCTTCAAACGACAAACTTCCTTGTTTCAAATCCAGAAATTCCTGATACATTCTAGAAACACCCGCTGATGGCATGTAACGTTTCTCAAACACTTCTTTAAAACGATCCCAAGTGAATTCTTCCTCGGGTTCATCTACAATGATGGTTTCCCACCAAGCTGAAGCTTCTCCTTGGAGTTGCCAAGAAGCTATAAGTCTTTTCTGCTCATCCTGCAATTTTAGTCCTTTAAAAATCTTTTCACAAGATCTTACCCAAGCTTGAGCGTCAATAATTGACTCTTTGCCAATAAATGGTTTTCCACCAAGCTTCTCAAACTTCTTATATAATTCAGCCAAGTCCGGCTGCTGCTGAATTTCTATTACTGCTTCTGCGGCTGCGGGAATTTGATTTGGTACTGCAGCATTGCCTTGACCCCTCACTCTTCCTCTGCGTCCACTCATTTTCACTATCTGAGATTAGTAAGAAAATTGATTTAGATATGCAGACGAAATATTTTAAGGAATATCAGCAGTAAAAATAACATACTAAGAAATTTCAAAGTTTCAATTTTGATTATACTCATTCTAGGGTATACTTCACCCTATCTCTAATGAGCCGTCTAATGTGTTATACTCCGTAGCTAAAGTTCTTACTCAACCAACAGCTCTGATACCACTTTGTGACGACCCAAACTCGATGTCCAATAAACGACATCAAATTCGCATCGCCGGAGCTTATAACAACAATTAGATGAATATAAAACAGCGGAACAGAATCAATATCATAAATAACATCACTGTTACAACATCAACATAATATTCATACTTCAACAGAGTACATAGTACATATACCATAATCTCTAAATACAACATCATGATAATATAACAGTGAACATATATCCAAAAGTTCTCAAATGAGAGAGATGCTAATGAACTCCCAAAAGCTAACACCTGCAATCTCCAAAGCTCCTAATATATCTCCAAGATAAGAGCTCCAAAATACTGCTACTCCAAAATATAGAAACCTGCTACTAGTCTGCCCGTGTGGAAATAATGGGCACCCAGAGTTTAGGGAAGAAAACAATAAACTCCGGATCAGTCATGGGACTGGTATGAGTAAACAAAATAGTTGTATTTAAATAACAAGATTTACAAAAGAATTTTCGGAATGCTTTTAAAAATGGAACTACCATAAGACCTCCTGCCACACACACAATGCAAACGCAGAATTGGAGGAGATTTCTTCTTATGACAGTTAAATATGCTTGATACGAGGAAAGAATTCTTTGATATTATTACTAGTGCATAGTGAAGTAAATCATTTCGAAAGTAGAATATAAATCTTAGCCAGCATAGACATTTCGAACTATGCCTACTATAGCTACCATCTAAACAGTGGTGACCACCATAAGTAAATGGCAGGTTCTACAACTAAAACCGTACAGGGTTTCGTATTGGAAATTGGATTTCCAACAAATGGTCAGGCCAAGGAACTTCCCATTGCCACTGAGAATGCCTCTGGATGGACATCCCCGAGAACCAAACCGGATCTCTGCCAACACAAGGCCGGGTTACCCCTAATTGGGTAACTACTGACACGAGTATGCCATCTCCCGGTCGTAACCAACCTTTAACCGGGGCCCCAGCAACAAATCACAAAATCATATATATATATATCTGCGATATCCACATAAGTTAAGTATCTGGGCTCCATACCATGATACCACTTCTATCCAGAAGGAAATGTACATACCCTAAGGGGTGCTACCCCCAATAACCTTGCCGCATCTTTCCTGTTTCGACCATTTCGGGGTGTGAGGTCCGACGAAGTCACGTCCACAAAAACACACTTTATACAAAAGCCGTGCTTTGGGTCAACAAATGATCAACACAATGATCACTAAGATAGACGATCAAATAAACGATCCTATCACAATAATCAACACGATGATCATTTCAGCAACACTCAGCATGTCACATTACCAAATTGGGAATATATCGCTGATAACTTCAACTATATAACCTCTGAGCCCGTACGTCTCAGAGAAGGGTGTTAAGCTAAAAGAATAAATTCTCCGCCACCAACAGAAATATATTTGGAAGAAATCGGCTTTATATCTCAACTTGTAATGTCAGACATACAATCCATACAAGTCTGTTCCGGGTTCGAACAGAACCGAAGGCACTTCCAAAGAAGTCCTTGCAATCCGGATATCCACAATTCTGATCGGATTTACCATCACATATGGAGAACTCTATACCGGAGCAACTCGGTGCAGAGTCAATCGACAGGTCATCCTATCGCTCTCGCAAATATCCGGTCTTCAACACCGGTCTTCAAATGCTATCCAATTCGACGTATCACTATTCGGAATGGGTTATACGACACGAAGGTCATCTCCCGGTTAAACCGAATAGTGAGCGTTAATTTAAAAACAATGTGGATGTCATTCATAATAATTCACAGGTTCGATGTGGGTTTCGGATAACAAACTGAAATCCGATTCCCTGTCGCATCGAAGTTTAAATGCCGTTTTACGGGCAACAGGGTTTTCACATCAATACAGAACAATCATAATCACAGTGCAATAGCATGGCAATATCATCATACAGAATTACAAACAGAACAGAGATATTTATATAAGTTAACAAAATAGTTAATTTCTTCCCAATGTGATTTAAATAAATTTACCACTAAATTAATTTAATTTAATGATGAGAATTGGGATAAATAAACTAAATTTTGATTACTCAATTTATTGTTTCAAAATTTACAAATTCTTACTTACAAATTCATTTAAACACTTAATTGTTTATAAATCAATTACCTTAATTATCATTTTAAACTACATTATTTACTTATTAAACAATTTGGTAAAATGATGTATCTGGATTTAATAAATTAACCATATAAATATTATTATTATTATCTTTCTTGATTACTTTAAAACGATGATTTATTATTATTATTTTTTTAATCACAATTGAATTAAATCTCAATTGACTATATTAATTTATTATTCCTTAATAAATTATCTTAATGTAACTATCAATTTTGAATCAATCATTTTAAATTATCGACTTAATGATTTTTAAATTTACAACTTTAATTTAATTGTTTTTATTTATTTATTATTATAAAAAAAATTTTAAATCATAAATTATTTTATCATTAATTTATTAACTTCACATTCCATTTACAAACTTTCTTCATTTTATAAACAATGCTTATAAAAATAGTTTAAACTTAATTTGTCCACAAATTTTTTTATACTGGAAATATGGTTCAGGTGATCAACCCGAGACTTCCCCCGAGTCTCCCTCGAGTTCAAACACCTCCTGCTTCGAGTCCCCTCCCAAAACTACCCGTGAAAACAGAAATTTTCAAATTTTACTTAAGTCCAGACTGCTACACGACCCAACGCTGAAACCCCCCCCCCCCCCCCCCCCCGAGTCTCCCTTCGAGTCATGCTCAGTTTTCCCCGGTCCATGCTTCGAGTCTTCCTCCAGGCCATTCTTCTTCCACAACCCACCATTTTCAGACACGCGATGATACGCGTATACGTGTACAGATAGTCCAGTCACCATTGACCATCGACGATGATCACTAAACATCAGAAATCGACCCAGCAACCCACCATCATCATTGATCCAAGTCCAACGCAAGGAAATCAAAATCGAGTGCAAATTTAAAACCTGGAACAAAAGCAGCCACCAACCCCAAACCCTGTCAACGCACAGCGCTCTCAGCTCCGACCACCGGAGGCTACCAAATTTCGGCCATAGCCTCGTCTACCTCCCCTCCATCTTCCCTCAAAGCCGCGATGAGCTCGATCAATTCGTGGTGGCAAAAATCTCCACGTTACAGACAATGCAAAAAACCCAGGTTTAAACCCTAAGTCCAACTCGTTCGAACAATCCTTGTATTTGAAAATTAATTCAACTATTTTCTCAACATTCTAGAGGTTCAATCATGCTTCAGTACAAATTTCAATATTTATAAATGATTCGATTTTCAGGGATTGACAAAAATGCAAATTTGATCAAAATCCCAAACTGCTCTTTATCACTTCATTAAAAAAATTCATCTTTGTTTTGAAAATCATAGATTCTGGTATGGATTCAGATTATACCATTGAATTTATATTTTTCAACATTTTATTCTTCTATCAAACTTTACTTAAAACCTGTAAACTATATTACAGTGAATATGCTTTTCTGTATGTTTAAATATCTTTACAAACACTTGGTTGAGGATTTAAAACAAAAGTTTTAACTTGATTATTAACATTTTTCAGGAGCAAGGAGAATAAGGAGATGTAGGGTTTGTGTATAGTTTACTCTGTAAACTGGAGATTTCAACATATCAGTATAAAACAGAAACAGAAGGAAAATATTGTTTGCAGGAAAAATCAAACACAAGTTCAGAGCTATTTCTTTCATGCAAAAAATTCAAGCACCAAGAATTTGAACAATGTATAGATTTACTCACTTGACAATATTTGAAAATAGAGGATGCTTTTGTTTTTGGAATCTGCAGTTGGTCTTTCTCTCCTTCACTCTCTGATTTTTGCTTTTATTTTTTCTTTATAAAAACAATAAGGTTTTAAATATTTTCTTCCCAGACTTTGCTATGTTTTTGTTCGAATGAACCAAAGCAAATATGCATGTATATGTAGAAGAGATAGTTTGTACAGGGTAGGGAAAATAGGCTGAGTCCAGCAAAGCAAGTACAAGTTAAAGCATAAACAAGTACAGGTTAAAGTAAAAGAAAAATTAAACCATGCTTGTTAATAAATGTTAGTGAGTGCTGAAAAGATTGTGTACATGCAATGCATTAAATGAAGGTATGTATACAATACTCCTTTGCCTCTTTCTATACTTACAGCTTAGTGTTATTTTAGATTTTCTTTTTTTTTTTTTGTATAGTTTATATGTTTTATATTTTTATTAGCTAATGTTTTGTTTTTTTATTTATATATATATAGGTGTGTTGCTTTAGTTATTTTGCTAAATATAGGAAAGTTGTTTTATTTTATTTTATCTTCTTTTGCTTACATATTTTACTGGTTTGTACATTTGGTCATTTGTTCATTTGTTTATTTATTCTTTTGTTCATTTTTTTGTTCTTTGGTTCAACTATGTGTTTACTCATTTGCTCATTTGTTTGATCCTTTGTTTATATCTTTTATTTATTTATTTGTTTGATCTTTTATTTAATTATTTGTTTAGATGTTTACTTATTTGTTATGTGATTTAAATCTTATAATTTCATCATAACTTTAACAAATTCTAAATTCTATTAAAAGATCATCTATCAATATCTCTTTTTATTTAATTCTATATTAATGTGTAATATTAATATCAACAATAAATCTTTAGATTAAATTTTACTAGTTAAATCCCGAAGTTCAAACAATTTATCTATTTTTAATTTTCAAAAATTTCGGGATGTTACAGGTAAGGTACAAAGAGTGTTTAGGTAATTTTAGGATTTGATGTTAAATGAAAACAACTTCATGAATATTGTTTTCATTTTGTCATTTATTCATATTTTGCTAACTTCCTCCATCTTCTTCAAGCTATTTCCATGGCTTCTTTGCCTTTTCAAAAGTGTTAAAAATCATTTCTTTTCCCCTTTTAGTTCGTGGAAATATAGTTTAAAACCTTCTCCTCTTTCATACAAACCCTCCTCTTTCTTAAAACAAACCCAAACCCTCCACTTATCACCTAGAGTAGGGCCCAATCCTATAGTGGTGGAAATCATCTTGGGCCTGAGGGCCTCCAAAATCATATTTTTTCTTAGTTCAAAGCAAAGTCTAAGGCCGATCCAAGTTCTAGTGAACGTTAGTTATAGTTTGGATTTATCTAATCATTTGATTCTCCTCCCTCTTCACTCGAAATGCAAAATTGTGTGTTTTATATAGAAATTAAGTTGAAAAAACAAGTTTTAGGAACGTTACGAAATCGCTTTAGAAATTGCCTTTGAAATTATCTTATTATAGAGTATACAATTTTTATACTAAGAAAAAATAATATATAATAATAATTTCAAAAGCCAATTTATTTGAAAAACATTTTTAAAACACATTATAATAACTGTGTATGAAATCCAAAAAGAAATATCAAGAAAACATTAAAATAACGGAAATTTTACTAAGTATTATCCGTTTAAAATAAGCTGTGACTCAACATTCGATAGCAGGTTTGAATAAGTTAATAGTTTCAAAATGACTTGAGATTTTGCAGGAATGTAGTTCAACATTCCTACTTCAATCTGAAAAAAGAATCATTCAAATCCGATTTGAAACGAAGAATCTGCGTTATTTCAAAGTTGGACCAAAACAAGGTTTTAAACACTGAATTACAGCATGCTGCAAGTACAAGTTCGGCAGTAGTTTCGAAATAGCAAACCAATCTAGATTGTCATGAAATTTTAAAGGAATAAACACGTGCGTTTATCTAATCATTTAATTCTCCTCCCTCTGTGCTCGTAGTGCAAAATTGTGCGTTTTATATAGAAATTAAGTTGAAGAAAACGAGTTTTAGAAACGTTTCGAAAGCGCTTTAGAAATTGCCTTTGAGATTCTCTTATTATAGAGTACATAATTTTTATGCTAAAAATAATATATAATAATAATTTCAAAAGCCCATTTATTTGAAAAAGTTTTTTAAAACACATTATAATAACTGTGTATGAAATCCAAAACATCGAAATAATGGAAATTTCACCAAGTATTATCCGTTTAAAACAAACTGCGACACAATATTAGACGGCAGGTTTGAATAAGTTAACAGTTTCAAAATGACTTGAAATTTTTCAAGAATGTAGTTCAACATACCTACTTCAATCTTCAAAAAGAATCATTCAAATCCGATTTGAAACAAAGAATCTGCATCATTTCAAAGTTGGACTAAAACAAAGTTTTAAACACCGAATCACAGCAAGCTGCGAGTACAAGTTCGACAGTAGTTTAGAAATAGAAAACAAATCCAGATTGTCATGACATTTAACAGGAATATAACTCAACACTCCTACATCAATCTGCAAAAAGAATCATTCAAATCCGATTTGAAACGAAGAATCTGCGTCGTTTCAAAGTTGAGACCATAATAAGGTTTTAAACACTGAATTACAGCAAGCTGCGAGTACAAGTTCGGCAGCAGCTTAGCTTATGTAGAAACATTTTGAGCTTTCTTCTCTGTTGTACAAAACTGTTTTGTAGTACTTCTTTAGAGGCATGTATCTTTTGATTTCGGCAACGAAATGCTGTCCGATTTCTTGCATTTGATAGCTTGCATGTTGAACTTCATTTCTGCAAATTTTGGTTGAACGATATTGTCGTTTGAATGTTCAACGTTGCTGCAAAATCGACTCAGACATAGATTTTTGCCTGTAGCTGTTTTGAGTTGCTACAAACATGGCCTCGGTCCATATTTGAGATAGCATAAGTCATTCATTTCTTATTGGAATTCATTTATTCTTTTTGCAGATTGAAATAGGAGTGTTGAATTACATTCCTGTAAAATTTTATGAATAAAATCACAAAATCTAGCAAAATAATGCTTTTAATTGCAAAAACGGTAAATAGTTTAGCTTATGTAGAAATATTTTGAGCTTTCTTCTATGTTGTTCAAAACTGTTCTTTAGTGCTTCTTTAGAGGCATGTATCTTTTGATTCCGACAACGAAATGCTGCTAAATTTCTTGCATTTGATAGCTTGCATGTTAAACTTCATTTTTGCAAATTTTAGTTGAAAGATATTATCGTTTGAATGTTCAAAACGTTGCTGCAAAATCGACTCAGGCATAGATTTTTGCCTGTAGTTGTTTTGAGTTGCTGCAAACATGGCCTGAGTCCATATTTGAGACAGTATAACTCATTCATTTCTTATTGGAATTCAATAATTCTTTTTGAAATTGAACTAGGAGTGTTGAATTATATTCCTGTAGAATTTCATGACAATCTGAGTTGGTTTTCTATTTCTAAACTACTGCCGAACTTGTACTCGCGGCTTGCTGTAATTCAGTGTTTAAAACCTTATTTTGGTCCCAACTTTAAAACGACGCAGATTCTTCGTTTCAGATTGGATTTGAGTGATTCTTTTTTTTATTGAATTAGGAGTGTTGAGTTACATTCCTTTAAAATTTCATGACAATCTGGGATGGTTTGCTATTTCTAAACTACTGTCGAACATGTACTCGCAGCTTGCTGTAATTCAGTGTTTAAAACCTTGTTTTGGTCCAACTTTGAAACGACGCAGATTCTTCGTTTCAAATCGGATTTGAATTATTCTCTTTGCAGATTGAAGTAGGAATGTTGGACTACATTCCAGCAAAATTTCATATCATTTTGACGCAGTTAACTTGTTCAAACCTATTGTCGAATATTGAGTCGCAGCTTGTTTTAAACGGATAATACTTGTGTAATTTCCGTTATTTCGATGTTTTCTTGATATTTCTTTCTGAATTTCATACACAATTATTATAATGTTCTTTAAAAATGTTTTTCAAATAAATGGGCTTTTGAAATTGTTATTATACATTATTTTTTAGCATAAAAATTATATACTCTATAAAAAGAGAATTTCAAAGGCGATTTCGAAACGTTCCTAAAACTCGTTTTCTTCAACTTAATTTCTATATAAAGCACATAATTTTGCACTTCGAGTGAAGAGGGAGTAGAATTAAATGATTAGATAAACGCACTTGAGGTGAGAAAAGCTCACCTTTTACCTGGAGTTTTGAACTTTATATTATTGCTTGCTTGGTTGATAATATGTTGTTTATTGTGATAAATGGATATTGATTTATATATGTAATATGTGCTTGAATATACATGTATATGCTTGGATGTGAATATTATGTAAAGTGCAAATGAAAGTAAGTTAGTAGTAAAGTTAGGTTCTTGCTGAATTGCAGGTTATGATGGCATGTATTTTAGTTGAAATCATTGTGTAGTATATGCCAAAATTTAGCTCTTGACTTACTAAAGAAAATTTGAGATCCTTGAAAATTTGAATCTTGGTTTACTAGTTTAAATTTGTAAAGAGAGATTTCAAGTTTTCTAACTTTATTTAGTTTCAAAATCCTTGCTTTTGTTTTCCAAAACATTTACTAAGTTAATAAAATAGCTAAGGTATAACAAGATTGATTTTAAAGTTATTTATTATAAAAACTAGTTTTTAAAATTGTGGGTCCTATAGCTATATTCGTTGTAAACACAGTTCACGAAAAACAAACTCTTTCCGCAAATTTTAACTGTTTGTACTTAAGAATTCTTTTGGAAAGTGTTTACAAAACATATTATAAGCATTAATAATAAATATTATTTATTTATTTAATGATTTTTAAATTAAGTAATTAAGTAATTAAGTAATTAGGTAATTAAGTAGGGTAATTAGTACTTAATCATTAATTAAGTTAAAATAATTAGTACTTAAATATTAATCAAGTAAGTTAATTAAAATTAGTTAAAAAGTTAAAAAGTTAATTATTATTCCAATAATTATTTAAGGATTAACAATTATTTTAATTAATGATTAAAGATTGATTAATATTTAATTATTTATTTATAAATGGGTTTCATTATTAGTTAATTACTAATCAATTTAAAATTAAGTTAAGATTTAATTAAAAGTTAATTATGATTCAATTATTTTAAATAAAGGTTTAATTTATCATTTAAGTTTTAATTAAGGATTAATTAATTAATTAATTGAGATATTTAATTATCATTTAAAAGTTCATATTATTATTTAATAATTAATTAAAGATTAATTAGCGTTTAATTATTGATTTAAAAATTAATTATTATTTAATTATTAATTAAAGTAATCCCTATTAAATAAAGAGTTTAAATGTTATTTAATTCTTAAACAAATTTTTTACAGTTTTAAATTGCTTTATTTCTAAAGAACGATTTTATTTCAAAGCAACCTCTTTTAAAGGTATTTCTAAATCAAAGGATTTCCTTATCGACTACCCTTAAGTAACCTCAATTAAATATGAAACCTAATTAAATCTGTTTAGCAGAACAAAACATCGTTATGCTAATTAAATTATAATTATGATCTTTTGGTAGAATAGATCACAGTTCTACCATAGTTCATCAAGTAAATTATGTTGACATCTATTAAGTAGAATAAAAACCAGTTTATCTATTATGGTAACTTGGACATTTACCCATACGTTGATTGGTAGTTAATGGTTGATTCTTTTAATATATCTGCTTATTATGTAAATACCCATGTTATAATTGGAAAGTCAAACTGAATTAAATGAGAACCATTGTGGTCACTAAGTCTCTTTCTAATTTTGAGAAATCAATCTTTTTAAATATATTTTTAAAAATGCTTTTGAGATAAAGTTATTATTTATTTATAACGCTTAAAGTTTATTGCTATTTTAAATATGATATTTAAAGTAAAATTAAGTAATTATTTAATTAAAGGTGTTTTGAAGTAAATTATTACATTTTAAAAAATTATTTAAAGTTGTTATTTTATTAATGCGGTTTAAAGATAAATTTGATAAAGGATGTTCTAAATAACAACTTGTTTATTTAAAAGTGTTTTAATTAATGGCTTTGTATATCAAAGGAACTTTATTGATTAAAGTTTATTAAAGAAGTTTTGTTTCAAAAAATGAAAGTTTATAAAAGGATTTTTATAAATTGAAAAGAGATCTTGAAATTTGGGAAGAAGTTTTATAAATTGAAAAGAGACCCTGAAATTTGGGAAGAAGTTTTATAAATTGAAAAAAAATCTTGAAATTTGAAAAAAAAATTATAATTTTTTTTAGATTTATAAAGTAAGTTTTATAAATGATTTGGATATTTATAAAAGACTTTTATAAATAAACTTGGAGATATATAAAAGGGTTTATAAATGGATTTGGAATTTAATTAAAGAAGATTTTATAAATAAAAGACATTTATAAAAAAGGTATATAGAAGTAAATTATAAATGAATTTGAGATTTAATTTCCTTTAGTCGACTTACTTAATTTTTGGTGGTGTGGACATTCGTTCCATACTTAACACCGAAGGAATAGTGTTCGAGGTTATATTTATCTCTAATTTAAATACCATTTAATTGATCCTTTTAATATGATTTTGAATAAGGAATCTTTCATAATGTTTTATGAATATACTTATGCCAGTGAGATAAGTATATGAATATTTTGATAAACATTTTGAAAAGAGATTTAAAATAAATGAAAGATTTATTTAGAGGCTTAGTAATTGCTATGGGTAATTAAATCTTTGAATTGTTGTTCGTTTGTTTATTTGATAGTCTGGGAATGAGTCGATTGGAAATTATCGGTTGTTGGTTCATAGAGACCGGATCAGATATATTATCCAAAAGCTTCAAACTAATATATGTGTTCAAGTGGAAGACATCTTGAGGATGATTTAAGCTGGAGTTCTTTGATGTGCAGGGCTATTTTCTATTAATCTTGAGGGCGATTTCAAAACAGATGTACTAGAGGTAGTGCCTTCGGTTTCGTTCAGACCCAGAACAAACTTGTATGGATGAATGTTGACATTGTATCTCTACCTGGAGAGCAGTGTTAACATTCCAAGAGGGAAGTGCTAAAATAAGGTAAAGCATAATCTCAAGCATCACACCACGAGAATGAATAAAACATGGGATGCTCATAGAGTTATGTGTCAACTACCATTAGGAGTAGACATCCCTTTATCTAGATCAGATTTTGAATGTGGTATGTGCGCATGCACCGAGGGATAAATTAAAGCAGCCTCGGTGTCAAGGGATCAGGTGATCCAACTTGTCATTTAAAGGGGCAGGCCGACTTTGTGCTCATAAGGGATCCATGTGTGGCCCTTAGGTACATTTTTCTATAGACGTCCTTTCGAATGTTAGTTGCCATTATTGGAATCCATTCTCCAATAAATGACGTGTAGACTTGATTGTATACCTACTATGTTGAAATTTGATAAGGTAACAATTTTGAATATGATTTAACATTTATTTTAAACCGTAGCCTTTATTATAATATTAGAAGATTTCCTATGAAATGTGTAAGGTAAAAACCCGTCCGTGTTTATATGCAGCGTGATCTTACGAGATACCTTTATTTTCAAAGTTTTTTTACTTTTCTTACACTGGTTTACCAGACTGATCCGGACATTGTTTTTTTATAATGCTTAGTCAACCCAAGCATATTTTCTAGATTTAACTAGATTCTTTGGAGCTTTTAGAAGACGAGATGGATCCTCAAGATGTATTCACGTATCTTCTATCTTCCACTATTTTTTTGCGTATTTATTAACAAATTTAAAGGTAGGTTGTTATAACTGTCCAGGCTAATAACATGTTAGTATACACTGATGTTGAGTATAATAAAGATGATTTCTTTTTGTAAAGATTGTGTGTATATTAAAAATTTGTCGTCATGGTGTGAGATTCTGTTCTGTCATTTTCATTCTTCACCCCAAATGACCTATCTTTCGAACATTTGAATGACCGTCACATGAATACTAAGGACATATTAATTGTCGTCTTTAGTTGTAAGAAAGGCAGATCATTACAGTTGGTATTAGAGCGTAAGATTAAGCGAGAACATTAGCCCAAATGGGGTAAACTTATTAAAAGATATGGTAATGGAGTCCTTATTACGAGTTTGAGCGTATTATATATAAGAGTGCATACTTATTAGTGTTATAAAAATGTTTTATATTATGTTAATTGATCTGTTAAGAGCTTATGCTTTCTGATCAATACGAGTTGCAAATGTTATTGATACGAATCGCAAAACACTTGAACAAGGCCAACCGACAGGATATTGTTTTAAAATTGGTAAATGAAATAATTTTACCAAGGACTATATTTTATATATAAAGGAATGATTTTCAAAAATAAAGTATAATTATTTTTGATGTGTTGTTAAGGGTTGATAATATTTAATTATTATCACATAGGGTTTGATTAGTCATGCTCACCCAGCTTGAGCATTAGCTATGATTCATAGAATCATCTACAATCTTTCCTTTAAAATCCATAGGTTGGGTAGATAGAATTTATGGGAACATTGAGTTGAACACCTTGTGAATTAAAAATTTTCAATTTAACTATAAAGCATTCGATGATATGTTGGTTTAAAAATTAAATTTTAATAAAAAGGGCATTATTAAAATAAAGGAAAAGATATTTTTAAAATGAATATTTAAGGAAAGATTTTATAAAAAGTTGATTTTATAAATTAGAATTATAAAATATATTTTGAAAGGAAATATATATATGTAGTATTGTTTCAAAAGGGTATTTGAAAAGAAAATGTATTTTTTAACTAGTTCGAGTGACTTGAAAGTGACAAAAAATAGGCAGGATTTGTGTTCAAATGGTAGACATTTCTCTTGTGCGTTACCCTTCTTGGTAAAGGGGATATATGATATTATTTGGTAGTAAGTTCCTTTAGATCATTTTGGAGTTAATCGGTCTCTGTGTGTGTGTGTGCGTGTATTAAGGGATAAATGTAAAGTATCATTCCAAATAGATTTTGAAATAAAAACCAAGTATTTGGCTCTTAATTTTTCATAACATATATAAGTAAATATATATAAGGTATTTTAATTGAAGAATTGGTTAATAAATAGAATTTTAAAAACTAAAGTAAATTAATAAGGAGGTTTAATAAACTTTGTTTTATTAAACTGTGTATTTTGATTTTAACATCTAGAAAGTGAAATTTTACTTGATGTTATTAGGTTGGTTAATAAAGATTTTTACCTTGGAGGTGTCTAAGAAAAAGTAAACTCTAGGATGAAGTTTAGATACTAGCATCCTACTCTTAGTAGATACTTACCAGACCGAATAGGTAAAGAATTTGAATTGGTCAACTCAGTTTTGAGACCCAAATTATTTAGGACCTACATCTGAATAGCTAAAAGTGAATGGAATTAAAAATCGGTCGTTTTGATATATACTTTTAGGATGTAGGAGAGTATTATACAAATTGATAAATTAAAGTAATTTTAGGAAAAGGTTTCATAAACTAAGTTGTGTCATTTTGAAAATGGTTAAACCTAAGTAGAAATTTTTATGAAATGTTTCATAAATCTTTTGATTGGGTAAAGAGTATTTGGGTAGATAAAGACCTTTAGTTGAATACATAACCTATACATAGATCGTTTTCCTTTCTCATGTAGTTCTCGATCTAAGATTCGAGTACATGACTTGAGGTGTTTCACACCGTTCGAAATAAAGATTTATCGCTCGATTTTTGACGACATACACTTGGCGAGGGTTCTTAATGCGGAACTAAAAGTTTTCTATCATAGTATATGACTACGTAAGAAGAACTAAGGTTCCTAATTAAGAAGCCTGATTAGAGTCCCACTAGTGAATCGAGTGAACGATACAAGTTCGGGAGTAAAAGCAATGTATTAATGTGAGTGATCAAAGCATTTTCGGCATAAGAGTGATCTATGTACATCATATGGACTGATGGGTAATTTTAAATATTTCTAGGTTAGGATTGTGGTAAAATTTCAAGGACGAAGTTCTTTTAAGGGGTAAAAGTGTAACAACCCGAAATTTCACCGCTTTAATTTGAGAATATTTATTTAATTTTAAATATTCAAATAATATGTTTTGTAATTAAAAAAACTCTTTTAAGCAGTAAATAATAATGGTGCAATAGTTTTCAAAAAAAAAATTACAAAAACTTTTAGTTCGAAGAAAATTCGAAAATGTGAACGGAATTCGTTTTTCGACTTTTCGTTGACTAAAAGTTGTCACAAAATGTTCTAAATATTTTCATACAAATACACATATAAATTTTTAAATGGATTAGGATATTATGACACACACATATATACACATATACTTAAGAAATGTAAAGTAAGATTTTTAGAATAAAAGGATAGCATATGTAACATAATGTACAATGTCACATCTTAGTCTCGCCTTAAGTACTAAATGGGTTTACTTTCATGTTGGCTAACTAATTAAAGGGGAGGGGACAAGGGATTTTCAAAAATAATGGAAGGAAGAAAAGGGTGATGACATGTCAACAAATTGTGGAGGGTAAGGTACAAAAGGTGTTTAGGTAATTTTAGGATTTCATGTTAAATAAAAACAACTTCATGAATATTGTTTTCATTTTTCCATTCATTCGTATTTGTATAATTTCCTCCATCTTCTTCAAGCTATTTCCATAGCTTCTTTGCCTTTTCAAAAAAGTAAAAAATCGTTTCTTTTCTCCTTCAAGTTCATGGAAATATAATTTAAAGCCTTCTGCTCTTTCATACAAACCCTCTTCCTCCTTAAAAAAAGCCATACCCTCCACTTACCACCTAGGGATGAGCCTATTCCTATAATTTTTGAAATTATCTTGGGCTATAGGCCTCCAAAATCATATTCTATTCCTTAGTTCAAAGCTTGGTCTAAAGCCGATCTAAGTTCTAGTGAAAGTTAGTAAGAGTCTGGATAGTTGAAGGTGAGAAAAGCTCGCATTTTACCTAAGGTTTTGAATTTTAAATTATTACTTACTTGGTTGATAATATTTTGCTTGTTGTGATGAATGGATATTGATTTATATGTGTAATATGTTCTCGAATATATATGTATATGCTTGGATGTGAATATTGTGTAAATTGCAAATGAAAATAAGTTAGTAATAAAGTTAGGTTCTTGATAAATTATAGGTAACTATGGTATATATTTTAGTTGAAATCATTGTGTAGTATATGCTAAAATTTAGCTCCTGACTAGTTAAAGCAAATTTGAGATCCTTGGAAATTTGAACCTTGGTATACTAGTTTAAATTACTAAAAAGAGGTTTCAAGTTTTCTAACTTTATTCAGTTTCAAAACTTTGCTTTTGTTTTCCACAACATTTACTAAGTTTATAAAATAGTTAAGGTATAAAAAAGATCGATTTTAAATTTATTAGTTATATAAACAAGTTTTAAAAATTGCAGGTCCTATAATTATAATCACTACAAACGCACTTCGGGGAAAATAACTCTTTCCGCAGATTTTAATTGTTTGTAGTTATGAATCCTTTTGAAAAGTGTTTGTAAAACTTATTATAAGTATTAATAATAAATTTTATTTATTTATTTATTTAATGATTGTTTAATTAATTTATTAAGTAAGGTAATTAGTACTTAATTATTAATTAAGGTAGGGTAATTAGTACTTAAGTATAAATTAAGTTAATTATAATTAGTTAAAAAATTAAAAATTAAATTATTATTTAGTTAAAAGTAAATTATTATTTAATTAATTTTTTAAATATTAATTATTCGTTTAATTAATTATTAAATATTAATTATTATTTAATTATTTGTTTATAAAAGGGTTTAATTATTAATTAATTATTAATCATTAAAATTAGTTTAATATTTAATTAAAAATTAATTATGATTTAATTATTATAAATAAAGGTTTAATTTGTTGTTTAATTTTTAATTAAGGATAGCGTAATTAATTAATTGAGATTAATTAATATTTATTTATTATTTAAAAGTTTGAATTATAATTTAATAATTAATTAAAGATTAATTATGGTTTAATTATTGATTTAAAAGTTAATTATTGTTTTATTATTAACTAATGGTATAATCCATATTAAATAAGAGTTTAATAACTATTATTTAATTTTTAAATAAAAGTTCTAAAGTTTTAGATCACTTTATTTCTAAAGATTGGTTTTGTTTCAAAGCAACCCTCTTTTAAAGGATATTTCTAAACCAAAGGATTTCGTTGTCGATTACCCTTAAGTAACTCCAATTGAATGTGAAACTCAATGACAACTGTTTAGTAGAATAAAACACCATTCTGCCAATTAAATTATAACTGACATTTGTTGGAAAAATAGATCATGGTTCTACCATAGTTCACCAAGTAGACTATGTTGCCTTGTATTAAGCCGAATCAAACGTCTTTTTGCTATTATCGTAACTTGGAAATTTACTTATATGTTGATTGGTAGTTGTTGGTTGATTCTTTTTACATATCTGCTTCTTATGTAATTGCCTATGTTATAATTGGGAAGTTAGACTGGATTAAATAAGAACCATTGTGGTCACTAAGCCCTTTTCTATTCTGAGAAATCGATCATTTTGAATATATTTTTAAAATTAGTTTTAAGGTAAAGTTATTACTTATTTATTAATGCTTAATGTTTAGTACCATTTTAAATATGACATTTAAAGTATAATTAAGAAATTACTTTATTAAAGGTGTTTTGTAGTAATTTAATACTTTTTAAATAATTGTTTAAAATCGTTATTTTGTCATTGTAGTTTAAAGATAAATTTAATAAAGGATGTTCTGAATAACAATTTGTTTATTTAAAGGTGTTTAAAATAAAAAAATAATATCAGAGGGACTTTATTGACTAAATTTCATTAAAGAAGTTTTATTTTAAATATGGAAAGTTTATAAAAAGGAGTTTTATAAATTAAAAAGAGATTTTGAAATTTGGGAAGATATTTTATAAATGATTTTGGATTTATAAAGGAAATTTTATAAATAATTTGGATATTTATAAAAGAATTTTATAAATAAGCTTGGACATTTATAAAAGGTATAAATGGATTTAAAATTTATGTAAAGGAGATTTCATAAATGAAAAAGGTTCTTAAAAAAGATTTATACAAGTAAGTTTTAAACGTTATGTTTAACAATAACTAGAAAAATATGTCAATATTACATCAATGTTCACCAAACTGGTTTAGATAACAAGTATAATGGTTGGAAAAAAACATTACTAAGTTTGTTCCAACGCTTCAAATTGTTTTATAAAATCTAAGCATAATTTGTTAAAACGATGTTTTATAACATTTTCCATTGTTTTAGAATTATAATAATAACATACAAAATACAATGAGAAAAAACAATAAGGTCTTACAAACATCAAAGAAAAAGGTGCATAGATGTTTAAGATGCATTGTAGAAACTATATTTTACAATATTTCAAATTCATCGTGCAAAATCCTTATAACTGATATTGGAGATATATACTGTGATTGAATAGCGTTGCAATATATAATATATAAAAGTCTCCACAACATTAGACGGGTTGTGAAAATGCTATTTTATGCAAACGTGGTTATGACAATATAAGAACTGACAAAATGTTGTAATAATGTTTATCCCTTTTTTTCTTCTTATAGCAATAAAAAATATCATACTACATTTTTTAGATCCATGCTTTTTGCATTTCTTAAACCGTTTATCATGCTAGAAGCAATTTATTCTTTCTTTAAGTTACACATACTCAAGTAATTAAGAAAATTGCCTATATAAATAGCTTAGAATATAGCTCCCAATTGGAGATATGAGTACAAGGTGTAATATCAAGTGGAGGTTTGAATTTAGAGTTATAAGACATTAGAGGAAACTAAAGTCCATTGGTCAATATAAACAAACGTCGTGTTATGTTATGTTAAAACGAAAAACATAACTAATTCATTTCACATGAAATTAGTATTAAAATTACATATATTTGGGACTACAAATTATTTAACAGTGACACATAAAATATTCAATTTTAGCAATCTAAAAATTGATTTTGTAATAGAAATTTAGTTGTAAAAAAAAGTTGGTTACGTGACATTAAACACATAATATTTTGAAGATTAGAAGCATATTTGGACTTGTCAATTTCAAAACTAGCTATGGTATTATGTTATTTGAGAGAAAAGATATGTTTAAGCAGGCTGGTTAATAAAGAAGTTTGAAACATTTGTAATGCCTCAATTCTTATACTTCTATATAAACTGGCTCAAAACACATACAATCTATGATACATAAAAAGAACTTTTTAGCTATATAATTATTTAAATTTGATATTTTTACCACATAGAATTTGTTTATAGTGGCATCTCCTCCAGCTTCCCATGTTTTTGAATAAAAGTTTATTATCCTCTTTGTTTCAGTATTTCGTTTTTACTCTTATATGTTTGCTAACTATACTTTAAGATAAACAATTCTCTAACAAATAATAACTATGTTTTGTCTTTAGTGTTGTTCGTGAGGAAATAACAATTTCAAACATATAATCCCCACAAATACTATGCACAAATGAGGAGGAAATAATAAGTTTGATAAATTAAATAAATACTCTATATCATATTAATCTTCTCCAAGTAAAATTACTTGAATGTTCTTAACATAACATGATTGAGATTGGACCAAAATTATAGTTTCAATAGAAAATTATATCTTTAGTGCAGTGCTATGGGCACCTTAATCTCCTCTGAGTAATATCATTCAAATTTAGTTAAAATCTATTAAATTTTTACTCTTCTAAATACCACGAATATTTTATTTTATTTGAACAATTAATCACAAAAATGAAATATAATCACGCAAATCAAATCCACGCATTAATTTTTATAGAGCTGAAGAACAATACGATGAGGTTCAACATATTTGGTATTACAATGTCATCATTCAATTTTCATTTATTTATATAAAAAGAAAAATAAAAAATGTTATACACACACATATATAAACATATATACATCAATTCCAACATTTTGAAACAATATTTCTTCGAAAATTATCATTTTTGTAAATTATTTAACTTTTTTGATTTTCAAAAAATTTTGAATACATTTATTTTTACAAAATTGCATACGATTTGGTGAGTTTTCTTAAAGCACTTATTCATGATTTTGTCTGGATTGACTTATTTAACTTATTTTCAAATGAGTAGATCGATCTTTTTATTATCTTTCTTTCGTTTTTCTGAATATTTATGAATTTTTAATAAACTGTGGTAAGTATTGGTAGCCCCTAGTTTATTAACTGTATAATGTAGTATAGTGGATAAATTTACTGGTATATTAATGAAATGATATTGTAAGAGGAATTTATGGTGCCCTTAGTAGCACAATATCTTTATCTTTCAAGAATGTTTTCTCATTTCTCAAATCACATATGTTTTTAGAAAAGACTCTCAAGATATAATAGAAGAAATAATGTGCAACTTGCGATTTGTTACAAAATCAGAAAAAACACTTGAAATAAAAATTCAAGTGCAGGATGATGCCCTTCTTTAAAGTGGGTTCTTTACTAATGATGTCAAGAATCAATAGAAAATTCGCCTTTTTAGAAAACTTACCAAGGAAAAAGAGCACAACGTTTTCTATTTACAAGTCAAAATACGGTACAAAATACAAAAGGGAAGTGGAAAAGACTTTCCCTTAATAGATAGCACAAAAACATAAACACCACACTACATCCTATAAAACAACCAGCCATTAGTACACAACAGTAAACCCTAAAAACTCTCCGCTTATCCGCATATGTTAGCTTGACCCCCCATTTTAGCAACAAATCTTGCTTTCTTCTCAAACTTCAATTCAAAATTCCATGTCGTTTAAGATGCAATCGAACATCAGTCTTTATCAATCTAAATCTCTGTGTTGCCGAGCATTCTTTAAATTTAGATTTATGTCGATTTCTCTCTGCCCAAACATGGTGAATCATCATAGCAATTGTAGTAAAGGCTATATCCTAAAGCATACTAGCTTTAGGGAAACGATCTCCAATATCGGATATGCGTTGGTACAAAGATAGAGCAGAGGCTTGATGAAGCTCCAAATTTTCCATTGTCGAATCCCAAAGATAAGTACTATATGAACAGTTAAAAAAGAGGTGTTCATGATTTTCGGCATGTTCACATAATTCGCGGTTCATATCGTGCTGTAGACTCTGATTTGCTTGTCGATCCATAGTAGTTAAGCGATCCAAATAAGCCTTATATGTGGTGTAAGAAATTCTCTTTGAAATTGTCTTATGCCGTGCGGGTTTTAAATTATGTTGTTCTTCTGCATGTTGTTGTCTAAGTGCATTCCAGACTTTCGAAAAACTAAAATTGTTGTTGTGCGTTATTTGCCAGTAGTCATATGATCTGTTTGAACCAATTTTGGATTGAGATATAATATCCGAAACTTCTTTTGTTTCTGGTAAGAGCGGCAGGCATAGATTGTGATTTTGCATAATTAGATTAACTGCATAGAGAGCCCTATTATACATGTACAACCTGGTCCATTCCATTGAATCAACCAATGATTACGATTAATCCACGGGTCAAATCACAATGATGTATTGTGACCATTAACTATTACTCAATTCACAAGTTTACAAGCTTTCTTTGTTTGATTATAGATTTCATGGTCCTCGAAAAATTGTTTCTGATTGGGGTGCTCAAGAAATTTGATTTGGATATATATATGGCCTTCATCCACTGTGACCACAAACTGTCACTTGTGAGTAAATTTCATAATAATAATATTTTAAGCCTTGCTGTGTTGTTGAGGTCTATATATGTCCGTTAACCCACTCCTTCTAATTTTGGTCTGCATAGTAAATCCTATGAAAGTTTATGTAGCTCACCACTCCAAAAAAAAAAAAAATCTGTGCACATTTTGTCGATTCTCTTAAGTACTGCAGATGGAAAATAGAAAATCAAAAGCCAATACATAACAATTGGTGCAATTGTACTTTGTATAAGTTCCGCTCTTCCTACTATTGATAATAGGCTGCTATCCCATCCTTCTAACTTATTACCTATCTTATTTATCAAGTGCGAACAATGTGATGCATGTGTATAATCTAAAGTCAGGGGAGCACCAAGGTAACAAACAGGTAACTCCTCATCCTGAATATTTAAGATAGTAGATATCTCTATTCTCTACATTGCTTGTTTACTGATTTTTTTTTTTTTTTTTTTTGATTTCCTCGGATTGATCTTCAACCCACCATTTCTTCTAATTTATTGAATATCTTGTTAAAATACATTGCATTATCAGCCGTTGCAGCTAGGAATATCAATACATCATCAACACAATGTACATGTGTTATAGTACATTGTATGTATAACGATCCTGACTCGACCTTCGAAAATCAACACCGAATACAACACTCGTATTCAAATGCCGCAGATCCAAACGTCGAATCTGGTTCGCCAGAGCTTATAACACAATTAAGTACAGCACAGCGGAAGAAAAAGAATATCAATATATATATATATATAACATTGATACAATGACAGATAAAATATCTGATGTAATACGATACAACAGAATGATACAATAGATATCAATACTATCAGAGATACAAGACACAGCGGAAAAAATATCTTCAATAGAATGCATCCCCAAATCCAATGCTCCAATCCAAAGCAGCTTGAACCACCATCACAATTAACAAAGATAAGCAAGTGCAGTCGTCATCTAAAGACTGGACTAACTCCAGATAATATACTAAACCTGACTATCTGAAAAACCCAACTCTAGATTGCCCGTGTGGGAAAATTGTGGGCACCCAGAGTTTAGAAAAGGAACAATAAACACCAGGTCAGTCATGGGACTGGTGTGAGTAAGCAAAACAGTCTATCTTTTAAATAGACAACAAAAGAATTTAAAATAAATCCGCAATGCTTTTTAGAAAATGAAACTACCATAAGGCCTCCCGCCACACACATAATGCAAACGCGGAATTGGAGGAGATTTCTCTTATGATAGTCAAACATGCTTGATGCGAAAAAATTTCTTTGATATTATTATTAGTGTATAGTGCAGAAAACATTTCGAAAATATAATATTAATCTTAGCCAGCATAGACATTCCGAACTATGCCTACTATAGCTACCATCTAAACAGTGGGGCGCCACCATAAGTAAATGGCAGGTTTTACAACTAAAACTGTACAAGGCGCGTATTGTTTTGTTTGGATTTCCAACAAATGGTCAGACTAAGGAACTTCCTTCTGTCCATGGTACGCCTCTGGCGGGACGTCTCGAGAACTTAACCAGCTCTCTGCCAACACAAGGCCGGGTTACCTCTGTAACTAGGTAACTACTACTCGAGCATGCCATCCCCCGGTCCTTTGGGACCTTTATCCAAGGCGTCTCTAAACCGCAAAGCAACAACCACATGGTAAATGGGATTGAAGCAACCACACATGTAAATATCTGGGCTCCATACCATGATACCACCCTTTTCCAGAAGGGAATGACACACTCTAAAGGGCGCGAACCTCATAACCTTGCCGCATCTTTCCTGTTTCGACCATTTTCGGGGCGTGAGGTCACGATGCCGTCTCGTCCACAAAGCTACGCTTTACACGAAAGCCATGTTTTGATCACAAATGATCAACAAATGATCATCAACACACAGCAGCACTCGGCATGCCACACTACCAAATTTGGAGTAAATCACTGATAACCTTCAACTACATAACATCTGAGCTCGTATGTCTCAGAGAAGGGTGTTAAGCTAAGAGAATAAATTCTCCGCCCCCAACAGTTATGTATTTGAAAGAAATCTGTTTTTTATCTTAAAGTGTAGTGTCAGACATACAACCATACAAGTCTGTTCCGGGTTCGAACAGAACCGAAGGCACTTCCGAAGAAGCCCTTGCAATCCGGTTATTCACATTCCCTATCGGACTTCCCATCACTTAGGGAATCTCTATACCGGCGCGACTCGGTGAAGAGATAATCGACGGGTTATCCTTTCGTTTTCGAAAATACCCGGTCTTCACCACCGGTCTTCAATTGCTATCCATATCGACGTATCATTATTCGGAATGGGTTATATGACACAAGGTCCTCTTCCGGCTAAACCGAATAATGAGCGTAATATTTAAAAACATATGGATAATGGGATTTCCGTTAAGTCACAACTTATTATCCAAAACTTTTCTTTCAAATGGTTTGAACAAATTACCATTTCAAATCTTTTTAATAAAAGATTCATTCTACAAAGTTCACCCAGTTTCACAAAGATCCATTCACGGATTTCAAAACAATTTCCATTTCAAATTGGATTAACTAATCCAATCTTTCAATTTAAAGATTTAATTAGTAACTTTCAAATTCCAATTCAAATCTTGTATATGGAAGATATACCATTTAAAACACTTTTTGATTTCAAAACAAGATTTATTCGTCTTCACAAAGGTTAATTTATAGTTTTCCCAAACTATTTACAATTTCATTTCAAACTTGAAGTCTTTCGGCACAAATTGGAAATCCTTTCTTTTTATGAAAGCTATTATTATTTGAAACAATTAGTTTTCGTTTTGGGAAAACTGATACAATTTACACAGTTAAAGCCATCCAAGTATAAAATTTGGGTTTAAATTTAAATTTCAAAAACCATACTTTTTAAATGGTTAAAAATCTGTAACGATCCCGATTTTAATTAAATTCAAATTGATAATTAAAATAAATTTTTGAATAAGATTGTAAATTAATTTGAATTTTTCAGACTAAATAGGATATTTATTTATTTGGACATTGATTTTTTAAAAAATCAACTGTGGATTTGAAATTGTGTATTTAAAATCTTATAAATAAAAAGTAATTAATTAATAATTAAAATTGATTAATCAAGTAATTGAAGAATAATTTAAATAAATGATAATTTATAAATGTGATTAATTTGGGAATAATTAACTTATTAATTGATTAAAAGTTAATTAATTAATAAAAGTGATTAAGGTATAATTACTTTAATTAAAGGTTGATTAATTTATAAAGGCAATTAATTTTTTAAGTAATTATTTAATGAAGAAAAATTATTAAGGTTAATTAATTATGTAATTGACTAAAGGTTAAGTTAATTAATGTGATTAATTAATCAAGGAAACTAATTTGAGGATAATTAATCAATTGACTAAAGTGATTAATCATGGGATTAACTAATGAAATTAATTAAAGGTTAATTAAGTATTTAAATTAATATGATTGATTAAAGGTAATTAAAGGGTAATTACTTGATAATTAAAGGTTAACTAAAGATTAAGTAATTAATGTGATTAATTAATTAAAGTAATTTATTTGAGGGTAATAAATTAAAGGTTAATTAATTAATGAAATTGATTAAGGATAATCACTTATCGAAATTAGTTAAGGATGATTAGTTAAATGGTAATAAATTAAGGGTTATTAATTAAATAAATTAATAAGAGGATAATTAAATTAATGTGACTAATTAAGGAATAATAAATTAAGTAAAGGTAATTAATTAAATAATTAAGGTTGGTTAATTTCATTAATTAATATCAAATGATTTGTAATTAATTTATCAAGATTTGATAATTTATTCATGAATAATTAATTTAATTGAAAAATTAAATTGAATTAATTTAGGATTAAAATAATTAATTAATCATATTTATAAATGATCATTGAATGCTTGGATTGCTTATGAATGTTTGCATTGTATGAAATGCCTTGAATTGATATATTTGATATGTGATGTGATGCTTTGTGCTAAGCTGTTATATATGTGATGTATATATTGTTATATGAGTATGCAAAACCCTTGTCCCATAAAACGACATTTGAATTTCGATGCGACAGGGAGTCGGATTCCAGTTGGTTATCCGAAACCCACATCGAATTGTAATAGTGAATCTTTGTGATTGATAATTTATTTTATCTATGAAATTGTGAATAAAGATAAGCGTTATGGATTATATCGCTTATCGATATGATTGAATCTGTGATGATGATGTTGTGCACTATTGTGTTGAACCCTTGAACCAAACTTATACACACACAAATATAGATTGCACGTGGAAATGGGTTAAGTCACAGATTTTTGAAATTGTTTTAAAATTGAATTTTTGAATCCAAAATAGTTTTGGAATTAGAATTGGAAGCTTTTGAAAATGGATTTCAAAAATAAAGTTATTTTGAATAACTTGATTGAGTTTTAAAATTTAAATAATTTAATTTAAATTTGAATTCAATATTTGGAATTGAATCCTATGATTTGAGAACTAGGGTTTAAAAAGGTTATTCAACTTATAAATGGGTTTATATGGGTTTTAAACCATTTTAAAAGTGTTGTTTTAGGAATTTAAATTTAACCCAAAGATTTTAACTTGTATAAATATAATCGAATTTTTTCCAATTTGAAAACTGTTCGTTTTCAAATAATAAAAGCTTTCACATAAGAAACGAACTTCCAACTTGTGTTGAAAGGAATTCAAGTTTCAAATAAAATTAGTTTTCCAATTTATGAATAAATCTTTGGGAACGTGTTTTGAAAGCTATAAGTTAAATCTTTAATTTAAAGATTTAAATGAGTTAATCCAATTGAAGGGGAAATTGTTTTGAAAATCTATGAATAGATCTTTGTGAAACTAGGTGAACTTTGTGAAACGAATCTTTTTGTTAAAAAGATTTAAAGTGGTAATTTGTTTAACCATTTGAAAGAAAAGTTTGGATTTTATAAGTTGTGACTTAACTAAAATCCCATATCCATATGTTTTAAATATTGTGCTCATTATTCGGTTTAGTCGGGAGAGGACCTTGTGTCATATAACCCATTCTGAATAGTGATACGACGTTATGGATTACATTTGAAGACCGGTGTTGAAGACCGGGTGTCTTCAAGAACGTTAGGATAACCTATCGATTGTCTCTGCATCGAGTAGCTACGGTATAGAGATTCCCTAAGTGATGGGAAGTCCGATTGGGATTGTGGATACCCGGATTGCAATAACGATGCACAAAGATAAGCAAGTGCAGTCCTGATCCAAAGACTGAACTAGCTCCAGATAATCTACTAAACCTGACTATCTGAAAAATCCAACTCTAGACTACCGTGTGGGAAAATTGTGGGCACCCATAGTTTAGGAAAGGAACAATAACTCCAGGTCAGTCATGGGACTGGTATGAGCAAACAAAAACATTTGGTCTTTGAAACAAACAAAAGAATTTAAATTTTCAAATCCGCAATGCTTTTTGAAAAATGAAACTACCATAAGGCCTCTCGCCACGCACACAATGCAAACGCAGACTTGGAGGAGATTTCACCTTATGATAGTCAAATATGTTTAATACGAGAAAAATTATTTGATATTATTACTAGTGCATAGTGGAAAATCTTTCGAAAGTATAATATAAATCCTAGCCAGCATAGGCATTTCGCACTTATACCTACTATAGCTACCATGTTCAATAGCAGGTTACTGCCACATTCCATGGCAGGTTATACAACTAAAATCGTACAAGGCGCGTATTGTTTTGATTGGATTTCCAACAAATGGTTAGCCTAAGGAACTTTCTACTGTCCATGGGATCGCCTCTGGCGGGACGTCCCGAGAACCTAACCGGATCTTTGCAAACACAAGGTCGGGTTACCTCCGTAACTAGGTAACTACTACTCGAGTATGCCATCCCCCAGTTCTTTGAGACCTTTATCCGAGGCGCCTCTAAACCACAAAGCAATCACAAAGTAATAGATATGCAGTATCCACATGAGTAAGTATCTGGGATCCATACCATGATACCACCCTTTTCCAGAAGGGAATGACACACCCTAAAGGGCGCGACCCTCATAACCTTGCCGCATCTTTTCTGTTTCGACCATTTTCGGGTGTGAGGTCCTGATGCAGTCTCGTCCACAAAGCTACGCTTTATAAAAAAGCCATGCTTTGATCAACAAATGATACACAGCAGCACTCAGCATGCCACACTACCAAATTGGGAGTATATCACTGATAAATATCAACTACATAACCTTTGAGCTCGTACATCTCAGAGAAGGGTGTTAAGCTAAGAGAATAAATTCTCCGCCACCAAGCAGAAATGTATTTGATAGAAATCAGTTTAATATCTCAAAGTGTAATGTCGGACATACAACCATACAAGTCTGTTCCGGGTTCGAACAGAACCGAAGGCACTTCCGAAGAAGCCCTTGCAATCCAGGTATCCACAATCCCGATCGGACTTCCCATCACTTAGGGAATCTCTATACCGTAGCTACTCGGTGCAGAGACAATCGATAGGTTATCCTAACGTTCTTGAAGACACCCGGTCTTCAACACCGGTCTTCAAATGCAATCCATAACGTCGTATCACTATTCGGAATGGGTTATATGACACAAGGTCCTCTCCCGGCTAAACCGAATAATGAGCGCAATATTTAAAACATATGGATATGGGATTTTAGTTAAGTCACAACTTATAAAGTCCAAACTTTTCTTTCAAATGGTTAAACAAATTACCATTTTAAATCTTTTTAACAAAAAGATTCGTTTCACAAAGTTCACCTAGTTTCACAAAGATCTATTCTTAGATTTTCAAAACAATTTCCCCTTCAATTGGATTAACTCATTTAAATCTTTAAATTGAAGATTTAATTTATAGCTTTCAAAACACGTTCCCAAAGATTTATTCATAACTTGGAAAACTAATTTTATTTCAAACTTAAATTCCTTTTAACACAAGTTGGAAGTTCGTTTGTTATGTGAAAGCTTTTATTATTTGAAAACGAACAGTTTTCGTTTTGGAAAAAATCCGATTTTATTTATACAAGTTAAAATCTTTGGGTTAAATTTAAATTCCCAAAACAACACTTTTAAAATGGTTTAACACCCATATAAACCCATTTATAAGTTGAATAACCTTTTTAAACCCTAGTTCTCAAATCATAGGATTCAATTCGAAATATTGAATTCAAATTTAAATTATTTAAATTTCAAAACTCAATCAAGTTGTTCAAAATAACTTTATTTTTGAAATCCATTTTCAAAAGCTTCCAGTCTAATTCCAAAACTATTTTGGATTAAAAAATTCAATTTTAAAACAATTTCAAAAATCTATGACTTAACCCATTTCCGCGTGTAATCCATATTTGTGTGTGTATAAGTGTGGTTTAGGGGTTCAACACAATAGTGCACAACATCATCATCAAAGATTCAATCATATCGATAAGCGATATAACCCATCACGCTTATTACTCTATTCACATATTCATAAATAAAATAAATTATCAATCACAAAGATTCACTATTACAATTCGATGTGGGTTTCGGATAACCAACTGGAAAAGACTCCATGTCACATCGAAATTCAAATGTCGTTTTATGGGACAAGGGTTTTGCATACTCATATAACAATATATACATCACAGATATAACAGCTTAGCACAAAGCATCACATAGCATCACATCACATATCAAATATATCAATTCAAGGCATTTCATACAATGCAAACATTCATAAGCAATCCAAGCATTCAATAATCATTTATAAATAGGATTAATTAATTGTTTTAATCCTAAATTAATGCAATTTAATTTTTCAGTTAAATTAATTATTCGTGAATAAATTATCAAATCTTGATAAATTAATTACAAATCATTTGATATTAATTAATGAAATTAATCAACCTTAATTATTTAATTAATTACCTTTACTTAATTTATTATTCCTTAATTAGTCACATTAATTTAATTATCCTCTTATTAATTTCTTTAAGTAATAACCCTTAATTTATTACCTTTTAATTAATCATCCTTAACTAATTTCGATAAGTGATTATCCCTAATCAATTTCATTAACTAATTAACCTTTAATTTATTACCCTCAAATAAATTACCTTAATTAATTAATCACATTAATTAATTAATCTTTAATCTTTAATTAACCTTTAAATATCAAGTAATTACCCTTTAATTACCTTTAATCAATCATATTAATTTAAATACTTAATTAACCTTTAATTAATTTCATTAGTTAATCCCATGATTAATCACTTTAGTTAATTAATTAATTATCCTCAAATTAGTTTCCTTGATTAATTAATCACATTAATTAACTTAACCTTTAGTCAATTACATAATTAATTAACCTTAATAATTTTTCTTCATTAAATAATTACTTAAAAAAATTAATTGCCTTTATAAATTAATCAACCTTTAATTAAAGTAATTATACCTTAATCACTTTTATTAATTAATTAACTTTTAATCAATAATAAATTAATTATTCCTAAATTAATCACATTTATAAATTACATTTAATTAAATTATTATTGAATTACTTGATTAATCAATTTTAATTATTAATTAATTACTATTTATTTATAAGATTTTAAATACACAATTTCAAATCTACAATTAATTTTTAAAAAATCAATGTCCAAATAAATAAATATCCTATTTAATCTGAAAATTTCAAATTAATTTACAATCTTATTCAAAAATTTATTTTAATTATCAATTTAAATTTTATTAGAAATCAGGATCGTTACAAAATCTATATGAACACCTTTATATCTTGTATAATCTTTTTAGATCATAATTTCCAAATCATTGAATTCAATTTCAAATATTGAATTCAAATCTAAATCAAATTATTTAAATTTGAAGTTTTATTAAGTTATTTAAAATAACTTTTATTTCCAAATCTTTCAATTCCAATTCCAAAACTATTTTAGATTTAAGAATTCAATCTTTAAAATCGATAAAAATCTGTGACTTAGCCGATATTCTCGTGCAATCCATATTTGTGTGTGTATGGTGTAGGCTAGGGGTTTTACACAATAGTGCAACATTATCAATCATCACATCACATAATTAAGCACATCGATATTGATAAGCGGTATAATCTATAACGCTTATCGTTCATTCACAGATTCACAGATAATACAAATTTATCACAGATATATAAATTACATTCATCACAGGTCACATAATTCATAGCACAAAGCATAACATATTCGAAATATCAAACAGTTTGACAATCAATAGATTTCAAGCATCCATAAGTAAACTCAATTGATTATCTGATTAATTTAAATCAGATGAGTTATCAGTCATGGTTAGTTAACATTAATTGATTTCAAATCATTTGGTTAACTGTCCATTACTCATTTATTAATTAAATTAATCAACCTATAATTATTGAATAATTGACCTTTAATTATTCAATTATCCTTTAATTAATTCCCCATAACTTATTTAAAATCTTTAATTAACCATCTTTGTAATTAATTATCATTAACACTTCTTAATTACAAATAAATTAGACACTGAATTATCAATTTACCAATCTTAAATTGCAAATTAGTAACCCCTAATTATTTAATTAATGACAATTATAAATAAATTAACCAATCTTTACTTACCATTATAAATTAAATCATTCTTAATTACTTTCCAAAATAATCAATTAATAATAATAATTATCTTAATTAACATTTTAAAAACTTCCTCAAACTTTGAAAACAAATTATTACTAATTTGAAAACTTTAATGTTAATTAACTTCAACACTTATTTTAAATTAACTACTTAATTAAAGTATTAATTGGGTTTTAAAACATTCTAAACTAAAATGATTAAAACTTGTAATAAAGTCTTAACTTAACATTATCAAACATTAATTAAGTCGACAATACTAAAAATTATTTTAAAGAAAAATTTACTTAACTCACTTTTCATTTTGCTGGAGGTTTGGAAATCAAACCCGAGCCATATTTCTGCTTACTCGAGTAAATACTCGAGTTCTTCCACAACTTCCCCGAGTTAAATTCTGTTTAAATCTTTAATCACTTTATAAAATACTTTAACCATTTAAAGTTATTAAAACATTTCTTTTTTTTCACTTACTTACCTAATCCCATTATTAAAACAATTCGAATTTAAAACTCTATTTATTTCCAAACCAAGATTCAAACTGACTTGAATTCATTATTAAACTTTGATTTAGAAACTTATTTTAAACTTTGCTTTGAAATCTTAAATTCAGTTCAAATTTCAACAAAAACAGGACAGGTTTGTAGAACCTGTACAAAAACCCACCCGAGCCAAACTACAATTGCTTCGAGTCCAACACCCTACAGCCTCGAGAAAAAGTGCGAAATACTTCGAGCCAACGCGCCAAGTAGCTCGAGTACAACCCAAAACCAATTCCACCAAAACATCGGTGCACCGTGCACATACACGGTGACGATGATCGTCTCTGATCATCATCGATGATGTTCCCCCATCATCCATCACCCAAACACCCCCTCGCAATCATCAAAACATCATCTTCAACTCGAAATCAAAATCGAGCTCAAAAAAAATTCAAACATTTTAATTCATGAATTCAAGTATATAATCCGAATTCTTATACCTTAACATGATTTTTTAAGCAAGAATTATAATTTTTAGACTGAGGATTGAGGAGCAGTTTAGGATTGTCGAAATTTCATAATTTTGGCAATTTCTGGCTATCTACTGTCTCGTGATGGTCGAGGCTTTGGCTGGTGATGGAGGGACGAACAGCGGGTCAGGGAAAAATACTGTGATGGTGAGCAGTTGAACGTGGAAGCGGCGGTGACGAGTTCTAGCTCGTAAACCTAGTTTTGACGTGGGTTTGTGTTTCGATTCGTTCGTCATCTGGAGTTGATCGAGTACTGCATGTTTTTGGGAGGTGGTAGAGGAGGCATTGACAAAGTGATGGCTGGAGTTTCGAGTTTTCTGGTGGTCAAGGTTGTGAGAACGGCGACAGTTTCCAGGTTGATGGTGGTTCCAGTTCACATTTTGAAAATTTATTTCTAAAACTTAAATCGTGTTTAAACAAAAAAAAAAATAAATTCTAAAGCTTAACAAAAATCAGAGGAGGAGAAGTTTGATTTCAAACAGGTTTTGAAAACCGGCTTCCAAACAGAGCTAGTATGCCTGATACTAGCTATGCACAATCATTTTAAACACATACATATATACATCTTTGCATGCAGAAAGATACTTCACAATTCCTATTTCAAGCATGATTCAAACCATAGGCTAAACTTTAGAAATCTCAAAAGTTTACTCACATGAAACCCAGTTTGAACAGAGAGCTGCCTTGTTTTTGAAACTGCAGTTTTTTTTTCTTCCCTTTAATCTCTTTTCTTGTTTGTTGAATTGAACTTAAGTTAGTAGAATAATGATGTTTATTTTCCTGGAATGCTAAGTTTTGCTGATCGAAATGAAACAATATGGATGTATATATGTATAGAAAAGATAGTGTTTGCAGGGAAGGTGTTTACTGGTGTGAGCATTTCTTTTGGTCAGAGATTTTTTTTTATTCTTGCCTACATTTTTGACCAAAGATATTTATTTTGGAGGCTGAGATGATTTTTGTTTCGGCTGAGAAGATTGTAGTAAGTACATATGCTTCCTCCCTTGTTTACATGAATCATTTCATTTGATTTTTTATTATTTTGTTTTGTATATAGATATTTATTTTGCTTTGCACTTAATTTACTTCTGTAGGCTTTGATTTAAAACTGATCTTTGCATTTGTTGTTTGCATTTGATTTCAACTTGATTGTGTTGAGCTGAAGTGTTATTTAAATTGAATTTTGTTTTACAATACTTTCATATATATATTTACTTGTTTTATGTATTTGAGTATATATTTCTTTGCTTGCCTTTATCTTCTTGCATTGCTTACACAACTCACATACCAATATTCATGTACTTCATATGTTTACTTAAATATTTATATTTTATTTTTATTAAAATAATCTTAGGTATCCATATGAGTTATTAACATAATTTCTTAACTTTTATTTCTATTTATAGTTTGATTTTCAAACATTTAATTTATAACATATTTTACTTTATACTTATATTTAATATTGATAAGATAGATTTTATTTTATACTTTTTTATAATTTCATAATGAATTAAAACACAATTTACAATCATACGTATTATTCTTTTCCAAAGTAAAATTTTTAAATCCAATTCATTTTGAATTTCCAAATCAAAATTTTTATTTATAATCCAATTCAATTGAATATATTTATTTTGAGTTTCAAATCCAAATTTTTAAAACAAATATGTATATATATCTTATTAAATTTGAAAAATTCAAATAGATCCATATTATAGCCCAAAATTTAATTTAATTACAAATTTAAATTCGTCTTCAAACCGGGATCGTTGCAGATTCCCCCCTTAAGAAATTTCTTCCTCGAAATTTGCCAGGGAGATAACAACGATAGATGAAAGATAGGAAAATATCTTTTCAGATCAAACTGAATATTTATTCTGCATTTGGCTTACCAAATCAGAATATCGACAATATGAGAACAAACTCATACAATTTTTCACAAGATATTTGGGTCTGCTAGATCTACGAATATGCAGGGGCACTGGTTAGTTCGAAGGGATAACTAACCATTCGTGGAATATATCGAACCCCAGAGAATAGATAGATAGATTCAATCTCCTACAATTTCCTAAACACTAGATATGGATTCCAAGTTGAAGTCAGAATATCTCAAAGTATATATAACTTCTCCTTCTTCGGACTTCGATCTACCCAAGAAATTATAATAGAATTTCAAATTTGGTTTTAACCGATATCGTTTTATTGATACAATTCAAATTTATCCTTATATTTGTTAACCAATTTATTCCCAAATAAATTTTCAAATTCATTAAAGTTTAAAACGAAAAGCTGATAATGAGAATACGAGATAGGAACTTATCTACACGATTTGTAGGGTCACCATCACACCGAAGCTTCTTCTTGTAGCTACTACGAAGCAATCAAAAGAATTGGGAAGACGAATCAAAGGAAATTGATAGAGAAAGATTATTTCCTTGTTGTTACAGGGTATTGACCATTTATAGTGGTACTCTCATGTCCCATATCTCGTCCCTTTCTTGCACTCATACTCACTATCAGTGGATAGTAAGAGAATTTACTAAGGCATTCAGACGGATATCTTAGGGATATACTCATTCTAGGGTATACTTCACCCTATCTCTAATGAGATACCTAATGTGTTATACTCCTGAGCTAAAGTTCTAACCTTCAGCTCTGATACCAATTATAACGATCCTGACTCGACCTTCGAAAATCGGCACTGAATACAACACTCGTATTCAAATGCCGCAGATCCAAACGTCGAATCTGGTTCATCGGAGCTTATAACACAATTAAGTACAACACATTGGAAGAAAAAGAATATCAATGTATATATATAACATTGATACAATGACAGATACAATATCTGATATAATATGATACAACAGAATGATACAATAGATATTAATACTATCAGAGATAGAAGACATGGTGGAAAGAATATCTTCAATAGAATGCATCCCCAAATCCAATGCTCTAATCCAAAGCTAGCTCGAACCACCATCACGATTCACAAAGATAAGCAAGTGTAGTCGTGATCCAAAGACTGGACTAATGCCAGATAATCTACTAAACCTGATTATCTGAAAAACCCAACTCTAGACTGCCCGTGTGGGAAAATTGTGGGCACCCAGAGTTTAGGAAAGGAACAATAAACTCCAGGTCAGTCATGGGTCTGGTGTGAGTAAGTAAAACAGTTTATCTTTTAAACAGACAACAAAAGAATTCAAAATAAATCCGCAATGCTTTTTAGAAAATGAAACTACCATAAGGCCTCCCGCCACACACACAATGCAAACGCAGAATTGGAGGATATTTCTCCTTATGATAGTCAAACATGCTGGATACAAGAAAATTTCTTTGATATTATTATTAGTGCATAGTGCAGAAAACATTTCGAAAATATAATATTAATCTTAGCCAGCATAAACATTCCGAACTATGCCCGCTATAGCTACCATCTAAACAGTGGGGCGCCACCATAAGTAAATGATAGGTTTTACAACTAAAACCGTACAAGGCGCGCATTGTTTTGTTTGGATTTCAAACAAATGGTCAGGCTAAGGAACTTCCTCTGTCCATGGGTATGCCTCTGGCGGGACGTCCCGAGAACTTAACCAGCCCTCTGCCAACACAAGGCCGGGTTACCTCTGTAACTAGGTAACTACTACTCGAGCATGTCATCCCCCGGTCCTTTGGGACCATTATCCGAGGCGCCTTTAAACCACAAAGCAACAACCACACAGTAAATGAGATTGAAGCAACCACATAGGTAAATATCTGGGCTCCATACCATGATACCACCCTTTACCAGAAGGGAATGACACACCTTAAAGGGCGCGACCCTCATAACCTTGCCGCATCTTTCCTGTTTCGACCATTTTCGGGGTGTGAGGTCCTGATGCAGTCTCGTCCACAAAGCTACGATTTACACGAAAGTCATGCTTTGATCACAAATGATCAAAAAATGATCATCAACACACAGCAACACTCAACATGCCACACTACCAAATTGGGAGTATATCACTGATAACCTTAAACTACATAACATCCGAGCTCGTATGTCTTAGAGAAGGGTGTTAAGCTAAGAGAATAAATTCTCCACCACCAACAGATATGTTTTTTAAAGAAATCTGTTTTATATCTCAAAGTGTAGTGTCATATATACAACCATACAAGTCTGTTCCAGGTTCGAACAGAACCGAAGGCACTTCCAGAGAATCCCTTGCAATCCGGTTATTCACAATCCCGATCGGACTTCCCATCACTTAGGAAATCTCTATACCGGCGTGACTCGGTGCAGAGACAATCTACGGGTTATCCTTTCATTTTCGAAAATACCCGGTCTTCACCACCGGTTTTCAATTGCTATCCATATCGACGTATCATTATTCGGAATGGGTTATATGACACAAGGTCCTCTCCCGGCTAAACCGAATAATGAGCGTAATATTTAAAAACATATGGATAATGGGATATCCATTAAGTCACAACTTATTATCCAAAACTTTTCTTTCAAATGGTTTGAACAAATTACCATTTCAAATCTTTTTAATAAAAGATTCATTTCACAAAGTTCACCCAGTTTCACAAAGATCCATTTACGGATTTCAAAACAATTTCCATTTCAAATTGGATTAACTAATCCAATCTTTCAATTTAAAGATTTAATTCATAACTTTCAAATTCCAATTCAAACCTTGTATATGGAAAATATGCCATTTAAAACCCTTTTTGATTTCAAAACAAGATTTAATCGTCTTCACAAAGGTTAATTTATAGTTTTGCCAAACTATTTACAATTTCATTTCAAACTTGAAATCTTTCGACACAAATTGGAAATCCTTTCTTTTTATGAAAGTTATTATTATTTGAAACAATTAGTTTTCGTTTTCGAAAAACTGATTACAATTTACACAGTTAAAGCCATCCAGGTATAAAATTTGGGTTTAAATTTAAATTTCAAAAACCATACTTTTTGAATGGTTAAAAACCTATATGAACACCTTTATATCTTGTATAATCTTTTTAGATCATAATTTCCAAATCATTAAATTCAATTTCAAATATTGAATTCAAATCTAAATCAAATTATTTAAATTTGAAGTTTTATTAAGTTATTTAAAATAACTTTTATTTCCAAAGCTTTCAATTCCAATTCCAAAACTATTTTGGATTCAAGAATTCAATCTTTAAAATCGTTAAAAATCTGTGACTTAGCCGATTTCCTCGTGCAATCCATATTTGTGTGTGTATGGTGTAGTCCAGGGGTTTTACACAATAGTGCAACATTATCAATCATCACATCACATAATTAAACACATCGATATTGATAAGCGGTATAATCTATAGCGCTTATCGTTCATTCACAGATTCATAGATAATATAAATTTATCACAGATAAATAAATTACATTCATCACAGATCACACAATTCATAGCACAAAGCATAACATATCCAAAATATCAAACAGTTTGACAATCAATAGATTGCAAACATCCATAAGTAAACTCAATTGATTATCTGATTAATTTAAATAAGATGAGTTATCAATCATGGTTAATTAACATTAATTGATTTCAAATCATTTGGTTAACTGTCCTTTACTCATTTATTAATTAAATTAATCAACCTTTAATTATTGAATAATTGACCTTTAATTATTCAATTATCCTTTAATTATTCGATTATCCTTTAATTAATTCCCCTTAACTTATTTAAAATCTTTAATTAACCATCTTTGTAATTAATTATCATTAACACTTCTTAATTACAAATAAATTAGACACTTATTTATCAATTTACCAATCTTAAATTGCAAATTAGTAACCCCTAATTATTTAATTAATGACAATTATATATAAATTAACCAATCTTTACTTACCGTTATAAATTAAATCATTCTTAATTACTTTCCAAAATAATTAATTAATAATAAAAATTATCTTAATTAACTTTTTAAAAACTTCCTTAAACTTTGAAAACAAATTATTACTAATTTGAAAACTTTAATGTTAATTAACTTCAACACTTATTTTAAATTAACTACTTAATTAAAGTATTAATTGGGTTTTAAAACATTCTAAACTAAAATGATTAAAACTTGTAATAAAGTCTTAACTTAACATTATCAAACATTAATTAAGTCGACAATACTAAAAATTATTTTAAAGAAAAATTTACTTAACTCACTTTTCATTTTGCTGGAGGTTTGGGAATCAAACCTGAGCCATATTTTTGTTTGCTCGAGTAAATACTCGAGTTCTTCCACAACTTCCCCGAGTTAAATTCTGTTTAAATCTTTAATCACTTTATAAAATACTTTAACCATTTAAAGTTATTAAAACATTTCTTTTTTTTTCACTTACTTACCTAACCCCTTTATTAAAACAATTCGAATTTAAAACTCTATTTATTTCCAAACCAAGATTCAAACTGACTTGAATTCATTATTAAACTTTGATTTAAAAACTTATTTTATAATTTGCTTTGAAATCTTAAATTCAGTTTCAAATTTCAACAAAAACAGGACAGGTTTGTAGAACCTGTACAAAAACCCACCCGAGTCAAACACAATTGCTTCGAGTCCAACACCCGACCACCTCGAGCAAAACTGCGAAATACTTCGAGCCAACGTGCCAAGTAGCTCGAGTACAACCCACAACAGTATGTTAGAAGTAGACCGTATTTTTCAATCCATAACCCCTTCTTCCATAAGTAGAGAGAAATATTCCATTGCGACGCAAAATTGGTAGGGTGTTAATAGATCGCCTTGGCATAGTCCTTTGTTCGAATTAATATAACCTTATGGTCGTCCATCTAGCATGATTGAAAATTTTGGCTTAGAGATACATTCATAAATCATGTCAATTGCCGAAGTTGGAAACCCCATGGAAAAAAACATATGACATACAAATTCACGATTGACCATATTGTATGCCTTTTGTAAGTCAATGTTAATGCACATCTTGCCTCTACTTTCTTTGCAAAGTCTTTAACTTATTTGTTGGACAGCAATATATTTTCGCCGATATTCCTCTTCGGTATGAAGGATGACTGATTTTCTGCAATTAAAAAAGGCAGAAAGTCTTTAATCCTATTGCATAAAATTTTGCAGACAATTTTGTACAAAACATCAGCGCATGAAATAGGTCTATAATCTAAAATAGTTTGGGGCTTATCCTTTTCGATATAACGATATGGAATTATAATTCAGGCCTTTTGTAATTTCTTTGACTGAAAGATTTCTAACATAGACTTCATTATGTTGTGTTGCAGTAGGTCCTAATGCAATTTGTAAAACATGGAAGAAAAACTATCTAGTCCCAGGCTTTTGGAATCCTCAATAGAAAGCGGTAATATTTTAAATTTGCCAATAGGGATTGATATAGATAAGTATTCCTTTCCTCTTTCATTTACTAGCATTCTAGTATGCATACTAGGAAAGAAAAGGTTATGATCTCTATTATAGAGGTATTGATAAAATAAAATTGCTTCTGCTTTTATTTTCTCTCCATCATATATATAGTTTCCATTTGCATCAAGTAGTGCCTGGAATTTATTAGACTGACTTCGCATAGACATCTTGGCGTAAAAGAATTTAGTATTCATGTCACTATGCTGCAGCCATAAAATTTTGCTTTATTTCTGTAAAAACTCTTGTTTCTTTTGCATTTGATCATTTAATTACAAACAAATGTGGTACATGTGGTCAAAAAGAGTGTCAGTTTCTGGGTCTTGATCACTTTGAACAAAGGCTTCATTGAATTTTCGTGAATTCTCTTTGGCTCTTGACATGTTCCACTCCTTTAGTTTTGTTTTAATGGCTTTAAGTTTGTTTTTAAATTTGTAAGAAGCCACACCCAAAGTCTCAACAGTTAGTCCTTTTGTAACACGTTGGTTGTATCCTTCCTTATAGCACCCGTCATTTGTATATCTAAATAGGGCACCTTTTGAGAAATGTTGCTTTTGTTGAATTTATAGAATAGGAGTGTGGTCGCTCAAATTCGAAGGGATGGCTATAATAACAAATTGCAGAAACATAAATGGAAATTCATAGTTGACTAGAACCTTGTCTACGTTTAGCATTGCCCCTTCATCTCCACGTGTATTTACATCCCTACATATTAGATTCAACCAAAGCACATTTAAGTAGGCAATTCTTAAAATTGTTTAAATAGGTAAAAGGATAGGCAAACCTCCATTTTTATCTTTCGGGTTGAGAGAATTATTCAAATCTCCCATCGTAATCCATAACATCCTTATTGTTGAAGCATCGAGACATGGGGAATCCCATACTTTCTGTCATTCTACAAAAGAGTTGCTAGCATAGACAAAAGTATAAGTGCATTGTAGGCTACCTTTATTAGTCATGAGCACAGTGATATGTTGTTGCGACATGTTTAGGACTTCAAAATTCCACACAATTGGATAACATATCACCAATATTCCACCTTTACTACACACTTCATTGTATGCACTATATTCCATTCTGAAAATATAGTCTTGAACTTGTCAATACTGTCCCTAATAATTTTATTCTAAACTAAACTTAACAAAGTAAGTTTGTGAGATGTAAAAAGTGTGAATGCATGGTTAATCTTGTCATCAGCATTCATAACTCTTATGTTCCAGGATATGAAATTCATTTACCTATCGCAGTGCTCCATGTAGTTCTTTTAAGAGGAGCAGCAGGAGTAAAAGTGGTTTTTCTCGTTATCACGTGCTTCATGTACAAAGGGTCATCTGCTCATACATGAAAACGAATAGGGCCTCATCTGCTCCAATAGGTAGGAATATATTCAAATACCAATCAATATATATAATATATCATATATCGTCTAAACAATCATCAATCAACATAAAATAAATTTATTATCACTTATATCAGCGAGTCAGAAAGAGTGAGTTGTACTCACTTTGATTCCAATAAACTTTGCAGCGTTTTATTCCAAATAAAACTAAACAAATTTTTAATTTTATTCAAAATTCTCACTAGCTTAAATCAACTTCAAGCCAGCTCTAAAATGTAGTGCTCGTCAATACGATCTTAATGCAACTTGTTTCATCAAAAACAGACTTCGTATGAAGATGTTACGCTATTTTAAACATTATACGGATTTATATATAAATTAATTACAATTTTTTTTTTTAAAACCTTCAATTATTCCTGGCCATTCGATCTGCTATGAAGAGATCTGGCCACGTGCCCTTTTCTTCTCCCCGTCATTATGTTTCCAGGCTCCACGCAGAAGAACCCGCCCCCCTTAAAACTTGATCGACTGCCATTCCTCCTACGTGCCAACAGAAAACGATCGACCATCATCGTCGCGAAGCCCTACGCGAGCTCCCCCATTGGCCAACAATCGCAACCCCTAGCTTGGCCGTTGTCTCGTATTTTGTGCTCGAACGCACGCATTCATCTGAATTTTGCCGTCGATCCGCTCAATTAAATTCGATCAAACGGTTGAGATCAAAGTACTCATCGTGGTCTACAAAGTTGTAGTAGAATGTTTTTTGAATGTGTTTGATGGATTTCAAGAAATCAAGGGAAGAATGATAGAGTTTTATGGCCATTGAAATGAAGAATGACAGCTAGACATAGATTTTTAGGGTTTGTGAAAAATTAAAGAAATGAAGTTCTTTTATATAAAATTTCACGACACTATTCATCCGAAAAAATTTCGAACTCCAAACAAAGTGTGCCGCCAAGCGTTTATAATGTTTTACTCCTATTTCGAACATAATGGAATATATATCGAGAGTCAATTCGATAGTATTTGAAAGATAGGTTTTCGAATCGAATTAGTTTAATTTAAAATTTACTTAAACAAATTTCTTTGCGTTTCAGCTTCGTACAAACAAACCATAAATCCGATTGACACGAAATTTGAAGTCCTGCAATAATATAACATTAAAATCCAATGAAACTAGTTTCATCGAAATCCGAGACAGTGTGAAAAATGACTATTTTTACACGTTAATTAAATATTAAAATTTCCAGTTACTATATATTTACTTTTAATTCAATTTCAGAAGTTTACTAACATTATTATAATTCAAATAAAATTTAATTCAACTTTATAAATCATTTTCATTCACATTAAATTCAAATTCCAATTATTTCAGCAATTTTAAATATTAAATTAATAATTTAGTTATCTAATTAAATCCATATTTTTAAAATATAAGTTATTCAACTTATAAAATTAAATTGTGAATATTTAAAATCAATTAAATATCCCAATTATGAATGACTGAAATTTTGGGTCATTACATCTCCTCTATTAAAAGAATTTCGCCCCGAAATTACCAAGTAAGAAAAAGCCATAAAATCCGTTAACTTTTCAAAACAAATCTTTCAAACTAGATTTCAAATTCATTTAAACCTTCTAACTTTTTCAAAATCCTCAAAAAAATTCTAAGCCTTAAATTTTCAAAAATTTCGCTATAGCCTCCTTTGCGCGGTTCGATCCGGAAAAATCATAATACATATATCACAAATATACATCTCATCTTCGAGGGTGAGGCATCCCGTAGGAAAAAATATAAAAGTACGATATGTAATCCGAGATATGTATCTTATATATTATTAGCGAGCATATACGGCTAACACAGCGTGAAAGCGAGCTCCAAATGCGAAGCATACGCCATCCGCACCTACTAACACTCTACAAACAAATAAGAAACATGTATATATGAAAAGTAATATCAATATACAACATATAGCAATACAACAACTATATATGCCAATATAGCAAATGTAATCGAAATAAACAAATTCAACCATCAAACAACTATCATTCAACTACAACTAACATCCAATAAACCAATATCTATCCAATCAATCCATAACTAAATCAACATGCATTCATTTCTCATTGATATTCATTGAATTGGTTTTCAATTTCAATCACAGTTGATTCGTTGACATTGGATTTTAATAATATTCATTTATTCAAATTCAATTAGTTTACATTCACTAATTTACATTCAAGTTGGTTCACTTCCAATTCAAATCAAATTCAATTTCATTTAGATTCACTTACTTCCACTTTAAATTCAATTATTTTAGCTTTCAATTTTATTAATCCAATTTCATTAACACTTAATGAATTTCTATTCAATCGACTAACATCCATCTAACAACCAATGTATATCCAACATAACCAAATTTATTTAATTTACACCCAACATTCATTTCTACTTCATTTACCCTCAATTTGGTTTAACATATTTAATTTCAATCGGTTGATACCTAATTGATTTTCATTCAATTTTCAATTTCATTAGCCCATTTCTTTTTCTTTATTTGAGTTACATTTCATTTTCAAAGATCATTTTATTTAACTTTTACTTAAGTCAAATTTCATCACTTATTCATATTTAGATTCTATTTTGCTTAACAAAATTGTTAACCATTTTAACATTTTGTTTTACTTACCTTTTCCCATTCTATTAAGTTATAGAACTTTTTATTATTTACGACTCCATAAACATTTACCTAAGTTTTACTTCCAAATTCATAATATAATCACTTCCCACTTAAATTTAATTTTCATTTCAATAATTTATTTAATCCAATTCAAATCCAATTCAATAATTTAACTTTACTAAAATTAAATTTTTATTTCATATTATAAGTCCAAAACTAATTCTACTTATATTTATCAATTTCAACTTGGATTTCAAATTCAAATGTGTTTATCACAACAAAACTTCAATTTCAATTTACTATTGCTAGCAAATCAATCACACAGAAACTTGTAAATGATACCGATGATGCTGTAGTCATCACCCTTATTGTTTTCCAGCAATAGTAGTGAATTCAGTGCTCTATATCCTTTTAAAAATCCTTTTATTTACAAATCATATTTATAAACTCTTACTTATATAATTCACTATTTTACTTCACTTATATAAGATTCATTCCAAATTTATTTATCTTATTTAGAGTTATAATAATATAATCTCCTTAAATTTGAAAAACAACTATCAAAATCAAAGAGATTCAAATTCTCAAATTCTTAGTTTAAATCCAGTTTTATTTTTTACTCACATAGTTTCATTTCTTATATATAAGATTATTTCACAATTGTATATCATATTAATTATAATTCGGTACTTTATAATTCATTTTCTTACATAATTTATTCTTTTACAATTGTTGTTTTTATTTAGATTATTCAAACGGCTTTTATTAACTTATATATATTTACATTTTCAACAACTAAATAATCAATTTATACACTATAATAATTTTTGAAAAATTGTCTCTTTATATATAAAATAAAGTCGAGTTAAAATTATTTCATTTACCCCATTTAAAAACAACATTATGTCGACTTGCCTCATTTGAGCATTTAGAAATCCTTATCGATAACATGGCGTCCCACATACCGACCAGAATTCACAAACAACTCAACGGATAAGTAAACACAATATAAAACATTTTTATAACAACTAACAAATATGCGCTCATATATATAATACACTCAAACTTAATCTAGGTTGCAACTGTCCTTATCTATATTAAGTACACATCAAAGCCCAGGAATATACTAAATCTAAGCTCTGATACAACGTGAGACGACCCGCAAATCCGTACCCTTTGAATCGATAATAAACAACACATGACTGACGGAACGTCATGAGAATGAAAAGAAGAGAGAAGAAGAGACAAGAAAGAGAAAAGAGAAAACAAAACAGAAAAATACAGAATCTCAAATCGCAGTGGAATAACATATAATATCATATCAATGATATTTACAAAAACAGAAACTGTATATACATACATCAATTAGAGTTCAACAATCAATCACTAATCATCAGCCTGGACTGTTATAATAACCTGTCCTTACAATTGTTGATAATATAAACAACAACAATAAGCAAAGCGGATAATAAATAGATACTTGTATACGAAAATGAAGGTCTCCAGCTCTCCTATTGAAGCTCCAAAAGAACCAAATCTGAACCTGTAAATATACTTGGTCTGACCCGAGCATTGAAAGCGTAGAACGCCCGGATCAGTCTGGTAAACCAATGTGAGAAACACACTCAACTGAATTTATTGAACTACCAAACTTTTCCTTCCAAAACAAAAGTATCTCGCTCATACATAAACACAGACATGTTTTTACCTTACGATAGCCAAACTTTTCATATCAAATCCTCTTATATTATACTAGTGTCTAGTATAAAAATAATATTAATCGTAGCCAAAATTGTTACCATTATTAAATTCTAGCATACTAGGCTCTACAAATAAAATGGCAGACACGTAGTGGAGTTTGGATTTTCATACAAATGACCAGGTGAAGGGACTACCTTCCGATGGGTATACCTTTAGATGGATATCCCAAGGCACATAATATCTGCCCTCTACCAACACAAGACTGGCCTACCTCTAGGTAGTACCGAATATGTCATCCCCCGGTCGTTACCGACCTTTCCGAGGGCCCTCATAGAATACAACCCACATTAGTTTACATCCCGAACGTCATAGCGGGAAGAAATATATCTAAAAGAATATGATCATATCCTAATTGGGAATGACCTACTTAGCCTTGCCGCATCTAACCCTGTTTCAATCATTTTCGGTTGATGAGGCCTGAGGTAACGATTACCTTTCACATATCACATATCATATCACTTTGGATGCCATATTGCCATTTCCGCTGACTGCTAATTTCCTTTCACAAAAATACAACCCTTGAGCTCGTACGTCTCAAGGAGGGTGTTAAGCTAAGAGAAGTTGTCTTCTCCGCCACCACTGATATACGTTTGTAAAAACCAATGTACATAACCTTAGAAATGCAATGTCAGGCACTCGTCCATACAAGTTGTCTAGGAACAGGACAAAACGATGGTACTTTCCTACCACATCCTGTCGGGAAATCCCTAGGATTAGTAGCGATTAGTCCTTGCAATAGATATTTCATAACGAAGGGACTGCTGCTGCTGGATGTATATTGGAATTTTAACCCCAAACGATCAACAAACAGTCCTTCACTATGAAAATCCTAAATATCAATATCATCACAACCTGCACAAATAAACACATATACATTAGTTCGAAGTGGTTTTCAGATAAATCTGATCCTGATCTCTTCGCACCAACAATGCGAAAGCGTTTCTCAGCCTCACACAGAAACTAAGTCTCATAGACTTATCACGTCTCCAACTTTCAACTTGCTATCCTTCGGCCAAGAAGGAAGCTTGATAGATTGGAGTAATACTCCGCACTACACGAATCAACATCCTCAACACAAACGATAATCAAGCCTACACAGATGGCCACATACTAAGTGTACGACTAAATAGTTCCCACATCAAGTCGATGAACTAAAATGGCCAGCTTTGATAGTTCAAATTTGATAGTCGGTTATTTAACTATCAAAGCAAACAAACAAATATCTAGCACCATAATAAATCATTAGGCCCTTTTAATTAATCTTTTATTAATTAGATCACTTTTCAAATATTCACTTCAAACTATCTTTAAAAAGATATACTTCCAAAACCATTTCAATACTTCAATATTGGAAAAATATTTCCATATACTTATTTCAACCGTATAAGCATATTCACGAATCTTATTAGGAAAGCTTAATATTTTTCAACACACGCTTTATTGGGTCAAAACGAATGTTGTGTAAAACATCGTTACGACAACCCAAAATCATTAGTATAGAGATTCGATAATTAGATAGATATATAAATCCCATATATTATACAAAACATCTCCTTTCAAAAATCATTTAATATAACTTCGGTGTTATAGTCCCTCCTTACTTCTCGAAAACGTCTATTTCAACAATGAATGTTGAAATCTATGTATTCGATGCTCGCACCTTTTAATAAATCTTGTGACGACCCAGAATTTCTAACAATTTAAATTTGAATAGTTAATTGATTTAAAATGTTTAAAAGTTAATTTTAACTTGAATTCAAGATATCAATATTTACTTGATAATTAAAATTTTGAATTATATAGTTTAAACATTGAATCATATAATTTGAAATTGGGTAAAACGTTGAATCTGGAGTTTTAAGCCTGTTAAAAATAATTTGAAGGCTTATAAAATTCATATTAATAGCTCTTAAGGTAGTGAAAGTGTTGAAATTGAGTTAGGAAGTGTTTTGTTCAGTTTTAAAAATATATCGTTTCAATTAAATTTAAAAATAGCCTTCCGAGGCACAGTCTCGGAATTCGACGAAACCATTTTCATTGGATCCGTACTAGTTAGTTATTATCGGATTTCAATTTTCGTAGCAATCGGAGTTGTCTTTTGACCCTGGCAGCTCAAAATGTGTAGAACTATTTTAATCGATTTAATTTAAAATTGCTCGTTTACTTCCGTAACTCGCGCATATGATCGAGTTAGCTTTCGAAACACGTTCCATTGTGTTCGGGACGCGGGTAAAACCTGATGATCGCCTCGCGGCATGCCTTAAGAGGAGTTCGGAAATTTTTGTAGCAATCGACGAGGAATTTTGGAAGTTTTATATAAAATAATGAGAAAAAAAATTTTAATTAATTAAAATAAATTAGCAAAGATATTTTTACCCACAATCGTTCTCAGGAAGCTATTCCCAAGTCTATATCATTCTGTTCCCCTCTTGGTTCTCGATGCCTGTCGAACACAAATAAAAAAATAAAATAAAAATAAAACAGAGAATGGAAATCATTCAAACAACTATAAATCGAACCCATCCCTTTCATTCTCTTCAGGAAATCGCGACTCGGTATTTATAAAAAAAAATATACGCGAATGAATCAATGGCCGAAAAGGAGGGAAAGGAGTCGCGTGGATTTGGCGGTGGGTGGCGATTGACGACGAAGTCATGATTTTTGGGTCCTAGGGGCTGCGATTCACGAGGGTGATGGCATGGCTTGTTCGGGGATTCGCGTTTTGGGTTGCGATCGTACGAAGAAGGCGGCGTGGGGTAGTCGCATCTTCGAGTTGGGTTAGTGCGACAAGGATTTGGCTGCGCGACTGTCTCGAGTTCGAGCGAAATCTGGTACGAGCATAGATAAGCATGAAACGACGTTGCTGCTCAACATGGGAAGGGTTCGGCGGCATGCGTGGTTAGAGTTCGTGAGTGGGGAAGTCAAGGCGATTCACAGTGATGATGGGAAATCGCGGCAGAGAGTCGAAAGTAAGCCGTTAGCTGGAGGTATTGTTTTATTTTAATTTAGTTATAGTAAATAAATGTGTTTATTACCGAGAGGAAATTTTGGAATTAGGATTTTAATATACAAATATACATTTATTAAATAGAAAAGGTTTACAATTAGCAAATTACAGTTTGTTATTGCAGAAGAAAAATGTTTCCATACATACTTCTGTAATTTAAATATGCATAGATAACCGGTAAATATATTAAATTTTGGAAATATAGGAAATTTTTTCTTATTGTTTTTATTTTTTATTTTTATTTAGGGAGATTAATTTATTTAATAAGCTTATTTAAATTTTTTAGCCACTAAAGGATTTTTTTAAGGGAAGATGGTCTAATTTAGTTCTTAGTTGATTAAATTTATTAAAATGGATAATTAATTATTCGGTTCATTTAGAATATTAATGAAGCTGTAAATGTTTATTCAAGGTTTAAAATCGTGTAACAAGCCAGTTTGGAATAAATTGCAAACAACAAAGGCAAAGGTGAGTAAATCTCACTCTGTTGGATTTTTATTTAAATTTAGATAGTTAAATTTAAATAATTGGTTGAACGATTAAGTTTGCTTGGATGTGCACTGATGTTGATGTGACTTTGGTTTTGGTTGGTTCTCGAGTTAATTGTGGTTTGACTCGAAGCATTTGGGTTTTAAATGGTTTTAAACTTAAATCGTTGATAAGAAAATGGTTCAGTTTAAAATCAATAAAGGATTAATGATTGGTGATTCATTAAATAGGTAGAATAATTTAAATGAGTAATTAATTAATTAAATTCATTAATAATTTGGGTTAATTAATTAAGTTTAAATTAATTAGAATGATCATTGGGTGATTTAATAAGTAATTATTTAATGAAATTAATAAAATATAATTACTTTGTGTAATTAATCAAGAGAGTAATTAAGATGAGTAATTAAGGAGAAATTTGATTTATTTAATGAAGTAAATAAATGGATAGTTAATTACAGGATTGAGATAAATCAAGAATGATTAATATTGTGGTTTAGTTAATGTAATTAATTTAGATTAGGATCAATTAAAATATAATTGAAAATCGTTAATTTATATAATCAATGACGTAATTAAAGATTGATTGATTAAGATTGATTAATCAATAATGAGTGACTTATGAGAAGTCAATATATAAGTAATTAAGGATTAATGTAACTAAACAGTTAATTTGTTCATGAAGTAATTAAGATTACTTATCGTTTGGTTAAGGATAAGTAATATGGTGAAGTTAATTAAAGATAGTTGCTTGAATGAAATTAAAGGATTATTAATCCAGGTTGATCAATTAAGATAAATATTGAAAGGATGATTGAATTATTTGATTTGAAATTAATTAATTAACAAGTACAGAAATCTAAGTGATTGAGGATTGAAATTCAAATGGATTCAATTGAATTAATTTGGAAATGATCAAATTTGCATATGATGATCGAATGGTATTGGATGCTTTGAATGAGTTGATATCTCTGATATGAAGTGTTGTGTATTTCATTGGGATAAATTGGGTTAGAATGACATGAGATTCGAAGAGACCGGGGTCTGGTATAGGAGAAATACCCGAAACCACTTTGAATGTTTGTAGATTGATATATAAAATCTATATGCTGGATTGAAGTGATTTGGAGGTACTGGACTGTTTTAAAATCTAAATCTTTGGTATTTAGAAATTTAAATGTGGTCTAAGTGTTGTCTATAATAATTTGTGGCTTATGAATTGTTATGTTACCCGGGTTTATAAAAGTTGATTTCTTTGGTATTCCATGTTAGTTGGGTTTACTCACGCTGGTTTCCAGCCTGACCCGGGTGTTACTTTGGTGTAATGCTCGGGTCAGACCGAGTATTACAGATTTCCAGGTTAGGACGTTCTGGAGCTCAAGAGGCGAGCTGGATGGCAATATCGTATAGAGTATTTCCGCTGTATTTATATTATTATTAATCTGAGACATGATAATTGTAAATATTCAGTGACTGTATATAATGTGAAACTCTGATGTATTAGATTGTAATCGACAGATATAGTATTCTTTTGTAAACTGTTATTATTTATTATTATATTTTATCCGCTGCGAATGTGAGATGTTAATGTTTCTGTTCTTCTTCTTCTTCTATCTCTTTCTTCTTTTCATAACTATCTGGAATTTTTGGGTGTGAAAATTTCGGGTCGTTACAGTTGGTATCAGAGCGAGGTTAAGCAAGAATTTTGGCTCTGGTGGGGATTACTCATTAAATAGAGTCCGTAGTACTCTAGAATGAGTTGAGTAAATATATATATATATATATATATATATATATATATATGAGAGCGTACTTGTTATTTTCTTATATAAAGGCTTTAAATGATTTTATATAAAAGTATATTTCGATATATATAAAGAAATATTTCATTCTAATAAATATTAAAGCGATTGGTTGTTAAATTATTGAACTTAAAATTAAGGAGTAATATAATGCGACCAAATTGAAGTCTTGAATTGGAATTAAATTAAGTAGAAATATGAATACAACCAAATTAAAATTTAATGGATTGAAAGTGAAATTCTAAATCTGGTCCCAGAATTTGAAAATTTTGTTTCAAAGTAATGAAAAGTAATAAATAAGTATTATATGGATAACTGGGATTTGTTGCAAACAATGGGTTGTTTGAAATTTGATTTGAATCTAAAACCAAGGGTGGTTTTAAAATTTTAAAACATGGCTGGGAGGGCCAAGAAATAAATATGTATATATGTATGGATATACATGATATCAAAGATAATTTGAAATAAACTCTAAGAGGTTGAGTTTTGATTTTTTCCCTGAAGTGTGATGTAAAAAAACCCAAAGTGATATAAGTTTCGAACTTATAAGAGGGAAAGAATTTTGAAGTTTGAAGCGGGAATTCAAATTGAGTAAGGTTGATCGGATTAAGTAAATTGGAATTTAACTTGGAAAGTTTAATGGTTGATTTGAATTGGGAATTTGTGTGATCTCAAAACGGGTTTGAGATTTAAAAATTGAAAATGGATGGACGTTTTAAAATAAATTGGATGATATCATCCTATTGTTAATAAAAATCTTTAAATTGAGAATGGTATTGTATAAATAAAATAAATTTGAATAATTGAATTGTAAAATAAACTTTTTTAAGAACTGGCTTCAAACTGGAAGATAAAATTGAAAAATAAATTAAATTTTGAAAACAAATAAAATTGTATTGAGCTCTTATTTAAATCTTAAAATATATAAGTAAAGATAATTTGAAATGAAGAATTGGACTCAGAAATTTAAATTGTTTAAAAACTTTAAATAAAAGTTAATTTGGTTTAAAGAGTTAAACCAACCTTTGAGAATTCAACTCGAATTTATATAATTCGAGATGGGTTAAAGCTGAAACTTAGATTCCATTTGTACCAATTGAATTGAGTTTGAATTAATTAGAATTGAAGTTGAATTGGGTTTAAATAAATTTCAATAGAAATTGAAGTTATTCAAGTTAGCATTGAGTCAATTAAAGGAACTGGAAATTTAAGTTGAATTGTTAGGGAAGTGAACGGTTTGACTCTAGACTATTTTAAATAAATTGTTTTCATATAACTTATTTTTCTAAGCTATTAAATATATGCAACCTTTCTTTCTTAAAGCCAAATTATTTTATACTTGTTTTACAATTATTTTTGAAGCTATTTACTATTTTTCAACTGTTTTATAAACTAATTACTATTTTTCAACTATTTCACAAACTAATTTCTATTTTACAACTATTTTGCAATTATCTAAATTTTTCGAAACTATTCAACTATTTCTCAACTATTTTACAGTTAGTTACCTATTTTATAGCTATTTTGCAAACTAATAATTAATTTTCAACTACTTATTTATTTTTAAAATTTTCAAGCTATTTTCTAAATATAATCTGGTCGGAGTTCAAACCGTTATTGGTTTAAATACCCAACTGAGATAAGAATTGAAGTGATAATCCAAATGGGGATTAAGGCAATTGTAAATAAGTGAAGGGGAATTTAAGGAAATGTGAATAGAAAGGAAATTGATTTGGCTGATAATCAATGGAAATAAATACGTAGGATGTACGTATATTATTCTATTCGCATAGTGATTTGATCCAGATTCGAGACAGAATTTCGAGATAGTTATATCGATCCGAGTGGGATTTTTCACTCGATTTTCGACGGCGAACCTAGATATGGATTGTTGATTGATTCTGGATGTTCTCTATCATAGTTATGGCTATGCAAGGAGAATGACAGTTTCTAATCAAGAAAACAAATCTGTGTCCGCGCTAGGAAATAGGGTGGACGATACTAGTTCGGAAGTGAAATTGTGTGATCGAGTGAGCGATCAGATTGGTATAGCGCACGGATGATATGTGTACATCGTACGTATTTGAATGAAACTGATATCGAAAAGAGTGATCAAATTTTAATATTTGATTTTGAATAAACAGAGTTATATATCTTTGTTATATAAGATAAATCTCCTCTTGTTGAATTTATTGATGGAAGAAAAGGATTTTTGAAGGTGTTTGAAGTATAAAAGGAGTTTTATACAATTTTGAAAAGATCCAAAGTTTTTAAAATTTTATATATTTGAATATATATATATATATAAAGGATCTTATGAGGAATTTGGAAAAAGGTTTTGGGAACCTTTGGATTTGAAAAGGCTTTTTATTTTTGGGTAAAATCAATATTGAATTTGGAAAGCCTAGTTTGAGAACTATCGATTTTGGGATAATCGATTTTGTGTAAAGGAGCATTGTATGAGATCATACTAGGTGTATGATTTGGAAGATACTATATGTATATAGTATAAGGTGTTTTGATGATGGCTCTGGGGAAAAAGGCGCTCCCTTGAAATGAACTTCTCAGGAGTGTCACCGAGTGGTGCTGCCTTGAGCCCCAGGGGGGGTTCTAAAGTTGATCCTGTGAGGAGTCCGGACAAAAACTAGTTTCTGGGGATTATGAGTAGTGTATACCATAGCGGAAGTCGTGTGTGCTGTTGAGAGCCAACAGTCTGCGTTTGATTTTATATCGGTAGACTGCGACCTATGGTATAACATAGCGAAAGTCGTGTGTGCCGCTGAGAGCCAACAGTCTGCGTTTGATTTTATATCGGCAGACTGCGACCTATGTAGGAGTGGAGAGGTTTCATTTAGACAGCAAAAATCAGAGGCCGCTGAGAGCCTGCAGTTACATGGACTTTTGCTGTGACGGCAACGTAACCCTGGATATAACTGTGATCTGTTGTGGGTTCCATGGCGAAATCGAGAGGCCACGGAGAGCCTGCAGTTACATGGACTTTTACTGCGATGGCAACGTAACCCTGGAATGTAACTGTGACCATAGATGGGGGTGATGATTTCCAGAGCATTCTCACCAAAGATATTTCCTCTATTTTCAAAAACCGTTTTCTATATTTTCAATAAAATTATTTTCCAAGCATTTTCACTAGATGTTGAAAACGGGTTTAATTTTTATTAAAAGCTATTTTAATAGTATTATTTGAATTTAAAAGCATTTCTAAAATTTTTAAATAAAGGTGTTGGAATTTTGGGGAAATAAAAGGAAATCCAAACTGGAATTTTGATGAAGTGATTTTGTAATTAAAATCGAATATTGATTTAGAAGTTGGAAATAAGCTAATTGATTAAATAATTGTTTGATTGAGTATATTAATAAAATTTAACTTGGGAAAATAAATGGATTGTAAGTTGATAATGGGTTTAGGGATGAATTCGAATTTTAAATAGAATTCGACTTAGATTTGATAATGAATTAAATAAGAGGAGATGTTGAAAAATAAAAATAATATATTAGAGTTGGATTGGAAAATGTGATGGTTTGAATTACAAATAAAATTGAAGGGTGATTTGAATAATATTTAATGAAATTTGCAAGTAAATTAGATATAAGAGAGGTGATATCATATGAAATAGAAGTGATTAAAATAGAAATGGTTTGAGTTGCAAAACAAAACCCAAGTGAATAGAAATAAATTGAGAATGGCCTTGTATTAATAAAATAAATTCGAAAATGAATTAAGTAAGTAAATGAAAAATTTTAAATGGGTTAATTGAATCAAATAGAAGTAAACTTAAGTTAGATGTTGAAATAACTAGAAGAAAGTAAATTAACTTAAGTTTAAAATTTATAGAAGTTGGCTTCGAGCAAAAGTAAAAGATTATAAAAGGCCGGGTTAAATTAATTTGGAAATGGTTATTAATTTATAAGTTTGAATGTGCCAAGCTTAATAAATTATTTTGAGTGAATCCAATGCGGAGATGAAATGGAATTAAATATAAAATGAGTTGAAATCAATCTAAAGTAGTTATAAACTAAAATGGGTACTCTGTTAAGCGAATATCGTCGAAATTGCATAAAAATAATTGTTGTTCGGCGTAAATAAAAGTAATTAAAATGCTATGAGTTGATAGAGATTAAATAAAACTGATTCTGAATCATTTGAAGTGAATATGAGCTTGTTTGGATTAAAAATAAATTGAACATAAACAATTGAGTTGCAAACCATTGAAACTGAATGAAATGGTTTATAAATTGGTTGAAAGCAATTGAATTAGGTTTGAAAACATATAAATTGCTTGTGGAAGTTATTTTGAATGCATTTCTTTTAGAATTGAAGTGTTATAGTTGTTAAGTAAGGGAAATGTTATAAACTTCATATATATAGTACTTATATGTGTAAATTGAGTAAGTACAGGTACCTGAAGGCCGTTTGGCTGGATTTTGTTGCGCTATTTGCTAAAATAAATAGGCTGCTTGCCTTAAATGCTAATTAAGGTACGCCTACGCAATAAAGTAGGAAATATGAACTGTTTTTGCTTTTTCCGACCGGATGGGTCGATGTATATATATTTATATCTCTTGTCAAATTGCAAAAGCTCCTCCGTACAAAAGAGACTCTGCCAAAATTTTCTGAAAATTTTGGGAGTTAGAAAATTTTTGAAATTTTTTGGAAACAACAAAATGATTTCAAATTGGAAATTTAAGTAAATTAGCAGGTAAGACTAATATGAATCAGTTATAATGAAAGATAAAATTTAATACTCAGAAGTGAAAATAAATTGAATTCATATGAAAATGGGAAAAACAGATTTAAAAAGAGAGATATGAAAATTTCTGTAAGGAAATGTGTACAATAATTTTGTAAAAAAAGGGGCTATGATTGGATATTATTGCTTGGTAAGATATGTAGGTATTAAAGGGAAAAGAAAATTGGATGTAATTCCAAAAGATAAATTTGAATGGCCCAACAAAAAGGTATGTATTTAAATTTCTGTATGAAATTGGATTGGGTTTTTGATCTAGCCACTTGGCTTTCTGTTTTCATTTTAGAATTTGGGAGCCCGTAGAGGCCTTTTATAGTTGTACCGAGCCAGCCGCGCAAAGGAGACGTTGGCAAAAAATTTCGAAAATTTAGAGAGTTAGAAAATTTTTGAAAAAAATTTGATAATTCCAAATATCTAAATCGAACTCATAAAAAAGAGATTTGATAATTTGAATGATTTGGTAAAAAAAAAAGAGATTGTTTTAAAACTGTGAGAGAGTTTGGAAAGTTAGTAAGAAGGATAAGAAGTCTTTTATAAAAAACAGTTGGTAGGATGTTGATAAAACTGTTGGTTTTGGAGAAAAGGTAAACGGGTATTAGTCCATTTTTCCTAACTAGTAATTTCGGGGACGAAATTCTTTTAGGGGGGAGGAATGTGACGACCCAGAATTTCTAACAATTTAAATTTGAATAGTAAATTGATTTAAAATGTTTAAAAGTTAATTTTAACTTGAATTCAAGATATCAATATTTACTTGATAATTAAATTTTTGAATTATATAGTTTAAACATTGAATCATATAATTTGAAATTGGGTAAAACGCTGAATCTAGAGTTTTAAGCCTGTTAAAAATAATTTGAAGGCTTATAAAATTCATATTGATAGCTCTGAAGGTAGTGAAAGTGTTGAAATTGAGTTTGAAAGTGTTTTGTTCAGTTTTAAAAATATATCGTTTAAATTAAATTTAAAAATAGTCTTCCGAGGCACAGTCTCGGAATTCGACAAACCTAGTTCCATTGGATCCGTAATAGTTAGTTATTATCGGATTTCAATTTTCGTAGTAATCGGAGATGTCGTTTGACCCTGGCAGCTCAAAACGCTTAGAACTATTTTAATCGATTTAACTTAAAATTGGTCGTTTACTTCCGTAACTCGCGCATATGATCGAGTTAGCTTTCGAAACACGTTCCATTGTGTTCGGGACGCGGGTAAAACCTTATGATCGCCTTGCGGCATGCCTTAAGAGGAGTTCGGAAATTTTTGTAGCAATCGATGAGGCATTTTGGAAGTTTTATATAAAATAATGAGAAATTTTTTTTTAATTAATTAAAATAAATTAGCAAAGATATTTTTACCCACAATCGTTCTCAGGAAGCTATTCCCAAGTCTATATCATTCCGTTCCCCTCTTGGTTCTTGATGCCTATCTAACACAAATAAAAAAATAAAATAAAAATAAAACAGAGAATGGAAATCATTCAAACAACTATAAATCGAACCCAGACCTTTCATTCTCTTCAGGAAATCGCGACTCGATATTTATAAATAAAAAATGCGAATGAATCAATGGCCGTAAAGGGGGGGAAAGGAGTTGCGTGGATTTGGCGGTGGGTGGCGATTGACGACGAAATCATGATTTTTGGGTCCTAGGGGCTGCGATTCGCGAGGGTGATGGCATGGCTTGTTCGAGGATTCGCGTTTTGGGTTGCGATCGTACGAAGAAGGCGGCGTGGGGTAGTCGCGTCTTCGAGTTGGGTTAGTGCGACGAGGATTTGGCTGTGCGACTGTCTCGAGTTCGAGCGAAATCTGGTACGAGCATAGATAAGCATGAAGCGACGTTGCTGCTCAACATGGGAATGGTTCGGCGGCATGCGTTGTTTGGGTTCGTGAGTGGGGAAGTCAAGGCGATTCACGGTGATGATGGGAAATCGCGGCAGAGAGTCGAAAGTAAGCCGTTAGCTGGAGGTATCGTTTTATTTTAATTTAGTTATAGTAAATAAATGTGTTTATTACTGAGAGGAAATTTTGGAATTAGGATTTTAATTTACAAATATACATTTGTAAAATAGAAAAGGTTTACAATTAGCAAATTACAGTTTGTTATTGCAGAAGAAAAATGTTTTCACACATACTTCTGTAATTTAAATATGCATAGATAACCGGTAAATATATTAAATTTTGGAAATATAGGATTTTTTTTATTTTTTTATTTTATTTAGGGAGATTAATTTATTTAATAAGCTTATTTAAATTATTTAGCCACTAAAGGATTTTTTTTTAAGGGAAGATGGTCTAATTTAGTTCTTAGTTAATTAAATTTATTAAAATGGATAATTAATTATTCGGTTCATTTAGAATATTAATAAAGCTGTAAATGTTTATTCAAGGTTTAAAATCGTGGAACAAGCCAGTTTGGAATAAATTGCAAACAACAAAGGCAAAGGTGAGTAAATCTCACTCTGTTGGATTTTTATTTAAATTTAGATAGTTAAATTTAAATAATTGGTTGAATGATTAAGTTTGCTTGGATGTGCACTAATGTTGATGTGACTTTGGTTTTGGTTGGTTCTCGAGTTAATTGTGGTTTGACTCGAAGCATTTGGGTTTTAAATGGTTTTAAACTTAAATCGTTGATAAGAAAATGGTTCAGTTTAAAATCAATAAAGGATTAATGATTGGTGATTCATTAAATAGGTAGAATAATTTAAATGAGTAATTAATTAATTAAATTCATTAATAATTTGGGTTAATTAATTAAGTTTAAATTAATTAGAATGATCATTGGGTGATTTAATAAGTAATTATTTAATGAAATTAATAAAATATAATTACTTTGTGCAATTAATCAAGAGTATAATTAAGATGAATAATTAAGGAGAAATTTGATTTATTTAATGAAGTAAATAAATGGATAGTTAATTACAGGATTGAGATAAATCAAGAATGATTAATATTGTGGTTTAGTTAATGTAATTAATTTAGATTAGGATCAATTAAAATATAATTGGAAATCGTTAATTTATATAATCAATGACGTAATTAAAGATTGATTGATTAAGATTGATTAATCAATAATGAGTGACTTATGAGAAGTCAATATATAAGTAATTAAGGATTAATGTAACTAAACAGTTAATTTGTTCATGAAGTAATTAAGATTACTTATCGTTTGGTTAAGGATAAGTAATATGGTGAAGTTAATTAAAGATAGTTGCTTGAATGAAATTAAAGGATAATTAATCCAAGTTGATCAATTAAGATGAATATTGAAGGGATGATTGAATTATTTGATTTGAAATTAATTAATTAACAAGTACAGAAATCTAAGTGATTGAGGATTGAAATTCAAATGGATTCAATTGAATTAATTTGGAAGTGATCAAATTTGCATATGGATGATCGAATAGTATTGGATGCTTTGAATGAGTTGATATCTCTGATATGAAGTGTTTTGTATTTCATTGGGATAAATTGGGTTAGAATGACATGAGATTCGAAGAGACCGGGGTCGGGTATAGGAGAAATACCCGAAACCACTTCGAATGTTTGTAGATTGATATATAAAATCTATATGCTGGATTGAAGTGATTTGGAGGTATTGAAGTGTTTTAAAATCTAAATCTTTGGTATTTAGAAATTTAAATGTGGTCTAAGTGTTGTCTATAATAATTTGTGGCTTGTGAATTGATATATGTTACCCGGGTTTATAAAAGTTGATTTCTTTGGTATTCCATGTTAGTTGGGTTTACTCACGCTGGTTTCCAGCCTGACCCGGGTGTTACTTTGGTGTAATGCTCGGGTCAGACCGAGTATTACAGATTTCCAGGTTAGGACGTTCTGGAGCTCAGGAGACGAGCTGGATGGCAATATCGTATAGAGTATTTCCGCTGTATTTATATTATTGTTAATCCGAGACATGATAATTGTAAATATTCAATGACTGTATATAATGTGAAACTCTGATGTATTAGACTGTAATCGACAGATATAGTATTTTTTTTGTAAACTGTTATTATTTATTATTATATTTTATCCGCTGTGAATGTGAGATGTTAATGTTTCTGTTCTTCTTCTTCTTCTATCTTTTTCTTCTTTTCATAACTTTCTGGAACTTTCGGGTGTGGAAATTTCGGGTCGTTACACATCTTCAAACCATTTAACTCCATTTAAAAGATCACTTTTCAAAACCCATCTTTCAATTTAAAAGATTATTCACAGTCCAAAATTGTGAATATAATTCTTTAACCAAATTCAAAACTTCTACACATTTATTAAAGGATTATCTACTGTCCAAAATTGTGAATGAAACTCCTTTAATAAGCTTTCATAATTAACTTATCAAAATAAGCTGATTTCGTAATTATAAAACAATGTTTATACATTCCATGCACAAAATTTCTTTACTAACAAATTCCCTTTATCTCATTTACATACCAAAATTCGATTATAAGTTAATTTACTTATAAATCTCTTATTTACAAATTCATTCTTTTTATAACTTCACAAATTCATAAATCTTATTTACTTAAAAGATTCATTTATACTTCATTTTAACACTTATAAAACTCCTTTATAAATCCATTATTTTGATTTATAAAAATTCAATTTTATAAATCTTATATATAAACCATTTATAATAAATTCAAAATTCTCAATTTTAACTTATTTTACCAAAATAGCTAACTCCATATTTCAAAAATCACATTTTGATTCTATTTAAATAAACTTCTTTTAATAATTTACAAATCATTATTAAAATTTATATAACTTCAAAAATACTTAAACAACCTTTTTAAATTTGAAATCATCATTTTCATGTTTTTAAATTACCAAAAATAGAGCACAATGCTTCAACATCACTAAATACATCAATTACAGCATCCAAATCATCATGTATCACATAATAACAACATATACATCAATATCTGTAAATAAAAATCAACACTGGTGAGGAATCCAGTTGGATCCCTCCAGCCTGTCACCTACAACAAATATACATATTAGAAAATATGTACAATGTCCGCTTCGATGCAGACACGCGTACAAAGGATCATCCGCTCATATACAGGAACGAATAGGGTCTCATCTGCTCAATTAGGCAGGAATATATCCAAATACTAATCAATATATATAATATATCATATATCATCCAAACAATCATCAATCAGCTTAAAATAAATTTATTCTCACTTATATAAAAATATCACCGAGTCAAAAAGAGTAAGTTGTACTCACTTTGATTCCAATAGACGTTGCAGCGTTTTATTTCGTATAAAACGAAACAAACGTTTAATTTTATCCAAAATTTTCACTAGCTCCAATCAACTCCAAACCGACGTAAATGTAGTGCTCGTCAATACGATCCCAATGCAACTTGTTTCTTCAAAAAGGAACCTCGTATGAAGAAGTTACGCTATTTTAAACATTACACAGATTTATATATAAATTAATTACAATTTTTATTTTATTTTTAAAACCTTCACTTATTCCTAGCCATTCGATCTGCTATAAAGAGATCTAGCCACGTGCTCTTTTCTTCTCCCCCGTCATTTTGTTTCCAGGCTCCGCGCATAAGAACCCATCCCCCTAAAACTTCGACCAACCACCGTTCCTCCTACACGCCACCACAAAACGATCGACCACCATCGTCGCGAAGCCCTACGCGAGCTCCCCCATTGGCCAGCGACCGTAACCCCCTAGCTCGGTCGTTGTCTTGTATTTCATGCTCGAACGCACGAGTTCATCTGAGTTTTGTCGCCGATCTGCTCAATTAAATTCGATCACACCCGTTGAGATCGAAGATCTCATCGTGCTCTACAAAGTTGTAGTTGAACGTTTTTTGAATCGTTTGATGGATTTCAAGAAATCAAGGGAAGAATGATAGAGTTTTATGGCCATTGAAATGAAGAACAATGGCTAGACGTTGGTTTCTAGGGTTTGTGAAAAATAAACAAATGAAGTCCTTTTATATAAAATTTCGCGACACTGTTCATCCGAAATTTTTCCGAACTCCGAACGTAGCGTGTCGCATGACGTTTATAACGTTTTGCCCCTATTCCGAACATAATGAAATATATATCGAGAACCAATTCGATCGTATTTTGAAGATAGGTTTTCAAATCGAATTATTTTAATTTAAAATTTACTTAACTAATTTTATGCGTTTCAGCATCGTACGAACAAACCGTAAATCCGATTGATACGAAATTCGAGTCCTACGATAATATATCATTACGAATCCAATGAAACTGGTTTCATCGAAATCTAAGATAGTGTGAAAAATAACTATTTTTACACGTTAATTAAATATTAAAATTTTCAATTTCTATAAATTTACCTTTAATTCAATTTCAAAAGTTTACTAACATCATTCTAATTCAAATAGAATTTAATTCAACTTTATAAACCATTTTCATTCACATTAAATTCAAATTCCGACTATTTCAGTAATTTCAAATATTAGATTAATAATTTAATTATCCAATTAAATCCAGATTTTTAAAATATAAGTTATTCAACTTATAAATTAACTTGTGAATATTTAAAATCAATTAAATATCCCAATTTCGAATGACTGAAATTATAGGTCATTACACGGAACTTGAGTTGCAATATGATGAATAATATTCCGATTGTTTGTTGTTTCTTTTCCTTGAAGTGGGTCACTAAAATCTGAATTAGTTTCTGTATCTTCAACTAATACAAATTCGGTTTTTTGTGTTATTTTAGGTTGAGAAACAGCATTTTTGTCATGTACAGTTCAACCCTTTTCATTCTGGGGCTGGCCAGAAATGTGGTCCAAATTTTGTGTTGGTTCATCAATATCAGCATTATCCAAGGCTGAGAAAGCATAATGGGTGTTAATTTCAGTACATATCACATCAGCAATAGCAGGTTAGGAAACTAGGCCATCAGAACTTGCAGTTGTGTTGTCTTGAGTATTAGGATTAGCATTCTCGATATTAATGTCATGTATGTCCACCTGTATAATAGGAGAAGGAGCCTCATGGTGAGACGTTGTTGAAGTTGACTGTACACTTGTTGTATGTAAATCACTACTATGTTTTGGTATCCATTGTTTATGAACTGAAAACATATATGTAGCATCATCATGACCATAAGCCTTACATGTTCTTTAGTTTCTGTTTGTATTCTATTAGAATTATTTCCATCTCTCCAATATACAATTCCATTTCCTCAGGATAGTTGAAATTTACATCCACTTCAACCAATACTCGTTTAATCTAGTCTCCTTTGCTGTACTTGCGTCCATTCTAATGGAGTGTCCTAATACATTGGCGATTCTGCTTATTCCTTTATTATTCCAGCATCCCAATCTCAGACCATTCAGTCGTATCTAGATTGGTATAGTGGAAAATAGGTCTTTCTTGAAGTTCATGCTTGGTTTCCATTTTTTTATAATAAGAAGCCAGGAACTAATTGTGTGTGGGCCTAGTATAAAAATCTTTGCACAGCCTCTAAATTGAAGAATTTAACCAAATATAAAACCACTTATCTAATGTACATGTCATATTCACCAACAGGTTATCAGACTTTATCTATAAATCCTTTAAAATTCTCATACACCGGTCGTCTTCCCACAATATAAAATACAAGAGTATATTTCCATTTATCTTCAAATTTGAGGATAACTGATTTTGATATATGACCGTTTATCTTCCTTCCTTACAATTAGGAGTAAAGAACTTAAGATCTATAGCCTTCTGTTCCTTGTCAACAGCAAATTCTCTGACCATTTCTTCCCATGATCTAGACTAAGTCTGTTGTCGCTCGCTTCCATGTATTTCCAGACAAGTAGGGTGATCTCCATTCTGCCGTGTTGAAGGACCTACTGCAGCCAAGTATGGAAAGTATATGGTCTAGGATCGGCTACACCTCACTTTTGCTACATCTGATTTCAATCACACGTTCCAAATTAAGTAATATACATTCTTTCTCTTTTCACTTCAGGACTATATTATTTAATTCAGAACATGTAATTGGAATTGGAAGACTTGAGATGTAGCAAAACTGAGGTATAGCTGATACTTATCCTCCATACACACACATATAACCGAGGAAGCTAACATACACCACTTGACAAATGGTTATATGTATTCATGCATGGCCCGAGTGGAAGCCCACTAAGTGTATGGGCTGGGGCAACCATCCGGTCAAGGAAAACATAAAAGCATAGATGTTGTTTATATAGAACAAAAAATAATCTTGTATACGATAACTAATTGTGATAACGTCCCAGTGGTCAGTGCATCAATGTTTAAATTAGTAAGTCTAGGTTTGAATCCGTTTGGAGGGAAGCAACATCATGGGTGGAGGCAAAACTTTGAAGGGTTCACATGACCCTCCTTCCCCCCGAAAACCAAAACGGAACCAAAAAAAGTTTCGTTTTCCTTTTGAAAAAAAAATAGACGGAACAAAAAAGAAAGAAGAGAACCTGATGGCGTTCATTCTGCTAAACCCTAATTATTCAATTCGAAACCCTATCTCACCACTCACAAGCTCTGCCACCGAAAATTAAGCTCCTTTGAAAGTCAAGTATATCCGCCTGAGTTGAGATCCACTTTTGCCGCTTCATGTGCCGTTGTCGCTCATGCTCCCCTCAGTTCAACATAGGTAAAGCTAACTAATTCATTCGATTTTTTCAATTCTTAGATGAAGTTGCCCTAATTATTTGATAATTTTAGTAATAGGTTGAATGTTGATTTAATTTATAGAAGATTTACCTGGTAATGATGAGTTAGATTGACTATTCCCCTTAATGTGCATAAGTTATGCTTACTTAAGCTTCTTGTTTTACTAACAGGAACTCACATGCTAATAATGTTGTTTATGCATAGCAATAACTTAGGCAATCAACTAAATGCTTAACTCACAAATTGATTTTCACACAAATTGATTTAGTAATAGGTTGAATAATGATTATTATTATTATTATTATTATTATTATTATTATTATTATTTAGCAAGCAGGTTAGAATAGGGTATTGTTTTTTATTGGATTGAAATTGCCTACCAACAAACAAAATGAATAATTTTAATGAATGTTCCAATAAATTAATTCGTTTAAGCTCAAAAGATCGTTTGATGAAGTTAGATCTTCTGAAATATCTACTTCTTCTAAATAGTATCGCGAATAATGATACTCAGCACACTGTTATTCCAAACTTAGTAACACAAAGTCGGATTCATATGGATTTATCGGATCTTCCATCTGATCATAGTTTATGACATCAAATTTCAAACTATGATCTGAATGATAAAGACATAGTTCGAAAAGCATATCTACAGAAAGGTCCTTGTCAACCTTCTTTGTAAATCTTTCCTCAAACAATAATTGGTGGAAAAACTTGTCGCTTCAATCATTCGTGGTTTAATGATTATAAAATTTGGTTGAAGTATATTGTGAAAGAATCTGCCATCTATTTCTTACCATGTTATTTATTTCAGCCTCAAGCGACGAGTAGAAATACAAATGATGCATTTATTCGAGGTGGGTTCAAGAATTGGAAAAAAAATCAAAGGCTTCAAGAGCATTCTAATTCAGATGTTCATAATGCTGCATACACGAAGATTGAGAATTTAATGAATCAAAATCAGCATATTGAGGCAATAATTGAGAGACAATCAACTCAAAGTCAAATTGATTATCAAAGTAGTTTACATTCAACTATTGTGTGCATTTGCTATCTTTTACATCAAGGTTTGCCTTTTCGTGGTCATGATGAATAAGAGAAATTTTCTTGAACCTCTACAATAGTTACAAATGAAAAACCTAAAGTTAATTCCGTTGTTTTAAAAAATGCACCACAAAATTTAAAAATGACATCTCCGTATATTCGAAAAGATATTGTGAATTGTATTATTGAGGAAATTATGGATGTTATATTAAAACATCTTTCTGGAGGATTACTTGCATTGCTAATCGATGAAGCTCGCGATACTTCGAAGAACAAATGGCAATTGTTTTACAATTTGTGGATGAGACCGGAAGTGTTATCGAAATATTTGTGGGTATCATGCATGTTCCTAACACGACATCAATTTCTCTTAAAATATCACTTAAAACATTTGTTTTTTCTTTTTGCAAACATTGATTGAGGCTACATGGTCAAGGGTATGACGGTGCAAGTAGTATGCAAGGTATGTTCAATGGCCTTAAAACGCTCGTCCTAAACGAGAAAAATTCTGCTTTCTATGTTCATTATTTTGCACACCAACTCCAATTAGCACTCGTTCGTGTTGCAAAAGATATAGATCATATTTTCGAGTTATTTTACTTGGTTAAAAATGTGGTAAATCTTGTTGGAGCATCATGTAAGCATCGAGATATACTTAGAAAAAAAGAAGCAAATAGAATATTTAATCAACTAAAAAGTAGTAAACTATCTAGTGGACAAGGGAAGAGCGTAATTTGAAACGACCAGAAGACACACATTGGGGTTCACATTATGGTACACTAATTAATTTGATTGTTATGTTTCCTTCAATTATTAATGTGCTTACGGATCTAGTAGAAGATATGTCGAGGTGATTAAAAAGGGGAACATTTGAATTTGATAAAAGTGTTGCAATCTTATGATTTTATCTTTATTTTGCATCCGATGAAGAATGTACTTGCAATCACCAATGATAATTCCAAAGCACTACAATGGAAATATCAAGATATCATAAATGCTTTGATATTGGTAAAATTATCCAAAGAACGTTTATATCGAATGAGAGATAGCGGATGGAATACTCTTTTCGATGAGGTTGGATCATTTGGCATTAAACACAACATTCCAATTTCAAATATGAATGATAATTATCGTTCTTTTGGAAAGATCAAGAGGAGGACCAATGATTACGAATTTACATCCTTATCGAGTTGATTTGTTCTACCTTTATTTAGATAAATAAATTATTGAACTAATTAATCGCTTCGATGAAGTAAATTCAAAATTGCTTCTTTATATGCCAGCGTTTAGCCCGATCGATTCATTTGCTGCTCTTGATAAAGCGAAATTGGTTCGTTTATTTGAATTTTATCCTGATGATTTTTCTGAAGCAGAAAGTATGCACCTTTATAATCAGTTGGAGATTTATGAGATTAACATGAAATCTAATGATAGGTTAAAAGATGAGAAAGACATTGGATATTTGGCTAAGATGATGGTATTGACGAGAAAAAATATCACATATAGTTTGATTTATAAGCTCATAATTTTGCCACTTATCTTGCCTGTAATTGTGGAAAGAACATTTTCTGCTACGAACATAGTGAAAACGATTGGAGAAATCGAATGGAAGATGAATGATTGAATGATAGTTGTGTTGCATATATCGAGAAGGATCTATTTAGTCAAATTAGCAATTATTGATCGGTTTCAAAACATGAGGAATAGACGTGGACAACTTTAGATTATTAGGATCTATGATATTGTTCGGTTTCAGAAGATCAATAATTGATTTTATTTTTTAATGGAATATTATTATATTAGTTACTATATATGGTTGTTTAATAATTTATTAATGAGTACCCCTACACCGTTTAAATAATGGTTTAAAAAAAATTTGGGGACTACCGCCCCTGAACCCCCTTCTTTGTTGCATTGTTACCCCTCAAACAAAGCCAAATCCTGACTACGCCCCTGCTACAGCATTATTTTTATTTTCAATTAGCTAATGCTGGGTCCAATATCAAAGGAAATAAAAATGGGCAGGCGCAGCACTTTACTTGGGCCGGCACAGCATGTATTGGCTTTTGAATTCAAATTGGAATATCTATTTGAATATAAAGTTTTCAGGATGGGATGTTTGTGAAAAAACCTCTTTAACAAATTAAACACTAGTTTTCTTTTTATCGAATGCAGCATTATTACTTTGGAAGAAAAGTACTTATGAACTGCAGTTATTCTCCATAAATTTATATGTAAACAGTCAAATCAAATGAGTATATACAGTGCTTTCATTGTTAGTAATGGACACCAGTTATACATGAGGAGGAAAATCAAGCCAACCGATATAAACAATGACATAGACCTCTCAACTTTTATCCACATGTATCGTTATCATTGCAACCACGCTTTAGTAAGTTGTGTGTCCAAGCTCTCGCCGAAGCACTTAGCTCTGACCAAGCAAAAGTGAGTGCAAAATCCAGCCGTTGATTTTACTCGACATGTATTGAGAATGTAACATGAGGCTGGACAGTCCATGCCTCTGCCTTGAACTACAAGTCCCCATGTTTTGCTGTTGCCATTACTATATTTGTCATTTGATACTTCATCGTTCATCGCTTCTTCATCCTTGAGCTGTTCGACGAGAATGATGCCATCTGGAGTTGAATAGCTTTCATTCCATCTCTTCTTCATAACATGCCAGCTATTGGGTGATGCTTCCTCTTTCTTAAGTTTTAGCTTTGAAGATCCTTGAGAGTATATTTGCACTAGAAATGGCGCCTCTCCTATATTTTTCACAATCTACACATACAAGAAATTTCACACTGATCTAACGAGCTTATCTGATTGCCGAAAATTAGTTAGACTACTATTATTTTTGATTAAAAATAATAATAAATACATAAAAGAACGCAGTTCAGCGTGAAAATAAGCTGCTCCTCTTTTAACCTTATACATTGACTATCCTATCTCTACTATTAATAAAGAAAATTCATTGAACCAATTTAGTCGGTGTCTTTTTAAAATTCCAAAAATATCCTTTTTTCTGTTTACAATAATATAAACCGCTCGTGCGCAAAGCACGGGCCCATACTAGTATTCAGTATGCAAATATATTAGTAAGGACTAAAAATCGAAACATGGTTGAAGTGGAAACTAGACCATTGTTTGTAATTAGTAAATTAATGATCCGATCATACAAACATATATTGTTGCAAAACAAATGTATGTGTCTTTTTTATAGTTCTGGGACCACCGGGACTAAAAGTTGTTTCATTGTGCAGTCAATATTCTTCACAAAGGTACTGGTTACAGTCAATATTCTTCACAAAGGTACTGGTTACTGACCATTGCAACATACGGAAGTGCATCTAATAGCTATAGAAATTTACTTCTTATTTAGTAAAAAATTAATAAACGGATGTGTCGTAAAAGCTTCTTTATTTTAAGCAGTTTTGCTGATGGTGTCGTGTGCAAATTGAAAATTCTCCTGATGCAGGGTTGGAACGAGGATGGTAGTGGAGGTTGCAAACCATCGGTGAGATTCCATTGATGGGTGGTAGGGTATGTTCGGAATAAATAAACAAATAAATAAAAACGTGAAATTTTTTATTTATTGAATTCTCTTTATTATTAGTAGAGATATAGCTCAAGAAATCAAACAGTACAAACTAAGAGGATATTTGGATACATAGACCTTTTTAATTTGTGACTCAAAACAGTAACAGTGCTTCTTGGTTTACCTAGAAATTTGACTTATAGGCTAAAATATAAAAGGAGCTCAAAAACACGTTTTAACGGAAAGTTGTTGGCAAATTTTTTAATAGACGAGCATTTGGTTTACTTGAAAAACAAAATATTTATACTAGAACAAGATATACAGCAGAAGTTACTTAGCATACACAATTTACTTTTATTAGAGTAAAACTAGCTTCATCTTACATTTCCCACATTTGAAAACCAACGACACAAAAATCTTTTAGACGTTCAATGTTGAATCAAATTGAAACTCAACAAGATAATGGTAAATTCTCTAATTTATTTACTTCTATATATATATTTTTTCTTTTTCAGCAACGGGCCCCAGTATATTTTTTTCTTATTTATTTATTTATTTATTTTTAAAAAGATTCTGACTTTTGAAATAAATAGCTTGATTAGTATGAAACTGAAAAAGCCATATATGAAAGCTGTCCTACCCGATATTTATGATTTCTACATCAAAGATTTAATTAAATTCTCCATCGAAAAAAAATTAACGACTTGATAGTTTTTATAGGATTTTAGTTCAGAAAAAAAATCAAGCAATGACATTTGTGGTAAACTTTTTAGTAGAAAAGATCGGCATTTGTTGTGAGTCATGGTGTTCAAATAGAAATCAGTGTAAGCTAAAAGAAAGCAAGATCAGTTTATTGTGGTTCATGCTCTTGTTTGTCATATATTTATCTAGGAATGACTCATAAATGTTATTGGTAAAATAACTTATATATCATAACTTGAAAATTAAATTATATACAATTAAGCAACAATTTGTTGCTTAAGAACACTAAAATTTATTTAGCAAAAAGTTATTGTTTAAGAAGAACACCAAAATTTTGACTAACAAGCCGGACTCCCAAAAAAGTTATTTTCAAATGCTTTTCGAGTGGACTTACTTAGAGTCCGTCACACAATTTACTTTGAATCACTTTAAAAGTAATTTTGAATGGTAACTTATGTGCGGTTTTGAAAAGTAACTTCTAAATAAAATTGTTTGGATGTTATTTGACTTTTAAATTAGGATGCGTTGATTTTGATGTTTGTCTGCTATGAGTTGTAGGTAATGAATGCATAACAAGTTCTATAACTGAATATGTCTACCTGTATCAATCAGGCATTTATTATGAAACCATAAGTGGATATTTAATCTAATCCCTGTTTACTAATTAAAATAGAATGTATTTTTTTGGCCAAAATAGGCCAACTTTGGAAAAAAAAAAAAAAAATCGTATCTAGACCACTTTTGAACAATATTATAAATATAGGCTTGTTCTGGCCACGTCAGCATTAAGATGGACAAAGCGGTGAAAGGCGGAGTTCCAAAAGTCGCCTATTGGCGAAATTCAAATAAAAGTTACTTTAGTTTCGCTGACTTGTTTGCTAATATGCACTTAAAATTTTTGTAGTTGAGGAGTATATTGTTTCCAAACAACCCCTAAATCTATTTGATTTTCAAACTCAAATGAACACACGAATCACATTAAATGCTAGCTGAAATATTATAGAATATTCATAACAATCCTTTACTTGTTTTCGTTCTACCACAAAATTGCAACAAAAACTAATTTTGTTGCTAAATAAAATAGCAATAAAAAAGTTAATACCTCTTGAATAGATTGTTCAATCCACCGATCCAACTTATCTGCATTGATCCTCTCATCCACTCCCTCCTCCTCCTCCTTTTCAGGCTTCCTGTAATATAAATCAACAGTGGATTCGCCTCTAATTTTAAATTTGCTGTTATTGGAATGAGACTTATTAAAACTCAAGCTCAAATCTTTACTCTTCATCTTAATTGCTTCATTGTTCTTCATCCTTCTAACTCCCACATAACTTGAAAATGGAGAAGAAATCAAGATCGAAGAGCTATCATTTTTTGGCCGGATTAATTCCCCACACAGATTCGAAGGCTTCACCAATACTGCCATCATTACCGATCCGATTACGAAATGTTAAAGAGAAGAGAGAAAGCGGTGAGAAATTATTTGTGTCTTCCTCCCACCTTCTCCCTCAGTTGTTATCTGGATCAGATTAAGTAGTTCTGCCATTTGAATTGGATGCGTATTTGAATTCGGAAGAAAGTAATTTGCGTGTGAATGGAAATAAGGTGTGACGTGGGGGGAATTGATTGGGCGGGGATTGGGCTTGCGATGAACCCGTGGTTGTACGACGAGGCAAGTGCTTTGCATGCGTAGGAAGAGTTTGACCACGTTTTCTAGTTTCTCTACTTAATATACTGACAAAAAACCCATGCGGAGCTGGATTATCCGGTAGAGGGCTTACCTTTTTTTTTTTTTACGGTTTTCCCGCACGAATGAGCAGCTCCTTTCCCGGGTAAAGTGGAGTAGAGGAGAAACTATCATAATGCTGTGTGCTACCCATTTCTACGGGAAAATAATATATAATTCATTTTCTTGGGCTCCGTGAACCTGAAAACTGAAAGCTTTTAATTTCAAATAAATAAAGTTGAACTGAACGGGCTAGATGGTCCACTGAAACACAAAAAATGAGATTAGATTATTTGTGCTCGAGTTCAACATTATTCAGGATTATTAATCAAATATAATTCATTTTGTTAACCGGGTTATGTTACCATTTGATGGGTCAAAACCCGATCAAAGAATAAATTATTATTCAAAGATTTAGTATTATCGATAAGTAGAAAATTGAAAGCACAAAATTATGATTCAAAGATTTAGTATTATCGATAAGTAGAAAATTGAAAGCACAAAATTATGAACTAATTTTTCCCTCTGTAACTTGAAATTGATGAGCTATAAAAGATTAGAAAATATTTTTATAATGGAGAATAAAATATATGTGATAAGCGAGGATAAATTGATGTAAAAAACCCTTTTTAATTAATTTTTATAGCTCTCAAGTGCAATTAAATAGAAGTAGATTGCCTAGAAAAGAAGTGGTCCTAAAATATCTAGAAGTCGATAGAATCTGATTCAACATCCATAACAAATTTGTTGGATCAATTCATTACCTTTGTAATTGTTCAAGACGGGTCAGTTTACTGATAATGTATGTGAAAAGCATTATGCTTCGTGTCATACGAATCGTTCATATAAGTTTAACATTCATGGAGGCTCTCCTTTATGATTTAACATATTTTGTTCCATATGAGTTTAACGCTCCACATCCACACAATATACAAATCGTTCATCTTTCCACTGAGCTCGATTTACCAAGAATAAGCAAAGCATGTTGGATTTGTGCACTGAGGCACACTTAGCTGAAGACCAAGCTAATCAAGTTTGAGCAATTCTCAAACTTCTCTTTCGGAACTAACTTTATGACTATGTCTGTCAGGGTGTCTTCTATATGCAACTTTGTTGTATTTATAATTTCTTTTGTGGGTCCCTTAATATACTTATGGGGAATGAGTCATAAGGCAATTATTACATTTAAGGAGAGGGGGAGTGAATATTGTTTATCAACTATTAAAAAGTTTGTAACGACCCATTATTTTCCACTATGCAAATCGACAATAACACACACATGCCGGACTTGAATAGTATAAAATAACAGATTGTAATAAAATTCGGAGCAAATAAAATCAAATCACAGAATCACAGACACAGAACATCAGAATATCTCGCAGCGGAATATAAAATACCATAGTAGTTCATGAAGCTACTATCACAAAGTCTTAAAACCAAATACAAAACATCAGTCTGAAAACAGATACAGCATAAAATCCCAAATACAAAGAAGTCCTCTAATACAAAGCTGACAACAGAACAACAGAACTGGAATATAGATAACTAGATAAGCTGATAATCTCTAGCGATTTCAGACCTCCAGAGAGTGGAAATCCAAATCTGTGAATAACTCAGGCTGACCCGAACGTAAATAAAACACAAACACTCGAGTCGGGACATACATACTTATTCAATGTAAACCAACTCAAGTGAACTGTAGTAAATGTACAAGTAACTTAGAAGATGCTTGAGACCGTCCATCCTCTAAGGATTCGCTAAACTATTTACTATATAGTAATATTGCGCTATTATAATAGTGTCTATCAGTAAAATGAACATACTTTAAAATAGCATCACGGGGTTACCTATATATCCCCAGACACGTAATAGTCCCAATATTCCATCCAATATCTGCATATCTCCTGATCGGAAGACTACGAGAAGATACGCATGGGCTACGAGAGAAAACCAAACTCGTAGTAAAGGCTCGATATGGTAGGTGACACGGCACAACGAGGCAATGCCAGGGTAGATATACAATTACACACACGGGTTGGTGGTAACGTAGTAGCCACATATGCCCACCTCGGAACACATTTTCAAATCGGAGGGTGGCCACCAAACAATCACAAAGTAATAGAATGATATCGAAGAAATGCGTCCGACCAAAAGAGCTACCCCTTTTGGTCCGAGATCGCTCCTGTTTTAGCCACCTTATGCCAACTCATGGGAGTTGGGTCCACGTAATATACCTCAAGAACGTCGCCACCATCCAACTTCATTCTGGAATCTCCACCGCGTACACAGTTATCAAAGTGGTTTTCGGTATCGACAGAGAGTATGTCCATATCCGATCTCGGTCTCTTTGCCAACCAATCGTTATTATAACCCGTGGTTATAACTTTAAAAATAGTACTTTATACTCCAAAATAAAATATCATTTCAAAACCCATCTTTATCAAAATAAAGATTAATCATTTCCAAACCATTTCAATATTTCAAAATATCATATCCTTTCAAAACTTCCCTTTTAAATCATTATTTGAATTCAAATTCAAATATCAAACTTAATACCCTTTTAAAGTTCAAAGATAACATTCATTTATTTCAATTCAAATCGCCTTTAAATAGTTTATATTCCAATTTACTTAATTCATTTAAACCATTTAAAAGTGAAGTTATTATTCTTTCAAGTCAAGTATTCAAATCTCAAAGTTTCAAGTCATTCTGAGCTCGTTTACTAAGTCAAAACCCATAATTATTAAAAATTCCAGCCTTTCACAGCATTTAGAAAAAACTATTATAAGTTACACTTGAAAACATTTTAATTCAGCAAAGACAACACTTAAAAACTGCTGTTAAAACTCAGTTTTAGTTAAATTTAGTTCAAAACAGCAAAGACAGCATTTCCAGAAATGTTGTAATAGCTCAGGTTTCAAAACAAGGGTTTTTATTCATTTACGCAAAGACTGCAGACCACTACAACATTTACAGGACTGCTGTAATAGGCCTTTATCAAGTTTTAGCCTTTTCAATTTACTACAACAACTACAACATTTCAGAACTGCTATAATAGCTCTTTTATTAGCCTTTTAGTTCATTTCCAGAAACCATAACACTTCTAAATGCTATTAAAAGTGATTTCCAGATTTTAATGTATTTCCAGCAATTAATAAACTTCATTTTAAACGCTTTAAACATTGTCAAAAATCATATTTTAACATTAAAAATGTTCATTAACATATCATTTAACATATTATTTTTATAAAATAAATTTCTTATAATTAAATCCAATTTCAACAAATTACTTAATAAATTCAAGTGTAAAAGTTGAAAGTGTATAGGACCGTACAATATGGATAAACAGTAATACAGAGTATAGATAGTAAATAACGCGGAATATAAATGCAGTAAGTAAAATGACACCAGATATTTTATACTGGTTCGGAGCACCGTCCTACGTCCAGTCCCAGACTCCTTCTGGAATTTCACTACAACAACCCTCACTTAACCCGGAGGAACAGGTTTATACAACCCTGAGCAGCAGAACAGGATTTCGCCTCAGCAGCCGAAGAGGACTTCACGCCTGAGCAGCAGAACAGGACTTCAACAAATACAAAAGTATATTTGACACTGTGTGTTCTTGATAACACTAATTTGTCACTGATAGTACAAGCCTCCTATAATCAAATCCTCAAGAATATAAATAGCATGTGAAGATTTGTAAAAGGAAGAATATTGCTAAGAATCAAAGTATATATAGTATAACTCAAAGATTCAAGGCAATAGAAAGTATGAGAGCACTAGAGAAATCACTAGAAAGAATAGAAAGAATTAGAATCAGAAATTCGTGATGATGAAGTATGAGATAACTTCTATATATAGTTATCAGAGAGATGCAACTCTTAACGAAGAGTTTCAGCCAAGAGAGACAACTTTTGATGGAATGCAACTCTTCATGGAAGAAGATGTCCATTCAGAAATTTTGCAGTTAAAGCCGGTTCAGTCGACTGGTATATTGGGTCAGTCGACTGGTGTTTGAAAATTTAAAATATTTGCCGTTTCAAAAATATAAACAGTGTTCACTATTTTGCATATGCACAGTCAGTCGACTAGTGGATTTCGATCAGTCGACTGGTTGCAGAGTGTAAAAACTCTCGGGTTTAGCTTCAGTCGACTGAATTTAAAAACATGCACATATATGTTAAAAATGCACAGATTCAGTCGACTGGATGATTATATTCAGTCGACTGAATTCTATTGTTAAGCAAAAACTGCAGTAGCTCATTTGGTTAGAGTACTCGCCTTCCAATCTAGTGACCTGGGTTCGAGCCCTGCTTCATGTATTTTTCGAAAAATTGATTTTGATTAAAATATGCATGAAAGTTTACGTGAATGATGATTCTTGAGGAAAGATTTTAACAAAGCACTAACTAGACTCTATATACATATTTGATGACTCTTGTTAAAATATATAACTATATGAACCATACTTTGAGTCGTTGAGTCAGGATGATGTCGTAGTCGTAGATTCGTGAATTTTTGTCAGCAATCAAAACCTATGATCCAACATTCTCCCCCTTTTTGATGATGACAACTCTATTTTCTACGAACGAATCTTTGACAAGCTTTGTTGATCTTATCTCTCTCACTGAATATCTTCCTGCAATTGTGCTATAGATTTCTCCCCCTGAACCTATGCTATATATTCCTATTTAATCTTTTTTTCCTCCTTAATCTGTGCTTGCATGGTTTATTCCTGCAAATAGTGTTAGAGAGCAATATCTTTCTCCCCCTTTGTCATCGACAAAAAGGAGAGTTTATATGATGATATAAAATATATTTTTACATAAGTGTTAACATAGAGCAATATAAAACAAAATAACTACTACTCATAATGTAAGGTATCAGAAAAAATTAACATTTAAAGCATACGATACCCAAGGTTCTTATAATTTCCTACTTTCTAGGAAACCATACCCATTTGGGTGTAGTTGAACCTTTATAAATATAATTTTCATTATTAACTACCATATCAAAATAATCATCAATGTATTTTTCTCTATTTTTCCAATTAACAGGAACCAAAATACTTAGATAATTTTTATTCATATTTCCTGTTAATGATTTTGTACTTCTAAAGAAATTATCAACATTATAGGTCATAGTAGTATTTGAATTTCTATAAAAACTGGATTTAGGCTTTACTCGAAATTTAGTGCTAGCATTATCATTTTTACTATACATAAAAGCATATCTAGTGCTATTTCTACGACCAGTTTTATTATATCCTAAACCACTTTTATCATTGTGAGCTTTTGAATTCTTAACATAACCTAATCCCTTCTTATTTGAAGCAGGTTGAGAATTTTCAATAATCCTGGATAAATTTTCTCTCCCTTTATTAAAATTGAAAATATTTTTAGTAATGTCATCAAGCTTAGTTTTGAGACTAGTGTTATCTAACTCAACAATTTTAATTTTTGTTTTTAAATCATGATTCTCAGAAGCTAGAGCATTATTCTTTTCTTTTTGAGCTTCTATTTCTTGACTTAATAGAGCGAGTTGAGAATTGTCAAAGAGTGAATCTTGAATTTTCTCAAGTTCTTCTTCTAATATTTTCTTCTCGTCTTTAAGCACGTCTCTTTCGAATTCCGCTTTCTTCTGATTTTCTAGAGATTTCTTATATTTTCTTTTGAGACTTTTTAAAGTGTCTAGAAGTTCTGAATTTATTTCTATCATATCATCAAAAGTTAGATCACTAACCTCATTATCTTTTGCCATGAAGCATTTGTTTGTTTGCTCCTTTGATTTTTCTTTATTGCTCTTCCTCTTCTTATTGCCTTGACTAGATCTCTTTGTAGCCATTTATTCTAGGATGTTGTTACGATCTCTAGAATACCAGGCTCTGATACCAAATGAAAGTGTATAGGACCGTACAATATGGATAAACATTAATACAGAGTATAGATAGTAAATAACGCGGAATATAAATGCAGTAAGTAAAATGACACCAGATATTTTATACTGGTTCGGAGCACCGTCCTACGTCCAGTCCCAGACTCCTTCTGGAATTTCACTACAACAACCCTCACTTAACCCGGAGGAACAGGTTTATACAACCCTGAGCAGCAGAACATGGACCTGAGCAGTTGAACAGGATTTCGCCTCAGCAGCCGAAGAGGACTTCACGCCTGAGCAACAGAACATGACTTCAACAAATACAAAAGTATATTTGGCATTGTGTGTTCTTGATAACACTAATTTGTCACTGATAGTACAAGCCTCCTATAATAAAATCCTCAAGAATATAAATAGTATGTGAAGATTTGTAAAAGGAAGAATATTGCTAAGAATCAAAGTATATATAGTATAACTCAAAGATTCAAGGCAATAGAAAGTATGAGAGCACTAGAGAAATCACTAGAAAGAATAGAAAGAATTAGAATCAGAAATTCGTGATAATGAAGTATGAGATAACTTCTATATATAGTTATCAGAGAGATGGAACTCTTAGCGAAGAGTTTCAGCCAAGAGAGACAACTTTTGATGGAATGCAACTCTTCATGGAAGAAGATGTCCATTCAGAAATTTTGCAGTTAAAGCCGGTTCAGTCGACTGGTATATTGGGTCAGTCGACTGGTGTTTGAAAATTTAAAAATATTTACCGTTTCAAAAATATAAACAGTGTTCACTGTTTTGCATATGCACAGTCAGTCGACTGGTGGATTTCGATCAGTCGACTGGTTGCAGAGTGTAAAAACTCTTGGGTTTAGCTTCAGTCGACTGAATTTAAAAACATGCACATATATGTTAAAAATGCACAGATCCAGTCGACTGGCTGATTGTATTCAGTCGACTGAATTCTATTATTGAGCAAAAACTGCAGTAGCTCATTTGGTTAGAGTATTCGCCTTCCAATCTAGTGACCCGGGTTCGAGCCCCGCTCCATGTATTTTTCGAAAACTTGATTTTGATTAAAATATGCATGCAAGTTTATGTGAATGATGATTCTTGAGGAAAGATTTTAACAAAGCACTAACTAGACTCTATATATATATTTGATGACTCTTGTTAAAATATATAACTATATGAACCATACTTTGAGTCGTTGAGTCAGGATGATGTTGTAGTCGTAGATTCGTGAATTTTTGTCAGCAATCAAAACCTATGATCCAACATAAGTTTCAAATTCTTCACATTTTTAAATAAACAACTTAACACTTAAATTTTCTCCACTTTTTTTCTCAAATAAAATTTAATTTCCATTTTTATTTATATAACTAAATTTTTATTTAACAAAATTCCAATTTTCCACTCAAGTTATATTTTCAAATTCAATGTAACTATTCATTTTTCCAACATTTTTAACTTATAGAAAATTCCAAATTTCTATATTTAATATTTAGAAATCCAATTTAAATCAAATTTTCATATATATACGCTTTTAAAATTACTTAAAAATTCCAGAAATTTTATAAAAATAACCACGGGCCCGTATATAGTTTTCTAACCTAGGTCAAGTGGTACAGATATATATCATTTCAATCTGCAGTTTACAATAAAAATCTGGGTTCTATCATCCGCAGTCCCAAGTCAAAATAAATAATTAAAAACCGTTCAGGCCTATCATTTCAGCCCATAACGATTTTTCCCTATTCTAAAGTCCGTTCAGGTACGTATCATTTCAACCCATAGTGATTTCTAATCTACAGGGAACTTGCAGTGTGATAAACAGATATAAATGAACAGTTTAACAATACACAACAGTAACAGGTGATATGACATGTAATTTAACAGGTTTAACATCATATATAAATAATCACATGCAGTTATAACATCATATTTGATTCTACACATTCAATTGTTATCACTTCACATTTGCATAAGTATATAACGTCGTGTGAGATTTACTCACCTCTAAATGATGGAGATTGCAATACAACTGACACAACGGAATCAAGAGCAAAATGAAAAGACTACGGATTTGAGTGGAGAGCGAGATCCAATGCTACAAATCTTGTGTTACAACCGAAAACAAAATCAAAACAAATTATAAATACAATACACTATGAAATGAAATAACTTTTAAATGAAAAGTGATTTGAACACAAAGTCTTTTGCCTTGCTTTCTAATTTCTTTGGCACGGCCTAGGGATGATTTTGGTCAGGTTTTCGTCAAGACATAGCTCAGGTTTGGGCTAGCATGGCTCGGGTACAAGCATGAACAAGGTGAGGGGGTTATAAGGCATGAAGGTGAAGGTTATATGCAACACGGGGTGGTTTTGCTTCATCAAAGTCGTTCGGCCATGGGTGAGTGGGCTCGGCCTGAGGTGCACCATGACTGGTCAGTGGCTGGAGGGGTGTGTGGTGGTCTGGTCAGTGAGGTGGTAGCGGCTAGGGCGGCGGCTATGGTGGTGGTTGAAGGAGATGAAGCAAAGTGGCTTGGCTATGAAGGTTTTAAGGCATATGTTGCATTTTTTTGGAGTTTTAGCACCATGGTGGGCTCGGCCTTAGTCAAGACCAGAGGCGTAGCTGGTGATGATGGCAGGGAAGAGGTGTAGGAGATGGTGGCCGTGGCTATGAGGAGGAGGCCGATCAAAGCATCCATGAAAACAAGGCAAAATACTTAGAAAAAATAAGAAGAAAATAATAAAAAGAGATGTAGCCATTACCAAGTTTTTCACAAGCCGTGAATGAAAATGAGAAAGATGTTTTTTGTGTGCGTGAAATGAAAGTGAAACTCACGGCTTACCAGAGAAAATTACACGGCCAAAAGAAAATTAAATGAAGAGTTACGGAAATTGAAAATTCTAGCATTTGAAAAGTCATAGGAAAAGGAAGAGTCTTTGTCTCTTCAATTTACCATTTCTTTTTTAAAAAATAAAACAAAATAATTTCAGTAAATACATTTTAAAACCGAAACAAAGTGAACTAAAATGAAAATAAATAATAAAATTTAAAGAAAATCGTAAAAGAATTAAAGAAATTGCTTAAAAATTCAAAACAGGGTTCAAAAATTACAAATAAACCATCATTAGCCTTGGAAAAATATCCACTTCATTTTAAAAATATTATAAAGCAAAAAATTTGAAATAAAATAATTTATTTATCATTTCTAAAATGAAATAAATAATTAAATTGGAGAAAAATAGAAAAAGAACTAAAGAAATTGTTTAAAAATTGAAAACATGGCATGAAAATTACAAAAACATTACCATTAACTCTAGAAAAATTTCTACTTCACTTTAAAAATATTTTAAAACAAAATTTTAAATAAAATAATTTCTAAACATTTTCAAAGTGAAATAAAATTCAAATAAAAATAAATTCAAAAATATTGGGTTGTTACAAAGTTAATTTGTCAAATTAAAGTTTATCTACTCAGATCCATAATCAAATCACTAACAAAGTAGATAATCAAAGAATAAATATAAAATAATGCAAAAGCAGTGAAGTGCATGACACCGGGAATTTTTATATTGGTTTAGATTCATAATCCTACATTCAGTCATGTACTCTCAGTATAGAATTTTCATTACAACAACTTGTTTTCCATAAGTGGCAAGTACACCTTTACAATCTCACAATTCCTCGGGTGGCAAGATATACGTTTCCTCTCAACTTTCATCGAGTGGAATGAACACATTTCCCTTTACAATTAACCGTAAACTATAGCAAATAGTTATATCTTCAATACAAGTTCTTTTGGATTCAGCATAATGATGTAACAATCCGAAATTTATCGCTTTGATCTATGAATATTTAATTAATTTTAAATAGTTAATTAATGGTTTTGATAAGTGGATACCCTCTTTTAATTTATAACTAATGATAGAAAATTCATTTTTGAATTTTATTTACTGAAATAGGTAGTTTTATGAAAACAGAAAATGCGACCGAAACCCTTTCTGGAATTTTCGATTTTCGAACAACTAGTGTAGAAAGTATTTGAACCCTTGTAAACATTTTAAAACAATATTTAAATGATAAATGTCACGACCGGGATTTTCGACGCTTGAAAATCGACATCAATACGTTCACTGTATTACATGTCGAGCAATCGAATGCCGGAAAATACCAGATCGTAAGAGAAAGAAGAAAGAGGTAGAAGAAGAAAATAGAAAATAACAACACAGAATCCCACAATCGCAGCGGAACAATATATAATATATAACAACTGGTCTTTATACAAAAAGAACTACAACTGTTTTTATACATTACATCATCAGAGCACAACACATCAATAACACAATATTGGACAGTTATAATAACTTGTCGTCTCAAGTGCTGAATATACAGCCTACAATACACAATGGAAAATAAATCAGATACATGTAATACGTCTTCGCCATCCAGCTCGTCTCCTGAGCTCCATAGCACCCTATCCTGCATCTGTAATATCTGATCTGACCCGAGCATTTTAAAAATAACACCCGAGTCAGTCTGCAAAACCAGCGTGAGAAAACACACTCAATTTGAATTATTAAAGTTGTCAAAATCCTTTGAAAATTAAAGGTATCTCGTAAGACCACGCCACACATAAACACGATGGGTTTTTACCTTACGATAACCAAAAAATTTCATATCAAATCCTCTGATATTATAATAGTGTCTAAGTACAAATACTTATTCAAATGGATGAAATTGTTACAATAATTAAATTCTAGCATACTAGGCTCTATAACTAAAACCGTAAATGGCACGTATTGGAGATGAATTCCATACGAATGACTAAGCACTGGGGTATCACCTGTCACAGTACACGTCTAGAAAAATATACCGAGGACCACGTCGGGATTCTCTGCAACATAGGACTGGACTACTCTTAACCTGGATAGACCGAATATGCTATCACCCCGGTTGTTCCCACCCTTTTCGAGCTCCTTTCATACATCGTAGTAATAATATCCGAGGGTATCTAGAAAAGTAAACATATCCTAATTGGGTGCGACCCATCTAGCCTTGCTGCATCTCCCCTGCTTTTCGGTCATTTTCGGTTGATGAAGCTAGAGGCTACGATTATCTTTTAAAGGAATTTTCACTTAGAGTGCTCATTATTCTCCAATGACAATGTACTGATAGCATTCATCCATATAATTTCATTCTGGGTACGAACGGAAGCGAATGCACTATTCCTACTACATCCGTTTTGGAATCATCCTTAGGATTAGTAGTGATTAGCACTTGCACTTTACTGCTCCATCTTCGACTCCATGCTCTTGTTTTCATTTCGAAAACGTACTCGTTGGATCGAAGTGGTTTTCGGATAACTTATCCGATCCCGGTCTCTTTGAAACAATGTTTGATATTTTTTGGTAAATTCAACCTCGGTTCTTTAGGAAATAAACAGACGAAAATATGATCGGAGATCACCTCCTAACTATTTGTAGATGGATTTTCTTATAAGTGTCCTAGAAGAACGAACAAGTTTATACGTACAGTATAACACCTCGAACGGTAACGGTACCATATAATTCCTGTGTTTCTTCCAGATATTCCCAAGTTATTTTTGGGTCCATATTTGATAGTCAGTTATTTAACTATCAAATAAACAGCCATTCAACCAAATATTTCCTTTTCCACTGAAACACCAAGTCTCATTTTTATTTAATTTCATATAAATTAAATCTCTTTATCCAAAATATATACTTATCTTGCCGAATTTAGTATATCCACACTATCCTTTTCAAAAATATTTGAAAATCCTTTTTAAAATAACATGGAAAGTACCACTCTGGTATCAACCATGAATCCACAGCTCAATGGTTACGTCTCTATCCCAAAGAAATCCAAAATTCATGAAAGTATACCATTACTTTCTGAAATTTTATTTAAAAATTTTCAAAATAATACTTATAGAATTCCTATAATAGTTTTTTCCAAGTTAAATTTTAGGCATATTTTTTTTAAATAAAAGTTATTATATAAAATATTAATATTGAATAATTTTCCCCTTTTAAAATAATAATACCGATAAATTCTAAATAATAATTAACTTACTATAAACTTACTTAATTAATAATTAATTAAACTTTAAACAATTTAAAACGACTAAATAATTAATTTTCTGAAATATTCTTTAAACCCTTTTAAAATTACCCAGTTAATAATTAAAAATCCTTATTTTTAAAACAAACTCAATTTCTTGATAAAATGTATTTATCAATTCCAATATAACTAGTCCAACATTAATAAATCTCTCTCGATTTATTCCCAATGTGATTTACATCTCAATTCCATAAATCCCCTTTTTCACATTTTCAAAATAAAAATCTATCTTTTCTTTTTAAACTAAATTACCCACCTCGTTATAAATTCTCATCGAAAATTTACATCTTAATTTTACCCACTAATAACCATTCCATTTTATTTATAAACCTTGTTTATAAATTTCATAATCTCATTTTCCGTTTATAACAGTTTCGCAATACTTAATCAATTACAAATTGATTTCTAAATTAAATTCCATTTTTAAATTAATTTCTACAAAAAATCCAACTATATTCCAAAACCTAACTAATTCTGATTCCACTTCCTTTTCGTAATTTAAAATCTTATTTAAAATCTGGTATAACCATTTCATATTATATTTTCAAATTTCCTTTCTATTTTCCCAACTATTTTAAAACTCAATTTTAAAAATCTTTTTACACTTAAACAAATATCGCTTAAGTTTTTATTATTTTAAATCCTTTTATTACATTATTCCGAAAATCTCTATTTTTGCATATTCCGAAATTATCAAGTACAACTTTAAAGTCAAACTATTTATTTTAGCCAAAATTCATTCTTGTAATTAATCCAAATTTCACTATAAATATTTTACTTCCAATTTTCTTTTTAATTTTTTTAATTTGTTTTTAAATTCAATATACATATTTATGGTATTTTAAACTACCAAAATTTAAACCAGTAATAGCATCTTTAGTACTAATAAAGAGAATTCCATAAACTATTTTCAACGGTGTCTTTTTGAAATACCCAATTTATCCTTGCACTCATTCTAGTATCCAATAAATTCAAATTCCACTATAATCTATCACAGATTATTCAAGCAATCAGATATCACTATATATGAAAATTAAGTTCAACATTTTTTAGGAATCCAGTTGGATCCCTCCAACATGTTTCCCTGCATCCACAGATGTTAATGCAATATAAAAATACCAATCCCACTTCGAGGAGAATATCGCGGTATATAGGGTCATCCGCTATTATGCCGTATGCATAGGGTCTCATCTGCTATATATATATATATCAATCACTTCAATATACACACACACACTACTATATATCACATTCAACTAATAAAAATTATCAAATTCAACCAATCAATCAATAATTAATTTTAACTATTTAAAATCGATAGTCCAAAATTGAGTGAGATTAACCCACCTTTGTTTTTGTTATTGCTTCAGCGTTCTGGTTCGTCTATAACTCAAAATTCAACTATTTCGAATCTTTGCAAATTTACTTCATAACGAAGATCTCGTTTATATGAATCCAACATGACCTACGGCGTCTCGAACAGACCTTGTATGAAATATTTATGATTTGTATAAGCTTATGAATTTAAATAAAATAAGATAATAATTAATCACATTTGATAAATTTAAACATCACCTTAACACAACAAGGCCCCTTTCTTCTCAACGCCTATATACACGGATATATACAGAAACCACTGCCCCAAACCGATCATTCCTCCTTCCTCCCATGCACGTTACTCAAAAAATCACCTCGAATCAATTTTTATGAACCCCGCATACAACGAGCTTTCTTGACCATCACCTAAAAGTTTCACACGGCCAACCTCCCCAAATCATGAGTACCACTCCATGAAGCTAACTCGTGCTCTGATGTGCACGCAGACGACCTACGTGATCGCGGCCCCCCTCCAACCATCCGTACATAACCAAACCAAAGCTAGAGGTATTCAAATCCCAAATATAGTCTCCATTAACCAAATCTAGCACTAAAGCTTTGATTTTTTTTCTAACCTCTAACCCAAATCTCACTGCTGTAGAACTATCCATGCCGGGAACCACAACTACACCCTTGAAATGCCCATCCTTGCTTGAGCTGCCTCCCAAAAATCAGGACCCAAGCTTGGTCAACGCTGCTACCTGGTTCTATGCTGCCGCCGCTCCCACTATGGGCCTAACGAATCTCACATCAGCGTCGAGGAGGATCAACGAGAGGTTGAAAAGGAGAATCGAGCTGCAGTTTTTTATTTTTCAAGTTCGAATAGGAAGGGATATAAAAAGAACGCGATTTTCCCCTTTTTTGAATGTACTGTTGCGTTCTTTTAAAAAGAAGGAGGAAACGATGTTTGTGTGTTGGCTAATTTAATTACCGAATTTAGATTCAATAATTTAACTAATTTTCAATTATTAAATTCGATAACTAAATTATCCAATAAATAGTTATATTTGAAATTTAAGTTAAAAATTTACTTTTAAATATTTAAAATCAATTAAATATTCCAATTTCAAATATTCAAAATTCTGGATCGTTACAATAAAACCACTTTTATTTTGGAATGTATAAGTAATAATATAATTTAAAATGATAAAAGAGGATGCGGTGTTAAAGAGATTCCTTAAGTGTAAAAGTGGACTTAAGTACATAAGAGCACCCTTTTATCCACTAGATAATCCAATGGTTTGTACCTTGATGTGAAATTGTGTAAGGAGTAGGGAATCACGTGTGGAGCAACGAAGTCGTGGATAAGGACGTGATGTGGCAAAATTTAAATGGAGGGTAAGCACTTAAGGGGATAAAATGGTAATTTACCTTGTATCATTTTATATAAAACCATTTCTTTCTTTTTTCTCTCCTTCATTTTCACTTTTTCAACTACACTTTGTTTTCAAAGCTTTTTGAAAGACTTTGATGACTTCCCTTTTTAGCTTCCAAGTTTTATAAATCAAAGCTTTTACCTTTTATTATTTTCAAATTTGTTAATACTCTTCCTTTTCATTTCTAGCACTTCCTTCTTCTTTAATAAAGCCAAACTGTAATGACCCTAATTTTGACTACCATTATTTATAGCATTTAATTAGATAAATCATATGAAATAATGTTGATGGTTAAGAGATTGAGATTTGTAAGTTTATAAAGGAGCCATGCCTTAATGAATACATAAGAAAAAGTGAATTAAAGATAAGTAAGTATGAGGAATATTATTAGAGCAAAATAGGAATAGTCTTTGTTCTTACACCTTAAACCCTTCTAACCTTTATTTCTCGTTCATTTCAACATTCATAAACAAAACTAAAACAACAAAATTTTGATCGGCCACCATTAAGAAGAATCAAAGGAAGAAAATCTAGGATTCAAGTAGGAAGCTTAAGCAATTCAATCAAAAAGCAAATCTCAATCTTCCTAACACCAAGCTAAGGTGAATAATTTGATTTACATATCACTTTTGTTAATGATTTCGGTTTCAAGATTGGATCCATATTATTTTTAAAATAATATGTCATGTTATGTTTATTTAAATGGATATATATATATATATATATATATATATATATATATGCTTGTTGATGATTTATGATGTTTGATATAGATTTTATGATAAGTTTAGATAGGAAAACCTAGTAAATGACATCCAAATAATTCAAGTTTTTAATATATGGTCAAAGACATTAGTTTAGAAGTGAGTTTCAAGTTTTATAATTTTATAAGTTGTTGTAGAATTATTTTGAATTTTTTATGAAAGAAAATAGATAATACTGGGTTCAATTTATTTAAAGCAATTATATAATGATTTTGGGTCTGAAATTTAAATATGTTAGAAAACATATTAAAAGTAAATTATGGTGATTTTTGGGGAATTTTCCAAAGTATTTATTATGGTTATAAAATTATTAAAATTGAGGGACTTAAATGTTTCATATGGTTTAACCAAGGAGAAGGGATTATTAGCTAAAATGTTTTAGTTAATAACTCTAAAATCTGATAGCACTTTTAGAAAAGGATTTTGATAAAGGAACGACAACCAATTACATTTTAACAAATAAGGCAAGTTAGTAGAAAAGTTACTCTGTAAGGCATAAAATCAGTTTTGACATAATTTACCACTTCGCCACTTTCATCTGTTAGCTTTCGACACCATACCACTGCTTACAAACCCATTCAAAACCAATATACATGGTATCAAGCCATCGATACGTAGTAGATTAGAGAAAGGCGGAAGGGGCAGTGTCGAAACCTTGCTTTCGAAGGGGTTGAAGCTACTTTAAAATGGCTTTTGAATCAATCAATGTTTCTAAAGAATTGTAACTTGCCTTTATTTTAGTAATAAGCTTTCGAATGAGTTGCCATTTTTGTTTTAAAAGGGAGCTTTCAAAAGGGTAACCACTTTTGGAACCCATTCGAAACATAGATGCCTTATTCTTACCTTTCAAACTAGTAAGGCCACTTTTCTTTATAGCCTAAGAGTAATGTGTTCGAAAGAGTGCTTTCGCATTTTACTTTGAAGCCGCCTTCTTCATGCTTTCGTAAGGGTCATACAACTGCTTTCAAAATGGTTTTGGAGGTAATGGTTTCGAAAGAGTGGGTTTCAAAACTATCCTCTTTCTTTTACCTGGGATTCATGCTTTCGAAAGCAATGCTTTCACCAAAGTTTTCTATGACCCTATAGTTATATTATATGTTAAACCCAAGGGTTTCGAAAAGAATGATTTTAAATGGTTCCGAAGAAATGTTTCCATAAATTTTTACTTCAACCCAATACTTTCGAAATGTACGTTTTAAGTGAAGGACCCCAATGTTTTCAAAATGTATATTTATGCGTTCCAGAAGAGTTATTTTAAGTGTTTTGAAAAGAAGGTTTCTAATGCCTTCAAAAGACAAGTTTACTGGTTTCAAAAGAGGATGTCTAAGGTTTAAATATTGATTTTGAAAGGTCTATTTTCAATACATTCGAAAGGTATGTTTTGGCCTTTTGGCCTAGTATTCCAAGGTTAAAGTAGCTAACTTATTTTGAAAGGGTTACTTTCAATGAATTCGAAAGAGATTGTTTAAGGTTTTAATCAAAGGTTTCGAAGGTATTGTTTTGGCATTGTAGCCTAAAGTTTTCTAGGTTAAAAAGAGATTTTAACTTATTATAAAGGAATAGATAATCTCATTGATAAGATTTCATCATCGTTTTGTGTAAAGCATATATCATGGTATAAGTGTTTTAAGTAAAACAAAGTATATAATTTCCTTGTTTTATAAAGATATGGTTTCAGGGGTAAATCATTTGTAAATGTTGTTTACAAGGAAGTAAAATTTGAATAGGGCAGTCAACCCTAAGTATATGACAAGAAATATGAATAGTGTAGTTAACCCTAAGTTTATGACATAGATATTCGAAGATCAGATGAGACTGGTGTACAGTCGCGCATTATACTTTATCTAATAGCCCCCAGCTAATATTAGTCCAAAATTCCAATGTGTATGGCTTTGTCACGGATGAGACTAAAATAATATTACACATAGAAGGGAATATACAAAGTAAAGATATTTAATAACCTCAAGTTGGAGACCCGGATAAACCATTAGGATCAGCTGACCCTCGAAGAAGATAGTTAAAGGAAGATAGCCTAAAATTATGTCTAACAGAAGTTAGATAATTGATTGTGTTTGGTAGGCCGGAGTAAGCCAATGGTTAATAGCCAGCCAGATAAAGCTATAGTGTGGACAGTTAGTCCATTGATTTCATGAATTTTATGCATATAAATATATTTGCTATTATTGTTATAATCAGTTAATTACAGGACTTTGATTTGCAAAAGATATTCTTTTAAAGGGATATTAGTGAGGGAAACTCGTTCCGCTAAGCGGCGTGGTCTCATTGAATATCAGTAAATCGAGATGTAGTAGTATTATTCACACCAGGCTTTATGTCTGACTCGAAGTTTATATTTTTCTCCTTAAACTCTCGGATGCTAAAAATTAATTTGAGTAGACCGAGAGTTAAGGACTTTTCAAATTTAGTAGGTTGGACGAATAACTTCAGCAGACGTGCAAGAGGCAAAGCAAGCTATGTGGAGCTATTTAGTATTATTTTCGCTATGATGTATTATTACTGAAATGTCTATTTAATACTCCGATCATCTAAGGGGGCATCTTTGAATGTCGCTCTAGGCGTAATTTGTAATAATTATATTTGATCAAAATTTGAGAATCGTTTTAGGATTATGTAACTGAATATGAAATATTGATTCGAAGTGTAATTGGAAAAGTTGTTTTTGGAAATCTGTGATGGATTTATTTCATATTCATGTGCTTCTGATATTATGGGTACCATTAGCATTACTGTTTTTGTCACCGCAAGTTAATACTATGGATGACTGCAACATCTGTAGTGCTTAGCTTCGGGCCTCATGATAGGGGATGCTACAACTTGGTATCAAAGCATAGGTTTATGAAAACTTAAAAGAAATTTCAAACTTAAAATGATTTTGAAAACATAATCCTAAGGAATTAGAGAAGATTGAGGTATGGGATAATGCTATAGTAACACAATTGTATTTTCTATATATAAATAGATGCTTTATCCCTATTCTCCAACTTTTTTAGGCTATTCTTCTATATCTTACAAAGGCTCGAATGTCAATTTTAGGGAAGTAAGATATGGATGCTAGGAGTGGAATTGTTAACATTTGGTAGAGGAAGCATCACAACTAATGGAAATGCTAGACCAAACAGTAAAAGGAATTTAGGTCGGGTACATGCTGCTAATGTGGGTGTTGGAGCTTCGCAAGCTGATATGGGAGCTATGTATCAGTTCTTCATTAACATGATGGAGGCCGGAGTTGCTGCAGGTTTAGTCGGAAGAAACATCGAAGGAGGAATTCGGGGAGCTCCGGTAGTCAATAACTATGCAATATTAAGTAGAGACTATGCTAGGCTTGGAGAAAAGTCATTTATCGGGACTAAAGACGCAATTAAAGTGGAGAATTGGTTGCTTCATTGCGAAAGGATTTTTGCTGATTAGGGCTTGATGATGAGCAAAAGAGAGGACTTACTTCTAGGCAGTTACAAGGAGCAGCATTGTACTAGTGGGACAATGTTACTACGAGAGTAATTGAAGAGACCATGACCTAGGCGGAATTTAGGAGTAGGTTTGAGGAGAGATTCATGTCGAAGATCGCTAAGTCAACTCTACTCTAGAAATTTGCTGAGTTAGTGTAGGTAAACATGACAATGTTGGAGTATGCTACCATATTTAAGGAATTATCTAGATACAGGTATGCTACGGTTGATACAGTTATCAAAAGGAATGAGAAGTTCATCCGCGGACTAAAACCTAAGCTTTCTAAAGCAACATTACCACATTTTAGGGATCCATGTGATGTGGTTGTTGAGATAGCTTTGAGGCAAGAAGAGATGCTTTCTTTTTTAATGGTAACGAAGCAAGGGAAGCTCAATGTAACGACCTAGAATTTTGGATATTTGAATATTAAGACGATTTTAATATTTAAAAGTTAAATTTTAACTTGAATTTTAAATACAATTAATTCTTGGATAATTTAATTATTGAATTTAATAATGGAAAATTGGTTAAAATAGTGAATCTGGAGTTTTGAGCTTGATAAAAATAATTTAAAGGCTTATAAAATTTATATTAATAATACTGAAGACAATGCAATTTTTAAAATTAAATCTAAAAGTGATTTGTTCAGTTTTAAAAATACATCATTTAAGTTTGCGTTTAGAAAATAGCCTTCGGAGACACAGTCTCGAAATTCGACGTAAGCAGTTCCATCGAATACATAATAGTGTATTATTATCGGATTTTAAATTCCGTAACGTTTGGAGCTATCGTTTGATCGTATGGGAGAAAAATGCATTGAAATTAATAATGAAAATTCAATATAATAATTGGGTCCAAAAAGCTATCTTCTCCACAAGATCGAATTAGGACTCGAAACATTTTCCATTGCATTCAGAATATGGTTATAACATTATGAACCACTAGCGGCACGCCTCGATAGGAGATCGAATAAAATATCTAAATATATTGAAGAAGAAAAAAGATAAAATGAAAATTTAGTCAAACCTTTGCCGGCAAGTCCTGTACCCAAACCTTCTTCTTCACGGTGAGACCACGTCCCTTTCCTTTCAGTAAAATCATGACCTCCCTTCCTCCCTTTTAAAATCACGACGGTTACTCCATTAGAATTCAAAACAGAAGGGAAAAAAAAGAATCGCGCCTGTTAAAATCGTGTTTCCTCTTTTTATTCTTCCAGTTTGAAATCAAACAAAATCAAACTCGTTTCGTACAAAAAAGGGAAGAAATCTTGTTCTCTCCGTAAAGAAAATTGCACTTGTTTGGAAATCGCGAATGGCGAAGAGGCGATAGTACTAAGGCAGGTTGAACTCGAGCGCGAGTGATGAAGTCTGGTGTGGCGAGCGACTGCGGCGTCGCGCATGAAGGAAAGGCGCAGTGGGAGAATTTTCAAATGCGACATTGGAATTTCGAAGGTGGGAGAGGAGAGGAGTTCGTGTGGAACCGAGGCAATGATGTCACGTGACACGATTTCTGCAGCGATGATGATGCGCGGTGGCTTCAGGGGTCGAGGAGGGCTATGTAGTTGAGTCGTGCGCGTATAAGGGAATTTGTCGAAAGTTGGTGTTTGAGGTTGGCATGGCGGTGGTTGAGCAGCAAGAAGATGCTACGATCGATTGATGGTAGGGCTTGGGACAAATGTTGTCGACTGGACGTTGGAATTGCACGACTTTTCATGGTGATGGAGAGCTGCAGCAACTTTCTTGACGCAATGACAAGGGCGAGCTTGATTTTGTGATGGAGGTACGATAGCTCTTTTAGCTTAGTTAATTAATATATTAATTGTAATATAATATAAGTTGATTAGGTTATTTAAAATTCAAATGTTAATAAATCCTACTTCTTCTTCATACGAGGTTTAAATCAAAATGTAATCAACCGTGTGGAGTTCAGAACTGCGGAAGTTTTTGTAAAAGAATTTAATTGGAACGTTTAGCCAAATAAAATCAAGGTGAGAATTTCTCACTCTTTTGGATTACCACTTTTAAACTTAAATTTTTAAATTTAAATTATTTGTTGCTTGATTGGACAGATGAAAAATAATTATCTATTGAATGATATATATATATATATATAGATATATTATATAGTAGTATGTATATTAGTAATTGGAGTGATATTCCTTCATATTATAGCGGATGACATTGTATGCGCCCCGTATAATAGCGGATGACCTTATATATCGCGACATTCCCCTCGAAGTGGAATTAGTATTTTTATTGTTGTCTAACATCTATGGATGCAGGGAAACAAGTTGGAGGGATCCAACTGGATTCCTCAAGTATTTTTAGTGTTTTTCAAACACACACAAAAAAAAAAAAAATAGATGATATGATTGAATAATCTGCTGAATTGTTCTGTGTTGTAAATTTTTAAATGTTAAAAAGCATGGAAATTAACTTGAGTATATTAAATGCCATAAATACTATTTTGAATTTGTTTTAAAGTACTACAAGGAGATTTTTAATATAAAAATCTGTATGTCGTATTTTGGGTTATTTAAAGAGATTGATTTGAATAAGCAAAAATTGGTTTTTGATCGTACTAAATAACGGGGAAAAATATTTTAAATAGAGAATTTGAAATAAATTATATAAAGGAATTTTTAAAGATGAGATTTTAAAATGATATTCAGAGAATGCAAACAAATTTAAATCGATAAAAAAAATATTGGCAAAAATAAATAGAGTTTATAAGGAGTTGAATTTATAAAATGGAATTTTATAAACGAGGTTATTTTTAGTGGAACTTAGAGGAGTTATAAAAATTTATAAACGATGTTTATTGTTAAAGGAAAAACCGATATCAGATGACAAATTTGCGATATAAATTTTATAGGAAAGATTTATATTTAAAAGTGGTAATAGGGTGGGAGAAAAATAGTCGATACTATTTTGGAGTGAAATAGTTAAGAGACCGGAAGGGAAGTGATGTGTTGGAAATCGAGAGAGATTTATAAATTAAAATTTGGTTATTGAGATTTAAAGATATATTTTTATTTATAAGTTAAATTTAGTTTTAAAAAGGAGTATTTTATTTATTAAACTATGTAATTTAAAGTCGGTTGGCATTTAAATACTTCAGAAGTTAACTTTTCAAATGCTTACTATTTATTTAACAAATCACAAAATTTTAAAACCTTTGAAAAGTGACGTATAAAGAGTATTTCAATATTTTAGATAATTATTTGAACATGCCTTAAAAATAAATTATTATTATTCTTTTAAATAATTATTATTATATACATATACAGAGTTTAAAATGTTTTTAATTTATTTATAAACCTTCTTAGAAGGCTGGAAATGGGGTTATTCAGTATATGGGATTTATATGAAAATCCTTAAATAGAATTGGGAGGAAAAGTAAGGAAATTTCCAAAGTAGTTAAGTACAAGTGAACTTCGAAAAAATGAAATAGAATTCGTAAAGGAGTATAAAGGGAAATTGAAATTATAAGCGAATATAATTGGCTTTGGAAATTTTAAAGGTAATTATTTAAGGAATTTCTTAATTTACATAATTCGTTATAAACTGATTAAGGAATTTACAAATAAAATTGTAAATGATTTTTGAGAAATAGGAAGAGAAAATAGATGGAATACTTCCTAAGGGTGAATATAAAATTAAGCGGGGAAAAATATTCTAAGTGTTGGAAAGGGGTGGAAATATTCCATTGAAGATAAAAGAATTTGAAAACGGTTTTCAAATATTGGAGCACTGAAAATATATATCTTATAAAGATATTTTGAAATAAATTTTGGGAGTTTTATAATAATGCCTAATGATTGCTTATGAATGTGTATTGATAGTTAAATAACCGACTATCAATTTTGGCCAATTTCGTTAATCGTTTCGAAGAGACTGGGATCAGATTTAATTATTCGAAAACCAATTCGATCCAGTTTGAACGTTACGAATGAATAGCGTAAGGATGATGAAGACGGTGATTCGATTTGCCCAGACCTAGGACAACTTCTGTAACGACCCGATATTTTCAACCATTCGCATCCATTATAAGTGTATAGGTAGACACTCATGTCAGAATTGAATTGCTCAAAATACCGCGTTGCAAATAAAAATTTGGCAAACCTCAGAATATACAGTAAATAAAAATCACAGATCACAGACACAGAGTAATAATAATGCAGCGAAGTTAAAGAGATAGTAGTTCATGAAGCTACTATATAAATATATCAGAGTTACATAAGATACAACAGAAGAAATAAAGTACAAGTGATGTCTCAATACATAGAAATCTACTAATACAATAGCTGGAAAGGACCAACAGGCTGAAAAGATAAAACTTGACAGGTAGATAATCTCCAGCGATTCCAATCTCCAAAAAGTGGAAATCCAAATCTGTGAATAACTCAGGCTGACCCGAGCGTAAATAAAAACACAAACACTCGAGTCAGGACATACATACTTATACAATGTAAACCAACTCAAGTGAACTGTAGTAAAGGTACAAGTAACTTAGAAGATGCTTGGGACCGCCCATCCTCTAAGGATCCGTTAAACTATTTACTATGTAGTAATATATGCTATATACAGTAGTGTCTAATCAGTAAAGTATAATCATATAGAAAATAGCGTTAAGGGGATGGTGAACCTTAACGCGGTCGGATCTTTAAAACCAAAATCGTAGTGGGCTCGCTATAAGGAGATGACACGACACGCGAGGCAATGCCAGGGTGGATACACCGTTTGCACTCTCGGACCGGTGGTGACGGCAAGCCAGCAGCTTCCGCCCACCTCGAATAATACCCCCGAATCAAAGTGGCGCCACATATCGAATCACAAAAGTAATAGAATGGTTTCCGATGGAGCATGCTCGATGAAAGGGTGCGACCCTTTGTGTAGCCCGGTATAGCTCCTGTTTTAGTCATTTATGCCAACTCACGGGAGTTGGGTCCACGTAATATACCTTGAGAACGTCGCCACCATCCTACTTCATTCTGGAAACTCCACCGCGTACACAGTTGTTAAAGTGGTTTTCGGTATTGGCCGGCTATAAGTCAATATCCGATCTCGGTCTCTTTAACAACCAATCGTTATTATAACCCGTAGTTATAACTTTAAAACAATATTTTATTCTTCAAAAATAAAATGTCATTTCAACCCAAATCTTTATCAAAATAAAGATTAAATCATTTCCAAACCATTTCAATATATCATCATACCATATCTTTCAATTCAAATATTTACCAAAATAAATATCAAGTCATTTCTAACTATTTCAATATTTTAAATTATAATATCCTTTAAAAACTTCCTTTCAAATCATTTTAATACATCAAAATATCATAACCTTTCAAAGCTTCATTTTTCAAATCATTTAATATCAAAATATCATATCTTTCAAAACTTCGTTTCAAATCATTTTAATATATCAAAATATCATATCTTTCAGTACCACATTCCAAATCATTTTAATATATCAAAATATCATATCTTTTCGAAACCACATTTCAATCATGTTAACATAAAACAGTTATATTTCAAAACAAATTACTTCATTTTAAATCATAAAAATGAAGTTATTACATTTAATAATTAAATTATTAAATTCCAAATTTTTTAAACTTTTCAATGTTCATTTATGCACTTAAATTTATTAAAACAATGAAAATTCAAGTTTCGCAGCATTTAGAAAATGCTATAGAAAGTTACATTCAAAACAATTCAATTTAACAAAAGACAGCATTTAAAAATGCTGTTAATTAACTTCAAATATTCAATAGAATTTCACAACACTTATTTTTTATTTAAATCATTTTTACCTTACAAAATCATGCATTTTCACATTTATAAGCATCATTTAATTTTTCTTAAATTCATGATTTTATAAAGTTAAGTTTCCTTTCAAAAATCAATATTTATTAATAATTCACTTATTAAATTTCAGCATTCAAATTTAAATTCATTACATTAAATTTCAACTTAACACTTAAGTTTAAAATTTCAAATATAACTTAATTCCATTTTATTTAACTTAACTTTAAATTTCACTTTTAAACCAAATTCATAAATTCCAATTTAAGTTATATTTCCAAATTCAACTCAATATTCACTCATTAACATTTTATCTTTATTCAAAAATCATTAATATGTTATACAAATCATTTTAAATTAATTTAAAATTCAAAATATCATAAATTTATCATATTTTCAAAGTTAATTTAAATTCCATTAAAAATTAAATCAAAATTTTCAAAATAACTTACATTCAGATTTTCTAACTTTTCCATAATTTATTTAACTTAGAGATTTCCAGAAAATCAATAATACTTTACAAAAAATTATATTTTTATTTAATTTTAAATCAAAATATTATAGTAATTAAATTTCTAAAATATTTTAAAATTTTTAGAAAACATATTTTAAGTACGAGCCTATATATAATTTTCTACGCTAGGTAAAGTGATATGGGTAATATATCATTTCAACCCGTAATTTACAAAGAAAAATCCGGGTTTTATCATTTCAAACCCGTAGTCCCAAGTAAATAAAATAAGTTGAAAATCGTTCAGGCCTATCATTTCAGCCCATAACGATTTTCCCCTATTCTAAAGTCCGTTCGGGTATGTATCATTTCAACCCATAGTGATTTCTAATCTACAGGGAACTTGCAGTGTGATAAACAGATATAAATGAACAGTTAACAAAATATATAAATAACAGATGATATGACATGAAATTTAACAGGTTTAACATCATATATAAAAAATCAGATGGTAGTTATAACATCATATTTAATTCTACACATTCAGTTGTTGTTGTTTCACAACTGCATAAGGATAAATGTCGTGTGAGCTTTACTCACCTTTTTGTGCTAGAGATTGCAATACAAATGACACAACGGATTCCAGAAGGCACGATGACACAACAATAGGCTCAAGTGGGAAGAGATCTAAGCTTAGAACTTGTGTTACAACCTAAAACAAAACAAAATAAAATTACAATTCAATACAACATTGAATAGGAATAACTTTGAAATAAAAAGAGATACGAATACACAGTCTTTTGCCTTGCCTTCTACACTTGCTAGCACGGCTTAGGGAATGTTTTGACTCAGGTTTGGATATACTTTGGTTCAGGTTTGGGTCCTATAAGGCATGGCTACAAGGTATTGAAGTGGTGGAGGAGTTACTATGCATGAATATGAAGAGGCTTATGCAAAATAGTGGTTTTTGGTTCATTTTGGGCTAGGCTACATGGATCTATGGCTCGGCTATGGCATGTTTCAGATCTGGACTGTAACGACCCGATATTTTCAACCATTCGCATCCGCACATGTCGGACTTGAATTGCTCAAAATACCGCGTTGTAAATAAAATTTGGCAAATCTCAGAATATACAGTAAATACATAATCACAGATCACAGACACAGAGTATTTAATAATGCAGCGGAATTTAAAAGAAATAGTAGTTCATGAAGCTACTATATAAAAATAAGATACATCAGAGTTAAACATGATACAACAAAAAGTAACAAGATACATCAGGTACAAATCGGAATACATCACTGAAATCACTGGATACAGAAAGCAAAATAGATGGCTGGATCTTCGAGGAAAGCTCCAACTCCGAAGGTGAATCTTGAATGCTAACGCACTCAATCTGACTCGAGCGTAAAGAAAAATACAAAACACTCGAGTCAGGACATAAATACTTATGAACTGTAAATAAACTCAAGTGAACAGTAACAAAAATGCATCAGTAACTTAAAGGATGCTTGGGATCGCCCATCCTTTAAGGATCCGTTAAACTATTTACTACGTAGTAATATTGCGCTACTATAATAATGTCTACAGTAAAATAAACATACTTTTAAATAGCGTTCCGGGCTACCCATATCACCCTTCACACATAATAGTCCCAGTAGTCCATCCAATATCATGCCATCTCTACTCCGGGTGACTGTCAGAGGATACCACACGGGCTACGGGAGAAAAACAAACTCGTAGTAAAGGCTCGGTATGGTAGGTGACACGACACACAAGGCAATGCCAGGGTAGATATACCAATTACACACACGGGCTGGTGGTAACACAGCAGCCACATACGCCCACCTCGGAACACACTCCTATATCAAAATCGAAGGATGGCCATCTAATCAATCACCAGTAAGAGTATAGTATCGAAGGAATGTGTCCGATCGGAGGAATGACCTCACTTGGCCCGAGATCGCTCCTGTTTTAGCCACCTTATGCCAACTCACGGGAGTTGGGTCCACGTAATATACCTCAAGAACGTCGCCACCATCCTACTTCATTCTGGAATCTCCATCGCGTACACGGTTGTTAAAGTGGTTTTCGGAGTTGGCAGAGAGTATGACAACTTCCGATCCCGGTCTCTTCAACAACCAAACGTTATTATAACGCCGTGGTCATTTCAAAATAGTTTATATTTCAAAAGGATCAAATCATTTCATTTCAAAACTACATTCCTTTCAAAATAGTTTACGCCTCGAAACCAAAATCGTTTTTATTTCAAAACTATATTCAAATCAAAATAGTTTATACTTTATCATTTCCATCTCAAACCTATATTCACTTCCAAAATTCATAATACTTTCAAAGTTATAACTCTTTCGAAACCAAAATACTTGAAATCATTACACTTTGAAAATCATAACATTCTGAAATCATACATTTGAAATCATGAAACATTCATTTAATTCTTTACATTTTACAAATTTATTTCCAATTTAATTCAAAATTTCAAATTTCCAATTTAATTCAAATCAAACCATCAATTTCAATTCAATTCAGTTTTCTAACAAAACATTTCAAATCTTATAAATTTCAAATATAGATTTGATCTACAAAATAAGCTATCCAATTTTAATATGTTTCCAAACTTTAATATCCCACATTTCAAAACTAAACTTATAATTCCATATATTCATATCTCAAATCTAACTTCATTATTATGTAGTTTTGAAATATTCATTTCATAAATCCAATATTATTAAAATAAACTTAAATTACGATTAAACCAAATATCTTTTCATGCAAATATAAACTTCAAATATTCCTTTATCAAATAAAGCAAAATCAAATATCATTCAACATTCACATTCTTTATTAAAATAAAGATCAAATCATTTCCACACCATTTCAAAATCATTAAAATATTACATCCTTTCAAAACTTCATAGTCAAATCATTATTTGAATTCAAATCCAAATATTCAAAGTTAAATATCATTTAAAAATCAAATATGTCATTCATTTATTATTTCAAACATCATTACCAAAAATACATTCCAAAATTCCATTCAAAATTCATTTATTATATTACATTTCATTCCGTTTAACACATAACCAAGTAGACTTTATTTAAATTCAAATTCAATTTAAATTCCTTAAAAATTCAAATTTAAATATTCAAAACTTCTAAAATTTCACAGATAATCCATTTCAAAAGTTAAATTATTTAACACTTTAAAATATAGCCCAAACAGTGTTAAAATCTATAACATTTCAAAACATTGTCAAATTATAGCAACGACGACATTTATAAAGTGCTATCGTAGCTTATAGTTTCAAAAATGGTTTAGTTCAAGAATAACGGCATTTATAAAACGCCGTAATAGATATTTAGTTATTTCAATCATAGTTAAATTCAAAAAACAACAGCATTTAAAATTGCTGTCAAAAGACTACAAGATTTTGGAAATGCTATAAAATTCCAGATTTTGTTTTAACTTTTCAAAAATAATAATAAAACTCCAAATTTTTATTATTATAACTTAAAAATCATATTTCTAGACTTCAAAATTTCACATTTAAAATCATTTTAACATATGATTTAACACAATAAAATTTTAAGATCAAATATTCAATTTTGCAAACTCCATTCATTTATTAAGTCAAAATTCACTGTTTATTAATTTATAAATTTAATAAACTTAAAATTTTACTTCAAATATCATTTCAAAACTTTAAGTTTAATTTCCATTATTTATTTACGTCTTAAAATAAAATTTAAAGTCAAACGTCACATTTACTCCAAATTTACATACTTGAATTCACTTAAATTCACAATTTCAAGATTTAATATTTAACTTTCTTAAAACCATAATATATACATTTTAAATCAAAATTTCATACTTTTGAAAATACATATTTAAAAAAATCATTTAAAAATATACCACGGGGTCTGTATATAATTTTCTAACCTAGGTCAAGTGATACGGATATATATCATTTCAATCCGTAATTTACAAAGAAAACCGGGTTCTATCATTTCAAACCCGCAATCCCAAGCCAAATAAAATACAATAAAAATCGCTCAGGCCTATCATTTCAGCCCATAACGATTTTTCCCTAATCTAAAGTCCGTTTGGGTATGTATCATTTCAACCCATAGTGATTCTATTCTAACAGGGAACTTGCAGTGTGAATGTATGCATAAACAATATAAACAATGTCAGTGTCACAATAATGTCATATATCACATGTCAGGGGATAATTAACAATTTTAACATGGTAATAACATGGCATAGCATATCATATGATCATCATTAGCTTGCATAACATTTTATATTACTAAACACTTGTCATCAATTCACTATTTCATAAGTATAAATGTCAGAGTGAGAAAGACTCACATTTTACGAAGCTATAGACAAACAACACACACAAGAGCGATTCCAAAGGCACGAAAAGCACGATTTGATTTGAATTGATGGATACCCTTGTAAACAACACAAAATATAACATACATAAGCACAAATATAGATATCGAAATACAAATAAAATCAACAACTTTAGTTTGCAGAACAGTTGCAAAACAAGAGAGATGACCAAACCTTAGAAGCAAAAGACTTGCACACGACAACATAAGCTTGTCACATGATCAAATGGGCTTGACCTCACCACACTAGGCTCAGCCTAGGTGTCAACATGGCTCAGCCATGGCCTAGAGACAAGGCTTAGGGCACGAAAGTGGAAGGTAAAGGCAAAACAAGTGGAAAGTAAAGGAGGCAAGGGGTTTGGGTCAAGGAATGGAAGGTTTTGGTGTACATAGGCTCGGCCTATGGTCCTATGGGCTCGGCCTGATGCATCTTCAGGTCAGGTCAGAGATGATGATGATGGCCATAGGTCATGGCAGCAAGTGGTGGTGGTGTTAGAGGTGGTGGCCAAGGCTAAACATGAAGGAAATGGGAATACAAGGCTCGGTTAGGCAATATTTGAAGTTTTAAGCAAAGTTTTGTGGAGATGGCTTCAATTGGATGGCATGGTTTGTCATGGTCAGAGGAGGAGGAGATGTTTGCTGCTATAGATGGTGGAGGAGGTGGTCGTGGAGTTGGAGTGGACTAGAGGCCGAGCTATGCTAGAGGAGGAACAAGGTAGAAATCATTGAAAAGAAGTAGGAAAGAAAGAATGAAGCCAAAAGTTTTTTTTTCCTTTTTTTCTTCTTGAAGCCGTGAGTTTTGGGGGGAAGAGGAGAATATTTCACGTGAATGCTGAAAGAAATTCACGGCTAAAGCAAGAGATGTGAACGGTTAAAGCAATGAAGTGAAAAGGCAAGAAAACGAAAAGACAGAATGCAAAAAGGCTTAAGCAAATAAAAGGTCACTAAACTCTTCAAATTTCCAATATTTTTAAATTTTATATAACTTTAAAATATATATAAATTCAGATAAAATACTAAAATTTAGTAAAAAAAAAATTTTATTAATTATTAATTATATATAGTTTAATTAAATAAAACAACAAAATTTGCAACTAGTCTTGAAAATATGAAAAATAAGTGCAATGAACTTGGGAAAATTTTTATGTACTTAAAAATATTTATAAATAAAGATAAGAACACAAAATAAAAAGGAAATCACAAAAATAAATAAATAAATTTTAATTTAAATATAGTTTAGATGAAGAAAATAGCAGAAAAAGGAAAACAGCCTTTTAAAAATAGGAAATCATCATAGTAAATTTTAGAAATATTCTATTATCATTTCAAAAATATTTAAAAGTCAAAATATACATAATATAACATATTAAAACATAATAAAATAAAATATGAAAAATAAAAATAAAATTTATACAATTTAAAATAACAAAATTGCAAAATAAACAATTTATACTCAAAATTGAAATGTACATATCTTTTGCAGTTTAACTCCGTTTTCCACGAAACAAAAAGCAATTTTCAAGTTATTAAATCTATTTTCATAATAAAAGATAAAATTAAAATTTTCAAACTTTTAAAATTTAAATTTAAAAGTAAAAGTTTGACCAGATTGACCAAAATTCACATTTTCTGGAAATATTCAATTTTTGCATGTTTGAAATTCTAATCCAAATCAAAATCAACATTTATATTTCAATTAACAAAATATATTCATTTTAATAAATAAAATAAAGTTTTTAAACTAGGAATTTAAATTAAAATAATTAAAATATACAATTACAATAATCAGAAAATACAGGGTTGTTACACTCTCCCCCACTCAAAACTTTTCGTCCCCGAAAAGGAATGAGGTACGGGAAAGCACAGAAAAAGATTGAATGAAATAGTATTAAGACAAGATGACAAGAAGATTAAAATTATACCTGATAACTGTTGCTATAGGTAAGTTTAACAATGTGGAGATGGTCTTTCCAAGATCTTCCAGAATCAAGAACACAAGCATGAAAAGAATCTTTTAGAATCTGATTCACCCTTCCCGTTTGACCGACGGTCTGTGGATGGCAAGCAGTGCTTAGATTCAATGATGAGTACCAAAGATTATTAAAGATTATAGAAAGATTTCTAAACAGACTGGTATAAGCAATAACCTCCCATTCTGTAGCAAGATAAGGGAAATTAGGACAACCAAAAGATAGTTTGAAAAACAAAATAAGATAATAAATTTGAAACCATAAAATTTCAACTTAAACTGAAAATTAGTTTTACATAAGTCAAATAAATCTTAAGCATCTCTAATTTCATTATCTTATCATCCAATTATCTTAAATTAACAAATCCCTAAAATCATTTATTTGAAAAATCTTTTATTATACTCAAAATGTACCAAATAAAATTTAATTCTTCTTCACTACTAATTAAAATTAAATTTATTCCTCTCAATATATTTTATCACCTATGTTAAATATATTTACACTCATTGTAACTGCCTTAAATTGATTCTTAGTTCCTTTATCATCATTTTATATTGTAAATTATTCGATTACACTTTTTCTTTATTTACCTCTGTTAATCCTTTTATAACTAAAATTTAAGTATATAACATTTATAATAACCACTCAAATTTTATTTATAAAAATCCTTTTTTTTTATTGTATATTATCCAATTACATATTCAACTTTTGAAAATTAAGGTAAGTTATATTAGAATGAAATTGTGTATTATACAAATAAAACTTTCTAATTAAATTATTTCAAGCTTGAATATTAATCCAAATCTTGAAATTATACTTAGAAATTATCTTTGAAGAAAAAATTTAGGAATTAAATTTCCGATAAATTCCAAACTATTTAGAGATAAATAAATGCTCATATACTATATATATATATATATATATATATCCATTCAAATTTAAATCATATATCAGCATATGTTATAAATCCATTCTTATTTTAGAAATTAAAATCAATTGAATTTTCCCAAAACAAAACTGTAGCAAGACTACAGAATGGTCTCTTCATTTCGAAACTCAAAAATGAACGTCGATGATGCTGCAGTCATCACCGAAATTATTTTCCAGCGACAAAGAGAAGAGCACAAAATTTTGAACTTTAAAATTATTTGGAAACAAATTTCTACTCGAAAATACATTAAATAGTACATTCTTTAAAACTTTAAACACAAGGTTTGGAAGCATTGGAAATTAAATTCCCAAATTCTTGTTTAAATTCATTTTAAATTTCCAAATAAATTTATAACCATGTTCATAGTTCAATTAGATATATGAAACAATAGAAAATGATATATAAAATCAAATATTATTTCTTAACAACCAATTCAAATAAAATCTCGATAAAGATATATAATAAAGGTACAAAATTTATTTCACAAAAATTTATTTCATTACTAAATTTTAAAAACATATTGTGTCAGTTTGCTCTGTTCAAGTGTTTTGGAAATCTTATCGATGGCGTTGATCAGACGAATCGATTAGAAACCCAAATCAACATCAACAACTCAAAAAACACAATATATAAAACATTTTAAATAGTAGTTTACAAATACACTTCAAGAATAATTTGAAGATAAGTTGGAAACAAAGATGAGATGATTAAATAACAGAATAGGGAGATGGATGAGTTTATATAAATCGCGGGCAACCTTAACCGGGTCAACCGTGACTTAAAGAATAAGATCGATGTGGATTTCTTGGGTAAATCGAAATTCGATCTCAAGATGTAGAGTTCGAAATTATAAGAGATACTAGCATCTAAACCGAGGATATAGAATCTCTGGTGAATCGATGTTGTTGTAAAGGGGTTTTTCCCTTTTACAAATAAATTTGAGGTTTGCGAGACCGCCGACTCATTATGAAGATCTTTTGAAGTGGAGTTATGGGATACTCCAGAAACAAAAGAAGATAAATAGTGAGGGACATGAATGGATTTTGGAACCACAGGGAATGTTCCAAAATTCAAAGGAATCGAGTCAAAAAGGAAGAGGTTTAAACTCGAATGAAAGTGATTCTGTAAATACATTTACCCTATATACTGAGTTTTGCCTAGAGCTACCAAAGCTCTGATATCAACTGTAAATAAAATTTGGCAAATCTCAGAATATACAGTAAATACATAATCACAGATCACAAACACAGAGTATTTAATAATGCAGCGGAATTTAAAAGAAATAGTAGTTCATGAAGCTACTATATAAAAATAAGATACATCAGAGTTAAACATGATACAACAAAAAGTAACAAGATACATCAGGTACAAATCAGAATACATCACTGAAATCACTGGATACAGAAAGCAAAATAGATGGCTGGATCTTCAAGGAAAGCTCCAACTCCGAAGGTGAATCTTGAATGCTAACTCACTCAATTTGACTCGAGCGTAAAGAAAAATACAAAACACTCGAGTCAGGACATAAATACTTATGAACAGTAAATAAAATCAAGTGAACAGTAACAAAAATGCATCAGTAACTTAAAGGATGCTTGGGATCGCCCATCCTTTAAGGATCCGTTAAACTATTTACTACGTAGTAATATTGCGCTACTATAATAATGTCTACAGTAAAATAAACATACTTTTAAATAGCGTTCCGGGCTACCCATATCACCCTTCACACATAATAGTCCCAGTAGTCCATCCAATATCATGCCATCTCCACTCCGGGTGACTGTCAGAGGATACCACACGGGCTACGGGAGAAAAACAAACTCGTAGTAAAGGCTCGGTATGGTAGGTGACACGGCACACAAGGCAATGCCAGGGTAGATATACCAATTACGCACACGGCTGGTGGTAACGCAGCAGCCACATACGCCCACCTCGGAACACACTCCCATATCAAAATCGGAGGATGGCCATCTAATCAATCACCAGTAAGAGTATAGTATCGAAGGAATGTGTCCGATCGGAGGAATGACCTCACTTGGCCCGAGATCGCTCCTGTTTTAGCCACCTTATGCCAACTCACGGGAGTTGGGTCCACGTAATATACCTCAAGAACGTCGCCACCATCCTACTTCATTCTGGAATCTCCATCGCGTACACGGTTGTTAAAGTGGTTTTTGGAGTTGGCAGAGAGTATGACAACTTCCGATCCCGGTCTCTTCAACAACCAAACGTTATTATAACGCCGTGGTCATTTCAAAATAGTTTATATTTCAAAAGGATCAAATCATTTCATTTCAAAACTATATTCCTTTCAAAATAGTTTACGCCTCGAAACCAAAATCGTTTTTATTTCAAAACTATATTCAAATCAAAATAGTTTATACTTTATCATTTCCATCTCAAACCTATATTCACTTCCAAAATTCATAATACTTTCAAAGTTATAACTCTTTCGAAACCAAAATACTTGAAATCATTACACTTTGAAAATCATAACATTCTGAAATCATACATTTGAAATCATGAAACATTCATTTAATTCTTTACATTTTACAAATTTATTTCCAATTTAATTCAAAATTTCAAATTTCCAATTTAATTCAAATCAAACCATCAATTTCAATTCAATTCAGTTTTCTAACAAAACATTTCAAATCTTATAAATTTCAAATATAGATTTGATCTACAAAATAAGCTATCCAATTTTAATATGTTTCCAAACTTTAATATCCCACATTTCAAAACTAAACTTTATAATTCCATATATTCATATCTCAAATCTAACTTCATTATTATGTAGTTTTGAAATATTCATTTCATAAATCCAATATTATTAAAATAAACTTAAATTACGATTAAACCAAATATCTTTTCATGCAAATATAAACTTCAAATATTCCTTTATCAAATAAAGCAAAATCAAATATCATTCAACATTCACATTCTTTATTAAAATAAAGATCAAATCATTTCCACACCATTTCAAAATCATTAAAATATTACATCCTTTCAAAACTTCATAGTCAAATCATTATTTGAATTCAAATCCAAATATTCAAAGTTAAATATCATTTAAAAATCAAATATGTCATTCATTTATTATTTCAAACATCATTACCAAAAATACATTCCAAAATTCCATTCAAAATTCATTTATTATATTACATTTCATTCCGTTTAACACATAACCAAGTAGACTTTATTTAAATTCAAATTCAATTTAAATTCCTTAAAAATTCAAATTTAAATATTCAAAACTTCTAAAATTTCACAGATAATCCATTTCAAAAGTTAAATTATTTAACACTTTAAAATATAGCCCAAACAGTGTTAAAATCTATAACATTTCAAAACATTGTCAAATTATAGCAACGACGGCATTTATAAAGTGCTATCGTAGCTTATAGTTTCAAAAATGGTTTAGTTCAAGAATAACGGCATTTATAAAACGCCGTAATAGATATTTAGTTATTTCAATCATAGTTAAATTCAAAAAACAACAGCATTTAAAATTGCTGTCAAAAGACTACAACATTTTGGAAATGCTATAAAATTCCAGATTTTGTTTTAACTTTTCAAAAATAATAATAAAACTCCAAATTTTTATTATTATAACTTAAAAATCATATTTCTAGACTTCAAAATTTCACATTTAAAATCATTTTAACATATGATTTAACACAATAAAATTTTAAGATCAAATATTCAATTTTGCAAACTCCATTCATTTATTAAGTCAAAATTCACTGTTTATTAATTTATAAATTTAATAAACTTAAAATTTTACTTCAAATATCATTTCAAAACTTTAAGTTTAATTTCCATTATTTATTTACGTCTTAAAATAAAATTTAAAGTCAAACGTCACATTTACTCCAAATTTACATACTTGAATTCACTTAAATTCACAATTTCAAGATTTAATATTTAACTTTCTTAAAACCATAATATATACATTTTAAATCAAAATTTCATACTTTTGAAAATACATATTTAAAAAAATCATTTAAAAATATACCACGGGGTCTGTATATAATTTTCTAACCTAGGTCAAGTGATACGGATATATATCATTTCAATCCGTAATTTACAAAGAAAACCGGGTTCTATCATTTCAAACCCGCAATCCCAAGCCAAATAAAATACAATAAAAATCGCTCAGGCCTATCATTTCAGCCCATAACGATTTTTCCCTAATCTAAAGTCCGTTTGGGTATGTATCATTTCAACCCATAGTGATTCTATTCTAACAGGGAACTTGCAGTGTGAATGTATGCATAAACAATATAAACAATGTCAGTGTCACAATAATGTCATATATCACATGTCAGGTGATAATTAACAGTTTTAACATGGTAATAACATGGCATAACATATCATATGATCATCATTAGCTTGCATAACATTTTATATTACTAAACACTTGTCATCAATTCACTATTTCATAAGTATAAATGTCAGAGTGAGAAAGACTCACATTTTACGAAGCTAGAGACAAACAACACACACAAGAGCGATTCCAAAGGCACGACAAGCACGATTTGATTTGAATTGATGGATACCCTTGTAAACAACACAAAATATAACATACATAAGCACAAATATAGATATCGAAATACAAATAAAATCAACAACTTTAGTTTGCAGAACAGTTGCAAAACAAGAGAGATGACCAAACCTTAGAAGCAAAAGACTTGCACACGACAACATAAGCTTGTCACATGATCAAATGGGCTTGACCTCACCACACTAGGCTCAGCCTAGGTGTCAACATGGCTCAGCCATAGCCTAGAGACAAGGCTTAGGGCACGAAAGTGGAAGGTAAAGGCAAAACAAGTGGAAAGTAAAGGAGGCAAGGGGTTTGGGTCAAGGAATGGAAGGTTTTGGTGTACATAGGCTCGGCCTATGGTCCTATGGGCTCGGCCTGGTGCATCTTCAGGTCAGGTCAGAGATGATGATGATGGCTATAGGTCATGGCAGCAAGTGGTGGTGGTGTTAGGGGTGGTGGCCAAGGCTAAACATGAAGGAAATGGGAATACAAGGCTCGGTTAGGCAATATTTGGAGTTTTAAGCAAAGTTTTGTGGAGATGGCTTCAATTGGATGGCATGGTTTGTCATGGTCAGAGGAGGAGGAGATGTTTGCTGCTATAGATGGTGGAGGAGGTGGTCGTGGAGTTGGAGTGGACTAGAGGCCGAGCTATGCTAGAGGAGGAACAAGGTAGAAATCATTGAAAAGAAGTAGGAAAGAAAGAATGAAGCCAAAAGTTATTTTTCCTTTTTTTCTTCATGAAGCCGTGAGTTTTAGGGGGAAGAGGAGAATATTTCACGTGAATGCTGAAAGAAATTCACGGCTAAAGCAAGAGATGTGAACGGTTAAAGCAATGAAGTGAAAAGGCAAGAAAACGAAAAGACAGAATGCAAAAAGGCTTAAGCAAATAAAAGGTCACTAAACTCTTCAAATTTCCAATATTTCTTTTTAAATTTTATATAACTTTAAAATATATATAAATTAAGATAAAATACGAAAATTTAGTATAAAAAAATTTTTATTAATTATTAATTATATATAGTTTAATTAAATAAAACAGTAAAATTTGCAATTAGTCTTGAAAATATGAAAAATAAGTGCAATGAACTTGGGAAAATTTTTATGTACTTAAAAATATTTATAAATAAAGATAAGAACACAAAATAAAAAGGAAATCACAAAAATAAATAAATAAATTTTAATTTAAATATAGTTTAGATGAAGAAAATAGCAGAAAAAGGAAAACAGCCTTTTAAAAATAGGAAATCATCATAGTAAATTTTAGAAAAATTCTATTATCATTTCTAAAATATTTAAAAGTCAAAATATACATAATATAACATATTAAAACATAATAAAATAAAATATGAAAAATAAAAATAAAATTTATACAATTTAAAATAACAAAATTGCAAAATAAACAATTTATACTCAAAATTGAAATGTACATATCTTTTGCAGTTTAACTCCGTTTTCCACGAAACAAAAAGCAATTTTCAAGTTATTAAATCTATTTTCATAATAAAAGATAAAATTAAAATTTTCAAACTTTTAAAATTTAAATTTAAAAGTAAAAGTTTGACCAGATTGACCAAAATTCACATTTTCTGGAAATATTCAATTTTTGCATGTTTGAAATTCTAATCCAAATCAAAATCAACATTTATATTTCAATTAACAAAATATATTCATTTTAATAAATAAAATAAAGTTTTTAAACTAGGAATTTAAATTAAAATAATTAAAATATACAATTACAATAATCAGAAAATACAGGGTTGTTACATGGACAGAGGATGAAGGTGATGGTTAGGGGTGCGTCAAGGTGGTGGTGGAGCAATAGGAGGTGGCCAAGGTCATCTAAGGTGATGGTGATGAAGACTAGGTGGCTAGACATGTTTTTAAGGAGTTTTGTGCAACTTTAGAGGTGTTTGTCTTCATTTAAAGGCCATGGCCTGATCTGGTCAGAGGAGGAGAGAGGGATTTGAAGCCATGGAAGGGGAGGAGGAAGGTGGAGGTGTTAGGCCAAGCAAAGTAAAAGAAGCAAGGCAAAAATCAAGCAAAACAATAGAAAAAGGAAGAAGAAAAAGAGAGAAGAGAGGAGGCCATTACCAAGGAAGTTTGAAGAAGCCATGAGAATGAGAAGTGCTGAGTAGTTTTTCATGCGAAAAGTAATATAATACACGACTATAAAACTGAAAATGGGCAGCCAAAATGAATAAATGAGATGGTTATGACATTGAAACGTTTTTGGACAATGAAACGTCTAGAAACGAAACGTCTAGAAATGAAACGCCTTAAACGTTTCACATTTCCGTTTCTAAAGATCAAATAAAAACAAAATAAATCAGCAAACACCTTTAAAAACCGAAACCAAGTACAAATATAAGAAAATAAATAATAAATTTTAAAGAAAATATAAAAAGAATGAAAGAAATTACTTAAAAATACAAAACAGTGTCCAGAAATTACAAATAAATCACTACTAGTCTTGGAAAAATATCCACTTCATTTTAAAAATATTATGAAGTGAAAATTTGAAATAAAATAATTTATTTATCATTTTCAAAATAAAATAAATAATTAAATTGGAGAAAAATAGAAAAAGAACTAAAGAAAATGTATAAAAATTGAAAACAGGGCATGGAAATTACAAGAAAAATGCTACTAACTCTAGAAAAATTCCTACCCCACTTTAAAATTATTAAAAGACAAAAATATACATAAAATAACATATTAATACATATTAAAATAAAATATGACAAAGAAAATATAATTTATACAATTTAAAATAACAAAATTGCAGAATGAACAAATTGCGCTCAATATTGAAATATACATAACTTTTACAGTTTAAGTCCGTTTCCAACGAAACGAAAAGCAGTGTTCGAGTTATTACATCTATTTTCATAATAAAAGATAAAATTTAAGATTTAAAATGATTTTAATTTTTAATTTTAAAAGTCAAAGTTCAAACAGTTTGAGTAGAAATTCATTTTTTTAGTAAAATGTCCAATTTATACTATTTTGAACTATAGATCACTTAATAGTCAGCATTTATATTTGAAATGAAATATTTGAAATAAAAATAAATTTAAAATAATTAAAACAAAAATAAAGTCAAATTTAAAATATATAGGCAAAAATCTAGGGTTGTTACAACTTGTATAGACCCGTGTAGTTAATTCCCCGCTATTACCCCGCTATTACCCCGCAATATCTCATAGCGGATTTCTACCGCTACGATTTTTCCATATAGCCCCAAAATATTGCATTTCCGCTTTAATCCCCGCTATTTGCGCTATATCCCGTTATTCCCGCTATATTTTGCTATTTCCGCTATATCTTCTTTAATAAAATGAATTAAAAAATTGCATTTATACATTATAAAAATTATGAAACTAATTTATTTGATTTAATTTTTAATATATTTTCAGAAATGAAAATACTCTAATATTCTACTAAATTCAATTATGTTATATAACAGTTTTACGTTTATTTAAAGTATATCCGCATATGTTTTTTGTTTAAAATCATTTATGTATTAATTATAATTCAATTGAATGATAATTTTTCATTTAATTACCATTTATATATTTGTAAAAACATTAAGTACGTGTTTTATATGCCATTTTAGAGCTATCCGCTATATCCCGCTACATCCTCGCTGTATCCCCACTATGAATTTTTGCACCTCCACTGCTTTGAATCTGCCGAGCGCTTTAACTGCACAGGTATGGACGAATGCTATCAAAACATCGTCATTGGAGGACGATGAGCATTCTAAGTAGAATTGTGTTCTTGAAAGGTAATGCTTAGCCTCGAGCCTCATCAACCGGTAATGACTATAACATAGAAGATGCAGCAAGGCCAAGTGGGTCGCACCCAATTAGGGTATGTTATCACCTTTCTAGATGTCCTCAAAAACCTATATATTATGGATATGGTTGTGCATGGAAGGAGCGCACGATGGTAAGGGTGGGAACACCCGAGGTGATAACATATTCAGTTTATTCAGGTTAAGGGTAGGTCGGTCTTGTGTTGCAGGGGATCCTGGAGAGGTCCTCGGTACATTGCTTTAGAGGTGTACAATGATGGGCGGTACCCCAGTGGCCTAGTCATTTGTTGGAATCCATTCTCCAATACCAGCTTACGGCTTTGTTTGTAGAGCCTAGCATGCTAAAATTTAATTAATGTAACAACTTTGGCTATTTGAATAAGTATTTGTATTTAGATGTTATTATAATATCACTGGATTTTCTATAAAATGTTTTGGTTACCGTAAGGGAAAAATCCATCATGTTTATGCATGCCGCGGTCTTACGAGATACCTTTGTTTTTCAAAGGATTTTGATAGCTCTAATAATTCAAGTTGAGTGTGTTTTCTCACGCTGGTTTTTCAAACTGACTCGGGTGTTATTTTATTATAATGCTTGGGTCTGGCGGAGTATTATAGATTCAGGTTAAATGCTATGGAGCTCAGGTGACGAGTTGGAGGAGTTCAGACGTATATCACGTACTTGATTATTTCCGCTGTGAGAGTTATGTATATCAAGACAAGTTATTATAACTGTACATTTGATGTATTGAATTGTCGTACTCTGATAATGGTATGTATATTAACTACATAGTTCCTGTTTTTGAAATTTTTTACTATATATTATACTTTGTTTCGCAACGGTTGTGAGATTTTGTGTTGTTGTTTCTTTATTTTCTTCTGTCTTTTACTTCTTCACCCCTAATGAACTGATATTTTCGGTACTCGATTTGCTCGGCATTTTATATAGTGGACGTCTTAATGTCGATTTTCGAGGGTCGAAAATCCCGGTTCATTACAAAAGGGGGCAAACTAGAAGAGAGTTTTTCCATAAGAAAGGCGCTCAGAAAGGAGCAGCAGCCAAAAAAAGGAAGGCAGATGTAGTTTTTAATAAGTGCAACAAGAAGGGACACTATGCTCATTAGTGCCGGATATGCAAAGGGAAGAAGGCTTCTAACAAGAAGGAAGTGAGATGCTTTAACTGTGATCAGATTGGACATTATAAGAACCAGTGTACGGAACCAGCCAAGGATGGAAAAGGAAAGATGTTTTCGTTGGAAGCAGCTACCTCAAGACCAACAGTCGATGAGAAAGGAAAAGATGTATTAGGAGGTATGTTTCTGATTCATGGTGTATCGGTTGGAGTTCTATTTGATATTGGTGCATCACATTTTTTATATCTCATTGTCTGTTAGATAAGCTTAACTTAGAACCCTTATACCTAGTTACTTCCTTAAGGGTTATGAATCTGATAGGAGGGTATACGGCTCTTGGGATGAGATGTAACCACCTAGAATTTGAGTTATCAGGTCATATATTTGCTTGTAGTGCATGTATTTGATTTTGTAGGGTTCAAAATTATTTTGGGTATGGATTGGTTAAGTAAATATGATGCTAGGATGTTTTGCAATAATAGGAAAATTCACTTAATCACTCTAGTTGCAGAGATCGGATTGTATACTTCGTAGAAAACCCTAGTTTTAAGGTTAATGTTTTATTGGGTATTATGGAGGTAGAAGACAAGTTGAATCAAGTTTTCCTTGTTGGAGAATTCGCAGATGTCTTCGAGCCCATGATAGGACTATCGCCAAAATGAGCCATTGAGTTTCAGATAGATTTAGTACTAGAAGCAGAACCGGTGAGTAGACCGCCAAGTATAATGACACCTACCGAGATGAAGGATCTAGCAGTTGGTGGATTTAGAAGGTAAGAACCTTATCAGTTCTCCTTGGGTAGTAGCCACAGTGTTTGCAAAGAAACTAGACGGTGTGTTAAGGATGTCGGTTATCGTAAGTTGAATGAGAAGACGATAAAGAATTGGTATTTGTTACCTAGAATTGACGATTTGTTCTACTAGTTGAGTGGAGGCAAATTATTTTTCTAGTTGGATTTGGCAATGGGGTTCTATCAGCTTAGAGTCCCAGAGGATAGTATTCCTTTGACAACATTTAGGACAAGATTTGGATGAAGCACCTGGATATATTTATGTTAATATTCATAGATGACATTTTGTTATACTCTAAGGATGAGAAAGAGCATGAAGTTCATCTTAGAGTGGTGCTTGATATGTTGAGGAAGCATCAATTGGAAGCAAAATTTTGGAAGTGTCATTTTTGGAAGAAGGAAATGAAGTTTCTTGGTCATGTGGTCTTAGAGAAAAGGTTATCAGTAGATCCAGCTAAGATCAAGGCAGTTAATAGTTGGAAAAGACCCGAGACAGTGACTGAAATAAAGTGTCTTCTTGGATTAGTTGGTTATTATCAAAGATTCATTAAGGATTTTTCACGGATAGCGGAACCGATGACCAAGCTAACTTGGAAAGATGTGAAATTTGTCTGGACTGATAAGTGTGAGGAGACATTTCAAAAAATGAAACACTTACTGACTAATGCACCAGTGTTAGTTGTTCCAGAGGGGAAATGGGACTTAGTGGTCTACATGAATGCATGTGGAACAGGTTTAGGAGCTTTATTAATGCAAAACAGTAAAGTGACTGCCTATGCTTCTTGACAGCTCAGACCGCATGAGGATAGATATCCAAATTATGATTTGGAATTAGCTATAGTAATTTTCACATGAAGGTCTGGAGACATTAGCTTTTAGGAGAAAGATTCAAGTTTTATACGGATCATAAGTCATTGAGATATTTATTCTCTCGAAAGGAGTGAATATGAGAAAACAAAGATGGTTAGAGATATTAGCCGCTTATGACTTTAGTATTGAGTACACACCAGGAAAAGGGAATAAGGTTGCAGATGCACTTAGCCGAAAATATCAGAATGCAGTATTGGAAATGATAGCTGAGTGGAAAGATTTAGAAGCATTGACTACATGTGAAGTAAAATGGAGATCTAAGAGTAATTCTAGTCAAGAAACTGTTATGTTGTCATGTTTAGAAGTTCGACTGGTGATGATCAAAAGGATTGCTTCTAAGCAAGGAGATGATCCATTATTAGCCGAATGGATCATAAAGTTAAGGAATGGAATGTAGAGCAACGACTTGAAAATTTTCAGTCTTGATCAGAATGGGTGGTTGAGGAAGAAAGGAAGACTATGTGTTCCAAATGTGAGAAACATTTGGAAAGAAGTTCTTGAAGAATGCCATCGTTCGAAGTTCACTATTCATCTAGGAGGAAATAAGATGTATTAAGATGTGAAAAGGAGTTTCTTCTAGAAAGGTATGAAGAGGGATGTAGGCTTATGAGTGAGGCAATGTTTAAACTGTCAATAGGTAAAAGCTGAACATCAAAAATTGAGCGAAACCATATGGGTCGTAGTGGAAAGATTGAGCAAGAGTGCCCATTTCATTTCAGCTAGGTTGACCGGGAGACTTTAGGTACCTAGTAGTATGAAAAATATAGTTAGACTACATGAAATTCCTAATAGTATATTAAGTGATAAAGATTCCTTATTTACTAGCGAGTTTTGGAAGAGTCTACAGAAGACTTTAGGTACCAAGCTCAAGATGAGTACTGCTTACCATCCACAGACAGATGGACAAACAGAAAGAGTTAACAAAGTCTTAGAGGATTTGTTAAGAGCTTTGTGCTTAATTTTGGGGGCATGGGAAGACCATATACACTTTATCGGGTTTTCATATAACAATAGTTATCAGACTAGTATAGGGATGGCACCGTTTGAAGCTTTGTATGGAAGACCATGCAAATCTCCCATTTATTGGTTAGAGACCGGGGATAAGTTAATTCTTGGTCTAGATTTGGCTAGAGAAGCTGCAGAAAGATTGAGTTAATTCAAGTTAGGATGAAGGAAGCTTAGTTTAGGTGGAAGAGTTATGCTAATAAAAGAGGAAAAGACTTAAAGTTCTTAGTAGGAGATCATGTTTTCGTCAAGGTATCACCGATGAAAGGTGTAATTAGATTTGAAAAATCAATAAAATTGGTATCAAGATTTGTTGGACCATTTCCTATTGTAGAAAGGATCGAGAAACTCGCATATAGAGTAACAATACCAAATAGTTTAGCATGAGTCCACAATGTTTTTCATATTTCTCATCTAAGAAAGTGTATTCGAGATCCAAACGCTACTATTACACCGACTATGTTAGATGACCTAGTAGTGAACCAGATATGACTATAATTAGAAAACCAGTTTGTATAGTTGCAAGACATGAGAAGATACTAAGGAACAAGACAGTAGGATTAGTCAAAGTCCAATGGAGTGACGACGAGAGAGACTTACTTTGGAAACTGAGAGCAGGATTAGAGACACTTATCCTGACTTGTTTCATGGTATGTTTTACCTTTATGTTTGTTTGTTATGGGTAACTTATCGTAATTTCAAGGATGAAATTCTTTAAGGATTGGAGTATAACATCCCCCACTTGGAGGCCTAAAATTAACGGCGATCAAATGCGTAATGCTAGATACATTAATATAACATAAACATATGGATATGTAATTTTTTTAAAAAAATTGACAAACAACTTTCACATCCCATTTCAAAGCATTTCAAATTCATTATATAATTCCATAATCGTTAATCACATTCAGAGAAAATATAAGTATTACAACATACGTCAAGTGTGACGTACGAAGATGCCCCCTTGATGATTAAAGTATATAACTAGGCAATTAAACATATTATGCCTTTACAACCAAACATAGTGTAATAAAACTAGAAAAGAACTCTAGATAACTATCATGCCTCAGGCACATCTCCGAAAGCTTATTCATCTTAAGAGATGCTTGAAAACCTCAACTCCAAACTACTCAAAACTAATTGAGCACTCGAGAGTTTAAGGAGAAAATATAAATTTTGAGTAAAATATAAAGCCTGGCATGAATAATATTGTACCATCTCAATTCATTTAGATATCTAGTGAGACTACGCCGTTTAGCGAAATGGGTTTTCCACTTAGTAGCGTACTAAAACTTTATAAAACCATATACTGCACTCATGCATCCACAATGGTTTAAATTTAACATTTTAAAATAATACGATGATATGCTAACAAGTTAAAACATTCTGGATTTCCCATCCCCTGTTTAATTACTACCTGTCATATTTATATTTCTAGGGTCACTATTAACCCACTAGTTTTCATGGGATGACTAATAACATGTTCAATGTTTATGGACTCCCTATCCAGTTTCGTAGCTTTCATGTGCTGACTAAGAACCTATTGGTCCTTGTTAATAACATCATTGTTTTATGGGTTCTCCCTGAACATGATGGTAACTCCAATAATTTCCCTCTTATCCTAGTTTTCATGGGTTGACTAAGAACCTATTGAATTCTTTCAATAACTTAATCCGGATATAGTTCTCATGGGTTCAGTACAAACCAATTGGCCCCTGCCAATTACTCTTTCTAATCATAGTTTTCGTGGGATCACTATGAACCTATTTATCTGACAGCTTTTTTAATCAATAATTAGGCATTCTACATTCTGGTCTTCCTGACCTCCCAGATGCAATTCTCCTCATTCAGAAGTTTATTCAATTTATATTCCTACTGGGTCAACCTAGCTGGTTATTCTGTCCTTTATCCCCAAAATGTAGTTATGGTTCCATCGTGATGTGAATATATATCTGAAGAAGCGAACTTAATAACATAATATTATCATCACCTGTGGTTTAATATTCTTGATATCATTTCATAAAAACCTGGTTAATCCCTTTAACCTATTAATTAAGGAAAACTTCTTCAAAAACTCCATACTTAAAATCATTTTAAAACTCTTTTATTATGCTATGGTTTTCCCTTAAAATGAGATTGAGTTCTTTGTTTTAAAAACTAAGGTATTCGAAATCTTAAAACATTACCTTCAAAACCCTGGATAAACTCCTTCGTAAGCATTGAAAACTTTTTTTCAAAACACTGAATATATACCTTTCGGATCTCTCTAAATCATCTCTTTCGGAACCAAATGTTCCTTTTGAAAGTACCAAAGCATTACTTAAAAATACGTTGAAACATAGCTTCGAAGCCAATAAAAGTAACTCTTTCTAAACCATTCGGTTTTTCTTTAAAACATCTTTTGGGTCAAAGTGAATATACACGAAAGTATCTCTTTCGAAACCTTTAATCTTCATAGAAAATTGTTTGGGGAAAATTTTGATGTCATCGGAACCATTCATTCGGAAGATCAAAACCTTTGAGTAAAACATTGAAGGATTGAATCAAAACCCTCTTTCGAAGCCATTGCCTTCGAAACCCTTGAATCCTTTCGAACACATATAGGAAGTGGCTTAGTATAAGTTTAAAACAAAGGCTGCCCTTTAAAAGCATTGATGACTTCAATACACTCGAATGGCAAAGGAACGGCGGAAGGGTTTCGACTAGGTCGAAACTACCCCTTTCGAAATCTTTATTTTGAAAACTAAGTGACACATTCGAAAGCTATACTTTAAACAATATGGCAGCAACCCCTTTCGAAAGCTATTTAAAAGATCCCATCGAAAGAATTTGTTTCGACATGTTCGAAAGCATTTAGTAAAATCGGCAAGCGTATTTCTTTTGAAAACAAGCAACAGTTTCAACCCCATCGAAAGCAGTATTTCGACACCATGCCTTCCGCCTTTCTCCACTCCACTTTGTACCAACATGTTGATACCTTATGTAATGGTTTCATCTTAGTTGGTTTCGACCTGGTAGTTTTTGACTTGATTGAAGGTGGAAGCTATAAGTCGAAAGGTGCATCTAAAAGAGGCGGAACCTAATTTTCTGGGTAAAGGCTGATTAATGCTAATAAAATCAATAACTTTGTAAATAACTTGCCTACCTGTAAACTTTTACTTTTTTGCCTTAAACTTTTCAAATTATTTTCTAAATAAAACTGACATATATTTTCAAATCTAAATCAAGATTAATTTAACAAATAATCCCTTCCACTTAGCAAAACAATTAAATCATTTAGGTCCTCCTTTCTAAATAATTTAATTCTCATAGTAAATCACTTAAGAAAAATACCCAAAAATCATAGAAATTCACTTTTATCATGTTATCTAACATATCTAAATTTCAGGCCTAAATTCTCGGTATAATTTTTGAAATAAACTTCTAAACCCAATTAATCATATTTTCCTTTGAAAATTCATAATAAATTTCCCATAGCTTGAAAAATTACAAAAATAGAAACACATCTCCAAAATAATATTTACCTAAGATATAATGTTTTCCATAGCATTCGAAAATCATTACAATCAGTTTTAGCCTAAAATCATATAAATCCGTATTTAAATAATTTGATTTAAATCAAGCATGTTATAAATCCAAGCATCTCATCATCCAAATTATCATAAAAATAGATTTAATCTTAAATCCGAAAACAAGCGATTATATAACAAAATAGAGATGATTGTGATTATTATTCACTTTGATTATGATAAGGAATTTGAGATTTGTTGAAGATTAATTTCTTCTAGCATTAATCCTTAGCTTGATTTGAATTTCTCTTCTTTTTCTTCCTTAGCAATGGACGGCTCCTCTATTAATTTGCATTTGATTGTTTTTTGTGAAAATGAGAAAAATAAACGTGAATAGGAGCTATAGCCGTGAATCATAAGGGTGTGGCTATTTCCTAATATGCCCATGTTTTAGTTAATGACATAAAAACCATTTTAAGCCCATTTAATTAATTATGCACGACCTCTAAGTATTTGGTCAAATCTCAATCCCTTAGCATTCTTACATTGATATTATTCTATTTAATTTATCTAATTAAACATCCTGAATAATGTTATCAAAAATTAGGAGTGTTATAGGCTCTCCTCCTTAAAGGATTTCGTCCTCAAAATTCAGTGAGGACTAAATACTAACCATAGCAATCATCTGTAATGACTCCTAACAACCATAGTAGTAGCAACTATTTATATAATTCTAATTTAAATATACCCCAAAGCAGATCAGGATAAGTATTGCGAATTCTGTTTTTTGTCTCCCAAATACATTCCTTTTCGTTGTTGCTCCATTGAACTTTCGCCAACTTGACTGTCTTATTCCTCAATCTTTTCTTATCTTTCATTACAACCCGAACTGGTTGTTTAACAGTAGTCAAATTAGGCTCTACTATCTTATCATCCAACGTAGTCAGAGAAATAGTCGTCTTTGGATCATGCACATACTTGCGAAGATGTGACACATGATATACATTATGGACACCTGTCATACTGATCGGCAACTTTATTCTGTATGCGAGAAGTTCAATCCTCTTTATAATCTAGAATGGATCGGCATATCTTAGGGCCAGCTTCCCTGACTCCCCGTACCACACCTTCATCGGCGATACTTTAAGGAAAACCTTATCTCCAACTGAGAATTCTAGGTTTTTACGCCTCCTATCTGCGTAACTCTGCGGCTTGGACTAAGCTTCTGTAAGGACCCGTATTTTTTAACTATTTTAAATTAAATTTAATGTAATTATTGAACAAAAATGATTAGAAATAAGAACTTTAACATTTATTTATGTAATTTCTTGAATTTAAATTTGAATAAAATTTTGAAATAACTAATTTCGGCGATAGCAATTATTGAAATAAATTCTATGCATTGACTATGTTTAAGATCAATAGTGAAATTGAATAATGAATATTAGTTGACTGTAAAATGGAAATAGTTGTTTTATAATTTGAATTCATTTTAAAAGTTAAATTTTACAAGTTTAATAACTTATATTTCAATTATAGTGATTTACTGGGTAATCAAATTGTTTAAAATTTAACAATGGAGATTATTTGAATAATTGAATTCTGAAGTTAATGTGAATGAGAATGATTCGAAAGTCGATCTAAATTTTATTTAAATAAGAATGAAGATCATTTACTTTTAAAATTGTATTTAAAGGTAAATAATTAGAAATCGGAAATTTTATATTGTAATTAACATATAAAAATAGCCTTCCGGGGCACGGTCTCGGAATTCGACTAAACTAGTGTCATTGGATCCATAATAATGTATTATTATCGCATTTTAAATTTTGTAGCATTTTGAGGTACCGTTTGGTCGTTCGGGATAGAAATGCGTTGAAATTAATATTGAAATTTTAATATTTTAATTGGGTTCAAAAATCTATATTCTGCATACGATCGAATTGGGCCTCGAGACTAGTTCCATGTGTTCAAATGGGGGTAAAACATTATAAACGTCCGGTGGCACGCTTCATTTGGCGTTCGTCCAAAATTTCACATGAATAGTTGAAATAATATTAAAATATCATAGCTACACATATACACACGCAAACCACTCAGAAATCCTAGGAAATAACATAGCCGCCTCTACCCTATTTCAATGGCCGAAAGGCGCGCTCCTTCTCCATCAATCATCTTCCAATCCATCGATCTTTAAGCTTCGCCATCAACTGGAAAGTTGTAGGGCTTGGAGAGACGAACGCATCCAACGGTCAAGATACGAAATGGAGGGTCGTGGAGGCCGTAATCTTTTTTCGTTCGTGCCTAGGTCATGCGTGATTTTTGAGGCGATTATGGAGCTGAGTTCATTGAGATTGCCGGTGGTGGTGCGTGGTGGAAGGGGCTTCCAGGTGGTAGTTGTCGATCGTCGTTCGGTGGCCTTGGCTTGCATGCGTGTGGAGGTTTTGTTCGCGTGAATGAGTTACGGTGCATGCCTGGATTTGAACGATGGTGAGGAGAGAATGTGGGTAAGGATTTTTTTATTATTTTGTTGATTTAACTTTTAATTAATTATTAATGCTAATTAAATCATAAAATCTCCATACAAGGTCATATTCGAGTGAAGCAAGTCGCGTTGCGACTGTATCAACGAAGACTACTGTAACGACCCGCCATTCATCTTCACAGAATGACGCATCATTAATAAGAAAGAAAGGGATAGAAAAGAGAGAAAAAAGAGAAGAAAGAAAAAACAACACATCAGAATCTAAACAGCGAAACGAATAAATTATATTAGTAACATAAGAAATTACATAGTATACAACAACTATCAGAGTTACACAGACAATACAACACATATTAGACAATTATAAACACCTGTCTAGTATTTACAACTCAATACAACTCAGAGACAACACATAGATACCAAACACAACGGAAACTAGTCGAAGCCTCCTGCTCCATTTCTTCTCCACAGTTCGTCAAAGCTAACCTGAATCCCTTGGCTACTCGTAAAAATTTGAGTACCCAAGAGTTTAAGAAAACAAAAGATAAACTCCGGGTCAGACATGGGTCTGGTGTGAGTAACAGGTTAAAGTTGCTTAATTTTAAAAACCTATTGAAAAGAAAGGTATCACGTAAGACTTCCCACACATAGAAAAGTTTTTACCTTACGCTAACCAAAACATTTGATAGGAAATCAGGTGATATTATAATAGGTCTAGGGTTTTCAAATAAATAGAAAATAGACGAAATTGTTACATTCATTAAATTTCAGCTACTATCCACAAAAGTGGGTAATACAATCAAAACCGTTGGCACTTATTGGATTTTGGATTCCATACATTGGCAGGGCTACAGGGGTACCGTCCGTCACAGTACATGGCCTAGATCACCATACCGAGGATCACTCCCAATCCCCTGCAACACAAGCCGGAACCATCCCTTATCGGACAGTCCCGAACAAGACAACCCCGCAGTTGGTGCGCAATTCCAACTGCCCACTAAGCTGAATAAAAAGGGACCTTTAGACAGGGGAAAATCTCGTCCTACTTGGGCATGACCCGCTTAGCCTTGCTGCACCTCCCCTATTTTAGCCATTCTCGGTTGATGAGGCTTGAGGCTACGATTACCTTTAGTGAACACATCACTTAGAATGCTCATCGTCCACCTGACGATGTTTTGAAAGCATTCAATCCATACAAGTTTGTTCCAGGTTCGAACGAAACTGAAGGCATTATCTCGTTACACTCATTTTGGAATCATCCTCAGAGTTAACGACGATAACCCTTGCACTCTGAATCTTCATCTCGAATTTGAAAGTACTATCTCCATCAAACTCATCTCGGAATCACCTTCAGAGTTATACTGACGAATAGTCCTTACACCTTGAGTCTTCACTCTTTACATAAGATTCACGACCTATCGTTAATTTGGATCGATGCGGTTTTCGGATACCCAAATATGGAAACCCGATCCCGGTCTCATCGAAATCCAGAGCGTGTCTTTAAGGTCCAAGTTGTTTTAGAGTTTAAACAATTCAATACAATTATCTATATACACACAGATAGATAATTCACATATCTCAACATATTATCAACATTATCATCACAACAGATAATCCATATTATCATTATCAAATATAATCCATATCAAAATGCAACCAATGCATCCATATCACACAACATTACTAATCTCATAGTTGAGATTTCAAACCATTCAAGGCAACCAATATCATCCATTCATAAGCAATGATCTATAATCATACCATCTATAATTAATTTAAATTAAATTAAATTAATTACATCATCTCTAACTAATTTAAAATAAATTAAATTAATTACTTACATCAGTATAAATCTTGCTTATATATTCATTAATTAATTACAATTTAATTAATTATCCTCTGGTTAATCAACTTAATTAATCACCCCTGATTAATTATACTTTAATAAATTTTACAAAATTAATTACTCTAAACCAAATATAGTAATTAACCATTAATTACTTCATTAATTAATTAACTATAATTAATTATATTAAACCTTAATTAATTACAATTAATTAATTACACTTAATTACTTATTATTGATTAATTAATCTTAATTAATCAATCTTAATTACATCATTAATTATATTAATTAATGATCCTTAATTATATTTAATTAATTATCTTATTTAAATTATTTACATTCAATAATTCATCTCAATTAAACCATAATTATTAATCACCTTGATTAATCACATTCAGTAATTAACTACCCTTAATTACTTATCAAATTAATTACTCCTTAATTAATTTCTTTAATTAATCCCTTCATTAATTATTCAAAATAATTTAATCCACAATTTAAACATCTTCCACTAATTACATCCAGTAATTATCTTTAATTACTTCACTGAGTAATTGTACTTCATTAATTACATCAAGTAATTATTATCAAATCCAGAGTTTAAAATTAATTAACTTAATTAATTAATTTGAACCAATCACAATAAATTCCATTAATTACATTAAGTAATAAATGTCTTAATTGCTTTTATTAAGTAATTAACTTAAATAAATTTCACAATTGATTATCATTTAATTAATTAATCTAATTAATTATTAAATTAATCGCATTAATTAATTGTTTAAAAAAAATCTTTAAGTTAATGACCATTATTAACCATTAACTATACTTTAATTACTTCTCATAAGTAATTAACTTTCATTAATCATTATTAATTTCAAATTAATTAATCTTAATATCCAATTAATTAACCTTTAATCATTTAGGAAATTAAGTGTTAACTGTAACTTAATTAATTCATAATTACTTGATTAATTAATTATTAATCATTAATTAAACTTAATTAATGATCCTTAATTTTGGATTAATTACCTTAATTAATTAATTAACTTAAACTTAAAATTAATAATTTAAAACCCTTAACTACCTTAATTAATGATCCATTCCATTAATCAATTAAATAAACTATTCATTTAATTACCTTAATAATTAATTGAAATTATCAATTTTTAAATTTTAAATTTGTTTTAAGATAAAACCTTTCTTATCTATGTCTAAATTATCATTCATAAATACATTTGAAAATATTTATTTCAAATTCAATTTCAAATTTTATTTTAAGTTCAAACTTTAAAATGAAACCAAATTATCTTTAACCAATATAAAACTTTGAAATTCATATGTTAAAGAATACTTATATAAAAGAAATTTTAGGATTTTAAAACTAAATTCCTTTTTAATCTCTAATCATTTAAAGTATACTTTAACCTTTAACTTATTTACAATATTTAAATTTATAAACTTGATTTCCAAAACTTAAGATTCAAATCAAATTTGAATTCAAATTTAAAATTTCTGATTTCATTTTGTTTAAAATCCTTCCTTACCTTTCAAACCCTATTTAAATTCAAAATCTTTTTAAATACACTTTAACTTCTTAAATACTTTAATAATATAAAGTCAATTTGAATTTAAATACTCATTTATTTCCAAACTAGATTCAAATTAAAATTGAATTTATTTTAGACATAGATTTAACTTAAACTAAGATTGAAAACTAGATTTAAATCTTATTTTAAAACTTTACTCTCATTTAAAATCAGGTTTTGAATTTTATTTTAAATTTTAAACAAAACTACAGGTTTCAGAACTAAAACCTGTTATATACATTAACCCGAGCAAGAACCAAATTTGCTTCGTGTCAACAAGCCCATTCCTTCGAGCAAAACACAGCACCTACTCGAGTTATTCTCGAGTTTCCCCACTGCTTATACCCAGGAAAACATCAGAATGTCAAAAGTGCACGGTGCACGTGCACTGTGCCTCCGACCAACTTCAGCCACCTCCGGGGCCTCTACACATCGACGACCAACCTCCCGTTCCATTCCGATCATCCCATCGCTCACATACAACTCGAATTCGAAATTCGAGTTCGCATCTTAAACCTGGAATAGAAAGTCCAGACCCATCCCAAACCTATCAGCACTTCAACCACCATCCTCCGACCACCGGAGATCCTCCATCACCGGCCACAGCCTCGCCTACGCTTCAGCAACCATCACCCAAAAGAATATGATACTCGATCAAACATTTAAGCCGAGCCGATCAATTTACAATATCCTCCAAAAACTAGGTCTACAGGTAAGAAAACATCATCACTGCTTCCATGGTGATTTGCATCACCATCACTTATTTTCCAAGCATCACTGATCTCTCCTCTACCCACTGGAAGAAACCCGATACCCCAAAATCGATAGTTTATCAGAAATCACCAAATTTCCCTTTTTTGTTGAACCTAGAACTGCTCTCTAACCCCTTAACTAAAAATCCTAATTTTTGTTCTAAAAATCATGTTTTGATCTTAGTATTTAATTCATAATACTGAATTTATAAATTATTCAGTTTGTTTTTTCACATATTTTAAAACTTGATCAGTAAATTTGGTTTCCAGAGATAATACAAGTTATTTTAACTTAACTAAAATTCTAAACTAAAATTTAAGATTAAACAAACAAGTTTGATTTAAATCTAAAGTTTAAACAAAGGCACAATCCAAAGATTTTGAATTTAAATCAAAACTTGAACTTATGAACTATAAAACAGAGAGTACTCTGGAAAACACAAGCATACCATACATCCATTATATTCACAGCAGATTTCATTCATATATACATACAATACATTTTTATCACAGAGATTTAACATGCAACCTTATTCATAAGCTTAATATTTTAGAAATAGTAATGTTACTCACCTGAAACTTGATGGACAAAGAAATGATTTTGAAAAAGACCTTATGCTTTTAAAACTGGAGACTTCCTTTGCTTCAAATCTTGAATTGCTAAATGAAACTGAGTTGCTTGCTTCTTTAGTTTTGTAAACTTTAAATCATGTTTGCATTTGCTCCCTAATTAACAATACAATTGCATGTATGCTACTTTTGAAACTCCAGATTTTAGAAATGCAGGTTTGAAACAGTTTGGCTTGCATGCTTACATATTTGCTTGCTTTGATTCAATATGCTGGTTTGTTTGAAGTGGAAAAATGAATTTTCAGGCTTATGAAAGTTGTAGATGGTTTGCATGTTACAAATTTATAGGATTTTGAATGTCTACAGGGAAATGATCAAATTTTGAAGATGATTTCAGATTTTAGTTTTTGTGGAATTGTGTGTTTTCTTTGCATTTAGATTTAGAAAAGGAATAAAATGAAAGAGAATTTGTTTATATATAAAAACTGAAATACTTATTAATAAAAATAAAAGAAAAACAAAATAAATGACACTTGTCTTTAATTCTAACATTTGTCAAGATGTAATGTTTATTGATTAACACATGTCTCTTTTTAAAGTTAATTAGTTATAATTAGGTTAATTTGTATTTAATTAGATGTTAATACAAGATAAATGTAAATCCATGTTTAATTAATTAGTTAACATGTATTTATTTATATGTAGCTAAATCTTAAAATGAATAAATCCAATTTAATTTATAAAATAAAGTTTATGCAAATATCTTAAAATCAAAACAAATTAAAAATATTTATACTTCAAATTTTAAAGCTTTGAATTCAAATCCAAATCAAATTTCAAAATTCAATTTTGAAAAACAATTTTTTTATATTAAAAATCTATTTGTTAAAAACAATGTATTATTATATTTTAAAAATAACAAAATTGATAACTATAAATAATTTATAACAAAAATTGTTTCTTTATTAATAAATTATTTATTTATCCAACTATATCAAAATAAACCTTATTGTTATTTTTATTTAAATTTAAACTTGAGTTAAAATATATTTTAAACCATTTCAATATTTACCTTATGTATTTAAAATCATTTAGTTATTTATTATATACTTTTAAAAACTTAATATCAAATAAATCAATTTAAACAAATTAAATTTTTATCTTATCAATTAAAAAAACATATTTTATGTAACGACCCGTGTAAATTCGATGCTTAAAATGAATTAAATTAATAGGATTTTTAATTTTTAATTTTTTTTAGAAAGAAACGGAAATCTTATTTATTTATATGAAAGAGAATGTTGAAATTAGATGTATCTAGGCTAACTGAAATTTACAAATTGAATGTTTATTGCAATTAAGTGTAATAGTGGAAATTGTTGCAATTGGATATAAGGTTAGAAATAAGTAAATAAAGGCAAGGGTTGAATTCATTAATGAAAATAAAATTTTATTTAGTACAATCCTTTTTATTTATTATTGGAAGGTGTTAATTATTAAAAAGGTGAAAATTTGAAAATAGATTCAAATTGTATGTAGATAATAAATTGCAATAATTAAAGTTAGTAATAAATGGAATATCAAAACTATTCATAAAGTGAATATAAGTAGATGTAACAAATGAATAGGAAATGCTAGTTATTCATAAAGTGAAGAAATGGAACCTAGATGGAATACGAAATTGGATTTAGAATCTTAATTTGTAGATGTTCATATATTTATAAAGGGATTATAAAAGGGTAAAATAACCATATACAAGTATATTAAAGGTTGTAATAGTAGTATACTAGTAAATTCACTCATTTACCTATAAAGATAATTAGGTGTGCCTTAATTGTAATTAATAAAATAACGAAAGGAGTAAATGTATTTATTTAGAGTATTAATTTCAACTGGATAAGGATTTTAAGTAATAAGGTTAATGCGAGGTAAGTAATGTTGAATTTAGGTTAATAATAATGAATAGTAATAAATTGAAAATTTGTAGCATATATCATAATTTACCTGCTTCCTTGTTAATGGAATTAGAATGCGTAATAAGTAATAATCAAATAAAGGAATGTTACCCTAATGGAAAAGGAAATAATTAAGTGTTGAGTAAATTATAGGATCGTATTTATTATAAACGTTATTCTAATAATAATGGTTAATTGTGGAATTAATATGGGGAGTATATAAAGAAATAACTAGGGAAGCATACGTTATAAGTTAATTATAACCTAAACTTATGTGCAAGGTTGAAATTGGATCTAATTGGAAACTTATTTAATAAATTGGATTCAAGCGTAATAGAAAGATTATTTTAAGAAAATATTAAGTACTATAATTAGTAGAATGACTTACATTTAGGATTTGAGATAGAGATTTGTCTAAGGAATTATAAAGTTAAGTAAATCAAGGTGATAGAAAAATTTTGAATTATAGAAGGTGAATTTGAACAGTGAGTCAATTGGTTAATTTATAATAGTAGGACTTATTGAGATAAATGAAATCAAATTTTATTTATTATGTTAAATTAAGAATTACGTTGAAATAGGATACTTATGTGATAATTTTTAATCCAAAGGGTAAACCCTTATATTTGAGATTAATGAAAGGAATAAATATAGGTTGATTCAATAAAAAGGGAAGTTTTGGAAATTTATCAACAATTTTGGATTTTATGGAATTGAATATTTATATTGATTTAATCTTGAATAAATTGACATTTAAAATTTGTTAAATCATTTTAAATATTGAGAAAATAGTACTAAATCGATTGCAATAGATATAAATAAATTTTTACGTTAATGTTAATATAAAGTACTTTTTGAAGATAACGTCAAATTCATTTATGGAGATTTAGTTAAATGGGAACTTTGATTTTGAGAAATATAAGCGCATTAATGTGACTAAAGGTTAGAGTACAACTATTGTATGTTGCCTATTTTGGTAGCTTGTTAATTTACAATTTTGAAATCAGTTACAATAATTTTTAATTGAGTATTGCGTTAATGTTAATTAAAGTAGTATTTTTGACAATGTTAAGACTTTCATATTGGATAGTTTGTTGTAATATAAGACTTGGAAATAAAGTTATTAGCGTATTGGAAAACAATTACATTTGATGAAATTAAATGTTGAAATATTACATAGATAAGAATTTAGATGAAATGGATTAATTTATGAAATAAAATGGTAAGTAATTATAATATTGTTATTAATAATAGACGTTACTTTAAGGATAATTAATGTAGTAACGTAAGGTGAAAATGTAAATTAAAAGGGAAACGTAAAATTTAGTTAAGGTAGTAATTTATGAATTGGGAATAAAATTCAAATGTTATATTAGGCTGTAAATCAATTTGGGAATAAAATTTTATTTAATTGGGGTAAATTGATATATACTAATGTTAAATATATACATAAGATAATGATTGATTTAATAAAGAGAATTGAATACGAATGGTATAAAATTTCATTTGAAATAAGATTTTATAATTTATTGAATTTACTTTAATGAAAGGTGAACACTAAATTTTTTGCAGTAAATCTTTATTTGATATGGAGGTTTGGTTAATAAATTTGAAGCTAATTGCAATCAGAAATGATAGGAATGGTAAGTTGACCATTTATTCATAATAAGATCTAAAAATCAAATAAATGGATTATTGGAATTTAAATTTGACAAATTGTGAATTCATTTAAATTCGGATCCATCTGTCTATTCCAACTTTATCTATAAATACCCCGCTAAACCCCGCCTATTCTCATTTGTCTGCGCGTAAAATTTCATCAGCTCCTTCTCCTCCTCAATGGCAGACAAACAAATCTTAGATCCAAATAAAAATTCCAAACCAAATCAAAAACTAAAATTCAAACTTCTCAGAAAAATCTGGAAGCAAAACGCATGAGTGAGAGAGGGAAAGAAGGGGGATGACGTGGCGCTTGAAGGTGTTCTTTTATTTCTATTCTTTTTTTTTGAAATTTCAATCACCATTAATGCATATAACTTTCTCCTACGAACTCCATTTCACGCGAGATTTTTTTTTGTTAGGATCGTAATAAAATTCGAGATCTTTTGACACTGATTTGGACAGATTTGGAGACCGTCGAATTTTTGGATTTAAATCGGATTTTTAATTCGATTTAAATTCAAAAGGTGAGTGTTTTAACCCACTCACAATTTCTAAAATTTCTTGTGTTTGTTAAATTAATTTTAGATATGAGTAGAAATTTATTTATGACTGTTTGGCATGTTTTATTCATTATCTCTGATAAATCGCATTCATTTAATATAACTGTTAATTAATTTCATTTATTGCATAAATTTGACAGTTAGAATTTATTTAATTGCATATTAACTGCCAGTCATAGTTATGTTAAATTTTCATATTAACTGCCAGTTAAATTTACGTTTATTTTTGCATATAAACTGCCAATTAACAGTTATTAAATTTATTTTGAGTATAAACTGATAATTGATACCATTATTGATCACCTGTTATGTATTGATGATTGTTTGAAATTGGATGATGACTGTGATAAATGGATGTATGATTTGATGGATGAATGGATGATTAATTTTATTAATTGCAAGTTGCTATGCATTTCATTCATTCGGGATTGCGGTTTGAAATGATATATAACCGAATTTTTTTTCATTTTAAATTGCGGATTAAAATGATAAACATCCGTATCACTTGACCATAGGATAGAAAATTATATACAGGCACCGCGGTAAATATATAAAATTATTTTTGAAATGTTTTTCTATGGTTTTGTAAAGTTATATATATATGGTTTATGAGATATTGATTTGGTTATTGATAAAGGCTATTATATATATTTAGTAATTTTCGGTTTTTAAGCTTTGTATAAATTTGATTTGAAGTTTAAATAAGTTTGATTTTAAGATCAAATAAGATAAAACATTTATTTAAAATTTAATTTCTGGAGTTTTATGACTTAAATGAGAATAGATTTGGAAGATTAATATTAAGTTAAATTGAAATTTAATAAAAATTAGAATTTTTAAAGGATATGATTTTTATAACTTGATTTTTTTTGTAAAGTGATTTTAATGAATACCAGGTTGATTAAATGAATATATAATAAATTGAAAGATGATCTAGTTATATGAAGTTAAAGGTTTTCTTAAATTATATTAAATTCATTAAGCAAACATTTCAAGTCTAAATAATAAGTAACTGAATTTGATATATATATGGAATTGTCAAATGAGTCTGTTTGAAATGGTGAAATATTTAAAGCCTTGAAACATAAGAATTGAAATGGTATTTGGAAGTTTAAATCGATGTTTGAAATTGATTTGTGAAATCTAAAGAAGCTATTTTGTTTATAAAAGTAATTTAATATTTAACCATTTAAGAGATGGAAATTTTGTTTCAAAGCTATGTTTTCAAGGTAGTATAATTTGGAAATATCATATTCAAGAATTTTGATTTCTAAATATTTTACTTTGGAAACCCTATGATTTTGGAAAGAATATATATTGGAAAATAAATGATATCGTATTGATTTGGGGTTTTAAGAATAAATGATATCGGGTTTATATGGGTTTTAAATGGATATTTTATTATGGTTTTAAAAGTATAATTTTTTTTTTAATAACCGCGGTGTTATAATAACGATTGGTTGGCAAAGAGACCGGGATCGGATATGGACATACTCTCTGTCGATACCGAAAACCACTTTGACTAACCGTGTACGCGCTGGAGATTCCAGAATGAAGTAGGTTGGTGGCGACGTTTCCTGTAAGGTAAATACGTGGACCCAACTCCCGTGAGTTGGCATAAGGTGGCTAAAACAGGAGCGATTGACGGGTTAATGAGGTAGCACCTCTGATCGGACACTTCCCTTCGATACTATACTCTGATTTTGGATTGATTCGGTGGCCACCTTCATTTTTGATTTCTTTGATGTGGGGAGTTTGTTCGAGGTGGGCGGCAGCTGCGCGCTGCGCGTTTCCATCGGCCCAGAAGCGTAATTGGTATATCTACCCTGGCATTGCCTAGTTGTGCCGTGTCACCAACCCTACCGCGCCTTTACTACGAGTTTCTATTTGTGTCGTACCTATGGAGTATCCTCTGGTAGCCTCCCGATCAGGAGGTATTACGGTACTGTATAGACTATTGGCATTATTTGTGTTAAGGGCTATATGGGTAACCCCTTAACGCTATTAAAAAGTAAGTTTATTTTACAAATAGACACTATTATAATAGCGTAATATACTCTATAGTAAATAGTTTAACGGATCCTTAGGAGATGTAAATCTCGAGCATCTCATGAGTTACTGCACTCATATTTATTTCTGTTAATTTAACTTACATAAGATCTTTTAGTTCTGACTCGAGTGTTTTGTCTTTTCAATTCGCTCGGGTCAGTCCGAGCGTTTCAGAATTTGAAGATTTAGCTCTGGAGGACGAAGACGAAGATGTATATTATTATTATTTATACTAGTGCACTACACACTGTTCCGCTGCATTGTTGTTGGTATGTGTAACTCTGATATGTATTATATGAATGTTTTGTAAACAGATTTATAAACTGTATATTTTATTATTATATTTTATCCTTCCGCTGCGAGATTCTGTTTTCTTTTATTTCTTTCTTGTTTTTCTTATTTACCCCATAACAATCCGCCCTTCCGTATGGATTTAATCGGCATGTGTGTCTGTTTAAATCGTGCGAAAAGGCGGGACGTTACATCTGGTATCAGAGCTTTGGTTTAGCGATAAACCTTAGCTTTGTGGGGTTTGACTCTTTACTAATAGGGTAGTAATACCCTATGGGAGTCGCTGAGTGTATATATATGAGAGAGCGTATTTGTTAGCGTTATAAAAAGGTTTTTATATTGTGTTAACCTGTTCCGTTTCGTATTTATAAATTCTGGTTGGTGCATGGGACGCTATGACATCAATAGGGATTTCTAAACACTTAATAGGACAGACCGACATAATATTTGTTTTTATTATAGGTGAATGAAATAATTTTACCTATTATATTTTCTATAAAATAATTTTTCAAAATAATATCTATATTTGGCTGTAATAGATTGGTTGTTAGGTAATAAAGTGTATAATTAATAATAGAAATAAGATTGAAAAATAAAATCAATGAAATTTGGAAATTTAGGACTTAAGATCCGGGTTTTGAAATTTCTTTCGAATAAATTTTGGAATATAATAATATTGTTATAAGTATTTTCTGTTATAAATATTTAATATAATTTAAAATAAATTGTTTTAAAGAAGATTTTGGAGAAAATAAGTTTTGTACTTTCCTCTCTGTCGCTGGAAAATAGTTTCGGTGATGAGTGCACGCATCATCGACATTCATTTTCGAGTTTCGAAGTGGGAAGGCCACTGTAGTAATTTACTGCAGAATCGTTAAGAAATTTTATCATTTTAATTATAATTTGATATATATGTTAAGTGTAGATATCTATCTATTATTTTAAATGATTTAAAATTAAACCCATTATTTGGTTCTTAGGTTCCAGTTAATTAATAGGACAATTAAGTGTAGCAAATTTGAACCTTTAAGTAAAGTAAAAATGGTATTAAATGAAATTGGAAATTTGTAACTTATGAAATAAAGATTACTATTATTGAACTTTAATTTATTTTAAGGAAATAGAACAAACTTGTATATCTTTCAATTATACTCTTAAATAACATATATAACTTACCAAATATTAAAAGTTGAAATGTTTAATAGGAAATGTAATAAAAATTGTACAAGTAAAGGTAGGTAATGAAGTATTCAATGAAATCGCTGTTAAATGATGTGAAGACCCGCAAATCCGTACTCCTTGAATATACACTAATCTCCATAGATTAATTCAAGATGAACAGAAATACGAATTCTCAATGTTTAAGAAAAAGAAAAAGACAGAAGAAGAGAGGAAAAGATAGAAAACAGAGAGGAAAGAAAATAGAAAGAAACAGAACAGAACAGAAAACAACAGAACAATAACAGAATCTCACAATCGCAGCGGAACAACATATAATAGATAAATGAATAATCTCTAAACAAAGAACTATATCAGTTATTACATTACATCACATTACATTTCATTACATCATCATCAGAGTGTACAACAACAAACAACAACAAACAGTGCAACGGAAAAAGAAATACTATATACTAGTAATACGCCATGCCATCCAGCTTGCCTCCAGCAACTCCTGAATATCCTGATAAACCTAACTCTTGACTGCCCGTGTGGAAATTGGTGGGCACCCAGAGTTTAGGAAGGAAAACAATAAACTCCGAGTCAGTCATGTAACTGGTGTGAGAACTCAAAACGGTTTATTTATCTTTGAAAACAAAAATAGAGGAATATTTTTAAAGTCAATTCGCAATGCTTTTAAAAATGAGACTACCATAAGGCCTCCCGCACACACACACATGCAAACGCAGAATCGGAGGAGATTTCTCCTTATGATAGTCAAAGATGCTTGATACGCATTTAAAAGAACATTTGATATTATAACTAGTGCATAGTGTAGGAAAAATTCATTTCGAAAGTAGAATATAAATCTTAGCCAACATACGACCATTATCGTATGCCTACTATAGCTAACTATGTTCAATAGCAGGTTACCGCCACATTCCATAGCAGGTTATACAACTAAAACCGTACAAGTTTCGTATTGTTTCTTTGGATTTCCAACGAATGGTCAGGCCAAGGAACTTCCCATTGCCACATGAGAACGCCTCTGGAAGGACGTCCCCGAGAACTTAACCAGCTCTCTCCAACACAAGGTCGGGTTACCTTTATCACTAGGTAACTACTACACGAGTATGCCATCCCCCGGTCCTTTGGGACCTTTAACCGAGCGCTCGTCACCATCATCACACAATCATAAATAAAGTGTTTCAACATGAGTAAGCATCTGGGCTCCATACCATGATACCACCCTTTTCTAGAAGGAAATGCACATACCCTAAAGGGAGCTACCCCTCATAACCTTGCTGCATCTTTCATGTTTTGACCATTCCGGGGTGTGAGGCTCGACGAAGTCTCGTCCACAAAAACATACTTTATACAAAAGCCATGCTTTGGGTCAACAAATGATCATAGAAATGATCACCAAGATAGACGATCAAACAAATGATCCTATCACAAATGATCAACACAATGATCATTTCACAGCAACACTCAGCATGTCACATTACCAAATTGGGAATATATCGCTGATAACCTTCAACTACATAACCTCTGAGCTCGTACGTCTCAGAGAAGGGTGTTAAGCGAAGAGAATAAATTCTCCGCCACCAACAGAAATATATTTGAAAGAAATCTGCTTTATATCTCAATTTGTAATGTCAGACATACAATCCATACAAGTCTGTTCCGGGCTCGAACAGAACCGAAGGCACTTCAAAAGAAGTCCTTGCAATCTGGATATCCACAATCCTGATCGGATTCCCCATCAAATATGGAGAACTCTATACCGGAGCAACTCGGTGCAGAGTCAATCGACAGGTCATCCTATCGCTCTCGCAAATACCCGGTCTTCAACACCGGTCATCAAATGCTATCCATTACGTCGTATCACTATTCGGAATGGGTAATCCGAATAACGAGCGCAATAATTTAAAAATAAGTGTAGCATTCAAATTCAGCAAATCACAACAAATACCCATTCAAAGGTAAATATTGATAGTCGGTTATTGAACTATCAGTGGATATGCACAACATCACCAGATTCCAAATAATTTTCCAAATTATTTATTTCCCCAAAATATCTTTACAAGATATATATTTTTCACACTTCAAAAATAAATCAATATTTATTTTTAAACAAATTCCCCTTTTCATTGATAAATCCCATAGTGAATTTATATTTCATAATATCTATGAATATACGATTTCAATTATTCATTTTCAATTTATCTTCAAAAAGATAAATTCTCAAAATATTCACTTTATATTGGAAAACATTTCCATACTTACTTATTAAGAAATTCTCAAATCCATTTATTTTCAACACTTGGAAAATATTCAATATACTTAAATCGAAATTAAGTATATAGTTCATTCTTTAAGGAAATCATTCTCTTAACCATATTTATTTGGGCCAAAACGAATGTTGCGTAAAACATCGTTACGACAACCCAAAATCACTAGTATAGGGATTCGAAATTAAAATAGATATATAAATCCCAATACTATACAAAACATTTCCTTTCGGAAATCATTTACTATAACAACAGTGTTATAGTCCACCATTTCCTTCTATTTCTCGAAAACGTCTATTTCAACAATAAATGTTGAAATCTATGGTTTCGAATCTTAACCCAATTAAAACATCGTTAGATCGTTTTAATTCTATTTAAAACATCACATTCAAAACAATTTCTTTAGCATATTATTCACTATTCAAAAACATGAATATACTACGTTAACCAATTTCATCATTTCTATTCATTTTATTTCAAAGGATTATTCACTATCTAAAACGTGAATATAACTCCATAAATAAATTATAACAATTTACTTATCAAAATAAGTTGTTTGCGGATTTATAAAACAATGTTTATAAATTCTATTTCTATTTGTTTTATAACAACTTCCTTTTATAAATTCCTTTATTAACCTATTCCATTTATATCTCAATGATATACTAAAGGTTCATATTATAAGTTAAATGCTTATAAGTTATTTGTTCACACAAAATCGTTCCTTTAAACTTCCCAAATTTATAAATCTTATAACTTATAAGATTCATTTATTTACCCAAAACTTATTCTTCAAATAACCTTTACAAATTTTATAAACCTACTGCTTATAAAATTCCATTTATAACTTCACCGTTTATAATTCTATAAATTTCATTCATTTATGAAATTCATTCACAATTCATTCTAACACTTATAAAAACTTGTATTATAATTTAAATGTTTTAATTTATAAATTATCAATTTATAAATCTTTTATATAAATCAATTTATATTATTATTTCAAAACGTCTTTGAAGTCCTTTATAATTTCATCATTCTGATTTATAAAATAATTAAATTTTATAAATCCTATATTTCAACTTTTCACAATAAATTCAGAAATCTCAAATTTAAACTATTTTTATAAAATCATTAATCCCATATTTTCAAAAATCAATTTTTTAACTATTTTTCTCAGCAATCATAATTTTATAACTTATAAAAGTATAACGTTTATTTATTTAAAATAAATCAATTTCCAAAAATATTTTATAAATGTATACTCTTCAAAAATCACTTAAAAAATCATTTTAATATTCCAAAATTTGGCCCAATGATGCTACATACCAAATAGTCAATCACGACAACAACAATATCATATATCGATATGATAATCAATCAAATATCAAAATATCTGAAATCAAATAGAAACTGTTGAGGAATCCAGTTGGATCCCTCCAACATGTTTTCCTGCATCCAAAGATGTTAGCACAATACCAATTCCGTTCCAGTACGAAATTATCACGGTATATGGGATTTAAAATATTATCCGCTTAATAGACGGCGCAGTAGGGTCTCATCCACTATACAATGCGGAAAATCAATAACTGCAATATATACATATGCCAATATATATATATTGCTATTATATATAATACCAATTTTACTGTTTATGAAATATTCGCGGTATATGTTTCTAATAAATAACATCCGCTTACTAACGGCGCATAATGTCTATTTTAACAATCAATAGATAACAATCATCATTCAAACATGCATTCAAATATTTTAAATATAACTATTTAAAATAAAATTCGAAACCGATTCGATTGAGTGAGAAGTTCTCACCTTGCTTTCAATTCTTATTTCAGCGTTTATTTCGAATAAAATTAAACGGACGTTTAATTTTACCCGAAATTCTCACTAACTCCGAACAACTCCAAATCAGCTCCATCGCGTAGTATTCGACGATACGAACGCAACGCAATTCGTTTCGTCCGATTCCGACCTCGCATCAACAAGTTATGATTTTTAGAAGTTAATACAATTTTTATACACTTCAATTACTACTTTAATTTAATTTAAAACCCTAACTCAAATCATCACCGTTCGTTTTTAAAGCAAGGAAATCTGGCCGCCTTCTTTTTCTTCCCCCCTTCCTTCACACGTGCGTCCCAGGCTAGTCACGCAAGAAGAAAACCCATTGCCGTTCAAACCCTTATACAACGCGACCACCATCTCCAAGTTTTAGCTCGATCAACAACCACCAGATGAAAGCACTTGCATCCCCTAACCCTCGGCCGTGATTTGGCTAAGCTCGGCCCCACCAACTTTGAGAAAAACGTGAGTGTATGCCGGCCCTTCAAACCCAATTTCTCGTCGTTCCATTGCTCGAAACGTCATCATCACCGTTGGATAGGTGGTTCGCTCTGGGCTCTACACTTTACTAGTTAAGAGTTTTCGATGAAGGTCGATGGATGAGGAGATCGGAGGGGAAGAAGAATGGAGCAATTCTGGTCGTTCATTCAATAAGTGGCGGCTGGGTTTTAAAATGAAACCCTAGGGTCGTTTGTTTGCAAATGAGAATGTTGAAGGCCTTTTATAGAAAATATTCCAATTTACTATTCACCCGGAATTTCCGAACTCCAAACGAAGCATGTCGGCTGACGTTTCTAAGGTTTACCCCCACGTTTCGAACACAATGGAACGTGTTTCAGAAGCTAATTCGGTCATATGTGAGTGTTATAGCAATAAACGTTCAATTTAAATTAAACCGATTTAAACGATTTTCTAGGCGTTTTAGCTTGCACCGGACAAACGGTAAATCCGATTGACATGAAATTTGAAACCATATAGTAATATCACATTACGGATCCGATGAAACTTGTTTCGTCGAAATCCGAGACTCTTTGAAAAATGGCTATTTTAACTCGCCAATTAAATATTAAAAACAATTTCGATGCGTTTCGAGCTGCCACGATCAAACGATAACTCCGATTGCTACGAAAATTGAAATCCGATAATAACTAATTATTACGGATCCAATGGAACTAGTTTCGTCCAATTCTGAGACTGTTCGAAAATTGGCTATTTTCACTGGTCGATTAAATATTAAAATATTCAATTTTCACAAATTAACTTTTAATTCGATTTTAAAAGTTCTATAACATCATCCTAACTTCAATATGATAAAATAAAATTTTACAAATCATTTTAAATCATATTTAACCCAATTTTCTATTATTTTCATAATTTAACATATTAAATTATCGATTTAATTATTCAATTAAATCCAATTATTCGAATAAAAATTTATTCGACTTTAATTTCACTTATTAATATTTAAAATTAATTAAATATCCAAATTGTAATTAATAAAAATTCTGGGTCGTTACATACTTCCCCCCTTAAAAGAATTTCGTCCTCGAAATTACTAAGTAAGAAAAGTTACAGAATCTATTAACTTTCCCAAAATCCATAGTTAAACTTCTTACAATACTTTACTAAGTTTCCAAATCATACTTAGTTATCTTTTCAAAAACAACTACTATTGTTTAACTTTCAATTCCAAAATCAAAGTCTAAGTTTTCAAAGTTTTCCAATTTTTCTCAAAAGTTTTTCTAACGCCTTAAATTTTCGGAAAAAATCGCCATAGTCTCCTTTGCGCGGCTCGATCCGAAAAAAAAATGACAGTATATATATCACAAATATACATCTCATCAAGTAATGAGGCATCCCGCAGGGAAAAAATTGTAAAAGTACGATATTTAATCCGAGATATGTACCTTATATTTTATTAGCGAGCAGATACGGCTAATATAGCGCGAAAGCGAGCTCCAAATGCGAAGCAAACGCGATCCGCACCTACTAAACACTCAACAAACAACATGAGAATCATGTATATAGACAATAATATCGATATACAACATATAGCAACATAATAACTATATATGCTAACATAGCAAATGCAGTAAAAGCAATATGTTCAACCATCAACCAACTAACATCCAACTAACATCCATAACCAATAATTAATATTCAATGAAATAGGTTTTCAATTTAATCACATTTGATTTATTACAGTGGATGTTTTTACTAACATTCATTTTCAATTAGATTATATTCACTAATTCATATTCAAGTTGGTTCACTTCCAAATCAAATTCAAATCTACTTAAGATTCATTTAATTTCCAATTGGATTTCAATTACTTTAGCTTCCAATTTCATTAATTCAATTTCATTAACACTTAATGAATTATATACAATCAACTAACAACCATATAACAACCAGTGTATATCAATTACAACCAAATTCCTTTGCTTTCAATTGGTTTAATTAAATTGATTTTCATCCAATTATTAAATTTCCAATAACATTAGATTTTAATGAATTAACACCTACATCCATTATTTCATATCAACTTAATTTACATTCAAATATAAACATTTAATCGATTAATATTCAATCCATTCATTCAATTCAATTACAAAAGTTGAATTTCATTTATATAACTTAAGTTCACATTTATCATTTAACTTTATTAATTTACTTTGATACCAATATCAACTTCATTCGACATCTCTTAAGTTATATTTCCATTTAACTTTAAATTCATTTTTATTTACAACTCATATTCATAAATATATCCATATAGTTTCACTTCTTATATACATAAGATTATTTCACAATTGTAAATCACATTAATTATAATTCAATTCTTATAATTCATTTGCTTATACAATTATTATTTTATTTAGATTATTCAAACTTCTAAACAATCAACTTATATACACTTTAATAATTCTGAACAATTATTTCTTTATATATAAAATATACTCAAGGTAAAATTATTTCATTTACCCAATTTTAAAACAATATTGTGCCGAATTATTCTATTCAAGTGTTTAGAAACTCCTTCGGCATAGTTTTGCAGATCGTGCTGACGAAAGTTCATATGCCACTCAATAAACCAATCATCACAATATAAAACAATTTTATATATCACTAACAAATACGCTCTCATAGCTATTATTACACTCAAACTCATTCTAGAGTACTACTGACTCCATCTCTAATGAGTAATACCCAACAGAGCCATGGTTGTCGCTTAACCATAAGCTCTGATACCACCTGTGAAGACCCGCAAATCCGTACTCCTTGAATATACACTAATCTCCATAGATTAATTCAAGATGAACAGAAATACGAATTCTCAATGTTTAAGAAAAAGAAAAGGACAGAAGAAGAGAGAAAAAGATAGAAAATAGAGAGGAAAGAAAATAGAAAGAAACAGAACAGAACAGAACAATAACAGAATCTCACAATCGCAGCGGAACAACATATAATAGATAAATGAATAATCTCTAAACAAAGAACTATTTCAGTTATTACATTACATCACATTACATTTCATTACATCATCATCAGAGTGTACAACAACAAACAACAACAAACAGTGCAGCGGAAAAAGAAATACTATATAGTAGTAATACGCAATGCCATCCAGCTTGCCTCCAGCAACTCCTGAATATCCTGATAAACCTAACTCTTGACTGCCCGTGTGGAAATTGGTGGGCACCCAGAGTTTAGGAAGGAAAACAATAAACTCCGAGTCAGTCATGTAACTGGTGTGAGAACTCAAAACGGTTTATTTATCTTTGAAAACAAAAATAGAGGAATATTTTTAAAGTCAATTCGCAATGCTTTTAAAAATGAGACTACCATAAGGCCTCCCGCACACACACACATGCAAACGCAGAATCGGAGGAGATTTCTCCTTATGATAGTCAAAGATGCTTGATACGCATTTAAAAGAACATTTGATATTATAACTAGTGCATAGTGTAGGAAAAATTCATTTCGAAAGTAGAATATAAATCTTAGCCAACATACGACCATTATCGTATGCCTACTATAGCTAACTATGTTCAATAGCAGGTTACCGCCACATTCCATAGCAGGTTATACAACTAAAACCGTACAAGTTTCGTATTGTTTCTTTGGATTTCCAACGAATGGTCAGGCCAAGGAACTTCCCATTGCCACATGAGAACGCCTCTGGAAGGACGTCCCCGAGAACTTAACCAGCTCTCTCCAACACAAGGTCGGGTTACCTTTATCACTAGGTAACTACTACACGAGTATGCCATCCCCCCGTCCTTTGGGACCTTTAACCGAGCGCTCGTCACCATCATCACACAATCATAAATAAAGTGTTTCAACATGAGTAAGCATCTGGGCTCCATACCATGATACCATCCTTTTCCAGAAGGAAATGCACATACCCTAAAGGGAGCTACCCCTCATAACCTTGCTGCATCTTTCCTGTTTTGACCATTCCGGGGTGTGAGGCTCGACGAAGTCTCGTCCACAAAAACATACTTTATACAAAAGCCATGCTTTGGGTCAAAAAATGATCATAGAAATGATCACCAAGATAGACGATCAAACAAATGATCCTATCACAAATGATCAACACAACGATCATTTCACAGCAACACTCAGCATGTCACACTACCAAATTGGGAATATATCGCTGATAACCTTCAACTACATAACCTCTGAGCTCGTACGTCTCAGAGAAGGGTGTTAAGCTAAGAGAATAAATTCTCCGCCACCAACAGAAATATATTTGAAAGAAATCTGCTTTATATCTCAATTTGTAATGTCAGACATACAATCCATACAAGTCTGTTCCGGGCTCGAACAGAACCGAAGGCACTTCAAAAGAAGTCCTTGCAATCCGGATATCCACAATCCTGATCGGATTCCCCATCACATATGGAGAACTCTATACCGGAGCAACTCGGTGCAGAGTCAATCGACAGGTCATCCTATCGCTCTCGCAAATACCCGGTCTTCAACACCGGTCATCAAATGCTATCCATTACGTCGTATCACTATTCGGAATGGGTAATCCGAATAACGAGCGCAATAATTTAAAAATAAGTGTAGCATTCAAATTCAGCAAATCACAACAAATACCCATTCAAAGGTAAATATTGATAGTCGGTTATTGAACTATCAGTGGATATGCACAACATCACCAGATTCCAAATAATTTTCCAAATTATTTATTTCCCCAAAATATCTTTACAAGATATATATTTTTCACACTTCAAAAATAAATCAATATTTATTTTTAAACAAATTCCCCTTTTCATTTATAAATCCCATAATGAATTTATATTTCATAATATCTATGAATATACGATTTCAATTATTCATTTTCAATTTATCTTCAAAAAGATAAATTCTCAAAATATTCACTTTATATTGGAAAACATTTCCATACTTACTTATTAAGAAATTCTCAAATCCATTTATTTTCAACACTTGGAAAATATTCAATATACTTAAATCGAAATTAAGTATATAGTTCATTCTTTAAGGAAATCATTCTCTTAACCATATTTATTTGGGCCAAAACGAATGTTGCGTAAAACATTGTTACGACAACCCAAAATCACTAGTATAGGGATTCGAAATTAAAATAGATATATAAATCCCAATACTATACAAAACATTTCCTTTCGGAAATCATTTACTATAACAACAGTGTTATAGTCCACCATTTCCTTCTATTTCTCGAAAACGTCTATTTCAACAATAAATGTTGAAATCTATGGTTTCGAATCTTAACCCAATTAAAACATCGTTAGATCATTTTAATTCTATTTAAAACATCACATTCAAAACAATTTCTTTAGCATATTATTCACTATTTAAAAACATGAATATACTACGTTAACCAATTTCATCATTTCTATTCATTTTATTTCAAAGGATTATTCACTATCTAAAACGTGAATATAACTCCATAAATAAATTATAACAATTTACTTATCAAAATAAGTTGTTTGCGGATTTATAAAACAATGTTTATAAATTCTATTTCTATTTGTTTTATAACAACTTCCTTTTCTAAATTCCTTTATTAACCTATTCCATTTATATCTCAATGATATACTAAAGGTTCATATTATAAGTTAAATGCTTATAAGTTATTTGTTTACACAAAATCGTTCCTTTAAACTTCCCAAATTTATAAATCTTATAACTTATAAGATTCATTTATTTACCCAAAACGTATTCTTCAAATAACCTTTACAAATTTTATAAACCTACTGCTTATAAAATTCCATTTATAACTTCACCGTTTATAATTCTTTAAATTTCATTCATTTATGAAATTCATTCACAATTCATTCTAACACTTATAAAAACTTGTTTTATAATTTAAATGTTTTAATTTATAAATTATCAATTTATAAATCTTTTATATAAATCAATTTATATTATTATTTCAAAACGTCTTTGAAGTCCTTTATAATTTCATCATTCTGATTTATAAAATAATTAAATTTTATAAATCCTATATTTCAACTTTTCACAATAAATTCAGAAATCCCAAATTTAAACTATTTTTATAAAATCATTAATCGCATATTTTCAAAAATCAATTTTTTAACTATTTTTCTCAGCAATCATAATTTTATAACTTATAAAAGTATAACGTTTATTTATTTAAAATAAATCAATTTCCAAAAATATTTTATAAACGTATACTCTTCAAAAATCACTTAAAAAATCATTTTAAAATTCCAAAATTTGGCCCAATGATGCTACATACCAAATAGTCAATCACGACAACAACGATATCATATATCGATTTGATAATCCATCAAATATCAAAATATCTGAAATCAAATAAAAACTGTTGAGGAATCCAGTTGGATCCCTCCAACCTGTTTTCCTGCATCCAAAGATGTTAGCACAATACCAATTCTGTTCCAGTACGAAATTATCGCGGTATATGGGATTTAAAATATTATCCGCTTAATAGACGGCGCAATAGGGTCTCATCCACTATACAATGCGGGAAATCAATAACTGCAATATATACATATGCCAATATATATATATTGCTATTATATATAATACCAATTTCACTGTTTGTGAAATATTCGCGGTATATGTTTTTAATAAATAACATCCGCTTACTAACGGCGCATAATGTCTATTTTAAAAATCAATAGATAATAATTATCATTCAAACATGCATTCAAATATTTTAAATATAACTAATTAAAATAAAAATCGAAACCGATTCGATTGAGTGAGAAGTTCTCACCTTGCTTTAAATTCTTATTTCAGCGTTTATTTCGAATAAAATTAAACGGACGTTTAATTTTACCCGAAATTCTCACTAACCCCAAACAACTCCAAATCAGCTCCATCGCGTAGTATTCGACGATACGAACGCAACGCAATTCGTTTCGTTCGATTCCGACCTCGCATCAACAAGTTATGATTTTTAGAAGTTAATACAATTTTTATACACTTCAATTACTACTTTAATTTAATTTAAAACCCTAACTCAAATCATCACCGTTCGTTTTTAAAACAAGGAAATCTGGCCGCCTTCTTTTTCTTCCCCCCCTTCCTTCACGCGTGCGTCCCAGGCTAATCACGCAAGAACAAAACCCATTGCCGTTCAAACCCTTATACAACGCGACCACCATCTCCAAGTTTTAGCTCGATCAACAACCACCAGACGAAAGCACTTGCATCCCCTAACCCTTGGCCGTGATTTGGTTAAGCTCGGCCCCACCAACTTTGAGAAAAACGTGAGTGTATGTCGGCCCTTCAAACCCAATTTCCGGTCGTTCCATTGCTCGAAACGTCATCATCACCGTTGGATAGGTGGTTCGCTCTGGGCTCTACACTTTACTAGTTAAGAGTTTTCGATGAAGGTCGATGGATGAGGAGATCGGAGGGGAAGAAGAATGGAGCAATTCTGGGCGTTCATTCCATAAGTGGCTGGGTTTTAAAATGAAACCCTAGGCTCGTTTGTTTGCAAATGAGAATGTTGAAGGCCTTTTATAGAAAATATTCCAATTTACTATTCACCCGGAATTTTCGAACTCCAAACGAAGCGTGCCAGCTGACGTTTCTAAGGTTTACCCCACGTTCTGAATGCAATGGAACGTGTTTTGGAAGCTAATTCGGTTATATGTGCGAGTTATAGCAATAAACGTTCAATTTAAATTAAACTGATTTAAACGATTTTCTAGGCGTTTTAGCTTGCACCGGACAAACGGTAAATCCGATTGACATGAAATTTGAAACCATACAATAATATCACATTACGGATCCGATGAAACTAGTTTCGTCGAAATCCGAGACTCTTTGAAAAATGGCTATTTTAACTCGCCAATTAAATATTAAAACAATTTCGATGCGTTTCGAGCTGCCACGATCAAATGATAACTCCGATTGCTACGAAAATTGAAATCCGATAATAACTAACTATTACAGATCCAATGGAACTAGTTTCGTCCAATTCTGAGACTGTTCGAAAATTGGCTATTTTCACTAGTCGATTAAATATTAAAATATTCAATTTTCACAAATTAACTTTTAATTCGATTTTAAAAGTTCTATAACATCGTTCTAACTTCAATATGATAAAATAAAATTTTACAAATCATTTTCAATCATATTTAACCCAATTTTCTATTATTTTCATAATTTAACATATTAAATTATCGATTTAATTATTCAATTAAATCCAATTATTCGAATAAAAAAATTTTCGACTTATAATTTCACTTATTAATATTTAAAATTAATTAAATATCCAAATTTTAATTAATAAAAATTCTGGGTCGTTACAAATGAGAATTTAATGTTATAAACTTAAGTTATAATTGAAATTTTACCAAGTAAATATAATTAAAGGTAAGTATGGTAAATAAAAGATTATAAACTTAAGTAATTAAAGTGAAAATAAATGAATGTAACATAATAAAGAGAAATTGTAAATTTAGGAAATAGGGTAGATTTATTTTTGAATATAATTGAAAGAAATAAAATGGAAATAAAATTGAATGAAATAAATGAAAATAAAAGATAAACTGTTATATGAGTGAAAAGAATCAAACAACTAATGTATGAAATAAAATTTATAATAAGTTAATTTGATTTGTTGATTTAAATTGTTGTTTGTCGTGGTTTGGAGTTGTTCGGTAAGGGAACTTTAATCTTGTTGGGATGGATGAATAATCCATTGGGTTTAATCTAAGACTGTTGAGTAAATGATGCACTTGATGGTTTATTCTTCATTCCGTATAACTTAAAAGTTTTGAACCCAAACAACTATTTATTTGTTTGATTGAATGGTTGTTTGTATTTGTTGTATATGCTGTTTGTTGAAATTGTTGTATTGATTTGTTGATAGTGATTGAAACCACTTAAATATTTCACTTTATATAAATTGTTACCTCTTTGGATTTTATAAGTGAAATACAAGTTATGGAAGCAATTGTTACTGCTTTTGGTTCCATAAATTAAGCGTAAATTTCACGACAAATATGTACGTTTCGAATTACGGTTTATAGCGCTACTTTATACATTTTCCCGTGTAGGGATACATATTATTTTTGGAAAATATTTGTGTATATTGTTATATTTTGATATTATATTTTCTCCCGAGCCTCTCCGTACAAAGGAGACTCTGCCAAAATTCTCCGTAAAATTTTAGACTTAGAATATTTTAAAAATGTTTTCCGAACTTTAGTAATTTAAGTATAAAAAGATATAATGATTACAAAATGGGTATATTTTATTTAAGGTAATAAATTTAGTAAGTTATTGTTTATGAGTTAATATTTTTAATAAGATGTATTGTTATTTAATTCTTCTTTTCCCTTCCTTTCCTTTTCGGGGACGAAAAGTTTTGAGTGGGGGAGAGTGTAACGACCCGTGAAAATTCGATGCTTAAAATGAATTAAATTAATAGGATTTTTAATTTTTAATTTTTTTTAGAAAGAAACGGAAATCTTATTTATTTATATGAAAGAGAATGTTGAAATTAGATGTATCTAGGCTAACTGAAATTTACAAATTGAATGTTTATTGCAATTAAGTGTAATAGTGGAAATTGTTGCAATTGGATATAAGGTTAGAAATAAGTAAATAAAGGCAAGGATTGAATTCATTAATGAAAATAAAATTTTATTTAGTACAATCCTTTTTATTTATTATTGGAAGGTGTTAATTATTAAAAAGGTGAAAATTTGAAAATAGATTCAAATTGTATGTAGATAATAAATTGCAATAATTAAAGTTAGTAATAAATGGAATATCAAAACTATTCATAAAGTGAATATAAGTAGATGTAACAAATGAATAGGAAATGCTAGTTATTCATAAAGTGATGAAATGGAACCTAGATGGAATAAGAAATTGGATTTAGAATCTTAATTTGTAGATGTGCATATATTTATAAAGGGATTATAAAAGGGTAAAATAACCATATACAAGTATATTAAAGGTTGTAATAGTAGGATACTAGTAAATTCACTCATTTACCTATAAAGATAATTAGGTGTGCCTTAATTGTAATTAATAAAATAACGAAAGGAGTAAATGTATTTATTTAGAGTATTAATTTCAACTGGATAAGGATTTTAAGTAATAAGGTTAATGCGAGGTAAGTAATGTTGAATTTAGGTTCATAATAATGAATAGTAATAATTGAAAATTTGTAGCATATATCATAATTTACCTGCTTCCTTGTTAATGGAATTAGAATGTGTAATAAGTAATAATCAGATAAAGGAATGTTACCCTAATGGTAAAGGAAATAATTAAGTGTTGAGTAAATTATAGGATCGTATTTATTATAAACGTTATTCTAATAATAATGGTTAATTGTGGAATTAATATGGGGAGTATATAAAGAAATAACTAGGGAAGCATACGTTATAAGTTAATTATAACCTAAACTTATGTGCAAGGTTGAAATTGGATCTAATTGGAAACTTATTTAATAAATTGGATTCAAGCGTAATAGAAAGATTATTTTAAGAAAATATTAAGTACTATAATTAGTAGAATGACTTACATTTAGGATTTGAGATAGAGATTTGTCTAAGGAATTATAAAGTTAAGTAAATCAAGGTGATAGAAAAATTTTGAATTATAGAAGGTGAATTTGAACAGTGAGTCAATTGGTTAATTTATAATAGTAGGACTTATTGAGATAAATGAAATCAAATTTTATTTATTATGTTAAATTAAGAATTACGTTGAAATAGGATACTTATGTGATAATTTTTAATCCAAAGGGTAAAGCCTTATATTTGAGATTAATGAAAGGAATAAATATAGGTTGATTCAATAAAAAGGGAAGTTTTGGAAATTTATCAACAATTTTGGATTTTATGGAATTGAATATTTATATTGATTTAATCTTGAATAAATTGACATTTAAAATTTGTTAAATCATTTTAAATATTGAGAAAATAGTACTAAATCGATTGCAATAGATATAAATAAATTTTTACGTTAATGTTAATATAAAGTACTTTTTGAAGATAACGTCAAATTCATTTATGGAGATTTAGTTAAATGGGAACTTTGATTTTGAGAAATATAAGCGCATTAATGTGGCTAAAGGTTAGAGTACAACTATTGTATGTTGCCTATTTTGGTAGCTTGTTAATTTACAATTTTGAAATCAGTTACAATAATTTTTAATTGAGTATTGCGTTAATGTTAATTAAAGTAGTATTTTTAACAATGTTAAGACTTTCATATTGGATAGTTTGTTGTAATATAAGACTTGGAAATAAAGTTATTAGCGTATTGGAAAACAATTACATTTGATGAAATTAAATGTTGAAATATTACATAGATAAGAATTTAGATGAAATGGATTAATTTATGAAATAAAATGGTAAGTAATTATAATATTGTTATTAATAATAGACGTTACTTTAAGGATAATTAATGTAGTAACGTAAGGTGAAAATGTAAATTAAAAGGGAAACGTAAAATTTAGTTAAGGTAGTAATTTATGAATTGGGAATAAAATTCAAATGTTATATTAGGTTGTAAATCAATTTGGGAATAAAATTTTATTTAATTGGGGTAAATTGATATATACTAATGTTAAATATATACATAAGATGATGATTGATTTAATAAAGAGAATTGAATACGAATGGTATAAAATTTCATTTGAAATAAGATTTTATAATTTATTGAATTTACTTTAATGAAAGGTGAACACTAAAATTTTTGCAATAAATCTTTATTTGATATGGAGGTTTGGTTAATAAATTTGAAGCTAATTGCAATCAGAAATGATAGGAATGGTAAGTTGACCATTTATTCATAATAAGATCTAAAAATCAAATAAATGGATTATTGGAATTTAAATTTGACAAATTGTGAATTCATTTAAATTCGGATCCATCTGTCTATTCCAACTTTATCTATAAATACCCCGCTAAACCCTAGCCTCCGTCTATTCTCATTTGTCTGCGCGTAAAATTTCATCAGCTCCTTCTCCTCCTCAATGGCAGACAAACAAATCTTAGATCCAAATAAAAATTCCAAACCAAATCAAAAGCTAAAATTCAAACTTCTCAGAAAAATCTGGAAGCAAAACGCATGAGTGAGAGAGGGAAAGAAGGGGGATGACGTGGCGCTTGAAGGTGTTCTTTTATTTCTATTCTTTTTTTTTGAAATTTCAATCACCATTAATGCGTATAACTTTCTCATACGAACTCCGTTTCACGCGAGATTTTTTTTGTTAGGATCGTAATAAAATTCGAGATCTTTTGACACTGGTTTGGACAAATTTGAAGACCGTCGAATTTTTGGATTTAAATCGGATTTTTAATTCGATTAAATTCAAAAGGTGAGTGTTTTAACGCACTCACAATTTCTAAAATATTTTGTGTTTGTTAAATTAATTTTAGATATGAGTAGAAATTTATTTATGACTGTTTGGCATGTTTTATTCATTATCTCTGATAAATCGCATTCATTTAATATAACTGTTAATTAATTTCATTTATTGCATAAATTTGACAGTTAGGATTTATATAATTGCATATTAACTGCCAGTCATAGTTATGTTAAATTTTCATATTAACTGCCAGTTAAATTTACGTTTATTTTTGCATATAAACTGGCAATTAACAGTTATTAAATTTATTTTGAGTATAAACTGATAATTGATATCATTATCGATCACCTGTTATGTATTGATGATTGTTTGAAATTAGATGATGACTGTGATAAATGGATGTATGATTTGATGGATGAATGGATGATTAATTTTATTAATTGCAAGTTGCTATGCATTTCATTCATTCGGGATTGCGGTTTGAAATGATATATAACCGCATTTTTTTTCATTTTAAATTGCTGATTGAAATGATAAACATCCGTATCACTTGACCATAGGATAGAAAATTATATACAGGCACCGCGGTAAATATATAAAACTATTTTTGAAATGTTTTTCTATGGTTTTGTAAAGTTATATATATATGGTTTATGAGATATTGATTTGGTTATTGATAAAGGCTATTATATATATATAGTAATTTTCGGTTTTTAAGTTTTGTATAAATTTGATTTGAAGTTTAAATAAGTTTGATTTTAAGATCAAATAAGATTAAACATTTATTTAAAATTTAATTTCTGGAGTTTTATGACTTAAATGAGAATAGATTTGGAAGATGAATATTAAGTTAAATTGAAATTTAATAAAAATTAGAATTTTTAAAGGATATGATTTTTATAACTTGATTTTTTTTGTAAAGTGATTTTAATGAATATCAGGTTGATTAAATGAATATATAATAAATTGAAAGATGATCTAGTTATATAAAGTTAAAGGTTTTCTTAAATTATATTGAATTCATTAAGCAAACATTTCAAGTCTAAATAATAAGTAACTGAATTTGATATATATATGGAATTGTCAAATGAGTCTGTTTGTAATGGTGAAATATTTAAAGCCTTGAAACATAAGAATTGAAATGGTATTTGGAAGTTTAAATCGATGTTTGAAATTGATTTGTGAAATCTAAAGAAGCTATTTTGTTTATAAAAGTAATTTAATATTTAACCATTTAAGAGTTGGAAATTTTGTTTCAAATCTATGTTTTCAAGGTAGTTTAATTTGGAAATATCATATTCAAGAGTTTTGATTTCTAAATATTTTACTTTGGAAACCCTATGATTTTGGAAAGAATATATAATGGAAAATAAATGATATCGTATTGATTTGGGGTTTTAAGAATAAATGATATCGGGTTTATATGGGTTTTAAATGGATATTTTATTATGGTTTTAAAAGTATAATTTTTTTTTAATAACCACGGTGTTATAGTTACGATTGGTTGGCAAAGAGACCGCGATCGGATATGGACATACTCTTTGTCGATACCGAAAACCACTTTGACTAACCGTGTACGCGCTGGAGATTCCAGAATGAACTAGGTTGGTGGCGACGTTTCCTGTAAGGTAAATACGTGGACCCAACTCCCGTGAGTTGGCATAAGGTGGCTAAAATAGGAGCGATTGACGGGTTAATGGGGTAGCACCTCTGATCGGACACTTCCCTTCGATACTATACTCTGATTTTGGATTGATTCGGTGGCCACCTTCATTTTTGATTTCTTTGATGTGGGGAGTTTGTTTGAGGTGGGCGGCAGCTGCGCGCTGCGCGTTTCCATCGGCCCGGAAGCGTAATTGGTATATCTACCCTGGCATTGCCTAGTTGTGCCGTGTCACCTACCCTACCGCGCCTTTACTACGAGTTTCTATTTGTGTCGTACCTATGGAGTATCCTCTGGTAGCCTCCCGATCAGGAGGTATTACGGTACTGTATAGACTATTGGTATTATTTGTGTTAAGGGCTATATGGGTAACCCCTTAACGCTATTAAAAAGTAAGTTTATTTTACAAATAGACACTATTATAATAGCGCAATATACTATATAGTAAATAGTTTAACGGATCCTAAGGAGATGTAAATCCTGAGCATCTCTTGAGTTACTGCACTCATATTTATTTCTGTTAATTTAACTTATATAAGATCTTTTAGTTCTGACTCGAGTGTTTTGTCTTTTCAATTCGCTCGGATCAGTCCGAGCGTTTCAGGATTTGAAGATTTAGCTCTGGAGGACGAAGACGAAGATGTATATTATTATTATTTATACTAGTGCACTACACACTGTTCCGCTGCATTGTTGTTGGTATGTGTAACTCTGATATGTATTATATGAATGTTTTGTAAACAGATTTATAAACTGTATATTTTTTTATTATATTATATCCTTCCGCTGCGAGATTCTGTTTTCTTTTATTTCTTTCTTGTTTTTCTTATTTACCCCATAACAATCCTCCCTTCCGTATGGATTTAATCGGCATGTGTGTCTGTTTAAATCGTGCGAAAAGGCGGGACGTTACATTTTATTTATTAAATAACCTTTAAAAAGTTTAACTCTTAAAATTATACCCAATTTTACCAAAGATATATATTTTTATAGAAAGCAGGATTAATTTATTTATTAAATTTAAAACAAGATTTATTTACAATATATACATATTCTACATACATTATAAATATAAAACAATTATTTGATTTAAAAAGATAAAATCTATCAATTAAATATTTATTTTAGTTGGATTATTAAATTAATTTCCAATCTTATTTACAAAGATTATCAAATCAATTTAATTTTTATTTCAGATTATTAAATTGATATTGCTTAAAATTCCGGGTCATCACAACTACGACATGATGTTGGATTCGTATTTATTTGAAGCTAAAAAATTTAGTTTCAAATAAAAGGTGAGTGTTTATATACACTCACGAAGTACTATAATAATTTTTGTTCTAGTTAAATTTGAAATTATGAAGTGATATAATTTTATCGATCATTGTTTGATTAATTTAATTGTCATCTAAATTGTCATTTGAATCAACTGTTGAAAATCAAAATTTATAGTTAAATTTGAAATTGGAATTTAATTGCGAGTAAAATACTCGATATTAATAACTATGAAACTGTTGTGAATTATTTTGACTGTTTGGATGATTGATTGTGATAGATGCCAATTGATTGATATTTAGATGACTGGATGTTTATTTATTTTTACATATATCCTGTTATCACCTGGTAAATTATCTACAGTATATAGAACTGTAAATTGAATTATTTTAAATAAATTAAGAAATCGGTTGAAATGATACATACCTATGACACTGTGATTTGGATTGAAACGATATATATCTATCCTGAAATTAAATTAAAATAACTGATCACTTGGCCATAGTTAGAAAATTAAATATGGACATCGGATTGTTAAACTTAAATGATTTTAAAATTTTGATTTTGAAATTTATTTAAAAGATTTTGATTAAAGGAAATTAAAATTAAAATTTATAGAGATCAAATTATTTTCAAACTTTAACTCGGAATGTTGAAATTTAAATTTGGTAATAGAAATTCTTTAAATAATCAAAGTTGAAATTTTAAAGTTATAATAGAAATATGATTTGAATTTCGAAAATTGTTTTGTTTTAAAAAGATATGAAATTTTATTCGAACTTTGAATATTGCTAAGTAAAAGTGATATAAAAAAATATTTGAAATTGAGCTCAGAATTAAATTATATTTGAGGATTTGGATTTTAAATTGGATATTGAAGGTGAATTTGATATAAGTGTTTTGAATCGATATTTTGACAATCGAACTCGGAATTGATATAAATCGAAATGGTTTAAAATTGGGATTGAAATTAATTTGGAATTGTAATTGAAATTAATTTGTATTTGGTACTGAAATTAATTTGGAATTGAAAATGAAATTAATTTGGAATCGAAGTAAAATTCGACTTGAAATCGGAATTGAATCGGTTAAATCGAAATGGAAATTGGATTGATTTGAATTTGGAAATTTGGAATTGAATCGGTTTGACTTTGAAACTTAATTCAAATGAATTATTTTAGTGTAAACGGTATAAAATATATATTTTTTAAATATTCATATTATTTTGATTTTCCAAACTATTTTACTATATAAACCATTTTTAATACTCAAACTATTTTCTATGAAACTATTTTAATTATTTTAAAATTATTTAGACTATTTTCCAAAAATTCAAACTAGTCAAAAGGGTGAAATGTTTGTATTTAAATCTTTGATTTAAGTGTGAATTCGGTTAAATGAAGTTATAACCTAAATTGTAATTCGCATCAAAATTTTGAAGTGAAATCAATATATCGAACTGAATTGACATTTTGAAGAAAAATATGATTTGTGAAGCATATATGATGATTTCGAAATGGATTTGATTTTGAAGCGAATATGATATTTTGATATCAAGTATGAATCTTTTTCGAAATTTAAAAGTACCAACCGGTGTGTAAAACGACTTTTGGTTGTTATAGAGACTAGGGTCTCTTATTGGCATACTCTCTATCAATATTGAAACCACTTTAACAACTGTGTACGCGGCAGAGGCTCCAGAATGAAGTGGTTGGATTTGGCGCCGTTTGCTGGATTTGAAGAAAGAGAACGATGATGGATAGACCCGACACTTGTGCCAATTTGAAATGACTAAAACAGGATGGCATGGCAGGGCCAAGCATGCTTGCTAACCTGAGCGGACATTCGTTCTTCGATGTTATTGGACTTGGTCCATATGATTACACTTGTTGTTGGCTTCAATTGGTGCACCTTGATTTTAGTATAACCTCCTTTTGACTCGATATGGGATAGATGGACGTGGTAGGCAATCATGGTTATGATGCGTTACCACCAGCCCTACGACCCGAACTGGTAGTACCCTACCGTAGGCATTGCCTCATGTGTCTTGTCGTACTTTTATCCCTATACGAGACCACTATGATTTTGGTATAGTGTTGTCGTACCACGACGCAACGCTATTCACCGACGGTTTACTGGTGTTTTATATGCAAACTATATGACTATGGTTGAAAACGCATTAAGGGGGATCAGTGTAAAGCCTTAATAATTTTTTGATATTTATTTTACTGATTAGACTTTATATATATAACATATTCTACAACATATAGCTATTTTGACGGATCCTTAAGAGATGGAAAATCCCGTAACATCTCTTGAGTTATTGAATGCACGTTATACACCGGATAGAAGATGTAAAACCCCACAAACATCTCTGATGCCACGACACTCATGTTATATGCGATATCGATCTGAATCACTTAAGAATATTTTAGTCCTGACTTGAGTGTATTGTCTTTTCATTACGCTCGGGTTAGCCATGAGTTTTCAACTTATTGAAGATTTATTCTTCAGGACGAAGAAGAAGATTTGGTATATTATTACTATTGTTATTCCTGCATCATGCAAGTGTATAATATAAACAGCTTCATGAACTGTTTATTTGATTATTATACTCCATCGTTCCGCTGCGAGATTTTGTTTGTTTTCTTCTTTTTTTCTTATTTTTCTTAATTAACCCCATTGATTATCTATGTTTCGGATTGTTTAAGTCAGATATGTGTGGATTATTATCGATTTAAACCTTTCAAAATGTGGGCCATCACAGTTGGTATCGAAGCTTTGGTTTAGTGATAACCTTAGCTTTGGGGGGTTTGTCTCATTAGGGATAGGGTAGTAACACTCTAAAATGAGTCTGTTTGAGTGTATATATATGAGAGAGCATATTTGTTAGTGTTCTATAAAATGTTTTATATTTTTTTGTTTGAATTGTTAAGCTTGTATTTTGGGTTCTGATTGGTACGTGGGATGCCACTATATCTGTCACGACTCGAATTTCAGCGTTCGAAAATCGACACCCATACTTTACTTGTACCCGAGTGTTGCAGATTCAACCGTTGAAATCCGATTCATGCCGGAGCTTATAACACATTACATACAACAACACAACGGAAGAAAATGAATAATTGTATTGATATACGACATTTGTTACAACATAATAATACAAATGATATCAATACAAATATCAGAGATGGACAAAAGCGGAAGAAACAGCAGCAACAGCGGAAAGATAAAGTCTTCAATGCCAAACTCCAAAACTCCAAGCCACAAGCTCGAGCCACCATCATTATATTGTATTAAGCAAGGTCAGCCTAAATGCCGAAGAGAAGCAAATGCCATTGCCAAAACCAAACGGCTTCAAAGACCAAATACTTCGAAGGCTATCGAATCTACACCTACTATTTGATTATCTGAAAATCCCAACTCTAGATTGCCCGTGTGGAAAATTGTGGGCACCCAAAGTTTAGGAAGGGAACAATAAATTCCGGGTCAGTCATGTGACTGGTGTGAGAAAACAAAAATAGTTTTAAATAAAAACAAACAACAAAAGAATTTAAAACTGAAATCCACAATGCTTTTTGGATAATGAAACTGCCATACGGCCTCCCGCCACACACATAATGCAAGCGCACACTTGGAGAAGATTTCTCCTTATGACAGCAAAAAATGCTTGATATGCGAAAACCATTTGATATTATTAGTAGTGCATAGTGCAGAAAACATTTGCAAGTATAATATTAATCTTAGCTAGCATATGTACTATTATAGTATGCCTACTATAGCCACCATGTTAAATGGCAGGTTATACAACTAAAACCGTATAGGGCACGTATTGGATGATTGGATTTCCAACAATGGTCAGGCAAAGGAACTTCCTATCGAATGGAATGCCTCTGGAGGGACGCCCCAAAGAACCTAACCAGATCCCTGCCAACACAAGGATGGGTTACCCCTACCCGGAAGTAACACCCACAAGTATGCCATCCCCGTTCGTTATCGACCTTTATCCGAGGGACCTCAACCAACAACTACAAAGCAATAAGTTTGCAGCAACCACATAGGTAAATATCTAGGCTCAATACCATGATACCACCTTTTATCCAAAAGGAAATGGACATACCCTAGGGGCGCAACCCCTAAAACCTTGCCGCAACATTCCTGTTTCGACCATTTCCGGGTTGTGAGGTTTGACGAAGTCTCATCCACAAAGTTATGCTTTTCACAAAATTCATGCTTCGATCAACAAATGATCTGCAACACTTCGTATGCCACATTACCAAATTGGGAATGTATTACTAATAACCATCAACAACATAATCTCTGAGCTCGTACGCCTCAGAGAAGGGTGTTAAGCTAAGAGAATAAATTCTCCGCTACCAAACAAAAATGTATTTGATAGAAACCATCTTTACATCTCAAAGTGTAACGTCAGACACACATCCATACAAGTCTGTCCCGGGTTCGAACAGAACCGAAGGCACTTCCAAAGAAGCACTTGCAATCCGGTATCCCCAATCCCGATCGGACTCCCCATCACACATGGAGGTCTCTATACCGTAGCTACTTAGTGTAAAGTCATTCCATGGGTAATCTTTTCGTTCTAAAAAATGTCCGGTCTACACCACCGGTCTTCAATGCAACCCATAACATCGTTTCATTATTCGGAATGGGTTATATGACACAAGGTCCTCTCCCGGCTAAACCGAATAATGAGCGCAATATTCAAAAATCATATGGATAATGGGATCTCAGTTAAGTCATAACTTATTATCCAAAACCTTTCTTTCAAATGGTTTAAACCAATTACCATTTTCAAATCTTTAAAAAAAAAGATTCACTTCACAAAGTTCACCAATCTTTCACAAAGATTCATTCATAGTTTTCGAACTATTTCAATTCCAAATCTTTTATACAAAATATACACCTTTAAGATCTTCTTTAATTTGAAAAAAAAGCTCACTAATCTTTAACCAAGATTCATTGATAGCTTTCAAAACAATTTTCATTTCAAACTTGAAATCCTATCAACACAAATTGGAAATCCTTCCTTTATATGAAAGCTATTATTAATTGAAAACAAATAGTTTTCGTTTCGGAAAAATTCGATTACATTTGCACAAGTTAAAGCCCTTCAAGTATAAAACTTGGGTTAAATTCAAATTCCCAAAACAACACTTCTGAAATGGTTTAAAACACATTTATAACTTGTAGGTCCTTTTTAAACCATAATTTCCAAACATATAATTCAATTTCAAATCTTGAGTTTAAATTCAAATCAAACTATGTAAAATTTGAAACTTTATCAAGTTATTCAAAATAACTTTTATCTTCAAAACTCCTTTGAAAAGCTTTTCATATTTAACCCAATTCCATTTCCAAAACTATCTTAGATTCAAAATTCAATCTTTAAAATCATTTCATAATATTAATTTCAAATATCTGTGACTTAACCAATTTCCTCATGCAATCCATATTTATGTGTCTGTGGTGTAGTCCAGGGGTTTTACATAATAGTGCATCAACATTAACCATCACAGATTCAATCATATCCATATCGATAAGCGGTATAATCTATAACGCTTATCTTCATTCACAGATTCACATATAAAATAAATTTATCACAGATAAATGAATAAATTACACATCTCAATTCACATCATAGAATATTACAGTCCAAAGATAATCAATCAATTCATGGCATTTCATACAATACAAACATTCATAAGCAATCCAAGCATTCAATAAGCATTTATAAGCAGGATTAATTAATTACAAATCATTTGATATTAATTAATCAAATTAATTTAATCAACCTTACTTATCCTTTCTAATTAATTACCTTAATTAGTTAATTAATTCCTTAATTAATCACGTAATTAAAATTAACCTTTACTTAATTACATAATCAATTAACATTTAATTTCATTAAGTGATTATATTTCAATCCTAAATTAATTACCCTTTAATCATTTAATCATCAAATTTTATTAGTTAATTAACCTTAATTAATCTTTAATTAAGTAATTATTCTTTAAGTAATTAACCCTTAACCATCTAAATTAATAATTAATTTAACTAACAAATAATTAACCCTCAATAATCAATTAATTAACTTTTAATTAATTATCACCTTTAATTAATTAATCATTTTAATTGCATTCAGTAATTATCCATTAATTATTCACCTTAATTAATTAAACAAAATAATTAACCATTAAATACTTCTACCAAGTAATCATCATTTTCATTATTTAACATTTAATCATAAATTAATCATCCTTGATCACTTTTGTTAAGTAATTAACCTCTAAATAATTAATTATCCATCTTAATTATTTTTATCAGTAGATCATTAATTACTAAAAACCCTAATTAATTAAAATATAAAAACATTCTTATCTTGATTAATCACTTAACTATCATTAAGAATCTTCATTTAGTAATCTTGGAATTAATTATATTCAACAAATAAATTAACTTAAACTTTTAGGTTAATGAACAATTGAAAACATCTTTATCTTCTTAATTAACTCCTTAATTACAATTTTTTAATTTGTTTTTAAATACTTAAAGAATAAATAAAGGTCACATAAAAAAATTCTTAATCAATTCAAAATAATTTACTTTAAAACCTTTAATAAATTCCAACTTAAACAAAATAGTTATTTTCAAAGAATATTTTAAGAATTGTTTAAAATTTGATTTTATTTTCAAGTTTTTTGTAAAACTGTTTTAAAACCCACTTTCCAAAAACCCGAGCAAAAATCCAAATTACCCGAGCCAACCATAAACATCCCCGAGCAGTACGCAGTTCCTTCCTTTTCCTTTCTCCTTTTTTTAACTTTGTTTAAAACTGTTAGATTCGGCTTAATTCACGCGAACTCGAGCCACAACCTCTTTTCCCTAGGATCATCTTCGAGTTACCCTTCTTCTCCAAACCCAAAACCCAAACCTGATACAAAATGCACGTGTACGTACACGATTAATCGGAGTGACCCTGATCATCATCGTCGGCTTCAGCATATCGTCGATCGTCTCCTTTATCATCACGAATACCCAGATTTTCAAATTCAACTGGAAATCAAAATCGAACCAGTTCGAGTACCCACTGTAACCCATCCACCATCCAGTAATTCCCTTGACGCCGATGATCTAGGCCACCATCAACCATGTCATTCAACCCCGAGCTACCACACAGCCTCACGCATTGAATCCCCTTGGACCGATTGCTTACGATCGATGGTGGGTGACGTACGAACTCATTAATTATTGTCGACCAAAACTGCTACTTAAACCCTAATTCAACCTCGCCCGAACTCCTCGTTGATCAATAAATTAAGTAATCATTTTTCTGATCATCAGCAACCCACTAGCTACCTTTAACATTAATCCCTAGCTTCAATTCACATTCGATCGATAGAAATTGACGATAATACAAATTCCGTTCAATTCGAGATAACACGCTAATCCCAAGCTTAAAAATCTTGAAGATTTTATCAAAATTCATAGTTTTCTAACACGAATTCATTCATGAAATCCGAACAAGAAATCATAATCATTTAATTTTGACTTATGTATATTTTTCATTGTTATTTCATATTCTCGAATTAATTACTAAATATAAAAATCATGAAATCATTTTTAAAATCAATTTTACATCATTTTACCCAATTCCCCTTAGAACATCCACATCTATACTGGATTGTTATGAAGAGGATTTGATTCTTGAAGTGGATTTAGTCTATAATATTCAAACAGAGGAATGTATATGCAAAACACAGTCATGCACACATCCATTCACCCATATATATATATATATATATATATATATATTTACAGATGTATTTAATTTCCTATGACATTTCCAAGTCATCATCATAGACATCGGATTCAAGAAGATTTTGTTTTAGAGGTAAGATTTGCTCACCGGTAGATGGGAAGAACAGAGAACCAAAGCTTGGAAAAGATGTTGAAAAATCTAGAAATGCATTTTAAATTTGATCTGAAACTTTAGTTTGTTTCTTGATGAATATTGATTTCGTCTGAGTTGAACCTGATCTGGTCTACACTGAGTTGAATCTTGTTTGATCCTTGCTTTGAGTTCTAGGTTGTTTTGATTTTTTTTTGATTTCTTTCCAGGTTTCAGATTTTTACAGGCCTTTTGATCTTTTTTTTCTTACTGTTTAAACTAAGTTGAATTGCATGCTACTTTGAACTGCTTATCTGAAGCTTGAAATTGATCAGGTTGTTGCTTGAAAACAGGTTTTGAATTGAAGAGGTTGTGGTTGTTTGAATTTGAAAAACTTTGGTTTGCTTCTGGTTGAGTTTGTAGTTTGTTTTTCAGATTTCGCTTTGATTCTTTCTTGATTTCTCTTTCACCTCAGCATTAATAATTTTTTATCAACCTTTAATTTAATCAATTGCCACTTGTTTAATAAACTAACACTTGTAATATGCATGTTTATTTTCTTCACACTTGTAAATACATGTTTTAAATTTTCTTACAAATATCCAATGTGATTTAAATTGTGTTTAAACCCTCTCTTTAATCAATTTTTAAATTATGTTTTAAACCCTTGTGTTAATAAATTTACACTTTTGTATTTATACTTTTACTTTATTATAATTATGTGATATGTTTCATATTTTAAACACTTTAAACTTTCATGTTTATAATATTTAAATATAACTTTACATTATATTTCCTATTTAAATAAATATCTTTTTTTACTTTATTATCATTTATATTACCTTAAAAATGATTTCAAAACTAATTATTCATAATAAATAAACACACTTATTATATGTAAGTTTCTTTTAAAATATAGATCCTTAATTTTAAACAACTTTTGAAATTTTATATATTATTTACTAACTATATTTATTTTCAAATATATAAGAAAAGCATTTTAAATCTTTAATTAAATCTTACTTATATATTTACAAACAATTTTATTCATATATATGTTTTCTAATTAATTTCCAAAAGATATGTATATTTTAAAACTTTTGCTAAACCTTGTTTTAATATCATATTATATTTACAATTCTAGTTATATACATTTATATATTTTTCAAATATAACTTTTAAATCCAATTAATTTTATAATATATTTTATTCTCAAATTCCTAATCCAAATCTACTTTCACAATTTACTTATACATTTATTCCAAATATTCAAATTAGTTCTTAATTAATTCACAAATAAATTCTAATCCAATATATTATTCAAAAATATTTGTTTCTAAATTACAAATTAGAAATTCTATTTAAAATCATATATACATTTATATTAATAAACAAACAAATATCTTTTTAAATTTGGAAAATACCAAATTAATTCACAGTTTAATTTCAAAAATTAAATAAATTACCAATTTAAATTTGATTTAAAAACGGGGATGTTACAAATTTCCCCCTTAAGAAAATTTCATCCTCGAAATTTGCTATGAAGACAACAAAGAACAGATGAAAGATAAAGAAATATCTCTTCAGATCAAACTGAATATCTATTCTGCATTTGGCTTACCAAATCAGAATATCATCAATAAATATGAGAACAAACTTATTCAATACTTTAAAAATATTCGGATCATCAGTCTACGAAATATGCAGGGGCATTGGTTAGTCCGAAGGATAACTAACCACTCGTAGAATATATATGGACCAAAGAATAGACAAATGGATATAATCCAATTCGGTTTTATATTTTGTCAACCAATTGTTTCAATTTAGATTCCAAATTTATTAAAGTTAAAACAGAAAGTTGAGGGAAATAGATGATTAGAATATGAGATAGGAATTAGAACCTTTTCTACAACGATTCGTAGGGCCATCACCATACCAAAGCTTCTCCCTCGAGCTGCCGCGAAGCCATCAAAGAATCGATATCAGATGACGAATCAAAAGAGATTGATATGGAAAAAATTAATTCCTTGTTGTTACAGGGCATCGACCATTTGTAGTGGTACTCCCTGTCCCCCACCTCGTCCTCTTCTTGCACTCATACTCACTATCGGTTGATAGTAAGAGAATTTACTGAGGCATACGGACGGATATCTTAGGGATATACTCATTCTAGGGTATTCGTAACCCTATCTCTAATGAGTCACTTAATGTGTTATACTCCAAAAGCTAAAGTTCAACCTTCAGCTCTGATACCACTTGTCACGACCCGAATTTCAGCATTCGAAAATCAACACCCGTACTTTACTTGTACCCGAATGCCGCAGATTCAACCGTTGAAATCTGATTCGTGTCGAAGCTTATAACACATTAAGTACAACAACACAGCGGAATAAAATGAATAATTATATTGATATACAACATTTGTTACAATACAATGATACAAATGATAACAATGCAAATATCAGAGATAGACAAAAGCGGAAGAAACAACAGCAGCAGTGGAAAGACAAAGTCTTTAATGCCAAACTCCAAAACTCCCAAGCCTCAAGCTTGAACCACCATCATTACGTTGTATTAAGCAAGGTTAGCCTGAATGTCGAAGTGAAGCAAATGCCATTGCCAAAACCAAATGATTTCAAAGACCAAAGATTTCAAAGGCTATCGAATCTACACATACTATTTGATTATCTGAAAATACCAACTCTAGACTGCCCGTGTGGAAAATTGTGGGCACCCAGAGTTTAGAAAGGGAACAATAAACTCCGGGTCAGTCATGGGATTGGTGTGAGAAAACAAAAATAGTTTTAGACAAAAACAAACAACAAAAGAATTTAAGATCGAAATCCGCAATGCTTTTTAGAAAATGAAACTGCCATAAGGCCTCCCGCCACACACACAACGCAAGCGCACACTTGAAGGAGATTTCTCCTTATGACAGTCAAAAATGCTTGATACGCGAAAACCATTTGTTATTATTATTAGTGCATAGTGCAGAAAATATTTGCAAGTATAATATTAATCTTAGCCAGCTTACGTACCATTATAGTATGCCTACTATAGCTACCATGTTAAATGGCAGGTTATACAACTAAAACCATACATGGCGCGTATTGGATGATTGGATTTCCAACAATGGCCAGGCAAAGGAACTTCCTACTAATGGAACGCCCCTGGAGGGATGCCCACAAGAACCTAACCGGATATCTGCCAACACAAGGTCGGGTTACCCCTGCTCGAAAGTAACACCTACAAGTATGCCATCCCGGTCGTTACCAACCTTTATCCGAGGGCCCTCAACCAACAACCACAAAGCAATAAGTTTACAGCAACCACATAGGTAAATATCTGGGCTCCATACCATGATACCACCTTTTATCCAGAAGTAAATGGACATACCCAAGGGGTGCGACCTCTAAAAACCTTGCCGCAACATTCTTGTTTCGACCATTTTCGGGTTGTGAGGTTTGACGAAGTCTCATCCACAAAGCTACGCTTTTCACAAAAGGCATGCTTCGATCAACAAATGATCAGCAGCACTTCGTATGCCACATTTTCAAATTGGGAATGTATCACTAGTAACCATCAACTACATAACCTCTGAGCTCGTACGTCTCAAAGAAGAGTGTTAAGCTAAGAGAATAAATTCTCCGCCACCAAATAGAAATGTATTTGATAGAAACCAGCTTTACATCTCACAGTGTAACGACAGACACACTTCCATACAAGACTGTCCTGGGTTCGAACAGAACCGAAGGCACTTCCAAAGAAGCTCTTGCAATCCTAGTATCCCCAATCCCGATCGGACTCTCCATCACATATGGAGATCTCTATACTTTAGCTACTCGGTGCAGAGTCATTCGATGGGTAATCTTTTCGTTCTAAAAAATGTCCGGTCTACACCACCGGTCTTCAAATGCAACCCATAACGTCGTTTCATTATTCGGAATGGGTTATATGGCACAAGGTCCTCTCCCGGCTAAACCGAATAATGAGCGCAATATTCAAAAATCATATGGATAATGGGATCTCAGTTAAGTCATAACTTATTATCCAAAACCTTTCTTTCAAATGGTTTAAACCAATTACCATTTTCAAATCTTTAAACAAAAAGATTCACTTCACAAAGTCCACCAATCTTTCACAAAGATTCATTCATAGTTTTCAAATTATTTCAATTCCAAATCTTTTATACAAAAGATACACCTTTAAGATCCTCTTTAATTTGGAAAACAAAGTTCACTAATCTTTAACCAAGATTCATTAATAGCTTTCAAAACAATTTTCATTTCAAACTTGAAATATTTTCAACACAAATTGGAAATCCTTCCTTTATATGAAAGCTATTATTAATTGAAAACAAATAGTTTTCGTTTTGGAAAAATCTGATTTCATTTGCCCAAGTTAAAGCCCTTCAAGTATAAAACTTGGGTTAAATTCAAATTCCTAAAACAATACTTCTGAAATGGTTTACAACACATTTATAACTTGTAGGTCCTTTTTAAACAATAATTTCCAAACGTAGAATTCAATTTCAAATCTTAAATTTAAATTCAAATCAAACTATTTAAAATTTTGAAACTTTATCAAGTTATCCAAAATAACTTTTATCTTCAAAACTCCTTTTCATAAGCTTTTCATATTTAACCCAATTCCATTTCCAAAACTATATTGGATTCAAAATTCAATCTTTAAAATCATTTCATAATATTAATTTCAAATATATGTGACTTAACCAATTTCCTCGTGCAATCCATATTTGTGTATGCATGGTGTAGTCCAGGGTTTTACACGATAGTGTGGCAACATCAAGCATCACAAATTCAATCATATCCATATCGATAAGTGGTATAACCTATAACGCTTATCTTCATTCACAGATTCACAGATAAATGAATAGATTACACAGCTCAATTCACATCACATAATATTACAGACCAAAGATAATCAATCAATTCAAGGCATTTCATATAATACAAACATTCATAAGCAATCCAAGCATTCAATAAGCATTTATAAGCAGGATTAATTAATTATAAATCATTTGATATTAATTAATCAAATTAATTTAATCAACCTTAATTATCCTTTCTAATTAATTACCTTAATTAATTAATTAATTAATTCCTTAATTAATCACATAAAAATTAACCTTTACTTAATTACATAACCAATTAACCTTTAGTTTCATTAAGTGGTTATATTTCAATCCTAAATTAATTACCCTTTAGTCATTTAATCATCAAATTAATTAACCTTCAATTATTAGTTATTAACCTTAATTAATCCTTAATTAATCTTAATTAATCTTAATTAATCTTAATTAAGTAATTATTCTTTAAGTAATTAACCCTTAACCATTTAAATTAATAATTAATTTAACTAACAATTAATTAACTCTCAATCATCAATTAATTAACTTTTAATTAATTATCACCTTTAATTAATTAATCACTTTAATTACATTTAGTAATTATCCATTAATTATTCACTTTAATTAATTAAACAAAATAATTAACCATTAAATACTTCTATCAAGCAATCATCCTTTTCATTATTTAACACTTAATCATAAGTTAATTATCCTTGATCACTTTTGTTAAGTAACTAACCTCTAAGTAATTAATTGTCCATCTTAATTACTTTTATCAGTAGATCATTAATTACTTAAAACCTTAATTAATTAAAAGTTAAAAACATTTTTATCTTGATTAATCACTTAACTATCATTAAGAATCTTCATTTAATAATCTTAGAATTTATTATATTTAACAAATAAATTAACTTAAACTTTTAAGTTAATGAACAATTGAAAACATTTTTATCTTTTTAATTAACTCCTTAATTACATTTGTTTAAAATTTGTTTTAAATACGTAAAGAATTAATAAAGCTCACATAAAAAAATTCTTAATTAATTCAAAATAATTTACTTTAAAACCTTTTATAAATTCCAACTTAAACAAAATAGTTATTTTAAAAAAATTTGTTAAGAATTGTTTAAAATTTGATTTTGTTTTTAAGTTTTTTTAAAACTGTTTTAAAACCCACTTTCCAAATACCCGAGCAAAAATCCAAATTACCCGAGCCAACAATAAAAATCCCCGAGCAATACACAATTCCTTCTTTTTCCTTTCTCTTTTTTTAATTTTGTTTAAAACTGTTACATCCGGCTTAATTCACGCGAACACGAACTCGAGCCACGACCTTTTCCCTGGGATCATTTTCGAGTTACCCTTCTTCTCCAAACCCAAAACCCAAACCTGATACAAAATGCACATGCATGTACACATCAATCGGAGCGAATCCGATCATCATCGTCGGCTTTAGCATATCGCCGATCGTCTCCTTTATCATTACCAATACCTAGATTTTCGAATTCAACTAGAAATCAAAATCGAACCGGTTCGAGTACCTACTGTAACGCATACACCATCCCGTAATTCCCTTGACGCCGATGATCTAGGCCACCATCAACCACATCATTCAATCTCGAGCTACCACACAACCTCACGCATCAAATCCCCTTGGACCGATTGCTTACAATCGATTGTGGGTGACGTACGAACCCATTAATTACCGTCGACCAAAACTGCTACTTAAACCCTAATTCAACCTCGCCCGAACTCCTCGTTGATCAATAAATTAAGTAATCATTTTTTTAATGATCAGCAACTCGCAAGCTACCTTTAACATCAATTCCTAGCTTCAATTCACATTTGATCGACAGCAATTGACAATAATACAAATTCCGTTCAATTTGAGATAACACGCTAATCCCAAGCTTAAAAATCTTGAAGATTTTATCAAAATTCGTAGTTTTCTAACACGAATTCATTCATGAAATCCGAACTTGAAATCATAATCATTTAATTTTGAATTATATATAGTTTTCACTATTGCTTCATATTCTCGAATTAATTACTGAATATAAAAATCTTGAAATCATTTTTAAAATCAATTTTACAACATTTTAAACAATTCCCCTTTGAAAATCCACATCTATACTGGATTGTTATGAAGAGGATTTGATTCTTGAAGTGGATTTAGTCTATAATATTCAAACAGAGGAATGTATATGCAAAGCACAGTCGTGCACACATCCATTCACCCGCATATATATAGTTACAGATGTATTTACTTTCCTACGACATTTCCAAGTCATAATCATAGGCATCAGATTCAAGAAGATTTTGTTTTAGAGGTAAGATTTGCCCACCTGTAGATGGGAAGAACAGAGAACCAAAGTTTGGAAAAGATGTTGAAAAATCTGGAAATACATTTTAAATTTGATCTGAAACTTTAGTCTGTTGCTTGATGAATATTGATTTGGTTTAAGTTGGACCTGATCTAGTCTATAGTGCGTTGAATCTTGTTTGATCCTTGCTTTGAGTTCCAGGTTGTTTTGATTTTTTTTATATTTTGAATTCTTTCCAGGTTTTAGATTTTTACAGGCTTTTTAATCTTGTTTTTCTTGCTGTTTAAACTAAGTTGAATTGCATGCTACTTTGAACTGCTTATTTGAAGCTTGAATTTGATCAGGTTGTTGCTTGAAAATAGGTTTTGAATTGAAGAGGTTGCGGTTGTTTGAATTTGAAAAACTTTGGTTTGCTTCAGGTTGAGTTTGTAGTTTGTTTTTCAGATTTTTCTTTGATTCTTTCTAGATTTCTCTTTCACCTCATTTTTAATATTTTTTTATCAACCTTTAATTTAATCAATTGCCACTTGTTTAATAAACTAACACTTGTAATATGCATGTTTATTTTCTTCGCTTGTTTCATGTTTTAAATTTTCTTACAAATTTCCAATGTGATCTAAATTGTGTTTAAACCCTCTCTTTAATCAATTTTTAAATTATTTTTCAAACCCTTGTGTAAATAAATTTACACTTTTGTATTTATACTTTTACTTTATTATAATTATGTGATATGTTTTATATTTTAAACACTTTAAATTTTCATGTTTATAATATTTAAATATAACTTTACATTATATTTCATATTTAAATAAATATCTTTTTTACTTTATTATCGTTTATATAACCTTAAAAATGATTTTAAAACTAATTGTTCATAATAAATAAACCCACTTATTATATGTAAGTTTCTTTTAAAATATAGATCCTTAATTTTAAACAACTTTTGAAATTTTATATATTATTTACTAACTATATTTATTTTCAAATATATAAGAAAAGCATTTTAAATTAATTAAATCTTACTTATATATTTACAAACCAATTTTATTCATATATATGTTTTCTTATTAATTTCCAAAAGATATGTATATTTAAAAACTTTTGCTAAACCTTGTTTTAATATCATATTATATTTACAATTCTAGTTATATACATATATTTTTTTTTTTTTGAATTACCTAGAGAACCAAACTTCGTTTGTAAACTCTAGAGAAGTATGTGCCTGCCAAACACATACTTCGGGTACTTGTTACAGGGTTGTCAGTTATATACATATATATTATTTTTCAAAATATAACGTTTAAATCCAATTAATTTTATAATATATTTTATTCTCAAATTCCCAATCCAAGTTTACTTTCACAATTTACGTATACATTTATTCCAAATATTCAAATTAATTCTCAATTAATTCATAAATAAACTCAAAGCCAATATATTATTCAATTTTTTTTTTGAATTTCAGATTTGAAATTATATTTAAAATCATATTTGTATATATTTATATTAATTAAATTTGGAAAATAGCAAATTAATCCATAATTTAATTTCAAAAATTAAATAAATTACCAATTTAAATTTAATTTAAAAACGAGGATGTTACAATATCGGCAGGGATTTTAAAACACTTGAACAAAGCAAACCAACACAATATTGTTTTCGAAATTTGCCGAATGAAATAATTTTACCTAGGATTATATTTTATATATAAAAGAATAGTTTTCTGAAATTTTCATAGTTAAATGTATTGGTTGTTAGAAATGATAATATTGATCATTATCATTTATTATTTAACTAGTCAATATTCCGAAACTAATATGATTATAAGAAAATGAAACTGTATAAATGTGATCTAGAAAAATATAAGTAAAATGAATATAAAATTGAGAATTTGAGAAATTTAAATTCCGGTGTTTCTGAAAAAGGTTTTCAAGGTTTGGAAAATAATATTAGTATTGTTTAAAAGTTTATACAAATAAAAATGGTTTTCAAATAAATTTTAAAAGGAATGAATTCAGTACTTCCCTCTTCTGTCGGTGGAAAATAAATTCGATGATGACTACGCAGCATCATCGACATTCATTTTCGAGCCTCAAAGTGGGGGAGACTTCTGAGAAGCTTTGCTATGAAATTATTTTGATAAACGAATTTTGGTTTAAACTCCATAAATATGATTCGATATACAAAAGATATAAGTATATATTCTTATTTCTAATGGTTTGAAATGAACTCGGTATTTAAATTTTTTTAAGTTCTGTTGATTAGTAATCTTCAGATTATTTGAATGAAATAAAATATTTGAATAACTAGAACTTATAAAATATGAGAATTAAGAAATCTAAGCTAAATGTTTTGATAAATTTTAGAGTTGAAGTTTGCGACTTTAAAATTAAAAGTAAAGAAAATCTAAAAAGGTTAAAATAGTGAATATTGTAATTAAGAAAAATGAATCAGATTAATTTGTATAATACCAAATTGAATTTTAATAACATATAAACAGACTTACCAAATGTAAAATGTTAAAAAGATGATTTGGATATGTAATGGGATATTATACAAGTAAACAAAAGTTAAAAGTAATTAAAATGTATATAAATGAAAATTTAGTTGTAATAATAAATGTTATATACATAATTAGTATATTATGAAATGATTAATTACTAAATGGAATAAGTAAGTGGAAATTAAGAAAGTAGACAAATGACTTAAATAATATTTTTGTAAATTGGTTATAGAATTAAATATAAATTTGCGAAGAAATTTTGAAATTGAATTTGTAACCTTTGAGATAATTATAAACTTAGATAAAGTAATATATAAGAAGTTGGACTTTTATAGAATGATTATAAACTAAAGTGATGACTAATAAAATGATTCACAAATAAATTCTTTTATTAAATGAAATTGTGAAAATAAATGTGAATTAAGTTGAAAAGAAACTTAAATAAGGATATAAGGATATAAGAAATAATTCATTAATGATGTTGATGCGATAAATGGAGATATGAACATTATAATTAAAATGTTTCACAAAATGTAAAGTAAAGTTTATAGTTTATAACTTTGATAAATGTAAGTTAAACAAGATGTTAAAATAATTTAATATGGATGTTAAAGGAAGGAAGCTAATATTGAATTATGAAATGAACTTTAGCTTTTGAAAAGCTAACCGAAATGAATAAATGGAAGAAGTTAGTGAATTGTATTAATAAAATGAGTAAATGAAATAGCATTGATGAAAATGAACTTGAGTGTAGAATGAATGTGAATAAATGGATTGATATGAGATGTTGCTAAACGTAAAGTGAAACAATTGAAATTTAACAAATCGAATTGAATAAATTGAATGCAAATGAAATAGATTTGAATGAATTGGATGTAAACCAATAACAAGTTAACAAAAATTAAATGTTAATAAAAAAATGAAGTGTATAAATTGAAATATGGACATTGGAAGATGTAAATTAACATAGTTAAGAGTTAATTGGATAAATTGGATGAATATCATTAACAGAATCGTTTCTTTTGTTGTAAATAATTGTTTTAACAATTTTGACTCCATGCAATTAGTGTTCTATCGTGTATTGGTGCTAATGTTTATGATTTTGATTCAAAATTCATGCTATGTTATTCTGTTTAACTCATATATGCTTTCCGTATCTTCATGAGTGACTAACATTCCAAATTGAGTTGAGATAGGTACATATGATGTAACGACCCGATATTTTCAACCATTCGCATCCATTATAAGTGTATAGGTAGACACTCATGCCGGAATTGAATTGCTCAAAATACCGCGTTGTAAATAAAAATTTGGCAAATCTCAGAATATACAGTAAATAAAAATCACAGATCACAGACACAGTAATGCAGCGGAAGTAAAAGAGATAGAAGTTCATGAAGCTACTATATAAATATATCAGAGTTACGTAAGATACAATAGAAGAAATAAAGTAAAACAGAAGTCTCACTTCATAGATGTCAACTAATACAAGAGCTGAAAGGAACAACAGATTTCAAAAGATAAACTTGACAATTAGATAATCTCCAGCGATTCCAATCTCCAGAAAGTGGAAATCCAAATCTGTGAATAACTCAGGCTGATCCGAGCGTAAATAAAAATACAAACACTCGAGTCAGGACATACATACTTATACAATGTAAACCAACTCAAGTGAACTGTAGTAAAGGTACAAGTAACTTAGAAGATGCTTGGGACCGTCCATCCTCTAAGAATCCGTTAAACTATTTACTATGTAGTAATATACGCTATATACAGTAGTTTCTAATCAGTAAAGTATAATCATATAGAAAATAGCGTTAAGGGGTTGGTGAACCTTAACGCGGTCGGATCTTTAAAACCAAAATCGTAGTGGGCTCGATATAAGGAGATGACACGGCACGCGAGGCAATGCCAGGGTGGATACACCGTTTGCACTCCCGGACTGGTAGTGACGGCAAGCCAGCAGCTTCCTCCCACCTCGAACAATACCCCCGAGTCAAAGTGGCGCCACATATCGAATCGCAAAAGTAATAGAATGGTTTCCGATGGAGCATGCTCGATGAAAGGGTGCGACCCTTTGTGTAGCCCGGTATAGCTCCTGTTTTAGTCATATATGCCAACTCACGGGAGTTGGGTCCACGTAATATACCTCGAGAACGTCGCCACCATCCTACTTCATTCTGGAATCTCCACCGCGTACACAGTTGTTAAAGTGGTTTTCGGTATTGGCCGGCTATAAGACAATATCCGATCCCGGTCTCTTTAACAACCAATCGTTATTATAACCCGTAGTTATAACCTTTTAAAACAATATTTATACTTCAAAATAAAATATTATTTCAACCCAAATCTTTATCAAAATAAAGATTAAATTATTTCCAAAACCATTTCAATATATCATCATACCATATCTTTCGATTCAAATATTTATCAAAATAAATATCAAGTCATTTCTAACCATTTCAATATATTAAATTATCATATCCTTTCAAAACTTCCTTTCAAATCATTTTAATATATCAAAATATCATAACCTTTCAAACTTCGTTCAAAATATCTTATCTTTCAGCACTTCCTTTCAAATTATTTTAATATCAAAATGTCATATCTTTCAAAACTCCATTTGCAAATTATTTTAATATATCAAAATATCATATCTTTTCAAAACTCCATTTTCAAACCATTTTAATATATCAAAATATCATATGTTTCCAAAACCACATTTCAATCATTTAATATATCAAAATATCATATCTTTTTGAAACCACATTCATTTCAAATCATTATTCATTTTATTCAATTTAAAATATCATTTCAATCCATATTTCAAAACAGTATATATTCCAAAAATCATTTTTAATCATTAAAATGAAGTTATTATGTTTAATAATTAAATTATTAAATTTTCAAAATTTTCGACTTCCAAAGTTCATTTATTCACTTAAGTTTATCAAAGCAGTGAAAAATCACTTTTCGTGGCATTTAGAAAACGCTACGAAAAAATACATTCAAAACAGTTCAATTTAACAAAAGAAAACATTTTAAAATGTTGTAATAGGGTTTACTTAAATTTCGAATAAACTTAGTTAAATTCAACAATTTATAGCACTTACAAAAATTGCTATAATAGCTTTTAACTCAATTTAGCTTTTTAGTTCATTATCATCAACTACAGCATTTTCAAATACTGTAATATCATTTACATTGTAATTAATAACATTTCAAAAATACAGTCAATTAACTTTAAATATTCAATATAATTTCTCAACCAATTATATTTTTATTCAAAACATTTTTAACTTATAAAATCATACATTTTCACATTTATAACATCATTTAATTTTTCCTCAAGTTCATGATCTTATAAAGTTAAATTTCCATTCAAAAATCAAGATTTAATAATAATTCACTTATTAAATTGCAATGTTCGATTTTAAATCCATTACATTAAATTTCAACTTAATACTTAAGTTCAAATTCTCAAATATAACTTAATTTTATTTTTATTTAGTTAACTAAAAGTTCACTTTTAAGTCAATTTCATAAATTTTCAATTTTAGTTATATTTCAAAATTTCAACTTAAATATTCATTCATTTCATATTTCAACTTTATTAAAAATCATTAATATGGTAAAATCACTTTAAATTCATTTAAATTCAAATTATCATAAATTTATCATAATTTCATATTCAATTTAATTTCCAATTATAGTTAAATCAAATTTTCCAAAATAACGTACATTCAAAATTTTCTAACTTTTCATTAATTCATTTCACTTGCAATTATTCAGAAAATCAATATATTTTACAAAAATCCTTTTTAGTTAGATTTCAATCAAAATATTTTAATATTTACATTTCTAAAGTAATTTTAAAATTTTTAGAAAAACATATATTAACTACGGGTCTGTATATAATTTTCTACACTAGGAAAAGTGATACGGGTAATATATCATTTCAACCCGTAATTTACAAAGAAAATCTGGGTTTTATCATTTCAAACCCACAGTCCCAAGTAAACAAAATAAATTGAAAATCATTCAGGCCTATCATTTCAGCCCATAACAATTTTCCCTTGTTCTAAAGTCCGTTCGGGTATGTATCATTTCAACCCATTGATTTCTAATTTACTGGGAACTTGCAGTGTGATAACTGATAAAAATAACATAACAACATAATATAACAGTAACAAATGATATAATAGGTGTAATAACAGGTGTGAACATCATATGATAATAATATAAGCAGTTATAACATGGTAATATAGTTCTACACATTGACAGGGTGTCAATTTACTACTTATATAAGTATAAACGTCTGGTGAGATTTACTCACCGGTTTGAGCTGAAGACACAACGATGAATTGCACAAATGGGATCTACACAAGTACAAAAGCACGACACAGATTCGAATGGAGGAGCCAAATGTCAAATTCCTTGGATATACATCAAACAAAACAATATAACAACGATGAGTTTCAAAACCAAAATACGATAAACTGTGCTAGAATAAACTGCACAGAATCAAACAGAAATGCTTGCACTTGCTTTTTACCTTTACTAGGATCAACCATAAGGGGTAATAAAAGGCCATGGCAGGTGTTTGGGTCAGGTTTGGGTGAGTATGGGTTCGGCCTCAATGGTGGAATAGTGGTGCAAAAGTGGTAGAGGGAAAATACAACATAAGCATGCATTCACATGGATTGGGTCAAAAATTTAGGCTCGGCCAAGGCACTAATGGTCACGGCCAGAGAGGTAGGGTCCACTGGAGTGATGTGGCAGAGGTCGCTGGAGGTGCTGGAGGTGATGGTGATGTGGTAGGTGGCGGCTAGGGGGTTGGTGAGGTGATAGAGATGAGGTGGTGGTGGTTAGGCTAGGAATTTGGGTGGTTTTTTGAGACTTTTTGTGCAATTGCATCACCAAGGTGTTCATGGCTTGGAATTTTTGTGAGGAGGAGATGGTGATGAGGTGCCATCAGGTGGTGGAGGCGGCTAGGCAGCAAGGTGCATGGCCGAACTTATAGAGAAGGAGCAAGTGCAACCAAAATCAAACTAGAAATTAGGCAATACAATAGAAAAGAGATAAAGAAGATAGATTTTTTTTTACCAAACTCTTCAAACCAATAGGGGCCGAAATTTTTTTTCCAGGAAGGAGGAAATGATGTATGTGAAAGAAAAAATGAATGGCGGCTGAAGGATTAGGGTTTGGTCAAAAGAAAATGAATGCAGGAGTTAAGAAAATGAAGAGACGGGAAAACAAAAGGCCTTAAGCAAATTAAGAGTCGCAACCTTTCAAATTTCCTTTTATATATTTTGTAATTTATAAATACATATAAAACTGAGAAATAAAGATAACAAATCAGAAATAATAATAAATATCTAAAATAAATAATTAAATTTTAATTAAATAGAATTTAAATTAAGAAAATGGCTTAAAATTGCAAACTAGGCTTTAAAATTGAAACAACTCAAATAATCTTTGGAAAAATCTATTCAAATTTAAATACATGAAAAATGAATATTAATAAAGTAAAACACAGAAAATAAAAGTGAATGTATAAAATAAATTACTAAATTTTAATTATATATAATTAAATTAAGGAAATAGCAAAGAAAACAGAAACTAGGTTAGAAAATTTGAAAATAAATGCAATGGACTTTGGAAAAATTTTATATACTTGAATTTTTTTTATAAATAAAGATAATAACAGAAAAAATACATTCACAAAATAAATAAATAAATAATTTATTTAAATATAGTTTAGATGGAGAAAATAGCAGAAAATAGAAACAGCCTTTAAAAATAGGAAATAAATACAGTACATTTCGAAAAAATTCTATTATCATTTTAAAAATAATTAAAATTCAAAATATACATAATATAACATATATATACAAGTTAGAATAAGATATATCAAATAAAAATGTCATTTATAAAATTTAAAATAAAGACTATTGCTGAATAACCCAATATACACACAATATTGAAAACAGTATAACTTTTGCAATTTAAATCCGTTTTCAACGAAACGAAAAGCAGTGTTCTTAAAATTTTATGTACTTTCATAATAAAAGATAAAATTTAAATTTTCAAACTTTTAAAAATTTAAATTAAAAGTCAAAGTTTGATTAATTTGACCAAAATTCACTTTTTGGAAAATATTCTTTTTAGTCATGCTTTGGAATGATAATTCATATCAAAACTAAATTTTATTTTTAAAGTAACAAAATTAATCATTCAAAATAAAAAAATAAGTTTTTAAATCAAAATTTAATTAAAATATACAAAAAAAAAATCACAAAATACAGGGTTGTTACACTCTCCCCCACTCAAAACTTTTCGTCCCCGAAAAGGAATGAGGTACGGGAAAACACAGAAAAAAATAGAGTGAAATAAGATTAGGACAAGATGACAAGGAGATTTAAATTATACCTGATGACTATTGTTACAGGTATGTTTAACAAGGTGGAGATGATCTTTCCAAGATTCTCCAAAATCAAGAACTCAAGCACGCAAAATAGATTAAAATGAGTACCAAAGATTATCAAAGATTATAGAAAGATGTCTATACCAGTCTATAGCAAGATAAGGATGATAAGGACAACTAAAAGATAGTTTGAAAAACAAAATAAGGAAATAAATTTGAAAGCATGGAAATTTCAACTTAAATAGAGAATAAATCTTTACGCAAGTTAAATAAATCTTAACTATCCCAAATTTCATTATCTTATTATCCTATCATCTTAAATTAACAATTGTTAAAACCATGGGTTTGAAAAATAATCATTTATTACACTCATAATGTACTTAATACATTTAATTCTTCTTTATTCCTAATTAAAATTAAAATTATTCCGCTTAATATATTTATCACTTATGTTAAATATACTTACACTTATAATAACTGCTTTCTTTTATTCTTATTTCTTTTAACATTATTTTATTGTAAGTTATTCAATTACCTTTTATTATATTTACCTCTGTTAATCATTCTATAATTAAAAATTAAGTGTATAACATTTATTATAACCACTCAAATTTTATTTATAAATCTTTTTATATTGTATATTGTCCAATTACATTGTTAACTTCTGAAATTAAGGTAAGTTATATTTGAATGCAATTGTATTATACAAATAGAACTTTCCAATTCAATCATTTCAAGCTTAAATCATTTATTCAAAATTTTTGATTTTCTTTTTATAACTGAAATTATTCTTTAAAAATAAAATTTAAGAACTAAATTTCCGATTACTTCAAACCATTTAGAGATAACTAAATGTATGTACATAGTTATCAAATAAAATTTCAATCATATGTCTATATATATTATAAATCAAGTCATATTTTAGAAATTCAATAAATTTGATTTCCCAAAACAAAGCTGTAGCAAGACAATAGAACAGTCTCTTCACTTCGAAACTCGAAAATGAACGTCGATGATGCTGCAGTCATCACCGAAGTTATTTTCCAGCGACAATGAGAATAGCACTATTTTTAAACTTTAAAATTCTTTGGAAACAAATTTCTATTTGAAAATACTTTAAATAATATATCCCTTTTAAAACTTTAAACACAAGGTTTGAAGCCATCGGAAATTAAATTCTCAAATTTCTTGTTCTAAATTCATTTCAGTTCCCAAATCAATTTATAACTATCTATAAATTCATTTATAGAACAATAAATGATAAATTAAGTATTATCACTTCAAATAATCAATTTAAATCAGTTTATTAAGTTCCATAAATTTACTTATATATCAAAATTTATTTCATTGACCAAATTTTAAAATAATATTGTGTCAGTTTGTTCTGTCAAAGTGTTTTAGAAATCCTATCGATAGCGTTGATCAGACGAATCGATCGGAAACCCAAATCAACATCAACAACCCAAACAACACAATATATAAACAAAACATAGATTTACAAGTACAATTCAAAATGTTTGAAAATAGGTTGGATACAAAAGACAAGATGATTAAATAACAAAATAGGGAGGTGGATAAGCTTAAATAAATCATGGGCAACATTTACCGGGTCAACCGTGGCTTAAAGAATAAGATCAATGTGGACTTTTCTAGGGAAATCTACATTCAATCTCAATAGATAAAGTTTGGAATAACAAAACACATTAGCATCTAAACCAAGGATAGATAAGAATCTCTGGTGAATCGATGCTAATTGTAAGGGAGTTTCCCCTTTTTTTCAATTCAATTTGAAACTGGCGTGACCGCCGACTCACTAAAAAGATCATTCGAAGCGGAGTTTTGGAATACTCCAGAGTCAAAAGAAGATGAATAATAAGGGACACGAATGGATTTTGGAACCGTAGGGAACGTTCCAAAATTTAAAGGAATCGAGTCAAAAGGGAGAGATTCAAACTCGAATGAAAGTGATTCTGTAAATACATTCACTCCATATGCTGAGTTTTTCCTAGAGCTACCAAAGCTCTGATACCAACTGTAACGACCCGATATTTTCAACCATTCGCATCCATTATAAGTGTATAGGTAGACACTCATGCCGGAATTGAATTGCTCAAAATACCGCGTTGTAAATAAAAATTTGGCTAATATCAGAATATACAGTAAATAAAAATCACAGATCACAGACACAGAGTAATAATAATGCAGCGGAAGTAAAAGAGATAGAAGTTCATGAAGCTACTATATAAATATATCAGAGTTACATAAGATACAATAGAAGAAATAAAGTACAACAGAAGTCTCACTTCATAGATGTCAACTAATACAAGAGCTGAAAGGAACAACAGATTTCAAAAGATAAACTTGACAATTAGATAATCTCCAGCGATTCCAATCTCCAGAAAGTGGAAATCCAAATCTGTGAATAACTCAGGCTGACCCGAGCGTAAATAAAAATACAAACACTCGAGTCAGGACATACATACTTATACAATGTAAACCAACTCAAGTGAACTGTAGTAAAGGTACAAGTAACTTAGAAGATGCTTGGGACCGCCCATCCTCTAAGGATCCGTTAAACTATTTACTATGTAGTAATATACGCTATATACAGTAGTGTCTAATCAGTAAAGTATAATCATATAGAAAATAGCGTTAAGGGGATGGTGAACCTTAACGCGGTCGGATCTTTAAAACCAAAATCGTAGTGGGCTCGATATAAAGAGATGACACGGCACGCGAGGCAATGCCAGGGTGGATACACCGTTTGCACTCCCGGACCGGTGGTGACGGCAAGCCAGCAGCTTCCACCCACCTCGAACAATACCCCCGAGTCAAAGTGGCGCCACATATCGAATCGCAAAAGTAATGGAATGGTTTCCGATGGAGCATGCTCGATGAAAGGGTGCGACCCTTTGTGTAGCCCGGTATAGCTCCTGTTTTAGTCATATTTAGCAACTCACGGGAGTTGGGTCCACGTAATATACCTTGAGAACGTCGCCACCATCCTACTTCATTCTGGAATCTCCACCGCGTACACAGTTGTTAAAGTGGTTTTCGGTATTGGCCGGCTATAAGACAATATCCGATCCCGGTCTCTTTAACAACCAATCGTTATTATAATCCGTAGTTATAACCTTTTAAAACAATATTTATACTTCAAAATAAAATATTATTTCAACCCAAATCTTTATCAAAATAAAGATTAAATTATTTCCAAAACCGTTTCAATATATCATCATACCATATATTTCGATTCAAATATTTATCAAAATAAATACCAAGTCATTTCTAACCATTTCAATATATTAAATTATCATATCCTTTCAAAACTTCCTTTCAAATCATTTTAATATATCAAAATATCATAACCTTTCAAACTTCGTTCAAAATATCTTATCTTTCAGCACTTCCTTTCAAATTATTTTAATATCAAAATGTCATATCTTTCAAAACTCCATTTACAAATCATTTTAATATATCAAAATATCATATCTTTTCAAAACTCCATTTTCAAACCATTTTAATATATCAAAATATCATATGTTTCCAAAACCACATTTCAATCATTTAATATATCAAAATATCATATCTTTTTGAAACCACATTCATTTCAAATCATTATTCATTTTATTCAATTTAAAATATCATTTCAATCCATATTTCAAAACAGTATATATTCCAAAAATCATTTTTAATCATTAAAATGAAGTTATTATGTTTAATAATTAAATTATTAAATTTCCAAAATTTTCGACTTCCAAAGTTCGTTTATTCACTTAAGTTTATCAAAGCAGTGAAAATTCACTTTTCGTGGCATTTAGAAAACGCTACGGAAAAATACATTCAAAACATTTCAATTTAACAAAAGACAACATTTTAAAATGTTGTAATAGGGTTTACTTAAATTTTGAATAAACTTATTTAAATTCAACAATTTATAGCACTTACAAAAATTGATATAATAACTTTTAACTCAATTTAGCTTTTTAGTTCATTATCATCAACTACAGCATTTTCAAATACTGTAATATCATTTACATTGTAATTAATGACATTTCAAAAATACAGTCAATTAACTTTAAATATTCAATATAATTTCTCAACCAATTATATTTTTATTCAAAACATTTTTAACTTATAAAATCATACATTTTCACATTTGTAACATCATTTAATTTTTCCTCAAGTTCATGATCTTATAAAGTTAAATTTCCATTCAAAAATCAAGATTTAATAATAATTCACTTATTAAATTGCAATGTTCAATTTTAAATCCATTACATTAAATTTCAACTTAACACTTAAGTTCAAATTCTCAAATATAACTTAATTTTATTTTTATTTAGTTAACTAAAAGTTCACTTTTAAGTCAATTTCATAAATTTCCAATTTTAGTTATATTTCAAAATTTCAACTTAAATATTCATTCATTTCATATTTCAACTTTATTAAAAATCATTAATATGATAAAATCACTTTAAATTCATTTAAATTCAAATTATCATAAATTTATCATAATTTCATATTCAATTTAATTTCCAGTTATAGTTAAATCAAATTTTCCAAAATAACTTACATTCAAAATTTTCTAACTTTTCATTAATTCATTTCACTTGCAATTATTCAGAAAATCAATATATTTTACAAAAATCCTTTTTAGTTAGATTTAAATCAAAATATTTTAATATTTACATTTCTAAAGTAATTTTAAAATTTTTAGAAAAACATATATTAACTACGGGTCTGTATATAATTTTCTACACTAGGAAAAGTGATACGGGTAATATATCATTTCAACCCGTAATTTACAAAGAAAATTTGGGTTTTATCATTTCAAACCCGCAGTCCCAAGTAAAAAAAATAAATTGAAAATCATTCAGGCCTATCATTTCAGCCCATAACAATTTTCCCTTATTCTAAAGTCCGTTCGGGTATGTATCATTTCAACCCGTAGTGATTTCTAATTTACTGGGAACTTGCCGTGTGATAACTGATAAAAATAACAGAACAACATAATATAACAGTAACAAATGATATAATAGGTGTAATAACAGGTGTGAATATCATATGATAATAATATAAGCAATTATAACATGGTAATATAGTTCTACACATTCACAGGGTGTCAATTTACTACTTATATAAGTATAAACGTCTGGTGAGATTTACTCACCGGTTTGAGCTGAAGACACAACGATGAATTGCACAAATGGGATCTACACAAGCACAAAAGCACGACACAGATTCGAATGGAGGAGCCAAATGTCAAATTCCTTGGATATACATCAAACAAAACAATATAACAACGATGAGTTTCAAAACCAAAATACGATAAACTGCGCTAGAATAAACTGCACAGAATCAAACAGAAATGCTTGCACTTGCTTTTTACCTTTACTAGGATCAACCATAAGGGGTAATACAAGGCCATGGAAGGTGTTTGGGTCAGGTTTGGATGAGTATGGGTTCGGCCTGAATGGTGGAATAGTGGTGCAAAAGTGGTAGAGGGAAAATAAACATAAGCATGCATTCACATGGATTGGGTCAAAAATTTGGGCTCGGCCAACGCTCTAATGGTCACGGCCAGAGAGGTGGGGTCCACTGGAGTGATGTGGCAGAGGTTTCTGGAGGTGCTGGAGGTGATGGTGATATGGTAGGTGGCGGCTAGGGGGTTGGTGAGGTGATAGAGATGAGGTGGTGGTGGTTAGGCTAGGAATTTGGGTGGTTTTTGAGACTTTTTGTGCAATTGCATCACCATGGGGTTCATGGCTTGGAATTTTTATGAGGAGGAGACGGTGATGAGGTGCCATCAGGTGGTGGAGGCGGCTAGGCAGCAAGGGGCATGGCCGAACCTATAGAGAAGGAGCAAGTGCAACCAAAATCAAACTAGAAATTAGGCAATACAATAGAAAAGAGATAAAGAAGATAGAATTTTTTTTACCAAACTCTTCACACCAATAGGGGCCGAATTTTTTTTTTCCAGGAAGGAGGAAAAGATGTACGTGAAAGAAAAAAATGAATGGCGGCTGAAGGATTAGGGTTTGGTCAAAAGAAAATGAATGCAGGAGTTAAGAAAATGAAGAGACGGGAAAACAAAAGGCCTTAAGCAAATTAAGAGTCACAACCTTTCAAATTTCCTTTTATATATTTTGTAATTTATAAATACATATAAAACTGAGAAATAAAGATAAAAAATCAGAAATAATAATAAATATCTAAAATAAATAATTAAATTTTAATTAAATAGAATTTAAATTAAGAAAATGGCTTAAAATTGCAAACTAGGCTTTAAAATTGAAACAACTCAAATAATCTTTGGGAAAATCTATTCAAATTTAAATACATGAAAAATGAATATTAATAAAGTAAAACACAGCAAATAAAAGTGAGTGTATAAAATAAATTACTAAATTTTAATTATATATAATTAAATTAAGGAAATAGCAAAGAAAACAGAAACTAGGTTAGAAAATTTGAAAATAAATGCAATGGACTTTGGAAAATTTTTATATACTTGAAAAATATTTATAAATAAAGATAATAACAGAAAAAATACATTCACAAAATAAATAAATAAATAATTTATTTAAATATAGTTTAGATGAAGAAAATAGCAGAAAATAGAAACAGCCTTTAAAAATAGGAAATAAATACATTACATTTCGAAAAAATTCTATTATCATTTTAAAAATAATTAAAATTCAAAATATACATAATATAACATAAATATACAAGTTAGAATAAGATATATCAAATAAAAATGTCATTTATAAAATTTAAAATAAAGGCTATTGCTGAATAACCCAATATACACACAATATTGAAAACAGTATAACTTTTGCAATTTAAATCCGTTTTCAACGAAACAAAAAGCAGTGTTCTTAAAATTTTATGTACTTTCATAATAAAAGATAAAATTTAAATTTTCAAACTTTTAAAAATTTAAATTAAAAGTCAAAGTTTGATTAATTTGACCAAAATTCACTTTTTGGAAAATGTTCTTTTTAGTCATGCTTTGGAATGATAATTCATATCAAAACTAAAGTTTATTTTTAAAGTAACAAAATTAATCATTCAAAATAAAAAAAAGTTTTTAAATCAAAATTTAATTAAAATATACAAAAAAAAATAAATCACAAAATACAGGGTTGTTACATATGAAGACCGTTTGGACGTACACGTGGATTATTATATGCTTTTTCTTGCTTAATACCGGCGAACTCGCCCGTATTAAAAAAAAATAACGTACACATCTCAGATTACATACCGTACTTTTATATTTTCCCTACGGGATGCCTCATCATTGAGATGTGATGTATATTTGATACATATTTGGGTTATATATGGTATTGTAAAAAAATTCCGATTGAGCCGCGCAGAGGAGACTCTACCGAAATTTTTCGTGAATCCAAGAGTTAGAATTTTTTTTAAAGTTTTAAAATAATTTATAACTTTTTTTGATGACTAACTTGTAAATTATGTAAGCCGATCGGAGTGGCATAGTAGAAACGTAGTAATGGTTTTATAAATGAGATTTGATGTTTTATAAGTTGATAATTTTAAATAGAATATATCAAATGTTAAATTCTGTACTTAGTCCCTTTTCGAGGACGAAAAGTTTTGAGTGGGGGAGAATGTAATGATCCGTATTTTTTAATTATTAAATTTAATGTAATTATTGAACAAAAATGGTTATAAATAAAAACTTTAACGTTTATTTATGTAATATCTTGAATTAAAATTTGAATCAAATTTTGAAAAAGTTAATTTCGAAGATTTTGACGATAGCAGGTATTGAAGTAAATTCTATGCATTGACTATGTTTAATATCAATAGGTAAACTGAATAATGAATATTGAACGACTGTAAAGTAAAAATAGTTGTTTTTTAATTTGAATTCATTTTAAAAGTTAAATTTTGTAAGTTAAATAACTAATATTTCAATTATAGTGATTTATTGTATAATTAAAATAATAATGGGAATTATTTGAATAATTGAATTCTACAGTTAATGTGAATGAGAATGATTCGAAAGTCGATCTAAATTTTATTTAAACAAGAATGAAGATCGTTTGCTTTTAAAATTGAATTTAAAGGTGAATAATTAGAAACTGGGAATTTTATATTATAATTAACACATAAAAATAGCCTTCTGGGCCACAATCTCGAAATTCGATGAAACCAATGTCATTGGGTCTGTAATAATGTATTATTATCGGATTTCAAATTTTGTAGCATTTGAAGTTACCGTTTGGTCGTTCGGGATAGAAGCACATTGAAATTATTATCGAAAATTTAATATTATAATTGGGTTCAAAGTGCTATATTCTACATATGATAGAATTGGGCCTTGAGACTAGTTCCATTGTGCTCGAGATAGGGGTAAAACATTATAAGCGCCAGGCGGCACGCTTCGTTTGGAGTTCATCCAAATTTTTGCGTGAATGTCGAAATAATATTAGAATATTATAGCTACATATATATATACATGTAACGACCCGAATTTTTCATCAATGGATTTAGAACATTAAAATGGTTTCAAATATTGAATTTAGAATATAAATTGAATTTTTGTTATAAAGATTTTGGTTGAAATTATAGAATGGATTTAAATTCCAAATATAGTGATTTATTGGATAAATTTAATTGTTGAATAAATAATTGAAAAATCGATTAAATAATTGAATTGAGGTTGAATATGAAGCGAAAATGATTTCCAATGTTGATATAAATTATATTTGAATTAGAATTGAGTTAATAAGTTTTAAAACTGAAATTTCAAGTGATTTCATCAATTTTGGAAATCGTCGATTTAATCGACGCATTAAAATCGCGATCCAGGGAACAATCTTGGAATTTAATGAAACCAGTTCCATTAGATCCATAATAGTGTATTATTATCGAATTTTAAATTTTGTAGCATTTGGATTTACCATTTGGTTGTACGATATGAAAACGCCTAGAAATAATTAAATTTAATTTAATTTAAATAGTCAATTTAAAAAACCTACCTTTCACATACGATCGAATTGGGGCTCGAAACTTGTTCCATTGCGTTCGGAATAGGGATGTAACATTAGGAACACTAGGCGGCACATCTCGATAGGGATCAAAATAAATATCTAGATATTTTGAAATTAAATGGAATATATTTATATCGATTTAAGCTTCAGCCCACATTCTTTCAATTTGAGCCACCCTACCACCTGCTCGCGTCGACCTACCATCTGGACCGAGTCACCTCCTTTCCTTCTAAAAACGCGACATTTCACCCTTTCCTTCTTCCAGAAATCGAATCTATTCGATTAATTTATACACACACACACACACATACATACATATATAATGGCCTAGCAATCAAATCGCGTTAGAGAAGAAGCACGCGCGCCCGAGGTGGAGGAGAAGATGGTGTTGTGTTCGAGCTCCTTCAAGGTTACGTGTGATGACCCGGAATTTATGGTAATATCAATTTAATAATCTGTATAAAAATTAAATTGATTTGATAATTTGTGTTAATAAAATTTGAATTGATTTAATAATCTTCTTTTGATAAATATTTAAATTAGCGAATTTATCTTTTAAAAGTTAATAAATTGTTTTCTATTTATAATGTATATACATATTTTTATATATTGTAAATGGGTAAGCTTCGTTTTAAATTTAATAAATAAAGTATATTTTCTAATTCTATATATTTTTGGTAATTATGATTTAGTTTGATATATTATGACTTTTCAAAGTTATTTAATAAATAACAATATGGTTTTAAATACTTAAAGTAAATTTTAATTATTTAAAATTATATCTTAGCTTAAATTTAAATATCAAATTAACAAAAAGGTTTGTTTTATTTTCTTTCTTAAATATAACTTGATAAATATGATTTGAAATTTTATATATAAATTTAAAATACCATATAGCATATGAAACATTAATTTATTTAGAAATATAAGTGATTTGTTAATAATAAGATAAAATAATTTTTAAAAGTTAAGAAATTTAAAAGTTAAGTAATACCGTATAGCATATGAATTCATTTCAAAGTTAAGAAATTTCAGCTGAAATAATTTTTAAAATAAAATCAGTAATCAACATGCCTCAAACAGAAAACTTGTTCAAACCAAAATGTAAAACAAAGACTGCAAATCATTTTCAACATTCTCCTCAAACAAAAATCTAAAGCCTGCAAATGTAACTCTGTATTTCATTTTCAATTCAAGTTTTGAAAAGTTTTTTAAACAATCTGTAATCCACTTTCAAAATGAAGGTCAGATCAAAAAAAACCTGTGATCATTTTCCAAATCAAAATGCAAAAACCTAGTAAACTCATTTTTTTTTAAAAAACGAGCAAGAACAAGCCTACAAGCAACTTGAGACAAGCAACTCAGTTTTTATAGCAAAGGGCAATTCAAGTTTTAAAATTAAAGCAAGTAGAATCTGGAAATCAATGAAGTCGTGTCTGCAAGTTTTTATAGCAAGCAACTCAAGTTTTAAATCAGAGTCAAAGAGGATATGGCATTTCAGTTTTAAAAGTTTCAAAAGCAACTTCAAATTTTGGTGCTCTATTCTGCCTTCTTTAATCAGGTGAGTAACATCACAATTTAAATAGTTTAAGTGTATAATTATGTGGCATATTCATCTCTGAAGCAAGTATGTTTGTGAATGTATTTATAAGTATATATCTGTGTATATATATGAATATATTGGTGTGCATGTTGTGTATCATGATTCTTTTTCTCTGATTCTAGCTCCAGGCTTAAGATCAAATCAAAAATTCACTTGCTTTTGATTGAATCTTTGTTAATACTTAAGTCTTGAACAAAATATGTTTGTTATATCATAGATTTTAGTTTAAAAACTTGTTTAAGTTAAAATGATTTGTATTGCCTTCGGAAATAATATAACAACGGTGCAAACTTAAATAAGTTAAAATTCAATTATCATGATTCACGAATTCAGGGATATGAATCAAATACTTTAACTAAAATTGGATTTTTAAAACTAAAATCATGATTTTTAGTAGAGGGATTTAAGTGTATTTCTGGTTTAACCAGAAATTAGAATTGGAGGGAATTCTAATGATCTCGTTAGTCTGGGAGGTCGTGATTCTTTCTTGAGGAAGAAGAGTTGTCAACGACTAGGGGGAAAATGGTAGAAGTAATGGCAGATCACGGTGGAGGCGGCGACGACCGATTGAAGCTTTTAAACCTAGTTTTGGTTAGTTCAGGAATTGTGATCATCTCGAACCCTTTGGTTGATCGAGTTCAGTAGAACTCTGGGAAAGGGAAGCTAAGGCATGGACGAAGTCATGGCCGGAGTCGCTGGTGTTCTGGTGATCAGCAGTGGGAGTACGAGATGGTTCCAGGTTTGGGTGATATTCCAGTTTTAGGCTTTAGTGCTCGATTTTGAGTTTGAGTTAATCGTGAAGTTCTGATGGTTAGATGAGGGTATGTGGATGATCGCCAACTTGCTCGAGGGTGTGGTGATGACCGGAGAGGGTCAGAGCCACCGTGCATATGCACGGTGCAGTGGTTTGTATCTGGTGAAGTTTGGGGTGTTGCTGAGATTTTGTACTCGAGTTTATCTCGAGTAATTCGAGTTTTGGCTCGAAGTAATGGGAGATTTTACTCGAAGCAATTTGCGGATGGGCTCGGGTAAATGTTGGTTACAGGTTTAAACCTGTAAGTGTTTTAATATTTTAAAACTAAATTTTCAAAAGGGTAAAGTAGAGATTTAAACTAAGATTGAATCAAAGTGCTAAATCTGGATTTAAAATCTAATTTGAGTCTTAGTTTTGAAGTAATTTAAGTTTTTGAATTTAAATTATTTAAACAACTTTGAATGTTTAAAGTATATTTTAAATTGATTTGAATTTGGAATGAATTTGATTTAAATTCTTTTAAATTTCTTTTGTAAGACAAATATTTCTTTAACATGTGATTTTAAAGGTTTTTAAAATTGTTTTTTAAAACTTTTTTAAAAGTTAATTTGTATTCATTCTAAGACATAAATTTAAAATGAAATTTTAAATAAATTTTAAAGTAAATTGTTTTTAAATGCTTTATTAATGATAATTTAATCATTAATAAGAATAAAATTTTATCTTAAGGAAATTAGGATTTAATGATTTAGGATTCATTAAATTATTAAGATAATTTAAATGGATAATTAATTTTTTTAATTAATTAATGATTTGGATTAATTAAATACGTAATTAAAGGTTTAAATTAATTAATTAAGGTTTAAGTTAATTAATTAGGAATAATTAATTTGTAGTTAAGGATCATTAATTAGAATATTAATTAATGATTAGAAATTAATTAATCAGGTAATTAAAAAATTAATTAAGTTATAGTAAAAACTTAATTAAATAATTAGGATTAATTAATCGATTATTAAAGACTAATTAATTTGTAATTAATAATGGTTAATCTAATTACTTAAGAAAAGTAATTAAAGAATTGTTAATAGTTAATGAAGATCATTAACTTAGGATTATTTAATAATTAATTAATGTGATTTATTTTAATAATTAGTTAGATTAATTAATTAAAGATAATCATTTGTGAAATTGTTTAAGTGTAATTACTTAATGGAAGTAATTAAGGAATTAATTACTCAATGTAATTAATTGAGTTTAATGAGATTAGTTTAAATTAATTAATTAAGTTAATTAATTTAATCACCGGATGATTTGATAAATAATTACTTAATGTAATTAATGGAGTGTATTTACTTAGTGAAGTAATTAATTGATAATTACTGGAGGTAATTAATTAAAGATGGTTTAAGAATGGAAGTAATTTGAGTTTAGTTACTTTGTGTAATTAATCAAGGGATTAATTAAGATAATTAATTAAGGAGTAATTTATTTATTTAATGAAGTAATTAAGGGTAGTTAATTACTGAGTGAGATTAATCAAGGGTGATTAATAATAGTGGTTTAATTAAAGATTAATTACTACATGTAATTAATTTAAATAAAGTAATTAATTAAAAACATAACTAGGGATCATTAATTAATATAATTAATGATGTAATTAAGGATTGATTAATTAAGATTAATTTATCAATGATAAGTGATTATGAAGTAATTAATTAAGGTAATTAATTAAGGATTAATATAATTAATTATAGTTAATTAATTATGAAGTAATTAGAGGTTAATTACTGTAAGTGGTTAAGGATAATTAATTTGTGAAATTAATTAAAGGCTAACTACTTGAATGTAATTAAAGGAAAATAATCAAGGGTGATTAATTAAGATGGACAATTAGAAGATGATTAATCAACTGATTTGTGATTGATAAATGGTTAAGTAAGCAAGATTTATAGTGATAAAAGTAATTAATTTAATTTACTTTAAATTAATTAGAGATGAAGTAATTAATTTAATTCATTTTAAATTAATTGTAGTGTGATTAATCCTTGCTTATGTACGGATGGATGATATTGGTTGCCTTGAATGGTTTAAGATCTCAGATATGAGATAAGTAATGCTCTGTGATATGGATGCCTTGGGTGAACTGTGATGATAATGTGAATTATCAGTTTGTGATGATAATGTGAATTATCTATTTGTGATGATAATATAGATTATCTATTGTGATACGTGAATTATCTATCTGTGTGTATATTGATAATGGAATTGAATTGTTTTAAACTTTAAAACAACTTGGACCTAAAAGATGGCGTTTTGGATTTCGATGAGACGCGGATCGGGTTTCCAGATATGGATATCCGAAAACCACATCGATCTAAATTAACGATAGGTTGTGAATCTCAAGTAAAGATGAAGATTCAGAGTGCAAGGGTTATCGTCTTTAACTCTGAGGGTGATTCCAAAATGAGTGTAACGAGATAATGCCTTCGGTTTCGTTCGAACTCAGAACGAACTTGTACTGATTGAATGCTTTCAGAACATCGTCGGGTGGACGATGAGCATTCTAAGAGATGTGTTCTCTTAAGGTAATCGTAGCCTCAAGCCTCATCAACCGGGAATGGCTAAAATAAGGGAGGTGCAGCAAGGCTAAGTGGGTCATGCCCAAGTAGGACGAGATTTTCCCCAGTCTAGAGGTCCCTTTTTATTCGGCTGTGTGGGCAGTGGGTCGCGACAACTGCTGGGGTTGTCTTGTTCGGGACTGTCCAGTAAAGGATGGTTCCGGCCTTGTGTTGCAGGGGACTTAGGGTGGATCCTCAGTACGGTGATCTAGGCCCCGTACTGTGACGGGCGGTACCCCAGTAGCCCTGCCATTGATGGAAACCCATTCTTCGTACGTGCCCTTACGGTTTCGATTGTATTACGCACTTTTGTGGCTAGTAGTTGGAATTTAATGAATGTAACAATTTCGGCTATTTTCTATTTACTTGAAAACCCTAGACCCTATTATAATATCACTGGATTTCCTATCAAATGTTTTGGTTAGCGTAAGGTAAAAACTTACCCATGTTTATGTGTGGGGAGTCTTACGTGATACCTTTTGTTTTCAAAGGATTTTCAAAGTTAAGCAACTTTTACCTGTTACTCACACCTGACCCATGTCTGACCCGAAGTTTATTTTGTTTTCTTAAACTCTTGGGTACTCAAATTTTTACGAGTAGCCAAGGGATTGAGGTTTGCTTTGACGAATTGTGGAAGAGCAATGGAGCAGGAGGCTTCAACGTTGTAGGTATTTATAGTGTTCCGCTGTGTGTTCTCTGAGTCATTTGTTTGTGTTGTATTGAATTGTAATAACTAGACAAGTGTTTACAACTGTCTAGTATGTGATGTATAATCTGTATAACTCTGATAATGGTTGTATACTATGTAATACTTATGTTATTAATATAATTTATTCGTTCCGCTGTTGAGATTCTGATGTTGTTCCTTCTTTCTTCTCTATCTTTCTATTCTCTATCCCGTTCTTGCTTACTTATGATACGCCTTTCTGGATATTGAATGACGGGTCATGACAGTTAGTATCAGAGCGCTAGGTTGAGTGAATACCTAGGCTTTAGAGTGATTTCTTTCTTGAGAGAGCGTATTTGTAATTTTGATATATATATATATATATATATATATATATATATATATTTCTACCTATTTGTTGCGTTACCTGTTCGGGTTTTCCAATATAAGATATAGAGGTAGATAGGGTAGTGGTGTGTAGCACGACTACCAATGAGAGGAGTCTGAATGTTGAGGTTGGAAGTGTATTTGTCGAGACTGTAGACCTAATACCATCTCGAGTGAGCTTAGCAGCTTGGTGTAGGGATTGCATCGATCTCTGAAGGAAACCCTTAAAAGGTTCAGAGTTCATCTTGGTAGTGCAAGTTTGGATAAGTGAGAGTTTGGATCTGTCGGTTGAGCAGAAGTGAGTGATGGTATCTTGATACCTCAGGAAGTAGTAGCTGTGTGATGAGACGCTGTGACTATGGATTGTTTCCAAATATGTTTCTTTGGAACAAGTTTAAGAAAGTGTGTCTGCTTCGGTGCTGTGGCTGAGTTCATCAATGCAGCTCGAAGTGTTATGTGTGCCAGCAGGAACGTCATTTGGCTTAGCAGTTTTTCTAAAAGTGGAGTTCAAAAGCAGCAGAGTAGATCCTTTCCTTCGATGGATTGGCTAGATAAGCATAAGTTGTTCTGATTGGTAAAGAGAGAACAGTTTTCTTTGGAATTAGGCTGGGTTGATCGCAAAAGTGACTTGCGATAGTTGATTGTTCTCTTGGTTTGTTAGAGATTTTTCTGGATGTCTTCAGGGAAGTTAGAGGTTTGTCTGCATCTGGAGATTGAGTTTTCTTATCGACTAGGATACCAGGAGTGATACTGGTGGTTTACCTTAGTATAAGGATGGTTCCTAGAGATAGAGTTTGGTGAGGCAGCTCAGATTTTGGTGAATTTCTGATTTTTCTCCTTATGGATCTGTTGAACCATATTTTCGAGATGTGTGACTAGTTTGTGCTCTTGTTCATCATCAACATTTTCATCTACTCCAGAACAGAGTTGTGCAGCGGAAGCAGTTTGGAAGTGCTTTTGTTTTATCTTTTTCGGATAGGAGAAGTAAGTTCAGTCTTCTGATGTTTGTGGAGTGGAGTTTTTCTTGATTTTGGTTGATCTTGAGAGGATCATTTTGATGGGTTGTTTTTGATCCAGTTTGTTTCGAGAAGTATCAGCGAAGGTTGAGCTGATCAGTAAGGATATAGGCAGCCCTGGATCGTCGGAAGAGTTTTGAGGATAAGAGACGGAGGAACTTGGATTCCGGAGTCAAAAATTTGATTGGATGAGTTTTCTCCGATCAAAGGAGCTATAAGATTTAGTAAGAATGGGAAGCTAGCTCCGAGGTATTGGATCTTTCCTGGATTCTTTTAAGGAATAGTGTTTGGTTTTCAGGAGTTGAATTGCCAATTTGGAAAATTGGGATTCGATGCGTTTTAGGTATCTCAGAGGGAGTACGTGTATGATCCATCTCTGGTTGTGGAACCAACAGTTCAGGAGGATTTGGTAGTTGAGTCAGACTTGTCTGTGGTCTGATACCCTGTTCAGATCTAGACGAATGGGTGCTCTATAGCTTAGTAGTGTGGATTGTTTGGATTCTGTAGAGCGAGTGTCTCGGTATTTATACCTGGGAAACTCTAGCAAGTTTTATCCAGAATTTTGTCTCGATGGTTAGATTGTTTGATTGAGTGATTTGGTTGCTATTGTTGTTAGCATATGGTAGATAATATATGCTTGTGTTTTAAAATTAAAATCTTTAATGAGATTATTAAATTACCTTTGCTTTTAAATTTTGGGGATGAAATTCTTTTAAGGGAGGAGGAATGTGATGACCTAGAATTTTTGACAATATCAATTTAATAATTTGTATAAAAAATAAATTGATTTGATAATTTGTGTTAATAAAATTTGAATTGATTTAATAATCTTCTTTTGATAAATATTTAAATTAGTGAATTTATCTTTTAAAAGTTAATAAATTATTTTCTATTTATAATGTATATATATTTGTATATATTGTTAATAGATAAGCTTCGTTTTAAATTTAATAAATAATGTATATTCTCTAATCCTAAATATTTTTGGTAGTTATGATTTAATTTGATATATTACGACTTTTCAAAGTTATTTAATAAATAACTATATGGTTTTAAATACTTAAAGTAAATGTTAATTATTTAAAATTATATCTTAGCTTAAATTTAAATATCAAATTAACAAAAAGGTTTGTTTTATTTTCTTTCTTAAATATAGCTTGATAAATATGATTTAAAATTTTATATATAAGTTTAAGATACCATATAGCATATGAAACACTAACTTATTTAGAAATATAAGTGATTTATTAATAATAAGATAATTTCTTTTATAAATTATTTCAAATTGATAAATGTCTTATTTCCAAATAATAATTGTAATGTATTATTTTTATAGATATAAATGGATTTTTAAGACAATGGAATTGTTATTTTTAAATTGAATAAATAGTTATATATGTATATATATAACTTGGTTTTTAATTTGGATTTTAGAATTTAATTTGAATTTGAATTTAAATTTTTGAAATTCAAAAGAATAGATATTTAAAACGTTTTGGATTTTAAAACATATATATATATATATATGTAAGCTTTTATTTGTGTATACATAATTTTTTTATTTTCTCTAAAAAGTAATTTATAAATATATAGATAAGTATTTGTAAATTTATAATTAAATAGAAAGCTTTTATTAACATTTTAAATTAAAATAAAATATTTAATGGACAAATGTTGTCATATTTAAGCTTAACATAACATGTGTAATTTAAATAATTAATGTGTGTGACAAGTGTTAAGAGGATTAACAAGTGTCCTTTTAATTTTTGATTTTTCTTTTTATTTTTAATAAATTACATTTTTACTTATATAAGCACATACTTCATCCTCGTCATTCTTTTTCCCATTCTCTTCATTTCAAAGTTAATAAATTTTAGTTGAAACAATTTTTAAAATAAAATCAGTAATCAACATGCCTCAAACAGAAAACTTATTCAAACCAAAATATAAAACAAAGACTGCAAATCATTTTCAACATTCGCTTCAAACCAAAATCTAAAGCCTGCAAATGTAAACCTTGTATTTCATTTTCAATTCAAGTTTGCAAAGGTTTTTCAACAATCTGTAATCCACTTTCAAAATGAAGATCAGATCAAAAAAACTTGTGATCATTTTCCAAATCAAAATGCAAAGCAAACCCTGTAAACTCTTTTTTTTTAAAAAAAATCAAGAACAAGCCTGCATGCAACCTGAGACAAGCAACTCGGTTTTTATAGCAATGGGCAATTCAAGTTTTAAAACTAAAGCAAGTAGAATCTGGAAATCAATGAAGTCATGTCTGCAAGTTTTTATAGCAAGCAACTCAAGTTTTAAATCAGATTCAAAGAGGATATGGCATTTCAGTTTTAAAAGTTTCAAAAGAAACTTCAAAATTTGGTGCTCTGTTCTGCCTTCTTTAATCAGGTGAGTAACATCACAATTTAAACAGTTTAAGTATATAATTATGTTGCATATTCATCTCTGAAGCAAGTATGTCGGTGAATGTATTTATAAGTATAGCTCTGTGTATATATATGAATATATTGGTGTGCATGCTGTGTATTCGGATTCTTTTTCTCTGATTCTAGTTCCAGGCTTAAGATCAAATCAAAAATTCACTTGCTTTTGATTCAATCTTTGTTAATACTAAAGTCTTGAACAAAATATGTTTGTTATATCATAGATTTTAGTTTAAAAACTTGTTTAAGTCAAAATAATTTGTATTGCCTTTGGAAATAATAAAACAACAATGCAAACTTAAATAAGTTAAAATTCAATTATCATGATTCACGAATTAAGGGATATGAATCAAATACTTCAACTAAAATCAGATTTTTAAAATTAAATCACGAAGTGTATTTCTGGTTTAACCAGAATTGGAGGGAATTCTAATGATCTCGTTAGTTTGGGAGGTCGTGGTTCTTTCTGGAGGAAGAAGAGTTGTCAATGACTTGGGGAAAAATGGTAGAAGTGATGGAAGATCACGTTGGAGGTGGCGGTGACCGATTTAAGCTTTTAAACCTAGTTTTGGTTAGTTCAGGAATTGTGATCATCTCAAACCCTCTGGTTGATCGAGTTCAGTAGAACTCTGGGAAAGGGTAGCTAGGGCGTGGACGAAGTCATGGCCGGAGTCGCTGGTGTTCTGGTGATCGGTAGTGGGAGTACGAGATGGTTCCAGGTTTGGGTGATGTTCCAGTTTTAGGCTTTAGTGCTCAATTTTGAGTTCGAGTTAATGGTGAAGTTCTGATGGTTAGATGAGGTCATGTGGATGATCGCCGACTTGCTCGAGGGTGTGGTGATGACCGAAGAGGGTCGGAGCCACCGTGCATATGCACGGTGCAGTGGTTTGTATCTGGTGAAGTTTGGGGTGTTGCTGAGGTTTTATACTCGAGTTTATCTCGATTAATTCGAGTTTTGGCTCGAAGTAATGGGCGATTTTACTCAAAGCAATTTGGGGATAGGCTCGGGTAAATGTTGGTTACATGTTTAAACCTGTAAGTGTTTTAAAATTTTAAAACTGAATTTTTAAAAGGGTAAAGTAGAGATTTAAACTAAGATTAAATCAAAGTTTTAAATCTGGATTCAAAATCTAATTTGAGATTTATAATCAAAAAATATAATTAATTTAAAATGAATTAAATTAATTACATCATTCCTAATTAATTTAAAATGAATTAAATTAATTACTTCACCAATATAAATCTTGCTTACTTCACTATTAATTAATTATCAATAAATTAATTAATCATCAACCAATTATTTATTTTAATTAATCATCCCTGATTAATTAACCTTTAATTACATTCAAGTAATTATTCACTAATTAATTTTTCAAATTAATTATACTTAACCTAATACAGTAATTAATCTTTAATTGCTTCCTTAATTAATTAACTATAATTAATTACATTCATCCTTAATTAATTACATTAATTAATCCCTACATTGATTAATTATTTCTTCACAAATCCATTCTTAATTACTTCATTAATTATAATAATTAATGATCTCTAATTACATCTCTTTTTAAATTAATTACTTTAAGTAATTAATCTTTATTTAAACCATAATTGTTAATCACCCTTGATTAACTCCATTCAGTAATTAACTACCCTTAATTACTTTAAATAATTATCCATTTATTAAATAAATTAATTATCCATTTAATTACCCTATTAATTAAATGAATAACAAATCATTAAATTCTAATTTAACTTCAACAAGTTTTAAAATCAATTTAAAAACTTTAAATGATAAATAATACTTTTCTTATAAAAGAAATTTTACAAGAGTTTAAAACAAATTCCTTTTTAAATTCAAACATCTAAATTTTACTTATCATTTAAAATTGTTAAAATACTTAAATTTATAAAACTTAAATTTAATTTTAAACAAAGTTTAAATTTGAGCCAAACTGTAGCGACCCGACTTCCTATCTCCAGAAAGTCGCATCACTAATAAAGAAAGAAAGGGATAGAAGAAGAAAAGAAAGAGAAAGAAGAAACACAATAACATCAGAGAACTCACAGCGGAATGAATGAAATATAATATATCACATAAAATATT